>OW203747.1:5290356-7690356 GCA_934045075.1 Yponomeuta sedellus
ATAAATAAATAAATAAATAAATAAATAAATAAATAAATAAATAAATAAATAAATAAATAAATAAATAAATAAATAAATAAATAAATAAATAAATAAATAAATAAATAAATAAATAAATAAATAAATAAATAAATAAATAAATAAATAAATAAATAAATAAATAAATAAATAAATAAATAAATAAATAAATAAATAAATAAATAAATAAATAAATAAAAAAAAGTAAAGCGTCAAAGATAACACTCAATTACGCACATGTATACATATAATATTATTCAACATTGTGAATAGTACCTTGGCAGGGCCCGTCTGTAAGTAAGCGAACCGGTTATTAAAAAAACCGGTAAAAATGGGTTTTTATTCGTAAAACCGATAATAACCGTTTTCTGCAACAAGTAATCGATTTTTTCTTGTAGCATAATTTCTAAGGTGCGGTCGGTGGCCAAGAGAAAATTAATAATGATTGTTTGAGGTTAAATTTACTTTCGAAAGAAAAATACATTAAAAAAGGCATTATAAATAAAGGATATTGACCATTTTGTTTGAGCATCAGGCTAAACGTGAACAGAATATCAGTAAAAAGATAACTTGGTCAAATAATTTTGCTTTCTTCGTTGTAACCATTGAACCTAAAAATAAAAAAAAAACGTTTTGCTGGATCGACATTCTTGTTGAGATAAAAGACGCCATTGGCCTCCATTTTTAAAAGTTTAAAGTTTTTTTAGGTACAGTGCGTTCACATTAACTTGACGCGTGAGAGAATTGGTAGCACTGATATGTTTAGTGTTACCATGTTAAATAAGAAATCATTCCCATTACTTGGGGAAAATAAAAGGATTGAGGGCTTGTTTTACCATCTTCCGATTAGTGTCCAAAAGCTTATTCACATATTATGTCCTTGTTACTTGACATTAAGTAAAAGGGAGGCAAAACTTATGGTTTCGTCTATACAATATATGTTATGAGTATGCACATTAAATTATGAGGAAAACTATCAAGGGGAAGAAAAAAACGAAAGAATTGGATTAGTATTTATTACACTATTTTTATTTTTAATGCACTAACCCGTGCTGTAAGTGAATGCAGTTTGCTTAAGCCAGATGTCGCTGCCTGTTCGTAATACAGAGAATAGTGTAAAGAGGTTCGAAATTTCACTGATGCCGGTAAGTCGCCCATTGGCTCAATTGGTAGAGCGCTGGCACGGATAGCCAGAGGTTGCGGGTTCGAATCCCGGCATGGGTGAAATTTTTAGCCTCTAAATAGGTTTTTAGTATTTATTGTCAAATTGTTCGCTTGTTAACCGCAAATGGTTTTTAAACGTGGCTACATCTTCCGTTTTTACTTCTCGAATAAAATTATTCGGAGCACCTAGTTGGTCACGACTTAAAATCCATTTACGCGTCCAAATTTGACTTCTTTTTTATCTTGCTGCTGTTGCAGGTCGACGATAAGACGACAAAGCACATTCAAAAATGAATAAAAATCCATATCCACTAAAATGTGTGTAAACTACCATGGGAGTGGCTTACACTTTTAGTTGACTAAGAAGATGCGCTCGGTCCGAGTCTACCAAGACCGTGAAAACGTGGCTTTAGTAATTTCATGGAACTGGGCACCCTAAAAACATACCTGTCATAGCGGGAACTCGAGCCCGAACTTGCTCCAAAGAAACAATCAGCTTTTTTTCAACCTTTTCCCTCTCACAAAATGCATAAACCTGAAGGATTGTTTGTCTTTTTGCACTTTTGACCACTTTGTGCGTCTTTAAAACTCACACAAACGAATAATCCTATAATTAGTAACCGATCGTACCGAAAGCAAAATGGCGACTGAGCAATCAGTGCTACCAATTCTCTCACGCGTCAAGTTAATGTGAACGCACAATACGTACATGTTTTAAAACTAAAAACATGAGACTGACATAATCACAAAAAAAAGTTTTTAAAATATGACAAAACAGTTTGTGATTGACACTATTGACAGCTTTTTTTTGTTGCCAGAAAAAAAGTACCTAATCGATTTCCGATTCGATTCTTGTCGTAATTCATTTCAAATGAAATGAATTACGACAAGTAATTCATTTCATTTGAAACCCCTCACGAGCAAATGCTCGTGAGGGGTTTGTGAGAAGCTAAAGATATTAATTGATACACTTTTGCCTATTTATTCATTCCACACGAAACATTGTTTACAAAACACACTAAAAAGAACATAACATAAATCATGATATGAATTATTTCCCAATCGATTATAAATTAATAATTAGTACTGGCAACACCAAAGCCGAAATTGGCAAAAAAAGACAGGAAGAAAACTTATTAAATTGATTGTTTTTATCGTTTAAATGGTTACTCCGAAAATATAAAAAATATTCGTATTTTTATTAATAATGACCATTTATTACTTTGTATCATTATGAACATGCTGTTCACGCATAGCCGAAAGTGGTCAATGTCCTTTATACTTTAGGAATCTGTTACGACCATTTTAATCGCCTTCCAGCCTGGGTAGTACGACGACGGGAGTTGCGCCTTTTAACGACAAAGGTCGCGTCTCCCCAGGGCCCCGATTCTGTTAGTGCATTACAGTACAATGACAGATAAATGGACAGGTCACGTGACGTGTGATTTTATGCCATTACTGTCTAGAATGTTTGATGCGTGCGCGTGTTTAGCCTTAAAGCAGCAATGAAATGAAATCGCCATGTTTATTCAGTTGTCATTGAACTACAATGCCTTAGCATAATCTAGGCCCTTGTACATTTATTGTTAAATTCTGACATTTCATCGCCACAAAACGCGTGACCAGCGTCATCGTACTAATCTAGGTAGGTATAGCAGACTGTTAGATGATATCTTTGACCTGGATTTGCACTAAAATGATAAAATTGGTTGGTTGGTTTTCCATAGATAACAAATATATGATTAAATAAAATTAAAATTTATTTTGTTACACTTTTTTGCACAATAAAACCATAGCATCAACTTTAATACCATTCAATGTGATAAAAATTACGCACAAAGACGGATTTTGATTTAATTCCATATTTGGCCTTTTCTACTTAATTTTATATAGGTATGCATTTTATTACTTATCATAAATAGCACAAGCCCTTTTCATAAAAACCATAGTGTGGGGCCAGAAGACAGGTCGACATGGCAATTCTCTAGTGACGTGACGTTTTCAATATCGATATATTTTTATTATGTATGTAACAAAATGTGAATAAAATAATACCACGTTTTCATTTAATTTAATATTTATTCATCTGAATCATCTAACGTATCGCTACAAAAACTTAAAGAATCTTCGTCACTGGTATCTCCGACTTTTATAATAAAATCTTCCATTTCATTTTCCATTCCCATGTCTTTTTCCCAATATTCATTTACAAGGTTCTGGACATGTTTTTCAAAATTGGTCCAGTTTTCTGCCGTGACTGACAAAATTGCATTCGTTGTTATCTCTTTAAGCTTTGTCAAACACAAATCGCTCTTTATTTTGTGTTCCCTGACGAAGCGTTTAACAACATATATGGAGCAACGCACATATATGGAGGTAATCTAATAATATCATGACCATGTCCTTTAATTATATGGTCAATTTTATAATTGATATCAACGGGTTTATGTTGTTCTATAATTTTAATTAATCTGGCTTTCTCATTGATTTATCGCACGATATATTATTGTCTTCCAGCCAATTTATCATAACTGATTTTAGAGAACTTTTTGTTGGGGGTTTGTTGAGCTAGACACTATGGTAAGGTGCGTTATCCATTACCACGACACTGCGTTCAGGAAGAGACGGCAAAAGTTTTTCCGTTACCCATGTGGCAACATTGTAATTATCGTTCACTCACGGGCACGATGGATTTCCATCGATTGACCGCTCACTCATTCAATTCAATCATTCACTCGGTAACTCGGTCAATCGTTCTTCTCTCCGCTACGTCTGTGACAGCAGGACGTGCTCGTGGGATTTTTGGTTATAAAGAGACGCTATAACCTCAGGTGAATAGGAAACTGTTTCTGATTGTCATTGTATTTGCTGTTGTGTGCTGGTGTGAAATAAAAGCCTTAATTTTGTAAAGAGACTGACGTTATTGACGCCGTTATCCTCTAAAGTGGTGACCCCTGACAGAACACTGTCACGCGAGGTTTTTGTTACGCCGCCGCTCCGTCGCACCGCGTTCATACGATGACGCTCATCAGAAAATGGGGCTAATCGGCCCTGCCCCGCTGCTGCTCCGCTGCCACGCCGCGCCGCCCTGCGCCGCTAGGCGCTTACTTCAGCGCGCCGCCACGCGGCCGCCGCACTGCGCCGCCACGCGGGCGCCGCCCTGCGCCGCCAAGCGTTCGCTCCATCGCGCCGCCACGCGGCCGCCGCACCGCGCCGCCCACGGCAGCCGCCGCCACGCGCCACCGCGCTGCCACACGGCGCCCGCGCCACCGCGCTGCCACACGGCGCCCGCTCCGCCGCGCTGCCACGCGGCACCCGCGCTGCCACGCGGCGCCCGCTCCACCGCGCTGCCACGCAGCCGCCGCCCCGCGCCACCGCGCTGCCACGCGGCGCCCGCGCTGCCACGCGGCGCCTGCTCCACCGCGCTGCCACGCGGCCGCCGCCTCGCGCCACCGCGCTGCCACGCGCCTGCCGCGCCCGACCTTTCGTGCTGCCCGCCCTGCTAAGCCCACGCTGAGTGCCTGCCGCGCCGACGCGGCGCGCGCCCTCTGAGCCACGCCGCTTGTGCCCGCCGCGCCCGCCGCATCGGCGACGCTCGCACCGCTTGCGCTGCTCGTGCCTGCGCCGACGTTGCGCGCGCCCTTGTGCCACGCTGCTTAAGACCGCGTCCGCCGCACCGGCGCCGCCGCACGTGCCGCTCGTGCCAGCACTTGCCGCGCCGGCGCCGTTTGTGCCGCGCCGGCAGCACTGGCATCACCTGCACCTACACCTCACGCCGCGCCGCGCTGAGTGGCGCCGTCGACGACTGATCCTCCGCCTACGCGCACCCGGCACCCGTTGCTGCGACGTGCGACGCGTCCTGCCTGCCATCCGGTCACGCGCGCCCGGATCGATGGCCGGCTGCCACGGGACATCGTGAACCTCGTTTACAACGGACGCGGGGTAACCCTCACTGTATTTCGCTAACTTTATACTTAGATTATCCTATTTTTAGGTTATTTAGTTAGTGTATTTACCAATCAAAATGTTGCCAGTAACGAAATCACTTGACAGTAGTGTGCAGGACGGTCGGGATAGGTATGAGGGACCGCAGGTTGCCAAGGTGGCATGTAAGCTACCACCATTTTGGTCAGGAAAGCCAACCTCGTGGTTTAGTCAGGCAGAGGCATGTTTCGCCTTAGCTGGTATCACAGCGGAGGACACTAAATATAACCACATTGTGGCCAGCCTCACCGAGTCCGTGATAGACGTGGTAGAAGAGGTAGTGAACAACCCACCGGCCGAGAACAAGTACACTCATTTAAAGTCAGAGCTAATAAGTAGGCTCTCATTATCTAAGGAAAAAAGATTAGCACAATTGTTAGGGGATGAGGAATTGGGTGACCGGAGGCCTACCCAGTTTCTCAGACACCTTCGGACCTTGGCAGGGACTAGCATAGGGGACGACTCCATTGTACGCCAGCTGTGGCTCCGCCGCCTGCCGGAGCATATCCAGGCCATACTGACTGCTCAGGCAGACCTACCATTAGATAAGGTGGCCGAGCTTGCAGACCGAATCGCGGAGGTTTCGCCCTCTACCAGAGTCATCTGCGCGACCACTGCTCCGGACCCTCTTCAGGACCTTGCCCGCCAGGTAAGTGAGCTGACTCGCCAGGTGGCAGCACTGCAGAGAAGCAGGTCGCGCAACCGATCTCCATCAGCGACTCCAAACCGATCCAGAGGGGCTACACCAACGCGAAATGGATGGTGTTGGTACCACAAACGTTTTAGAACAAAGGCCACAAAGTGCACTGGTAATTGCAGTTTCACGGAAAACACCCGGAGCAGTCAGTAGTGGCGGCTACTGACTGTCTTCCTGCTGGCCGCCGCATCTTCGTTACCGAACAACGCACTAAACGTCGGTACCTCATTGATACTGGATCGGACCTCTGCTGCGCACCTCGCAGCTGGTTCCCAGGTCGCAAGCAGTCGCAGGACTATGGCCTAACAGCTGCGAATGGCAGCAGCATTAGAACATATGGTTTGGTTTCCCTACATCTCAATTTAGGTCTTCGACGCGAGTTTGTGTGGCAGTTTGTCATAGCGGATGTTGACATTGCCATAATTGGCTCAGATTTCTTGGCTCATTACCATCTTCTGCCGGACTGCCGTACCAAGAGGTTAGTGGACGCTTCTACTGGACTCTCCTCGCCTGCTACCAGCGCTACAACTGACCAGGCCAGTATTAAGTCCATAATCTCCGGAAACTCGAGTTTCACACAATTGCTAGCCGAGTTCCCCGATATAACTCGCCCGCACGGCCTCCCAAGAGTGATCAAACATGAGACTGTACACCACATTAATACTACTAGCGGCCCACCCGTCTCCTGCCGTCCCCGCCGCCTGGCTCCTCAGAAACTTACTGAGGCCAAGAAGGAGTTCGAGGACATGGTGAGTTCCGGGACAGCGAGGCTCTCCAAGAGTTCATGGTCCTCTCCATTGCATATGGCCCCTAAGAAGGAAGACGCCTGGCGTCCATGCGGCGATTACCGCGCCCTGAATGCCAGGACCATCCCTGACTGCTATCCGGTACGGCACATTAATGATTTTTCTCACAATTTAGCCGGAGCCACGATATTCAGCACGATAGATTTAGTTAAAGCCTATCATCAAATCCCTGTGAGCGACCCTGATATTCCCAAAACAGCTATCACAACCCCCTTTGGGCTTTTTGAATTTCCTTTTATGACATTTGGTCTGCGCAATGCCGGCCAGACGTTCCAGAGATTTATTGATGAGGTTACTCGGGGACTGCAATTCTGTTTTCCTTATGTCGATGACATTTTAGTCTATTCAAAGGACAAAAGTCAACACATAGAGCATCTCCGAATTCTTTTTCAACGTTTGCAGGATTATGGGGTCGTAGTAAATCCAGCTAAGTGCATCTTAGGAGCTAGTGAGGTATTATTCTTAGGTTTTCATATCACCGCAGAAGGTACTCGTCCTCCCCCAGACCGCATAAAAGCCCTTGTAGATTATGCCCCTCCCAAAACTGTTCAAGGCATGCGTCGATTTCTGGGAATGATGAACTTTTACCGTCGTTTTATCCCTCACGCTGCTAAGAATCAAGCACCATTGATTAACGCACTCACGGAGCTCCAAGGGAAAGGTGCGAAGCCATTCATATGGACACCTGACCTCCTTCAGAGTTTTGCGGCCTGCAAGGAGAGCCTAGCTCAAGCTACCTTGCTGCAGCACCCCGTGCTTGACGCTCCGCTCGGTCTTTTCACTGACGCGTCGAGCATCCACATTGGTGCTTGTCTACAACAGTTGGTTAACGGTCAGTACGTCCCTCTAGCTTTCTTCAGCAAGAAGCTTACACCGAAGCAAATTGAGTGGCCGGCCTACTACCGGGAGCTGCTCGCCGTTTACGAGAGCGTGCAACATTTCCGGCATATACTGCAGGTCCAGCATGCCACGATTTTCACTGACCACAAACCGCTGCTGTACGCTTTCGTCCAGCGGCGAGAAAAGCTACCCCCTCCACAGCTTAACCAGCTATCCTTTATCAGCCAATTTACCACGGACATCAAGTATATAAAAGGTGAGGACAATGTGGTAGCTGATACGATGTCACGTATAGAAGCCATCGCGCTCGAGCAGGACTACGAAGCCCTAGCAAAATCACAGGAGACTGACACCGAGCTCGCAACACTGACTGGTTCCTCTGGACTGAGCTTGACTAAGGTAAATATTCCAGGAACCAATGTCTATGTCACTTGCGACGTATCCTCGGGAAAAGCTCGCCCGTACCTAACTCCCCGGTTTCGCCGTGCGGTGTTCGACAAGTTGCACAACCTGAGTCACCCCGGCGCAAGGGCAACAACCAAGCTGGTTACCGAGCGGTACGTATGGCCATCAGTTAGGAAGGACTGTAGAGAATGGGCCCGGTCTTGCCTAGCATGTCAACGCAGCAAAGTGTCGAGACATATCTCAACGCCGATGGGCAGCTTTAACCAACCATCTGGGCGTTTCATGCAGGTTCATATAGACATTGTAGGTCCCCTACCAGTTAGCAACGAGTTCCGCTACCTCCTCACTGCCATAGACAGAGCGTCCAGATGGCCGGAAGCATGGCCCATGCGCTCCATCACAGCAGAGGAGGTTGCTGAAACATTCACCCGGGAATGGGTCTCTCGGTTCGGCGTCCCCGTGACACTAACTACAGACCAAGGTACGCAGTTTGAGTCGGATCTATTCCGCCGCCTCATGGTCCAGTTTGACACCAAACGGGTAAGAACCACTTCATATCATCCTTGTGCCAATGGCATGATAGAGCGCGTGCACCGACAACTTAAAGCGTCCCTTATGTGCCACGAAGGCGCATGGACCAAGGCCCTACCTTTGGTACTGCTGGGTATGCGTGCAGCCGTCAAGGAAGACCTGAAAGCCACTGCAGCTGAGATGCTGTATGGCGCACCCATCCGCCTCCCTGGTGAGCTACTAGTTCAACAAACTAACCCAACCTCCGTCGACAACCCAGCTGATTTCGTCGTACAGCTACGGCGGAAAATGGCTGCCATTCGTCCGGTACCTGCTGCACATCATACCACAAAAACGCCATTCGTTTTTAAGGAACTGGCCACGGCGACACACATCTTTTTACGCGATGACACCATCCGCCGGTCCCTGCAACCTCCATACACAGGGCCCTACTCGGTTATAGGGCGTTCCAGAGATGGTAAAACCATTACTATCAGTCTAAAAGGTAAAACAACAGTAGTTAGCGTAGACCGTGTTAAGCCAGCGTTCCTGGAACGGACCCCGCAGTCAGGTCATGGGGACCAGCCTCCCCCGCAGCCGGTTTCTGCCAAGCAGTCACTCGTGCCACCAACCCAGGTGGGCTCGCCTTTCTTGCAGCCTACCATGGACCCATCCCCGGTCCAGGTAGCGCCGCCTCTACCTGTGGTCCATTCGCCTGTACCGACCCTACCTGCATTCATTAAACGCACCCGTTCAGGGAGACAGGTTAGGTTTAAAAACATAAAAGATTGGTAAATACAGTAATTAGGCATCTTGTATTCTTTTCATTTCACAAAGGTGTAACACATGTTGTGCAGGAGTATAGTTATGTAAATACTCAAAGGTAAATAAAACAAAGTTTGTATAATTTTGGAACAATATTTAATAATTTTGTTTTTGTATCCACAAGAGGTCTTTAATAATAGGCTTGCATATATTAAGTTAGGATATGTTATAGTAAGTTAAACATGTCATGTTGTTTAACTCCCTACTGTGTCTAAGCAAGGCTGTATGCCTGATTTTGCTGTGTTTAAGGTAATATTAAGCTCGCTACATTATAGTCATACATACCTTTTATGCCATTCTAAATAATATGTATTGCTATGTTTTCTGTAATATTAAGTTTGCCATATACAGCCAGTATACTTACCACATAAGTCTAGGTAAACATTTGCAATGTAACCTTTATAGTATATCCCACTTACCATTCTCCGTAGGGGGGTGGTTGTGGCAACATTGTAATTATCGTTCACTCACGGGCACGATGGATTTCCATCGATTGACCGCTCACTCATTCAATTCAATCATTCACTCGGTAACTCGGTCAATCGTTCTTCTCTCCGCTACGTCTGTGACAGCAGGACGTGCTCGTGGGATTTTTGGTTATAAAGAGACGCTATAACCTCAGGTGAATAGGAAACTGTTTCTGATTGTCATTGTATTTGCTGTTGTGTGCTGGTGTGAAATAAAAGCCTTAATTTTGTAAAGAGACTGACGTTATTGACGCCGTTATCCTCTAAACCCATTTTCCAAAATTCTCGCCATTCATTTGACCATGATAGTCGCCAGTCGTAGTACCGGCCTTAAAAATTAAAGAAGCTCCAGGTATAAATCCGTTTTTCCCTCCTGCGTTAGCAACTATAAGTCTATTTCCAGAACTAGTATCTGTGAGAATTCCTTTTGCTCCAATCATTTGCCAACACTTTTTGAAAGTTAAATTATTATCCACCCATGTTTCATCTAAATAAAAAAACTTCTATTTTGTTGTCGGAATTCTCTCATTTTTTTTAAGTGTTGATACCGTTTGAAAACTATATCTGGCTTTTCAATTAAAATAGATCGTTTATTTTGACATTGACGCCATTTGTATCCCATTTTCTTTAATAGCCGTTGTAATGTACGAATACCCCAAGGAAAAGGTATTTTTTCACGTAAAGCAACGTGTAACTTAGGACATGTCGGAACAATCTTCGTTTGTAAATAAAATTATGTTATGGTGTTGTGAATCACTGTACGATCAAAATCATTAACACAAAATTTTAGACTCGTCTTCTTCCGTTTTTTGGGTGATTTCAACTTTTTCTCTGCTCCCACTGATTTTAATTCTGATTTTATCCTAGACATAGTTCTTTTCGATAGACCTGTATAAAACACAGCCTTGTCTAATGTCTGATTGACAGAAAATTTGTAACAATTATTTTTCCATTCAATGTCACAATTTTCTAACACTTTTCTAGCTAGTTCTCGAGCTTGAGAGTGAATTATTGTTTTGTTTGCTTGAACACGGGACGAAGATGCAACCGTAGCCATTTTTAAAACACAATAGTAATAAATTATGTGAGCGAGATTATAATCGATAAACGCGGTCGATACGGACTCGTGCGACACTAAGACTAAGACGACGCGGGGACTGTGCGGGTGTGCGGGGTGACCCCGCCTCCGCGGTTCACCTCATGCCCCGATTGCCATGTCGACCTGTCGTCAACTTTATGTGCTTGTATGTAATGGTATGTTATTTAAAAACCGGTTTTTTGTAGAAGTTATTGAAAAATACCGATGCTAAAAATTGTAATCGGTTTGCATCACTATTTAGTAGTTAGCACTCAGCATTCGATTTCTTTGTTGTTTATTTAATTTAATATTTTTTTGAGGTATAAGTACTTATCTAATTATTCCCTGCGACGCCGCTACCTTTACCTACAACGTATTTATGAAATCTCGCCCCGCACCTGCTTTTTGTCGAGCTTGTTAAAATAAATTAAGGCTCGTTAATAATTCAGACTCCCTTGTTTTCGGTGGATTAATCCGTGAGCCCGTCTCTGGCTGTCTGTCTGGATTCTATCTTAATTAGCTTGTTAGTAGAGAATGGCAGGCGAATGAAAGAAACACTCCGAATAACGTGGAATTGTTGGTATTGTCGCGAGTAACTGACTTTTTTTGACGTTCAACGTCTTACACAAGGGGTAGCAGTAACTTAGCAGAAACCTTGAACAGTAATGCTGTCCTGCTTTCGCTAACTAGCCTTCCATAAGAAAAAAAGAGATGGCACGACGTTTATCAATGCACCGATTTCAAGGTGCGTACATGCCCTACTGTCAAACGCTACCGACTAGGGATGGGCCTAACTGTCCATCGATATCGATAGAATTGTAGAAAAAATCGGGCTTTTCGTATTGTATGACGCATAAGTATTAATTTATGTAATATTGAAATATATAATAATAAATAAAAGACTGTTACTTTTTATGCAAAATGAAAATGCTAAATTATTTTTTTTACATAGGCCTTAACATAAAAAGTTCCATACCTTAAAAATCCGAGACTAAGCTTTACATTGAGGTTGTTTTTTGCATTAAGTAAAAAATAAAAATACATACAGAGTTAGGACCCTTTGTTACGTATTCCATGATAGGAAATGGATGAAAATATCTTTCTTTTGTATATTAGTCTTACAATACCATTTGATAAGAAATATCGTTTAGTGAAAGCAGATCACTGTCAATATTTATTGGAAGATACGTAATGAAGGCATACACTCGCGACGAACATCTCTTCAAAAAGAATACTAACCCTAGTACTTGGTTAACCAGATAGTATCGATTAAGTAAATCCATCTTCCACCGCAATCTCTTGCTAAAAGTGGGCAACAAAACGCGTTTAAATATAATAATATTATTATTATTAAAAATCTTTATTGCATAAAAGTTTTTCACATAGGCGAGATTAATACTACTTAGCATTATCTACGAACCAACCCTTTTTTGGAGACCAGATTAGCAGGAAGTGCAATTTACAATATTAAATTTACTCGTTTCTCATTTAACTCTAAATTATAAATATGAAATTTAGGGTCTGTTTCACAATCTGCTGATAAAGTTCCGGAAAAGCTATCCGCAACCAGGGCTGCTGTTTGTTCTAAATTTGAAGCCATAAACGAACACACGCAACATAGAAAAAAAAATTAAATTTAGAACAAACGGCAGCCCTGGTTGCGGATAGCTTTTCTGGAACTTTATTTGAACATTGTGAAACAGGTTCTTAGTATAGTGGGGAACATTATAATATAGAGAGATATATACAATATATACAAATACAGGTGGTAGTTGCCATTCGTTGTAAACCATGTTATTTTTAAACAATAAACTATATTTGTATTATATATATATGATGGATTCTGATATTTAAATACGTTTCGTTGACAGATTTCAGCCAAAGGTAGCGGTGGTCGTCAACGACAGAGTTATCAAAAGAGTGACCATGCAGTTCATTAAATACGTTAGACTGCAGTAAGGGGCCATCCATAAATTACGTCACACAAATTTCATGATTTTTGACCCCTCCCCCGTCCTTGTCACAGCTGGTCACATTTGTGAGAATCTCCCCTCCCTAGTGTGACGTCACATATTTTGCAATTTCACATTCAAAAATGATTGAATATATTCAGAACAGCAGTTCCGAAATTAGTTTTATATCAAGAGTTGCAAATGTCTTAAGTACCTATTTCGTTAATAGTGCAAAGTTCGTGTTTTAACACGTAAATTTGGAAATGAGACGTCACAAAATTTAGGACACCTCCCACCTCCCTGTCACACAATGTCACACTTCGTCGACCCCCTCCCGCCCCCTTAACGTGTGACGTCATTTATGGATGGTCCCTAATATTCTTGAAATTTCGGTGATCATTGCAGTGAAGTGCTGTGGTTTACCAACACTTTTTTTGGGAACGAGAGCTTCAAATTCTCTGAGTACTTGTTCAGAAGTTTTGCAAATTTTTTGGACACTTATTGATGGTTTAGTGAGGCCTCCCCTGTATCCTGAAAATAAAATACAATCGTTGTAAGCGTCCTGTTTCTTAAATAGTGTCAAGAAAAATAAAAAAATCGAAAACTGATCTACAACAAATATTCAACGTTCTTACCACCACTTCCATTTTTCCTGGCAAATTTAAGGTAGGCACTAAATTTTCTTTTAGGCGTATTCGCAATAAATTTCTGCTTAGAAAGCAGTCGGGTCTGAAGTGCCTTGAGCACAGTTTCCAATAGCTTTTGTACTGCTTCTCATTTCTGCCAATGGCGGCAAACCATTGCGAGCGTATGTTACTTTTCGGAAAACTTGAACAAAAAATTAATGTATTACATACTGAGAAGGGCTAAAAGGTGTAACAAGAACGTTAACGAACATGTTATGATAATACTACCACAATGACGAACATTTATCGACAATGCTTTTGCCATCACTAGTGAGATTTACTAAATGGATTTGTTTTTATTCATAATTTTCATGCATAGATTTGTTTTAGGACCAACTTTTACAGTAATCTTGGTTAATGAGCCATCGGGGAATCTTTTTTCATTGATATTATTTCATCCTATGCTTCTTTTACACGAGAAAACATAGATTTTTGGTACTCACTTATGGAAGCTCACATTATCATCTGCGTTTTCTTTATCTCTTGAACGTGAACTGCAGCAACGCACTATGCACCTCATTGTACATTTAGTATACAATATCACACAATTGTTTTTTTCCTCTTAAATGTCTTAATTATTTCAAGTTATGAAATAATCCGTCAGACGACTGCTGAGATTATAAACACGCAACAACCCGACTAACTTTGAAAAGATTACAAGTGATAACACTTTGTTTAGTTACAATACCATCTTAATTTAGACTCTTACTCAAGGCATTAAGGTATCGTTTTGACAATTAGGCGTGTACGCTGTCACGTGACCATCGTTTCTTCTATTGATTTAATTGTTCTGTGGTCTTACAGTTCTGAGTTCTTAGTGCGAGATTTTTAACTACTTGATCGCGTTAACGTAAACTCATATTTCTATGGCATCGAGGAAGCGCCACCTAGAGACAAGTATGGAAATAAAAATTGCTGAGTGTGAGTTGTGGTTTACGATGAGAAGTGAACACGTTTACCAGCTAAAACACGAATAAACGCGAGTGCGAGTTGTACTGTGACAGCGTTTTGCCAGTTCGAACGGTTAACTTACTCATATAAATGATTTATACTCTATATACACAAAAAACTTGCTAAAATGAAAACATGTCTGCTGCTGTTACTCTGTAACTACGTTTTGTGTGTCATCATCATCGACCCATTATGTCCCCACCGAGGGGCACAGGTCTCTTGCGTGAGGAAGGTATAGGCCATACTCCACCATGGGGGCCAAGTCCGGATTAGTGGAGGCTTGCAGGAGTAGTGGCTGGTCTTACTGTCAGAAATCGCCCTAAGGCCTCTAACTTGGCTTAACGACTGCCATCTATCGATGGCAGCCGGCACCAAGCTTAACGTGCTTTACAAAGCACGGGACTGCTTGGAAAAATACCACTAGCGTTAGTCATAGACGGTCACACATCTATCCACTGAGCGCGCCCTATGTTGCTTTTCCTTCGTGATGGCTTAAGATCACTCAGGCAGCCGGGGCTACGAGCGATTCGCTTTTGATAGTAAAGCGTGGTAACCGCTAACACTATCTAAGAGTGTCAGATTCCTAGAAAGACACAATCTTTTAAGATACCAACATAATTAAATAAATAAATATTCTTGGACATATTACACAGATCTCGTTAGCCCTATACTAATTTAGAATGTGTTTAGGATAAAAGTTTGATTTTGGAACGCGTTTTTTGGAACGCAGCCTACTTGACAGTTGTCAGATGAGTCTGCACATTGACCTTTTCTTCTTTGGTTGGAAAACGTGTAATTTGTATGGCAATTGGGTTGCCGGGCTTATATCTTTTCGTGTTGGTGTTGGGCGGCGGATCGCCCAAAATAGTTAAAATATATTGTGATAAAACGCGGTATCGTGAAAGTGCACTGCATGTAGGTAGCTTTCTGGGAAAAGAGCTCTTGGGGATAGACGGGAAAGTCTAGGGATCCCCAAACCTTAGTGCACCCATACCGGACGGCGCCGCCGGTCGCCAAGTCGAGAGGCGTCGACGCAGACAGACTGTGAGTTGTTTATTTTATTAGTTTTAAGTTGTTAGTATTTAAGTGAGTCCTTTACCCAACACTAAGTACAACTAAATGACTTGTGTTATAGGTGCTAACTCGACGATATATTTAATACAATAGATACATAGATATTATCCAAGACCCGAGACAAACTATAAAAGTTCGTTTCCTAGTTTGACCCGGCCGGGGTCGAACCCGAGACCTTCCGTTTTACAGTCAGCGTGCTAAACCGCTGCGCCACCGAGGCCGAATGAATTCTTATCTATGCCGTCCTAGACAACATTATTTTCAGACGAACGCTTCAACTATCGTGTTGTATATCAAAGTAAACTTTCTAGGAATAAATCGGTCTAGACGTCATAACGAGAATCGAAAGCAGATATCGGTTTATTGCTGAAGTACCAATCTCACTCGGAGGAGGCGAATTAATACCCTCGGTGTCTGTGAGAGGTAAACACTTTTTTATTGTTTACTAGCTGCTGCCCACGACTCCGTTCGTGGAAGAATTTCGATACCTGCTTTACGGGATTGCAGTCAACTCCAGAGTATAACAACATAACATAACATTTACATACATTGCTTCTGGCCCCACACTAGGATACCATGGGAACCAGTAACAACGACATCAATTTACGTTACAAAATTATAAACATCCAAGACCTGGGGTTTTTTTTGTTTTGCCCCCAAGCTTGTATTCAGATACAGGCAGGTTCTGAGCGTGTCGGGCTTGTCTGGAATTCTCTGATCCTGATTTCCTGACAAGAATTGTCAATTTACATATGTTCGTTTGTCACTTTCTATACCCGTTTTTTCCCGACTGAGGCGAAGCCCACAAGACTTGGCTTAACGACTGCCATCTATCGACGGCAGCCGGCACCAGCTACTAAACGTGTATTGCGAAGCACGGAACCGCTCGGAAAAACCAGCGTTAGTCATAGAAAGTTTACCCATCCATGCACTGGTCCGTACAAACCTTTTTCGTTCATCCACATTTATTAGTCTTATAGCTAGAGTGAGTCTTATACCTACCTTCCTGAGTCCTGAGCTTAAGATCACTCAGGCAGCCGGGGCTACTAGCGATTCATTTTATTCGCTAATACTTATCCTATTTGGTCACCGAATCTTCGCCTAGAGCGTCCTTTACCGCCCTCCCCACCCACATAAACGTGATATAGAACTTTCGTCACCGCTACCCCTATTTATTAGAAGACTATCTACGAATGTTCAGAAACCTGAACATGTCTGAACCATCTGTTATCGCCATGAGTTGTCACTTTCGTTCAACCAGCCCATACGATCAGGGTTGCCTAATATCCGGTGTTTCCCAAAGTATCCTGAGTGCTTTACTTTTTATTTATTTATTCATTTATACGAAAACAAACAGTTTTACAAAAAACATGAACAATTGTCTTATAAAGAAATAGACCTATAGTTTTTCAAATTTAATTTTTATGAAAAAATAGCAATTTTGGAATAAATTTCTTAAAAAATAACTTGCAAAACTAACCAAATTTAAGCAACAATAGAATTTTTCTTGCATGCATACTATGCTTAGTGTTGCCAGATGTTTGACCTTAGCCGGATATGTCCGTCTTTTTACCCGACGAAGGAGTGTGACGTATTTGGCTCTATGCATGTAAGTATGTCCATAATAAGGCAGCATATTGTACTGTATCGTTGTAATAATTTTCTAGTCGTTTTTCTTGGTGTACAATAAAGAATATTTTTATCTTATCCTATTTCCGATTCTGTTCTATCAACTCCTCAACCAATGGTAAGATTTTGACAAACAAAATCTCAATAAAAAAAAATAGTTGATTGACTGAGGCCTCCTTCCAGACCGAGTTTGGAAACCTTAGAGCCGGACCCTTAAATGAAGGTCCCCGCGACTCAGATTCGCTCAATCTGTCACGATCACGTGACGCCCAGGCGCAGATAAATTAACGGGACGCGCTGACTGATTGCGCGGGTCACCGCTCACCGTGGTAGGGGGGACAGAAGATCTTATAATTCATCATATCACCCCATTATTTTCCCACCGAGAGGCACAGGTCTCTTCCCTAGGGAAGTTATAGGCCATACTCCACAACGGGGACCAAGTCCGGATTAGTGGAGGCTTGTAAGACTAGTAGCTGGTCTTACTATCGGAAGTTTTCAAGCCGCCCTAAGGCCTCTGACTTAGCTTAACGACTGCCATCTATCCACAACTCACACAGTGAGTTAATAAGATAAGATAAGAATATTCTGTATTGTACACTAGGAATAAAACAAACATAAAATAATTACAAAGATACAGTACAAAAGCCCACAGCACAAAACAATATAAAATAAGTACCTACATTGATGTCATGCGGGACCACGGCACCTGAAAAAGTGCCGAAATGTCGGAAAATTGTAAAAATGTAATAAACGAGCATAAATCCGTATAAAAACAGTTTTAATGACATTGATGTAGGCCAAACATACGCCAATTACAGACTAATATATATTTTTTTAACTTATCTTACGATAACTGGGGAAGAAGAGCGCCTTTACTAGCGTTAATAGTAGGTACATTGTTGAATGTACAGGTGAAATAACTAATTTAGTCCCGCCAATAGTTTGAGGGAATTTTAAGTCTTTAACGTGATTTGCATTGCAAATATAAGGCCGCTGCATCTGAAGGAAGGCCAATGAGACGAGATAAAGAATGTAAACAAACGGGCCGTTACTGAGTTACATTGCGATAGTGAGCGATTATTATCTGTGTCATTGTCACACGTATGTGGTAATGGCGTAATTTGATCGACGACAGTTGTCGTTGCGTGTTTCGTGGTACAGGAAAACTTTCAGTACGGCAGTAGTCAACATTTGGTATCATCCACTATTTTGTGAACTATAATAGTTCATTCCTGTTTAGATTGCGTTCGGAGTGATACGTATTTTTTCGTTTTCGTATTTACTAAGTTTATTGTGTTTATCAATCCGTTACTGTTAGTTTTCTTGTTGATTTTTGCTGTTATTGTAATTACTTGTTGGTTTTAATTATATAATCACAGCCTGGCGGATCTAGGTGAATCATGTTTGTCTAATACAGACGACAGTTTAACTATAATTTATTCAAATAAAAATGTTTAGAACCCCTGACACTTTGTTTACATTCTTTATTTCGTCTCATTGGCCTTCCTTTACGTAATAAGATGATCTATACAGCGTCCAGTGTCATCTTTACTCACACTAGATGTCTGAAGGGACCACTCGGATGCTGTAGTGCTTGGGACATGGTTTAAGATGGTGTAGGCTTGCCCAATACCTATACCATCCTGACAGCTTAGTTGGCCTAGCCCACAGGAAAGACTAGTCAATACGTGTGGAGCCAACCAAGCCACGGGTTTCCTCACAATGTTTTCCTTCACGGTTAGCGTGTGGTATTGCGACTACAAATTCGCAAATTTAGGTAATTGTGAAATTAAACAAAGTCGTTGGTACATGCCTGTACTGGGGATCAAACCTGGGTTTCTCGCTTTAGAGTCCATTCTTTTACCTACGGAGCTACCACCGCAATATAAGGAAAGTATAAACAGAACTCTGCAACTCGAAAAACTAATTAAGATTGGATTAAAATGTATAACTATGTGAGCTCCCTAGCACCAATCGCCTTTGAGCTATGAAATATGTAATACCTATGTTTATTAAGAAATACAATTTGCCAAAGTGAATTATGAAGCCCGTGCTCTATTACCTGTGCGTACTACCTGTGCGTCAGGAGCAAGTATCTTCCCTTAACTAAATGTTATTATGTTAACTGCAAATTTGTCCTGAACATTGTACCATACAAACTGTAAAATAACATAACATAACATTTACATCCAAGCACATACATTGCTTCTGGCCCCACACTAGGATACCCTGTGTCGTGGGAACCAGAAACAACGACATCACAAATATGTAAACATCCAAGACCTGGGCTTTTTTTTGGTTCCCAGCCGGGATTCGAACCTGGGACCTCTTGCATGGTAGGCAGACGCGCTGCGCCACAGAGGCCGTCAAAAAAATAATGCTAAGGTAAAATATTTTTTATATAATAGCCAGTGACATATAATAATAATATTGGCCTTTTTGCATCTACTTAATGAGATGATTTATACAGCGTCCAGTGGTATCTTCACTCACACTAGATGGGTGAAGGGACCACTCCGACGCTGTAGTGCCTGGGTCATGGTTTTATAGATGGTGTAGGCTTGCCCAGCACCTATACCATCCTGACAGCTTAGTCGGCCTAGCCCACAGGAAAGACTAGTCAATACGTGCGGAGCCAACCAAGCCGCGGGTTTCCTCACGATGTTTTCCTTCAACGTTAGCGTGTGGTATTGCGACTGTAAATTCGCAAATGTACGTAACTTTGAAATTAAACAAAGTCATTGGTACATGCCCGCACTCAGGATCGAACCTGGGGCTCTCGCTTGCCAGTCTATGGTTCTACCCACTGAGCTACCACCGCTTTGACAGCCAGTGACATAGTCATATATTAAACGGGTCTAATCACGATTACGAACTAGGTAAAACGTAATTACCTTAATTCCCGACGTAATATATAACTACTTATGTATGAGTATCGCGAATCATTAAGATATACTATACGCGCTACCGCTACGCCACAGAGGTTGTCAAAGTAAAGAGTAAATCTAAATAATGCTAAAACAAAAACAGAAAAGGTTGCTATTGTTATGTTGTATACAATCGTGTGTGTGTCTGTGTGTGTAGCTGTTTGGGATAGACGGACGGGTCAAAAATATAGGTCACAATCATCTCGATCATCATCATCATCACTATAAACAGCCGGTAACAGTCCACTACATGGACATAGGCCTCGATCATCAAGATACGCCACTGAGCCCGATCTTCGGCTCTCCTCTTCCAGTCACTGCCCACCGCTTTGCGAATGTCATCGCTTCACCTGGTCACAGGGCGTCCTACACTACGTTTGCTGATTCGCGATCTCCACTCAAGAACCAGTCTTCCCCCGCGGTCTAATCATCTCGACGTCAGCATCGATTTTTTCGCTTTTCAATACAGTATACAGAACTAATTCCACTCCGGTTTCTTCTTCTTCGTTAAATGTTGTCAGCTAACTATTCAAATTTTTTTGGCCTCGAACGCAGTCACCGTCATCCGTGGTCTCCCAAAAGTTCTCTCGAGTGCATCCAGACTGATCTTCTGTTTCCCGCACTTCAACTATGGTTCACCGCTGAGTGAAGGCTGAAATCGGGCGCGTTGGGTAGATGGCGGTAGTCATGGATGCATACATACGATTCCTACAGTACTAATGGTGTGTAACCTGGCAAAGACTGAGGCCATGTGTATTATTGTATGAAGCCCCTAGTGGGAATCCAACCCATGACCTCCGTTGTGTTAATAAAAGAAAAATGAATCTACCTAATGTACTAATCTCCTGTACTAACGGTGTGTAACCTGGTAAAGACTGAGGACATGTGTATTAATGTATGAAGCCCCTAGTGGGAATACAACCTATGACCTCCGCTGTGTTAATAAAAGAAAAATGAATCTACCTGCTGTACTAACCTACTATACTAACGGTGTGTAACCTGGCAAAGACTGAGGCCATGTGTATTAACGTATGAAGCCCCTAGTGGGAATCCAACCCATGACCTCCGCTGTGTTAATAAAAGAAAAATGAATCAGTATTTTTTATTGAGCAGAACAAAACATAACAATATATAAAGTGCTAGTTAGGATATAATTATCCTCCTCCACCACGAATAGACTAAAAGTGAGTCAGCTCACGGTTCTGAGTGCTTAGTGCGAGTTTGACAGATCCAATCGAATAACTTTACTACCGCGTTAATCGAGCATCGAGTAGTGAGTATGAGTGAGTTAACCGTTCGAACTGGCAAAACGCTGTCACAGTACAACTCGCACTCGCGTTTATTCGTGTTTTGGCTGGTAAACGTGTTCACTTCTCAACGTAAACCATTACAACTCGCACTCAGCAATTTTAATTTCCATACTTGTCCCTAGGTGGCGCTTCCTCGATGCCATAGAAATATGAGTTTACGTTAACGCGATCGAGTAGTTAAAAAACTCGCACTAAGCACTCTGACTTTCCCAACTAATCGATGCAGCCCTCCATAATTTGTCGCAGGGATGCCAACTTAACCAACGGTTACTTTTGAATAGTGACAACGGCACTTCCGATTTTATTGATATGAAGACATTTTTTTATTGTAATACTTTTAATATCGTGACATTTACTATTAACCGAAAATAAAAAGCAATCGGAGAAAAAATATCAATGCAAATCAATGCCAGAATGATCAAAGGTAACCCTGTTTTTCTTTAAAATTGTCCAAAATCAAGAAGAAGAAGACTTCTACGGTTCTTTAAACTCTTAAGGAAGCATGTGGTTCGCGGCAGCTTCCAATTCGGGTCAGCTAGTGCCGATCGACTTGGCCTCTTGGTCTATTGATCTTTTCCAGGTGGTCCTTGCGCGCCCCCTCTTTCGGCTGCCCAAGGGGGTAAACGTAAGTGCTTGTCTGGTCAGGCATCTCTTGTCGCGGCGTAGTGTATGTCCCATCCAGCGCTATTTCCTATCCAGGATTTCTAGGTGGACTAAACTAAAACTCTGAACACCAAACTAAATTAAATTGTATCCTATACTTGTAAATCAGACGTAACACCGCAAGCGCAACAAGGCAAACCTATATTCCGAATACATACCGAAAGTTTATGTTACTTTCCTCACACGTGCAAAATAATAGAGCAGCTGACGATACTGTTTAACTACTCCCAACTTTCTCCTACTCGGTTTAAATCTGGCACCAAAGAGCGATTAAACTAACCACGGTTCGGTCGCCAACTGTGTTATAGTAGTCGTTAGGCCCGTTTACATTCTGCCCCTTACACTGCTTTTCATACTTCCATCACTTCTTTAGAAAGTTAGTTTCTAAAGTTATCCTCCTGTGATATCATTTTTTTTCATGTGTTAGTTTCATATTTATAGTATTTTCTAAGGTTAACATGAGTATTAGTCATAATAAAAACTGTGTTTACACGGATTTTACTCGTTTAATTTCACATTTTTACATAACGTTTCGGCACTTTTTCAAGTACCGTGGTCTCGGAAGACTCATGTATATGTACTTATTTATTTGTATTTTATTCATTAGGAAGCCAACAGAATCGTTACATTTACGGTAAATTTACTCTTCTGTTCTGCCATTAACTTTGATTGTGTTCAAGCTCCTTTAAAACAACCCTACCTAATTTACTCCATTTGCAGCGGGAGCAATGTAAACGCGGCTGCACTAGTCGTAATATCCTCGGGCGCCATCTACACTGCGTGTAACGAAATTAAACAAACTACTCTAAGTGCGATGGAAAGTTCTTTGCGATAGTGCGGGAGCCGACTTGGCAATACTATCAGTCGTGTTTCAGTCAACCTGATTTCATAAACCTCTCCGGCGACTCGGTTACGTACCTTAATACTTGTAAATTTTGACCTTAAATATTTGACACTTCATTATTATTAATTATAAACGCATTGTGTCTGGTTGTGAGGCCATTGTAAGATGCCATACGATAAATAAATAAAGTCAACCTGTCGTACTTTATTCGTGCCTATCCACCCATATGAATGGTTTCGAGTTGTTATGTGTGAAGATCAGAACAGCAAGTCGTCTCACAAAAATTTGCTCCTATGATTGTTTTAATAGAGTCAAATTTAAAAAAAACAACACTATAACTTTAAAAGTGTTGTTTTTCGGTGAAGAACGTTTTGGGGCTGACAAAATGTTATATCTTTACTCAATTATTTTATTAATGTATTTGAGGTTTTTTTTTAGTATTAGTAATAAAAACCTATTTAGAGGCTAAAAATTTCACCCATGCCGGGATTCGAACCCGCAACCTCTGGCTATCCGTGCCAGCGCTCTACCAATTGAGCTGAATCCCGGCATGGGTGAAATTTTTAGCCTCTAAATAGGTTTTTATATCTTATTTACTCATAGAATAGGCAACAAATGCCTGATTAATCTCTCAATCACGTTACTAGTTGAGGTGCCTTTTTTTGAGGGCGCAATCGTGAACCTAAGGCATAAAACCTGGGCTTGCATATTGTTTACACCAAAAGCCGGTTTCGTTTTTCGTATTTATCAAATTTGGTGCAGTCGTTCCAAAGTTACCCTTACTTACTTTTTTCGTTTCGGCGATAATTTTTTATTTATGTACCAGATTACTTTTTCTAACATAGGATGCCTTAAAGCACCCAGTACACTTTTTTTAAAAACCTATTTAGAGCTATAAAAATTCCACCCATGCCGGGATTCGAACCCGCGACCTCTGGCTATCCGTGCCAGCGCTCTTTCCAACTGAGCTAATGGGCGACTCACCGGCATCAGTGAGTTTTTAAAAATTGTTCTTAGCACGGTTTAGTGCATTAAAAATAAAAATAGTATAATCATGTGCGTACAGCGATATCATTCCGATTTACAAAACCTAACTGCAAAGTAGGTAGTTGGGGCTGTAAGTGATGCAATTTACTTCAGCCAGATGTCGCGGCCTGTACGTAATACAGAGAATAGTGTAAAGAGGTTCGAAATTTCACTGATGCCGGTGAGTCACCCATTAGCTCAGTTGGAAAGAGCGCTGGCACGGATAGCCAGAGGTCGCGGGTTCGAATCCCGGCATGGGTGGAATTTTTAGCCTCTAAATAGGTTTTTAAAAAATTGTCATTAGCACGGGTTAGTGCATTAAAAATAATAATAGTATAACCAAGTACACTGTCCGTTCTATCAATCGATCAACCAGCCCGTACCAGGCACGCCACTTCTTCCTTCCTCGTCCATTCTATTTTTTATAAAAACCTATTAAATATAAATATCGAAAAAAATATATTAAATAAAATACTAACAGAAATATCAGAAAAGAAATATATCCTACCCGAGATCCGATAATAAGGTAATTACGTAACCAATAATCACGATAAGACCCATTTAATATATAACTAAGAAATACGAGTATATTACCTATTTTACAATGTTTTATTATTATGATAAAATGGTTATAACTCTTATTTTAAACGGAGCCATTAGCTTTTATTATAATTTTATTGCATGTCTAGAGTCTGGGGGTGTCGTTGAATAACAGATGTTAAGTAAATGTCTTTTATATGACTACCTCTGCGGCGCAGCGGTAAGCGCATCTGCCAGGTCTTGGATGTTTACATGTTTGTGATGTCGTTGTTTCTGGTTCCCACGACACAGGGTATCCTAGTGTGAGGCCAGATGCAATGTATGTGCCAGTATGTAAATGTTATGTTATATCCATACCTACGCCTTTAAACTTTCCTTTAATAATAGTCAAATTTTAAATAAATACAGCGGCTTGAAAACTTTTGACATTAACACCAGCCACTAGTCTTGCAAGCCTCTACCAATCCGGACTTGGCCCCCGTGGTGGAGTATGGCCTATACCTTGTAACACCCCACCCCGCGTAAAAGAAGACTTTAACCGATTTATAAGAAAGAAGAAAACACGTGCAATAATAATTAACCTGCTAAAAGAAGCTATGATGCAAAACACTCTAATGGCCAACTGTGATCGTCTAGTCTAATGAGAACCCTTCGTTGTGAACGTATTAGTAACCTAAGCTCTTTTAGGATATGAGATTGAGTAACGAGAGTGTGTTAGAGATCCGTTCAAATACAAAAGCAGAATTTAAAGGAATGAACATAAACCAAAGTTTAGCTTAAAGCAAATAAATATAAATGAAAACAGCAATCAAGCGAATGAAATAAGCGAAAGCAAGATATGATTTAGAATAAATTAAATAGATAATAGGTTAAGCTGAAATTAAGTTGAAAGAAATAAAACTAGGATGAAATATGTAACTCTTACAAAACTACTTCTAAATAAATAAAATATAAAAGTACCAAATAAACCAAATGTCATACAGCAAACACGTGAGTGTTATAGTATAACGTCCCCTACCAAAAAGGCCGGTTAAGACAGACATTATTAGCCAACTAGGTAGATAAGAATGGATTAATATGAAATGAGTACAATACTCGGTTATCTACTAGTCGATACTTATACCCTGGATGGGGTATGGCCACCACTACGTTATACTGTTAATATATACTTATAAATAATAAACTATGACAGACTAGAAATAAGAATAGGTACAGTGATTCATTATCCCGAGTCTATTCCACAAGTAGACATACATAATTACGCGAGAATTGGCAAAGCGACGTTCAGCAGTACAATGCATTGGCAGTCGACGAAAATGAGAGAGGTAGGTAGGTAACCAAATGCACAAAGTACGTTGGAAAAGACTTCACAGAAGCTTACCAACACTAAAACAATCTGGCCAAACTCACGCAACCATGAAATGCCACTATAGGAAAAATCAATCAACTAAAGAAAATACTAACGATAAAATCTGTACATATTCCCAAAATAAATATAATAACCTAACTACGTATATGCCTTAAGTAGTATCACACACAATTAACGCAGGAATTGGCAAAGAGACGTCCAGCAGTACAATGCATTGGCAGAAGAGTGAGAGAGAGAGGTAGGTAACCAAATGCACAAAGTACGTTGGGAAAGACTTCATCGAAGCCTACCAACACTGAAACAATCTGGCCAAACCAACGCAACTATGAATGATACTAAAGCACAAGTCATCAGAAGGAAATAAATATAATAAACGCACAATAAGCATAATTAGGTATAAAAGTCTTAAGACCCAGGTCATTACACACAATTAACGTAAGAAACGGCAAAGGGAAGTTCAGTAGTACAATGCATTGGCAGAAGAGTGTGAGTGAGGTAGGTAGACCAATGCACAAAGTACTTTGGAACAACTTCATCGAAGCTGACCAAACTGAAACATCTCAGCCGAATCCACGCAACCATGAAATAATGCCAAGAATTAAGCCAATATACCTACTACAAAAATAAGCCTTACTATTAAAAAGCCTATAGTGGCTTCTAACTACTCACTAACGTCCCATAACGTCCTTTCATTGCCTATCATAATCCGTAATTTGATAACCCTATATATTGGACACCCTATATCGCGACTATACTCGGACTATGCGTTCCTATATAGTATAATTATAATCTACTAACAAACGTAACATAATATAAACCGTAATTTACCACCCTATATACTGGACACCCTATATTGCGTATATGCCGCCTATGTGTTCCCATTCAATAGTAAGTACCTATATGATCTATTACAAACGTAACATACCTACATAACTTCGGTCGAGAAAAGTACGCACCTACCTACATAAACGCAAGAGTTGAATGACCCGAAGGTCACGAGTTAGACAGCTATTATAAAGGTACCGCATCGCTCTAAACCTATTCCTTAGTTCGATGGAAATGTCATTGTTAGGTTAATATGCACAGAACCTCACACCTAGTGTTATCTAACAATCATTGATATTAAATATTGACAGAAGTTGTAAACAATACGTTTAGTAGGTACCAAATCAGAATTAAAATGCTATAATTTTCTAACGGGTTTAGACAGATTTACCTACCTTACCCTAATTGAATCGAGACATTAAACGTAACGCTTTTATCTACTTGATTTAATAGCTTCAATAGGAAACATTGAGGAGACACCAATTCACTTATTTGTCAATTTAAAATGATCCTAACAGACGAATAATGACCGCATATGTGTGGAGCTGGGGAAATACTTACTCTCATCATACAACTCTGGATACCCTGGAAGAAAAAGGGGAACCTACCTAACATTCCCAGCCCAGTAAGCTAATGAATTTAACCACCAAACAAATTGTTTCAGCAAAGCAAACCCCATTTATATTTATTTAATCGTGTGTATGTGTGAGTGCCTATGGTGTTTCCCTAGTCACAGCTATTACCTATCGCTATCCTCCCTAACTCCGGAAAACCTAACTGTTTTAAGTCATTAAATTCTTTTTAATGCACTAACTCGTGCTAAGGACTGACTTGACTTGACGCAGTTAGCTTTCAGACTTTCTGGCCGGCCAGAGTGTGTAGCCTAGGGTGTGTATGCGTAAGTGGTTTATGGGATCGGTACCACTTACAGGGTAAGAATATACGGAATATAATACATAGATATGTTATGGGTGCAAAGTGCCAGAGGGCTGGAATCGTCTGTCACGCAGGGAAATAGCAGGGGGAAAATTGCTATACCACAAATGCTAGTGGAAGGAGATCTAACACCACATTCACAAGAAGCATTTTAACCCAATTTTCAAGCTAGATAATTAATATGAAATTATCTCAATTAAGTAATTAATTATGACATGTAATTATATAGGAAAATTGTTTCACAAATAAATTAAATTGGGCACACCTCCGGTGAAGGGATTCTTTAAACCTTTCAACCAAAGCAGACTCAGATTCAGCCGTAGCATAGTAAGCAGAGCTAGATATTGGAATTCCTCATTTAGTCTGTCAAATCAACTGTATAAGGCTACCAAGTGAATTCGCTCTAAATTCACACGTTTGTATGCGGAATTAAATATGATGCAAACCTCTGAAAGCTATGGCGCAGACATGTCATTGATAACCTCGTGTGCCTACATCGAGTCGAGTAGGTATTCGACAAAGGCTAGCCACACGGCCTATCCCTAACATGCCCTTGCCACCGAGAGTTTTGTTTTGCACACATTTATTTCCCCAAAAACGCTGTACTGTGGAGAAAAAGGGTTAGTTCACAATTTATTTCGCGGAAGCTACACTAATCACAAATGCTGAAAACCATATTTTACGCGGAAACCTTCTAGCTAATTGTACGGAATACTCACCAAAACCGTTCCTAACATTTACACTTTTTACTTTCAAATCTAATTCCCTAGCTCCGAAAGTACCTCTAAACCTGAGACTTCACACCAGGGCTGATACACTAGAACGCAATGCCCACAGATGATGCTAGGTCACAAATCCAAAGTCACTTTCCTATTACCGAATTTAAATGCAATCGAAACTCCCCAGTTCTAATAAATTCACACAAAATGGCGAATTTTCCTACGAGCGGAATAAGTATGTACTATTGAATTTCCTGGTCCAGAATGCGTGCGCGCCGCTGGCGCCTCGGCCTTTTTATAGCCTCGCGAAACAACCCCGCGCGTCCAAAATGACTCCGCTACCAATTCCGCTTTGTCTAACCCATCATGAAACCTAATGACACCCGATTGGCCAGCCGAAATCCACCTTCATCTCGTTTCAGAACTTTAATGTTTTGATATTTTGTAAATTAATTTCCTGTGTCTTAATGTAATACATTATTTATTTTCTATTTATTTATCTCGATATTTCCTGTTTAATTGATTTGTCTACAATAATTTCTTCTTAACAATTTATTCCAACACACCACTGACCTGCGGCACAATGCTTACGGACAACTAACTAACTTCTGTTAATATAAAGGTTTAGCGTAATGTTTGTGTTAAAACATCCTTTCAATTTAGTACAGATTCACCTAGAAATACTCTACTTAGGCTACAATTGCGAATTGAAACGTTATAATCATTTTAGTAAGCGCCGCGGCAACCAGTGGCGCCCAAACCGGAATCGGCTAATCGGAGAACTACAATCCACCAATACAGCAATACTCTAAACTCACACACGCAACCCTGTATGAATACGAGAAGAAGCTGCGTTCAACAATATTTAATAATTAGGGATGCCCTAAATGCTACATTTCAAAAGTGATGAATGATTCAATTCCTTTCCCGAACATTGAATAAATAGCTCTTAGCAGTTCGTGACTAAATATATTACGTGTCATGTTTCATTCCTATTTACGAGTAACAACTTTAGCTATCCCTCTAGCAACAATTATAAATAATTATACCATTCGCAAATATTATGGTATTAAGTTAATATACTTTGAAATTTTGATTTTATTGAAATAAATAACGTGACAAGACTATCGAAGGCATAGAGCCATGAAAGAAAACCAATAAACAATCAAAATAGAAATTACTACGTTGGACAAATTATGTTAAGAATAATAACTGTTATACAACAGAAACATACATTACAACATTAGTCCCATACTGTCCCAAGCGACGTGCATGGTTGTTTTAAAAAAATTTAACGGAATCGAACCCGCGTACCGTCCGATCTCCGCACTACACCTACCAAATACGTGCGTCACTCGCCTAACTGTAGGTACGTGTCTCGGCAGTCGGCGCCGCCGGTTACTAACGCGGAACGGAATGAGACCATGTGGTTTCTTTTATAGACATTAAGTTTATGATTGATTATCATACGAGATTACGTATAGGTGATCTAGATATAAAAAGGGATATGAAGGGAAATCATTGGAGTTCTTTTTCTTTTGTTTAAATCATTCAACCCCAACACTAGCCTAGATAGTTTAATATCCATTCTCAAATGAAACTAGATTTTTTTTTTTTTATTGATTAATTATGAGCTTTATTTATTTTGTTTTTGTGAATAGACCATTTTTTTACAGAGACAATATTACATCGATGTGATTAGTTTCCTTTCACGACAAGACACATTAATAACCTCTGAAAGCAGCCGTAAAGAACATTTAGTGATCTCAGTCTCGGCTAGATGGAGCTAGTAGTTATTTTGATTTATTGAGTTTTATTAAATTAATTGTTTAAGTGAATATATTACTTTTACCAAGTCTCTGATATTACATCGGTGTGTTATAAATTAGTTTCCCTTCATAACAATATGTATTATCGACATACTACAGAGTTTAAACGTAGCATTAATTATCGTTTAGTGATTCTATTCTCTCCTAGGTAGGGGCTAAATTAAATGTTTTAGAGATTATTCTTATTTATATCTTTAGTATATGGTTTTCTGTCTTCAAATCACTAACATAAAATCGCTGTGAATAACTCAGTATACTTTGATAACCATAACATTACCTCAACACGGAATTTTACCTACTTAACTACTAGGTAAATAAATGCTTATAAAATCTACAAGCGCGTGCAAAAACAAGAAAGATATTGAAATTTGTTCTTATAATCTACTATTTTAATAGTGATAGCAATTAACATTTGATTTGAAAGCAGTTAAAGGGAATCTACTTCCCAGCCGCCGATAGCGCCATCTATCTGTTAGGATGAAATGCCGTGTCACATGTGATAGGTAGCGGACGAGTTTTTTCCAATCGATAGTCTATTAGTTGTGCGTTCGTCCACTGCAGATGTCGTTGTAACTTATTATTTTATTCCACTATTTATTTAGTCATCCCTAAATTCTTGTTGCACAATTTAATCTAGGTATAACAAACCCTGTTAGAAAACAAAATAATGTCTAGCTGTATTTCAGTCTTCGAATAGACTACTACATAAAGAATCCTATTGCATAATTTTGTTTTGTTTAAATGCAAATTGGCCCAGCGGCGACAGACGCCGATCTCCACCGGAAGGCCGCGGGTTCGAACCCAGCCTCACACAGTACTCGAAATGTTTTTCTCTTTTTTTTTTATGACTAACTGTCGATTAGTACACAAACAACCCTCAACAAAATCCCCAGAAAGCGTCCCCGCTTTGAATCCCATTTGTCGCATTTATTAGATTTATTGTGATGCCTAACTTGAATGATAAGGACCTTCTAACGACTAAAGTGCCTACCTACCTAATCAATCTCGTTAAATAGTGTTTCCGCGATTTTACTACGTAACCTATCTCGAACCAAACTCGCACAGAACACAATTCAAATTTATATTAACGATCGTGGGCACTTGTATGGACCTTGGTCCGTTACAACCTTCCTCAGGGAACCGTGCCCCTCGGTGGGGACATAATGGGTTGATGTAGATGATGAAATAAATATATTTTCACTTTACTTACTTTAATAAAACATTCTAGCATTTATACTATTTTTATTTTTAATGCACTAACCCGTGCTAAGGAACAAATTTAAAAACCTATTTACGTACGTATCAGGTACGTACGTAATACAGAGAATAGTGTAAAGAGGTTCGAAATTTCACTGATGCCGTGAGTCGCCCATTGGCTCAATTGGTAGAGCGCTGGCACGGATAGCCAGAGGTTGCGGGTTCGAATCCCGGCATGGGTGAAATTTTTAGCCTCTAAATAGGTTTTTAAATTCTAGCATTTCTTAATGATTCGCGATACTCATACATAGTTATATATTAAACGGGTCTAATAGCAATTATTTGTTAGGTAAAATGTAATAACTTTACCTAATAAATAATCTATCCCCACCATATTTAAATCTAAAGTAGTATAATTCATTTTTAAAAACCTATTTAGAGGCTAAAAATTTCACCCATGCCGGGATTCGAACCCGCAACCTCTGGCTATCCGTACCAGAAATTTTTAGCCTTTAGATAGGTTTTTAAATTTGTCCTTAGCACGGGTTAGTGCATTAAAAATAAAAATAGTGTAGTATAATTCTTTCTCTCGAAATAATGTTTTATTTTCTTTTTGGTCTGTAGGTACATCGTTTATTGTTTCCTATCATGTTTATAATAGTATTTATCTATGTATGTTAATTTTTTTTACGTATACGTATGTACATTAATATTCGATGAGCAACAGCTCCCCGTCTCAATTTCTCTTTCTGCAAGCTTTCCGATTTAAGGTTGCCTAGAAGAAATTGCCGCTTCCTTTGTAACTGTCGTCTTTGTAATTATTTTCTGGTGTGTACAATAAATAATATTCTTTTCGTTTCTTATACTTGGAAAGTAGTGTTGTTTTGATCTGATTATTGGGTGGAAAATGCTGCTTCCGTCCATAGGGAGGGAAAAAGTCATACAAATTACTTCCCACCTAAGGGCGGGAAATCGTGTCATAATTATGGTACATGTACCATAATTCAGTTGTTCGTACCATGTACCATGATACATCCATTATGGTACGCGAAAGTACCATAATTTTGCCATTTTTTGATCACAAGCACTTTTGCATCACACATTTTCATCTTTCGCTTTTGCTGTTGACGAGTTTTTTTTTATATACCGATATCTAGTGACACTAAAAAATCATTCATTCATTTCGTGTAGTAAGTTGATAAGAACGTTCATATCTATGATAGTTTTTGTAGTCTGTGGATTGTAAGTGAACTTCACAGGTGAATTTTCAAAAAGTTGAACTTAGTCAGAAGTAGCGAATAGCACAGACTAAAAAAAAAAGCGAGTAGAGTGTTTGCTTGAACAATTTATGAAAATTGGAAGAAATTTTAATACTTTAATTAAAAGGACCTGCCTAATTTATTAAATCTGTAAGAGTTGTCCTACCCGTACCTTATTTTTTTCAAAAATACCATAATTTTGAGCGTCTTGTGCCATAATTCAAAAGTTGGCATCTAACATCCCTGAGGGAATGAACTTTAAAACTACTGTCAGTTGCGAAGAGTTTTATGTAATAAATAGGCTTTTAAAAAAAAACTAATTAAAAAAATGCTGCGGTCATGTGAGTTTCTAAACAGCCAGTGTGAACTTACCGCAAACTTCTTTGAGCGGAATAAGCCGCAACAATGACGCGGTGAGTTCCATATTTAAAATTTAAAAAGTCGACTTAAATTGGCGGGTACTAATCTGTTATAGTATCTGTGACGGAATTAAAAAAAAAACAGGTAATATTTTTTATGCTAAGATTTGAATATTAAAAATGAGTTTTTATTTTCCTCATATTCGAAATGAAAAGTAGAGTGTTTAACACGGGTAAAAGAATCAATTCCTACTCGGACTATAGTCTAAATACCTCGGGAATTGATCCTTTTGACACTCGTTAAGCAATCTACTATTCTTATCTAGTCTTAACTACGTCAACCCTTATTACAGCTACAAAATTAAAATTCTGTGTTAATTCAAAACATGGCATATCATGCTGTGGGCTTACATACGCCAAGACTTGTCCAATCTTCGCGCACTCATGTTAACATCATTACTTCGTGTAGGCGCCTACGATAGATTAATAACGCATAGACGGTGTGCCCTATAAAGCGGTTAAATCTCAAGTGACGTGGTGCGACCCATAAACTGCGCAAAACGACCAAAATAAAAAAAGTCGGCAATTCGATCTTCGTTCGATTTTTAGAGTTGAAAAGTTTTGTACTTTTTATAAATAAACATAATTATAAATAAAGAATTTAATAATAATAATATATTGTTAATTACTTGCCCTAGTTAGTATGTCCTGTGGTTTCCCCATTAAATTATAAGTATGATTGGGATGTTATACGTAGGAATACTTGCCTTATATCTGTAATAAGAAGCACAGTATTTACCTCGGGTTATTTAATAAATAATCCTTTGAACTATTGACACCGTTGCTATGCTCAGGCGGCAAACCTAGTCTGGGCACTAAGAAAGTTACTTCCACCTTTAGGATTGTCATGATTATGGACGCCCTCCGACCAGGTGGGATGACGATCTGCGGAAAGTCCGGGCCAAGTCCGGGTTGGTGGAGGATTGTAAGACAGTGGCTGGCCTTACTGTCAGAGGTTACCAAGCCGCCCATAAGGCCTCTGATATGGTTTAACGACTGTCATTACATGACAGCTGGCACCGACGGCTTAGCGTGCCTTGCGAAGCACAGAAGCGCTCGGAAAAAACGGCACTAGCGGTAGTCACGAGATGGTCACCCATCCAGTATCTGATTGTGCCTGATGTTGCTTAAGCCAAGTGATTAATTCCAATCACTAGGTTCCGCTAGGCCAGGAGCGCTTGCTAACATATCACATAAATAAACATTATCCTAACAGGATTGCAATGAACACTTAAATATATCGAGATTATACGCATGTACATTTTGCTTGCCTCTTTAGACTTGCAGTATCAAGTCTGACTACCATGTCAAAACGGCCTCACTGCCTCTTTAGACTTGCAGTATCAAGTCTGACTACCATGTCAAAACGGCCTCACGTGATGTGTATTTTCAAGTTAGTAATATCATTCACTGGTTACCATAACACATATCTTAGTTTGGGACAAGTGGCTGTATTGTGTGGAAGTTATTTATTAGTGAAATAATGAATATCAATAGACCATTTACCAACATTTGTAAACGTACTCGAAATTTCCCAGGAACTTATTAAATAACGGCGAAAACGGAAAATATAACAAATAAATTAAAAGAAAGTAATAAAGTTCATTTTAAGGTCTCTGAAAAGACTAAGTTTTATTGACCATTTTTTCTCCAAAATGATCTATTTTTTTAAATACGCATCTAGTTTTACTTGTAACTTTTCAGTAAAATACTTTTTTACGAATTTGATTACTTTTTATGACATAACATTTATTTTGCTCTTGTTCGAATCCTAACTGAGTGAGAGACTTATCACTCTTATGGCATGTAGCAACACGCGTTTGAACTCCAAAGTTATTAAAGTTGTAAAGTTTTACTTGTAACGTTCAAACAGTCACAGTTTCTGTGTATTTTTGAATAAAATACTTTGATTTCATGATATTTATGACATTGTATTTATTTTGCTCTTGTTCGAATCCGAACTGAGTATCTAAGCCTTATCACTCTTATGGCATGTAGCAACACGCGTTTGAACTTCAATAAGTCATAGTTTCTGTGTATTTTTGAATAAAATACTTTGATTTCATGATATTTATGACATTGTATTTATTTTGGTCTTGTTCAAATCCGAACTGAGTATCTACGCCTTATCACTCTTATGGCATGTAGCAACATGCGTTTGAACTCCAAAGTTATTAAAGTTGTAAAGTTTTACTTGTAAAGTTCAAACAGTCACAGTTTCTGTGTATTTTTGAATAAAATACTTTGATTCTATGATTTCTATGACATTGCATTTATTTTGCTCTTGTTCAAATCCGAACTGAGTATCTACGCCTTATCACTCTTATGGCATGTAGCAACACGCGTTTGAACTCCAAAGTTATTAAAGTTGTAAAGTTTTACTTGTTAAGTTCAATAAGTCACAGTTTCTGTGTATTTTTGAATAAAATACCTACTTTGATTTCACGATATTTATGACATTGTATTTATTTTGCTCTTGTTCAAATCCGAACTGAGTATCTACGCCTTATCACTCTTATGGCATGTAGCAACACGCATTTGAACTCCAAAGTTATTAAAGTTGTAAAGTTTTACTTGTTAACTTCAATAAGTCATAGTTTCTGTGTAGTTTTGAATAAAATGCTTTGATTTCACGATATTTATGACTTTGCATTTATTTTGCTCTTGTTCAAATCCGAACTGAGTATCTACGCCTTATTACTCTATGGCATGTAGCAACACGCATTTGAACTCCAAAGTTATTGACAAGTCACAGTTTCTGTGTATTTTACTTGCAAAGTGCAAACAGTCACAGTTTCTGTGTATTTTTGAATAAAATACTTTGATTCCGTGATTTCTATGACATTGCATTTATTTTACTCTTGTTCGAATCCGAATTGAGTATCTATGCTTTATCACTCTATGGCGTGTAGCAACACGCGTTTGAACTCCAAAGTTATTAAAGTTGTAAAGTTTTACTTGCAAAGTGCAAACAGTCACAGTTTCTGTGTATTTTTGAATAAAATACTTTGATTTCATGATATTTATGACATTGCATTTCTTTTGCTCTTGTTTAAATCCCAACTGAGTATCTACGCCTTATCCCTCTATGGCATGTAGCAACACGCGTTTGAACTCCAAAGTTATTAAAGTTGTAAACGATGTGGTTTTTCGCCGAGCTACAACAGCGCGCCCGGTAAGTTGATAACTCCAGCGCAAGTTTAGAGAAAGCTTCAGAAAATTACTAGTATCATGCTAGGAGGTCGCTCTGCTGGGGCGGTACATTCAGCTTTAATTATGAACTTTGCCGTAGTAATGAAGTTGACAAAACGTTACTGCCTTGCCGTGGCGGAGGCTAACCCAACCTAACCTAACCGGGGATTATAGTTTTTAAAGAGTACTCGATTTGCTGTAAAGTAAAAACGCAAGTCGTGTACTTTTTATCGGATGCATTTTGGCCAACTGACATCTGTTATCAGTAGATAGATAGATAGAAAACACTTTAATGCACAATCAGAAAAAATAATACAACCATGATTTCTTAAATCTAAGTAACGTTATACAATTGACGCTCTTATCGCTAAGAGCCATCTCTTCTAGATAATGTTATAGATTAATAGATGCGACCTTTGGTTACGAGAAACCGGGGGTTACTGTTTCTAGTGAGTACTGGATTAACTGTGAAGTCAAAACTCGCCTCTGCCGGAGCCGGAACGTAATAAAAACGTCCATTACTTTCAGTGGCAGAAATTTTGCCGAAAGGAACTTATGATAACAAAAACCCGACTGCTAGAAAATCTTACACAAAGCCTCTTTTCATGAAATTCTCAACCTCAACAGGTGGTAACGGTAACACAATGCATTGCGCTACTCATCATCATCAACCCATTATGTCCCCACCGAGGGGCCCGGGTCTCTTCTGTGAGGAAGGTTGTGACGGTGCAAACCTCTTTACACCATTTTTATTTCTTTTTCCATCTATCATTTTCAAATATTTAAATTATGTATGTCACTCATTCTTCGATTTCCCTCATTTTTCACACTACTACTTTACCCTTTGACCAGATCTGACTTTTTACCTGCTTATCCGTTTTTTATCCAGTTTTTTCTGTTTTATTAAAATATTATACTAAATCTACAAATAAAACCACATCTGAAGTCGTTCCAGAGTTTATTTATTTATTATAAAAGTTATAAAACGTTCCACTGGCGCCCAACGTGGGGCGCCAGTGGAACGTTTTATAACTTTTATAATTTTTAAAAATTTTTTTTAAATAAATATATCTAAAAAATATTTTTTTTACCGGTGCCCCCGGGTAATGTGACGGTGCAAACCTCTTTACACCATTTTTATTTCTTTTTCCATCTATCATTTTCAAATATTTAAATTATGTATGTCACTCATTCTTCGATTTCCCTCATTTTTCACACTACTACTTTACCCTTTGACCAGATCTGACTTTTTACCTGCTTATCCGTTTTTTATCCAGTTTTTTCTGTTTTATTAAAATATTATACTAAATCTACAAATAAAACCACATCTGAAGTCGTTCCAGAGTTTATTTATTTATTATAAAAGTTATAAAACGTTCCAAGGTATAGGCCGTACTCTACCACGGGGTGAAGTCCGGATTAGTGGAGGCTTGCAAAACTTGTGGCTAGTCTTACAGTCAGAATTAAAAAGTAAAAATTATTATGCTAAATTCCGCCAAAAATCCCACAAGCACCATGCGGTTAGTACTAACCGCATGGTGCTTGTAGGATTTTTGGGCAAATTTAACAAAGTATTTTTCGCTTTTCATAGGATTTCCGCAAAGTAACGCCTGATTCTATACCATTACTGTCAGAAGTTTTCAAGCCGCCCTAAGGCCTCTGACTTGTCTTAACGACTGCCATCTATTGACGGCAGCCGGCACCAACGGCATAACATGCCTTGCGAAGCACGGAAGCGCTAGCTAGGAAAAATGCTACTAGCGGTAGTTATGGTACGGTCACCCAACCTGCACCTGACCGCGCCTGTTGTTGCTTAACTCAAGTGATTAATTCCAATTACTTAGTTCGACTTAGGCACTGGCGCTTCCTGTAATTTAACATAACGTAATGTCTAATTAGAGGCTAAAAATTCCACCCATGCCGGGTTCGAATCCCGGCATGGGTGGAATTTTTAGCCTCTTTAGGTTTTTAAAATTGTCCTTAGCACGGGTTGGTGCATTAAAAATAATATAATCATGTGGGTACAGCGATATCATTCTGATGTAAAACCTAACTCCAAAGTAGGTACTCGGGGCTGCAAGTGATGCAAATTACTTCATCCAGATGTCGCTGCCTGTACGTAATACAGAGAATAGTGTAAAGAGGTTCGAAATTTCACTGATGTCGGTGAGTTGCCCAATAGCTCAGTTGGAAAGAGCGCTGGCACGGATAGCCAGAGGTCGCGGGTTCGAATTCCGGCATGGGTGGAATTTTTAGCCTCTAAATAGGTTTTTTAAAATTGTCCTCAGCACGGGTTAGTGCATTAAAAATAATATAATAACGTAATGTTTATATCATTCGTACATTCGTAACGTTTATGTTATTCATGTGTAATGTAATGCAATGCATTGCAATGTAACGCGATGCAATGTACTGCGTTACTGTAATGATGTAATATATTTACATTAACTTACGCCTGTAGCCCTTAGAAGTAGACAGAGACCAAGTTTTGCCACTTACCATGATTCTGATAGACCTGTTTCCAATACAATGCAATACAATGCAATGCAATGTAACGAAATTTAATGCAATGCAATGAAAGGTAATGTTATTTTGTGAAATGTGATGCAATGTACGCCTGCTAAAAACATGATTATTTTCAGTCGGTTAAAAAAAATACGACCATTGCAGGCTAATTCGGCCCGGATATGAAATATTGAAAGCATACCTTGTGCAATATCTGGCTCTGTTGCCAAGTATCTTTTATTGCTTGCGGAGTCCAGGGTTTACGAGTCCGCAGGCCCGTCTGTATTTCTAGATTATGATAATGGGAAGTCTGGTGAATAGTAAAAGTTATTATGTAACTACTGAGGCAGCGGCCACACAGAAGAGAAAAAAAAGAAAGGACTTGAAAATTTCTGACAGGTCTTACTGTCAGAAATTTTCAAGTCCTTTCTTTAGCTACTAGTCTTGCAATGCTCCACCAATCCGGACTTAGCCCCCGTGGTGCAGTATGGCCGATACCTTCCTCAGGAAGAGACCCTTGCCCCTAGCCCTTGCCCGTCTTTTTTGCGTCCCTTCTGTGTCATATCGTCATCACCGATTATGCCCCCAATAATGGGTGATGATGAAATGACACAGAACAAGACGCGAAAAAGACGTAGAAAAGCGCGTAATAGTACATTATTGCAAAGGCAGCGAAATAGGCTATTGCAGGTCGAGTATGAGTTTGAAGGCCGAGCCGCAGGCGAGGACTTCAATAATACGAGACAGGCAATTGACATTTCGGCCTAGGCATATATAGTGCGTTTCTTAAAAAAACGCAAGGAAATAAAAAATAACCTTTTACATACTAAATTTAATTAATATTAAAAGTGATATTGCTCATGTTAAGACAAGTATTGAAGGAAAATATTATTGTTTTTCTTTTGATTTCGCTGGAAACAGGTTTTCGCTAATTTAGCTTCCCATCTCAAATCTGGTGGAGTGCAGTCAATGTCCATTTCATTTTCAGAATAATCGGAACTCATTTTAATTTATTATTAACCAAAATAACAACAAACTCCGCTTTACCGCTAATTTTTGTTTTTTATTTTACAGTTTGTGCCGAAAGGTAAACGCATCTATGGCTATATCGTACATACAGCCACGAGAACGAAATGTGTACGATAGATGAAAGAGTTCTAAATTCAAACAGCACACCGTTTCATACAATACTGCCGGTGCGCTCTTCGTTCCAAATACAAAGAATGCGCCGGGAAGTGATGTCGGTTTCTCAGTCTACGTAAATATGATACTTCGCGTGTTCTTTATTCAAAAGTGATGATAATATTTCCGCGCCTGTTTAAGAAATAGTAGATTGTATCATAAGAGAGCAAAATAATACTTTTCGTCGAGGACGCCTTTTTGAATCCAGAGCAAAGTGACTAGCCTACTCGTGGCCTAGTGGAAGCGAGTGATTAGAATCAATCACTTGAGTTAAGCAACAACAGGCACTGTCAGGTGCAGGATGGTTGACCGTCCCGTGACTACCGCTAGTGGCATTTTTCCGAGCGCTTCCGTTCTTCGCAAGGCACGCTAAGCCGTTGGTACGGGCTGTCATGAAATGGCAGTCGTTAAGCCATGTCAGAGGCCTTATGGGCGGCATAACTTCTGACAGTAAGGTCCGCCACTGTCTTACAATCCTCCACCAACCCGGACTTGGCCCTCGTTGTGGAGTATGGCCTAACCTTCCTGCGATGCAGGAAGAGATCCATGCCCCAGCAGTGGGGACATACAAATGGTTAAACTTCATTGCACACATAAAAATCATACAGAAGGCACAAAATTATAAAAATAAAAAAGGGTACATGGTAAGCCTAAGTCATAAGGAATTTCTTCCAGCCATGGTTGATATAATTTTGATAATAATAGAAAATAATATACTCAGAGGTATTCGATATCAACCCCTGTACGTCCCCACTGCTGGGGCATGGATCTCTTCCTGTATCGTAGGAAGGTTAGGCCATACTCCACCACGGGGGCCAAGTCAGGGTTGGTGGAGGATTGTAAGACAGTGGCATGCCTTACTGTCAGAAGTTATGCCGCCCATAAGGCCTCTGACATGGCTTAACGACTGCCATTTCTTGACAGCCAGTACCAACGGCTTAGCACACCTTGCGAAGAACGGAAGCGCTCGGAAAATGCCACTAGCGGTAGTCACGGGACGGTCAACCATCCTGCACCTGACCGTGCCAGTTGTTGCTTAACTCAAGTGATTGAAATCACTTGGTTCGACTAGGCTACGAGCGCTTCAGAGGTATATGACTTTATACATTCCTTCTCTGTACGCGTGTCACTGAAGTACTTTTCTAGTATCATTGAATCCTTAAGGAGCGCCCGCGAACCCGGAACCCTCCACTACTGAGACTCTCGGGAGCCTCTTCAGATCATTGAATAGACCGTTATCTCGATAGTCTGTACACTGAAATTCAAATATCGAATTCCAGTATAGTCTTTTTGAACTAGACAGAGACATCATTTATTGGTAATATTCATTACAAGTCAAGACTCCGTACATAATAACAATCCAGTGTAGAAATAATAATCAAATTTACAAATGTCAAAAAGAAAATATTACATGTCAATATCATAATAATTATATAATCTGTCAGGTCAATCAATTATAGACAAAATAATAATAATACGTATGTTGAGTAATTTACCTAATTATTGTGCTAAATTCTGCTAAATAAGTGTTAAAAATCGACGATATTACGATACAATACGCTAAATCTTATAAACTAAAACTTTGAGTCCGGATATACTTACGGGTGTTGTTATATCGGAAGAGTCCGATTATGATAAGCTCTGTGAATCGGAGCGAAACCTGGTCGGACTCTTCCGATATAATACCCGGAGGTAGATCCGCACTAAAAGTCTCCAGTGTAGTCTATAAGATAATTGTTAATTTTAAAAATAAATTACATTTTGTTGTTCAGTATCTTAGACAATTATTTTTACTACGAGTAATCCTTGTAAAAATTAACATAAGAGATAAATTTATTTGCAGATATATTCGTCGTCGTCGTCAGGCTATACTAGTCCACTGCTGGACATAGCCCTCCCTTAAAGAGCGTCACGTTGTGCTATCATACGGGGTAATGCCCATAATCCCCACGCTGGGCATACGGGTGTGGGATCGCAGTTCGGTGGAATAGTACTGCAGGGGGTGCTGCTGCCCACCCCCCGGTTTGTAACCTTAGTCGCCTTTTACGACACCCGCGGGAAGAATTGGGTTGGTGCTATTCTCTAGGCCGACACCACACAGCAGATATATTACAAGAATTAAAATCAAACTGTGTACATATGAAAATTGCTGCTAAAATGACTTAAAGACTAGAAAAAGTGCGTCAAAATCAGGAAAACATAAGGTCAGGAAGGAAAAAATGTCTTCGCTGTGCAACTTTAAGGAGTGGACCGGTTTTAAAGCCGAAGAGCTCTTCAAAGCTGCACCAAACAGAGAGTGTTGTAAAGAGCTGACTGGTAACCTTTAGTGATGGAGAGGCACTTTAAGAAGGACACGAATCAGAGCTTAATCTGGTTGGACTGTTTTGACGAAAATTCTAGTAAGAAATTCCATAATTACGTTAGTCATGTGTAGTGCTTCTGAAAGTTTTAACTTGATTTTTTTCTATATATTTAGGATAAGATAAGATAAGAATATTGTGGTACTATTTACCAGAAAAAAATATGTACAAAGATACATTACGATATAAGATAAGATTTTTTTTTCATTTTACTGATTTTTACTGCTCATAAAAAAACAAACAATTTTAAAAACTTATTTAGACGCTAAAATTCCACCCATGCCGGGATTCAAACCCGCGACCTCTGCAGTGCTATTCACTAGCCCCGTTCGCTAGTGAGTTCGATCGAATTCGTATTCAGTAATATAAGCTACCCCAGCGCTACGGCGGTGAAGTGAACTAGTTGTGCAGGTGGGATATTGACCCTTATTTCTATGAAGTTACGTTTAAAACAAAGGGAGTTCGAATCTCGACTTTATTACATCTGTCAAATAACCCTTTCGCGGAAAACGGCAAAATAATTACTAAAATATTTTTTGCCGAGGGTAGTAAATGCTTTCAAAAAGAGCCTGTCACCTCAGTCATCCGAGACCACGGCACCTGGAAAAGTGCCAAAACGTCGGAAAAATGTAATAAACGAGTAAAATCCGTATAACAACAGTTTTGATTAAAATATGATCTTTTTTTCAAAAATATTTGTAAATTAACAGGTAGTTACAGTGCTTTAATTTTCGCTCTCAGCACCGCTCGCAAACTCTAGGATTTATGCAAATTCAATCGAAAAATTTTACTGACTTTCACTATTCCTCCTTCTTCGTTAGTTTTTTTTTGAAGTCGATTTATCTAATTTTGCATTTTCAGCTTATGCAAGTTATTATTTGGGGATATTAACCCCATACTATCGGTAAAGGCGAAAATATTATCAATATTAAGCATTGATAATACTACTATAATAAGGCCGCCAATTGTAGTGTACTATGTTATTATTTAAGTCTCTTATGTAATTCTTGGTGAACATGGGATAAACAATATTCTGTCAATTTCTATATAATATTGAATACATGTCAATGTTTTTCAAGTAGTTTAGATGACTGTTAGTACTCAATTAGACAATAATGGCTGAATGGAATTACATGAATCTTGTACAGATAGACGAAGTCGCGGGCATCAGCTAATTTACCATATTGGCATTGGCAAGAAGTTCGTGTACCCATGAAAGGGTTAATTCGATCGTGAGCTCACATCACCATTCACATCACACTCACTTGTGCGTGACGTTTAATTCGTATTCAGAAGCAAAATACCCACAAGTGATGTTGCCATGGGATACCTATTAGAGATGGAACACCAATGTTTGTCAGTCGAAAAGTCACATGTCACATTATTATTTTGTTCAGCTTAATTAGCTAAACACTCCCAAAATATTTCTTACAAATAAATCGTTCTGCTTCATTTTTATAAAGTCTAAGCTATTTCGAGTTTACGTCTTATGTAAGAGTGGAAAAAATATCTTATATTGTTCACCTAAGAGTACCCACCGGCGAAGCTTTCTTCTTCTACAAATAAACAAAGGTAACCGCAAAAATGTATTTTAAATATTTACCAAGACATTGGCTTAAATTTATCACACATATGGATGATTAATCAATTGTGTAGGTAGTACAAAATGCTTGAAATACGTTGTAACAAATTTTACATTGCGTGTCATATAACCTTCCCTGCTTAAAAAAATCACGAAATTTTATTCCAGTTTGAAGCTCAATCAGCTATTTGAAGGCTCCTGACACCAACATACTCAGGTGCTCCATCAGAAGTAATGATCGCTATTGAGATATGTGCGGAAATGTATTTGGGACAATATGGCATGGTTAGCTCTACATTAATTTTGCACGATCTACATAAAGGGGATCTGAGAAAACCACAAAATCTGCAACGGTTGTTTCTTTATTTGGACACCTCTCTGGAGATCACGAATCCCAGACCAATATTCGTCTACCTAAGGACGAAATCAAAAACTTTGGCCAAGATTTTGAAACCTTTTATGAAAGAAACAGAAGGGATATTTAAAAAAAAACCATAAGGTTAGTACTCGTAGTAACGAAGAACCTCGCCTCAGCAAACGTGATTTGGTACATTAATTCTTGACCCTGCCATCAAAATGACATCTTACAATCAAGATGAAACTAGTAGAAATACTAGTTTCCTATTGATATTAAAGTAATAACATTCTTAGATTTTAAAAACCTATTTAGAGGCTAAAAAATCCACGCATGCCGAGATTCGAACCCGCGACCTCTGGCTATGCGTGCCAAATTGTTTTTAGATTGTTCTACAAATGTTTTTATTTTAATGATGAGTCCTTGATGTTGTATTGGTAAACACATTTTGCGCAATAAATAAATGGTAGTTATCTTATCATCCATAAATCTTTTTCAGACTCCTGATGCCGACTGAAATATTTCAAGGATTGCTACTTCATTGAGAGATGTCTCACATGACAGCCATGTGTTTAGCAAAAACCCTTTAAGGCACCATCTCATCAATGTGCTGAGCTCTGGAAAGAGCGAGGCCTCACTGGGTAAACAATTAGCTAAATCTATTGCAATTTAGATATTTTAACAGCCTATACTTTTATTGTACTACTTTTGAATTAAATCTGTATTTTCTAGGTGACTCACGCTATACTCCGAGAGAGCATAGATAATGACAACTCTGGTTGAGGATACTCCAGCCCTCGGTAGAAGAATTAAACTAAAAAGCAATGCATAGCATGTAACAGTTCTTGATGACCCCCAAGGAATGGTCCCCACCATTCCCTAGATGTTAATAATCGAGAATTACAAAAAGAAATGCAGATTGTGCATCATCTCCAGATATATAAAAATAACGAAGCATTGTTTTTAATCTGTTTTAGCAAAATGGTATTTTAGACCATACTCCATTAATATAGACGGTGAATTTTAAAAATAATTATTAAGTTACTGTTACTTTAGAAATGCCACATATTTTTACACGAAATATCTGGAAGATTTATTTAAATTGATTGATTTAAATTTGAAATAAATATTTTTCATGTAAATAAACAATAAAAAATGTAGCTTGTACATTTATTAAATAAAACGAATTGATCATGTATTCAAATTATTTTTTTAAGTCACCAACATTATACTCATTAATTACCTGCAACAAGCAAGGATTTAATGACTATTAATGTACTGTGGACAAGATTTAATGACTATTAATGTACTGTGGATTGTACCTACGTAGGTAGGTACAATCCACAGTACATTAATAGTCATTAAATCCACACTGCATGTCGACCTTTACACGTATCATTCTGTACAGTTGGGTACAAATCGAAAATAGGTAGTACCTATATGGTAACACTATTATATGCCAATGAGAAAATTCTAATTTGGGCACAACCTCTATGATCTGAGGGCACAACTCTGTATTATAAGACCACCACCAACATGATACATTTTTGTTATTTATTTGGTCAAAGTAGCTTGTTATAAGTGTCATCTACAAAACAACATTTAAAATCATTACCATTATTTTATTATGCTAATGCATAGAATCTGAGGGCACAACCCTGTATTATAATTTATAAGACCACCACTAACATGATACATCTTTGTTATTTATTTGGTCAAAGTAGTTTGTGATAAGTGTCATCTACAAAACAACATTCAAAATCATTACCATTATTTTATTATGCTAATGCATAGAAATATTTAAACTATTAAGTGCCAATTCTTCTTTACTTGCTACTAGATTGAATTGTAAGCCAAGGTCGATAACACTATCAGGCATCAAAAGTTATAATTCATTCTAGTAAAAGAACTAGTTTTAGCATAACGAAATAAACTAATTTAAAAACGTCTCTTTAAATATGAAACTATAAAAATATAGCTTAATATTTGACCCCCGAAAACCTCTTGACGACCATGCAAAAGGTCTTGGGTTCGAATCCCGGCTGGATACAAAAGGGTCTTGGATGTTTACATGTTTGTGATATCGTTGTTTCTGGTTCCCACGACACAGGGTATCCGAGTGTGGGATCAGAAGCAGTGTATGTCCCTATATGTAAATGTTATGCTAACCCATTATGACCTGAATTATTTTAGAGGCATAAAAAATTGTAATTTTCACATACATTGCTTTTGACGGCTCCCTTAGCTATTTGTAATAATTATTTATTTTATATATCTTTTACTTTGTGAAAAAACAATGGGTGCCATATGGCACCGATCGGCAAATACGTAAGCAAAAATCCCTCTATTAGACATATATTAGCTTTTTATTAGCGAACTATTTTTATAATCTATTTGTAAAATCATGAAGATTTTAAGTAATGTATGAATTAATAAACAAAAACAGCATTTAAGTAATTTATGTTAAAGGCATTTATGTACTAGTATACACACTTTTTTAGTTTTAAATGCGGACGTGAAATTGATAATTGATTGGAATTGATAACAGGATGCACAGAGCCCTACGTCACATTTATTGCATTGCAGTCTTGTCTGTCTCTTGCACATCTCCAAAGCACATTTGCGACGAGATTCGCTGGGAACTAAGAAGTGATTCCGTAATGATCCGACAGTATAGGAATTGCGATAAATGCTTTCAATTCTTCGGTGGATATTTTCGGTTCGGCGCAATTCAAAAAAGTTGCATACTTTTGCGGCTGGTTTGCTAAAAGGTTGTAGACACACAATCCAAAATATTAGTCCAGAAATTCAGTAGAAGACTTCCCTCGAAGGAAACTAAAATTTGCTTCGGGAAACATGGGTGGCTCCCGAAATAAATCAACGCAACGTCCGAGTAGATCCGGCTTCAGGTTGTATATTTGGTACCACCCGTACATTTTTGCGTTTTGTTATCGTGATTGGTGTGTTGACAGAGGTGAAGACCCTAATACCACTTCACACCCAGCGTTGAATTGTCGACCTGTCACATCATTACAAAACCACCCCTTCTTCGTCGCCCGAATCTTGATCAGAGTCGATTGCGGGTTCTGAAGGTTCAATGTATAGCAACTGCGGCTCAAATTCCTTATCTTCTAGCAGGGCTAGTACCTCATGGAGTGTATAACCCCTATCAAGACAAAAAAAAACACTGTTAACCTACACAAAAACCAAACATAAACATTGCACACATTATTGGAATATACTACTTATCGGCCTAGGGCATCACCCGTAAATTTTGAGGTACGATAAAACAAACACGTAAACAAAACTAAAGTATATTACAATATAATCTAGTCACACATGTATACAGGAATAAAACAAATTGCGTTTAAGTTATAGATTTCACGAAATATAAAAATTATGGCCCACTTAGGTACTTGAGATTGCAACACATGATTATACTATTTTTATTTTTAATGCCCGTGCTAAAGACGAATTTAAAAACCTATTTAGAGGCTAAAAATTTCACCCATGCCGTGACTTGAACCCGCGACCTCTGGCTAACCACGTCAGCGCTCTCCCAACTGAGCTAATGGGCAACTACCCGGCATCACTATATTTTTTTTTCTTACATTAACTTCTGTGGTTATTTCACGCAAATATATACAATAATATACTTAAATAAAATACAATTTATACTGATATTTCCAACCAGATTTTACACTATTTATTCCGGTACGATAGCAGTTGTGACTACCATACCTCAGCTCTCTTAGCGCTGCATGCCGCTCACACCGGGTACCGGCAGAATACCAGCGCTGAAGTTCTTCCTGAACTTTCAGCACATGCTGAGTCGGAGCCCATTCACATTTGCCACACCTACGTTGATCACTTCCAGTCCAGTAGGTACATTGCCCAGGTACACTACAGTACCGTGTATGCCTTATTTTCTGTGTTTTTTTGCGTTTTATTTATGCTACTTTTTTGTTATTGCTTTGTTCGTGTTGTGACTTGTATTTGGTTTTGTATTGCTTTGCTTTGTATACGTGTGTGTGTCTTATGTGAATAAATGTTGTATCTATATATCTATCTAAAGTACAAAGTACTGCCAGAGGTCGTGGTTTTGTTTCTTTTTGGATTTCGCTGTACATTTGAACAAATACATAGCCTCAGTATCAGTGTATTTACATCTTTGTCACCTAGCTGGTTTATCTAAACCTACTTCGTGATATCACAAACATAAGGCCACCCCGCTCGTAGCCTAGACGAACCGAATGATTGGAATCAATTACTTTGTATTAAGCTACAACAGGCGTAGTCAGGTGCTGGATGGGTGACCGTCTCGTGACTACCGCTTGTGATATTTTTTCCGAGCGCTTCCGTGCTTCGCAAGGCACGCTAAGGCGATGGCGCCGGCTATCGCGTAATGGAAGTCGTTAAGCCATGTCAGAGGCTTTAGTTAGTTTATCCTGTTGTTTCCGCACTCAGCCTCATAGTTGGGCCGTTGCGAGATCACTCCAGTCAGCCAATCTTTTTTCAGAAAGCCAGCAGTGCACCAGCACCAGCAGCTTTCCTGCTATCGATGTTCGTTGCACTTCCACGCTCTCACAGTGAATGGACACGTGGCGGGTCCTTCGTCTTCCTTGAGGCATCCTCGACATAACGGGATGTCGGTCAGTCCCATAGCGTGGAGGTGTTTATTCAGTGGTCAATGGAGCGTCATAAGTGCCACAGCTTTGCGCAGATCGCTGCATGTGAGGCGTTTCGATATTGTTAGTAGGGCCTCTCTGGTTTCTTTGCATTTTGTTTCCGTTTTCCATAGTTCAGCATGCTGGGTTTCTGTTTGCAACCTGAATGTCAGAGGCCTTATGGGCAGCTTGATAACTTAGGGCTCATGCAGACGAACGGCACGTGCCAACTGCAAGCGTCGACGGATGGCGTCAACTGCCGTCAACGGCATTCGACGGCAGTCGTTAGCGCGTCGACGGCAGCCGTCAACGTGTAAGCGGCAGCCGTTGACGTTTGTCGACGCTTGCAGTTGTCGCGTGCCACGACCGCCATTTCGTGTTAAGGCCCGCCTCTGTCTTATAATCCTCCATCAACCCAGACTTGGCCCCGTGGTGAAGTATGACCTAACCTTAAAAGACCCGTGCCCCAGCAGTGGGGACATACAAAGGGCGGATATCAAAAAAGGGCACGCCTGTATCCCAGAGGGGTGAGCAGATGCAGGGACTGCCAGTTGCTATTATACGATCCTGGTTAATTACTTTCACTTCATCGCCATTCATTAGTCGTTGCATGCCAGACGGTTTTGGGTACTTTTTATCCTGCCCTTTGCTATCACGTCCCCTATTCGATAAATTAGGGGTCGAAGTATATTCGCCTGGAGCGTTCCTTATCGGTCATTCCACTCACATTCGCCATTCCACCCACATTATATTTATTCTTTCTTACTTCATAATAATTATTGTTCTTAAAATATACAGCATATGATATACATCCCACTGTAGAGCACAGGTCTTCTTTCAGAAAGAATATAGGCTTGATCACCACGCGTGCCCACCTCAGATATGCGAACAGCGAGTTAGTCAGGTTTCTTTACGATGTTATCTATCAATCACAGTAAGCGAGTGGTATTTCTACTTTAACTTCACAAATGTGCCTGAGTTACAAACCATTACTATAATAATACTGGTTTCAACAAAAAAATATGAGTTATGTTCTACATTATGGGATTCGATCGTGAGTTCACTTATAGGAGAGTAACTTTTGATTTTGACAGATGTAATCGAACTCATGTGCGAGTTCATGATCGAAGTGAGCTGCGAATCGAACCTTCAGAATACCATTTTCATTGACATTTGTAGTTCTCTTCACCGCCGTAGCGCCAGTGTAGAATTAAGTCTTGATTTAAAAGCAAACTATTCGTTTGTGTGTGTGTGAAGTATGACCAGATGCTGGCCGGAAAATATTGCCAAAGTTTGGAAAAACTGGGTCTAACCATGACGGAGTAAAAATATGAAAAAAATACCTTCTATGCGTAAGTACGTTCATATAACACTTTCTATTTAACATGACATCGAGTGCAAATTACTGTGATTTCATGTTAAATAGAAAGTGATTTTATCTGTAAATAGAAAAAAAAAATAAAGAACGGTAAAGTCTACTTGAAAACACACTCAGTGTTTGCGTGCTAACTACCCAAATTATGTAGATGTCATATTTAAACGCTCCGAAACGCTAAAATATAAAAAGAAACAAAAGAGCCAAGAAACGTAATTTTTAAGATTTCTGTTTTTGATTTACTTATGGCGAAAGCATGTAACAAATTAATAATACAGTTCGGCTATGTGCGAAATTCCCCACTAAATAGTTTACTGAAATAAAAAAAACGCAGAATAGATTAATACGTCTGTCTTTGTATTCGAGTCTGACTCTCGCTTTGCTAGATTTTATCTATATTATCTGCCGTGTGTTTTTTTATTATTATATTATAGAACTATATAACATATTGTAAGAAGGCGAACATAGAGAAGCTGTTAATAGTGACTTATACAATGTTCTCTTTACAGTTCCATCGACGATTTGAAATTGTAATACAGGCTTCAACCATGAAGTTAATTGCGTATATTGTTATATGAATGATTCGTAAATGAGTCAGTCAACTTCTTTAATGAATCATTTACAAAATAAAAAGGAGTAAGACGTCATGATTGTGTAATATCAAAGAGTGGACCGTCGTTAAAACCGCGGAAGAGCTATTCAGAATTGCACGGAACAGAGAACGCTGTAAAGAGCTGATTACCAACCTTAAGTAATGGAGAAGCACTTTAAGTAGAAGAAGAAAATCCACGGCAGCTAAACCCGTTCACCAAATACTTGCTAATGTATGTTAATATGACGCACATATAAAGCGTCTAATAAACAATGTTACTAACGGTGTGATATTAGTAGCTTGTCGATCACACGCAAAATACTAAAGATAATATGCTTTTGGATTTTTCCAAAGCTGTCGAAACTGTCTCTGGTCCCATTCTGCTGGATAAACAAGAAACCATTGGAATCGGAGAGTTGCCCTTTCAAGGCAATATAAATGAGCGACAAGTTAGGATTGGTGACTACACGTATGATACAGGCGTATGGCGTGCTCCCCAGACTTCCGTGTTATGTCTTGAAAGAGCTTACAGAGCTGTGATAAAAGTAATACTTAGTAGTTCAGCCAGATACTCGATTACACTTTTATATTGAGACTTGATTGATTTCCTCACAAAATTATTAAACAGAAACAACACATCTATGACCTACGTTTCCCTAGTACTTAAGAATTGACAGAGTATACCAAACGTTAGCCCATAGAACCAAACTTTCCCGGTGTCATTTTTATGTAGTAGGTTCATACACTTTTAATAAATAAAATAACGTAAAGCCCAAACAACAAAATAGTTCCTTCGTCTTAACTATTAAATAACGGAAAATCTACTAAAACCCATACAGTAAAACCTAGCCCACAAATAAAGTTATCGTACCTCATCTTTCTCTTCTCATTTGTTTCAATTTATTTTTCCTATACCTACAGACATACATAGCACGAACACACCCCGTTTACACAAACACAACACACATACGAAATTACCCCACCCCCCCCCCCCCCCTCTTTCCCTCATACTTGCTACTTTACACACGTTTACTTACCGTCCATTACACTTCACCTATCGATTTTTTGCTAAGGTTAAAATAAGATAAGAATATTGTTAATTTTATTCATTTATGATTTCTAATTATGTACAACTTATTGTGTAACCTTATTTAATAAATGCATGTCCTAATTATACAGTGTATATTATTATTTGAAATCTAATGGTAGTTGGCGTTGACGTCTGAGATATAGTGTTTAACATTAGTTCAGATGTCATGGTTTTTTTTTGTAATGTACGCACTAGTAGGCTCGATATTATTGTGTAAGGAATGTATTGCCTATATTTTTAAAGCATAAAAATTACTGAATTACTGAACTATATGTAAGCAAATAAATCAGTAATCGTGGCATTTTTATTTTACTCGTATGGTAACCCCACGAGAATTGCTTCTTATGCCAGCGACTTGGATACACTGTATACTGCCAATGATATAATCTTTTTTATACATTTCAATAGATTTAGGCTAGTAAATACTTAGACTGTACAATTTTAGACAGCGCAACATGTTTGTAAGATTTTTATATAGCATCGTTTTGCCAAAACATGCGAAACAAATTATAGCCTACGACTTCGACTGAAATAATATTAGTGTCAACCCCTATGCAAGGAATGTCATATTTTCGGGTTCTGAAGGTCAAATTAAGGTGACTCATAAGTGAGTGTGAGGTGAACGACGAGGTGACCGACGAAGTGACCGACGAAGTGACCATCGAAGTGATCAACGAACTTACTGAATCGACATGCTGGCTATCCGTGCCAGCGCTTTTTCCAACTGAGATAATGGGCGTCAGTGAAATTTCGAACCTCTTTACAATTGGTTTTTAAAATTGTCCTTAGCACGAGTTAGTGCATTAAAAAGAATATAAAAACAAACTAGATATTTATAAAGGTACAGTACAATTGGCAGCCTTATTGCTATTAGCAAATTCTTCCGAGCATGCGACGGAGCTGCTAAAAGAAAACTGAGACGGGTAGTCGGTCTATCTATCTATCTTGATTCCTTCCCAGCAACGACCGTCAACAAACTTTTTGCACGGCCGTATGAGTTTTTCCAATATCTATTTGTGGTTGATACCAGCCTCGGATGATGGATGACTAACAAGGCTACTACGAAGACCTCTCTTCCAGTGTTTTTAGCAGGCTGAGACATGCCACGTTAATCTGGGCATGGTGTGTCGACTTCATAAAGATATAGAGAGGTTTGGTTTCGAGAAGAAGCCGTATTTATTTGTAAGAATATGGAAGTTGACACCAAATAAGATTGGGGTGAAATTAGGTTAATAACAGTGAATATAGAAAATACTAACGAAAAAAATTAAGCATGAGAATTGTATTTTACAGGGCTTAATCTAAGAATGAGCGGTGGTAGCACAGTGGGTAGAACCATGGACTGGCAAGCAAGAGCCCCAGGTTCGACCCCGAGTGCGGGCATGTACCAATGACTTTGTTTAATTTCAAAGTTACATACATTTGCGAATTTGTAGTTGCAATACTACACGGTAACCGTGAAGGAAAACATCGTGAGGAAACCCGCGGGTTGGTTGGCTCCGCACGTATTAACTAGTCTTTCCCGTGGGTTAGGCAGACTAAGCTGCCAGGATGGTATAGGTGCTGGGCAAGCCTACACCATCTATAAAACCATGTCCCAGGCACAACAGCGTCGGAGTGGTCCCTTCACCCATCTAGTGTGAGTGAGGATACCACTGGACACTGTATAAATCATCTCATTACGTAGATGCAAAAAGGCCAATCATCATCAATCTAAGAATGAAGCTGATCTAGAAATGAAACTCTTATTAGGTTTTGTATTGAATTCTGAGTGCTCAGTGCAAGTTTGACAGATCCAATCGAATAACTTTACTACCGCGTTAATCGAGCATTGAGTAGTGAGTTTGAGTAAATTAACCGTTCGAACTGGCAAAACGCTGTCACAGTACAACTCGCACTCGCGTTTATTCGTGTTTTGGCTGGTAAACGTGTTCACTTCTCAACGTTAACCAATACAACTCGCACTCAGCAATTTTAATTTCCATACTTGTCGCTAGGTGGCGCTTCCTCGATGCCATAGAAATAAAAATTTACGTTAACGCGATCGAGTAGTTCAAAAACTCGCATTAAGCACTCTGAAAGTATTGTAATAAGGGACACGCAATTTCGCAAAAACTCCAATACCTTTTTTTTTTATGAAGGCTAAAAACATCCCATTGCAGGACACAGGCCTTCTTTCTGAGAGAGAATATTGGCTGAATTGCCTCGTGTGCCCACCACGGATTTGCAATTCCAAGCGTTGAGGTATAGTTAGTTAGTTAGACCAGAGATTTCCGCACTTAGCCTCATAGTTGGGCCATTGTACGTAGCAAGCGCTGAGGTACGCTAACACCTCAGACACTAGGATTTCCTTACGATGTTTCCCTTCACCGTCAGCGAGTAGTATTGCTACTTTAAATTCACAAATGTACATAACTCAGAAAACAAAGTCATTGGTACATGCCAGGGTTCGAACCCACGACCTCCCGATTGAGAAGCCGGCGTTCTACACCGTTCCACTACCACCGCTCTAGCGATGAGGTATTTGAAAACCTAAATCATGGGTACTGACGGAAGACAGCGCTGGGGTATCACTCTGCAGCTTATGCTGTATTGTAGGCCTTATGAGCGGCTTGATAACTCGGACTTGGCCCCCGTGGTGGAGTTTGGCCTAACCTTTCTGGGATGCAGGAAGAGACCCGTGCCAAAGCAGTGGGAACGTAGAAGGGCTGATACCGATATCGACATTTTACCTAATAGTCGCGATTAGACTAGGAGTGATCGTTGCAAAGACGAACCGTTTTATAAGACTGTTTTGTGTTCCGCGACGATAGGAGTAGGATGTTATTGGGCATTCTGGACCAGCTTCCATTCGTTTGAGCTCACGACGCACCGCGCCGGTTGGCGCGGCTTGTCGTTCACTCAAACTCATTACATCTGTTCCAGAATACCCAATAATATTGATTGATTCTGAATTTTACTTGCGGCAGGAAATGAAATGATGTTAGTAACACAGATAAATACTGAAGTTTAATCGTGATGATCGCATTTCAGTAATGAGGACATCACTGGTAACATATTTCTCCAAAAATGAAATTTGTTAAACAACCTACATCACTAAATCTTGAGAATATTGATGTAGGATCTGAAAAAAATACATATCGTCACGGAAAGCTTTTACCAAACACCATCCGTTGTATAGTTTGCGGACCGTCTAACTGCGGAAAAACAAACTTAGTCCTTGGGTTACTTTTACATCCTAATGGTTTACATTTCCGTAACGTGTACGTTTATTCGAAAACGTTGTATCAACCAAAATACATATTTTTAGAGAAGGTAATGAATCTCGTTCCAGGAATACGTTATTATAAATATCGCGATAACAAAGAAGTCTTAAATCCAAGCTTAGCGTCTCAAAATTCTGTCATTATTTTCGACGATGTTGCCTGTGAAAATCAAAATAACATTCGTGATTACTTTGCCATGGGTAGACATAAAAATATAGACTGTTTTTATTTGAACCAAACTTATAGCAAAGTCCCAAAACAACTGGTTCGCGACAATGCAAATCTACTCATCATATTCAAACAGGATGATATTAACTTACGTCATATTTATGATGAACATGTGAACACTGATATGCCTTGGCATCAATTTCGCGAACTTTGTTCACAAGTTTGGAAAGATACATTTAGCTATTTAGTGATTAATAAAGACTGTCAAAGAAATAACGGATGCTACAGAATGAAATTCGACACCTTTATTACTTTCGACGAGTGAGATACATAAATGCCGTTTTTTTTAAATCAGAAGCCACTTTCTTATCTTCTTTATATGCGAGTAGTTGTAAAATAAGAAAAAATGTGTGATGAAAAATCAATTAAACAACAAATAATTAAGTCTGCTGAGGCTGTTAAAAAGAAGGTTCAAAACATGAAAAATACTAAAATGGATTCTGAGTTGGCATTAGAAACTATGTTCAAACCAGTAACAGATCCACTTAAACAGCTAACGAGAACCCCGTATCAAGAACAGTTAAGTAATGAAGATGTTGATTCGCTTGAACATTTAGCACGACAGTCTACACCTACGAAGAAACGAAAATTTTCTGAAATTAGCTCTTCAAGGGAATCACTCCAAGAGGTATCGAATGCTAGTAACAGCGATGATAACATAAGTGACTCTGAACTGAATCAAAGTCTTAGAAATAACATGAGTGACATATTTTTTGAAACAAATTCGGATGGTGCTTCAACACCAAATGCAAAGTCTTTATCGTCATGGTCTTTATCATCAGAAGTATTCAAAGATGTACCTTATGGAATTAGATTGGAAAATGGAAAACCTATGATAGGATCAGCACCGCTCTCCATAACTAATGATGCATTTGAAATAGCAGGTCATTCGTATGTCAAAACTAATGGACTCAGTGAATTACTTTACAAAAAAAATCCTGATCTAAACATTATCACTGAAGATGATAAAAGGAATTATAAATTTATACTAATAAGCACAAACGCTCATCGACGTAAATATGATCCCAATCAACCAATCAATAGCAACAGAGGATTTAAGTATTTACAAATTGTAAAACCCTTATTATGTTCCGCCAATGTTTCCAAAGGAAAGGGTTTATCATTGCTTAAAAAAGTTGATAACAAAGTAGATTACATTTTTTGGAATGATCCAAACGAATTAGTTGAAACATTGAAATTATTAATAGCTTCGAAAGATGCCGGTAATACTGGCTTAGATGATGAAATTGTATCAGTTTTAACAGAACTGAAAAAACGTGGTGTGATATAAAATGAATAAATACTTATGTAATCTATATTTTATTTTATTTCTACTCTAACCTTCACACTATTTACAAGATGAATATAGATAAATTTGGACATCATGTTCATAAAAGACTGCGTGTGTCAGATCCATTAAATTTGGTTCCTATAAACACAGGGCTAAGTAAAAATGAGTCAGGAGTTTACGACTTAAAACAATGTATATTGAGAGGATTACCGTTAGCTGTAGCAGCAGATGAAGCTGTTAGCAAGGAGTATGTAGAAAAAAACAATAAATTATATTGTAAAAAACAAGATTTCATTAATGAACTTAAAAGTATAAAAACTCAAATACAACTGCTACAGAAACAGTTAGATGAGAAGTGTTCAAAGGTAGAAGCGAGTAATATTATTAAAGATCATATAGTAGCACTCAGAGACTCATCGAAACCAGCATGAGCAAACAATCTGTTGTAAATGAAATCCATAAAGCAGCTAGAAGAAATTTCCCACGTCGTTCTGTTATTTTAAAAGGGATTGATGATTTATGGCAAGCCGATTTGATTGATATGCAAAACTATCAGAAGGTTAACAAAGGATTCAAATTTATTTTAGTAGTCATCGATGCTTTTTCTAAATACGCATGGATCGCTCCATTAAAGAATAAAACAAAAACTGAGGTGTCTCTAGCGTTTGATAAGGTTTTACAAGAAGGCCGATCACCTGCTAATTTACAAACCGACAAGGGTACCGAATTTCACAATGACGTTTTTCAGAAGCTTACGAACCGATGGAAAATAAATCATTATTCAACTTATTCAACAAAAAAAGCGTCTATAGTAGAAAGATTAATAAGAACTTTGAAGAGCAAGTTGTTTAAACATTTTAGCTTGTTTGGAAATTATAAGTGGATTGGAGAACCTTTATGTGATATAGTTAAGAGCTATAATAATACTATGCATCGCACTACAAAACATATGCCGTCTGAAATAAACAAGTTAAATGAATCACTCGTTGCATGTAATATAAACAAATCACAACCTTCCTTACCTGCAAAGAAAATTAAATTTCGTGTTGGAGACTTTGTCCGTATCAGCAAGCACAAAGGAGATTTTCAAAAAGGATATACACCAAACTGGTCTACCGAATTATTCACTGTTGTAAAAGTAATAAAATCTATACCCACAACATATTACATACGAGATCAACATTGTATACCAATAAAAGGTTGTTTTTACGAACACGAACTGCAAAAAACTAGCTGTCCCAATATTTATTTAGTTGAGAAGGTAATTAAAAAAAAGGGAAACAAATATCTTGTTAAATGGCTCGGCTTAGGTCAAGAGGAAAATAGTTGGATTAATAAAAGTGCTATAATAAAGCATTGAAGTATATTACTACAGATTAGTTAACTTATTTTTCATTACATCGTTAGTTATGAAAGGGAAAGGACTTCTCAATACTTTAATCAATAATTTACCAATAGAGTTACACTTACCAGGCTACAACTACTGCGGTCCAGGTACTCGATTACAAGAACGTTTGCAAAGAGGCGATAAAGGCATAAACCCTTTGGACAGCGCTTGTATGCTGCACGACATAGCTTATTCAAAGTATTCAAGTTTAGAAGATCGGCATAAGGCTGACTTAGAGCTAAGAAAGATGGCAAAGCAACGATTAAAATCAGAAGATGCTAGCAGAGGTGAAAAAGTTGCATCATGGTTGGTGAATAAAGTAATGAAAGCAAAAATTAAATCGGGTGCTGGAATTAAATCATTCAAAACTTCTATGGCTAAATTAAAATCGCATCTGAAAAAAAAGAAACCTAAAAATATTCAAGATGCTATTCAGTTTGCATACTTAGCAGCAAAAAAAATATTTCATAAGAAAAATAATATGAAGCTGCCAAGAATTATTCCCATCCCTAAAACTGGAGGAATACTTCCACTCATTCCTATTTTTGCTGGTCTATCAGCATTGGGTTCTTTAGCTGGAGGTATTGGTGGAATAGCAAAAGCAGTTAATGATTACAAGTCAGCCCAAAAAAATCTTTCTGAATCCGTGCGTCACAATAAAATGATGGAATCGATCTCCTTAGGCAAAGGTTTATACATCAAACCATACAAGACAGGTAAGGGATTGTGCGTACATTCTTCAAAAAACTAGTTAAAAGGTTACCCAGACGAGCACTGAGTAATATAGATTTAATATATTATACTCGGGACATCCCATACTTTCGAGGTGTCTATATGAGAGACACTTTACCAAGCAAATCAAATAACATCGAGTGCGCTATCCTGAATCTAGATAATTCAATAAATCCGGGAACTCACTGGGTAGCCTACATTAAGATAAATAATTACAGCGTGTACTTTGATAGTTATGGTTTAAAACCACCTGTAGAATTAATCAAGTACTTAACAAAAAACACTAACGTTTATTATAGTTATATGAACTATCAACAAAACAACACCTATAATTGCGGTCATTTATGCATAAAATTTTTAAAAACATTCTGGTTGAAACATTTATATTAAGAAATCATAAACTATTCTCACCATTATTACGATGTCATTCACGCTATCAATAACCGGTTGTAAACCAGCTTTGTCAACATTTTATTCGCCGGCTCTGCAGCTTGATGGTGAATATGAATGTGGGCTGATCTTTTTTTCGACGTTTAATTCGATTCCTAACATAGAATGCTATAACAACAAATTTCATTATGGCGACAACGAAATGATTGAAATACCCGAAGGATCATACGAGCTATTAGATATAAATGACTTTTTAAAAACAAATTTAGTAGACTGTACGTTTAATTTGATATGTAACAATAACACTTTGAGCACAAAAATAATTTGTTCAAAAGATATTCATTTTGAGAAATCCGGTTCAATCGGAAGGATATTGGGTTTTGGAAATCAGACTCTTAAAGCTAATATATTACATGAGTCTCTCTTCCCTGTAAACATTCTACCAACAACCATCGTTCGAATAGAATGTGATATCGTGAGCGGATCGTACATAAATGGGAAGCCTAGCCATATAATTTACGAATTTGCACCTAATGTACCGCCAGGGTACAGGATTATAGAAATCCCAAAAAATTTGATATATTTCCCAGTAAATCAAAATACAGTTAGCGAGATTAATATAAGGATTTTGGATGCAAATAACAACCTTATAAATCTACGACAAGAAGAACTACAGTTATATTTACACCTAAGACGAAAATGATAGATTTCATAAATAAAACATTGGTACCCGAAACCAAAGATCTCAGTACAACACATCCACCGCAACAGAAACCACCTGCTAAAAAGAAAAAACTGACTAAGGAAAATAAACAATTTCTCAGATACTTAAAAGTCATAAAATGAATATCTTAAATATCTTGGATTCTTTCGCCTACGACAACAGCATTGAAAGCTACCAAATCCATTCGTATAAGCCCTACATTAATAGTTTTAACAAAAACGATGAAATACGCATTCCCATCAATCAACAAGACTTATACGTCTTACCGTCACAGAGTACACTATACATCGAAGGTTCTATCACAGTGCACCGTCCAAATGGCGATAAAAAAGAGAGAGTGAGTAATATTGAGTTGGTGAATAATGCAGCGCTTTTTCTTTTCCAAGACATTCGATATGAACTAAATGGCGTAGAAATTGATAGGATAAAAAATGCTGGGATCACAACTACTATTAAATCATTGCTCTCGATGAATGAAAATGAATCAAAAATGTCACGGCTATGGGGGTGGGACATTGATGGAATAAAAAATACTACTGGTAATTTTTCCGCCTGTATCCCATTGAATAAAGTTTTAGGTTTCGCTGAAGATTATAATAAAATAATAATGAACTGTAAACATGAGCTGGTTCTTTTGCGTAGTAATACAAACCTTAATTCTATTAAATTAACCACTAATGAAGTGTTAGATGACATAACCATTAACAAAATTGTATGGAGAGTACCGCATATAAAAGTATCTGATCGTGAAAGAGTTAACTTGCTGAGATGTTTGGAGAAAGATAGACCTATCAGTTTAGCATTTAGGAATTGGGATCTCTATGAATACCCTCTTTTACCACAGACTACAAAACATACTTGGTCTATAAAAACCACATCTCAATTAGAGAAACCACGTTATGTGATTATTGGTTTACAAACTAATCGGAAAAGTTTAGGTATGAAAGACATGTCTCACTTTGATCATTGTTATGTACGTGATGTCAAGGTTTTTTTAAATTCAACTTACTTTCCATATGAAAGTCTCAATATTAAGTTTACTGAAGAAAGGTATATGATATTATATGAGCAGTACGCTAGATTCCAACAGTCTTACTATGGACGTCGGTGTGAGCCGTTGTTAAATCTGAAGGATTTCAAAGATAAAGCACCATTATTTGTAATAGATTGCTGCAGGCAAAATGAGACCCTGAAGACAGGTCCCATTGATGTTAGAGTAGAAATAGAGAGTGATTTAGAAATACCAGATCAAACTTCTGCTTACTGCCTCATACTAAACGATTGTGTAATCGAATATAAACCACTTTCTAACATCGTTAAAAAAATAACATGAATTCTGAACATATTTTTGTAGATTTACAAGGATTTAGAGATTATAAAAATAATTTTATTATTAAAGAGTTTGCTCTCGCTACTAAAGAATTTACTATGGTCTACTTAGTAAAACCTCCTTATCCATTTTCTACTTTATCAGATAGCGAAAAAAAGCAAGTTGTTTGGTTGGAAAAGAATAGAGGAATTTATTGGCGTGAAGGTTTTATTGACTACCGCGAATTTCATAGGTTAATTTATAGTTTATTGAGGAATAAGAAAATTTTTGTAAAAGGTTTAGAAAAAATCATGTGGGTAAATAAACTTTGTGGTGATTGTTGTGTTATTAATATCGAGGAAAATCAATGTCCTAATATAAAATACCTGCATGATAAATATAGTGTATGCAATTTTACGTGTTTTTCTCACCACAAACAATGTGCGTTGAAAAATGTACTATGTGTCAAGAAATGGTTTTATGAAAATAATGTTATAGAATTTATTTAGAATAAGCAAGTATTTATGTAACTTTTTTATTGAAAGTAAGAAATAAATGTAAATGTATTTAAAAAAGAAAACATGTTTTATTTAATTAATTTTTAATTTAAAACGAAATTAATAACTATTGCACATATTTTTAGAAATGTTCTTAACTACGTTTTCCACCATGTCCATTATTTCGTCTACAGGATCTATCACAACATATTGGGCACTTAACACCGCACTTTCACTGTTTGTGTCCTTACACTCATTTAAGTCGAATACTTCTATTTTTATCAACCGATTTCCTCTTCTTGCCGCCTTGCTAACCACATATGATGTAGACGTGGAGTCCTTTGCAACCCGTTTCCTTGAAGTCTTACTTTTCCGCTTCCCCACGTCTGATGGAGCCGGGTTTCGTATTTCTTCGACATCACTATCGAACCCACTCAAAATATTTTGCGCGTAGTAGTAAGGGTCAGTCGGATCAGTCTCGCCTAAAATCTAAAAAAACTCGCCTCACTATTATCATACAGTGAATAAACTTGTTTAATAAATTTCTGTAATACGTCCCAGTGCGGTGTGTCCGTATCAGTCTGCAATTTTATTACCATCAACGCTTTTTTCCACCTCTCTTGAACGTTGGTACTTGCAGCATCGGTAGTGTTGTAGACCTTCAATTCTATATAGAATTCTCCTTCCGTCGTTGCTGTCCGACGAACGTGACCATTGGCGACCCGCGTCACTAGACTCGACCCCAGTTGGTGCTGCTCGGGAGTCGCTTTAGCGACCTTCTCTGCGTCTCGCAAAATCCCGAAAAGATCTCCCACCGTCTTTTTCTTTAAGGTGCTTGCAGACCTGTAAAAGTGAACAATATATTTTAAAACATAAGTACCTTCATAAACTTATACCTATATTCCGATTGGGTAGGCTATCTATAGGAGATACACATACATTGAACGAGTATGAAGTGGATGATAGTTTAATATGAAGGGTACATATCTACTTTTGATCTATCCCATATATGTCATTCTTAATAAGCAAATATCCCAAGTGATTCTTAATAAGCATATCTTACATGGAAAACAAAAATACTACGCGAAGCGGGTATCGAACCCACGACTAGTAAGATGCAAAGTAAACAGTCGACAGCATGTTAACCTTTACGAGTACATGCCTGCAATGTAATCAACGATTCAATGACTCAGCGGTGTGCTAGAGTCAAATGACGCGACAACGTAACAACGAATAATATAACGAGACTAATTCTATTCCAGTAAACTTTTCCCTGGATGTAAACATTTACCGTAACGATCAATGTTAAGCCGGGTCCGCTGCGCCATGTTACGCGTGTTACAAAAAATGTAACACGTTATTAAAACAAAAATGGGGAGTGGTATTAACACTTTACGTGTTACGTAACGTAACGTTATATAACAAGTACCTAACGTGTTATACCATGTCCCACTTTTATTATATTTAAGTGTTACGTTTTTTGTAACACGCGTAACATGGTGCAGCGGCCCGGCTTTAGGCTATAGAAAATAAGGTTTAAGGGTCAAACCTATGGTTTGAATTATTAAGACGAATAAACAACTTTTAGTTATGAAACAAACAAATAAACAGTTGTTATCTCTTTCAATGTTCCAAGATTTTCATCAACAGCTTGATTACATCGAGGGAATCGTCATTTGAAACGATGTGTAAAGTGTACAATCATTTATAATAAACTATAGATGTATTGTATTCTTACCTAACTGTCTCCTCAACGTAGCTCGATGCTTTGCGTTTGGAGCTGGTTGGAGTCTTTTGCTTCTTACTCGACTGCACAGCAATAGGTACACCAGAGAATTCAAACTCGGAGTCAGACCTGAAATAATAATAACATAGTTTTATACCAGTCTTATACATTTAACCTAAACGATTTATACACCGTATTGTAATTACTATACTAGATAAATGTAGTGACTGGAACATATTTTTTAGACATAGTTCGGGACATAGTTTTCATATAGGGACTAATACGGTTTAGTCAGTGGAACACGTAAAAAAAAAAAAAAATTAGGATGTAAATAAATATACTTACTAACATTTTGATACCGATGGAGTGACTGGTAGCGAGGAAGTCGTAGATAATTACACCACACGGAGACTGTACTGAACAGCGTTATCACGTTATCGGAAGTGATGAGAATTTTAGATAAATCAGGGTGTTATAGGTTTATATCCTAAATGTGTATGTTGTTTTTTTATTACAAGTACTGTAATGAAGTAAATGCGAAAATCGCCTTTATTTATAGGTGTATGAATATAGGTGATTGTTGATAAAAGTAATACATATTACTTTTTAGTATCGAACACCCAAAATTTTTGCTTTGCCTTCAAAAGTAGGTACTTAACCAAATCATCTTGACCGGTAGCAAGGTCAAGCCTATATGTTATTCTCATAATGTCAGCACTATTTAATAGCTCAAGTTAATGTGGCTGGTTGCCATTGCAACATAATGTGACCAATATATCGATTATTGTAGGTAAGATGTTTCGCAATCAGAAGCTTGCAACGGATCCAATAACGTTAACGTAGCAAATTCGTAGGTTTCATACCTAGGTAGGAGTAAATAGTCCTAGATACACATGTTGCAATTTACTTTAGATTTTCTTGATCTTAATCAGATAATGTTCGAATTGGGTGAATATTTCACTATAGCAGAAGAAAATAAACTGTTATTTCCAGTTACCAGAAATCGGATGATGAGCTAAATAGGAAATTATAATTAATTCCTCTAGCTTATCCATAGAAAACATCGTATGATATCGATGAAATTACTATATAAATGTATTTCAGGATAAATAATACTTATCTAGGTATTCTTTATAAAGCATTTGGTAGACTCCACAATATTATGTGAAAGTCAAACATTAGGTATTAATGATACCTACAGCTAAATATTTTGATGCAACGAGTTTTTTCCGTGTGGATCTTAGACTAGAGTATAGCTAGTATAGTCAACCTTTGGTTATCTCTTATGTAGGTGATACATTAAAATATTATGACCTCTCTAAATTCTTTATTTATGGGTTATGTAAAATTTACTGTATTTATTTTACTGTATGTTACAGATAAATTTAGATAGAAAATGAACGAGAACTGATGTTAGAAAACTGTTGAAAAAATATAAAACTATCTGCATAGGTTCAGTTACGTATAATGGGATGAGAATAATATCTTCAAGTTTCAATTAAAAAAAGACAAAATGCTGTCGGTCGTATTTACAAAATCATGATTTCTTAAAATACTTTAACATCAAGTCTTAAAAAAATAATAACATGGAAAATGCTTTATTACCGGAATACCCTTAAGGAATGTTCAAAGGAACCAACTTTTATAAATAAAACTGTACTTTTTGACAACATATTTTTTCTTACACCGTGTATACTTCGTATCAAATTTATAACTCCTGCGTCAACAGCTAAAGGTTGACAATCCCTGCCAGCCACCTATCATATTCGCATTCGCGTTAACTAAAGTGACACGTTAGTAGGAAATAGATTTCCATTAATGAAAGTATACTTTTATGTGTCAGTGATATTATCATTAATTCACGATTTTACTTAAGTATACCCAAGGATTCAAGTAACTGTAGAAGTACATTTTTCCTACTGTGCAATGTTTTGTGTTTTCCGTAGTGAACGATAAACAGGAGACTTCAATCTGATCACTAACATTTTTGTGGGAAAAGTAAGGTATTCTTTGTGCCGACCATAAAATATGCCTAAAATACAAGTATTTCCTGGTTCTGCCAATCACCCAGTATTTGTGTCACATGAAAAGGATCACAAAATTTTGTTGTGTTGGAATCACCTTTTTTACAATGGGAGACGTCAATCTGACCATAAAATACAGTTAAGACGAAAATGTTTTGTGTCACTGTTGCGCAAGAAGGTTCATCACATGAAGTCAATCTGATCACAAAGTAATTTGTGGTGCTGAATCTTTCTAACAGTGGGAGCCGTCAATCTGACCACAAAATATGATTAAGTTGAAATTGTACTTTTATGTTATTGTATGAAGGGCCATCACGGGAAGTCAATCTGATAACAAAATTTGTGGTGTTGTACCTTGTTCATGTGGGAGACGTCAATCTGACTACAAAACAAACTGGGTTGAAAAAGCAAAGTTTTGTGTCACTGTTATGAAAAGTAGACACCAGTGGTGTTAAACTCATTCAGTGGGAGAAGCCAATCTGGTCACAAAACTATGACTGGGTAAATACAAGTATCACTTGGAATATTTCATGTCATTGTCTTAATGAGGAAACCTAACCGATACCGCAAATAATGTGTGCTGTTTTATCTAGTATATTACGAAACTGCACAAAACATAGCTAGTGGGTAAATACAATTCAGTTGAGCTTGGGGATCCTTTATTTAATTCAACTCAGTGACTATGCGGACCTATCTCCACCAAGATGATGGTGAGTTGCATTCACTCAAGCTTCCTAGTGTCATTCGTTTTCATTGATGGAATTTATCATAAACTGTGTAGGTTGCTCGTAAAATTATTGAAACTATAAATTAGAATCACTCGATGTTATTGGGTATTCTGGAATAGCTGTAATGAGTTTGAGAGAGCGACAAGCCGCGCCAACCGGCGCGGTGCGTCGTGAGCTCAAACGAATGGAAGCTGGTCCAGAATGCCCAATAACATCCTACTGATAGGACCGTTTTACGTTTCATTATAAAGCAGTGCCAGAGACTCTAAAGCAGTGCCAGCGTTCGTTCGTCGCGAGACCAGTCCTTAGATTATTTGACGCGGATATGTCCTTTAGTGCTATATTAATAGAGCCTAGAACGTAATGAGATCATTGCGACGTCGTCGTCGGCTCCTTGCTCGTTCCGTTCGTTTTGGTCTGTGATACAATAAAGTAATCTTTATGTCTATGAGTATACAGTCGAATATCGTGTAAAACAACTTATTTTTTCCGATGTTTCGTGATTTCGTCTCGTTCGCACTCGTTTGACCGTCCTCTGCGACTTGCTCGTTCGCATACAATGAAACCAGTTGCGAACGAAGACCGTTTCGAGGACCTGTTTTCGTTCCAGAAAAAACGGTTGCGTTTCGTCGTCGAAATATCGGACAACGACCCACTCCTAGATTAGACCCCTTTAATATACTTTACAAATAATAAGAACTGGAACGACTTCAGGTGTTGTTTTATTTGTAGATTAGTAGTATAATAAAACAGAAAAACTAGATAAAAACGGATAGCAGGTAAAATAGTCAGATCTGGTCGAAGGGTAAAGTAGTATTATCCAGCTAAGTGACAGGAAGGAAATTTTACCAAACAAAGACCTTGCTTTGAACACGAATTCAACTAATATAGTTTGCAAATAAGTTCAAACAACACGCTTTTTCAAGTTTCACTCAGTGTCTAAAATACTCAGCAATTTTACTACGCCGTAGTTATCGTAGTAACTGCTACGCTCGTAGCGCGCTACGCTGCTGCTACGGGACTAGAGGTTACAGTTTTCTTTGTTATTTTAACAATCATAACGTATATCATTTATGTTCTCATGGATTGGGACGAACCTGTCTAAGGCTTCTTGATTCTGCTGCAACTGTCCTACTCACTATGCTAGCGCTAGAAAAAGATAAAAAAGAATTCTCCAGATATTGCTGCAGAGACCAGTCGCGACTTCTTGTGTCGGAGGCTAAGACCCACTTCAGGTTGTTAAGCCGGCGAAGTAAATAAGTTAATGACTCTTAATGCTCGATGCGCTTATTTGAATCGCAGTTTCATGATAATATAGATATAATTACTACTAGTTGTGCCCCGTGGTGTTACTCGCAGTTTATCGATTTTCCCATGGTAATTAGATATTTTCCTGCAGTAAAACGTAGCCTAATAAGATTAACTTTTAAACTCAAGGTGTCAGCTAACTCCATACTAAATGTTATTATAATCGATCCAGCCGTTTAGACGTGAAGAATTAACAAACATACACACTAATGTATTTTCTAAGGTTAACACGAGCACTAGACATAATAAAAACTGTTTTTAAACATACACACTCACAAACTTTCGCCTTCGTGTTATTATGAGTGTGATGTGATACATTTACATTTAACGGGTGCGATAACGATTGTTGTAGACTGTAAATAATCGCGACAACATCCATAAAATATGTAACTTTTTATGGACCTAATGAGTAATTAAAAAACGGCATTAGCATAACTGAAATGAAACAAAATCCATTTTATTTTAACGCCAAGAATTTCCATTCTGTCTGCTGAATGCCTATTATTATGTACTATAACTATTTATTATGTACTATATAAAATGTAAGCCGCTGCCTTCGTGCCGTATTATAGTGGAAAAAAGGCAGCGAGAAAAAAACTCTACTCTGACCATCTTTTCTCAAGACATAATTATTAAATCTATTACATAAATGTCACCTATAAGTCTGATAGAATTTCATGGTTGCCCTTAAAAACTTTAATTAACTATAGCAATAACTAAGTATGGGAGCCCAAGAAGAAAGAAAAGCTTTATGAAAAGTTTTACGTCAGACACGAGAAATAGATATTCCTTGTCAGTTCAGTTGATACGCTCGTATTAAATATTTGCTTCTCTACACAATTGACTGTGAAGATCTGTTTTCGTTTATCTTACCCCTTCTACCTTTCTAGCTAGTGAATTCTGTAACTATTCATCCATCACACGTCCGCCAGCCTAATAAGTATTAGCAAAGAATAACAGGGGAAATAATAAATCTATTAAACATCTAACTCTACGGTTCGACTCTATTTTTCTCTGTATTTCTCAATATAACATATCGTACAAGATAAATATCGCTCATAGCCCAAGTGGCTAGTGTTTTTTTGTGAACAAAATTACATCGCCGTAAAGCAATTACCGCTTTGAAGCGCTCGTAGCCTAGTCGAACCGAGTAATTGGAATCAATCACTTGGTTAAGCAACAACAGGCGCGGTCGTCAGGTACGGGATGGGTGAGCGTCCCGTGACTACCGCTAGTGGCATTTTTTCGAGCTCCGCAAGGTACGTTAGGCCGTTGGGGCCGGGTTTCATATAATCGCAGTCGTTAAATCATTTCAGAGGCCTTATGGGCGGCTCGATAACTTCTAACAGTAAGGCCCGCCACGGTCTTACAATCCTCCACCAACTCGGACTTGGGCCCCGTGGTAGACTATGGCCTAAACTTCCTGCAATGCAGGAAGAGACCCGTGCCCCAGCAGTGGGGACATACAGGGTTGCAATAGAAATTAATAAATTACATCCACACAACACTAATCACATGTACTGATCCCTAACTAGGATACCTACCCTTGTTATGGTAACCAGGCAAGGACTAAAGGGGGAATTGAATGTAGACTAAAAAGGGGAAAGAATTAAAGCCATCTTCCGGGAAAGAATTAAGATAAGATAAGAATATTCTTTAACGTACCTCGAATACTATTATATATTAGTAAGTAACTTTTATTAGTTCTCTTTTATATAGAATTGATAAAACTTACTTATTTACTTACTTAGTACTTAGGTACTTACTAATAAGTAAGTACGTACTTACTTCCAAATACTGTATGAATAGAATTTAGAATGAATAATACAATTTTGTGTTGGATTTTATTTTCTAAAACTATGATAACTAGATTAAATTTGTCTAATCACAATTTTTTTATAACCTTAAATCTGATTAGTCTAATCCCCAACGTATGAGTAGCGCGGGCCATAAACAAATACTAAAACTACGTATGACATCCGCTGTATGACGCGTCTGTCACTTCTCTTTGATGTCATAACTACTTACATAACATAACGTAACGTAATATAATATAATATAATATAATATAATATAATATAATATAATATAATATAATATAATATAATATAATATAATATAATATAATATAATATAATATAATATAATATAATATAATATAATATAATATAATATAATATAATATAATATAATATAATATAATATAATATAATATAATATAATATAATATAATATAATATAATATAATATAATATAATATAATATAATATAATATAATATAATATAATATAATATAATATAATATAATATAATATAATATAATATAATATAATATAATATAATATAATATAATATAATATAACATAACCTCACACCTGTATCCCAGAGGAGTAGACAATGACCAGGGAGTGCCACTTGCCACGATCCTGACAGATCACCTTCGCTTCATCAACGTCCATTTGTCGTTGCATGCACGCACTACTTCTAACTTCTTCTACTGTTTAAAATACAAAAATTGCAACTTTCTCTAATAATGAAGTTTGCAACAAAATTATAAAGTTCCAAGCGCCGTCGACTCCACTCCATCTGTGTACGTCAAAGCAAACAAGAAATTAAAATGGTTGTTTTCTTTGAGGATTAACTTATTAAATTAACTTGCGCTTGGTTTCTTTAACTAACAGTTTCTTTGCTTATTCTTGACTTTTAATGAGTATTCGCAAAAAGTTAGGAAGGAAACTTTAATGAAAAGAAAATTCAGACGCACGTTTAGATGAAATCAGTCGTGCAGCTACTCGCATCATCTGTTTGTGCATATGATCGGGCTCGAGAAGCGCTCGTGGCCTAGTGAAACCGAGTGATTGGAATCAGTATTTCTTAATGATTCGCGATACTCATACATACATACATGTTATATATTAAGTTGTAAGTTGGATTGGACATGAAGAGAGGATGAAGGAAGAAAGATTGGCGAAACAAATATATATTGCGAATGTGAGTGGAAGGGCTGGTAAGAGACGTCCCAGGCGGACCTACATCGACCAAGTAGGGGATGTATTAGCAAAGAGAAAGATAAAAAGTACCCGGAACCGACGTGCGTGCATGCAACGACTTATGAACGTTGATGAAGCGAAGGTGGTCTGTCAGGATCGTGGCAAGTGGCAGTCCCTGGTCTCTGCCTACCCCTCTGGGATACAGGCGTGAGGTTATGTATGGTTGTTATATATTAAACAGGTCAAATCGCGATTATTTATTCGGTGAAACGTAACGTCTACCCGAGACCGCGGCAACTATAACGCTGCCGAAACGTCGGGAAATAAGGTAATTACGTTTTACCTAATAAATGATTGGAATCAATCACTCGGGTTAAGCAACAACGGGCGCGGTCAGGTACTGGAAGCGTGACCGTCCCGTGACTACCGCCAGTGGCATTTATTACCAGCGCTTCCGCGCTTTGCAAGGCTCGTTAAGCTGTTGATGCCGGCTGTCGTGTAATGCCAGTCGTTAAGCCATGTCAGAGGCCTTATGGATGGCTTGATAACTTCTGACAGTAAGGCCCGCCACTGTCTTACAATCCTCCACCAACCCGGGCTTGGTCCCCGTGGTGGAGTATGGCCTAACCTTCCTGCGATACAGGAAGCGATACCCGTGCCTCAGCAGTGGGGACGTATAACGGGTTGATATCGAAGTGCTGCAAAATTTCCATTAGTAATTGGCATGAATGTTGCAGTCATATTAATTTAAGCTTATATGTACGTACAACCAGAATGATGACTGTATTTCTCTTCAAACTTCTCTTAAAATTTGATAAAGTATGTTAGCTTTTAGAATATACCTCGGCTACTATCGGATAGAATCGGATATATTCGTGTTATAGAAATATCGGAACTAATATGACACTTAATTTTGAAATCAGAACTCGATCATCAGTACGTAAAGCGACGAAAATTAGCGAAAACCTAAGCCTACTCTAGAACCCGAGGTATATTCTAAAAGCTATCAGACTATTATACTATGGAGTATGAGAAAAGCTTATAACTAATATAATATTTAAAAAGGAACATTCAAAACATCTAATTAAAAGACTAAAACGTCTAGCTCAGAGTAGAAAATTGGTGTGCTACAGTAATATACTTTAGGCGTATTGTTTTTCTCGTAGACCTAATTGATTTACCGTTCATGGATCAAATACGTCAGTTATATGTATTACATTATATGTACTACTATTATAATATATAAGTAGGTATGATACGTCATTTCATTTTAAAATTAAAGTGCAAAGAGATTTTAAAATAAGAATTAGTCCGATACTTAAGAATTATCGCTCTTATGTATGAAAACAAAACAAGATTTCTCTAAAACATTCCTTAGAGACAGTTTAAATAATATGACTGGGGAAAAAGGAACGACGTAACTTTAGAAACTGCCTTACTTTTTAAGTTATTTAAACTGCGTCTGAGGAGCGTTCTAAGGAATTGCTCCTCCGTTTTGCGTACATTTTTTATCCATAACAATGTAGATTTCGCTTGAAATAGACTCGCTCAATGTTTAATATTTAACGTTCATCAAGTAACTAGTTCTGCGCTATTATGAAAATACGATATGTACGTAATTAGATTTTAATTTATTTAGTTTTTGTTGCAAATAAATACTTCTCCTACTTGCCTGCACACGTTAACGTTATGCAAACGAGGCATTAACTCGTTAAAGTCACTGACCTCAAAGGTTTTTTTTTTTAAGCCAAGACATTGAACTCACCATAATGAAGTTTGCTGTTTGGAATATTTTATTTGTGACTGACAGCGTAGTAAAGTATTTTGGTACTGCTATAAAAACTCTGTTAAAATTTAATGGAGGTTTGAAGAGACCACGTTCTGTCAATAAAATCGTCTACCCGTCATCACTGCGAAGAAAAGAAACATTCCCATGGTGACAGTTTTTTTGACAAGACAAGCCTTACTTAGATTTAGATTAGATTAATCGAAGTTTTTCGTCAGAGAACTAAAGTGATCGACTTAGTTCAACAAATTACAGTGGTGGTAGCGTGGTTATCGGGTCATCTATCTCCCTCCAAAATAATTGAGAGTGGTGATGGCTGAGCACTGCGTTATGCTCGTGAACGAGTGCTGTTCGTGTGTCTGGCCGCAGCACAGTTTTCCCCTATTATTGTGAGACATTTGACTAATGCTTTGGCATTTAGGCTTGTTAATGGCAATCATGAAATCTTATTAGGTTTACATAATGGCAACTGATGTATTAGGTTTTAAGATGATTTGAGAAAAGATGGTCAGAGTGGAGTTTTTTTTTCCGCTGCCTTTTTCTCCACTACAATACGGCGCGAAGGCGGCGGCTTACATTTCACATTGTACATTGACATTCAGCAAACAGAATGTAAATTCGTTGAATTAAAATGATTTGAATTTTGAATTTTTAGAAACACTAATTTATATACTAATTTAATACTATATTATCTACCGACTACTGCATTGACCCGCCTACTTGTCTTGCTGTTAAAGGTTTATTTTTTTATGGCTTTATTGCTTTGTTTTCATTTTACTTTAAATATGTGTTTACCTGTATTCCATTTGATGTACTCGTACTTGTCACCTAGTTACTCTAATAAATAATAATAATAATAATATTGGCCTTTTTGCATCTACTTAATGAGATGATTTATACAGCGTCCAGTGGTATCTTCACTCACACTAGATGGGTGAAGGGACCACTCCGACGCTGTAGTGCCTGGGTCATGGTTTTTATAGATGGTGTAGGCTTGCCCAGCACCTATACCATCCTGACAGCCAAGTCGGCCTAGCCCACAGGAAAGACTAGTCAATACGTGCGGAGCCAACCAAGCTGCGGGTTTCCTCACGATGTTTTCCTTCACCGTTAGCGTGTGGTATTGCGACTACAAATTCGCAAATGTACGTAACTTTGAAATTAAACAATACTATTAGTTACTCTACATCATTGCTATTTAGTGAAAAATATTTATGGGTTCAGTTTGACAACCTTTGGACAACCCTTGTATGTCCCCACTGCTCTGCCGTCCTAACTTAAACAACCGTAACTCGATTTTTGTCAAAAATTAGTTAAGACTTGATTTGGAATCAGCGTGATGAGAACTATAATGTTCTCTTTGACGTATTTTTGGTAAAACCGACACAAAAGGAGATAGTGTTAATCATAAGCGCCGTAACTGTCTATTTTGATTGCACGTTCCTAGATATGACAACCGTAAAACACCTTACGGTTCTTATTCGTAACGTTATTGTATGAGCTTGATCATGCATCAATAATATATCCTAAATATAAACACCGTAAGTTATTGTACGGTAGTTATCTTTAATCTTAATTCTGTCTGTTGGTCAATGAATATGTTTAAATTTATGAGCTAAAAGTTCCTATTTACATTATTTAAAGCATGTTAAGTCTCAAAGAATGATCTTTTGGTAAATATTTTAAAGACTGAAAAGTGCGACTGATAAATTTAATAAATAGTTATTAAATTTTTTAAGGTAGGTAAACTTTTTGTTTTTTCTAAAGCACTAACCCGTCCTAGGGATGAATTAAATTTATTAAGGAAATTAAAACGCTCGAGACGAGTTCAAATCCTGTCTCAAGCGGTTTTTGTAATTTCCTCTATAAGTTTAAGTAGGTAAGATTTTTTTGTTACTTTAAATTTTATTCTTCTTTTTAAATACTTAGGTATAACGATCTCATTTAATTTAACATTGTGTAGGTTCGCAAGAGTGAAACTCTGAAAAGTGCCATTTATAATTACTGAAAGCAGAGTAAGAAGTTTATGTTATTTCAAATTTACTTTTTTAATAAATACGTACGAGTACATGTTCATTATTTAAATTGTGGTTTTATTTATTAGCCATTAATTACTATATACTAACAAGTTTTTACGAAGCATTTAATTGAGTGTTTAGTTAGTTACCGCTTTTGTGTCTAGTAAAGCTTCATTTCTAGACATAAAAACCGTAACTACGTTATATACGGCGCTCATGCTTAGGCAAAGCACATTATCAAATTAAATTTCACTAGCCATAAAGCTTATTTGCTAAATTTAAAGAAAAGTGTTATTATTACCACTATGTAAAATACACAATCTTAAAGGGAATTATTAATGCTACAGATAAAATTAATTAAAAGTAGACATTTTTTAAAACTGCGACACTAATAACAAATTTTCGAAAAAAAACTTTAGGGCGCGAAATCTCGGAACTATACTTTTGGTAGTTACGGTTGTTTAAATTAGGACGGCAGTGCTGGGGCACGGGTCTCTTCCTGCACGCAGGAAGGTTAGGTCATACTCCACTACGGGGTCTAAGTCCGGGTTGGTGGAGGATTGTAAGACAGTGGCGGGCCTTACTGTCAGAAGTTATCAAGCCGCCCATAAGGCCTCTGATATGGCTTAACGATTGCCATTATACGAGTATGATAGCCGTGACTTGCGAAGCACGGAAGCGCTCGGAAAAATGCCACCTGCACCTATACTTACCTAACCGCGCCTGTTGTTGCTTAACCAAGTGATTGATTCCAATTACTCGTTTCGCCTAGGCCACGAGCGCTTCTAAAATTAAATAAAATTAGCAAACTGAAGTTGCAGCGGGCGGGTCATATCTGCCGCAGGACTGATAGCAGTTGGGGTAGACTGGTTCTTGAGTGGAGATCGCGTATCAGTAAACGCAGCGTAAAATGCCCTGTGACTAGGTGGAGCGACGTCATTGGCTAGCGGTGGGCGGTGACTGGAAGAGGAGAGCTGAAGATCGGGCTCAGAGGCCTAGGAGAGGCCTATGTCCAGCAGTGAACTGAAACCGGCTGATTGTGATGATGATGATAGTGAAACCTTATTCGCTGCATCTACACAGATTGCGATATCAAGCCTTGTATGTCCCCACAGCTGGAGCACGGGTCTCTTCCTGCATCGCAGGAAGGTTAGGCCATACTCCACCACGGGGGATAACTTACAATCCCCCTCTATCACGGTCCGTGAAAGAGGGGGATTGTAAGACAGTGACGGGCATTACTGTCAGAAATTATCAAGTCGCTCATATGGCATATTATGGCTTAATGACTGTCATTACATGACAGCCGGGACCAGCGGCTTTATGCACATTAGTTGGCGACAACTCATGAATGCAATGAGGGCAATAAAGGACGAGATCTTTAGATCCGCGATAGAACTAATTTCCCGACTGCGGTGGAGCCCGTAATTATGTATGTAAGTTCGTCCGATTTTATGTTCCCTCATAACTTCTAAGCCAATGGTCAGATTTTGACAAATGAGCTCTCATTCGCTCTGACGTGTTTGTGCAAGTTTCATGGGTTATATGAAATAAGCTTTAATCCAACAAAAATAATAATAACCACTAAAAAGACTCGGTTGACTACGCCACGAGCGCTTCAGATGAGTGTGCGGCCGCCCTAAAAGTGAAGTACTGTTTTCTTATGCAAGCAATATCTTAGTTATGCTCATTTATTCAGGCCATGAAAGCCCTGAGAAGGTAATCACGCAAGTTTATTGTGAAAAAGTCTCTAGTACACAACGATTTACTACCTACGTGCTGGAGAAGGCATTTGTACAAATTTTTTGCAAATTGTGTAAACTAGTAGTAAACTAGACTATAGTTTCATCATCATCAACCAATTAAGTCCCCACGGGGCACGGGTCTCTTCCCTGAGGAAGGTATAGGCCATACTCCACCACGGAGAGCGATGGTAACGGAGCGGTACAGAACTCCGGCTTCTCAATCGGGAGGTCGTGGGTTCGAACCCCGGCATGTACCAATGACTTTGTTGACTTTGAAGTTATGTACATTTGTGAAATTACAGTAGCAACACTATTCGCTGACGGTGAAGGAAAATATCGTAAAGAAACCCTAGTATTTGAGGTGTTAGCGTACCTCAGCGCTTGCTACATACAATGGCCCAACTATGAGGTTATGTACGGAAATCTCAGGTCTAACCTCCACGGGGGCCAAGTCCGGATTGGTGGAGGCTTGCGAGACTAGCGGCTGGTCTTACTGTCAGAAGTTTTCAAGCCGCCCGAAGGCCTCTGACTTGGCTTAACGACTGTTATCTATCGACGGCAGCTGGCACCAACTGCTTAACGTGCCTTGCAAAGCACGGAACCGCTCGGAAAAATGCCACTAGCGTTAGTCATAGACGGTATACCCAGGGCACGCTGACTGCAAAACCCAAGGTCTCGGGTTCGATTCCCGACCGGATCAAACTAGCAAACGAACTGTTCTAGTTTGTCTCGGGTCTTGGATGTGTATTTATTGTTTTAAATTTATCGTCGAGTTAGCACCTGTAACACGTCTGTAACATTCATTTAATTGTACTTAGTATAGGGCTAACGAGATCTGTGTAATATGTCCAGGAATATTTATTATTTTATGCACTGAACGCGCCCTGTGTTATTTAACCTTCGTGATCGTTTATGATCACTCAGGCAGACGGGACTATGAGCGATTCGTTAAAAATACTATTGTAATATTTCATGACATACGTACTTGGCTGAAATGCCTCCTCCACTATATAGTACGTCATTGTTTGAGCGCAATTTGTTTGCCCCGAGACAAACGCCCTTTTCATGTTGCGCATTTTTGCATAACTCTTGCGGATTTTTTGCAAAGTTATTTAATCTCACTGTGAAAGAAAACATTGTGAGGAATGCCACATTTGAGGTATTTCCAAGTCTCATGCATTGAAGTCGCTAATCCGCCGCAATTCACTCCGCAAAGTACATTGTGTACTTTGAATTGTCCTAAACACACGATTATACTATTTTAATTTTTAATGCACTAACCCGTGCTAAGGATAATTTTTAAAAACCTATTTAGAGGCTTAAAATTTCACCCATGCCGGGATTCGAACCCGCGACCTCTGGCCATCCGTGCCAGCGCTCTTTCGAACTGAGCCAATGGGCGACTCACCGGCATCAGTGAAACAGACGAATTCCGCCTTACTCTTCTTAATTGACTTTGCAATGTTCAACGAATTGTCAAATTAAACCATAAATTGTATTATTATCTGAGCCATTACAGGAAATATTTGTGTTGGGCTGTAAGAATAATTTCGAAAACTCGGAAAATTAATGTATCATTGTTTTGTTTCAGATACTCAACTAAAGAAACTGTAACGAACCGGAATCAAGACCAGCAAAACGGTTAGTGAATTTTACTAAGATTTTTTTTCTTTCTACGTTTATCTATTTTTTTTAGTTTTAAGTGTTAATGCTATACCAAACGGTAATTTGAGTTACACATTAATTAGAAGGTAAGCTTAAACCGATTGTTGAAATGAATATGTCGGAAGTAGGCAATGTATTAGCAAAGGGCAAGATGAATTTCTGTCAACCTCCTTAGCGACCTGTCGTAGATAATGACCAATAGTACTAAAATCACACGTAATGTTCTTAAAGTGGAACTGAAAAAACCTACCGCTAAGTCCAATAATTTTTTGGTGGACAATATGTTTTAAACACCTGGTCTCGAGAGGAAAACGTAACTGATATAGGCCAAATAAAGCGTAAGAGGTTTGTCAGGATAGTGGCATGTGGCAAACTTTTGTATCTGCTTACCATTTCGGGATAAAGGCGTAATTTTTTCTATGTAGTCTATATACATCCCACAAACGCAGACCAGCCCCTAGTCTTGCAAGCCTCCACCAATACGGGCTTGGTCCCCGTGGTGGAGTATGCCCTAGACCCGTGCCCCTCGTTGGAGATATAATGGGATGTTGACGATGATACGTCCCACTGCAGGTCATCAGAGAGAGACTGAAGGCGTTTGGTGGAGGATTGTAAGAGTGTGGCGGGCCTTACCGTCAGAGGTTATCAAGCCGCCCATAAGATCTGGCTTCACGACTGCCATTACATGACAGCGGCACCAACGGCTTAACGTGCCTTGCGACGCACGGAAGGGCTCGGAAAAATGCCACTACCGGTAGTCACGGGAGGGTCACCGATTCTGCACCTGATCGCGCCTATTGTTGCTTAACTCGATTGATTGATACCAATCGTTCGGTCGACTAGGCCACGAGCGCTTCGTGTTTCTAATTAACCGGAGATAATCCACGAAGGGCGTCGAACTGATTTATTTACCTCACCGTTTGACAGGCTCTCCCTTAAATTTTGTGATAGATTTACGGCCACAGCCGGGTCGCCTGCATAATTAATGCCCTAAAAAGGGCTTACACTGTTGGAGACGATATAAGAAGAACGTTCAGAAGGTCTACTTACCAAATGGAAGGGCAGACTCTTACTCTGACGCACAGTAGAGATGATGGACGGTGATGGAAAGATGGTTAAATAAATAATAAATAAATATTCATGGACATAATTAAAACTGTTTTTATACGGATTTATGCTCGCTTATTACATTTTTACAATTTTCACTTCGGCACTTTTTCAGGTGTCGTGGTCCCGGATGTAATAAACGAGCATAAATCCGTATAAAAACAGTTTTAATTATGTCTACTGCTCGTGTTAACCTTAGAAAATACTATATTCATGGACGTATTACACAGATCTCGTTAGCCCTATACTAAGTACAACTAAATGAATTGTCTTATAGGTGCTAACTCAGCGATAGATTTAATACAATAAATACATAAATAACATCCAAGACCCGAGACAAACTAGAAAAGTTCGTTTCTTGATTTGACCCGGCCGGGGATCAAACCCGAGACCCTCGGTTTTACAGTCAACATGCCAAACCGCGGCGCCACCGAGGCCGTCACCGAGCTTGTAGACGCTTATCTATATAAATGAAATGCAAAGTCCTGACTGACTCAGTCACTCACTCATCAACGCCCAGTCCAAGCCGTCGGACCTAGGAAGCTGAAATTTTGCACAGAGGGTCTATATACTCGTATAATGTAAGCAAGGAATAAGACCGGATTTTTTGAAATTCAACCCCTAAGGGGACGTAAAAGGGTTGCCAAAATTTGTATAAAGAATGTTGTCTGATTTTCTTGAAACTTAAAAGAAATACTCTTCAATACCATACAATACACAGAAAAATGCCACTAGCGTTAGACATATACGGTCGCCCATCCATGCACTGAACGCGCCCTATGTTGCTAACCTTTGTGATTGTTTAAGATCACTCAAGCAGCCGGGACTATGAGTGACTCAGCTATCTACTAGACGGTTCTAATCGCGATTATTTGTTAGGTAAAATGTAATTGATTACCGACGTTTCGGTAGCGTTGCAGTGCCGTAGTCAATAGTAGATTGAGTAGGCGAGTACAGTCGATTATTTTATGAATAATAATATTTTATGAAGGTGGTCTTTCTTCCAGTCCTAGTCACTTGTCATGATTTTCTATGTATAAACTAATAATAATATTAAGAAGCGCTCGTGGCCTGGCGGAACCAAGTGAATGGAATCAATCACTTGAGTTAAGCCACAACAGGCACGGTCAGGTGCAGGATGGGTGACCGTCCCGTGACTACCGCTAGTGGCATTTTTCCGAGCGCTTCCGTGCTTCGCAAGGCACGCTAAGCCGTTGGTGCCGGCTGTCATGTAATGGCAGTCGTTAAGCCATGTCATAGGTCTTATGGGCGACTTGATAACTTCTGACAGTAACGCCCGCCTCTGTCGTACAATCCTCCACCAACCCGGACTTGGCCCCCGTGGTGGAGTATGGCCTAACCTTTCTGCGATGCAGGAAGAGACCCGTGCCCCAGCAGTGGGGACATACAAGGGTTGATATCGAAACTAATATTTAAGAAAAAAAATATTGAGAGCAGTATCTTCGATCTACTTCTGGTCAAATATTTATTGTTACTGTTCCATGTATAAAAAGTTATTCTTCTGTTTTTCTTCCATTTTGAACTCACGTTAAATTTCATTAAGACAGGTAGACAGGCCCAGAAATAGACAAGCAAAATGGAGCGAAATGTTGTTCAGAATAAAATCGTGCAAGGTAAAAATTTTATGCGCCTACAAAAGATATAACGTTGAGCATATTATCTGGATAAATAATACTTTATCTAACTGACACTATAGCGAACACGCTAAACATAAGAAATCAATTTAGGCGTATTTCAGATTTAAGACTTTATTATTTTACTGGTGGTTATTGGCGTTGGTTATTATTAGTGTGGCATAGGAGGCTATACGCTTTATCTATCTAATTTAAATTTTAGGTCGGTACAGTACTACACATCATAAAAGTCCCTTCGGGAATCTTCGTTCGCGCAGACTAGAAAGAAGTGTAACGAAAGTACCCGAAGCTATAAGTACATTCAACATGATCTTTAACCGATACGGTTAAGGTGCAGAATTGATTGTCGCAGTAGTGCTACCTATTTCGCTCACGCTAATATTGTCAAACTAATAGTCACCTGCATCGATGACGTTGAATCAACCAATAGCAACAAAGGCGCGCGGCCTGCCATAAAATGAAACTATCTGATTGGCCGATCAACTTGCCGCACATCCAAAATTTGGTGATCTGCGCAGGTACATCCGCGAGAATTAATTTCTTGTGTAGCACTGTAAATATATTATTCTTTGCCAACGTGATGAAGTGCTCGTAGCCTAGGCGAACCGAGTGATTGGAATCAATCACTTGAGTTAAGCAACAACAGGCGCGGTTGTTGCATAACTCCCGTTAAACCATATCAGAGGCAATTATTTTCTTTCGTCAATGGTTGTCTGGAAGAAATTATTTTAAGTAATAAGGCTGTGTTATGTTATTGTTTAAGTATCTTGTGTAATTCCTGAGGAACATACATTAAAGAATTATCAATCTAGATTCAGTTTATTTAGTCTGTGACTAAGTAATCACACATTAAATAAACTGACTCTAACTCCCAGTTTCTCGTACACTAACAATCTGTTAATCTACTATTAACAGCTGGCAAATTCTTTTTTTTGTATGCACTTTGGCCAACTGACAACTGTTAACAATAGATTAAGGGCTTGTTATTGTGCCAAAAACTGGTGGTAAGATTGCGAAGGTTAGGTGTTGCAACACTACAAATTGTAGTCGTCTGTGTTATGCCATTTATGCTGGTATGACAACCAATCAATTGCGGTACGAATTTTGCGCTGCCCTAAATGGTGACTCGTATGAGACTAACTCTCTGCGCCTGTTGTTGCTTAACCGTAGTGATTGATCCCAACCACTCGGTTTCACTGGGCCGCGTGGGCTTCATATCCGGCCTCTGTGGCGCGGCGGTAGCGCATCTGCCTACCATGCAAGGATTCCCGGGTTCGATCCTAGGCTGGGGACAAAAAAACCCCAGGTCTTGCATGTTTACATTTTTGTGATATCGTTGTTTCTGGTTCCCACGACACAGGGTATCCTAGTGTGAGGCCATAAGCAATGTATGTGCTTGTATGTAAATGTTATGTTATCATCCTAACATCGTTATCAACCCTTGTATGTCCCCACTGCTGGGGCACGGGTCACTTTCTGTATCGCAGGAAGGTTAGGCCATACTCCACCACGGGGGCCAAGTTCGGGTTGGTGGAGGTTCATAAGACAGTGGCGGGCTTTACTGTCAGAAGTTATCAAGCCGCCCATAAGGACTCTTACATGGCTTAACAACTGCCATTACACGACAGCCAGAATTAACGGCTTATCGTGCCTTGCGAAGCACGGAAGCGCTCCAAAAAATGCCACTAGTGGTAGTTACGGGATGGTCTGCCATCCTGCACCTAACCGCGCCTGTGGTTGCTTAACCTTAGTGATTGATTCCAATCACTCGGTCCCACTAGGCCACGAGCGCTTCATACCCCCTTTAACATATTTACCGTGAAATGCACCACACACGGTACTATTTTCGCCTCTCTTCGAGCGAGTCTGGCGTGCAGGTGGGGCGATCGCATTTGATCATCAAAAGGCGCGTGTAATCGGTTTAACCGCCTCGTGTCTTGCTCGCCTCATACGCCATGCCAGCCTACAAGCAACCAAAAAAGCGCTTGTACTCAAAACTTCCGAATCATTTATTTATTTTTGCCCAAAAGAAGCCATCGTCGTCAGGCTATACTAGTCCACTGCTGGACATAGCCCTCCCTTAAAGAGCGCCACGTTGTGCTATCATAGGGGGTAATGCCCATAATCCCCGCGCTGGGCATGCGGGTAGGATATCGCAGTTTGGTGGAATTGTACTGCAGGGGGCGCTGGTGCCCACCCCCCCGGGTTTGTGTCCCATGGTGAAACCAAAATGTTCAGACGCGTCTTAAACAGATTCAGGATTCAAATTCAGTTAGGCTGTGCGCATTATGAAGGTTGATAAGAAGCGCTTAGCGCGGAGGTTCAGAATGTCAATCAAATGCGGATGGGAACCCGCAACACCAGGTACCGGCAGAATATCAGCGCTGAAGTTTTTTTCCGAACTTCCAGCACATGCTGAGTCGGAGCCCATTTACGTTTGCCACACCTACGTTGGTCACTCTTAGTCCAGTACATTGCCCGGGTACATTGCCGTACCGTGTATGGCTAGTTGTCTGTGTGTTTCGCTTTTCATGTACCAATGCTACTGTTTTGTTTGTTTATTATTTCTTCGTGCTGTGACTTGTAACCAGATTCTTATGGCTTCACTTTGTATACGTGTGTGTGTCTTTTGTAAATAAATTGTTAATCAATCAATCAATACGACTGGTGTTCCGATTCCGGAATAGAGGTGGTTTTCAAAAGTACTTAAAAGTACATTTTTTTTGTTTGTATGATACTGTAGCGCACTATTTAATAAAACTATGATTAAAGCAATACTTTCTTTTTATTATCTTCTTTCGTCGAAAACCTAGCCTAGCTGAGAGTCTCAATACGACTGACACCTAAACAAAATGTAACGATATTGTTAAGATACGATAAGAAGATGAGAATATTCTTTATTGTACACCAGGAAAAACCAAACAAAAAATAATTACAAAGATACAGTACAATTGGTGGCCTTATTGCTTAGAGCAATTTCTAAAATTGGTCAAATAATTTAAACTATGCCTAGACAGCTACGCCAGCCAGCAACTATAAAGAAGTATCGTTACAAAATGTTCAGTATAAAGTACATCGCTTTCGTAAAAACTTATTCTAGTTTTATATTCTGGTACTTATACTATGCGTTCACAACGCTCGCCAAACAAATGAATGTGAAACTAAGTTTTTTTCTGTTAATTGTACTAATAGTGGGTATAATAATATCTTTATCATGCGAAAGAATGAAATTTATTTCAAATAGCTTTTCTAAATTTGTATTTATTTGTATTAAAAATGTTTATGTTTAGTTCATCATCAACCCATTATGTCCCTACCGAGGGGCCCGGGTCTCTTCCCTGAGGAAGGTATAGGCCATACTCCACCACAGGGGTCAAGTCCGGATTGGTGGAGGCTTGCAAGACTATAGGCTGGTTCTACTTTCAGAAGTTTTCAAGCCGCTCTAAGGCCTCTGACTTGGCTTAACGACTGCCATTTAATGACGGCAGCCGGCACCAACTGCTTAACGTGCCTTGCGAAGCACGGAACGTCTCAGAAAAATGCCACTTGCGTTAGTCACAGACGGTTTACCCATCCATGCACTGAACGCGCCGTGTGTTGCTTAACCTTCGTAATCGTTTAAGATCATTCAGGCAGCCGGGGCTACGAGCGATTCTTACTCAGTTTAAAGGAGACGGGGATTTCTGGGCCCGATTGTAAATAGTTGAGATATGGTTGAAAAAAAGCGTTATATTTTTCTATTTTAAAATATAAAAAATGAGCTCAATTCACAATCTGGAAGACGAGAAATCTTAAAAATAAGTTTATGTCCCTAATAAAATAGGATAACGATTACTTTAATCGGTTAGTCTGCATGTATTAAATAAAAAACACCTGCACCAGATGATTGATTCAATCAAATTAAATAAATTTATTATAATATACATAATATCAACAGTATAAAAAAAAACAAAATATAAACTTGATGAAAATAAATCTTTGAGGGCTGATTTTAGTCAGATAACTTTTATCTGAGGAATAAAAATGGCGGTTTGACATAATTTCCATACATAAGCTGTCAAACCGCCATTTTTATTCCTCAGATAAAAGTTATCTGATTATTGAAAAATCAGCCCTAAATTGATTCTCGTTTACAGATCGATTTATTACCCGTTTTTGTCAACTGTATTTTTAATCTGTGTATGTGCCAAGAAAAACATCCTTGGTCTGTGCTAACAGTGACAGGCGTGACAGCTTCCTGACTCATCCATGATCACTCGTCTTCTCGTATCATTTAGTGCGTTTTGAGTATGTTTCCTGTTGTTTTTGTTATTATAATTCTCCTACCAGTGCTTTCTTTCTACTGACTTACGATCTTGCTTAACTTGTACGGACACGGATAAGTTTAGTATAAGTTTCATTGTCAGCTTGTTGCATAGCCTCACTTTTACTTAATCTCTTATAGCTCTGCTCACAGATTGCCAAAATCTGCAGAATTTTCCGAGATGGTTTGCTAATATATAAGCTCTAAATTGACATCACTTTCACATTTTTAGACCCAGGCCCAAGAATGTATGAAATTGTATCCGTCTCTTTTAAGAGTTTATAAGCCTGGGGCATACATAACGGTTTCTGTGCGTCTTTACCGATACCTCGGTCGTGGAAAGACCCTACGCGTTGTATATATTGTGTTCTCGCCCTTGCCCCGACTCCCCTTGACTCTTCTGTGTGGGCTTCGTCCCGTCTCTTCGGTATACCACACAAATATTATAAAGGCAAAAGTTTGTGAGTGTGTACGTTTGTTACTTCTTTACGTCTTAACGGCTGGAGCGATTTTAGTAAAATTTGGTATGGAGCTAGCTGACACCCTGGATTAACACATAGGCTACTTGTTTATGACAAATTAAACATGTAGTTTAAATAACTAACTTTATTTTTATATAACGTTGCATTAGTTATTACATGTCATATGGCAATAATTTTGTGGCTTTCTAAATTTTTTTGCTATGGCAATACTGCCTACTTTTTGCGTCTTCTTGTCCAAGAATCTGTTAAAGCAAGTTGCATTTTTATAATTTTATTAAATAAACGCTATAGTTTTCATTATCACACATGTTTTTACATCATACACAACTTTTTACTACGGGAAAATATCTTATTCCCATGGTAAAATCGATAAACCGCGGGTAACACCAATGGGCACAGCTAGTTTTGTATAAAAATAAATTGGAAAGAAGGCGTGTCTTTTCAGCGCCCTCGCCCCACGTCCTATTTTTGGGCCTCACACTACTTTTATGTGACAGGAAGCTTTCTGTGTGCTAGGACGAAAAGATCATTCATACATACATAACCTCACGCCTATATCCCAAAGGGGTTGGCTGAGACCAAGGACTGCCACTTGCCACGATCCTGACAGATCACCTTCGCTTCATCAACGTTCAGAAGTCGTTGCATGGACGCACCGTTCCGGACAGAGCTATGAAAGTAAATTGAAAAATTTACGTGTCTTTTCAGCGTCCTCGCCTCACGTCTTTTTTGTGTATCTCATACTATTTTTATCAGACAGGAAGCTTTCTGTATGCCTATTTATCATAGAAAGAAAATAAATCTTTACATATAGCGCTTAAGCCGCTGCTTCTGCCCTGCTCGTCGTATTCTTGCGCAGAATATTTTCACGTGAACTCCGTAAGTCCATTATGTGACTCAACATAGCGTTTAGAGCGCTTAAGTGTGTTACGCCCACGTAACCTAGGTGCATTCTTCACGCTAAAGTGATTACTTTTGTTGGGTGAAGATGGGTGTAGGGTATCGTTGATAAGACACTTCTTTTGCCACTACAGTCGGGTGTCAGAAGCCAAGTAACGTATATTCTTAGTTGTATGTTTCTTGCATTATGATCTGAAAGTGTTCTGCAGGCCTTCGTTACACAAGTAGAGTTTTTCGAAAGTGAGAGGAATACGAATAAATTTCTTTATGTAGACTATAGTGCCTTGCATGGCACGTTAAGCCGTTGGTGCCGGCTGTCATGTAATGGCAGTCGTTAAGCCATATCACAGGCCTTATGGGCGGTTTGATAGCTTCTGACAATAACTCTATACAATCCTCCCCAACCCGGACTTGCCCATCGTGGTGGAGTATGCCTAACCTTCTTGCGATGCAGGAAGAGACCCGTGCTCAGCAGTGGGGACATACGAGGGTTGATAACGATGTAGCCTATAAACGTCACAATGTAGAGCTCAGGATTTCTCTCAGAGAGAATGAGCTTGATTACCACGCGTGCCCACCGCGAATAGTTTTAGACATAGTGCAAGTGAGATACTGAAATCGTGGTGGCGTAGCGGTAAAACTCCGGCTTTTCAATCGAGAGGTCTTGAGCTCCGATACCGGCACGTACTAAGGACTTTGTTTTCTGTTAAGTTATGGAAACACAACAGAAACTCGCATCCAGTCGCTAACGGTAATGGAAAGCATGGTGAGGAAACCTCAGTGTTTGAAGTATTGACATACCTCAGCGCTTGCTACGTGGCCCAACTATGAGGCTAAGTTTAAGAATTTTAATAAAAAAAATAGGATTTTAAATTAAAAACCGTCGCCGAGCTTCGATGTTTTTGTATTACTTTCTCGATGGCTCTATAGAGCCTTTATATATATGTATATACACTTATATAATATATACACTTTTTATTTCTCTATAATATATAGAGCCCACTTTTTATTTCTCTATAAATAAAAAGATAAAAAAACTTTCGAACAATCCATTTTGCGAATGGTACATGCGAAGTCGCCGACTTGGCCCAATGATTAGTTGATAATGATGAAATCAAATAAAAACATTCTTTATTCAAAGTAACGCAAAAACTGCGACGTTACAAATCAACCTTCGTATCCATTTAAAATACTAAATAATTTTGGAGCAAATAATAGACAAGAAAATTTCCAAAGTTTGTCTTGAAATCCGGTCCTTAATTATCCGAGTTTACATTTTTTTTTTTATGTAGCCTCGATTGTGTCCCACTGCTGGGCAAAGGCCTCCCCTTTTGTCTTCCATTCCTCCCTGTTTATGGCCGCTTCCTGCCAGTCCGGCAGAAAGGTTGTAAGGTCGTCCCGCCATCCCCGCTTGGGTCGGCCACGTTTGCGATATCCGTCGCGCGGAACCCAGTCAGTGACGATTTTTGCCCACCTCTCTGGGCCCATACGGCTTAGATGACCCGCCCAGTTCCACTTCAGCTTAGTTAGCTTAGTTTGAGTTTGCATATATATATATATGTATAAATCTGGAACTAAGCATACATTCTTTGACACTTAAATATTTTTTTATATAAAAACTGTTTTTATACGGATTGTACTCGTGTATTACATTTTTTTTAATTTTCCGACGTTTCGGCACTTTTTCAGGTGCCGTGGTCTTGGATGACTATATTTTTTTATAGTTCAAGTAGCCCTGATTTCTTCTAGGCTGATAATAATGATAGTGATTAATCCTCTTCCTTTACCACTAGGCACTGCAGCGTCCGAGTGGTCCCTTCACCCATCTAGTGTGAGTGAAAGTGCCACTGGAAGCTGTACTGGAGTAATCTCATTACGTTCGTGGAAAGGCCAATCCTATGTAAGCATTATATCAAATCAGATCATATCAGATGTCGCTAATACAGAGTGTTGTAAAGAGGTTCGAAATTTCACTGATCCCGGTGAGTCGCCCATTAGCTCAGTTGGAAGAGCGCTGGCACGGATAGCCAGAGGTCACGGGTTCGAATCCTGGCATGGGTGGAATTTTTACCCTCTATAGGTTTTTAAAATTGTCCTTAGCACGAGTTAGTGCATTAAAAAAAGAATATAAGCATTATTTTAACAAATACATATTTTTGCAATTTGTCGATACGCCGATATCAACCCTTACATGTCCCCATTGCTTGGGCACGGGTCTCTTCCTGCGTCGCTTACTCCACCACGGGGACCAAATCCGGGTTGGTGGGGAATTGTAAAACAGTGGCGGGCCTTACTATCAGAAGTTATCAAGCCTATAAGAGGCCTTAAGACCTCTGCCAACGACTGCCATTACATGACAGCCGGTGCCCACAGCTTAACTTGTCTTGCAAAGCACGGAAACGCACGGGAAAAATGCCACTAGCGGTAGTCACGGGACTGTCACACATCCTGCATCTTACCTCACATGTTGTTGCTTAAGTGATTGATTCCAATCACTCGATTCGACTAGGCCACGAGCGCTTCAAACCTAAATGGACCAATGTACTTGCAAACACACAGTGGTTTAGTACTAGCGAAAGGCTCCTAATTTGATAACTACCTTCTTTTCATACATAGCATAATTCAAGTAAAGTTTACTCGTAAATTTTCAACAAACTTCCGAAGACAAAAAAAGTAGCAATATTTTTTTTCTCCGTAATTATTCAGAACTTTATTTTTATGTTTTATGCGTTTAGTTAGGCAATTACTTTTATGGCCTGATTTTACACCTTTTCTTACTTTCATCAAGATCAAAATCTCGTAAGGTAAGTAAAATTAAAAAGCTATTCATAAACTCACGCCTTTACCTCTGAGGGGTAAGCGGGGACAGGATTAGATCGATCACAATTCTTGACGGTCTGTTAGCTTTTAGAATATACCGCCGGCCTACTCTAGAGCCCGAGCTCTAGAGTAGGCCTCAGTTCTCGCCGAAAGCCCACGAGTGTATACTTTGTCCAAAAAGTGTAGAAATTAAAGAGGAAAGTTTTGCTCAGACTTTGTCTGTGTTAGTTAATTTCTTGCACTTTCAAGAAACTACAGTGATTGCATTAAAATTATGTATTGTACTTAATCAAAGGTAGTAGTCGTGATTTTCGTTAATACCAATAATAAAGTTTCACTTCCGGTTTCTTGAATTTTTGACAAACTATAATACTACTTCCTGCTCTGGGTAAAAAATGTGCTCCAACGTAGTCCAATAAAAAATTGGCCTTCCAAATTCAAATTTTCGACTTTTTTATTTCCAAGAAGAGAGCAAAAGGTTTCGACGCAACGAGCTTGGAACACAAAGCAGTGCCACTCTGGTTTAAAACTTCTTGCTTGTTTAGAGCGTAAGAGATACTCGTATAGGTCAAGTCTCCAAGAGTGAGTGAGAGGTTCGATATCTCAATAAAACGTGATGAGTTTAGGTATATAAATCCAAAATTGAATTTTGCGTCTATTTACCATGTATGGTAAGTATATAAATTCAAATTTTGATTGGATAGCAATAGCTTGTTTTGGGCCCTAACTTTAAGGAACAAAATACGTCATTTCGAGCAGATGGAGTGTAAAATAAATTAATACTTGTTTTTACAACAGAAATATGTATATACAATATGTAAAATTTACCTGTCGGCAGAAACAATTTAGGCAGGTATATAGTGTTTATTAAATTCTCACTCACCGCGTTTCGCTTTCAAACCGCAATTCTCTAATCTACTTCTGATTTATAGACCCAATTTGCTAACCAGAGAATGGCTTCAGAAACTCCTTAGCGAAATTTTTATGGCATCTACATAATATTTTAGACACAAAAGGCCTTCTTGAAGGCCTGTGTTAACACGAAAATACACCTGGACTGTGCTTTTTGTACAAATCAAGAACGGCGGCTTTGATTGGGAATCTAACCCACAATCTCCGGCATGGTAATCAGACTTGATACCGCTTAACCAACGAGGCAGACGTTTTGTCCAGGGTATCCAGTAAATTAAATATTGTAAATTGCACTACCTGCCAAATCTCCTCCAAAACTTAGGTTAGCTGGTAGATAATGCTAATTAGCATTAAGTTCGCCTATGTGCATTTTTTTATGCAATAAAAAAATTTATAATATCAATATTGAGTTCGAAAGCGTCTACGAAATTACGAATATTTTATTGGAAAATCTGTTGATACATAAATATGACTGAGAGTGCCCTTCTGGATCTTTTCCCTGGACCCTATCCCTCGTTATTAGATAAATTAATTGCCCTAATTAAAATTAAGAATCGCCCTTAGCGAGAAAACTGCTAATTTTATATTAAAAACGCATTTATTTTACTTACTGCGCATTAAGACTCATTTTCCCTTTTTCACTTTATTAGTCAGAAATTGAGAGAATTTATGTAGCGGAGCGGTCGTGTAATTGGAATCAATCACTTGGTTAAGCAACAACAGGCGCGGTCAGGTACAGGATGGGTGAGCGTCCCGTGACTACCGCTAGTGGCATTTTTCCGCTTCCGTGCTTCGCAAGGCACGCTAAGCCGTTGGTGCCGGCTGTCATATAATGGCAGTCGTTAAGCCCTGTCAGAGGCCTTATGGGCGGCTTGATAACTTCTGACAGTAAGGCCCGCCACTGTCTTACAACCCTCCACCAACCCGGACTTGGCCCCCGTGGTGGAGTATGGCCTAACCTTCCTGCGATGCAGGAAGAGACCCGTGCCCCAGCAGTGGGGACATAAAAGGGTTGATAACGTAACGTATGTAGCGTAAAAGATATTTGAAAACTGAAATAGGTTTAGAAAAAATAACACGTGGATTATGAAGTTACTTTTATATATGGTAGATTTTTGTATGGTAGCGGGATTTCAGGACGTTACTTCGAATGACAGGATGCATTATTTTTGCGATAAATAAACCATTTTTCATTTTCAAATCAATATTCAAAAGTATGATTATAGACTAAGCGAATTGTGATTTACTTAGTTACTTAAGTGAATACGAATATAGCACATATAAGTTATTATAACCGTAATATGACGTATTAGTGTGTAAAGTGTTATATTGCTTAGTTCAGTCTATTTATCCTTACTCCACTTTAGTAAACATAATTCTACCGGTAAAGTATGACTTTTTGATCGGAAACTGCCATATACCCATAAATGTAACGTAACGTAACCATAACTGTGCAAACCTCTTAACACCATTTTTATTTCTTTTTCTATCTATCATTTTCAAATATTTCAATTACGTCACACATTTTTCGATTTCCCTCATTTTTCATCATTACTACTTTACCCTTCGACCAGATCTGACTATTTTTCATTTTCAAATATTTCAATTACGTCACACATTTTTCGATTTCCCTCATTTTTCATCATTACTACTTTACCCTTCGACCAGATCTGACTATTTTTCATTTTCAAATATTTCAATTACGTCACACATTTTTCGATTTCCCTCATTTTTCATCATTACTACTTTACCCTTCGACCAGATCTGACTATTTTTCATTTTCAAATATTTCAATTACGTCACACATTTTTCGATTTCCCTCATTTTTCATCATTACTACTTTACCCTTCGACCAGATCTGACTATTTTACCTGCTTATCCATTTTTATCCAGTTTTTCTGTTTTATTATACTTTTAATCAACAAATAAAACAACACCTGAAGTCGTTCCACTTCTTATTTGTAAAGGATATACAGCATTCCAAATGGAGTAACCTGGGACACTACGAGTATTCTAGATAATGCCGATTTTATAAACGAACTTCGAGAACTTTCGAGAAAATATTTAGTTTTGTCATAAATGTCAATTTTTAGGTTGGAATATTACTTACTAAATTGGTCAAATAAAGATAAAGAACAAACAATTTTTATTGCACAAAAAAACAAGAAATATAAAATACAGAAAGAATTTTGCGTGTACACGTACGCATGCATAAAACTCAGAATGAAGGTGCATGCTAGTCCTTAATTAAGAGAAATTTCAGTTGTATTTAAAAGCAAAAACAAATTAATATTATTAAATTTGATTTTTGATAGTTGAGGCCCTATGCTCCGCTAGGAGTTAAAGGACCAAAGAAGAAGAAATTTTTGAACTAAAACTTTCGTAAGCACAACACATTGTAGACTATTAGTCCGGATTTACTTACGGGTGTTGTTATATAGGAAAAGTCCGACCAGGTTTCGCTCCGATTCGCAGAGCTTAATCATGGTGAGCAGAGACGGTAAGTAAATCCGGACTAATAGTCTACAAGAAGAAATTTGATTTTTAACAATATTGGAGCACGAGAGAAAAAACCGAAAATAAAGTGCGGATAGCAAAATTTGCAGAAAAACAAAAATAAATAGTTACATTAGTGCTGAAACAACAAAGTATTACTATGGTATTATAAGTAAGGATAAGTAGGCTGCAGTATCTGTAGTACCATTTAAAAAAACAATGTCCCGGGCACTGCAGCGTCCGAATGGTCCCTTCAACTATCTAGGGTGAGTGAAAATGCTAGACGCTGCATAAATCATCTAATTACGGAGATGAAGACGTCAATTTTAGTAGTATCATTTTTAGTATAAGCTCCTAATTAATTGACCCAGACAGCTAAGTCTCAGTCTAGAGATTATAGAATAAAGCAACTTGCTTTATTACGGCGGAACTTTTATTCAGGTAAGCCTGCGGTGCTTTAAAACTATCCCGCGGGAGCTTATGAGCAACTTCTAAATGCGGGTCGGGTGTTGCATTTATAAAGCTCGTTTTCCAATTTCTTACACAGGGGGGAAAAAGTATACAGTGTTATTTTTAAAATTCGATAGTTCTGAACCTGTATCTTTAGTTAAGCAGCACTTACTGTTATAAAATATCCTTGTTTGCAGTAAATGCTGAGGCAAGCAAATGGAAATGTATTTAAAACTGATTTGAGAGTGCACTCTTTTTTTATGAGTTAGTCCATGTTGTCGTCTGCCGAGACCTGTCATGCTTGGTGACAAGCGTATATACAGGGTGTCTCATTTAAATCGGTCAGTATGGGAAAGTCTGAAACTAAGACATACGAAGATCTGTCCTGAGGAACCATGTCATCAGGAACCATGTCAAAGACAGACCATTCATCATCATCGTCCCATTATGTCCCCACTGAGGGGCACGGATCTCTTCCCTGAGGAACGTATAGGCCATACTCCACCACGAGGGCGAAGTCCGGATTGGTGGAGGCATGCAAGACTAGTGGCTGGTATTACTGTCAGAAGTTTTCAAGCCGCCTTAAGGCTTCCTATATGGATTAACGACTGCCATTTATCGACGGCAGCTGGTACCAACTGCTCAACGTGCCTTGCGAGGTACGGAACCTCTCAGAAAATTACCACTAGCGTTGGTCATAGACGGTCAAAATGCCACACTAGCGTTATCAGAGACAGACCATTTCTACGCTTTAGAAACTGAGATAGCTACTTTTGGGATCGACCACGAGAGATGTGACAAGCTTGTTGTGGACAACGACTGCTAGAGAGAAGAAATCCAGAAAGGCTGTGTATTGCTCGGCACTGGCGCACAAAAGAGTCAGGAGGATCGGACTCCGGACTCTTCCTTTATATTTCCTACATCCAGTAGAGCCTGCCACTTTTCAATCAGACTTTTTAGTCATTCAAAACAGTGTCAAACACTTAGGCATAGCTTATATCGTCCGTAACGCACGCAAAGGCCTGTGATAAGAGAATGAACAGTAAGGGTCCAAGTATAAATCTCTGCGCTACACCCCTACTACACTAAACCTCCGAGGAAATCTAAATCACGTCCTGCGTCACCTGCCAATGAGAACCGTAATAGGATGCAAAGCCAAAGCAATTCATTTAAGGTATGTGCCGAATATTACGAGTACAACATTAATATTTTAGCATTTTGGTTGCAACCAAACCCTACTGACGCTTATGTAGAGAGCATAAGTGTAAAGGTTGATGTGCAGTTGACTGTAATATAATATGATTAACAAGATATTATATTGTATTTTCTAAGGTTAACACGAGCACTAGACATAATTAAAACTGTTTCTATACGGATTTATGCTCGTTTATTACATTTTTACAATTTTCCGACGTTTCGGCAGTTTTACAGGTGCCGTGGTCTCGGATGACTGAGGTGGTAGGCATATTTTTCAAAGCATTAACTGTTAGTTTACTACCCTCGGCAAAAATTACAAAAGTTAATTATGAAGTTACGTTCCAAAATAGGTAAATCAATTATTTTATATAAAGGCAACAATATTGATTATTAAAACCTATTTTAGAGGCTAAAAATTCCACCCATGCCGGAATTCGAACCCGCGACCTCTGGCTATCCGTGCCAGCGCTCTTTCCAACTGAGCTAATGGACGACTCACCGGCATCAGTGAAATTTCGAACCTCTTTACACTATTCTCTGTATTACGTACAGGCAGCGACATCTGGCTTAAGTAATTTGCATTACTTGCAGCCCCGAGTACCTACTTTGCAGTTAGGTTTTACATCGGAATGATATTGCTGTACCCACATGATTATACTATTTTTATTTTTAATGCACTAACCCGTGCTAAGGACAATTTTAAAAACCTATTTTAGAGCCTGAAAATTCCCAGCATGCCGGGATTCGAACCCGCGACCTCTGGCTATCCGTGCCAGCACTCTTTCCAGCTGAGCTAATGGGCGACTCACCGGCATCAATGAAATTTCGAACCTCTTTACACTATTCTCTGTATTACGTATAGGCAGCGACATCTGGCTTAGGTAATTTGCATTACTTGCAGCCCCGAGTACCTACTTTGCAGTTAGGTTTTACATCGGAATGATATTGCTGTACCCACATGATTATACTATTTTTATTTTTAATACACTAACCCGTGCTAAGGACAATTTTAAAAACCTATTTTAGAGGCTAAAAATTCCACCCATGCCGGGATTCGAACCCGCGACCTCTGGCTATCCGTGCCAGCACTCTTTCCAACTGAGCTAATGGGCGACTCACCGGCGACTCAAAGAGCGCTGGCACGGATAGCCAGAGGTCGCGGGTTCGAATCCCGGCATGGGTGGATTTTTTTTTTATTTAATTAAATTTAAATTAAATTTAATGGAATTTTATAAATATAAATTAAATAAATTAAAGGAATGCCTCTAAAATAGGTTTTTAAAATTGTCCTTGGCACGGGTTAGTGCATTAAAAATAAAAATAGTATAATATTGATTATGAGTAATTGAAGTTAAAAATTAAATTTATAAAACCATATTATATTCTTCTGCAATGTGATATAATATTACAGTCAACAGCACATCAATCTTTACACCTTCGCTCTCTACTCATTGGCGTTACGGGTGACTTTGCAACCAAAATGTAATAAAATGCAACAAAAGTCTGTCATCTGTGTGTCGATTGTATTTTGTTTTAAGAGCCTCCGCTCCATCAGATAGCTGCAGAGTGAAACCTAGTCCTTTCGCGCGCCTTAGAACAATAAGGCGCTATCTTTATAACTCAGGACCAAGTCACTCTTAAACTGGCGACGTAACTTCAGGAACAAAGGAGCTGCTTTTGATCCGTGTAATTTAAGACGGTAAACTTTTAAAGACTTTGTTGAAGTTAGCGGAGACAAAAAGCGCGATGGTTTTGGTAACTGCTCTCAAAGCTGCTGTTACGCCTGGCTATTGTTCTAAATATTGACAACTAGCTGACCCAGCGAACTTCGTACCCCCTAACAGTCGATTCTTTTAAGAAGGATGGTTCTTACGGAGAGAAAAAAAAAAGAATCGACTGTTAGGCGGGAACGTACTCCAAGGAATATTTAAAAAAATATATTAGCGACATCGGTTCAGCCGCTCTCGAGATTTGCGCTTACCAACACATTCAGCGATTAATTTTTATATTACTAGCTGACCCAGCGAACTTCGTACCGCCTAACAGGCGATTCTTTAATTTTTTATTTTTTTTCTCTCCGTAAGAACCATCCTCGCACGTCAAGGAATATTCTAAAAAAAGAATAAGCGAAATCAGTTTAGTTGCTCTCGAGATTTGCGCTTGCCAACACATTCAGCGATTCATTTTTATATCATAGAGATAGCTACCAATCATATGGCATTTTCAGAGATTTGAGGACAGTCAATATCGCCATCATCGCCAGCCATTTGACGCCCACTGCAGTACATAGGCCTCCCTCATGGTTTTCCAAGCTTCGCGGTCTTGTGCCACCCGCATCCAGCGACTCCCCGCCACCGTAACCAGGTCACCATCTGGTGGACGGCCTGTCCACGCTGCGTCGTCCGGACCGCGGTCGCCAGGTCAGAACTTTTTCGCCCCAACGACAATCAGTTCTTCGAGCTATGTGCCCCGCCCGCTGCCACTTCAATGGAGCAATTCTTCAACAGATACTCGATATCAACCCTTGTATATCCCCACTGCTGGGGCACGGGTCTCTTCCTACAACGCAGGAAGGTTAGGCCATACTCCACCACGGGAGCCAAGTCCGGGTTGGTAGAGGATTGTAAGACAGTGGAGGGCCTTACTGTCGTATAAGTTATCAAGCCGCCCATAAGGTCTTTGACATGGTTTAACGACTGCAATTACATGATAGCCGGCACCAACGGCTTAATGTGCCTTGCAAAGGACGGAAGCGCTCGGAATAATGCCACTATGGATGGCTGGCACCTGTTCGCATCTTCGGCTGATGAGGTTTCAGACTACCCTCAATCAGCCATCACAAAGCACTATTAGGGTTGCGACACACTACACTGACAATGTCTGACGATAAGCCATGCGACTTTTTTCCACTCGAACACTTCTTGATGATTTTAAAAACCTATTTACTTCTTGATGACCGGATCCCACGTTTGCGACAGTTTGAAACCACATTCCCGATTAAAATTTTTGTGTTTCTTAATTTCAACCGCTTCACGCACAATTCGGTGTTCTCGTGACCACGATGACTGTAACGTCGTCAAAACGTCGAGGTAAAATAGCAATAAATTACAACGCATTAAGCCCCGAAAATATTCTATGTTTTACAGTTTAGTTTCCTTCCCCCTTCTCCAGGCTAAACGGATGTTTAAAAACCTATTTAGAGGCTAAAAATTTCACCCATGCCGGGATTCGAACCCGCAACCTCTGGCTATCCGTGCCAGCGCTCTGCAAAGTAGGTAGTCGGGGCTGTAAGTGATGCAATTTGCTTAAGCCAGATGTCGCTGCTTGTACGTAATACAGAGAATAGTGTAAAGAGGATCGAAATTTCACTGATGCCGGTGAGTCGCCCATTGGCTCAATTGGTAGAGCGCTGGCACGGATAGCCAGAGGTTGCGGGTTCGAATCCCGGCATGGGTGAAATTGTCAGCCTCTAAATAGGTTTTTAAATTTGTCCTTAGCACGGGTTAGTGCATTAAAAATAAAAATAGTATAAACGGATGTTTGTATAGCGTGAAAAAATTCTCGCCTTTAGTAGATACAATTAAGATAAAAGGAAAACTTTCACTGTTTACAAGTTAAGAAGTAATAGTCGGCCAACTTGTAGAACGAAATCTTTACCATTAAAATACCATTAAAAATTACATTCTGGAAGTTGTTTTTTGGCCCGGCACGCATTTCATCACATTTCATAAGTACGTAGGTCAGATTTGGTGACATTCTTTCATTCCATACTTCTTCCTTCAGCCGCGATGGTCACAGAGCGGGTTGAATCTTAATTAACCATCACTTTCAATTGAGAAACAATTTTCTTAATGAATGCAAAAACTCTACCGTTGTGGCTCCTGTGACGATGTAAATTGTCAGGTCCCTACTCTAAAGTGCCCATATTTTATTAATAACAAAAATCTGTAACTATAAATAGCCCATAACCCGACTGCTGACCATTAACTACTAAGTAACTGGGACAAATCTAGTTGCTAGTTGATAATTGTCGAATTTGGGTCCCGCCTGCTCAGTAAATGATTGTCAGCAGTCGGGTTGACGATAATTTTTGTCTTTGTGGTGATTTTATACTAGGCTTAGCGGCTTTGTACTATATTTGTATATAATTTCTGTTACTGTAATTTCTGTACCCACTAGTCAGATATTAACAAATTATATTATATTATTTGTCAAAATCTAACTAGTACTTTCTTTGACTCTGACTAGGACTTTTGGAAAGCGAAATACTTTACGGATTATTGATAAAATAATTATTTTAAAAAAAAATATTCTTTATTAATAAGCATATCAAAAGTACAATGTAACATACATACATATTTTTCTTCTTCAGGCTATATTAGTCCACTGCTGGACATATCCCACCCCTAATGAGCGCCATAGCACCCTGTCTGCCTGAAACGCGGTTCAAAAAATGTGTAAAGTACAGCTTGTCTATTAAGTCATGAAATTAAATAAGGGCAACCCTGTCTAACAACTGGCAACTCCTATTACGTAGTGGCCACACTGTATACAGTGACCAAAAATTTTGATCTTTGCAGGACAAACCAACTATTCAAAGTAAAAAAAACTCTAAGTATTTTATTATTGTAGATAAAAATAATTGATTTAACATTAATTTCAACATCAATTTGAAGATAATGATTTAATCACTATCTTCAAATTCCAAATATTCTACATCCAAAGAGATATTTTCATCACTAGAATCATCAGCAACACTGCTGTCATCGCTAGTATCTTCGGTTATGCGGATTATTAAATCATCTACGTCTTGATAAAGGGTCCTTCCTCGTTCGTAATATTCATTTTCCAGATCTACGACATGACGGCAGCAGTTTTTCCATGTCTCAGCAGTGATGTTGTTAAAGGCCTCTTCAGTTAGCTTCTTCACATCCCGGGAACCAACATTGTGTGCAGCAACATTTTGTTTGACTTGAGCCCAGATGAGCTCAATAGGGTTCAAATCGCAGTGGTACGGTGGAAGCCGCACCACGGTATGCCCGTTTTCTCCCAAAAGCTCATCGATTGCATAGATTGGGCGAGGCTTATTTTTTTTCACCAAATTTAGCAAATTCGGCTTTCTTAGTGTGGGATCAAACTGAATATTATTTTCCATAAGCCAAAGTTTGATTTCATCTACCCGGGATTGTGAGGTAGGAGCCTTATTTGTGGTCACGTTATGGTATGGAGCATTATCCATGACAATTATTGAAGGCTCGTGTAGGTTCGGTATAAGCTTTTCTGAGATCCACTTTGTGAAATTGTGCGCATTCATCTCAGAATGGTAATCTTCCAGTTTATTTTTGCCAGTAAATATAAGCAAACAGTTTGGGACAAAGCCTTTTTCACTGCCGGCGTGGACGATTATGTACCGCTTGCCTTTAGATATATTTTGTGTAACGCCATCGACATTTATAGACTGCCAACATTTTTTGACCTGAAAAAATAATAAAAACTGTTTTTATAATTATTTAAAGCGTCCTAACATAACCATTAAAATGTAAAATAAATATTAACGAAGATGTTACCTTATATGAGGAGTGAATGTAGCTCTCATCTAGGTAAATTACATCTTTTCGTAACTCTTCTGGCAAATTTCTGTTTCTTCTTAGGATTCCTAAATACTCTTCTCTTTTAGCTGCTTTGTGCGGTTGTTCTATAAGAGCCTTTCTGTCTGTTGAACATCTCTTATAAGAGAATCCAATCGCTCTTAAAATTTTACGCAGAACTTCTAGACTGCAATCAAAATCTAGATCTGTTTTTGCAATCACTTGCAATTTTCTCAAGGTAGGTACTTCTTTCCGCACCGTATAAAAAAAGTGAACTTTTTGCCTAAGTGCACATAAAGTGAAATCATCCATTTCTTTTTTAGGACGGCCGGGTCTGTGTTTACCAGGAGTTTCAAATATTCCGTTATTTGTGTACCCTTCATCCACAATGCGCCTAACCGAACTTTCAGATTTACCTAAAACAGAAAAAAACTAACAATCGAATCTATCACAAAAAATATTTATTTATTATTTATTATTAAATATTTATTGTATTTTTTCAGTTAAGAAACAATTGATTTTGATTTAGAAGTTCTATTGTCCAGAACAATGATGCTAAAGTATCAAGATGGTTTGGTCAGACTATAACGAAGTCAGGAAGGTCTCCAATATAACCTATAAACATGCAATGTAAACAATGCTGTTTTTGACGCAGCATAAAATATTAAGTCAAATTTTAACTTACGATAAGACTTCAAATAAAGGGAGCACTCTTACGTACCCGTCATAGCTGCTGTTCTAGCATATACATCGTCCAAATCCGATAAAATGCATCCAGCTTCGTGTTCCAATAAACATCGCTGAAAAACTTTGAAAATCACTTCCCGAGCTCCACTTCGAATTGTTTTTTTCATTGTAGATTATATTTACTTTATTTAACCATTCAAATTCAGATGAATTCAAACCGAAACAAAAAACAATTTCAAAATAATAGAGTCCACAACTCGATCTCGGTGACAGATTGTTATAAGGGTTTTTTTTTTGGTCATATTAGTGTTGCCAGAGACATAGGCATAAATATTTATTACCAAGCATTTAATTTCATGACTTAATAGACAAGCTGTACACTTGTAACGGTGCAAACCTCTTCACGCCATTTTCATTTCTTTTCTATCTACCATTTTCAAATATTTAAATTAAGTACGTCACACATTCTTCGATTTCCCTCATTTTTCACCACTACTACTTTACGCTTTGACCAGATCGGACTTTTTACCTGCTTCTCCGTTTATCCGTTTTTATCCAGTTTTCTGTTAATATTACTACAATTCTACAAATAAAACCACACCTAAAGTCGTTCCAGAGTTTATTTATTATTATAAAAGTTATACAACGTTCCACACTTTGTGCCAAAAGGGCTACTATAACATAAAGGATTATTTACATGACAATGATGTCTGGAATTAAAGCCAGTACAGTGCATGAGTTCTATGTTTTACAATAATTATTTAAACTCTGTTAATTGAGAACTTTGAAAAGACTAATTTTGAAGTTTTATTGTCCATTGTTTCTCCAAAACGATCTATATTTTGAAATGGACACCTAGTTTGACTTGTAACGTCCATTAAGCTGCAGTTGCTGCGCTACTGTGAATAAAACTTTTTCATTTCATTACATTTCACTGCTCACGCAATAAAGCCACCAATTGTACCTCTTCTTTTATAACTGTTGTCTCTGTAATTATTTTCTGGTGTGTACAATAAAGAATATTCTTATCTTATCTTATCTCATGATCAAGGTAAGATGCGGTTATTATTTCCTGGTGTGTGCATATCAATAATATTTTTATCTTAGTTTATCTCTTGATCAAGGTAAGATGCGGTTACAGAGTAGAAACACAGGGAACTTAGAATATTCAAATTGAGTTTAATAATGTAACTGAAACCGGCAGGTCTGTGAAGGACTATGCCTAGTTTACTTTGGACTTTGGGAAAACTGGGTCAAGTATAAAATGAGGTATTCTATTTCAATTTACGAGAAAAGATCCGGAGACTTTTGCTCAAAGATCAGAAATCTGCACAAAGAGTAAGCGGTATTTTAAAGTAATGAAACTTTAAGCAATCTGCTATTTGACACGTATCAAATTTGACGCGATAAATGAATATTTCCTATAGTATTTAACGTAAGAAACTGAAATATATTGATTTTGCTAAGTAAGTATGCAGGATGGCTGCGAAATTTGCAAAGTAAAAAAATTTTTTCCTCGTTTAATTCGTAACGGCGAAAACGCTATCCGCCATCTTGAAAGCATCTAAAGTATGTAAACAAACATCTTTCAGCCAGAGCCAGTGGACATTGATTATTATAGGACTTACATCAAAGTGACCTTCACATAAATACACCCGTGTTTCAATTGATAAAGACTCGGGGTCTCTTTTGGCAAGTTTGAGCCAAGTTTTTCGAATGTTAATTTAACTGGGTACACGAATCCACAACTTCCCGGGGGGTCTTTATTGGCGTGTGTTTTCATTCTCGAACAATGCAATAATGATAATTGGTATATTTTGGATGTAAATTCGATGAAATCATGGTTGCGTTGTTGTTATTTCACTATGCTCAGAGATCACTTACAGAAAATTGAATGTCAAACTTTGTTTACAATTTTCTGGACTTCAAACCATAGACAAAACGAGCTGACCGCGTTTTTGGCTGTTTAGGAAAATAAAGTTTTAAAATATATTTTTATGTTGCTTTTAGGTCCTCAAAAAATATACTAAAATATTTTTTGGTCTAATGGAAGAGTTATTTACCGTTTGAGACTTACTTGAAAAGAGAGCCAAATAGCGGATTAAACCAGTTCAACTTCAGTTGCAAGAAGGCTTATATATCTTATTCTCAAACTGAGTGGAACTGAGTCACAGTGACCTTGATAAGAACAAGATAATCTAATCTTTAAAAATGTCATATACCAACAACTTCGTTTGCATGGGAATTGCTTCATGAGAAGCGTCTTAAAGTGATAATATGTGCTGAACACCTGCCACATTCTGATTTCGATATCAACCCTTGTATGTCCCCACTGCTGGGGCACAGGTCTCTTCCTGCATGGCTGGAAGGTTAGGCCATACTCCACCACGGGGGCCAAGTCAGGGTTGGTGGAGGATTGTAAGACAGCGGCGGGCCTTACTGTCAGAAGTTCTTAAGCCGTCTATAAGGCCTCTGACATGGCTTAACGACTGCCATTACATGACAGCCAGCACCAACGGCTTAACGCGCCTTGCGAAGCACGGAAGCGCTCGGAAAAATGCCACTAGCGGTAGTCATGGAACTGTCACACATCCTGCACCTGACCGCGCCTGTCGTTGCTTAACTCAAGTGATTGATTCCAATCGCTCGGTTCGCCTAGGTCACAAGCGCTTCGATTTAATTGACATTCTGATTTAATGAAATTTTATTCCTGACACTTTTCAAATCAAATCATTTATTTACCAAAGAGCTTAAGTACTAGTGACACGATTAGAATTACCTTAATGTGGGTATGTAGGTTGGAGAAAGATTGCCACTGGTGTTCTTTGCACTAGGAGAAACAGTTTAGCGAGAAGTAGGAACGAGATTTTAATTATCAACTTTGTAATTTTTATTTGCACACTTCGCAGATGTCAAAATATGTGGTGCCTGCACATACACACCAAATTAACCTTGGCATGTTAAACCTCTGCGAAGTTACACGAAGCGCTCGTAGCCTAGTGGAACCGAGTGATTGAAATCAATCTCTAGGATTAAGCAACAGCAGGCGCGGTCAGGTACTGGATTGGTGACCATCCCGGACAACCTCAAGTGGCATTTTTTTCCGAGTGATTCTGTGCTTTGCAAACAGTTGGTGCCTGCTGTCATTTAATAGCAGTCGTTAAGGCATGCCAGAGACCCTATGTGCGGCTTGATAACTCCTCGAAATGCAAATAATGTTCAGTAAAATGGAACACTCGATACTTCGTCGCCTTTGGAAATGGTTCGCCGAGAAACAAATCGGTACGAAAATAAACAAATGTTTTTGTTTTTTCTCTGCACACCTCAATTTAAAATCCAATTTCGTCGGTTCCCTTTTAAATTACTTTTTAAAGTAAATGCTTCAATTCGTTTGATATCTTTTAAAAGGCATTATAGAAAATGTTATTAAGAATGTAAAAAAACCTATTTAGAGGCTAAAAATTCCACCCATGCCGGGACTCGAACCCGCGACCTCTGGCCAACCGTGCTGCCCGCGCGGTAATTGTAAACAAATTCTTAATGCGTCTGTATTCTGTCTGATTCAACGCATGTTTGAATTTATTTGCAAAGGCCTTCAGGCTACGTCTGACACGCGTGCGTGTCGCGTCTTTATCCCTGCAAAGGCGCGTTGACGGAGCTTTTAAAAACCACGTGTGCAACAGCCTTTAGGCCACAGGCTGGCTGATAGGTAAAGTAAAAATATTTTACTTAGAATATAAAGAAGCCCCGATAGTACACTAGGGTTCCCTTTATTGTTAAAACTGGAGCGCTCTTTATTTTCGGTTAAACTTTATTTATTGTTTGCACATTGACACCAAATTACCATTGGCATGTTAAACCTATACGAAGTTTATCTACGAAGCGCTCGTGGCCTAGTGGATCCGAGTGACGGAAATCAATCACTTAAGCATCAACACGCGCGGTCAGGTACTGGAATTGTGACCATCCCGTGACTACTGCTAGTGGCATTTTTTCCGAGTGCGTCCGTGCTTCGCAAGGCGAGTTAAGCAGTTGGTGCCTACTGTCATGTAATAGCAGTCGTTAAGCCATGTCAAATGCCTTATGGGCGGCTTGATAACTTCTGTCAATAAGGCCCGCCACTGTCTTACAATCCTCCACCAACTCGAACTTGGCCCCCGTGGTAGAGTATGGCCAAACCTTCCTGCGATCTACGAAGAGACCCGTGCCCCAGCAGTGGGGACATACAAGGGTTCCTTAATAATTCGCAATACTCATACATAGTTATATATATGAAACGGGTCTAATCGCGATTATTTTTTAGGTAAAACGTAATTACCTTATTTCCCGACGTTCGGCAGCGTTACAGTTCTCGGGTACGTTTTACCTAATAAATAATCGCGACTAGACCCGTTTAATTTATAACTACATAAAAGGGTTTTTTTTTTTCTTTCCAACCTCTTTTATTTTAGGAACTTTTGTCACAAGGTGACGATGATAGTCCCATCGTACCCGTTATGCAATTAAATCATCAACAACTATCTACAAAATAAAAACAACTTAACTATAGCTTTCAAAACAAAAAAAAACTACTCTCTTAGCTTAAAATAGAACAGTAATTTGGCGCGTTTTGTATCCTTTTACTGAACATTCACTTAACACAGAGTTTACCTTAGCACGCGTAGTTATAGCCATCATTAATCTTGGTTTACCGTTATCGCGGTGGTAATTGTTTACTTTCCGGGCAACTAATGGTTTTGTTTACACCCCAGCCTGAAAGTACTTAATTAGGACCTCTACACACGACCGTACTTTTACGACATTAAAATATGCACCACTAGCTTTGCCCCGCCATGTTACGCGTGGTTTATCGATTTTTCCATGGGAATAAGATATTTTTCCGCAGTTAAACGTAGCCTATGTGTTAATCCAGGATGTTAGCTAACTCCATACCAAATTTCATTAAAATCGCACTAGCCATTTAGACGTGAAGAAGTAACAAACATACACACTCACAAACTTTCGCCTTTATAATGTTAGTGTGATGTGATTCCGCCTAGAGTCTAGTGAGTTAAACTTGAGATTACCGCACCTAGCCTCACAACATTGCCATTGCATCTACGTAATAAGATTATTTTATACAGCGTCCAGTGGCATCTTCACTCACACTAGATGGATGAAGGGACCACTCGGACGCAGTGCCTGGGACATTGTTTTTAGACAGTGAAAAAGAACCACGTTGGACGCCATTGTAGTGTTGTAGGACTTTTGTAAATAATAAAACTGGAACGATTTTAACTTTGTGCTTTATTGTACTGTTTTATTTAGTTAATATTTTATAATAAATAAAAACAGAAAACTGGATAAGCAGGTAAAAATAGTCAAAACAAGTCAAGGTGTAAAGTAGTAATGATAAAAATGAGGGAAATCGAAAAATGTGTGACATAATTTTAAATATTTGAAAGTGATAGCTAGAAAAAATATATAAAAAATGGTGTAAAGAGGTTTACACTGTCTCTTGTTAGACACGTACACCTTGACTTGTTGTGTTGATAACTAAATAAAAAGATCGATTTATAATTCAGATCCGTTATTCACTTGATTTGTATACGACTGCACTTCACCGTGCTGTGACGTGAGTGAGTTATTTTACATGTGTTATGTTACAAAACTATAATGCACCGTGTGCAATTGCTAAATCGTACATACACCGTTACAAGTGTAGGCTTGAACAGCAGCTATATCGTTCTGACAGCTTCATCGGCGTGACCCACAGGAAAGAGTAGTCAATACGAGCCAACCAAGCCGTAGGCTTCCGCACGATATATTCCTTCACAGATATAGTTGGGCCATAAGTCATCTCATCACGTAGATACAAAGGCCATAGTTTTTTTACTATTCTAGTGCCTTGGTCACACGGAAAGGGCATGGGGCAAGACCACGGAAGAAACGTGTCGTGAGTCTTATTTACTTTTATAGGGAAGAGCGCATGATCACGCGCTTCCACTATAAAGTAAAATTTCCCGCCAGATCGTAGGTATGCCTGGGGACGGCCGGTCCAACTATTGTTCGACGGACGTTTTATTTATGGTTTGTCATGTGAAACACTTTGATTGTGCGATGCAGGAACGTTGGAGCTTGTATCGCGAGCAGAGTTAACATGTGATCACCACACTTTCATACAAAGTGTACTGAAGAAACGGGACGAAGCCCACACAGAAAGGACATGCAGAGGGCGCGAAATACAACACGTGGCGTCTGTCTGTTCTTCCTGTGTCCCAGGCTCAGATCATAGAAAGAAGGCGGTACCGGACTTATTTCGCGGTTAGGGCATATCTTCTTCTTTCCATGATCTGAGGTCCCAGGTCTGTGGTCTTTGATTTGGTATTTTATGGTGTACTAAGAAATAAGCTATTACTGCTAACATCCTCAAGCTGTGACAGCTGTGGTAGCTCAGTGGGTAGTACCATGGACTCGCAAGCGAGAGCCCCAGGTTCGATCCCGAGTGCGGGCATGTACCAATGACTTTGTTTAATTTCAAAGTGACGTACATTTGCGAATTTGTAGTCGAAATACCACACGCTAACTGTGAAGGAAAACATCGTGAGGAAACCCGCGGCTTGGTTGGCTCCGCACGTATTGACTAGTCTTTCCTGTGGGCTAGGCCGACTAAGCTGTCAGGATGGTATAGGTGCTGGGCAGGCCTACACCATCTATAAAACCATGTCCCAGGCACTACAGCGTCGAAGTGGTCCCTTCACCCATCTAGTCTGAGTGAAGATGCCACTAGACGCTGTATAAAACATCTCATTACGTAGATGCAAAAAAAAAGGCTAACATCCTCAAGTATTGGTATGAGCATCAAACAATGTTTGTGAGGTAGCGGATGCTCTATAGGTTGAAGAGCAGGACGAAAAAGTCAGCTTCTCCTGGACGATATAAAACGTATTCTAAAGTGCCACCAGTCGAAGTATGCCAGCGCTTAAGCGAGTCCAGCAGTTTAAGTGTCTGAGTCATCGAGCTGCGGAAAAACCTCTCAGAAGACCTGAATATTGTACGAGAGAGAGCTTTGGCCGTAAGATACAACTTGCGAACCCGTAAATACGTCCGATGTGTGAATAACCTTGATCAAAGTATTTTGCCAAACATTTTACTAGAGCTGTCCGTGGGTCATGTAATGGCTTGAGCCATGTCAGAGGCCCTATGCGCGGCGTAGTAACTTATGACAGTAAGGCCCACCACTGTCTTACAATCCTCCACTATCCGGACTTGGCCCCCATGGTGGATTATGGCCTAACCTTCCTGCGATGCAGAAAGTGACCTGAGCCCCAGCAGTGCGGATAAGGCATACAAAAGGTTGATGCCAATGGCTTAAGAATCCTGAGACGGTTACGCTATGGGATAATACGCTCACTCAACTGACAGGTTTGCTAAAGATCATTCGAATGGTAGCGTGGTGTTCGGGTCATCTATCTCCCTCCAAAATGGTTGAGACTGATGATGGCTGACCACTACGTTATGCTCGTGAACGAGTGCTGTTCGTGTGTCTGGCCGCGGCACTTATGTTTTCTCCTATTATTGTTAGACATTTGACTAATGCTTTGGCATTAAGGGTTGTTAATGGCAATCATGAAATCTTATTAGGTTTACATGTGGCAAATTATGTATTAGGTTTTAAGATGATTTGAGAAAAGATGGTCAGAGTGGAGTTTTTTTTTCCGCTGCCTTTTTCTCCACTACAATACGGCCCGAATTCACATTATTTTACATTGACATTCAGTAAACAGAATATAAATTCTTTACGTTGAAATAAATTGATTTGAATATGAATTGAACTATACGCTATAGAACCGCAGACGTAACGCAATTTTTTTTTGCTCTATGTGAACTATCCCAAGCATACACGCAGACTACGCGCATTGAATAGATACAGTCACGTTCACTAACATGCATGCACTTCAGCACCATTTCAAAGTCAAAATAGTCAATTTCTTATACATCGGGCTAGAAGAGGTTAATGTGACAAGATTCTAACGTGTTTATCCGGCGATTTTTAAAGGCGCAGACAACGCACGAAATAGGTAACTTTTCTAAAAACCTTTTTAGAGGCTAAGAATTCCACCCATGCCGGGACTCGAACCCGCGACCTCTCGCTAACCGTGCCAGCGCTCTCCCAACTGACCTAAGGGGTGAGTTAACCTAACCTAATCGGCATCAGTGAAATTTCGAACCTCTTTACAATACTCTCTGTTTACGTAGAGGAAGCAACATCTGGTTCAAGTAATTTGCATCACTTGCAGACCCGAGTACTTTGCAGTTACGAGGTTTTACATCGGGATGATATCGCTGTACCCACATGATTATATTCTTTTTAATTCACTTTACCGCGCTGCTGCGCAAGTAAAAAACGTCGTGTGCAGAGGCCCTTACACAGTTGCTAAATATGCTTTTAGGTTTACAGGTGCGCTTAAGAGCACAGGTGTCCACGTTTACATGAAACTGGGCGAAAAAATAAGCCTTTGGCGTTCTACACGCTTACCATACTGACTTGCAAAACTAAGTATCATCGTCAGGCTATACTAGTCCACTGCTGGACATAGCCCTCCCCTGTAAAGCGCCACGTTGTGCTATCATAGGGGGTAATGCCCATAATCCCCATGCTGAGCATGCGGGTTGGGGATCGCAGTTTGGTGGAATTGTACTACAGGGGGCGCTGATGCCCACCACCGGGTTTGGGTCCCTTAGTCGCCTTTTACGACACCCGCGGGAAGAATTGGGTTGGTGCTATTCTCTAGGCCTACACCACACAGCAGCAGTACATGACTTACGTACTTATAATAGCTTTTATCTTAAGACTACAAGGCTTCATATCATACTATCACACCCCACGGTTCGCCGAGACAACCCGACCAACATCGCAAGGTTTTTCCCCAACCCACAAATTTACAAGAAGGAAACCTTGACAACGCAACTTATTCCGAGCTATAACAACAAACCTTGAAATGTGGCCCCCGAACACAATACAATAGTGCACTTGTTGTAGCACTAGTAGCGAAAACTTGCCAAAACCCACTAGACCTCAAACAATGCTATATGTAAATAAAGATATATTACTTTTAGCAATCGTTATTAACCCTTGTATGTCCCCACTGAAGGTTAGGCCATACTCCACCACGGGGGCCAAGTCCGGGTTGGAGGAGGATTGTAAGACAGTGGCGGGCCTTACCGTCAGAAGTTCTCAAGACGCCAATAAGGCCTCTGACATGGCTTAACGACTGCCATTACATGACAGCCGGCACCAACGGCTTAACGTGCCTTGCGAAGCACGGAAGCGCTGGGAAAAATGGCACTAGCGGTAGTCACGGGACGGCACCCATCCTGCACCTAACCGCGCCTGTAGTTGCTTAGCTCAACTGATTGATTCCCATCACTCGGTTCGCCTAGGCCACGAGCATTTCAGCTTTTAGCAATAAGGCCACCTAATGAAATCTACTTCATTCCAAGATGTTTTTATTACTCCATGTGATATACTACAATGTAAAATATTATTTTCTTATGGAATCGCTCGGTAGCTGCCTGTAAAGGAGAACATCGTGTAAAAGTCTTCGGTAACATAGTTGTCAATATTCTAAATTGCCTCCCCGTGGAGAGTCAATTCCAATTGCCATTGGAAACCACTGCGTGTACAGTGGCGTGCATTATTAATTTAAACACTTTAGAACCTTGTCACATTAACCTCTTCTAGCCTGATGTATGAGAAAATGACTATTTTCACTTTGACAAGTTACTGAACATAGGGCGTGTTCAGTGCATGGATGGGTGGATCGCCGCTTCCAAAATATGGAATGACCTGCCCCCTCCTTTAACATTTGAAATGACGCACAAAACGTATAAAAAGAAATATGGTATGCTACTTCTAAATGTACAAGTGAGTGAATAATATGTAATATTTATATATATATTATTATTATTATTTTTTTGCCTTCTGTTGGCGCGTGCTATATTTTGGGTCCATACATAAACCTCCTAATTGTTAGAACCATACACACATACACCTACACACACACTAGCATAAAATCATTCAGGTTACTGCTGAAAATGCAGTGTGTTATTTTGAAACACTGGACAACTCAATTATGTGACATTTCTTTATTTGTATTTAGGATTAGGATCAAGTTTTAGTAAGTTTTTAAGTCGGTGAGTGCTGAAAAACAGCGCCGTCTATGTCATTGTTGTCTCTGGTGGCACACGCTGAGCACACACCTTTTGTCGCCAACAACAACAATGACTTCATGTCATTATTTGTAATTTCTCCTTTTATTCTTTTTCTTCTATTGTTGGTGGCAATAAATGCACTTTTACTTACTTAACGCTGGTGGCATTTTTTCGAGCGGTTCCGCGCATCGCAAGGCACGTTAAGCAGTTGGTGCCGGCTGCCGTTGATAGATGGCAGTCGTCAAGCCAAGTCAGGGGCCTTATGGCGGCTTGAAAACTTCTGACAGTACGACCAGCCACTGGACTTGCCCCTGTGGTAGAGTATGGCCTACACCTTCGTTAAGTGGTCCTTACACGATCATCTATGCATGACATGCGCTACGTGCTGTCATGCATGCATGACCGTTTAGTTGTATTGATTGATGTGAATGAAATGCAAATTACGTGCTGGCAGTTGATTGAATTGATTGACAAATCGTTTTATTATTCATCCTGTAAACTATGACTGCTGCTGTGCGGTGTCGGCCTAGAGAATAGCACTAACCCAAATTCTTCCCGCGCGTGTCGTAAAAGACGACAAAGGGACACGGGCTTGTAGGCATTACATACCCCGCAATGATGGCACAAACAACCATGCATACTGTGTATGGTCCCTGTTTAATAAAACGTACACAAAATTTGGTCCAACGGGTGCAAAACGCCTGTGCTCGGTACTGTTTCCACATTCCGCCTCGTACTCATGTGACTCCCTTCCTTAATGGCGCGAACATGCTAAAAATGGAAGCGAGACAGAAACTTCAGTTAGCAACATTATTGTTTGGAGTTATAAAAACGGGTGCGCCTCCTTACCTATTAGAAAAACTTACCTGGAGACAATCGCGTCGAGCGGAAGGGGTGAGAACAATTACTGCACCGTTCAGTGTACCGAAACATAGGACAGCAGCCTTTCGCGGCAGTTTTAGGTACGCAGCAAGCAAATGCTGGAACAACATACCACCGCCATTACGAAACAGTAAAAATGAATCCAGCTTCAAGTTCCATTACAAGGAATACCTCATGGAAAATCAAAAATAAAAATCATGCGTACCTTTAAGGTGGTCCTTTTATAACTCCTTGTTCGCGGTGGGTAGATATCCGTGTTGATGAATAAGCGCTTACCGCCTTATGTCGGCAAATCACAGGTCACCTTTCACTTTGTTTTATATCACAATACTCTTTACTAAGTAATTTATCTGCACAGTATTCCCACACACAGACTGACACATTACATCACACTACACTTTTACATGCCATGTTTTTAGGCACACACTTTTCAAACCGTTCAATATTTTTTATCATTTTATTATTCACAAACACGCGACTAACCCGCATTATGGTCTCGACAGAATATCAGCGTTGTAGGCAGATACCTCGGTGGCTACTACAACACATGCTGAGTCGGGAACCATTTTAGGGGCTCAATACTTTAAACAAAACATAGGTTATTATTATTATTCTGTTGCAAATCCGTATGTATTTAATCCATGTTTATATTTGTATGCCTTCTTTTATTTAATTTTAAAATGTCTTTTCGCCCACTTTTTTTCAACTATTTGTTTATAATGTAGTGTAAACTGTGTACCTATATATATATCTTGTTGTGTTTTGTAAATTTGTTACTGTTTTGTTATGTTTTTAGTATTGTGCCGTTAAATAAATTATTTCTCTCTCTCTCTCTCTCTCACTATGGTGCTCATTAGGGAGGGCCATTAGGTCCAGCAGTGGACTAATATAGCCTGAAGAAGAAGAAGAAAATATGACTGACATGCACGCATGAAGGTTTAGAACGGTGCATGTCATGCATAAGCCCAGTGCTAGTAGCAAAGCGAGCGGCTCTGCGAACACTGCGGCTAGAATGAAAGCGCGTGCATGATGCGTGCATGATTTGTTTTTTGTCGATAATGCAGCAATGTGATTCAGCGCCACGTAGCGCGTGTCTGCCGCATGTTCGTGTAGGGGTAGTGTTAGGGAAGATACCCGTGCCCTTCGGTGGGGGCATAATGGATTGATGTTGAAGGTACTGAAGTGTATGTTAGTGCACGGGACTGTACAAATAAGTCCTGGACAAAGTGTTTGTTTCAATGGGTGTTCGTTGTTTAGCTCGTTTGTGTGTAAGTATGTCCGTTTTTGTGTTGCCTCATAACACCTGAACTCATTAATCATTAAATATAGACTTTCTAAGCAATTTTTCTTCGTTTTACATTGCGTTGAGGAAAACATAAACGTAGATAAAATAACCGAAATATTATTACATATTAAGCTCTCATTTGTTGACAATTTCTCATTTGACTTGACATTGTCAAAAGGTTAGAGCTGTGATAGCGGAGTGGTGTAGAACGCCTCAATCGGGAGTTCATGGGTTCGAGCCCCGCAATGTACCAATGACTTTATTTTCTCATTTATGTACATTTGTGAAATTATAGTCGCAATACCACTCGCTAACTGTGAAGGAAAAGATCGTGAGGAAAACGTAGAGTCTGAAGTGCTTACATACCTTAGCCCTTGCGACGTACAATGGCCCAGCCATGAGGCTAAATTTACTACTTACTTAATTACATTACTTAGATTTAAGAAATCGTGTTTGTATTCTTTTATCTGGTTGTGAAATAAAGTGTCTAACCTACCTACCTGTCTCTACCTATCTAAGTGCGGAAATCTCTAGCTAACTATCTAACAGTAAACACAAGTAAAGCTTGATGTTTAATTAGTCTCCGCCGTGCATTATATTATTAGAACATTCCATCAATTTAGTACCTGACTAGATCAAGAGCAGAGGCAAAGTCAACAGCGTCTCGTTTGACAACGGGTCCAATTTCCTAGTTAGACCACCCTGTTTGCGTTACGAAACGACGGGAAATCTTAGTGGGGATCAAAATACACAGAAGATCCACTGTTAGTCATTTAGATATATAGAGAACACTATCATCATCATCAGCCCGTCGTTCTCCACTGTTGGACAAGAGCCTCTTCACTATATCTATCTTCTATAATATAAAAATGAATCGCTGAATGTGTTGGTAAGCGCAAATCTCGAGAACAGCTGAACCGATTTCGCTAATTCTTTTTTTCGAATATTCCTTGAAGTACAAGGATGGTTCTTAGGGTGATAAAATAAATTAAAAAATTAAAGAATCGACTGTTAGGCGGTACGAAGTTCGCTGGGTCAGATAGTTGTACATAAAAAAGGAAATTACGCAGATACTTCTTAACCTAAGAGTGACGACGGCCTTTTCTCTAAAAGTGATCTCTTCCAGACAACATTTCGGTGGACTGGAGCCATACATTGTAGGAGGAAGTAAATCTACAAACAAATCAAATTATTCCAGATTAACTTTAAACGCTGTACATTAAGAGTCTGTTTCTGAATTCAGAATTTCACTCAGTAAATACTTAAGTACAGTAGTCGTTACCAACCCTTGTATGTCCCCACTGCTGGGGCACGGGTCTCTTCTTGCATCGCAGGAAGGTTAGGCCATACTCCACCACGGGGGCCAAAAACCTTAAGTACATTACTACACATCATAAAAGTCCCTTCGGGAATCTACGTTCGCGCAGACTAGGAAGAAGTGTAACGAAAGTACCCGAAGCTACAAGTACATTCAACATGATCTTCAACCGATAAGGTTAAGGTGCAGAATTGATTGCCGCAGTTGCTTTTTTTTGATTGATTAATTGATTGGCGCTACCTATTTCGCTCACGCTAATATTGCCAAACTAATAGTCACCTGCATCGATGACGTTGAATCAACCAATAGCAACAAAGGCGCGCGGCCTGCAATAAAATGAAACTATCTGATTGGTCGATCAACTTGCTGCACATCCAAAATTTGTTCATCTGCGCAGGTACATCCGCGAGACTTATTTCTTGTGTAGCACTGTAACGTTCTGTCACGCTCTTTGCTGGGAAATTCGAAGGGACAGTACTATAGCTAAGTATTTATTTGGCGAAATTCTCAGTCCCAAAACTGGCCCTTAAGACGCGAAATAGCGTAGCTACCTACGAGCAACAAACATTTTTTCAAGCCCACAACCCGAAGGGTAGAAGAAAACTCTCAAAACTAATAAACTAGGCCACTCATAGAGTATTGTGAAAATGTGTTTTTATGCTAAATAAAACACAACACACAACGTAACCTCAGCCCTGTATCCCAGAGGGGTAGATAAAAAATTTCCGAGCTTGTGAGATGATTTAAAAAAATTATCGTGACTCATTGAAAAATGGATCTCCGCCGGGAATATTTTCGCGCCATGATTTCATACGCTCCTGGGTTAGTGGAACCGTGATATTGGAATAAATCATTTAGGTTTAGCGACAACAGGCCCGGTCAGGTGCGGAATGGATGACCAACCCGTGATTATCGATAGTAGCATTTATTCCGAGCGCTTACATGCTTCGCTTCAGCTGTCATATAATGGCAGTCGTTCAGCCATGTCATAGGCCTTACGGGCTTGATAACTTGTGACAGTAAGGCCCGCCACTGCCTTACAATCCTCCACCAACCCGGACTTGGCCCCCGAGGTGGAGTATGGCCTAACCTTCCTGCGATGCAGGAAGAGACCCGTGCCCCAGCAGTGAGGGCATAAAAAAACAAAGGGTTGATATCAACATTAAATGAGTTTGTGTTAAGCTAGGGTAGAAAAAAAACACAATATCGAAAATCAACATTTTTCTGCGAAATCGTACCTACTGATAGAGCGGTAGATAATTAATCGACAGCTGAAAGTGATGAATGGGAGACAATACAATTATTAATTCCATCTGAGGATTTAATATTAACATTTACTCACGCACGAGTCAATGTTCCGACCACATCGTGACGTCATGACGTGATACGAAAATTATTATATAACTACAGGGTGCTTTTGGGTATAGTGATTTTGTGAGAATATTTTGAAGGATCTATTTACCACCGATGAAAACATGTGAAAAATAGTAGGTACTTTTAATAATTTATTGTGATATGTAAGTGAATCGTTATTTTCAACTTGTGGCTCTAAAATTTGAATTCAAAGTGATAGAAAAAAGGATGTCGTCGAAGAATCGTTTTAATACGTTAACCCCTGGTTTCTGGTACACTAACAAGTCGTTAATGTACTGTTACCAGCTGTCAGTTGGCTAAAAATCATACGATAAACATTTGACAGCTGCTAACCGTAGATTAACGCCTTGTTAGTATACCAGAAACCGGGGGTTAGTGTCTGTCGTCCTATATCTGTTGTCAACAGCAGATAATCAGGTTGTTGGAGTGCGAGAAATCGGGAGACAGGGGTTTTATCTATGCTTACAGTGTAGTGTGTCCCCCCGGTGGGGATAATTATAATGATTTAATGATGATGATGATGACTACCTTTAATTGATGATATGGCTGTAGTTCTTATAATACTCGCAAGTGCAGGAATTAACTAACACAGTCAATAATTCCAAGCAAAACCTTACTGTTTAATGTATTTGGACAAAGTGCTTCAATGTATTTTCGGGCAGAACTTCCGCTGTTTTATATTTACAGTTTACAAAAGGTTTTACATCGGTGGTGCCAACGGACCGGCTCTCGCTTGCAGTGTTGAAAATCACGACTTAACAATTCGATGTTCAAAATTTAAGATCATTAATGACACTTTAAATTAAGTTAGATATACGTCATTTCTTAAAATTGAAACAGCATTTCTTAATGATTCACGACAAATAATCCCTAATTATACGTAACGAATAATCGCGGTTAGACCCGTTAAATATTTAAGTATGAATTTTAAACGTCACCTACCTTTCTCCCTGAGCTGGTATTTTTTGTATTGTATGTGGAAATAAATAAATGTATTTCTTTTTCTTCTCTAACGTTGAAAAGACATAAGCAATGACGTGGCAAAAGTTCAAGCCCGCACTCTACATTTGAATAATTTGCCCATTTTCTTTGTCCACAGATACCATCAAATGACCACACTTTGAAGACACCCGTATAATGTGACACTACTTTAAAAAACAAATAATGTCAAAACCATCGACAAGATAACCATAGACAAAAAATTCAAAATGGCGGCGCCGGACTGGGCGGAGTTTTTTGGCGGCCAGTACAACAGTTCCCGCGTAAACTTCAAATCCGGATACTTGGACGAGGCTGGAGTGTACAGCAAAAATGACGTCATAGAAATACCGAGCACGATACAGGCCAACTTCACTTTCCCTGAGAACCAGACGTTAGATTATTCGAATTTCACAACGGACGACTATTGCACGTCTAATAATTCGCACGCCTACTTAAACGTAACGTGCGAATTTCCGATCAATTATGCAGAGCCGATGTACGGGTAAGTGCGATGACAAAAAATAAACAACCCATAATCTAGTCAACCCCAGTAGACTAAATTATGGATTGGTTAGGAGAAATCGGGCCTGTCTCACAGAACTACAATTCATGGTTTACTAAGACAACTCGACGTATATGTCGCCGCCAACTGGTAAAACTAGCCGTCGAACTAACTGCCTAGGACGTTCATTAGGCGGCGGCATCCACTTCAAGGGCTAAAGGTCGCTCAGCCTTGTGATTGAACGAAACGTTTTATAACCTGGCTAAAAGTAGCTAGCCATGTGGTTAGTAGGTACCAGTCGGCGACATACTCATTGTGAAATAATATTTTTTTTTAAAAATATTTTTTACTCATTGTGAATTCGATCAACCCACAGATTAACCTGGAGACTCATCATCATAATAAACTACGAGTTGTAGTTTTTTTGAAACTCAGCCTTTACAACTGTAATCATTTTTTTTTTTTATTAAATTCTAGTTTTTTTATGTAGCCTATAATCGTCCCACTGTAGGGCACAGGCCTTCTCTCAGAGAGCGAGATGGGCTTAATCACCACACGTGCCTACCGTGGATTGGCAGATCAGCCGTAGCCCAGTGGGGAGAACAATGGACTCTGAAACGAAAGACCTAGGTCCGATTCCCAGTGGTACATGACCAATAATTTAGTTTTCTAAGTTATTTACATTCGATGTCAACCCTTTTTGTCCCCGCTGCTGGGGCACGGGTCTCTTCCTGCAACGCAGGAAGGTTAGGCCTTACTCCACCACGGGGGCCAAGTCCAGGTTGGTACAAGTTATGTACATTTGTGAAATTATACTAGCGATCTCGCTAACTGTGAAGGAAAACTTCGTGAGGAATCCTGAAACGTTCAAATACCTTAGCGCTTGCAATTGCCGAAATAATCTTGTATTGTTCCAATGTATTTCAAATGCGAGTCGGTACGTTCTTTCACAAAATATGACCTAAAAGTTTACCGCCATTGCCAACGCGTTGCCAAAGCTGAGCCATTAGGAGTCCGATATCTACACAATAAAAATTGCCATTTGCTCACAGTTCCGAATTTTTATGCCCCATTCGTAAATCAAAGGAGCCATTAAGGGCTGTACATTCAAGTAAAAACCTACCTGACTACACATAAAATACCATGGCATGTTCTTAATTGAATTTCACATCAAAGAATTAGCTTATTCTAGGAGTTTTTGGCCTCCTAACTCTTCTTAGTTATTTTCTATCAAAATCACTCCGCCATTTCTTAGCACTTCATTTGGGAAGCATATATTTATTTCCGAAATCATTTATTTATTTTGGGAAAAATTTTACTCAGTATACCTTTTCGATTTCGTTCCAGACTGTATTTTATATTTATGTTTTATTTAGAGTCAATTATTTATAATATATATCGACAGATAATATATAATGTAACGGTGCAAACCTCTTTACACCATTTTTATTTCTTTTTCTATCTATCATTTTCAAATATTGAAATTTTGTCACTCATTCTTCGATTTCCCTCATTTTTAATCCACTACTACTTTATCCTTTGACCAGATCTGACTTTTTACCTGCTTATCCGTTTTTATCCAGTTTTTCTGTTTTATTAAAATATTATACAATTCTACAAATAAAAAGTCGTTCCAGAGTTTATTTATTATTATAAATAAATATATATATATATATATATATATATATATATATATAATATATATATATATATATATATATATATATATATATATATATATACATATATATATATAAAAACGGATATATATATATATATATATATATACAGTGTGCATCTTTGTAACTGAAAAACCTTAGACATATAAAGTTGTGTCAAACTTCGGACCACAGGCTTAAGCAAGATTTAGATTTGAACAAGTAAAAATCAAGTTTTTGAAAAAAATAACATGTGCCTAAAATTACTTTAATGTATTCTACTCGGGATTCTGAACAAACCATTTTCGGCTTTTTCAGTTACACAGATACAGCTTGTATAACTATGTATGAGTATCGCGAATCATTAAGAAATACTATTATTAGATAAGATAAGATAAGAATATTCTTTATTGTAACACTGGAAAAACAACAAATACAAAACAATTGCAAATATACATAGTACAATTGGCGGCCTTATTGCTAAAAGCAATTTCTTCCAGACAACCTTACGATGAAAAGTTGCTGAAGGAAATTAGAAAGACGGGTAGCCAGTGCAAATTTGAATATTGATACATACTTATACTTAATAATAATACACTTACATACCGTTACTTATATAAACTTATAATTTATTATAAACATACATATATACATATCTTATAATAAAGTTCTACATAAGACAAGGAAAGTACTAACCTACACACAAGAGGACAAAATTATACTACTACTATTATATTATTATACTACTCATTGCTCATTCATTTTTTTAACCGGGAAAAACCGAGCCTCCGCCCACACCCCTTTGTTTTAGGGCAGCCGGAAGTCCCCTGTAATAACCAATCAAATATAAAATTCAATTTGACGTCCGTTTGTTTTCACTTAATTTTAATTTGATTGGACGCCAAGTCACGTGATTGCAAAAAACTTGTTTCCTTAACAGTAAAGCGGCCAAGGACGCAGTAAAGTATATGTAACAAAAAATTGTAATAATAGGAAGTCAATATTTCTTAAGCATATACTTCACTAGCTATGCCCCGCGATGTTACCGCGGTTTATCGATTTTCCCATGGGAATAAGATATTTTCCCGCAGTAAAACGTAACCTATGTTTTAATCCAGGGTGTCAACTAACTCCATACCAATTTTTTTTTAATGCACAAACCCGTGCTATGGACTTTAAAAACCTATTTAGAGGCCAAAAACACAGACGTGCGTAATACAGAGAGTGTTGTAAAGAGATTCAAAATTTCACTGATGTCGGTGAGTCGCCCATTAGCTCAGTTGGGAGAGCGCCGGCACGGATAGCCAGAGGTCGCGGGTTCGAGTCCCGGCATGGGTGGAATTTTTGGCCTCTAAATGGGTTTTTAAAATTGTCCATACCAAATTTTATTAAATGTTTGGAGTTCCCTGCAATTAAGTAGGTATCGTTCGTTTGATTATCTTGTCCTACGAATCCTCCCAAAATTCCTCAAGATATAATATAAGAGATACCTTGTGCTATGGTTACAAGACAAACATGGAAATACACCCAAACTGTGGCCATTTTAACCGACCGTGGCCCATTCGAACCGAGTGATTGGAATCAATCACTTGCTTTAAGCACCAAAAGGCGCTGTCAGGTGCAGGATGGGTGACCGTCCCATGACTACCGCTAGCGGCACTTTTCCAAACACATCCGTGCTTTTTAAGGCACGATAGGTCGTTGATGCCGGCTGTCATTTAATGGCAGTCGATCAGTCACTTCAGAGGCCTTATTGGCAGCTTGATAACATCTGACTGTAAGGCCCGCCACTGTCTTACAGTCCCCCACTAAATACATACTCCACCACGGGGGACTTGTCCCCCGTGGTGGAGTATGGCCTAACCTTCCTACGATGCAGGAAGAGACCCGTATCCTAGCAATGGGGACATACAAGAGTTGATATCGAACTCAAACCGAGTGATTGATTCCTATCACTCGGTTTGACTCGGCCATGAGCGCAGGACGGAGTAGGATAAATTTACCCTAGATATTCTTCTTCTACTTCTACAGGCTATATTAGTCCACTGCTGGGCATAGCCCTCCCCTAATGAGCGCCATAGCGCATGGTTGTGCCTTCATTGGGGGGTAATGCCCATAATCCCCACGCTGGGCATGCGGGTTGAGGATCGCAGTTTGGTGGAATTGTACTGCAGGGGGCGCTGATGCCCACCCCCCGCTTTGTGTCCCTTAGTCGCCTTTTACGACGCCCGCGGGAAGCTATTCTCTAGGCCGACACCACACAGCAAATATGCATTTAAATTACTTTCATCTCTTGTTCCAGCTACATCGCGCCGTTCCTCCTGGCGACCACCACTGTCGCCAACACGCTGATCGTTGTGGTCCTCTCCCGCCGACACATGCGGACGCCAACCAATATCGTCCTTATGGCCATGGCCTTATGTGATATGTTCACGATGCTATTCCCGGCTCCGTGGCTTTTCTATATGTACACGTTCGGGAACCACTACAAGCCGTTGAGTCCTGTCGGGGCGTGTCAGGCCTGGAACTTCATGAATGAGGTGAGAGTTACAGTTTTTTTCTTCCTTACTAATCCTGGAGCCCTTATTCTTAGTCTTCTATACGACCTTCCTGAGCTTTAAAGGGCCTGGCTTAGAAATAATCCATAGCCCAAGAGCCGAAATCGAACGGTTTCGAGGCTCTTCTACATGTACACCATCGGGAATTACTACAAGCCGTTGATTCCTGTCGGGGTATTTTAGGCCGTAAACTTCATGAATGAGGTGAGACTTTCTGTTTTGTTCTTCCTTACTTTAAATCCTGGCGTCCTTATTTTCACGACCTTCCTGGGCTCCATAAGGACTGACTTGAAAATTATCCACAGCCCAAGACGCAAAGTGGACCGGTTTCATAGCTGAACTATACATACACGTTCGAGAACCACTACAACCATTGAGCCCTGTCTGAGCGTGTTAATCTTGGAATTACATTAATGGGGTTTAGACTTCCATCGCTTCCCTACTTCAGTGCTTTTACTCCTAGGGTCCTTTTTCTAAGTTTTCTGTTCGACCTTCCTGGGCTCCAAAGGGCCAGATTTTAAAGTGATGCAAAGCCCAAGACGCGAAGTCGACCGGGTTCGTAGCTGGTGTATACGTACACGTTCGGGAATCCCTAAAAGCCGTTGAGTCTTGAGGCGTGTCGAGCTTGAAATTTTATGAATGAGGTTAACACTTCTATAAGATATAACTCCTAGAGTCCATCTTTTTAGTCTTCTTTACGACCTTTCTAGGGTCCATAAAAGCTTGAATTGGAGATTATCCGTAGTCCAAGAGGCGAAGTTGACCTGCTACGTGGCTGGTCTTTATAAATGTTTGGAAACAATAGAAGCCCTTGAGTTCTGTCAGAGCATGTCTAGCTTCGGACTTCATGAAGTATGCAAAAAATCCATATTTTCATTTCCATTTTTGGGGGCAATAAGGCCTGATCTAAAAAGGAACCATAACCACTGATTAAGTCAATCAGCAGGCGGTGGCACCCTGTAGGTATCAGGCGTTACACATGGTGGAAAACCGTTCGCTGTGGAAACGAACACTTTTAGTTCCATTACATTACATATTTTCACGCCTGTATGCCGCAAGTATAGGCAGAGACAGTTTGCCACGTGGCACAATCCTGACAGACTTTTTTATGTTGTCCTTTGCTAAAGGTTCTTATAATGGTCTGAATCTATTTTTAAGAAACCTATTTAGAGGCTAAAAATTTCACCCATGCCGGGATTCGAACCCGCGACCTCTGGCTATCCGTGCCAGCGCTTTTTCCAACTGAGCTAATGGACGACTCACGGCATCAGTGAAATTTCGAACCTCTTTACAATATTTTCTGTACGAGTATTACGTGTCCTTAGCACGGGTTAGTGCATTAAAAATAATATAATTCTGAATCTATGTTTATTCAACTACACTACCTGGACCCGCAAAACTGACTACTACAGTTTTTTTTATTCTGTACTACTAAATAAATTTGAATTTTTTTTTCAGCCATGACTTAAAAGAAGGTTACCCACTATGAAGTTTTCATACACACAATTAAACTCTTTTTCCAGTACTTTTCATTTTGAAAGTATAATCTCGTGCACGGAAAAAAATATCGCTATTCTAAAAGTGTTATAATAATTATACAAAACTAATAATTAGTTTAATAAACTAAACTAATTATTAGTTTTGCAGGCCAGTGCCTTCATAATCTTAATCACAACTTCAAACCTCATTTAAGTGAAGTCCTTGGTAAATGAAAACGAAACTACGACTGCATAAAAATCTCCGCGCGCCACACCCCTTTCTCAGGAAAGATAAATTGCAGAATTTATGAATTGAGTTGCAAAGTACCCTTACATTAGTAAACAGCGAAAGTTCTTTCATAAAGCCAGCTAGTTTATTGCCTCAAATTCTTCAAATAGGACTAGTCAAAGGCCAAATGGGATGTGTATTATCCGCTCGCTCGAATACTCGACCTACAAACTTTTGTATTTATTTTCAGTGGACGTACGGCTAGCTGAAGTTAACCTCTTGAGAAAATACTTTTTGGTCAGCGTTTGTATAGAAAAACTTCTTTGGGGTCCCTATTTGTTCAAATGGCCTCAGTCTGTATTTCCATGTTTGTGATTCCGTCGCCTGGTTACCATAGCACAGAGCAAAGAACATGAAAAAAAGTAGAAGTCGTAAGTGGGAGGTGCCCGCGTGCCTCACATTAGCAATGTATTGCCTATGCGTAGTCGGTGACAGTTTTGTTTACTTCAGTTGCCTTGCGCTTTTAGTAAAGAAAACAATGGTGAAAACTTTGTTAAAATGCCTTGTTGCACTGTGTTAGAGAGCAAAAATAAAAGTTGGGGACCAACCTGGTTTGACTTTTATATATTAGTTTTTGTGTATGTAATTGAGTGCCTGAGGTCTCCACATACCTCAGCGCTTGAAATTACCTCGCGAAGGCCACTGGGACGTGTATAGGCTCCGAAAAAAATGTACTATGGTAATCTTGTAAGGACATCACAACATATAATTACACCCAGACCACCACAGAACATTCGTTTAATCAAAAATGGAAAGTCAGTAGGAATCGAACCTACCACCTCTGTTTTGGTAGACTACACTACAGACTACCAAAACAGAGGTGGTGGGACAGAACTGAGACGTGTTATATTAATAACTTCCACACAAAACAATCGCCTTATAAATATCTCCGAAAATTAAATCCTGAATATAATTTCTTCGGTATCGATAATTAAATAATTTAGAATTAAATTGATAATCAAATCATTCAAACCCATCATTTTCTATATTGTAAGTCGTACCGTGGAGCACAGGCCTTCTCTCATAGAGAGAAAGATAGCACTCTCAAGCGCTAAGGTATGTAAACACATCAGGTACTCAGGTTTCCTCACGATTTATTCCATCACAGTTAACGTTAACGTAAAATGTAACGTATTGCCACTACTAATTGCGACTACAAAAATGTACGTAACTTTCGATAACTTTGGTTCTCTTCGACAGAGAACCAAAGTTATCGACATAGCTCAGAGAATCAGCAAGCTGAAGTGGCAGTGGGCTGGCCATATCTCGCGAAGAACCGACAACCGTTGCAGTAAACGTGTTGTTGAGTGGAGACCGCGACTCGGCAAACGTAGTGTAGGACGCCCTCCGACCAGGTGGGATGATGATCTGCGTAAAACTGCAGGCAGATGCTGGATGCGGCAAGCTGAAGACAGTACGCTATGGCGCTCATTAGGGGAGGGTTATGTCCAGCAGTGGACTACATAATATAGCCTGAAGAAGAAGAAATGTACGTAACTTATAAAACGAAATCATTAAAACTCGCACTTGCCAGGATTCGAACCCACGACCTCCCAAAAGTGAGGCCGCCATTCTTCCTCCGCTAGCACCGCTTTTTTTTTAACAAAAAATAGCCTTGAACATTCAACTGTCTATAAAAGTACAGAATATTAAAATGCGTTTATTCAATGGGTTTATGTCTGAAATAAATGTAAGTACTTAATAGTACCTCAGGCGACAGTCTGCCTAGTCCTACAATATTATCTCTTATGGCATATTTTATAGGTCGCCCATAAAATTTTATCTCGTGCTATACAGGGTTATTGAGAAAATACGAAATTCCCGAAGACCCCAATTAGAGTTAGTTTTTACACCAATAATTATGGTCTCTGTTTTATATTTTTCGAAACTACAAGGTCACTCCAATATGACCTTGTAGTTTTATCTCGAGCTATACAGGGTTATTAAGAGAAATACGAAATTTCGGAAGACCCCAATTAGAGTTAGTTTTTACACCAATAATTATGGTCTCTGTCAAAACAGACACTGTAAAATAACTAAAACGGTTATTTTTCGAAACTACAAGGTCATATTAGAGTACTCCATCACCCACACTAGAGGTTTTGGTATTCGTCAAAAGTATAAAAAAGTTGTAATATATAAACTAAAATTCTTATTTATAGATAGAGAACACTTTATTCCACATAAAAATGGAATTCACACAAATATATCTTAACCTATGAGTAGAGAACGCGATATCATCACTAAAAATGAATTCTTTCAGACAACCTTTGGATGGAATGGACTAAAACTTGATTCCACTAAAACATTCATAGAATAATCTTAATGAGCCGGATAAGGAAAGATTATGACAGGAATTCGAATTGACAGGAACAGGATTCGGATTGAATGTCACGTCACTTAAATGTCAGAATTTGACAGTTTATGTACGGGAATGTCACGACTTTTGACATTTTAAAAAACGCTATACTCTTCTCCTGAAGCGCTCGTGGCCTAGTCAAAAAGTGATTGGAATAAATCACTTGAGTTAAGCAATAATAGGTGCGGTCAGGTGCAGCATGGGTGACCGCCCCATGAATACCGTTAGTGGATTTTTTCGGAGCGCTTCCGTGCTTCGACAGGCACGTTAAGCCGTTGGTGCCGGCTTTAATGTAATGGGAGTCGTTGAGCCATGTTAGAGGCCTTATGGGCGGCTTGATAACTTCTGACAGTAAGGCCCGCCACTGTCTTACAATCCTCCACCAACCCGGACTTGGCCCCCGTGGTGGAGTAATGGCCTAATCTTCCAGCGATGCAGGAAGACCCGTGCCCCAGCAGTGGACATACAAGGGTTAATATCGTTACCCTTCTCCAAGGGTAACGATTACAAGTACCGCTAGGCAATATAGGTCAAGAGCAAAACGTTCCTGTACCGGATTATGAGCCACAACTTTACTCTTGAATATTCGCGGAGTTATAGCCCACTTTATACCCAATAACCTTAATTTTATGTTACGGATACCGCTCGAGTTTTCCAATAAAGTAATAATGTTGTACTTACGATTTGCTTCAAGTTTATTTCGGGGCATTTGACGGCTGTTTCATCGCTGGCTGCGTACTGCCAGCCGGATATTCCTACTTTCTCTGGATAAACAAACGTTTGATAGAAATTGCTAAATTATGGAAAAAAGAGGAAAAAACTATGTGTATTTGTGCGTTACCTACCTACTCTCTTCATCTTTCATTTCTATCCATCTCAAAGTTGTCTGGAAGAGATCGCTTTTAGCGATAAGACCGCCAATTGTATACGGCAATACTTAGATATGTAAGCCTTTTTATGTATTTTGTTTTCTGGTGTGTACAATAAAGAGTTCTAATCTAATCTTCTTCTTTTTCTACTTCTTCTTCAGGCTGTATTAGTCCACTGCTGGACATAGCCCTCCCTTAATAAGCGCCATAGCGCAAGGTTGTGCCATCATTGGGGGGTAATGCCTATAATCCCCACGCTGGGCATGCGGGTTGGGGATCGCAGTTTGGTGGAATTGTACTGCAGGGGGCGCTGCTGCCCAACCCCCGGTTTGTGTCCCCTAACCTAATCTAATGTATTTGTATTATATCTGCAGACCTAGCCTGGGTAGTACGATGGCATGGATCACGCGTTTCATGGTACTAAAATGTCAAAATTTGACAACGTACCGGATAGTCGCGATTTTGACATTTAAAGCGCGCGACGAGGTAAAATGACGCTGTCGGGTGACGAGAGGTGTTTTTAAAAACCTATTTAGAGGCTGAAAATTCCACCAATGCCGGGATTCGAACCCGCGACCTCTGGCTATCGAGTGTCGTGCCAGCACTCAGTGAAATCAGTGAAATTTCGAACCTCAGTGAAATTTCGAACCTCTTTACAATATTCTCTGTATTACGTACAGGTGTTTTTTTAATAAATAAAATACTGATGCCTAAACCACTGACGCCTGAAGCCGCATATCAAGCTTTCTGGTTTGATATGCGCTGGACGCGCGCAGACGCTATTAAGGCTGGTTTCCCTGAGCATACCTCTAAAGGTATTTAAGAAAAAAGTCTGTAATAGTTAGTATTTCAAATCTGAAAAATATATATTACTTTTCAATGTCTTGTCTTGGCCGTCGGTCGTATTTTATTATTATTTAGACTTTACTGTAACTAAATCTTACTGGAAAGAAATCGCGACAGTGAGTCTAAACTATAACCTACATTATGTATTTTCAGTCACACTCAGTTTTCGACCAAATATATACCAAGATGATGATCCCTGAAATGTTAATGACGTCGTCAAAATTGTAGATAATAGAATTAGATGCATATTCCATGACTTAAAATTTGCCTACTTTCCCTTAACTATACGCTCACGCAACGAGATAACATGTTCAATACAAATTCATACGCTCGCAAAACCTGGCCTTAAAATGCTCGATATAACAAACACCCAAGTCGTAGATTCGATTCCCAGATTCCCACAGATACTTGTGAACTTACCTCGTTACCACAGCACATCCTAGTTTGGGACCAGAATATGCTATAGAAGTTATTTTTATTATTTTAACGTACGAGAATAAGTAAGCGCGTTCCTGTAGTGGTAATAGTAGTATATTATCAGAATCTAGATTTAGGTCAAGCGGGGAATATTGCCGTAGCGGAAAATACAGCAAAAATGTTCTTTAACTCTTTTCTTCCCAAGAACAACTAAAAATATTTAATAAACTTAAATATCTTAATGGAAAACTGGAATTCCGGCAAAGGACAAAGCTACGAGTATGTTTTTTTCATTCATAAAACAGAATATTTTAAAGAAAGTCTGATGGAAACTGGTCCTTTGTCGTCGGTGCAGCGTTCATTTTGTGCGCACCTATTTGTAAAACAAAACCGGCCAAGCGCGTGTCGGACTTGTGCATCGAGGGTTCCGCACTATAATAAATATAATAATAAATATTTAGCAAAAACTATTTTCTTTCATTTAGTTCCGGAGCTCGGTTTCTCGTAAGTTAAAATAATAAAAATAACTTCTACAGCATATTCTGGTCCCAAACCAGGATGTGCTGTGGTAAAGAGGTAAGTTCACAAGTATCTGTGGGAATCTGGGAATCGAATCTACGACTTGGGTGTTTGTTACATCGAGCATTTTAAGCGCTAAGCCAACGAAACAGTCTTCTAAAAATCTATTAAAAACAGTTAACGGTGGTCAGCTGTTTTTTTAATCTTCTCATATTTTAGCTAACTAACTGAACGCTGTAAGCAGAAATTTGACGACTGAAATTTGCGAAAAACCGCGGGTTAGCACAAGAATCTAAACAATAAGTAAAGACGTGACCATAGGGAGTGAACAGTTTTTATTACCTATTTAATTTGTGATTAAACTATATGTACTGGACTTTGTACACCAAGTTACACCTTATAAAAGGGTTTTACCGATTAAAAACTAAAAAGAAACATTAAAACGTCTCTTGTAGGACGTCACTTTTTTACACTTTACATGTCTTTAACCATTTTGGTTGGTCACTCCGCGATAATAACACACATTCTGGAAAACGATCGTTATTCGTTATCGTTATCAACCCTTGTATGTCCCCACTACTGGAGCACGGGTCACTTTCTGCATCGCTGGAAGGTTAGGCCATACTCCACCACGGGGGCCAAGTCCGGGTTGGTGGAGAATTGTAAGACAGTAGCGGGCCTTACTGTCAAAAGTTATTTTAGCCGTCCATAAGGCCTCTGACATGGCTTAACGACTGCCATTATATGACAGCCGGCACCAACGGCTTAACGTGCCTTGCGAAGCACGGAAGCGCTCGGAAAAATGCCACTAGCGGTAGTCACGGGACGCTCACCCATCCTGTACCTAACCGCGCCTGTTGTTGCTTAACCAAGTGATAGCTTCCAATCACTCAGTTCGCCTAGGCCACGAGCGCTTCTTATTTTAAAAGATCGACTATCTACATATTTCAAGAGCGAAAGCTTCAGAAGAGGGCGGGAAAGAATGAGTAACTTGTGATTCTTCTTCTTCTTCAGGCTATATTAGTCCACTGCTGGACATAGCCCTCCCCTAATGAGCGCCATAGCGCCCTGTCTTCAGCTTGCCGCATCCAGCATCTGCCGGCAACTTGTGATTAATAATGATTAATTCACGTACATGTAACATAAATCATTTGGTAATTAATAATTTTTACTTTTTCCTCTGTGCTTTTAATTCTTCTCCACATTATATATTAATTCTAACACTAACATTATTGATGGTCATAAAGTAAAAATGCAGCTTTTACAGTGAATTTCTAGGAATTTGAAATTTGTCCGACGGACGGATCCGTTGACACTCCTCCTTGGTGCGGAACCCTAAAATGATTGCTGAGAAACAGCGCTCGCCGAGATTACTATGACATCAAATAGTAGACGAATATTGTATAGTCATTCCTTTTTGCACGACGGCCCGAAAAATAAAGACTGCAATGTTTTCAGTTGTTACGCCGTGGTCAAACCAAATTTATAGGCAGCCGCCGAATATGAACAGGCTCACTGTGAGCCCCAGTAAAAATACGTAGCCAATCAGCGCCCGCGGCGCGTAGTGACGCGCTATATAATAAAAAAAAAAAAATATATTCATGGACATACTACACAGATCTCGTTAGCCCTATACTAAGTACAACTAAATGATTTGTGTTATAGGTGCTAACTTGACGATAGATTTAATACAATAAATACATAGATAACATCCAAGACCCGAGAGAAACTAGAAAAGTTCGTTTCCTAGTTTGACCCGGCCGGGGATCGAACCCGAGATCTTCGGTTTTACAGTCAGCGTGCCAAACCCCTTCGTCGCCGAGGCCACCTAATATTAAGGAGTTTTGGGCTGCTAACTAGCGCTACCAGTTAAAAACGTATGTTTCATAATACGTTTTTAACCAAAAATTAACATTGGAAATCTTAGCAACTGTGACACCTATTTTTAGAACCTCTATTTTAGTTCATGTACTGGAAAGTCACGAAATGGAATAAAATAATAATTTGTTTTGCAAAACGTTTTTTTTTTTTTTCAAAAAGTAAACATTTTAAATCTTTAGACACTATGAAAACAATTTTAGAACCTACAGTCTTGAACCCAACAACCTAGGACTCTAATACAATTCCGCCAAAAACGGCCGTTTTTAGTGGAAATCCATTAAAGTCCTAGGATGCTGAAACTACTCGTAGTACATAGGCTGCTACTTATGTATGCGGAATAGAAAAAATAAACAAATGTAAATGGCTAAATATGCTTTTATTGTTTTATGTAGTTATGTTTTTTTATGTAGTTATATGATGTAATTCTAGACTGTTCCAAAATTAGTTTTCACAGATATAAACATTTTGATGTTTACTTTTTGAAAAAAAACTTATTATAAAACAATTTCTAAGCTCTGAGCAATAAGGCCACCAATTGTACTGTATCTTTATAATTATTTTATATTTGTTTTTTCCTGATGTACAATAAAGAATATTCTTATCTTAAATTATCTTATATTTTATTAGAAAAACTAACACATTAAAATTACACTGATAGACACAGAAAGCCAACAAAAGTTTTCACAGGTAGCCATATTTTATACGATTGGCACTGGCAAAAGAAACACAGATATACAAATAATTTGGCCTTTTTGCATCTACTTAATGAGATGATTTATACAGCGTCCAGTGGTATCCTCACTCACACTAGATGGTTGAAGGGACCACTCCGACGCTGTAGTGCCTGGGACATGGTTTTATAGATGGTTTTTAGGCTTGCCTAGCACCTATACCATCCTGACAGCTTAGTCGGCCTAGCCCACAGGAAAGACTAGTCAATACGTGTGGAGCCAACCAAGCCGCGGGTTTCCTCACGATGTTTTCCTTCACCGTTAGCGTGTGGTACAAATTCGCAAATGTACGTAACTTTGAAATTAAACAAAGTCATTGGTACATGCCCGCACTCGGGATCGAACCTGGGGCTCTCGCTTGCCAGTCAGTGGTTCTAACCACTGAGCTACCACCGCTCCAAAACACAAAACACCACCAATATATCTGGCAATAAATATTGAATGCCATAAACCTACCTACCTAACCAACCAACCTACCTACCTACCTACCTACAATACAAGTTATGACTAAAAGTTATTTATTTATTGCCAGAAAAATAATTACATTGCAGTTAAAACTATTGCGTAATTAATTGCATTAAAAATTATACATTATTATTGAATTTAAATTCAATGACATTATTTACATTATACATATTACATTTAAAAATAATAAACAATTAGAACGTTAAAATTATATACATATGTACAATTTACTATACATTTAATTTTAAATTAAAATTAATACAAAAACAAAATTTAAACTACAATCCGTTCATATGTCAATAAGTTATAATACAAGTTATGATTTTATTCCATCAGCGCTAGTTAAAACACCAAAGTGCCTTTAGTGTATACGGTAAGAATAGCGTGCCCATTTCCTTGGCTGTGAGTGCACGCTTCCCTCGTAGGAAATTGTACAGTGACTTGCAACGTCGTGGGAGATACTTACAGCGAGTAATAAAAGATGTAGGAGTAGATACACAAAGCAACACTGAAATCTAAACTTCATTGTGCTGAATACCCGCACTTATTCTGTTCTTTGTAAGACCTACAGTAGCGTGGCTAGGGCTGTGGGTAACTGTACTTACCTACGCAACTTCTATTTTATTGACTCGGTGTGAGATAAAAATAACGAGATATTTTTAGTTTTGGCTTTAGAGCTTTTCTAGGGTACAGTCATAACATGTGTAGGTTGTGTGCGAAAAGTTGGCTTTGCGTCGACTGGTGGGAAGTTCTTGGAGCGTATCTAACTTACTTTACTTTAGATATAACTTATGTAAGTAATTTGCATGAAACATAAGCCTGACAAGCGCTCGTGGCCTAGCCGAACCGAGTGATTGGAATCAGTCACTTGAGTTAAGCAACCACAGGCGCGGTCAAGTGCAGGATGGGTGACCGTCCCGTGTCTACCGCTAGTGGCATTTTTTCCGAGCGCTTCCGTGCTTCGCAAGGCACGTTAAGCCGTTGGTGCCGGCTGTCATGCAATGGCAGTCGTTAAGCCATGTCAGAGGCCTTATGGGCGGCTTGATAACTTGTGACTGTAAGGCTCGCCACTGTCTTACAATCCTCCACCAACCTGGACTTGGCCCCCGTGGTGGAGTATGGCCTAACCTTCCTGCGATGCAGGAAGAGACCCGTGCCCCAGCAGTGGGGACATACTAGGGTTGATAACGATAAGCCCTTCACTCTGAAATATGGGTGATTTGAGGGTCGAGGTTATGAGGTTATGGTTATTCGACGCCCACTGCCGGGCATAGGCCTCCTTCGTAGTTTTCCAAGCTTCACGGTCTTGTGCCGTCCGCATCCAGCGACTCCCGCTACCCTAAACAGGTCGTCAGACCATCTGCCATCTATTAAGACTTTTAAGTATAAACGTGAAATAAAACTAAATAAGTTGAGAAATCTCCGCAATGAATGTTGCGTAACATTTACATACAGGCACATACATTGTTTCTGGCCCTACACTAGGTTACCCTGTGTCGTGGGCACCAGAGTGCTTAGTGCGAGTTTTTTAACGACTCGATCGCGTTAACGTAAACTCATATTTCTATGGCATCGAGGAAGCGCCACCTAGCGACAAGTATGGTAATTAAAATTGCTGAGTGAGAGTTGTAATGGTTTTCGTTGAGAAGTGAACACGTTTACCAGCCAAAACACGAATAAACGCGAGTGCGAGTTGTACTGTGACAGCGTTTTGCCAGTTCGAACGGTCAACTTACTCATACTCACTACTCAATGCTCGATTAACGCAGTAGTAAAGTTATTCGATTGGATCTGTCAAACTCGCACTAAGCACTCTGAGACAGTGACATCACAAAAATTTAATCATCCAAGACCTAGGTTTTTTTTGTCCCCAAAGAGTCCCCTTTTGAGACTCTCTGGGGGCAAAAAAAAACCGGGAACCTCTCGCATGGTAGGCAGATGCGCTACCGCTGCGTCACAGAGGTCGTCGAAACCGCATTCGCAAACCATTAGCTTCTAACCAACGCCTCTCCGTCTATCAGAGCATTATAATATCCACGTTTATTTGTTTTTATATGAATATGCACAGATATGTATTATTAATTGACACGATTCGCTAAGTTGGCCTAACTATAAAGCAATATTTTTATTATGTTTATACACGTCTATTATTATGTTGACTGTATTTACAGTTATGTGGAATGTATTTATTATATTGTTTTAGGTATTTATTACTTTGTAACAGGCCACGCCGCGCTCTGGAGCACTTAGGGCTTTCGGCACTGACTGAAAATCAGCGCTGAGGGTTCACGCCCCCAGCACTATTCTGAGTCAGTTGCCATTTGCAGCAGCAGAGACACACCGCGACAAAGTTTGTAATGTGTTTTTTTTTTTAGTTATTTTTACTGTCAACTTTTTGTCTTTGTATTTGTGTGCAACTGTTGTTGCAATAAATATTTTTCTTTCTTCTTTTCTTCTTTCAATGATCCGAGGACCCACGGTAGGCACGTATCGCTCTGGCTGGCTACTAATGGTTCTCACAGATTCGATTTAGTGTCTCTTCTTCTTCTACTTCAGGCTATATTATGTAGCCCACTGCTGGACATAGCCTGGCTACTAATGGTTCTCACAGATTCGATTTAGTGTCTCTTCTTCTTCTTCTTCAGGCTATATTATGTAGCCCACTGCTGGACATAGCCCTCTAACGGTAGGCTATGTTTATGGGTTGATTAGATAGATAGAATGCTTTTTATGTTCATTTCCCAATATTAATGTCGGTCGTGAGACACTAATATTGGGAAATTATTGTTTAATTAAGAATAATTTAAATTACTAATTGAAATTTACAAATTATTGAAATAATAATTTCAATCAGTAATTGAAATAATAATTTTAATTACTAATTGAAACTGCGGGCAGATGCTGGATGCGGCAAGCAGAAGACAGGGCGCTATGTAAATGTTATGTTAAAAAACAAACTAGCGTATTCGATAGGTATTGTCAAGGCATCTTCATTTCGCTATGGCTATCAAAGTACATGTACTTCATGGTTTACTGGATTGTTACAACTTTGATAAGTACTGCACATTATAAACTGAATTCTGGAACCCCTTGCTTGAATTTTGTCGGAAGAGCCGACCCAATTTCCTCCTTATTGAAAGGGCTTAATCATGGCGAATAAAGACGGAGATTGCATCGTCGGTAAATTCCGGATTTAACTTAGTTATATTATACTGGATTACCTTTAAAATGCGCAATCTGGAAACATGTCAATAAAATATTTTAAACGTTCACGACTTAACACATGACTCGTCACGTCGTCGAAACGTTGAGGTAAATAAAATAGCAATAAATTACTACGCAATTAAGCCCCGAAAATATTCTATGTCAATAAGAGTTCGCCATTTGCCCCAACTTTAGTTCAACATAGTGACGCTGCTTAGGTAGACAAGAATTAAAATCCATATTTTATCCCATCGCTTGATAATTACACTTCACATAAGATCAAACTAATATTATAAAGGCGAAAGATTGTGAGTGTGTATGTTTGTTACTGCTTCAAGTCTAAACGACTGTAGCGATATTAATAATGTTTGTTATGCAGTTACCTGACACCCTGGATTAAGACATAGGCTACGTTTTACTGCGGGAATATCTAAGTAATATATTATTGTAGCATATACAGGTCCCACTGCAGGGCATGTGCCCTGAGAGAAGGCATGTGCCTTCTCTCAGAGAGAGAGCATGGGCTTAATTACCACGCGTGCCCACCGCGGATTGGCAATTTCAAGCGTTGAGGTATGTGAACACCTTAGTACAGTACTACACATCATAAAAGTCCCTTCGGGAATCTACGTTCGCGCAGACTAGGAAGAAGTGTAACGAAAGTATCCGAAGCTATAAGTACATTCAACATGATCTTTAACCGATACGGGTAAGGTGCAGAATGAGAGAGTTTCAGACCCACCTTTTCACAAAATCCCAAAGATGGCGCTGTCTATAGACTTATTCTTGGCTACATGGGGCTGTGTTGCTCTTGCCTAAAAACATCTTACTACATAAAAAAAAACTAATGTGCCATGTCGTGGTCGTGTCATTAGTTCATTCATTCTATCGTAGATAGATAGTTTTATTCCCTCTACGCATTCTATACTCTATTTCTCTGGAATATTTCGTATTTGTTCTTTGCGTGTTGGCTTTTTAAAAGTAGCTCTCGAATGTAACCTGGCATCGACTTCTTGAACACCGATATCTACTTACTACATTGAAGGCTTGGCTACGACTGGACTCCGATATCGGAGTCAATGCAAAGGTGTCCTTAAAATATAATGAACATATTGATGAATATTTTACTTTTATTACCCGCCCTTCTAATCTTCTCTTCTAAGCTTTCATCCAACACACAAACACCACCCGTTTCTCAATAAGTTGGTAAAAACTTCGTAACGCGTTTATAGCAGAGTCCAGTTGTACGGAAATCGCCGTATTTTGTGTTTGATATTTTCTTTCTATTTCATCAGTGACAATAACAACAATAATTTAACAAGCAACCAACCACTTACGAACACATCAGTTTGTCACAGATTAAAGTTTGATGCCCCCCAATGATGGCACAACCTTGCGCTCATTAGGGGAGGGCTATGTTCAGCAGTGGACTAATAAAGCCTGAAGAAGAATATGTAAATCCCCACAGTTTTTTTAAGTCGATAGACAGCGCCATCTTTGGTATTTTGTGGGAAGGTGGCTTTGAAACTCTCTGATTGATTGCCGCAGTAGCGCTACCTATTTCGCTCACGCTAATATTGCCAAACGAATAGTCACCTGCATCGATGACGTTGAATCAACCAATAGCAACAAAAGCGCGCGGCCTGCCATAAAATGAAACTATCTGATTGGTCGATCAACTTGCCGCACATCCAAAATTTGGTCATCTGCGCAGGTACATCCGCGAGACTTATTTCTTGTGTAGCACTGTACTTACAATGTTTTTCTCCACCGTTAGCGAAGCATCTATATCAACTCCTTTGCATCCCCACTGCTGGGGCACGGGTCTCTTCCTGCATCGCAGGAAGGTTAGGCCATATTTCACCACGGGGGCCAAGTCTGGGTTGGTGGAGATTGTAAGGCAGTGGTGGGCCTTACTGTCAGAAGTTATCAAGCCGCCCCTAAGGCCTCTGACGTGGCACTGACATTAATTGACAGCCGGCACGAATCACGGAAGCGCTCGTGGTAGTCACGTTACGGTCACCCATCCTGCACCTGACCGCGCCTATTGTTGCTCAATTCAAATGATTGATTCCAATCTCTTAGTTCGGCTAGGCTACGTGCGGTGAACCGCTGAAGCGCTAGCGAAACATATACCTACTTATGAAAATTCAAAAGGAAGTCATTACTTTGTAACTCGAAAATAATTTTAAGCCACAAATAACTTCCTTTTTCGGTCGCGGCGGTGGCCACTCACCAGAGCTAATTTAAAACGTCACCCGAAGCGGAAATTCAGGAAATCTCATTTAAGGCATGTTTCCACAGTGGCCAACTCCCGTAGGCCGCTCCTCAAGGATCTATTCCCATTATTATTATTACTAGCTATGGCCCGCTGTGTTACCCGGGGCTTATTAGGGAATAAGATATTTTCCCGCAGTAAAACGTAGCCTATGTGTTAATCCAGGGTTAAACTATTTTTATTTTTAATGCACTAACCCGTGCTAAGGACAAATTTAAAAAATACGTAATACAGAGAATAGTGTAAAGAGGTTCGAAATTTCACTGATGCCGGTGAGTCGCCCATTGGCTCAATTGGTAGAGCGCTGGCACGGATAGCCAGAGGTTGCGGGTTCGAATCCCGGCATGGGTGATTTTTTTAGCCTCTAAATAGGTTTTTAAATTAATCCAGGGTGTCAGCTAACCCCATACCTTGTTGTTATAAGCCCTTGTATGTCCCCCTTGTATGGGACACGGGTCTTATCTTGCGTGCAGGAAGGTTAGGCCACACTTCACCACGGGGGCCAAGTCCGGGTCGATGGAGAACTGTAAGGCAGTGGAGAGCCTTACTGTCAGAAGTTATTAAGCCGCCCATAAAGCCTCTGACATGGCTTAACGACTCTGCTTACACAGCAAAATTAAACTAATATTTACAGCATTACTATGCCGCCTAGAGATGATTATAGCAGTACCGACTGCTTGATGTTTTTTTTATATATTACTAGCTGTGCCCCGCGGCTATACCCGTGGCTTATTATCGATTTTCCCATGGGAATAAGATATTTTCCCGCGGTAAAACGTAGCCTATGGGTTAATCCAGGGTGTCAGCTAACTCCATACCAAATTTTATTATTATCGCTCCAGCCGTTTAGACGTGAAGAAGTAACAAACGTGCACACTCACAAACGTTCGCCTTTATAGATTACTAGCTGTCCCGGCGAACTTCGTACCGCCCTATAATCAAGAAATATCTGTTACCTTTTTTTTACATAAGAATCTTCTACTAATAATAACAAATACAACAAAAAAGAATAAGTGAAATCGGTCCAGCCATTCACGCGTGATGCCGTGACCAAGTGAAAAAGGGATTCATTTATATATATATATATATATATATATATATATATATATATATATATATATATATATATATATATAGATTAGTGTGATGTGATGTGATTCAAAGAAAGCTTTTTATTTTGAAATATTTGATAATTTTAATAATTTAAGGCGCTGTTTGATAGGTAATGCTTAAAAACCAAATGTGTTACATTGAATGAGTTTCTTCTACGTAGAAAAAATATTTACCGAACACTAGTGCTGAGCACTTAAATCGTATTGTATCGTATTCGTATTGTATTGCTCAGCACTAGTGTTCGGTAAATATTTTTTCTACGTAGAAGAAACTCATTCAATGTAACACATTTGGTTTTTAAGCATTACCTATCAAACAGCGCCTTAAATTATTAAAATTATCAAATATTTCAAAATAAAAAGCTTTCTTTGAATCACATCACATCACACTAATCTATATATATATATATATATATATATATATATATATATATATATATATATATATATATATATATATATACATATATATATAGATATATATATATATATATATATATATATATATATATATATATATATATATATATATATATATATATATTAAATCGTATTGTAATAAAACTATACAAACCCATATATTTGAAAAAACAATCCTTGTAATATTTAATAAACACAACATTATGGGAGACAGCAAGTTCACTTGTAAAAAGAAAATCACACAGTGGCTGATTGGATTGGACTATACACAAAGTGAAAAATTTTTAAGGACAGAGGCGTGGACTGTCTTTGTATCTCGACCACATCTTACGTATATTCTCATACACGTACACGAGTACTCTCACATACATAGAAAAAGAAGGAGAAGATTTACATACAGGCACATACATTGCTTCTGGCCCCACACTAGGATACCCTGTGTCGTGGCAACCAGATACAACTACATCACAAACATGTAAACATCGAAGACCTGGGATTTTTTCCCCAGCTGGGATTCGAACCCGGGACCTCTTGCATGGTAAGCAGACGCACTACCGCTACGCCACAGAGGTCGTCTACATACTCTCACATACATAGTCAAGCTCATAAACTCATAGACACACACACGTACTCAAACACACACACACCGCACTTGTGAGTCTGCATGTACGCACAGTGCAGTTGCTATCAACTCATAATGTTGAGTTGAAATGGGTTTTATTTCCTACTAGCTTTTGCCCGCGACTCCGTCCGCGTGGACTCTATAATTCAGCATGCTTCAAAAAAAGGTTTTAGTTCTGATCAATTATCCGTAAAAAAAAGGAAATCAATTTAGCCAAAGATTCAAGAAACAACATTTCGCAACCCCGTTCACTTCCGGGGTTCGGGTTAAATTTAGAAAAACGATGGAACACGTGTTCAATAAATCCGATACTTGACTCGTATCAAATTTGACGAGATAAATTATTATTTCCTGTAGTATTTAACGTAAGAAACTGAAATATATTGACTGTGCTAAGTAAGTATGTAGGATGGCTGCAAAATTTGTAAATTACAAAAATATTGTCTGCTTTTAATTCGGAACGGTGAAAGCACTATCCGCCATATTGAAATCATCTTTGGTTTGTAAACAAACATCTGTCAGCCAGAGCCAGTGGACATTGATTATTATAGGACTTACATCAAAGTGATCTTCACATAAATACACCCGAGTTTCAGTCGATAAAGTATCGAAGTCTGTTTTGGCAAGTTTGAGTCAACTGGTTCGTATGTTTATTTCACTGGGTACACAAATCCACAACATCCCGGGATCTTTATTGACATGTTTTTGCATTCGCGAACAATGCGATAATGATAATTGCTATAATTTGCATGTAAACTCCACGAAATCATGGTTGCGTCACTCATCACTCACAGATGTTGAATGTCAAACTTTGTTTACAAGCCGTCAGGTCTTCGAACCATAGACAAAAATGGCTGACCGCGTTTTTGGCTGTTTAGCAAAGCAAAGTTTTAAAATATATTTTTTATACTATTTTTATTTTTAATGCACTAACCCGTGCTAAGGACAAATTTAAAAACCTATTGGCTGTTTAGCAAAGCAAAGTTTTAAAATATATTTTTTATACTATTTTTATTTTTAATGCACTAACCCGTGCTAAGGACAAATTTAAAAACCTATTTAGAGGCTAAAAATTTCACCCATGCCGGGATTCGTACCCGCAACCTCTGGCTATCCGTGCCAGCGCTCTACCAATTGAGCCAATAGGCGACTGATGATTCCGATGTAAAACCTAACTGCAAAGTAGGTAGTCGGGGCTGTAAGTAATGCAATTTGCTTAAGCCAGATGTCGCTGCCTGTACGTAATACAGAGAATAGTGTAAAGAGGTTCAAAATTTCACTGATGCCGGTGAGTCGCCTATTGGCTCAATTGGTAGAGCGCTGGCACGGATAGCCAGAGGTTGCGGGTTCGAATCCCGGAATGGGTGAAATTTTTAGCCTCGAAATAGGTTTTTAAATATATTTTTTTGTTGCTTTTAGGTTCTCAAAAAACATACTAAAATATTTTTCGGTCTAATGGAAGTTATATTAACCCTTTAAGACTTACTTGAAAAGAGAGTCAAGTAGCGGATTGAATCGAAGAGTATTATTTTAAGTTTCAAAAAAATTAGACGTGTTAAACCAATTGATAATAATAAAAACATTTAACATTAACTTTAAGTAAATACCCCTAGAATAAAAGCTACTGTTACCAAATATATTATTATATTTTGTTAAATATTTTACTGTCCCGGACTCTACAGAGTGAGAAGCAATCCAATATTAATAAGTTCCCGCTGAAAGAGAACTTTAACAAAGATCAAAAGAAATAAGCGACGCAACGTTTTCTTCAAATTTATAATTTCTTTTCCTCGAAATTTGAATTATCACCGTTCGAATTAAAATTAATTTTAGTGGATTCACGAATGGGCCGTGTTACTCAAAAACATTTCAGCTAACAATTTGTAATCTGCTAGAGAAACGCTTTTTTTCGTCATACATAACCTCACGCCTGTATCCCAGAGGGGTAGGCAGAAACCAGGGACTGCCTACCCTTCTGGGATACTTCTTTCTTTCTTGCCAGCATAGGTGTTAATGAAATGTTTATTTCAGACCGATCCATAGTTCCGTGGAATGATATGATATGATATGATAAATTATTTATTTACACTTCCACACACATTCATAAAAGTACAAAAACAAACAGCATAGGCAGAGTAGACACAATTACACAACAATAATAATAAATCTAACATACCAACATGCAAGGATGCAAGGTACGGTATGTACCTGCATCATAACGAAAGATATGAGACATCATCTGTGGGTGGGTGTGGCAAGTGCAAAATGGTACTGACTCAGCATGTGCTGAAGAAGCGAGCTACTCCAGCGCTGGTATTATGCCAGTACCAGGTACCTACTTAGTAAAAGGCGGCGTGCTGGGCTCGGAGAGCTATATCTATATATCGCTAGATCTATATATGGGTTGGCTGCAATGTAATATTAAATAATTACGTGAAAAATTATGGCCTAACCTTCCTGCGATGCAGGAAGAGACCCGTGCCCCAGCAGTGGGGACATATAAGGGTTGATAACGAACGTGAAAAATGGTACTGACTCAGCATGTGCTGAAGAAGCGAGCTACTCCAGCGCTGGTATTATGCCAGTACCAGTATACATTGGAAATTACAAGGAATACATTGTATATGACATTGTGTGACAGTTGTGATTGACTCAAAAACATTGATATCATTATTAGTCCATAAAATCATACATTAAATGTCAATTAAGAAGACATAATAATATTAATTCACGGAAAATAATAAAAAACATAAAAAATATTTTTAGGATATTTTTAGGGAAAATTTTAATGTGAAATTTTGTGCGCCTTGAAATTATGTTATATCCTGGTACCAGGATTTCTTCTTACGCAAAAAGTACTTAAATGTCCTGTTAGTAGCAAAATGTTCAACATATGAGTATTATTAGTCGTAGGTTAACGAATACTTAGTTTAGGAACCGGGGGATAAGTTCCTGATAGTATTTTCTTTTATAGATTTTTTTTAATTAGCCATAGATATTCCACCTTTAAATTGATAACGAAGCGCTCGTGGCCTAGCCGAACCGAGTGATTGGAATCAATCACTTGAGTTAAGCAACAACAGGCGCGGTCAGGTGCAGGATGGGTGACCGTCCTGTGACTACCGCTACTGGCATTTTTTCCGAGCGCTTCCGTGCTTCGCAAGGCACGTTAAGCCGTTGGTGCCCGCTGTCATGTAATGGCAGTCGTTAAGCCATGTCAAAGGCCTTACGGGCGGCTTGATTACGTCTGACAGTAAGGCCCGCCACTGTCTTACAATCCTCCGCCAACCCGGACTTGGTTCCCGTGGTGGAGTATGGCCTAACCTTCCTATCCATATCGCAGGAGCGATATGCAGGAAGAGACCCGTGCCCCAGCAGTCAATCATAAATAGTCTTTCGGTACAAATGACACGTAAAAATGGTTTTAGAGCTTTCGGAGTGTTTTAAACTTCTTAACGAAGGGAATCACAGAAATACCTCCTCGGTATAAGACATATGCAGGGTGTCACAAAAACCACATATCCTACTCAGTCTTCTTGAAAATAAGAATAGAAAACCATTGTTATTTTCAAGGACTAAGAAGGGTAAACATGCAAAAATTACAGGTTCAGCTGTTCAATATGAACCACTTTTATGGCGTAATACTGTTATTATTTAATTTTGTAATATTGTTCTGCTGTTGTTGTGTTCTACTTACGTCCTTTGAAAGTGTATATTTTGTTAACTATTTATAAATTTATATATAATATTTGTCTAGGCAATGCCTGTGAAGTTGGATGCTGTTGGTATCCCCTCTCTCGAGCTTCATAGCTAGAACTGCGCTGTGTTCACTTGACTGTTTTTCGATTACCGATAGATACGACGCAAATCGCTGTATCATTTTTGTGTGATTAAAATAAGTTAATTTACTGCAAATCGCTGGCTTCTTCATTTCTTCATGTTCTTCTTAACAATATTTATTTTTATATACGTACATTATTTGTATGTATCTGTAGATAATTTTATTTAATACACTGTTATTTAGGCATGTATTTATTTATATACGTACCTCTGAAATTATCATTTTCTATATTTCTTGTACATCTACTTCCTTCTCTAATGTATTAGTCCAGTTCATCCAAAGGTTGTCTGGAAGGGATCACTTTTAGTGATAATTCCGCCGTCTGTACTCTTAGGATAAGAATGTGTAATTTCCATTTTCATGTACAATAAAGTGTTCTCTATCTATCTATCTATCTGTCTGTCTGTCTGTCTGTCTGTCTGTCTGTCTGTCTGTCTGTCTGTCTGTCTGTCTGTCTGTCTGTCTGTCTGTCTGTCTGTCTGTCTGTCTGTCTGTCTGTCTGTCTGTCTGTCTGTCTGTCTGTCTGTCTGTCTGTCTGTCTGTCTGTCTGTCTGTCTGTCTGTCTGTCTGTCTGTCTGTCTGTCTGTCTGTCTGTCTGTCTGTCTGTCTGTCTGTCTGTCTGTCTGTCTGTCTGTCTGTCTGTCTGTCTGTCTGTCTGTCTGTCTGTCTGTCTGTCTGTCTGTCTGTCTGTCTGTCTGTCTGTCTGTCTGTCTGTCTGTCTGTCTGTCTGTCTGTCTGTCTGTCTGTCTGTCTGTCTGTCTGTCTGTCTGTCTGTCTGTCTGTCTGTCTGTCTGTCTGTCTGTCTGTCTGTCTGTCTGTCTGTCTGTCTGTCTGTCTGTCTGTCTGTCTGTCTGTCTGTCTGTCTGTCTGTCTGTCTGTCTGTCTGTCTGTCTGTCTGTCTGTCTGTCTGTCTGTCTGTCTGTCTGTCTGTCTGTCTGTCTGTCTGTCTGTCTGTCTGTCTGTCTGTCTGTCTGTCTGTCTGTCTGTCTGTCTGTCTGTCTGTCTGTCTGTCTGTCTGTCTGTCTGTCTGTCTGTCTGTCTGTCTGTCTGTCTGTCTGTCTGTCTGTCTGTCTGTCTGTCTGTCTGTCTGTCTGTCTGTCTGTCTGTCTGTCTGTCTGTCTGTCTGTCTGTCTGTCTGTCTGTCTGTCTGTCTGTCTGTCTGTCTGTCTGTCTGTCTGTCTGTCTGTCTGTCTGTCTGTCTGTCTGTCTGTCTGTCTGTCTGTCTGTCTGTCTGTCTGTCTGTCTGTCTGTCTGTCTGTCTGTCTGTCTGTCTGTCTGTCTGTCTGTCTGTCTGTCTGTCTGTCTGTCTGTCTGTCTGTCTGTCTGTCTGTCTGTCTGTCTGTCTGTCTGTCTGTCTGTCTGTCTGTCTGTCTGTCTGTCTGTCTGTCTGTCTGTCTGTCTGTCTGTCTGTCTGTCTGTCTGTCTGTCTGTCTGTCTGTCTGTCTGTCTGTCTGTCTGTCTGTCTGTCTGTCTGTCTGTCTGTCTGTCTGTCTGTCTGTCTGTCTGTCTGTCTGTCTGTCTGTCTGTCTGTCTGTCTGTCTGTCTGTCTGTCTGTCTGTCTGTCTGTCTGTCTGTCTGTCTGTCTGTCTGTCTGTCTGTCTGTCTGTCTGTCTGTCTGTCTGTCTGTCTGTCTGTCTGTCTGTCTGTCTGTCTGTCTGTCTGTCTGTCTGTCTGTCTGTCTGTCTGTCTGTCTGTCTGTCTGTCTGTCTGTCTGTCTGTCTGTCTGTCTGTCTGTCTGTCTGTCTGTCTGTCTGTCTGTCTGTCTGTCTGTCTGTCTGTCTGTCTGTCTGTCTGTCTGTCTGTCTGTCTGTCTGTCTGTCTGTCTGTCTGTCTGTCTGTCTGTCTGTCTGTCTGTCTGTCTGTCTGTCTGTCTGTCTGTCTGTCTGTCTGTCTGTCTGTCTGTCTGTCTGTCTGTCTGTCTGTCTGTCTGTCTGTCTGTCTGTCTGTCTGTCTGTCTGTCTGTCTGTCTGTCTGTCTGTCTGTCTGTCTGTCTGTCTGTCTGTCTGTCTGTCTGTCTGTCTGTCTGTCTGTCTGTCTGTCTGTCTGTCTGTCTGTCTGTCTGTCTGTCTGTCTGTCTGTCTGTCTGTCTGTCTGTCTGTCTGTCTGTCTGTCTGTCTGTCTGTCTGTCTGTCTGTCTGTCTGTCTGTCTGTCTGTCTGTCTGTCTGTCTGTCTGTCTGTCTGTCTGTCTGTCTGTCTGTCTGTCTGTCTGTCTGTCTGTCTGTCTGTCTGTCTGTCTGTCTGTCTGTCTGTCTGTCTGTCTGTCTGTCTGTCTGTCTGTCTGTCTGTCTGTCTGTCTGTCTGTCTGTCTGTCTGTCTGTCTGTCTGTCTGTCTGTCTGTCTGTCTGTCTGTCTGTCTGTCTGTCTGTCTGTCTGTCTGTCTGTCTGTCTGTCTGTCTGTCTGTCTGTCTGTCTGTCTGTCTGTCTGTCTGTCTGTCTGTCTGTCTGTCTGTCTGTCTGTCTGTCTGTCTGTCTGTCTGTCTGTCTGTCTGTCTGTCTGTCTGTCTGTCTGTCTGTCTGTCTGTCTGTCTGTCTGTCTGTCTGTCTGTCTGTCTGTCTGTCTGTCTGTCTGTCTGTCTGTCTGTCTGTCTGTCTGTCTGTCTGTCTGTCTGTCTGTCTGTCTGTCTGTCTGTCTGTCTGTCTGTCTGTCTGTCTGTCTGTCTGTCTGTCTGTCTGTCTGTCTGTCTGTCTGTCTGTCTGTCTGTCTGTCTGTCTGTCTGTCTGTCTGTCTGTCTGTCTGTCTGTCTGTCTGTCTGTCTGTCTGTCTGTCTGTCTGTCTGTCTGTCTGTCTGTCTGTCTGTCTGTCTGTCTGTCTGTCTGTCTGTCTGTCTGTCTGTCTGTCTGTCTGTCTGTCTGTCTGTCTGTCTGTCTGTCTGTCTGTCTGTCTGTCTGTCTGTCTGTCTGTCTGTCTGTCTGTCTGTCTGTCTGTCTGTCTGTCTGTCTGTCTGTCTGTCTGTCTGTCTGTCTGTCTGTCTGTCTGTCTGTCTGTCTGTCTGTCTGTCTGTCTGTCTGTCTGTCTGTCTGTCTGTCTGTCTGTCTGTCTGTCTGTCTGTCTGTCTGTCTGTCTGTCTGTCTGTCTGTCTGTCTGTCTGTCTGTCTGTCTGTCTGTCTGTCTGTCTGTCTGTCTGTCTGTCTGTCTGTCTGTCTGTCTGTCTGTCTGTCTGTCTGTCTGTCTGTCTGTCTGTCTGTCTGTCTGTCTGTCTGTCTGTCTGTCTGTCTGTCTGTCTGTCTGTCTGTCTGTCTGTCTGTCTGTCTGTCTGTCTGTCTGTCTGTCTGTCTGTCTGTCTGTCTGTCTGTCTGTCTGTCTGTCTGTCTGTCTGTCTGTCTGTCTGTCTGTCTGTCTGTCTGTCTGTCTGTCTGTCTGTCTGTCTGTCTGTCTGTCTGTCTGTCTGTCTGTCTGTCTGTCTGTCTGTCTGTCTGTCTGTCTGTCTGTCTGTCTGTCTGTCTGTCTGTCTGTCTGTCTGTCTGTCTGTCTGTCTGTCTGTCTGTCTGTCTGTCTGTCTGTCTGTCTGTCTGTCTGTCTGTCTGTCTGTCTGTCTGTCTGTCTGTCTGTCTGTCTGTCTGTCTGTCTGTCTGTCTGTCTGTCTGTCTGTCTGTCTGTCTGTCTGTCTGTCTGTCTGTCTGTCTGTCTGTCTGTCTGTCTGTCTGTCTGTCTGTCTGTCTGTCTGTCTGTCTGTCTGTCTGTCTGTCTGTCTGTCTGTCTGTCTGTCTGTCTGTCTGTCTGTCTGTCTGTCTGTCTGTCTGTCTGTCTGTCTGTCTGTCTGTCTGTCTGTCTGTCTGTCTGTCTGTCTGTCTGTCTGTCTGTCTGTCTGTCTGTCTGTCTGTCTGTCTGTCTGTCTGTCTGTCTGTCTGTCTGTCTGTCTGTCTGTCTGTCTGTCTGTCTGTCTGTCTGTCTGTCTGTCTGTCTGTCTGTCTGTCTGTCTGTCTGTCTGTCTGTCTGTCTGTCTGTCTGTCTGTCTGTCTGTCTGTCTGTCTGTCTGTCTGTCTGTCTGTCTGTCTGTCTGTCTGTCTGTCTGTCTGTCTGTCTGTCTGTCTGTCTGTCTGTCTGTCTGTCTGTCTGTCTGTCTGTCTGTCTGTCTGTCTGTCTGTCTGTCTGTCTGTCTGTCTGTCTGTCTGTCTGTCTGTCTGTCTGTCTGTCTGTCTGTCTGTCTGTCTGTCTGTCTGTCTGTCTGTCTGTCTGTCTGTCTGTCTGTCTGTCTGTCTGTCTGTCTGTCTGTCTGTCTGTCTGTCTGTCTGTCTGTCTGTCTGTCTGTCTGTCTGTCTGTCTGTCTGTCTGTCTGTCTGTCTGTCTGTCTGTCTGTCTGTCTGTCTGTCTGTCTGTCTGTCTGTCTGTCTGTCTGTCTGTCTGTCTGTCTGTCTGTCTGTCTGTCTGTCTGTCTGTCTGTCTGTCTGTCTGTCTGTCTGTCTGTCTGTCTGTCTGTCTGTCTGTCTGTCTGTCTGTCTGTCTGTCTGTCTGTCTGTCTGTCTGTCTGTCTGTCTGTCTGTCTGTCTGTCTGTCTGTCTGTCTGTCTGTCTGTCTGTCTGTCTGTCTGTCTGTCTGTCTGTCTGTCTGTCTGTCTGTCTGTCTGTCTGTCTGTCTGTCTGTCTGTCTGTCTGTCTGTCTGTCTGTCTGTCTGTCTGTCTGTCTGTCTGTCTGTCTGTCTGTCTGTCTGTCTGTCTGTCTGTCTGTCTGTCTGTCTGTCTGTCTGTCTGTCTGTCTGTCTGTCTGTCTGTCTGTCTGTCTGTCTGTCTGTCTGTCTGTCTGTCTGTCTGTCTGTCTGTCTGTCTGTCTGTCTGTCTGTCTGTCTGTCTGTCTGTCTGTCTGTCTGTCTGTCTGTCTGTCTGTCTGTCTGTCTGTCTGTCTGTCTGTCTGTCTGTCTGTCTGTCTGTCTGTCTGTCTGTCTGTCTGTCTGTCTGTCTGTCTGTCTGTCTGTCTGTCTGTCTGTCTGTCTGTCTGTCTGTCTGTCTGTCTGTCTGTCTGTCTGTCTGTCTGTCTGTCTGTCTGTCTGTCTGTCTGTCTGTCTGTCTGTCTGTCTGTCTGTCTGTCTGTCTGTCTGTCTGTCTGTCTGTCTGTCTGTCTGTCTGTCTGTCTGTCTGTCTGTCTGTCTGTCTGTCTGTCTGTCTGTCTGTCTGTCTGTCTGTCTGTCTGTCTGTCTGTCTGTCTGTCTGTCTGTCTGTCTGTCTGTCTGTCTGTCTGTCTGTCTGTCTGTCTGTCTGTCTGTCTGTCTGTCTGTCTGTCTGTCTGTCTGTCTGTCTGTCTGTCTGTCTGTCTGTCTGTCTGTCTGTCTGTCTGTCTGTCTGTCTGTCTGTCTGTCTGTCTGTCTGTCTGTCTGTCTGTCTGTCTGTCTGTCTGTCTGTCTGTCTGTCTGTCTGTCTGTCTGTCTGTCTGTCTGTCTGTCTGTCTGTCTGTCTGTCTGTCTGTCTGTCTGTCTGTCTGTCTGTCTGTCTGTCTGTCTGTCTGTCTGTCTGTCTGTCTGTCTGTCTGTCTGTCTGTCTGTCTGTCTGTCTGTCTGTCTGTCTGTCTGTCTGTCTGTCTGTCTGTCTGTCTGTCTGTCTGTCTGTCTGTCTGTCTGTCTGTCTGTCTGTCTGTCTGTCTGTCTGTCTGTCTGTCTGTCTGTCTGTCTGTCTGTCTGTCTGTCTGTCTGTCTGTCTGTCTGTCTGTCTGTCTGTCTGTCTGTCTGTCTGTCTGTCTGTCTGTCTGTCTGTCTGTCTGTCTGTCTGTCTGTCTGTCTGTCTGTCTGTCTGTCTGTCTGTCTGTCTGTCTGTCTGTCTGTCTGTCTGTCTGTCTGTCTGTCTGTCTGTCTGTCTGTCTGTCTGTCTGTCTGTCTGTCTGTCTGTCTGTCTGTCTGTCTGTCTGTCTGTCTGTCTGTCTGTCTGTCTGTCTGTCTGTCTGTCTGTCTGTCTGTCTGTCTGTCTGTCTGTCTGTCTGTCTGTCTGTCTGTCTGTCTGTCTGTCTGTCTGTCTGTCTGTCTGTCTGTCTGTCTGTCTGTCTGTCTGTCTGTCTGTCTGTCTGTCTGTCTGTCTGTCTGTCTGTCTGTCTGTCTGTCTGTCTGTCTGTCTGTCTGTCTGTCTGTCTGTCTGTCTGTCTGTCTGTCTGTCTGTCTGTCTGTCTGTCTGTCTGTCTGTCTGTCTGTCTGTCTGTCTGTCTGTCTGTCTGTCTGTCTGTCTGTCTGTCTGTCTGTCTGTCTGTCTGTCTGTCTGTCTGTCTGTCTGTCTGTCTGTCTGTCTGTCTGTCTGTCTGTCTGTCTGTCTGTCTGTCTGTCTGTCTGTCTGTCTGTCTGTCTGTCTGTCTGTCTGTCTGTCTGTCTGTCTGTCTGTCTGTCTGTCTGTCTGTCTGTCTGTCTGTCTGTCTGTCTGTCTGTCTGTCTGTCTGTCTGTCTGTCTGTCTGTCTGTCTGTCTGTCTGTCTGTCTGTCTGTCTGTCTGTCTGTCTGTCTGTCTGTCTGTCTGTCTGTCTGTCTGTCTGTCTGTCTGTCTGTCTGTCTGTCTGTCTGTCTGTCTGTCTGTCTGTCTGTCTGTCTGTCTGTCTGTCTGTCTGTCTGTCTGTCTGTCTGTCTGTACCTACCCACCTACCCACCTACCCACCTACCCACCTACCCACCTACCCACCTACCCACCTACCCACCTACCCACCTACCCACCTACCCACCTACCCACCTACCCACCTACCCACCTACCCACCTACCCACCTACCCACCTACCCACCTACCCACCTACCCACCTACCCACCTACCCACCTACCCACCTACCCACCTACCCACCTACCCACCTACCCACCTACCCACCTACCCACCTACCCACCTACCCACCTACCCACCTACCCACCTACCCACCTACCCACCTACCCACCTACCCACCTACCCACCTACCCACCTACCCACCTACCCACCTACCCACCTACCCACCTACCCACCTACCCACCTACCCACCTACCCACCTACCCACCTACCCACCTACCCACCTACCCACCTACCCACCTACCCACCTACCCACCTACCCACCTACCCACCTACCCACCTACCCACCTACCCACCTACCCACCTACCCACCTACCCACCTACCCACCTACCCACCTACCCACCTACCCACCTACCCACCTACCCACCTACCCACCTACCCACCTACCTACCTACCTACCTACCTATCTATCTATCTATGACAATAAAGTTATGATTATGATTATCTAATTTTGAAATATAACAGGTCTCATAGACGTTATACGATAAGCTTTTCTATCTCTATCTCTCATTGGTTTTAAGCTCAAAGGGATTATGAACAGACAAAAGTAGTATTTAAGTGAAGTTGGATATCTGATGGCTGAAACGTGACATGCTTTGCTAAAAGAGAGATTTAAATACAGCGGAGCTGTAAAATATTATATTCTCTTCCGCCGTATACTTGTATTTAAGCTAAAGATAGTTATTTTTTAGCTATTGAATCCTACATTATCTAAAAATCTGTTGATCCATTTCATGGAAGTTTTGACTGTTGTTATTATTGATATCAACCCTTTTTTGTGTACCCATTGCTGGAGTACGGGTCTCGTGCATGGCAGGGCTAAGTTTGGGTAGCTGGAGGATGGTAAGACAGTGGCGGGCCTTACTGACAGACGTTATCAAGCCGTCCATAAGGCCTCTGACATGGCTTAATGACTAGTTTTAACGGTATTGCAACAAAATTCCGTCAAAAGAGAACTTGAAGATATAATCTCGCCACTAGGTGTTGCTGTTGATATTCTACACGACCAGCATAATTATATAAAGTCTAAATATACCCTTTACCCTTAGATGAAAACAAAAACTAAAAACCCTTTTTTGTTTTCATCTAAGCCTTTGCTACTTACGTAGCATCTTGTTTATGTACCACTGCTGGGTAAAGGCCTCCCCCAATTCAGTCCAGAGTTTTCTGTCCTGGGCCTCCTCAGGTCACTCCGGCAGATGTTGTCGAGATCATCTCTCCACCGTCTCTTAGGGCAGTCTCAACTCCAATGTCCGTCGTGTGGCACCCACTCAGTAATTTTGTATAGAATCAGGCGTTACTTTGCGGAAATCCATAATAGCATTAAAAAGTTAAAATTACTTTGCTGAATTCCGCCAAAAATCCCACAAGCACCATGCGGTTAGCTAATGCACCGCCCTCCCTCCCACTTTTTTAAGCAGAAGCAAGACCTGAACACACCACCACCGACACCAATACTTGTGTGAGAAAACACGCGACGCGTTTCGCCTCTAACACGAGGCATCCTCAGGCTCCCAAATGCAAGCCTTGCATTTGGGTGTCTTGCTTCTGCTTGAAAAAGTGGGAGGGAGGGCGGTGCATTAGCTAACCGCATGGCGCTTGTGGGATTTTTGGCGGAATTCAGCAAAGTAATTTTAACTTTTTAATCCCACTCAGTAAGTAAATAAATAAATAAATAAGTAAATAAATAAATATTCATGGACTAAGTACAACTAAATGACTTGTGTTATAGGTGCTAACTCGACGATAGATTTAATACAATAAATACATAGACAACTTCCAAGAGCCAAGACAAACTAGAAAAGTTCGTTTCCTAGTTTGACCCGGCCGGGGATCGAACCCGACACCTTCGTTTTACAGTTAGCGTGCTAATTTCCCACCTATTCGGTTGCATTCGACTGACATGACCAGCCCAGCTCCATTTTAAATTCGCCGTCTGTCTACGTCGGCTATTTGGGTCTTTGCGCGTAGTGTGGTGTTTCGTATACGGTCTACCCTCTTTAAGCCCAAAATACTGCGCTCCATTGCTCTCTAACAAGCCTATTGCATCATTTACCACCTTTTTTATTTATTGATTATGTCGCCAACAGGTGATCCCGGCGATGTTCCACACGGCCAGCATCTGGCTGACCCTGGCGCTGGCTGTGCAGCGGTACATCTACGTCTGCCACGCGCCGCTCGCGAGGACTTGGTGAGTCCACTAGTGTTACAGCCATATTTGTCACTATGTTAGTCCTATAGATGGCGTTGTTTAGAAAGGCTAGATCGCGCATTGTGAATACTTTTGTCGATGTTATAAAGGGTTTTAAGGTGATGAAACCTTAAATTCAATGATAATACTGCGGCATGAAATCTGGATTCATTGTATTATTAAATCTGGTGTTACGTAGGTACTCCTGAGCAACTTGACTGGTCTCATAAACTGGTATTTATTTACCAAATTACCACGAACGACTTAAGAGTACCTATTTTCATCGAAACTGTATAGAAATAAGCGTATATTTTAAAACACGATTTCTGAAAACGCCCTAACATCTGGCTAACCCTGGCAGGCAGGCTGGCGGTTCATGTACATCTACCACGTGCCACTTGCGAGGATCTGGTGACCCACACCACTTTCATGTCACCATTGTACAACTTGTTTAATTGGTTAATTGAAGTCACTTTCGATTCCGGTTAACGTTATCAATACTCTTACGCGACAGGCATACACGACAAAAATATTGTCGTGAAAGCCGGTCGACACTGCATTGTTAGTTGGGGAATCCACCAGACCTATGAACCAGTTCCGAGTGAGGGAGTTTCAAAGTCTAACTGCTGTCAACGGCTGCCAGTTGTGAAAAGTACATAACAGTAGATTAACAACTTGTTAGCCCACGAGAAACAGCTTGAAGACTCCGCGTTCGCACTCGTTTCGCGTGGCTATTTTCACATCTTTCGACACCTAATAAAAGCGTAACATTCACCAATCGGTCCGGATGCGTAGTTTTATTAGCCCGCATTTTTATTTCCCTCGTAAATGAGGTAACCGCAGACGTCAGCGCCTCGTCGGGGCAAGGCTGGGCTTGTTTACTTTGCGGCTGGAATTGAGTAACGGTCACTGTCGTATGATCTGTACAGGGTGTCCGAAAACTATAGAAAAATACTAACAAGTTTAGTATTTGAAATGAAATGAAAGGGTTTTATTCAAAATATCGCAAAAACTGCGGCTTAGTGACCGTTAAAAGTCAAAATAGGTGCCCATTTCAAAATGTATATCATTTTGGAGAAAAAAAACTCCAAACTTAGTCTTTGAAAGCCCTTAATTAACAAAGTTTACATAACTATTATAAAATATAGAAGTCATACATTATACTGGCTTTAATTCCAGACATCACTGACACTTTAAAAAAAAAATATGCCTAACCAGGAATAGACCTATATTAGGTTTTAATCTGTACTTCAGGGGTTTTCAATAATTTTGGTGCAATCCAGAGTGCAGTACATTTTCAGTAGCGTGGGTTCAGATTTAATTAATTCAATTTTGGAAACAAGCAAACGTGAAGAAAGAGTGCCTAATATGGAATGTAATAGCTAGTGCGTTTTACGTGTGCGTGCGTTGGTTTGTGTGTTTGTGTGTGTGTGTGTGTGTGTGTGTGTGTGTGTGCGTGTGTGTGTGTGAAACTAAACGTCAGACGGTGACGAGAGAAAACCAGACTGTACTGTGACTGCAGAGGTCAAATTGACAACAAACTGCCAGAGTATTTATTTTAGATTAGAGCTCTTTACTGTACACATCGGGAAATAAAATAGGTATATTAGTTCTTAGTCTAAGTTCTGTCATCTACATTTGACAATTGGCGTTCTTATCGCTAGAAGCGATCTCTAGTATTGCCAGAAAAGAGTAAATAAAATCTCAAAAATGTTTCGACTGTGTTAATATTGGCCTTTTGCATCTACTTAATGAGATGATTTTATACAGCGTCCAGTGGTATATTCACTCACACTAGATGGATGAAGGGACCACTCCGTCGCTGTAGTGCCTGGGACATGGTTTTATAGATGGTGTAGGCTTGCCCAGCACCTATACCATCCTGACAGCTTAGTCGGCCTAGCCCACAGGAAAGACGTGCGGAGCCAAACAAGCCGCGGGTTTCCTCACGATGTTTTCCTTCACAGTTAGCATGTGGTATTGCGACTGCAAATTCGCAAATGTACGTAACTTTGAAATTAAACAGAGTCATTGGCAAATGCCCGCACTCGGGATCGAACCTGGGGCTCTCGCTTGCCAGTCCATGGTTCTACCCACTGAGCTACCACCGCTTCGACTGTGTTGAGTTGTATTGAAAAGGCAATTTCGTGAGTCCAAACAGTACTCTATCTTCACAATTAATCTTGTATCAATATTTCACTAACGAAATTCTCCAATCAGAAACTGGGCATGTTTGCGCTCGGTATTATAATAAAGGTGGGTACTGACCAACGTTACGAGGTGTAACGTAACATTCGCCGTCGGTCGCGTGAAGCATTCAAACTGCTGCACACTCGCTGGTTTTCCCGTAACACTACGTACTGACAGCATGAATGCTCGCTGTGTAACATGTTACATTACACCTCGTAACGTAGGTCAGTACCCAGCTTAATGACCTACTTGTCCCACGTACAATTCGTTGTTGAGTTACACGAATAGTTGGCATACCTCGCCTTCAGACAACCGGGATGGGATTCCGGTACGCATTCTTGTGATGCCTGCGATGGCATTGCGAGTTGCTTTCGAATCACTCGAGTAAAACAAACACGTGAACTCAATTTACACAGTGATTTACAGCCTCGGTGATAGCCCAGAGGGTAGAACCTTGGATTTGGAATTGAGAGACCCAGGTTCGATTCCCAGTCTACCTATACATTTGCGGGATATCGTGCTCTTCCTCACGGCAAGATATATCGAGAACGATCCCTGGCCTGAGGGTTCACGACCTGCATTATGGTATGCTGTCAAAGCTGGATAGTGTGAGTCTTGAAGGATTGGATGATCCATGTTCAGCATATACCAGGTATGGACATGGATGAGAATGATGTCTGGAATTAAAGCCAGTACAACGCATGAGTTCTATGTTTTATAATAGTTATGTAATATGTTTTAAATGAGGCTATGTTTCTGCGCTACTTTGAATAAAACCTTCCCATTTAATTTCATTTCATAATAACCCCATGCTGCGCAGTTTAAGGATAGGTGAAATTGATTATGTTTGTAAAAAAGAGAGATGCAAACCTGTTCACAAGAGATGAAGAAGAAGAAGAAAAATATTTATACACAAAACAAACTTAAAACACATTACTAAATAACATTAAAAATAAGAAAAAAAACACTAAAGGTCACGGCGTGTCACTGCCGCTATAAACGGCAACTGACTCAGCATAAGCTGATGGGCAAGCCTTCAGCGCTGATTTTCAGTCAGAGTGCTTAGTGCGAGTTTGACAGATCCAATCGAATAACTTTACTACCGCGTTAAACGAGCATCGAGTAGTGAGTATGAGTAAATTAACCATTCGAACTGGCAAAACGCTGTCACAGTACAACTCGCACTCGCGTTTATTCGTGTTTTGGCTGGTAAACGTGTTCACTTCTCAACGTAAACCATTACAACTCGCACTCAGCAATTTTAATTTCCATACTTGTCGCTAGGTGGCGCTTCCTCGATGCCGTAGAAATATGAGTTTACGTTAACGCGATCGAGTAGTTAAAAAACGCGCACTAAGCACTCTGTGCCAGTAGGTGCTCCGCGAGCGTTACAGACTGCGGTGTGGTGCAAGCATGTGAAATACCATACTGAATCTATTCCCCCTCTTCAACCAAGAATTTAGAATCTGGTTTGACGAGGGGGAATGGATAGCGCAAGTTTCTCGATGAAGAGTCTCGCTAGGTAAATGCTTAACTAACGGTCTGTCACTCTCCTTGCTGAGAAATTCGAACTACAGTTGACTAATATGCTTGGCGATGTTCACAGTTCAGAAACTGCCTGTAAAGCGACTAAGCTGTGTCCCACTCCATGTTGAAGCAGCTGTACATGTGGGTACAGCGATATCATTCCGATGTAAAACCTAACTGCAAAGTAGGTACTCGGGGCTGCAAGTGATGCAAATTACTTCAGCCAGATGTTGCCGCCTGTACGTGATACAGAGAGTATTACACTATTTTTATTTTTAATGCACTAACCCGTGCTAAGGAACAAATTTAATAACCTATTTAGAGGCTAAAAATTTCACCCATGCCGGGATTCGAACCCGCAACCTCTGGCTATCCGTACCAGCGCTCTACCAATTGAGCCAATGGGCGACTCACGGCATCAGTGAAATTTCGAACCTCTTTACAATATTATCTGAGCTACGTTATGTCTTTCACGCGGTCATCAAATTTGTTGGATATGGGATACTTACTTGGTGATAGTATGATTATGAGAGTTTTCTCTGTAACGGATCTTGGCGTAATTTTCGACCCTAAATTGACATTCCACAGTCATATTACGGCACTTGCGGCGGAGGGATTTCGGAGACTTGCCTTCGTTATGCGAAACTCGCGAGATTTTCGTGACCCCCAAACGGCACAGCTGCTCTACACGTCTCTTGTGCGAAGTAAACTGGAGGCCAGTGCTTGCGTGTGGAATCCACACGAGCAAAAATATATTCTTATGATCGAGAAAGTCCAAAAACGCTTCCTCCGGTATCTTTATAAATCTAAGTATAGCCTATATCCGTTCATGTACCCAACAAAATATTTGTTAGGGGTACTCGGATTTAACTCGCTGCAGACTAGGCGCAATCGAGATTTAATGTTAGTTTGCATTCAAATATTGCGAGGTGGTCTGGACTGCCCAACGCTGTTGGAAAGGTTGCTGAGGCTAAATGTACCAAACCGTTTCAGACATGGCATGCGAAGACTTAGGCCTCTTTTTAGAGTGGAGTCAGGACGAACGATGGCTTTCCGGTGGTCACCGCTGAACCGAGCGCTGGCTCTACTAAATAAGTTACATGCAGATGCACCACAAGTCGATGTGTTTGCAGGTCAATGGCAGGATATTAAGGGAGAATGCTTGGTGATTTCTGAGAAAGAGGATTAAAATTTAAGGAGAATTTAAATTTAATTAAGTTTACCTTCGATACTCTTATCTAATTTTAATTGAATTATTTAATACGTATTGATTACATATTGTAACCATAGCTTTTAGGATAAAATATTTATTTAAATTTTATTGCGCATGAGTTACTGATGGATTTTGAATGACATTATTGTTTCATTATAATTCTCATATTTAAATTGTCAATACAATTTGTGTTTGCATGCTAGTTTATTTAATTAGATTAAGTATATACCGCAAATAATTATGAAATAGCGTAAGCTGTAATGTAATTATGTTAATTTGCGAAATAAATAAAAATCTGTATTACGTACAGGCAGCGACATCTGACTTAAGCAAATTGCATTACTTACAGCCCCGACCACCTACTTTGCAGTTAGGTTTAACCCTTCTAGCGCCCCGCGCGCTCGGAAAAAAGAAAGTTCAAAGGTACCGCATAGTGCAGGGTCATTTCGCACCGCCATTTTTTTGCATCTTTTTTGTGAACACAGTTCCGCATTTCTCAAATTAGAGAAAGTACTACGTAATTATTCAATAATTGTTATATATCACTACAATCTGCATAAAATGCCCTATCCGGTTATTATACTTGTAATGCTAATAAAATTATCAATAAACTTACATGATATTCAAATGACGAGATGAATTTCACTATCCACGCCATTTTGACACTACTTTGAACTTTGTCTCACTATTTTCACTAATTACTCATTCACTAGCACTGAACTAACACTTATAATATGATCTGCATATTATCTATTACTGTTTACACAATTTTCATACTCTAATTCACCAAAATAAAGCTATAAATGAATAATTACCAGGAAGAGGTAAAATGACACTGACCGCCCATACAAGCGGCACAATCCGGGCTAAAAGTTCGAGGCTTTTTTCACTTTCTTTTCCATCAAATACAACGAAACTATTATTTGAAACATAATCTACACACTTTTCCCAGTAATTTGATATATAACACATGAACAAATACGCAGCGTTGCCTTCTCTAAATAACTTATAAAACTTTAGCGAGCGGAGCAACTCACGACGAAAACGCAAAATGGCGTCTGACCTAGCAAGCTCATGTGGTTTCGATGATAATTCAATTTTTTTCCACGTCACGTCATTTGATTGGTTGGCGAAAGTAATCCTTACTAACCATTGGCCAATAAAACAACAGATATTGTCCATAGAGAATGCACAGAGCATAGATAAAAAGAGTCCAATCTGAGCGTTGCATAGTGTACATACGTCTGTACACTAAGCGCTTGGGGGATTGCGCGCGGCCGGGCTGATTAGTGTACAGACGTATGTACACTAAACGCGAGAAGGGTTAACATCGGAACGATATCACTGTACCCACATGATTACACTATTTTTATTTTTAATGCACTAACCCGTGCTAAGAAACAAATTTAAAAACCTATTTAGAGGCTAAAAATCATGCGTAATAATCATGTGGGTACAGTGATATCGTTCCGATGTTAAACCTAACTGCAAAGTAGGTGGTCGGGGCTGTAAGTAATGCAATTTGCTTAAGTCAGATGTCGCTGCCTGTACGTAATACAGAGAATATTGTTAAGAGGTTCGAAATTTCACTGATGCCGTGAGTCGCCCATTGGCTCAATTGGTAGAGCGCTGGTACGGATAGCCAGAGGTTGCGGGTTCGAATCCCGGCATGGGTGAAATTTTTAGCCTCTAAATAGGTTTTTAATACATAGAGTATTGTAAAGAGGTTCAAAATTTCACTGATGCCTGTAAGTCGCCCATTAGCTCAGTTGGGAGAGCGCTGGCACGATTAGCCAGAGGTCGCGGGTTCGAGTCCCGGCATGGGTGGAATTTTCAGCCTCTAAATAGGTTTTGCCCGTGCTAAGGACAATTATAATGTCCTTAGCACGGGTTAGTGCATAAAAAATAAAGAATATAAGCTGTAATAATTTAATTTTAATTAGCGACCGTAAGATCCCCTGCGGACATATACAATTTATATTCACTGGCCTTGAATTGAATTTGAAGAAAGCTCTTCCTCTATAAAGGGAAATTTCCCACCGGTCAGATCGTCTACCTGGGGATAGCCAATCCTACTGTTGTTCGTCGGACGTTATATTTATGGTACACCTATCATGTGACACGATTATCGAGAGATATTTCTACTACAATTCCACAAATGTACATGTCGTAGAAAATAAAGTCATTGACACATGCCGGGATTGGAACCCGCGACCTCCCGATTGAGAAGCCGGCTTCCTACCGCTCCACCACCACCGCTCTCTTCCATGGTTGCACTGGACTATTATTCAACCCCATTTAAATTCGTATTTAATTGAAGTTTAACGGAATCAATGTCCCTTTAGACCATAATATTTTGAAACGTGGAAATTGGAAAGGATCTAAGAAATGTTTCAAACATTACAGTAAGACGCGCTCGTGGCCTAGACGAACCGAGTGATTGAAATCAATCACTTGGTTAGGCAACAACAGGCGCGGTCAGGTGCAGGATCGGTGACCATCGCGTGACTACCGCTAGTGGCATTTTTCCGAGCGCTTCCGTGCTTCACAAGGCACGCTAAGCCGTTGGTGCCGGCTGTCATATAATGGCAGGCGTTAAGCCATGTCAGAGGCCTTATGGGCGGCTTGATAACTTCTGACAGTAAGGCCCGCCACTGTCTTACAATCCTCCAACAACCCGGACTTGGCCCCCGTGGTGGAGTGTGGCCTAACCTTCCTGCGATGCAGGAAGAGACCCGTGCCCCAGCAGTGGGGACATACAAGGGTTGATAACGAGCAATAATAATGTTCTTAATTATATGTTTAAGGCAATATAATGGCCGTATTTAGATTGGAATTTTATCACTGCGCAACTTTGAGCGGAGTCAGTTTGGTCAGATCAGCTCTAATACCGTGAAGTTTATTTGTTTGGATCTCATTCCGTTTGAAGTATTTATGGGACTTCAAAAATGCGAGAATGTATCGTGGACCATTCTTTATCGGTCTTAATCCTTTAATTTGGGAAAAATCAAACTCATATTAAGTTAACGCAAAAAAGTAACGGTCGTTTTTGCCGCAAGAAATGTATAGTTCGACACTCAAAATTCAAAATTCATAGGGTAGGTACTTCTTGTTGGCCTAGAACTACGAAATTTAATTTATAAGGCACTACAAATACATGGAAAAGTCTGTAAACTATACATTTGTAACTAAATCATTAACAAAATTTTCTTTGAACTTTGTGAAAAGTTCGGGAAAAACTGTGAGACTCGATTCCTAAACTAGGTATTTATCATATACCTTCAGAACAATAATGTTTAATTTTATCCATAACTATGTGAATATATAGGTATATTATTAAGTCTTTTTATTTATACGACTATGTAGATATTTATGTACTACTTATCTATGTATTATGTGCTTAATTATTATCTATGTATTAATGGTTGTGTCAGACAGGTTTTTCTGTACTTTAGGGCCATTAATATTGGACTAGTCAGACAACCGTATACGCGACAGCCTACATACATCTCCTTACCAGGCCTTCTCTCAGGGACAGAATATGAACTTGATCTTAAGAAATTTCTCAAGATCAAGCATTTTCATTATTAAATCGTTTATTTTTTTAACTATACTGTGTTTTATGATGGGTAAGACCTAGACACGGCCTCTCCGGCAGTTTTCGCAACTGCGTTTCGTAACTGGCTGCGAAATAAGAATGTTTATTCCCTGTTCGCGACCAGTTGCGAATCAAGAAAATTTTATCCTCAGCCGCAACTAGGCATCCTATATGTTTCGCAACCAGTTGCGGCAAAAAAATATTTTTTCCTTATTCGCAACCATCTTTGTCTGATTCATGACACTTAACTTTGTTGATTCGTATTCTTGGATGCTTACATTTTTGTGATGTCGCTGTTTCTGGTTCCCACGACACAAAGTGGGAACCCTAGTGAATCCTAGTGTGGGGCCAGAAGCAATGTATGTGCCTGTATGTAAATGTTATGTTATGTTGTATTACAAACTTTTCAAAAAGACACTAACCTCTACAATAGATAATATTAATAGACAATATCTAGTCATCACAAGACACTCTATTGAACGCACCGTTGACGTGCTCCCAAATTCATTTCATCATCTCATAAGTAATGATGAGGGCCACCAGTAGATACCATAGTAAGAAAATATACAAGAACTCATTCATTTGCCTTTGGTTGCGAATAAGGAAATTAATTTCTCCCATCGCAACTCTACAGCCTTATTATAAAAACCTGAATAAGTCCTGGTTTAAACCAAGACTAACAGATCTAGGATTGTTACGGTATCAAAGTTAGACCCAGATCAAACGTGTGTCGTTATTACAAATAGAAGACTATTGGAAGATCAGTTAAACCAGAGATCAGCCATGGTTCAAATAATATTCACTGATTCGTTCATTCAGCTTTCATTCAATGCTGCGTTCCGTTTCACTAAATGGATATTGTCTTCACATTTTAAACGCAAAAATATTCATTACTGCATTTAAAATACCTATACATCGTAAATTTTTCTTTGTTTAAGTTCCAATCTAACTAAAATGAGCACTTTTAATTATTATATTGTTATTGAACCGTTTTTATAATCAAGTGGCTACTCTCGTGTGAAATGGAGTGAAATATTAGAGCGCGCGCGCCAATCCGAGACGTCAAAAATTTTCTGATAGTTTCACTCTGGGAATAGGTAGGTACCTATTATTATTTTTAAACTTTGGGCGGTTTCGTTGTTGATTATTATAATAATAAAATGGAATATTTGAAGAAAAAAAGAAGATCATCGAAATCCATCATATCGATGGCAATCTATTATTTATTTATAATTAACTGCAATCACACATACGAAACCAAACAAATTCAAACGTCAATTTGGAGCATTTAGAGGTTAGTCCATAGATAAACTAGGGGTATCAGAAGTTTAACTTTAGTACCGTAGATAGTCCATGACGTAGCGATAAACTTCGTTTTGTAATAACATTTTACTTGGTCTATGGTTTAAACCTGGTAACAATCCCAGTACTAAATTTAAACCGAGTTTTGGAATAAGGCTGAAGTTTGGGAAGATCTTATTCTTCGTTCGCAACCAAGTTGCGGCTAAGGAAAAAGTTTTCTTGATTCGCAACTGGTTTCGAACAAGGAATAAACATTCTTGTCTCGCAGCTAGTTACGAAACGCAGTTGCGGAAACGGCCGGAGGGGACACGGCTTAGATATTTAGACACTAGTAAACTCTTGTTTAGCAAAGATAGCTTAAATACGCTTGTATTGTGGTAAACATATTTTGAAACCCTTGCTCAACATCTGTCCAATTTTTTGTAGTAAGACGGATTTTAAGATTTTTTAAATTTGTCCTTAGCACGGGTTAGTGCATTAAAAATAAAAATAATATAAAGACGGTTTATGTTTAGATTATTATATTGTAAGTAATCAGTGTATTGACAACGTAAGAGCATAGAAAGAAGCATTACACATTCAAAAAATTCGCAGAGTGCTTCGTCATAAAAAGTGGCATAATAAAAACCTATTTAGATGCCAAAAATTCCACCCATGCCGGGATTCAAACCCGCGACCTCTGGCTATCATCTATAGCAACTGGTTAAAATGTTTGGCCTCTAAATAGGTTTTTAAATTGTCCTTAGCACGGGTTAGTGCATTAAAAATAAAAATAGTATAGGTGGCATAATATACAGTATAAAACTGAACTAAGTTAATCAAATTATCATCTAAACGAGGGACACACCCGACCCAAATATTCCATTGTTTAGAAAATAATTTTTATTTTTCTATGGCTCCAAATAAACATTCTGTCTGCATAACAAAAAACAGCTATTTTTAATCTAGATTGAAACAATTACAGCAGCGATTCGGATGCCTCTTAATTTGTAGCAGAATAGTAACAAGTGATAAATTGAAATGTCTGAAGCAAGCTATTGGTAGATTAATGGAACTATTTTCTTTGAACTCCCGTGGGGACAAATTACTTTTTAAAATAAGGTTTACTTTTGAACTTCAAAGCGATTGCGCCTTACCATTTCTGGATGTTAAAGTTATGGCGAGATCGGATGGATCCCTAACCAACTGTGTTTACAGAAAACCTACACACACTGACAAGTACCAAAATGCTACGTCGCACCACCACACTATGCATTTAGCATCCGTAGTATCTTCATTGGTGGACAGAGCCGATGCATTGTGTGACCCGGAATTTATACATGAAGAACTGTCACATGTACAAGGGGTACTTAAGAAGAATGGCTATGGGGTGAAGGGCATGTATCAGAGGCGTACAACTAGGGTAAAGAGGGTTGACGTTCCGAGGGAGCGAGCATACTTGCCGTACATTAGGGGAGTGACGGACAAAGTCGGTTCTTTGCTAAAGAAGTATACAATCAAGACAGTTTTCACTCCACTGCTCAAGATAGCAGCGCAGGTACGAACAGTCAAGGACACCATACCCTATCAAACACCAGGTGTGTACAAAGTCGATTTCAGTTTCGGTAGTTCTTATATCGGACAATCTAAGCGGACCATTGAAATAAAGGAAAAGTCAGCGATAGCGGAACATCTTCTTGAATCAGGATCAAACCACTGGATAGAATTGCACAAACCATCGGTGCTTTACAACGATCGCCATTATTATAGCCGAATTGTGCATGAAGCGGTTGAAATTAAGAAACACAAAAATTTTAATCGGGAATGTGGTTTCAAATAGTCGCAAACGTGGGATCCGGTCATCAAGATGTGTTCGAGTGGAAAAAAGTCGCATGGCTTATCGTCCGACATTGTCAGTGTAGTGTGTCGCAACGTCGAGGTAAATAGCAATAAATTACTACGCGATTAAGCCCCGAAAATATTCTAACTATGTGTACAAGTCGCGAAAGTTTAAAATAATGTTAAATTACTTTTAGTAAGATTAGCCAGACGGATATTTTGTATGTGCCTGTGTGAGTGTGTGCATATTTATGTGTGAGTTAGATAGAAAACAAGAAAAAAGAATACAATCATGATTTTAAAAGCCTATTTACAGACTAAAAATTACACCCATGCCGGGATTCGAACCCGCGACCTCTAGCTATCTGTGCCAGCTCTCTTCCAACTGAGCTAATGGGCGACTCACCGGCATCAGTGAGTCATGAGGCAATCATGATTTCTAAAGATTTCTAGTAAGACTAGTAGCTGGTCTTACTGTCAGAAGTTTTCAAGCCGCCCTAAGGCCTCTGACTTGGCTCAACGACTGCCATCTATCAACGGCAGCTGGACCCAACTGCTTAACGTGCCTTGCGAAGCACAGAATGTACTTCCCCGCACTGGGAATCTGAAACCACACCTTACCACGGATTTGAGACCTAACAGCAGAATCAACTATTAGGTTAGATTACATCAATACCCTTTATTGCACACCATATATTTTAAGAGTACCTACATGATAAACTTTTTTTTAAATTGATTTTCTATGTAATCAAGCATAACATACATACTACAGCGGTGGTAGCTCAGTGGGTAGAACAGTGGACTCGCAAGCGAGAGTCCCAGGTTTGATCCCCCTCGCGGGCGTGTACCAATGACTTTGTTTAATTTCAAAGTTACGTACATTTGCCAATTGGTAGTCGCAATACCACCCGCTAACTGTGAAGGAAAACATCGTGAGTTAACCCGCGGCTTGGTTGGCTCCGCACGTATTGATTAGTCTTTCCTGTGGGCTAGGCTACAAAGCTGTCAGAATGGTATAGGTGCTGAGCAAGCCTACACCATCTATAAAACCATGTCCCAGGCACTACAGCATCCGGGCGGTCCCTTCACCTATCTAGTGTGAGTGAAGATGCCACTGAACGTCGTATAAATCATCTCATTCTCTTATTTCCTTCAGCAACTTTACGTCGTAAGGTTGTCTTTTAGCAATAAGGCCGCCAATTGTACTTTCTATCTTTACATGTTTTATAATATGTGCTCTGGTGTACAATAAAGAATATTCTTATCTTATCTTATCTAATTACGTAGATGCAAAAGACCAATGTATGTACATACTAAAACTATGCAAATATGACTTAAACAATAATGCCGTTATTACATAGCTTGTATATTTAGGCCTGCCCGCGGAGTGAAAGTTGTCCCCACTGCTTACTCAGCTGTCCTTTGACGGGGCCCGCGGGTACCCTAAGTCCACAGCCCTGAACTTAAGTTTAGTAGGATCTTTACAGGGAGTGACTTGGGAACCGACACCGCAATGTATAAAAGTCAGCGAACACAGCGAACTGACTTGGAACAAGGGCGCGGAAAAGACGCATCGTTAATCAAATCAAATCAATTTATTTCAACGTAAAGAATTTAATTACACTATTTTTTTTATTTTTAATGCACTAACCCGTGCTAAGGAACAAATTTAAAAACCTATTTAGAGGCTAAAAATTTCACCCATGCCGGGATTTGAACCCGCAACCTCTGGCTATCCGTACCAGCGCTCTACCAATTGAGCCAATGGGCGACTCACGGCATCAGTGAAATTTCGAACCTATTTACACTATTCTCTGTATTACGTACAGGCAGCGACATCTGACTTAAGCAAATTGCATTACTTACAGCCCCGACTACCTACTTTGCAGTTAGGTTTAACATCGGAACGATATCACTGTACCCACATGATTACACTATTTTTTTATTTTTAATGCACTAACCCGTGCTAAGGAACAAATTTAAAAACCTATTTAGAGGCTAAAAATTTCACCCATGCCGGGATTCGAACCCGCAACCTCTGGCTATCCGTACCAGCGCTCTACCAATTGAGCCAATGGGCGACTCACGGCATCAGTGAAATTTCGAACCTCTTTACACTATTCTCTGTATTACGTACAGGCAGCGACATCTGACTTAAGCAAATTGCATTACTTACAGCCCCGACTACCTACTTTGCAGTTAGGTTTAACATCGGAACGATATCACTGTACCCACATGATTACACTATTTTTTTTATTTTTAATGCACTAACCCGTGCTAAGGAACAAATTTAAAAACCTATTTAGAATTTTTTAGCCTCTAAATAGGTTTTTAAATTTGTTCCTTAGCACGGGTTAGTGCATTAAAAATAAAAAAAATAGTGTAATCATGTGGGTACAGTGATATCGTTCCGATGTTAAACCTAACTGCAAAGTAGGTAGTCGGGGCTGTAAGTAATGCAATTTGCTTAAGTCAGATGTCGCTGCCTGTACGTAATACAGAGAATAGTGTAAAGAGGTTCGAAATTTCACTGATGCCGTGAGTCGCCCATTGGCTCAATTGGTAGAGCGCTGGTACGGATAGCCAGAGGTTGCGGGTTCGAATCCCGGCATGGGTGAAATTTTTAGCCTCTAAATAGGTTTTTAAATTTGTTCCTTAGCACGGGTTAGTGCATTAAAAATAAAAAAATAGTGTAATCATGTGGGTACAGTGATATCGTTCCGATGTTAAACCTAACTGCAAAGTAGGTAGTCGGGGCTGTAAGTAATGCAATTTGCTTAAGTCAGATGTCGCTGCCTGTACGTAATACAGAGAATAGTGTAAAGAGGTTCTGGTACGGATAGCCAGAGGTTGCGGGTTCGAATCCCGGCATGGGTGAAATTTTTAGCCTCTAAATAGGTTTTTAAGTAAAGAATTTACTTTCTGTTCGCTGAAGCGCTCGTGGCCTAGTCGAACCGAGTGATTGGAACCAATCACTGGAGTTAAGCAACAACAGGCGCGGTCAGGTGCAGGATCGCGTGACCATCGCGTGACTACCGCTAGTGGCATTTTGCCGAGCGCTTCCGTGCTCGCAAGGTACGTTAAGCCGTTGGTGCCGGCTGTCATGTAATGACAGTCGCCATGTCAGAGGCCTGGGGCCGCTTGATAACTTCTGACAGTAAGGCCCGCCACTGTCTTACAATCCTCTACCAAACCGGACTTGGCCCCCGAGGTGGAGTATGGCCTAACCTTTCTGCGATGCAGGAAGAGACCCGTGCCCCAGCAGTGGGGAACTTACAAAGGTTGATATCGATCAATATCAAGTTACTGGATGTCAATGTACAATGTAAATTAATGTAAACAGCTGCCTTCGGGCCGTATTTTAGTGGAGAGAAAGGCAGCGAGAAAAAAATTCCACTCTGACCATCATCTGACCATCATTTGCCACTTATGCGTATACCTAATAAGATTTCATGATTGCCATCAATAACTTTAAATCGTTATCGTTATCAACCCTTGCATGTCCCCACTGCTGGGGCACGGGTCTCTTCCTGCATCGCAGGAAGGTTAGGCCACACTCCACCGCGGGGGCCAAGTCCGGGTTGGTGGAGGATTGTAAGACAGTGGCGGGCCTTACTGTCAGAAGTTATCAAGCCGCCCATAAGGCCTCTGACATGGCTTAACGACTGCCATTATATGACAGCCGGCACCAACGGCTTAACGTGCCTTGCGAAGCACGGAAGCGCTCGGAAAAATGCCACTAGCGGTAGTCACGGGACGCTCACCCATCTCGTACCTGACCGCGCCTGTTGTTGCTTAACCAAGTGATTGATTCCAATCACTCGGTTCGCCTAGGCCACGAGCGCTTCCAATAACTTTAAATGCCAAGGCATTAGTTAAATGTACTACAAAAGTAGGGAAAACCGAATCGTGTAGTCTATAAAGAAGACCGTTAGATAAGAAGAAGAGTATGGCTCTGATTTAACTTTCCAGCCACTCCTCAGACCACATTAGTCAAAAGCATACTCATTAATTATATTGTGAAAGTTCCACACTACGGACGTCTAACTGGCTAGACGCTGTCCGATTTGCATCCAGATAGACCTTACTATAATATAAATCATTTCATTCGGCTGTTCCCTAGTTGTAAACAAACTGATGATAGATTTTTTTATAGAGTTGTTATTAAGGTGATTCGGGGTGCTGACTAGCGTCACCAATGCAAAAAAAAATCATAACTTGTTTTATACTTGTTAGCGCCGAAAACGAAAAGTCCGAACTATAGATATTAGCATTGAATTTTTAAATTCAATGATATTAGTTACATCTATAACAAATTAAATAATAAAAAGGATAATAAAATAGAAATTGATCCAGGTCGCTTCCCCGTTGCTATGTAAGTCTTAAAACATACTCACAGCAACGGGTTGCCAGATCTGTCGCCAACAATACTAAGTTTTTATCTACAGTCTATTTATTGTTACTTGTCCAATTTAGTAAACAGGATTCTACCCTTAAACTGTGACTTTTTAGTCCAAAACTGCCATATTTCCATAAATGAAGTAACCTGGAACACTATTTTAGATAACACGCTGCCAATTTTATAAACATAGTTCATGATAGTTCACGAATTTGCGAGAAAATCTATAGTTTAGGCATCTAATCTCAATTTTAAGGTTAGAATTTTGTTTACTAAATTCGACAAGTAAGAATAAATAGACTGTAAAAGTGAACAAGAGAAGTTAGAGAGTTAGAAGTTAGTTAGTTAGAGGGCAGACGAGCGAGAGGCAGAACACCAATGCGCTGGTCCGATGCCATAAAGAAGGCAGCTGGGGGATCCATTCAGCACGCATCCCATTTCGCATTTGACCGAGACAAATGGAGAACTATTGTATATGGTCACGATCCACAGAATTGAGGGGCCGATTAAAAAGAACAAGAAACAAGAGAAATCTTAACAACTGTGATAGCTATTTGTAGAATCTACAGTCTAAAACCTAGAATTATGGAAACAAAAAAAAAAGTCCAGGTCTTGGATGTTTGCATGTTTGTGATGTCGTTGTTTCTGGTTCCCACGACACAGGGTATCCTAGTGTGGGGCCAGAAGCAATGTATGTGCCTGTATGTAAATGTTATGTTATTATAAGAATTATAGAATTATTAAGTCTTATTTCCTTCAGCAACTTTCCGTCGTAAGGTTGTCTGGAAGAAATTGCTTTTAGCATTAAGGCCGCCAATTGTACTTTGTATCTTTACATGTTTTATAATATGTGCTCTGGTGTACAATAAAGAATATTCTTATCTTATCTTATCTAGAATCAAAAATCAAGGGCTATTAATCACTTTCCGCCAAAAATGGCCGTTTATAGCAGAAATAGACTAAAGTTCCGTTAGCAATCCGAAGCGCCTCAAAACAATAAATTTCTTCTTTATTTTTAATTTTTTCCTAATCTTTTCCCTCTCCTTCTGGAGGAGGGTTATGTTTTCCGCGTGTATGGTTATGTATGTTTGTATGAATGTGTATGTTTCTTTGTTACGATCTGCAGCCTAAACGACATGATGAATTTCAGCCTGAGAGGTGTCATTAGAATTTTTTTTTTATTTATATTATTCTAGAAGAAAAACATAACAAAAACGTAATTTTATGTGACTACTACCATAACTAGACTATCTAGTAGCCTGTATTTATGGTTAGTAGGCCCGTGCCTCTAGCAAAAGGCGGAAGACAGTGGGTGGTGATGTCATGTTTATCAAACAATATTGAATCTAGTAGAACATGTGAGGCAAAATATACTAATATCTAACATGCGGCATGCAATTTATGTGTGTCTGTGTCTGTGTATGTGTGTGTGTGTGTCTGTGCATGTGTGAGAATGGTCTTAACTGTAAGAGCGCCTGGGTATGGTATTTCTTATTGATTCGCGATACTCATACATAGTTATATATTAAACGGGAAACGTCGGGAATTAAGGTAACTACGTTTTACCTAGTTCGTAATCGCGATAAGACCCGTTTGACACTTTCTTGGACGTTTTTAAAATCTATTGTTTTTTTAATTGTTATGTATGCTATAGCATCCGCGCGTCCGCGAAAGGGATGTGGCGAGCGCATATCAACTCTGCGCGCGCACTACAAACTCCAACATTCCTGCATCGCGCAATCAAAGTGTTTCAATGACATACCATAAATATAACGTCCTATACTAACAATAGTTGGACCGGCCGTCCCCAGGCATACGATCTGCCTGGCGGGAAATTTCCCTTTATAGTGGAAGAGCACGATCACCCGCTCTTCCCTATAGGGTTAATATATGACTATTATATAAAAAATATTTTACCTTAGCATTATTTGATTTTTTGACGGCCTCTGCGGCGCAGCGGTAGCGCATCTGCCTACCATGCAAGAGGTCCCGGGCTCGATCCCCGGCTGGGAACAAAAAAAAAACCAGGTCTTGGATACACTATTTTTATTTTTAATGCACTAACCCGTGCTAAAGTGCGTGCTTTTTAGCCTCTAAATAGGTTTTTAAACAGGTCTTGGATGTTTATATGTTTGTGATGTCGTTGTTTCTGGTTCCCACGACACAGGGTATCCTAGTGTGGGGCCAGAATCAATGTATGTGCCTGTATGTAAATGTTATGTTATTATTATTATTAATACTAAACGTACATAAGTAAAAAAAATACAATGGCAATGTGGCGGACTTAATGCTATAAGCATTTTCTACCAGTCAACCACAGATGGTGCAAGAGATTAAATGGTAGGCATTCGACACACAACGGAAGAGATACTTAGTTAAAATTAGATAAGCTGACAAGTGCTCAATAAGGACATATAATATATATAAGTAAGTAACTATACACTATATACTTATATAAAATAGATAATAATTGTATATATAAAAAAATATATACATACTAATAACTATAACAACATAGGTATTTAAAAAACTATTTAGAGGCTAAAAATTTCACCCATGCCGGGATGAGTCGCCCATTGGCTCTATTGGTAGAGCGCTGGCACGGATAGCCCGAGGATGCGGGTTCGAATCCCGGCATGGGTGAAATTTTTAGCCTCTAAATAGGTTTTTAAATTTGTCCTTAGCACGGGTTAGTGCATTAAAAATAAAAAATAGTATAATCATGTGGGTACAGTGTTATCGTTCCGATGTAAAACCTAACTGCAAAGTAGGTGGTCGGGGCTATAAGTGATGCAATTTGCTTAAGTCAGATGTCGCTGCCTGTACGTAATACAGAGAATAGTGTAAAGAGGTTCGAAATTTCACTGATGCCGGTGAGTCGCCCATTGGCTCAATTGGTAGAGCGCTGGCACGGACAGCCAGAGGTTGCGGGTTCGAATCCCGGCATGGGTGAAATTTTTAGCCTCTAAATAGGTTTTTAAATTTGTCCTTAGCACGGGTTAGTGCATTAAAAATAAAAAATAGTATAACATAGGTATTATAAATATATATTAAAAAGGAAGTAAGACAGTAGCGAGATTGTAATTACACACAGCTGGGATCCTCCTCGGGAGGGGATCAGGGGAGCTCGGGATAGCATGTTATGTTTTACGCAGTCGGGTATTTTTTTTAATAGTAATAAGTAGCCTTGCTACATATCCTAACATAGCCTAACTTTAAGGCAGATACGGAACTAAACTCAAACTTTAGTTGAGGTCAATTGTATTTATAGCAGGTTATTTACACTATTATTTAAAACACTAGACAAACTCTTTAGCAGCAGTGGACTAGTATAGCCTGACGACGAAGACAAAATTAAAAAATCCGAGAAAAAATACAAGAGTCAAAAAAATTATTTAAAATATAAAACAATATAATGTTTTAAAAACCTATTTAGAGGCTAAAAAAATAGGCTGTAGGCTGTACTGTAAGTGATGCAATTTGCTTAAGTCAGATGTCGCTACCTGTACGTAATACTGAGAATAGTGTAAAGAGGTTCGAAATTTCACTGATGCCGTAAGTCGCCCATTGGCTCAATTGGTAGAGCGCTGGCACGGATAGCCAGAGGTTGCGGGTTCGAATCCCGGCATGGGTGGAATTTTTAGCCTCTAAATAGGTTTTTAAATTTGTTCCTTAGCACGGGTTAGTGCATTAAAAATAAAATTAGTAATAATATAATGTTTTGCCAATAAATAAAATAAAGAACTACAAAAAACTTCTTTGTTTCACGTTATTGTTCCATAGAATTCTGTTTTCTTTTAATAATTTGTGTAGACACTTAAAGCAACTTTTTCACGAGCGCCGATCATGACATCACAGCTTGCGTCTGGTCAGTGACCACGTGACTGGAATTACTTTTTGACACATTAATTTAGGAACAGAGTTCGTTTAGAGAAAAATCCTACCAGTCTTATTTATCTCAATTATCTACATTATCAAGCATGGCCTCTCGAAAAGCAAAATATATCATTGTTCATTAGCTTTTAGTGGCTTAACTTGTACTATTGAATTATAGGTAATTGCGGTTTATCGATTTTCCCCGTTGGAATAAGATATTTTCCCGCAGTAAAACGTAGCCTATGTGTTAACCTAGGTTGTCAGCTAACTCCAAACCAAATTTTATTAAATCGCTTTGGCCGTTTAGACATGAAAAAGTAACAAACATACACACTCTATATGCTGTTATATGAATAGCACCAACACAAATTCTTCCCGCGGGTGTCGTAAAAGGCGACTAAGGGACACAAACCGGGGGGTGGGCAGCAGCGCCCCCTGCAGTACAATTCCACCAAACTGCGATCCCCAACCCGCATGCCCAGCGTGGGGACTATGGGCATTACCCCCCAATGATGGCACATCCTTGCGCTATGGCGCTCATTAGGGGAGGGCTATGTCCAGCAGTGGACTAGTATAGCATGAAGAAGAGAAGAAGAAGAATATTAGTATGAAGTGTGATGTGAATTGTGATGTGATAGTATGATTCAATGGTTGTACCATAATAATACACACGAACATTCTAAATAAACACTAGAACACACAACTCCCTTCATCTGAAAGAAATGACAGATTGATCAAAACTAAGCTGGCTTCCTTTGATTGAAAACTTTTTCGAATACACTGTCTGGCAGGTGACGCTTTTATGAAAAATAAAAAGTTCAGAAAATGCTTTAAGTTTTTAGTAAACTGTATCTGTCGCTTCGACGTTCAGTTTTAAAGTAAACATCTGTGACTTCAATGCAATGATTGCTTTTGTTCGAAATCCTAACTAAAGAAAAACGTTCGAAATGTGACCCCTATGCCCTGAAATAGCAAAAAAAATATTCTTCGCGTACCTTGATAGCAAGTATATTACTATTTTGGAAACTACATGTCTTAACGTAGCTTAGGGCCTGTTTCACAATCTGCAAATAAAGTTCCGGATAAGCTATCCGCAACTAGGGCTGCCTTTTGTTCTATTTCTATCTAAAAAACCTATTTAATAATTAAGCAAATGGAAAGATAAAAAGTACCCGGAACCGGCGTGCGTGCATGCAACGACTTATGAACGTTGATGAAGCGAAGGTGATCTGTCAGGATCGTGGTAAGTGGCAGTCCCTGGTCTCTGCCTACCTCTCTGGGATACAGGCGTAAGGTTATGTATGTATGTAAATAAAATATTTGACTAGAGACTCTGTGGCCAAGGGATCCGGAGACGCGACTCTTCTTTAAAGAGATCTCTTTACGCCTGGTCAACCCTTCAGGAGACCCGAGAGGTCTGGTGCCTACTTTGACCAAAGGTTAAGCCTCGCCATACAGCGAGGTAATGCCGCCAGTCATCTCTATATTCACCGGCCCACAGCGATTTGGCTCAAATATGTGTGTGTTGTGTACTGTAACGATACTTCTTTATAGTAGCTGGCTGGCGTATCCGTCTAGGCAAAGTTTGAATTATTTAAAAGACTATGGTTACGTTTCGTTTAGGTAGGTGTCAGTCGTGTTGAGACTCGCAGCTAGGCTAGGTTTTGGTGATAAAAAAGATTATTAAAAAGAAAGTATTATTGCCTAAATCTAGTATTTACGTTACATTAAAAATAAAAATTGTATAATCATGTGGATACAGTGATATCGATGTAAAAAAACCAAACTGCAAGGTAGGTATTCGGGGCTGTAAGTGATGCAATTCACTTAAGCCAGATGTCGCTGCCTGTACGTAATACAGAGAATAGTGTAAAGAGGTTCTAAATTTCACTGATGCCGGTGAGTCGCCCATTAGCTCAGTTGGAAAGAGCGCTGGCACGGATAGCCAGAGGTCGCGGGTTCGAATCCCGGCATGGGTGGAATTTTTAGCCCCTAAATAGGTTTTTAAAATTGTCCTTAGCACGGATTAGTGCATTAAAAATAAAAATATTATAATCATGTGGGTACAGTGATATCATTCCGATGTAAAAAAACCTAACTGCAAAGTAGGTAGTCGGGGCTGTAAGTAATGCAATTTACTTAAGCCAGATGTCGCTGCCTGTACGTAATACAGAGAATAGTGTAAAGAAGTTCGAAATTTCACTGATGCCGGTGAGTTACCCATTAGCTCAGTTGATAGAGCGCTGGCACGGATAGCCAGAGGTCGCGAGTTCTAATCCCGGCATGGCTGGAATTTTTAGCCTCTAAATAGGTTTTTAAAATTGTCCTTAGCTCGGGTTAGTGCATTAAAAATAAATATAGTATAAATCCAGTATTTCAATAATTACTGTGCTATAGTACCTATCCAATAAACGTCCCAGGGCACAGGCCTTCTCTCAGAGAGAGAGAGAGAGTATGGGTTTAATAATTACGCGTGCCCACCGCGGATTGGCAATTTCAAGCGTTGCAAATTTGACTATCTCAGTCACTCAGGTTTCCTCACGATGTTTTCCTTTACCGTTAGCGAGTGGTTATGCTAATATAACTTGAGAAATGTGCATAACATAGAAAATAAAGTGCGCACTGGGAATCAAACTTGGGTCTCTCACTTCCGAGTCCATCCCAATGGGCTACCGCCGCCCGCTCAAATACCTACATAAAATACGCAAGAGCGGTGGTAGCGGAGCGGTGTAGAACGCCGGCTTCTCAATCGGGAGGTCGTGGATTCAAACCCCGGCATGTACCAATGACTTTGTTTTTTAAGTTATGTACATTTGTGAAATTATAGTAGCAGTACTACTCGCTGACGGTGAAGGAAAACATCGTAAGGAAACCCTAGTGTCTGAGGTGTTAGCGTACCTCATCGCTTGCTACGTACAATGGCCCAACTATGAGGCTAAGTGCGGATATCTCAGGTCTAACTAAACTAACTTAATAAAATACGCTGTAACTATTTACAGTGTATTTTATTTTTTCTAATTTAAATAAAGATACTATTATCTCCCAGTCTGTGGTTGTAAATGGAAATTTTCCGACATGTGGAGTCATTATGAAAAGGGAAATACATTTGCCAATTAGGGAAATTCCTTTGCTAGACATGAAACAATTCTGTGTTTAAATGTGTAATTTCTTTTTCACTCAGAAAAAACAAAAGATGTCGAATACACGCATCACATTGTAGACTTTTAGTCCGGATTTACTTACGGGTGTTGTTATATCGGAAAAGTCCCGTAAGTAAATCCGGACTAAAAGTCTAGAATACACGCATTTTCGGCGTGTTCCCTTTTTAATTCACTTCTTGCTTACTATGGAACCCTTGTTACTTTTTTAACAAATTTTAAAAAAAGGAGTTCGTTTACATTCTCATGGATCTCATCATCAATCAAATCAATTATTTTTATTTATTGTAAAAAAAAATCTAAATGTCATATTTTTAGTAACATTGTTATTTAGGCATGTATTCGTAAAAGTCTGGAATTATAATTTTGTATGTTTGTAAATCTAATTCCTTCTCCAATATTTAAGTCCAGTCTATCCAAAGGTTGTATGGAAGAGATCACTTTTAGTGATAAGCCCGCCGTCCGTACTCATAAAAATTCATGTTTAATTAACATTTTAATGTACCACTAAGTGCAGCAGTCCTGTATATGCAAAGGTTGTCTCGAATAGATCACTTTTAGTGATAAGCCCGCCGTCTGTACTCTTAAAAAATATCGGTTTAATTTACATTTTAACGTACAACTAAGTGCTCTCTATCTTTATTTATCCATTTATTTATCTTTAGTAATGTTAATGTTGGTGCCGGCTGCCGTCGATAGATGGCGGTCGTTAAGCCAAGTCAGAGGCATTAGGGCGACTTGAAAACGGCTGACAGTAAGACCAGCCTCCAACAGTCCGGACTAGGCCCCCGTGGTGGAGTATGGCCTATACCTTCCTCAGAGAAGAGACCCGTGCCCTTCGGTTGGGACATAATGGGTTGATGATGATGGTGCGAGCGAGACGATTGCCAAACGAACCGCTTTAACAACCTCTCTCTCTCTCTCATTCACAGGTGTACGATGCCCAACGTGATAAAGTGCCTGATTTACATCGGCATTGCGGCGTTCCTGCACCAGCTGCCTCGGTTCTTCGACAGACAGTACGTCCCCCACCTTACGGTCTGGAGGGGTCACTTCGAGGAAGTTTGCCATGTAAGATGTTACATATAGTCATGTGGGTACAGGGATATCATTCCGATGTAAAACCTAACTGCAAAGTTGGTACTCGGGGCTGCAAGTGATGCAAATTACTTCAGCCAGATGTCGCTGCCTGTACGTAATACAGAGAATGTTGTAAACAGGGTCGAAATTTCACTGATGTCGGTGAGATGCCCATTAGCTCAGTTGGTAAGAGCGCTGGCACGGAGTCGCGGGTTCGAATCCCGACATGGGTGGAATTTTTAGCCTCTAAATAGTTTTTAAAAAGATGTTACAGTCTTGAGGTTAATTTTAATAATCGCAGCGTCTACTTTCTTATTGTCGTTCATGGACAACAATGACTGAACGCGTCTTTGGCTGTTTAGCAAAGTTTTAAAATTTATTTTTTTGTGGCTTTTGGGCTATGGGCGGCCTCGGTGGCGCAGTGGTTTGGCACGCTGACTGTAAAACCGAAGGTCTCGGGTTCGATCCCCGGCCGGGTCAAACTAGGAAACGAACTTTTCTAGTTTGTCTCGTGTCTTGGATGTTATCTATGTATTTATTGTATTAAATCTATCGTCGACTTAGCACCTGCTGCTGTGTGGTGTAGGCCTAGAGAATAGCACCAACCCAATTCTTCCCGCGGGTGTCGTAAAAGGCGACTAAGGGACACAAACCGGGGGGTGGGCAGCAGCGCCCCTGCAGTACAATTCCACCGAACTGCGATCCCCAACCCGCATGCCCAGCGTGGGGATTATGGGCATTACCCCCTATGATAGCACAACGTGGCGCTCTTTAGGGGACACAAGTCTTTTAGTTGTACTTAGTATAGGGCTAACGAGATCTGTGTAATAAAGTTTTAGAGCTATTCTTAAGGTGATGCAGTTCAAGCGCAGAGACTATTCAACTGCCCGGCTTTACTGCGAGTCAGGTGTTCTCACCATAAGACAGCTCTATATACTCAGAGCTGTTTTACGTAGACACTCAATGATGCCTCTTGACCCCAAACTCTTCTTTAAACGATCTGGCATGCCAGTATGTCACGTGACTGGCTGCCGCACTGCGTTTGCCTATCGCCAGTTTATGGCTCTTAGCACCGTTTTATACAATAAAATTAATAAAGCTTCACCAATTTACACACTGACCAAATATGAACTTAAGAATAAAATATCAAAATGGTTACAGATACTTGATTACAGCTGCACTGTAAATTGATTGTCCACAATTATATAATTTATCTTTTAATTTCATTTAATTTAATTTAATAACTTAAATTTCAATTTAATAACTTAAATTTCATTCAAATTTTAATTGCATAATTAAAATTTGATTTTGCTTGATTCTGTCCTTTCCGCTGTTACGTATCTGTTAAAACATGTTGTTTATTAATACCAGTAGGAGAACCAACGATCCCTAAGACACAGGTTTCTACCTAGTTTAGGGGTCAGAAGTTCGAATTTCACAATGACACTGTTTACGAACAACCTTTGTATTTAGCTTAAGATAAAAAAAATTGTAGACTGTACAAATAAAATATTTTATTATTATTATTATTATATAATATGTCCATGAATATTTATTATTATTTTAGGTCCTCAAAAATATACAAAAATATCTTTTTTTACGAAAGTTTTTGATCAGTGCGTCCTACCTGTCACATGACCTACGGGGCCAAGACATGGACACTCGCGAAAGGGCTGGTCCACCAGTTCAGAGTCGCTCAGTGAGCTATGGAGAGAGCTATGTTCGGAGTTTCTCTGAAGGATAGGATTCGTAGCAAAATTGTGATGCCGGTGAGTCGCCCATTAGCTCAGTTGGAAAGAGCGCTGGCACGGATAGCCAGAGGTCACGGGTTCGAATCTCGGAATGGGTGGAATTTTTAGCCTCTAAATAGGTTTTTAAAATTGTCCTTAGCACGGGTTAGTGCATTAAATATAAAAATAGTACAAGCAATGTTATCGACAGAATCAGCAAGCTGAAGTGGCAGTGGGCTGGCCATATCTCGCGAAGAACCGACAACCGTTGGAGTAAACGTGTCCTTGAATGGAGACCGTGACTCGACAAACTTAGTGTAGGACGCCCTTCGCTAGGTGGGATGACGCTCTGCGAAAAACTGCAGCCAGATGCTGGATGCGAAAAGCTGAAGACAGGGCGCTATGGCGCTCATTAAGGGAGGGCTATGTCCAGCAGTGGACTAGTATAGCCTGACGACACATTTTTTTCTAATGGAAGAGATATTTACCATTTAAGATGCAGTTGAAAAGAGAGACAAGTAGTGGATTGCTAGCAAAAGATTAAGATGTGTTAAAAATCAGGGCATCGCTGATGTTCGCACACGCAGCATATCATTATTATCACATAGCGTATTCGTCACCTAATTCACTAAGTTATTCACTCAGTCTATTTGAAATAATTTTTGTATTAGCGATAGTGAAACCATTAATTAATTTCAATTGCAAAATAAATCAATATATCATCAAACAATTGGACCATTATCGTTATCAACCCTTGTATGTCCCCACTGCAGGGGCACAGGTTTCTTCCTGTATCGCAGGAAGGTTAGTTCATACTCCACCACGGGGGCCAAGTTCGGGTTGGTGGAGAATTGTAAGACACTGGCGGGCCTTACTGTCAGAAGTTATCAAGCCGCCCATAAGGCCTCTGACATGGCTTAACGACTGCCATCACATGACAGCCGGCACCAACGGCTTAACGTGCCTTGCGAAGCACGAAAGCGCTCGGAAAAATGCCACTAGCGGCAGTCACGGGACTGTCACCCATCCTGCACCCAACCGCGCCTGTTTTAGCTTAACTCAAGTGGTTGATTCCAATCAGTTCACCTAGGCCACGAGCTTCAAGATAAGTCAATATATCATGAAACGTATTACGCAGAAACATTTCAATCCACAGTCTTACTTAGTCTATAGACTAAAACTTTTTTTATTTAGGTGAATCATTGTCTTTCTTATGTTATACAGACGTGTTTAATTTTACTATAGTGATTAAAAATATGAAACGTCTGCTAATTAATTCGGTACTAAATCTCTAGCTAATACATGAAAAAGTGTTTTTCTTACCAGTTTCTTGTTGTAGGAACGTTTCCGCGTAACGCGCTCCAATTATATGTGGCAAATGAACGCCTTCGCAACTCAGTGCGGCGCAAAATCGAGAACCTAGTGAAATGGGACAAAAGTCAGCTAATCGGACAGGGTGACAGAAATCGATTGGCAGCCGCCTGCACTGTGCAGCCAATTTCCTGTGCCGACACATAAGTTACACTCACAGTTCAGACACAGATGCTTATTCGACGCGCCGCGCGTACAGTCATACACAAAAAGCCGTTAAGGCGGCACACGACGGCGACGCTAACTAACGCCACCAGTGAAAAAAATCATAACTTTATCTTTAAAGAAAATAAATAAATATTCATGGACAAATTACACAGATCTCGTTAGCCCTATACTAAGTACAACTAAATGACTGGTGTTACGAGTATATTTGTGTTATATTATAAATTAAAGGTCTGTTTCACAATCTGCAGATAAAGTTTCGGCTACGCTATCGGCAACGGCTGCCGTTTGTTCTAAATTTGAAGCCATAAACGAACACACGCAATATAGATATTATTTAAATTTAGAACAGACGCCAGCCCTGGTTTTGGATACCTAGCTTATCTAGAACTTTATTTTCACGTTGTGGAACGGGGGCTTAATACAATAAACACATTGATAACATCCAAGACCCGAGACTAACTAGAAAAGTTCGTATCCTAGTCTGACCCGGCCGGGGATCGAACCCGAGACCTTCGGTTTTACAGTCAGCGCGCCAAACCGCTGCGCCACCGAGGCCGTTTAAAATAAATAAAAAGAAATTTATTTAAAAGTAACAAATAGTGAAGCGCTAGTGGCCTAGGCGAACCGAGTGATTGGAATCAATCACTCGGTTTGCAGAGCTATGCGTTACTGCCCCCTATTACGTAACGGTCCACTGGTGTAGGTTTGTCCACATTATCGGTTTCGGAGTGTCAAAATATGTATGCAGTTTACAGCTAGAATAGCCTAAAAAAGGAGAAATCGACGTCACTCCACTTAGTGGATACTTACATCGATTTCCTGAGCCGCCTTGCCCAAATGCTGTAAGAATAATAAAATTAAATAGGTACATAGTTATTAAGCGGGTCTAATCGCGTCAGTAATTAAGGTAACTACGTTTTACCTAGCAAGACCTTTTTTTTCTCTTTATGTCTTTCCAGGGACTCTTTTATGAGCACTCTTTGGACTGAGCGTGCATTTGTTTGATTTCTACGTTAAAATAAGGAAAACTATACTGTAAAATCTGTGTATGTATTAACACAATATAATTAACTATTTTATTATTTTACGTTAAAGTTACCTGTTTAAGGCACTTCCGGGTGCTAACTAAAGCCATGAATGGAAAAAAAATTTAACTGGTTTTATAAAACAAGTTATTTTTTTTCGATTGGTTGCGCTAGTTAGCACCCTGAAGCGCCTTAAGACACATTGTACTTCCGATAGTTATCCGTAATGAAAAAAATTAAAATAAATAATTTCTATTAGACCCGTTACACAATATCTATATATAAGCATCGCGAGTCATTAAGAAATGAAATCACATCACATCACATCACATCACACACATCACATCACATCACATCACATCACATCACATCACATCACATCCCATCCCATCCCATCCCATCCCATCCCATCCCATCCCATCCCATCCCATCCCATCCCATCCCATCACATCACATCACATCACATCAATAGCGCCCTGTCATCAGCTTGCCGCATCCAGCATCTGCCGGCAGTTTTTCGCAGATCGTCATCCCACCTCAAGTACCTAACCAATTAAAATTAACAATCCGCATTGAAACTGATTTCGAAACCATTATAAATAATTATGCTCGAAACTCAACTTCTTAATTAGAGGTAGTTTTCCTGTTTCCATTTCATTTGTAAACACGACGTAAGGAAATCGTTAATACTTATCACAATATTCAGACGTAAAATTAGAAGGTAACTTAATTGGATATTACTACCACACAGGTTCTTAATTCCCTTCCTTAAATAGATTTTAGCTTCAGAACAATACTTCAAAACATAGGTAAAGAAGTACAGAAAAAAGTTTGTAACATCTAAAGCCTTATAATTCATGTCTTATTCAGACAATACCTTATAATAAGACGACACTATTGTGTCGTAATACGACGACACTATTTCAGATTCAGGCGGTGTTCCGCCTGAATCTGAAATAGTCTATGGTGGGAATAATCTGAAATAATTTAAACCAATAATCTGAAATAGTCTATGGTGGGAATCCACACGGAAAGACATAACCACAAAGAGATAAATAACATAACATAACATTTACATACAAGCACATACATTGCTTCTGGCCCTACACTAGGATACCCTGTGTCGTGGGAACCAGAAACAACGACATCACAAACATGTAAACATCCAAGACCTGGGGTTTTTTTTTGTTCCCAGCCGGGATTCGAACCCGGGAGCTCTTGCTCGCTACCGCTACGCCACAGAGGTCGCAATAGAGGTTAAATTGCCTCGCAAGAGTATTTTAGACAAATCATGTTTTATTAATAAGACCGCTTGTCATGGGACTTAGAAATACCGTACTTTAATATTAAGGCGCTTTGGAACGCTAACTAGCGCAACAAATGGAAAAAAAATCATAAATGGTTTTATAATACGTTTTTTTCTAAAAAGTAAACCTCAATTATATTATTTTTAGTGCACTAACCCGTGCTAAGGACAATGTTATAAACCTATTTAGAGGCTAAAACACCACCGACACCCATGCCGGGATTCGAACCAAAATGTCCAATATATGGACGATAAATAAACGATGACTTGCTTTTAAAAATATAATGAACTAAATAAAATACAAAATAAATGTCTCTCTCTCTCTTTCTCTCTCAAAAAAGATGCGTCCATAACCTCCTAAGCCCTGGCGTCCTCCACAAATGTGCTATGTGGAGGACGCCAGAGCTTAGGAGTATAACTTTCTAAGTTCGTTATCAACCCTTGTATGTCCCCACTGCTGGGGTAGGAAGAGACCTGTCTTCCTGCATCGCAGGAAGGTTAGGCCATACTCCACCACGGGGGCCAAGTCCTGGTTGGTGGAGGATTGTAAGACAGTGGCGGGCCTTACTGTAAGAAGTTATCAAGCCGCCCATAAGGCCTCTGACATGCCGCTAGCGGTAGTCACGGGACGCTCACCCATCCCGTACCTGACCGCGCCTGTAGTTTCTTAACTAAGTGATTGATTCTAATCACTCGCTTCCACTAGGCCACGAGTAGGCCAGTCACTTTGCTCTGGATTCAAAAAGGCGTCCTCGACGAAAAGTATTATTTTGCTCCCCTATATGATACAATGTACTATTTCTTAAATATGCGCGGAAATATTATCATTACTTTTGAATAAAGAACACGCAATCATTCGCCTAGGTCACGAGCGCTTATTCCAGGTCCAATATTTTCCTCGTAATATTTTGGACAAATTCTTTTTCTTCAAAATCCACGTAATTTTAGAAGACTTGAAGTAACTTTTACCTCCAGGACTTAAGAAGCTAGATAGGTGCAAGTAAGTGGCCGGTGGCGGTGCGCGGGCTCGGGATGGGGTTTGTTTCTCCTTCACCGCGGTCATCTGCGCTTCATATAAAGCGTAGGCAGTATGATAGTGTTAAAAACCTATTTAGAGGCAGAAAATTCCACCCATGCCGGGATTCGAACCCGAGACCTCTGGCTATCCGTGCCAGCGCTCTTTCCAACTGAGCTAATGGGCTACTCACCGGCGTCAGTGAAATTTCGAACCACTTTACAATATTCTCTGCACTAAAAAAAATAGTATCATAGTGGCTAAGAGTCATAAGATAAGGTAATGATTTATTCATATACAAAACACACATTAAAGCATTTGGTTGAAATTAACACTAAACACAAAAAAAGAGGCCAGAGGCCTTATGGGCGGCTTGAGAACTTCTGACAGTAAGGCCCGCCACTGTCTTACAATCCTCCACCAACCCGGACTTGGCCCCCGTGGTGGAGTATGGCCTAACCTTCCTGCAACGTAGGAAGATACCCGTGCCCCAGTAGTGGGGACATACGGGGTTGAAACAACAAAAAAAAAGTCAAACTCAACATTTTATGATGTTATGATCATGATTTTATGATGTTTACTTTTTCAAACACACGTACTATAAAACAAGTTACGATTTTTATTCCATAGGTGGCGCTAGGTAGCATCCCAAAGCGCCTTAAACGAATAGGAATAATAATATATCAGTTCCATATATATGACGACCTCTGTGGCGTAGCGGTACCGCGTCTGCCTACCATGCAAGAGGTTCCGGGTTCGAATCCCGGCTGGGGGCAAAAATAAAGCCCAGGTCTTGGATGGTTACATATTTGTGATGTCGTTGTTTCTGGTTGCCACGACACAGGGTATCCTAGTGTGGGGCCAGAAGCAATGTATGTGCCTGTATGTAAAAAAAAATATATAACAGCTTCGACGTATACGTACTGTATTGATTGGCTTCATTTAGTAATCCGTCGTTCTGTAATATGCTAATACAATGGTATTAATAGTCAACACAATCACTTGTCCTAGGCCACAACTAGGATACCATATGCTACAGTAACAGGGCAAGCACAATCATGGATATACATCTAGATCGCGTCCATGTTTTGTACAAATGTTGGTACAGTACTACACATCATAAAAGTCACTTCGGGAATCTACGTTCGCGCAGACTAGGAAGAAGTGTAACCAAAGTACCCGAAGCTATAAGTACATTCAACACTATCTTTAACCGATACGGTTAAGGTGCAGAATTGATTGCCGCAGTAGCGCTACCTATTTATCTCACGCTAATATTGCCAAACTAATAGTCACCTGCATCGATGACGTTGAATCAACCAATAGCAACAAAGGCGCGCGGCCTGCCATAAAATGAAACTATCTGATTGGTCGATCAACTTGCCGCACATCCAAAATTTGGTCATCTGCGCAGGTCCATCCGCGAGACTTATTTCTTGTGTAGCACTGTACTTCGCCAGCTCGACAAAGTTAAAGGAGTTTCGTCTGCTCCGAGCCTCTGTTGTAACTGTTCTACGAGAAGTCTTGGTATAATTTGGCAAAATCATGTTACTGCTACTCCTTCAATTATCTGGTAACCTTATTAGCTCCATGTTAATTTTAGGCTTTGTTTGCCATTTCGTACGTATTAAGTGGCGTTTAGACTGAGTTTCGAGTTTCACTAATTAACGTGGTAACCCGTTGCTAGGCTCGCAGCTTTGAAGCTGCAAAGTTAATGATTCTTGTTAGTCCCGTAACATTTGATATACGTAACAGTGTGACAAGCAAACTCTAATAATTTGGCTTTTTTATCCTTATAACATGACCTGCTGTGTGGTGTCGGCCTAGAGAATAGCACCAAACCAATTCTTCCCGCAGGTGTCGTAAAAGGCGACTAAGGGACACAAACCGGGGGGTGGACGGCAGCGCCCCCTGCAGTACAATTCCACCGAACTGCGATCCCCAACCCGCATGCCTAGCGTGGGGATTATGGGCAGTACCCCCCATATGATAGCTCAACGTGGCGCTTTTTGGGGGAGAGCTGCTGGACACAGCGGACTAGTATAGTCTGACGATGTCCTTATAACAATCGCTCGTAGCCACCCTAAGTGATCTTAAACCAATACGAAGTTTAAGCAACATAGGGCGCGTTCAGTTCATAGATGGGTGACCGACTAACGCTAGTGGCATTTTTCCGAGCGGTTCCGTGCTTCGCAAGGCACGGTAAGCAGTTGGTGCCGGCTGCCGTCGATAGATGACAGTCGTTAAGCCAAGACGGCCAAGCCTTAGAACGGCTTGAAAACTTCTGACAGTAAGACCAGCCACTAGTCTTGCAAGCCGCCACCAATCCGGACTTGGCCCCTGTGTCGAGTATGGCCTATACCTTCCTCAGGGAAGAGACTCGCGATCGAGATCACTCAGGCAGCCGGGGCTACGGGCGATTCAAATGCCCATCTACGATGGTACTCAAGTACACACTTGGAGGTACATTATTTATAAGCCGGCGGCACAGACATAACATAACATAACATTTACATACTGGCACATACATTGCTTCTGGCCCCACACTAGGATACCCTGTGTCGTGGGAACCAGAAACAACGACATCACAAACATGTAAACATCCAAGACCTGGGGTTTTTTTGTTCCTAGCCGGGATTCGAACCCGGGACCTCTTGCATGGTAGGCAGACGCGCTACCGCTACGCCACAGAGATCGTCTTGACCGACCGACACACCTCTTCTTTATATATAATTAACATGCTGTTAAATGTCTCATTAAACTGTCATTAATGTCCTATGTAAAGATTGTTGTCCTTACTATGTTTTAAGAGAAATAAGTATTTTCTGTTTCTAATTAAGCGCATACTGTCTCTCTCTGATAAAAAGCCTGTGTCCCGCGGTGCAACGTATAGACTACAACATATAGAAAAATAACACATTGTTAGAATATTTTCGGGGCTTAATCGCGTAGTATTCTATTGCTATTTTACCTCGACGTTTTGACGACGTTACAGTCGTCGTGGTCACGAGAAGACTGATGGCTGGCACCCGTTCGCATCTTCGTCTGATGAGGTTTCAGACTACCCTCAATCAGCCATCACTAAGCACTATTAGGGTTGCGACACACTACACTTGTAACGGTGCAAACCTCTTTACACCATTTTTATTTCTTTTTCTATCTATCATTTTCAAATATTTAAATTTTGTCACACATTCTTCGATTTCGCTCATTTTTCACCACTACTACTTTACGCTTTGACCAGATCTGACTTTTTACCTGCTTATCCGTTTTTATCCAGTTTTTTTCTGTTTTATTAAAATATTATACTAAATCGGCAAATAAAACCACACCTGAAGTCGTTCCAGAGTTTATTTACTATTATAAAATTATATACAACGTTCCACACTGATAATGTCGGACGATAAGCCATGCGACTTTTTTCCACTCGAACACTACGCGATTAGGCCCCGAAAATATTCTATTTGTACAAGTCGCGAATGTTTAAAATATGTTAAAAACACATTTATGAGATTTTTACTGTTTAAGTATTTCTTAATAATTCGCGATTAGACCCGTTTGATTATGTATTTAATAATATGTTTGACTGTTTTAGTTTTAGGACTCACTTTTTAGAGATTAATCAATACCATCAAAGCCTAATTTGATGGTAACAGCGCGCATTCTTTTGGTTCAAGCGCGACCTTTTAATCGGCGTGTCAATATTCAATCTTGCGTGATCGTGGCCACAACTTTGCACACAAACTAGAATGCCGAAATTGACCACCTTCGTCTTCCACAGATGCAGATGGCCCCGTGGGTGCAGACGATATCCCTGGACGCGTACTTCATCACCTACTTCGGATTCAGGGTGCTGTTCGTGCACCTGATACCCTGCACTTCCCTGGTGGTGCTAAACGTCCTACTCTTCAGGGCAATGAGGGCCGCCCAGCTGAACAGACAGAAACTATTCAAGGAGAACAGGAAATCGGAATGCAAGAGACTGAGAGACTCGAACTGTACCACCTTGATGTTGATCGTGGTAGTCACCGTGTTCCTCTTGGTGGAAATACCCGTGGCCGTCGTAACGATACTGCACATCATATCTAGCACTATGGTAGAGATTTTGGACTACCACATCGCGAACATACTGATTTTGATAACGAACTTTTGCATTATCGTCTCGTACCCCATAAATTTCGCTATATACTGCGGCATGTCCAGGCAGTTTCGGGAGACCTTTAAGGAGTTGTTCATAAGAGGGGCAGTGACTAGCAGGAAGAATGGAGGCTCTAGTAGGTACTCCCTGGTGAACGGCCCCAGGACTTGCACCAACGAAACTGTTCTTTAAGATGTTTTTCTCTTTCCAAAAAGGTGTCTTCTTTTTGTACATAAAATATTTGTCTTATGATAGGGTTAGAAGGATTGGATGCTGTAAATCATGTTTAGAAGATTTCGAAATGAACTGTTTTATTGTACTAAAAACTTAGTCATATCAAAGGAGTTTCTTGCAAGAGGTTATCGAAATGTACCTACTATTTGTGTGTAAATGGACGGCAAAAGTTAAGTTGTAAAGTACTACTAATAGTAAAATGAACAAAATAGAAATTGTAAATACCTAAATGTGTTGGCGTCTGCACGTACTGTCTGTCTGAAAATTCATTTGTAGCTAACAATTAATTTTAAAAAATACTTTTTGCGACTGTCCGGTTACCTAATCAAATTTAAAATATATATTTCACTTTTATTTATGTAAAATTGATAAGCTAATCGGACGGCCCAATAAATGGAGAGCCCCCATTTAGAAAAGTATATACTTACTTTTATAAAAATAAGTAATTTATCTACCATATTTTGTGTTTACAAATTATAGATGTCTTATGTAAGATACGTCAAATTAAATTTGTGTATCAAGTAGGTAAATATAGAAATGATGTATGTAGTGGAATATACTTACTTGCATAGGTAACATTAATTTCTATATTGTACACAATTGTAAAATAACTTTATTTTGTAGTGAAACGAAACGAAATATGCGATAACTTATGTAATACATAAAATGAAAATAGCTTTAGGCAGAAACAAAATTATATGACACGTCAAATTTGTTTAATAAATGAGATTATTTATCAATAAAGAACTGTATTACATATTGAAATTGGATTTTTTATTCATACGCAATCGTTTGATTCATATTCGTATTAGCCTTATTGGGCCATTGTACAGAACGATACTCCTTTATAATAACTGGCCGGAGCAGTCTAGTCAAGTTTGAATTATTTTAATGAATCGATATCAATCCTTTTATGTCCCCACTGCTGGGGCACGGATCTCTTCCTGCATAGCAGGAAGGTTAGGCCATACTCCATCACGGGGGCCAAGTCCGGGTTGGTGGCAGATTGTAAGACAGTGGCGGGCCTAACTGCTGTGCTATTCACTAGCGTCGTTCGCACCTGAGTTCGATCCACATCGATCGTATCCAGTAATTTAAGCTACCCCAGCGCTACGGCGATGAAGTGAATTAGTTGTGCAGGTGGGATATTGACCCTTATTTCTATGAAGTTACGTTTAAAGCAAAGGTTAAAAGTTATCAAGCCATAAGGCCTCTGACATGGCTTAACGACTTGCAGAAGTATTATAGCATACAACTATATTTAAATGCACGTCGGAAAGTTTTAAAGGAGACAGATACACTTTCATACATTCTTGGGCCTAGGTGTAAAAAGGTGAAAGATATGTCAATTTGAGCTTGAGCTGAGAAAATTCTGCGGAATTTGGCAATTTGAGAGCAGAGTTATAAGAGATTTAGTAAAAGTGAGGCTATGCAACAAGCTTACAATGAAACTTATACTAAACTTATCCGTGTAAAGTAATCGGTATCCTATTTTATTAGGGACATAAACTTATTTTTTAAGATTTCTTGTCTTCCAGATTATAAATTGAGCTCATTTTATATATTTTAAAATAGAAAAGAATAACGCTTTTTTTAAACCACATCTCAACTATTTACAATCCCCGTCTCCTTTGGCAGCTCTTATTCTTTAACTATTAAGCTACAGTATTAGGATACAATAGGTTGTAGCCTAGATGTAATACCTTTGTGAGCTATTTCGTGTACGCTTCAGTTATCCCAATTTCGACGGCGGTGACGTCATTTGTTAGTTTCAATATTCCAGTGTGAACGTAAGGGCTTAATTAAGAGCAGTTTTGTTGGCCTTCCACGAAGGGAAAAGGGTCTGTGAAGGGTTGATTAATTACCTAATAGCGAAGGGTGGAGCCTCGAACTAAACGTTAAATGCCTCGACTGCCTCGTTGGCATGCATTTATTAGCATGCCGGTCGTGAGTTCGATTCTCTCTGGAGGGCGAGGTTTGTTTGAACACAAGACCTCATTTTCCATGACAAATGAAGTGTATTTCCATGTTTGTGATGTCCTAGCCTTGGTGACGCGGTGGTAGGCTTCCAATGGACTCGGAAGCAAGGGACCCTATGCAGTACCAGTGCCTTAAACCATCACGCTTTTCTCCTTGTAGAGGCAATATCCAGTGCCGAGATATTTAAGGTGATTCGGGGTGCAAACTAGCGCCACTAATGGAAAAACATCGTAACTTTTTGACTCTCATTCCATGGAAGAATGGGCGGTCGCTGGTCTGGGACGCAACTTGTGTTAATACGCTTGCACAGTCCCATATCCATGCGACCGCCTGCCATGCAGGGGCGGCGGCGTCCAACGCAGAGTCGAATAAGAGGCACAAATATGCAGCCATAGGGCAGGGCTATATATTTGTGCCTTTCGGAGTCGAGACTCTGGGGCCATGGACTAGGCGCGACGAGATTAAGGAGATCTCGTCGCGCCTAGTCGACGCTTCAGGAGACCCGAGGGCTGGTGCTTACTTTGGCCAAAGAATAAGCCTAGCCATACAGCGAGGCCATGCCGCCAGCCTTCTTGGTACTCTGCCGCCCGACAGCGATCTGGCTCAAATATTTTATTTAAATTAGAATGTTTTAGGTTTAGTTCCATTTTTATGATTAATTATTATTATTATAAATATTTATGTAAACTTGTTTTATACTAAGCTGATATCTAAAAGTGAACAAGACAAACCTTAACAACTGTGACAACTATTTAGAAAATCTATTTAGAGGCTAAAAATTCCACCCATGCCGGGATTCGAACCCGCGACCTCTGGCTATCCGTGCCACTTATAATAGGTTTTTAAAATTGTCCTTAGCACGGGTTAGTGCATTAAAAATAATATAATCATGTGACAACTATTGTTAGAACCTAGAAAAAAACGGCCGTTTTTAGCGGAAATCGTTCTAGTATATTGTTTCTAAGTTCTAAGTCCGTTATCAACCCTTGTATGTCCCTATTGCTGGGACACGGGTATTTTCCTGCATCGCAGGAAGGTTAGGCCATACTCCACCACGGGGGCCAAGTCCGGGTTGGTGGAGGATTGTAAGACAGTGGCAGGCCGTATTGTCAGAAGTTATCAAGCCGCCCATAGATAAGGCCTCTGACATGGCTTAACGACTGCCATTATATGACAGCCGGCACCAACGGCTTAACGTACCTTGCGAAGCACGGAAACGCTCTGAAAAATGCCACTAGCGGTAGTCACGGGACCCTCACCCATCCTGTACCTGAACGCGCCTGTTGTTGCTTAACCAAGAGATTGATTGCAATCACTCGGTTTGCCTTGGCCACGAGCGCTTCTGCGAAGGTTCTAAAAATATTTGTCACAGTTGTTAAGATTTCTCATGTTCACTTTAAGATAAAAACGTATTATAAAACACCTTATGATTATTTTTCCATTGGTGTCAATAGTTAGCAACCGGAAGCGCCTTAAAACCGGAAGGTCTTGGGTTCGATCCCCGGCCGGGTCAAACTAGGAAACGAACTTTCCTAGTTTGTCTCGGGTCTTGGATGTTATTTAAGTATTTATTGTATTAAATGTATCGTCGAGTTAGCACAGGTGCTAGCTGTGTTACAGGTAACACAAGTCATTTAGTTGTACTTTGTGTGGGGCTACTGATCCAAGAGAAATAAAATGGAAGAAAAATATAGGATTAATGATATGGTTATGACAAAACAGATTTTAATTTCAAGCAGGGAATTTCATTCGGCACCAGTGCCTTATTTAAATCGCCATGCCGTTCTGACTTTAAGTGGAAATTTCCAAAGCCGAGATATTCAGATACTGGCCCAAGTGAGCTGAAATGGAAGAAAAATATAGGACGAATGATATATGGATAGAACAAAATAGGTTTTGATTTCATGCAGGGAACGGAACGCCTTAAGCACCAGCGCCCTATTTAAATCAACTGAATTGGCAATTTTCAGTGCCAAGATATTTTAGGACTGATGAGAGAAATGAAATGTAAGAAAAATATAGGATTAATGATATATGGATAGAACAAAACAGGTTTTGATTTATACAGGGAACGGAACGCCTTGAGCACCAGCGCCTTATTTAAATCAACTGAATTGGCAATTTTCAGTGCCAAGATATTTTAGGACTGATGAGAGAAATGAAATGTAAGAAAAATATAGGATTAATTATGTATGGATATTAGGGAATTCTAATTAGCGCTGAAATTCGTGAGCGCATGGGGAGCGCTTGCCTTATTGAGTTTCTACGTAATGGATAATATAGAGACAACAGAATACTCTGATTTAAACGTATGGACTCTTTTTAATTGTATTACCGTTGATTTTGCAACAAAAATTTATCAAGCTTATCAGTGTAAGTAGTCGTCGTCAGGCTATACTAGTCCACTGCTGGACATAGCCCTCCCTTAAAGAGCGCCACATTGTGCTAACATAGGGGTAATGCCCATAATCCCCACGCTGGGCATGCGGGTTGGGGATTGCAGTTCGGTGGAATTGTACTGCAGGAGGCGCTGCTGCCCACCCCCCGGTTTGTGTCCCTTAGTCGCCTTTTACGACACCCTCGGGAAGAATTGGGTTGGTGCTATTCTCTAGGCCGACACCACACAGCACCACACAGTATTCGTACATTTCAACGTCTTACAGTTTAAGTAGTAAGACGTTGAAATGTATGAATTTGACAGTGTAAAACTTGCACTAAAAATTCAAACTAGCACTACTAATGGATAAAAAATCATGGCTTGTTTTATACTAAGTTTTTATCTAAAAGTGAACAAGACAAATCTTAACAATTGCGACACCAATTTTTAGAATCTACAGTCTAGAACCTAGAATCAACAACAAACGGCTTTAATCAGTTTCCGCCAAACACGGCCGTTATATATATATATATATATAAACGCGGCTTGGTTGGCTCCGCACGTATTGACTAGTCTTTTCTGTGGGCTAGGCCGACTAAGCTGTCAGGATGTTATAGGTGCTGGGCAAGCCTACACCATCTATAAAACCATGTCCCAGGCACGACGCTGTAGTGCCTGGGACATGGAGTGGTCCCTTCACCCATCTAGTGTGAGTGAGGATGCCACTGGACGCTGTATAAATCATCTCATTAAGTAGATGCAAAATTTATTTTTATATATATATATATATATATATATATATATATATATATATATATATATATATATATATATATATATATATATATATATATATATATATATATGTACGTAACCTGTATGGTTTTCGCCCGCTGAATAAGTATTATGATGTGCCTATATGAAAAATATACCTAGTTTGAATTGTTCATTAAGCCGCAGTTTCTGCGCTACTTTGAATAAAACCTTTTCATTTCATTTATACATTCATTACGATTTATAATGCTCACTTATTCCAAAGACGCGTTTATGAAAGAAGATATAATTTTTATTCTAGAACATAAACAAACACTCGCAAATAAAGGGCTATCATTGCAAATAGGTTGGGGATACGACACAAGAAATTGGTCTCTTTTCGCGTTACAGAGAAATAAACCAGAGAACCACGGGGCAGCCCACAAAAATATAGAAAGGGTCACTGAAAGGGAAAAGGGCCTTCAAAGCGACGGTTCCGTGTTTTGCGTACGAAAGAAAATAAAACTTATTATTTTCTTCTCAGACCTAAAACAATGTTTCGAATCGCAAGCAGCAACTTTGATGAACCGCTTCAAAGTGAAATGTTGTACCACACGCTAGCCGTGAAGGAAAACATCGAGAGCTAGGCCGACGAAGCTGTCAGGATGGTATAGGGGCCGGGCAAACCTACACCATCTAAAACCATTGTCCCAAGCACTGCAGCATCCGAGTGGTCCCTTCACCCATTTAGTGTGAGTGAAGATGTCACTGGACGCTGTATAAATATCTCGTTACTACTCCCTAACTGTGAAGAAAAAGATCGTGAGGAAACCTGAGTGTCTGAAGTGTTCAAATACTGCCTATTATATATATATAAATACATAAAAAAACCTTACGAGAAATAATTATATATTACATATATATATATATATATATATATATATATATATATATATATATATATATATATAAGGTTTAGGTTTTTTTAAGGTTTTTTTTCTCTTAAGGTTTTTTTTATGTAGCCTATAAACGTCAGAAAAATAATAATAACATAACAATTACATACAGGCACATACATTCTTCTGGCCCGACACTAGGATACCTTGTGTCGTGGGAACCAGAAACGGCGACATCACATACATGTAAACATCCAAAACCTGTTTTTTTCCCATCCGGGGTCCGAACCCGGGACCTCTTGCATGGTAGGCAGATGCGCTACCGCTGCGCCACAGAGGTCGTCTACTTCTAGAAACTGGGGGTGAAAGTGCCCTTAACCAGCAGCAGTGCAATAACGCAGCACAGCCGGGAGCTCCAGCCTGTCACAATAACACGCGCCTGACTGCTCCCCTTTCCTAGCAAACGAAGCTTACTCTGGAGCTATTGAGTAAAAATTCAGATTAAAAAATAAACGGCCAATTGCGACCCGGACAGTCCAAGGTTTGCTTGATATCAACCCTTGTATGTCCCTACTGCTGCACGGGTCTCTTCCTGCATCGCAGGAAGGTTAGGCCATACTCCACCACGAGGACCAAGTTGGTGGTTGGTGGTGTTGGTGGTGGTACGGTTGGTGGAGGATTGTAAGACAGTGGCGGGACTTACTGTCAGAAGTTATCAAGCCGCTCATAAGGCCTCTGACATGGCTTAGAGAAAAGTTTAGAGAAATCACTCAGTGACTTAGGCAAGCAGTACACTGAGGCACAAGAGGAAATGGAGGCATATGCAGCAGAACTAACAGCCTTAGGTACATATAACATGGATCGATTTCAGTCGCTAAGCAACAAAATATCAGCGGGTTCTTCATGTGCATCTTGTAAAATTCTACAAGATCAGCCACCAGCATCAACATCATGCCTCACCACACGACTGCATGGCCCCACTGAGGATACAAGTCCAGCTGCGTTGCGTCTACCTCCAAGCACTACTGAGATAACTCAAAGCCAGCCTGAATCAACCACCATTAGCATGACTGGCCCGGCAGTAAAACAAGAAAGGAGGACTGTAATCTTCTCTGATAAGATAGGTGCAGGGTTAGGTCCTTTGTTGAATGACAGGCTGACACAAAATGTGCTGAATAAATGCTATCCCCATTCAAGTTTTACTGACATTGTTAAAGAGCTGTTCAAAAGCCCAATACAGAACGACACAACCTACATTTTATTAGTAGGAAATAGCCAAGGTGTTAAAAAGACTGATATAAACAATATATTTGAATTATATGGTCAAGCTAAAGATGTCCAACCGTGGATGGGAAAATTAGTGTTTTGCGCTTTCCCATATTCTCAGTCCCTGTCAGCAAAAGAAAATAATGACATCCATAGCTTGAACATACACATTCACCATTTGACATGTCGTCATAGTGACATATCATTTTTTGATCTTAACAAATTTGTTAAGAATTACTTTTTGACGCGAGATACTGTGTACCTCACGAAAAATAGTCGACGTAAGTTAGCTACTTTGTTAGCTTACAATATTTTTGACTCTGTGGTTATAGGAATTATAACACAACCTGATAGGAATGACAACCGTGTTACTAGTATTAGTAATAATTCAACAGCGGGCTCAAACACACAGTCAATGGCTATAAACTGCCATCGCAGACAAAGGAAAACCCTAAGTTAGGTATCAATTTAGTTGCAAAAAATATACAGGGTTTTTCCGGCAAAGACAATTTAATTGAACTATTTTTAGCAGATTTCAATGTAGATATTTTGTGTTTAACAGAACATTGGCTGAAACATTCTGAAATGTCATTTACTTTAAAAGACTATTTAGCAGCAAGCACTTTTAACCGACAACACTCAATAAGAGGAGGTTCAATGATCTTTGTCAAAAGTAGTTTGAAAATGAAAGAAAGAAAAGATATTGTCAGTCTATCTGTTGAACGTTTAATTGAGATATCGTGTGTGGAATTGGATAGGTATATAGTTATGTGTGTTTATAGGCCGCCACAATCAAATTATAATGAATTTGAATTACTTATGGAGGATGCCTTAAAACGCCTATTCAGTACTACGAAGAGCATAGTGGTGTGTGGGGACTTCAATATAGATTTCTTAGTTCAAGGTCCACTTAAAACTAAACTCGCAAGCCTTTTCAAGTCATATAATTTAGATAATTTATTTACAGAACCCACTAGGACAACTGCTACTAGCGCTACCTGCATAGATAATGTCTTTTGCAATTGTGAATATTTAGAAAAAGAAGTCATACATAAATTACAGTCGGACCATAGCGGTCTATGGGTAGTCCTTCCGTCAGTACTGGAAGCAAAAAAGTGCAATGAATTAAATTGTAGGCCAATAACAGAGAAAAAAATTGAATTATTTAAAAAAAATATAAACATAAAGTTAAATTCGTTGAATTTCGATAGCAATGATCCGAATACGTTATATCAAGTATTGTTTTCAACCTTATCAAAAGAATTTGAACATGTTTTTAACGTAAAAAAAATTACAGAGTTAAAAAGCGGGTTTTCAGAATGGGCAACGCCAGGTATATATAGAAGTAGGAAAAGGCTTTATGAATTGTATGAAGAAAAACAATTCAATCACGATCCGACGTCCAAAGAGTACGTAAAAAAATATTCAAAAACTTTTAGACAAACTTGTTTAACAGCCAAATCGATAAGTATAAGTAAAAAAATTATGGCGTCTACTAATAAAATAAAAACAGTCTGGCAAGTAATTAACAAAGAAACAGGTAAAACGAGACCTAAGGACCAGGGATTTGCGTTGAAGATCGAAGGTAAGTTAGTTAATTCGAAGAAGGACATAGCAGAAATATTTCAAACTTTTTTTAAAAACATGCCACTGCATATAACGGCTAGCTTAAATTCTTCCTCCCAATTAGCCGATACCTTACTTTTGGAAAGTACAAATCCATGTAAAGTTGACTTCCAATTCTCCCATATAACTACCTTAACTATTGTCAAAACATTTAAAGAGTTAAACTTAAAAAAGACTGAAGATTTGTGGGGGTTATCGGTTAAATTAATATCCACTATAATCAATATTCTAGTACCTTACCTTGCTTTGATTTTTAATAAATGTATTGACCAGGGAACCTTTCCTAATCTATTAAAGTTAAGTAAAATCGTACCCTTGTTTAAATCTGGTGATAGTGAAGATCCAAATAATTTCAGACCTATAGCAATACTGCCGGTGCTAAGTAAAGTTTTTGAGAAAGTAATATTACATCAATTGCAAACTCATTTTAGTATAAATAAGCTCTTCCATAAGAAACAGTTCGGGTTTACAAAAGGCCGCTCAACGACGGAAGCAGGCATAGCGTTAGTAAAGCATATCTTTGAGGCGTGGGAGGAGTCGCAGGATGCCATTGGGGTTTTCTGTGACCTTTCTAAGGCGTTTGACTGCGTTGACCACGAAACACTTCTCATAAAATTGCACCGATATGGTTTAAGTAATAAATCACTAAGTCTTCTTCGATCTTACTTAACAGACAGAACTGTAAAGGTTGATATTAATAGGGTTAAATCCTCGGGTTCTGATGTAAAAGTAGGAGTCCCTCAAGGTTCTATACTGGGTCCGTTCCTTTTTTTGGTATATATAAATGATTTGCCCTACCTAGTAGAAAAGCTTTCGCAGATAGTGTTGTTTGCAGATGATACTTCCTTAATTTTTAAAGTAAAGAGAGGTATAAGTAATGTAGACGATGTAAACAATGCTTTATCTACTATTCTAAACTGGTTCACTATAAACAATCTGATGCTAAATGCAAAAAAGACAAAATGCATCAAATTCTCACTACCCAATGTTAAAAATGTTGACACGAGTTTAAAAATATCTGGTGAGAGGCTAGAGCTGGTAGAGTCCACGCTTTTTTTAGGCATAACGATAGACTCAAAACTGCAATGGGGTCAGCATATTGGAAAACTGTCGGGTCAGTTGAGTTCAGCAGCGTTTGCAGTCAGAAAAATTAGACAACTTACAGACGTGTCGACGGCGAGGCTGGTCTATTTTAGTTATTTTCACAGTGTCATGTCGTATGGTTTGTTATTATGGGGACGGGCAGCAGATATAGAAACCATATTTGTCTTGCAAAAAAGAGCAATAAGAGCTATTTACAACTTAAACAGTAGAGAATCGCTAAGGGAGCGTTTTAAAGAAATAGGCATTCTTACACTGGCTTGCCAATATATATTCGATAATATAATGTATGTCCGAAAAAATATAACAATGTTTAAATTAAATAGGGACGTTCATAACGTAAACACAAGGAATAGAAACAAGGTTGCTTGTACTAAATCTCGATTAGCCAAGGTAGGCACATCATTTGTAGGTTACTGCGTTCGTTTTTACAACAAAATTCCAGAACGTGTTCTATGCTTGTCTGAAAATAAATTTAAAACTTTCATTGAAAATTCGCTATGTAAAAAGGCATATTATAGAATAGACGACTATATAAACGATCCTAATCCGTGGTAGTAAACCAATACCACCGCGATTATTATACTTAGTTAAGTATAACTAAGTATAACATATTTTATAATAAAATTGTGTACAGACGACGTGATTGCATATTAATAACTATATGATACCTTATATAACTGACAAAAACTTAACTGCAAGTTTGCTAAAGGTCATTCGAATGGTAGCGTGGTGTTCGGGTCATCTATCTCCCTCCAAAATGGTTGAGACTGATGATGGCTGAGCACTGCGTTATGCTCGTGAACGAGTGCTGTTCGTGTGTCTGGCCGCAGCACTTATGTTTTCCCCTATTATTGTGACACATTTGACTAATGCTTTGGCATTTAGGGTTGTTAATGGCAATCATGAAATCTTATTAGGTTTACATATGGCAACTGATGTATTTGGTTTTAAGATGATTTGAGAAAAGATGGTCAGAGTGGAGTTTTTTTTTCCGCTGCCTTTTTCTTCACTACAATTACGGCCCGAAGGCGGCGGCTTACACTTTACATTGTACATTGACATTCAGCAAACAGAATGTAAATTCTTTACGTTGATTTAAAATTATTTGAATTTGAATTTAACGACTGCCGTTATTTGACAGCCGGCACCAACGGCTTAACGTGACTTGCGAAGCACGGAAGCGCTCGGAAAAAATGCCACTAGCGGTAGTCACTGGACGGTCATCCATTCTGCACCTGACCGCGCCTGTTGTTGCTTAACTCAAATGATTGGTTCCAATCACTAGGCCACGAGCGCTTTTAATGCATCTATAAACCAGGTCAAAGGCCTCTGACATGGCTTCACGACTACCAATTACATGACAGCCGGCACCAACGGTTTAGCGTGCTTTGCGAAGCACGGAAGCGCTTGGAAAAAATACCACGAGCGGTACTCACGGGACGGTCCCCATCCTGCACCTGACCGCGCCTGTTGTTGCTTAACTCAAGTGATTAGTTCTAATCACTAGGCCACGAGCGCTTTGTTATGTATCTATAAACGTACCACTGCAGGAGACAGGCCTTCTCTCAGAATACAATACAAATACAAAAATCTTTATTTCTCCATCCACAAATTAGTTGAAAAATAGCAGTGGTACAATATGGTGCAATAGAAGCGATTTGTGGACAGACTGGGTCCCAAACTAGATCAGAGATCTGTATCTTAGGATGCCAGGCCACCCAAAAAGCTAGTACAACAAAGTATGAAACATATAGAAAGATAGTATAAGCTTGATCACCAAGCGTGCCCACCGCGGATTGGTAATTTCAAGCGCTGAGGTATTTGAACTTCTCAAACACTCAGGCTTCCTCACGATGTTTTCCTTCAATCGTGAAGTTATACTAGCAAGGTATTGCTAGTATAACTTCACAAAAGTACATAACTTAGAAAATGTACGATTCACCTAATAAATAATCGCGATATAACCGTGTAATATATTAAACAGAGTATAAAAACAGAGTTACTATTTAACGATATATTTCAATAACGAGCAATTACTGGCGATTATTTTGTTTTATAATTCATAAATATACAGTAACTTGCTTTACTCGGAGTTGTCCTGAAGGATAGGATTCGTAACAAATGCCACCGACAGAGAACCAAAGCTAACGACATAACCCTCCCCTAATGAGCGCCATAGCGCCATGTCTTTAGCTTGCCGCGTCCAGCATATGCCAGCAGTTTTTAGCAGATCCTCATCCCGCCTGGTCGGAGGGCGTCCTACACTACGTTTGCTGAGGCGCGGTCTCTACTCAAGAACACGTTCACTCCAACGGTTGTTGGTTCTTCACGAGATATAGCCAGCACACTGCCAATTCAGCTCGCTAATTCATAGCTCAGAGAATTAGCGAGCTGAATTGGCAGTGGGCTGGCTATATCTCGTGAAGAACCGGCAACCGTTGGATTAAACGTGCTGTTGAGTGGAGACCGCGCCTCAGCAGACGTAGTGTAGGACGCCCTCCGACCAGGCGGGGTGCGGATCTGCCAAAAACTGCTGACAGATGCTGGATGCGGCAAGCTGAAGACAGGGCGCTATGGCGCTCATTAAGGGAGAGTTATGTCCAGCAGTGGACTAATATAGCCTGAAGAAGAAGAAGTACTGTAACTTAGAAAGCAGTCATTGGTACGTGCAGGAATTTGAACCCACGACCTCCCGAAGGTGAGGCCGACGTTCTACCGCCTCGCTACCACTGCATTCACCCTGCAAACGCTGTTTTGCCATAATATTATTTAGACTTATCCTCAAACCAACCAAACATACGCAAAAAACATCTCTGAAACAGATCAAAAATATTGATAATGAATTTGACGATTCGACCTTGAGTCTATCAAAAATTATCTCTAGGGGATTTAAATCTGGTGAAAAAAATCCTAGTGCTTCAGCGGAAGCCCCTTTTGCAATGTACTTTGCTCCCCAATAGGGGAAGTAATAGCGTAACAGTAGACAATACCGGGTCAGCCACAATTCACTTTCCAAACGGAACTATACACCTGTGCCCTAACCGTTTGGGCATAGGTTACAAGCTAACCTAAGGTTTGTGGCTTAGAGTGCATTTGGCGAATTCCGCGCTGCTTGGTTTTTTATATCGTTTCTTAAAATAAGAATGAATTCCTTAATATGTCAATTGTTGTGTTTTCAAATATTTTTAGTTGTCAAGTAGTTAGCGGGTCTGCCCATGTTTTCTAGTTAATATAACGAGGATCTCTACGTTTTCATTGGCACTCATGCAGTCCAGTCCGTTTACAGTCCGTTTTTCATATTGGCTCGCGTACAGAAACCGTTTATCCGATCCTAAAATTTGGTAATGATTTAGGGCCTATTTAACCTTACCTAACGTAATAGCATACAAAAAAATGCAATAACTATTTATCCCTTCAAACAGTAATAGGTTAAGTCCTCACCTAACACTTTATTCGTTTATGCAATTTGGTAATAAGTTAGGCCCTAATCTAACAGTTTATCTGTGCCTATAATTTGGCAATAGAATAGGTAAACGGATATTGCACTTTCTCGTACGTAATAGGTTAGGGCCTAACATAATACAACGTAATCTATATTGTAAATTGTATCTATTAGATATGGAAGCTGTAGAGCTGAGTTGTTGTAATGGCAGTTGTTGAACTACGTCAGAGGCCTTATGAGCGGCTTGATAACTTCTGGACAGTAAGGCCCGCTGTCTTACAATCCTCCAACAACCCAGTCTTGGCCCCCATCGTGGAGTATAGCCTAACCTTCCTGCGATAGAGGAAGAGACCCGGCAGTGGGGACATACAAAGGGTTAATGTCATCAAGCTAAAAACGTACTATAAATTGTCCCTATGTGCAAGCAATCGATAAGCTTGTAAACGTGCAACGCGCAGATATTCTCAGAGAGCAAAATAAAAGGATAGGGAATTAAACAAGACAACGACATAGCATCTCAAGGGGCAACGTCGCTACGGATTAAGATTAGACAAGACCAGAATATTCTTTTCATCCCACCATCTGGGAAAGAGTATTTTTAATCTTCAATATCTGAGTGGAAAAGCCGTTTTTATTCTCTAGAGGATAAAGTAAATTGAATTTAGAACATCGTGTGCACTAAGTTTGTGAATTAAAAAAAAATTACACTCAATTTAAATAACTGTAGCAACGTTACTTTAAAATTTTCTTAATTATACCTTAGTTTTGTTATAATTTAAAGATTATTCTGTAATACTTACCTGTTATAATGTAGTAATTAATACCTAAACTGAAATAAAAGTGTAACTATCTTGTGATTGTAAACGTTTTTTTTTTTTTGCATTTAGTCATTTCCTCGCTGAGGTGGAATGAAAAGTTACGTGTTGCACTCGAGTGCAAAGATTTTTCACCTCGTGCTCTTTTGATTCCCTCGCTAACGCTCAGGATTCTAATTTTGAATCACTCGCTGCGCTCGTGATTCAATTTTAGAATCCTTCGCTTGCTCGGTCATCAAAATTGAACACGCGGTTAAAAAGCAACTTTGCACTCTTGTATAACAAATAACTATTATTGTACACTGGAAAAACAACAAACACATTTTTTTTATTAAATATCAAATACTTATCAAATATTACTTTTTTAATAAATATTATTTAAAGGTGAGATGTTAAAATACAATATCAACTTAGATTTCTACACTATTATTTGCATGATTCGACCTCGATCAGGAATTCCTGTTGTAAACCGGTGAATTATTTATTTCTTATTCTGTTACACTTTATTGCACAATAAAACTCAAGTAACATACAATGTGATAACAAACCGCTATTTGACTTTCTTTTCAAGTAAGTCTTAAACAGTAAATAACTCTTCCATTAGGCCAAAAAAATATTTTAGTATATTTTTTGAGGACCTAAAAGCAACATAAAAATATATTTTAAAACTTCATTTTCCTAAACAGCCAAAAACACGGTCAGCCATTTTTGTCTATGGTTAAAAGTCCAAAAAATTGTAAACAAAGTTTGACATTATATTATCTGTAAGTGATCTCTGAGCATAGTGAAATAACAACAACGCAACCATGATTTCATCGAATTTACACCCAAAATATACCAATTATCATTATTGCATTGTTCGAGAATTAAAAAACACGTCAATAAGACCCCCGGGAAGTTGTGGATTCGTGAACCCTGTGAAATTAACATTCGAAAAACTTGGCTCAAACTTGCTAAAAGAGACCCCGACTCTTTATCAATTGAAACTCGGGTGTATTTATGTAAAAATCACTTTGATGTAAGTCCTATAATAATCAATGTCCACTGGATCTGGCTGAAAGATGTTTGTTTACATACTTTAGATGGTTTCAAGATGGCGGATAGCGTTTTCGCCGTTACGAATTAAACGAGGAAAAAATTTTTTTACTTTGCAAATTTTGCAGCCATCCTGCATACTTACTTAGTACTTAATAACACAAATAATTATGTTATACTATAACTTATCACTCACATTCAATTAATATTTTACAATAATAATTGAATGTGAATTAATCTTAATATCATTAAACCAATTTCAATTTCAATTACTCTTAGACACTCTAGTGCAGTGGGTCTACAGAGAAAAAATATTACCTGTGGACCTACTAGTGGTGAGACCACGGTTAAAAGGGGACTTTCACATGTATAATATTAGTAGAATTACAGCTCCGCACATTTATTGGTCTACCAAACTAACTAGGAGCGGGCCTGGCTTTCCAGCGATAAGTTCTTTCATCGCACGTCAAAAACCGTAAAGTGCGAAGATTGATGGTACTAACTGGAAACGCTAAAGACTTCTGAAAACAGCACGTTTACATACTAGAAGTCATTAAAACTTTCCGCTGGAATATACCTTCAGTACAGACGGCGACATTCAAGCTCTGCTCCGATTTTTGTGACACGGTTAGGGAGTGGTATTGCATGATAATGTACAAATTCATAACCTAGACAACAAAGTTGTTAGCTCTTGCCGGGATTTGAACCCACAACCGCTTATAAGGAAGTGATAGCGACGATCTTCAGTGACGATCGGACAGAAGTAAAATTTTATTTAATTAATTTAAATGTTACTTTTGTCGATCAAAACTGAAGGGATAATTCCCGCCATATAGATCCGACTGTCGTAATCTTTTTTTTAGCCCTTTAAAGAGCATCCTCCGGAGGACACTGGGGACGGAGGTGGCGAATGCTCATGCATAACAGCACGGACCCGGCCGTGCTGCCAATGTGGGGCTCACAAGAAGTGCGCCTACCCACTAAACACCACCTTGGGGCTGGCTTCGGTCATAAGGACCCCTAAACCCACATCGGGAGCGACCCCCCTCGAGGCCGAGGAGGGCGCACAGCGGAGCTCCCTAGAGGAGCGTCCGCTTAGAAGAGTTTACTACACCTGCTAGGAAGGAGCAATGTCCCCACTAGCGGGGACACTGGCGGGGGCGGGGCCTGCGTCTGACTGGGACCGAGCCTCTAATAGGTGGTCCAGAACAGACGCCAATTTATCGGGCGAGTCGACGAGTACGTTTCTAGGGCGCATCATGTAACGTGGGTTCGTCGTGGACGGAGAGTGCGTCTGTCGTACATCAGACGTTCTATTTATCGTACGTCCGTTAAAAACTTTGCTTGCGCGATGCAGGAATGCCAAGTAATGTAATACGGGCGCAGAGTTAAGGTGCTAAGCCGCGCCAACAATGGAAAAAAAATATAACTTGTTTAATAATACGTGTTTATTTAAAAGTGAACACGAGAAATCTTAACAACTGTGACAACTATTTTTAGAACCTGTAGTCTAGAACTTAGAATCAACAGCCAAGGACTTTAATCAATTTCCTCCAAAAACGGCCGTTTTTAGTGGAAATCGAATAAATTTCTAATCTATTGATCATAGGTTCTACACTGTAAGTTCTAAAAATAGTTCTCACAGTTGTTAAGATTTTTATTATTATTATTATTATTATTAATACTTTATTGCACCATAAAATTGTACAATGCGGCGAACTTAATGCCATTAGCATTTTCTACCAGTCAACCGCAGGAGGTATATCGAAAACTAGGCAGGCGTGCAAAAAAATAAAAAAGGAAAAAGAAAACCTTACACATTAATTATATACTTACACATATAATACACTAAACATATATATTAAAATAATAGTATATATATATATATATATATATATATATATATATATATATATATACATACACATCACATTACATACAAATATATATATACACAGGTTAAGATTTTTCATGTTCACTTTTAAATAAAAACGTATTATAAAAGTAGTTAAGATTTTTTTTTCCATTGGCGGCGTCAGTTAAAGCCCCGAAAAGACAACACCATCTAATGTCATGAGATGTATAAAATAACAAAATAAAAAAAATAAACCTTTTTTACTTAGCCTCCTTTGTGCCTTTAACCAGCAGCGGGCCACAAAAGAGGCCAATTAAAAAAGAGGACATATAGCTATTACTTATTCCCTGTACCCTTCTGTACCCCACAAATCTTTGACTTGCCGTACTGACGGCAAAGGTACAACACAATACATTATAATGAGGGGAACAACAAAGCAACTGGGAAAACTGAGTAAGTACATATGACGTGTACAGTCGAACTAATATTATAAAATACTACGAGTATTATAATACTCTACGTAATACAGAGAGTATTAAAGAGGTTCCAAAGGACATTGACCACTTTCGGCTATGCGTGAACAGCATGTTCATAATGATACAAAGTAATAAATGGTCATTATTAATAAAAACACGAATATTTTTTATATTTTCGGAGTAACCCTTTAAACGATAAAACCAATCAATTTATTAAGTTTTCTTCCTGTCTTTTTTGCCACTTTCGGCTTTGGTGTTGCCAGTACTAATTATTAATTTATTATCGATTGGGAAATAATTCGTATCAATATTTATTTTATGTTCTTTTTAGTGTGTGTTGTAAACAATGAGGTGTGTTTTGTAAACAATGTTTTGTGTGGAATGAATAAATAGGCAAAAGTGTATCAATTAATATCTTTATAGCTTCTCACAAACTCCTCACGAGCAAATGAAAAGAAATACGACAAGAATTGAATCGGAAATCGATTACTTTTTTTCTGGCAACAAAAAAAAAGCTGTCAATAGTGTCAATCACAAACTGTTTTGTCTATTCGCTTCGTCTTCGTGAGGCAAAAATATTTTCTTTAACGGTTTTCATCTTTTAACGACTTGGCTTGTGATAATATAGGATAGGTAATCATATTTTAAAAACTTTTTTTTGTTATTGTGTCAGTCACATTTTTTTAGTTTTAAAACATGTACGTACCTAAAAAAACGTGAAACTTTTAAAAATGGTGGCCAATGGCGTCTTTCATCTCAACAAGAATGTCGATCCAGCAAAATATTTTTTTTATTTATACGTTCAATGAAAAAAGCAAAATTATTTGTTTAAAAATAAATAAGATTTATTGACCAAGTTATCTTTTTACTGATATTCTGTTCACGTTTAGCCTGATGCTCGAACAAAATGGTCAATATCCTTTCCCTGTTGATGGTGAGTCGCCCATTAGCTCAGTTGGGAGAGCGCTGGCACGGTTAGCCAGAGGTCGCGGGTTCGAGTCCCGGTATGAGTGGAATTTTTAGCCTCTAAATAGGTTCAATAAAAGTTAAAGTTTGGATATTTTCTCAATGACACAGAGTCGGCTTGGATTTGGATGAAATTGGGCACAAATAGTTTGTAACCTCATAAATAACTAAAAAGTAAAAGTAAAAGTAAAAAGTGTTTATTAATAGAAAAGAAATTACAAATATGTTAGTTCGTTGGCTCCCACACTAGGCTTAGCCTGTGTTGTGGATGCTGGTTTACTTAATAGCTTACATAAAGAATTTAAATAGAAAGAGAGTGTAGACAAATAAGTATCTGAAATGTGAATAAGTAGCTACTTATTATTAAATATATTATTATGGATGGTAATATTTCTGTGATGTTCATGGTTTCCACACTAGGCCTTGCCTGTAACGTGAAAAACTCTTTGCTGTTTGACAAGTTAATAATTACATACGTTTTTAGTACTTATTTTCATAATACTTTATTCATTAATTAATAAGAGGTATTACACAGTCTGAAAATTCGCACAAAGCTTAGTCATAAAAACTAGCACAATAAAGAATAAAATAAAAAATTAATAAAAAAAAATCAAACTTAACCAAAAATACCGCCCCGGGACACACCCGACCCAAAAGTTCCCATGACGTTAGCAGCGTTACCTCGTTGTTTGTAACCTTAACTATAATACTGCCGTCCTAAGAAGAAAGGGCGCGGCGGCTTCCATTTTTGCCTAAAATGAGTTAGAGACTTGTTTGTTTTTTTTTACTTTACTGTACAGTAAAACTATAATAACAACTCAAATAATAAACAGTGTGATAAAAATTACGTACAAAGGCGACTTATCCAACAGAGATTTGTTCCAGACAGCCTAAAAATTTTAGACAAAAAATAGAGAGTGGTTTTAAAAACCTATTTAGAGGCTTAAAATTCCACCCATGCCGAGATTCGAACCCGCGACCTCTGGCTATCCGTGCCAGCGCTCTTTCCAACTGAGCTAATGGGCGACTCACCGGCATCAGTGAAATTTCGAAACTCTTTACACTATTCTCTGTATTACGTACAGGCAGCGACTACTGGCTTAAGTAAATTGCATCACTTACAGCCCCGACTACCTATTTTGCAGTTAGGTTTTTACATCGGAATGATATCACTGTACCCACATGATTATACTATTTTTATTTTTAATGCACTAACCCGTGCTAAGGACAATTTTAAAAACCTATTTAGAGGCTAAAAATTCCACCCATGCCGGGATTCGAACCCGCCACCTCTGGCTATCCTTGCCAGCGCTCTTTCCAACTGAGCTAATGGGCGACTCACCGGCATCAGTGACATTTCGAACCTCTTTACACTATTCTCTGCCTGTACGTAATACAGAGAATAGTGTAAAGAGGTTCGAAATGAATAATAGAGAGTGGTGCCAAGCAAATAAAATTGATTTAGATTGAGCAAGAAGATTTTTTTAAACCGAGTTTCTTCAGAATACCATGATGTCATTCAGTTACTTTTGAATAAGTTACTATATTACACACGAAACATTTAACAGGACATTACATAAGAAATAAAATGGACAAAGGCGAGATTTCTCCCAGCCATCCTTCGACAGTCGGAGGATTAGAAACAAACGGGTTTATAAACCCGTAACCCATCCCGTACCTGACCGCGCCTGTTGTTGATTACCTAGTGATTGATTCCAACCACTCGGTTCCACTAGGCCATGAGCGCTCGATGAATAAACATATCTAATTGGGCTTTCCCTAGAGTGTAGGTACTGAAACGTCATGACGTCTGCTGCCTATGCAATAATGCAAATAGGTAGGGATTCAAAGCATCGACCTAATAACCCACATTCCGTACACCAATATGCTCGCGACACCCCTGGTAATGAAACAACACACTGGCGCAGCGGATACGTGGGATGATATCACCAATAAACAGCCAATATCGCCGCCACTTTATGGCCCATTGGACTCCTTGACCCTATTACGTTTGACCCTATAGGCCACAGTATGTGAAAATCTGATGAAGACCTTCATATTATATTCTTTTTTTTTAATGCATTAACCCGTACTAAGGACAATTTTTAAAACCTATTTAGAGGTTAAAAATTCCACCCATGCCGGTATTCGAACCCGCGAGCTCTGGCTATCCGTGCCAGCGCACTTTCCAACTGAGCCAATGGGCGACTCACCGGCATCAGTGAAATTTCGAACCTCTTTACAATATTCTCTGTATTACGTACATGCAGCGACACCTGGCTGAAGTAATTTGCATCACTTGCAGCCCTGAGTACCTACTTTGCAGTTAGGTTTTACATCGGAATGATATCGCTGTACCCACATGATTATATTCTTCATATGTAATGAAGGAACTTTAAGGGTGGATTTTTCAATCCTCACATAAAACTTATCTGTCTTATAAAGTATTACAAAATATAAAAACCTATTTAGAGGCTAATATTACAAAATAATTAATTTTGAACTTTCTAAGTTTCAATAATTCTAAATTGCATCAACTACCCGTCTTTAATTTCATTCTTTTAGGCATAATGCCGCCAGTTGTAATGTATTTTTATATAATTCCTTTTACTGTAATTTCTATCTATCTATAACCTCCTGATGCCCACGGTACTTCTGTGAGTACTAAACAAGTGAAGCCGTTACTGCCCAAGCTATGAAATATATTTTTGCAGTAAATGCCCACTGTCTTTCACCGAGGACAAATATTTTGTATTGAAACCACATTTAAATTTACCGCCATTTTTTTACGGATTAAATGCGGAAGGAACTGACATGCAATCACTCACAGCTGTCATAATCTGTGGCCAATCAATCGTACATTAAACAAACGTCAAAAAAAGGAACCAAGGAGCGGCCACGTCGAGTACAAGTACAAGTAAGTTGTAATCTGTTTTTAATTATGTGATCTTATCATTTTATTCCGTAACTCTCATGAAACCCTATTGTTGAATGTATCAACAAATGGCAAACACAAATATTTTATCGATTACGTTTGTAAATAATATTCTATGAGTTTCAATTTAAATTGGTGATTGTCTGAGTACCGTGGTCATCAATTACATAAAAAACGTTTTACGTTTAGTCCTCACTTGAGGACTCTGGACCGCTATGCTATAATTTTAGATAAACTTTTAATTGATTTTTTTTCCAGATTATATGAAAAATAATGAAATTGAAGCCGGTTTACCAATGTTGGACATAGATCTCTCGGAGAACGTAAGAGATTGAATGTGCTAAATACATGTCATCTATTGTAAAGAGTCAGCAGAAGTGTCGCCACTGTCAAAGCAATAAAACTAGAATCAGATGTAGATACTGCGATATCTTACAATCGGTTTTCCGTTGTTAAACCTAAGGGTTTAACAACGGAAAACCGATTGTTTCTCAAATTTTCATAAGTGTAGGGTGCAGATGTAGGTTTTGAAGAAACATGTTTTTGTTTTATAATTTTAGAACAGTTTTTTTGGCACGTTTATTTATTTTTATCTAAGAAACTGATGTACGTGAAACTGATGCATCTTACATGCAAATAGTTAACTGCATGCTTAGTAAGGAGTATGATAATAATACTACTGTTGTGTTATTAATAGGGGACAGCACAGGAATACAGCAACAAGATTTGACAAATTATTTTGATTCTATAGTTGCTCTTCAAGCAAGAAAAATTGTAATTTGCGCTTTCCCTTACTCAAAAACTTTGTCAGAGACACAAAATGCCCGGTTAGATAAGTTAAATCGGCTATTGTTTAATATGACCTTTGGCCATCGAGACAAAGTATTATATTTTGATACGAATAATTTTATTCGAAACTTTATATTGACTAGGGCCACAATACATGTGCCTCTTTCTTCGAAACGACAGATTGCCAAATTATTGGCATTCAATATTTATGACCCCATTATTGTTGAGACAATAAAACAGGGACCAACTAAAGTTGCTAACTGTAGAAGTTCTACACTCAAACCTCTGTATTCTGAGGTTTTAAAAAAACCTAGTATAAGTAGGTTAAGCTTGACTGCTGATTTAAACTATCAGCGCAGACAGCAGAAAAGCCCCCCTTAAAAAAACTTATCTTAGCTAATCAAAATTTACAGGGCGGTTTTTCTGGTAAATTACTAGAATTAGAGTTATTTCTAGAACAACATAGAGTAGATGTACTCTGTGTCACTGAGCACTGGCTACTAGAGTCCCAAATGATTTTTTCTGTAAATAATTATGAAATAGCCAGTTGCTTTAATAGAAAGTCTGCATTGCATGGTGGATCTTTAATAATAGTAAATAGTAGTTTGAAGTATAAAGAACGAAAAGATATTAGCAGACTTTCTGTTCAAAAGTTGTAGAAGTATCATGTGTTGAACTGGCTAAGCATATTGTAGTAAGCGTATACAGGCCCCCCGCCAGTGACTACAGTTTATTTGAATCCGTACTAGAGGATGTTTTAAAGGTAGCTTCAAGTAGTAGCAAGAAAGTTATAGTATGTTGAGATTTTAATATAGACTTGCTGGTAGACTCCGTTTTAAATAACAAATTAAAACTTATTTTCAAGTCTTTTAATTTAGTTAATATTTTCTTAGAGCCTTCTAGGATTACCGAAAACACAGCCACCTGTCTTGACAATGTATTCTGCGACTGTGAATTTTCGCATTGTTCTACAGTAACTTGCTTAAAGTCAGACCACAATGGTCAAATTGTCCACTTTGAAGCAGATTTTAAAAAAAATGAGCAAGATATAATTTATCGGCCCATTACAGCAAAAAAGATGGAATTATTTAGAAATTACATACAAAGTAGCTTACCTACACAAAATAATAAGACCCTTAATGCAAATGCTCATTATGGAGATTTATTCAAAGTTGTTTCAGGTAGTTTTGAAAAAGTTTTTAAATTAAAAAAGTTATCATCAAAAAGAAATAAAGTAGCATTTAGTGAATGGGCTACTGCCGGCATCCGAAAAAGCAGGGACACACTATATGCGCTATATGAGAAAAAAACATACACATATGACCCCAGTTTTATACAGTATGTTAAACTATAATATTCAAAATTATTTAAGGCCGTCTGCCACAAAGCAAAATGTGAGCATATAAAATCAAAAATCCTTCAATCGTCTAATAAATCCAGAACAATTTGGGCTATTATAAATAAGGAAACCAGTAAATCCAAATCAGGAGATCGCGAACTTTCACTTAAAATAGATGATAAATTAATAAACTCAAATGAAGACATTGCTACGGCTTTTGAACAGTTCTTTACAAATGTTCCAATTGTAACGACAGCTCCTTTAGACTCTTCTCCAGCTCTTGCTGTAAGTATTTTGAAAGACAATGTCCCCCCATGCCATCACGATTTTTCGTTCGACTATATTGAAGCCCATACCGTGATTAAATCGTTTAAAAAGGAACAAATTTAAAAACCTTTTTAGCATCTAAATAATGCTAAAAATTTCACCCATGCCGGGATTTGGCTATCCGTGCCAGAGGTTGCGGGTTCAAATCCCGGCATGGGTGAAATTTTTAGCCTCTAAATAGGTTTTTAAATTTGTTCCTTAACATGGGTTAGTGCATTAAAAATAAAAATAGTGTAATCGTTTAAAAAGCTAAAGCTTAAAAAAACTGAGGACTTATGGGGTATGTCAGTAACAGTAGTTAGCTCAGTAATCGATACCCTAGCACCCCATTTAGCCAAAATCTTTAACAAATGTTTAGATGAGGGTATATTCCCTGATCTAATGAAATATAGTAGACTCGTTCCTTTATTTAAAAGTGGTGATAAGCAAGATCCCACAAATTTCAGACCAGTCTCAGTTCTACCCGTTTTGAGTAAAATATTCGAGAAGATAGTTCTAGGTCAGCTGCTTACACATTTCAATGACTATCAACTTCTCCATGGTCAGCAATTCGGCTTTACGCAAGGGCGCTCTACAACGGACGCCGGCGTCATGTTAGTTAAACATATATTTAGTGCATGGGAAGAGCGCAAGGATGCTAGAGGCGTATTCTGTGACTTGTCGAAAGCATTTGATTGCGTTGACCATAAAACACTTCTTTTAAAATTAAAGCACTATGGTATAAACGGGAATAGCCTAAAACTTATAACATCATATTTAGAAGGGAGAGTTCAAAGAGCTGATATAAATAGAACTAAATCTTCAGGGTCAGAGGTCAGGATAGGAGTGCCACAGGGATTGATTTTGAGGCCGTTCCTCTTCCTCGTATATGTAAATGATTTGCCGTTCATGGTTCAAAATATGTCAGAGATAGTATTATTTGCAGAAGACACGTCTCTTATTTTTAAAATTAAGAGACAAGAAAATGACCTTGACAATACAAATAATGCTTTCTCTCGGGTACTAAATTGGTTTACTTCTAATAACTTATTGTTAAATTCAAAAAAGACGAAATGTATAAAGTTCACTCTTCCAAATGTCAGAACGGTAGACAGCAATGTTTTACTGGGGAATGACAAATTAGACCTTGTGAATGAAACTGTATTTCTAGTTATCACAATTGATGCAAAGCTTCAATGGGGTCCTCATATAGAAAAATTAGCAAATAGGCTTAGTTCAGCAGCATATGCAGTCAAAAGAATTAGGGAACTAACTGACGTCGCAACTGCTAGGCTTGTTTATTTTAGTTACTTCCATAGTCTTATGTCCTATGGCATACTACTGTGGGGACGGGCAGCAGACATTGAGACCATCTTCGTCTTGCAGAAGAGAGCGATCAGATTCATTTATAGGCTGGGTAGTAGAGATTCGTTAAGAGATTTCTTTAAAGAAACTAACATCCTGACAGTTGCCAGTCAGTATATATATGAAAACATTATGTACGTTAGGAAAAATATCAGTAACTTTAAAACTTTAGGTAGCCAACACAATGTAAATACTAGAAATAAACATAAACTTTTGTTCCCACTATTTAGGCTGGCAAAGGTTAATACATCCTTCATGGGGCATTGTATACGCTTCTATAATAAAATCCCTGAAGATATATTAAGCTTGCCTGAATCGCGGTTCAAAAAATATGTTAAGCACACTTTGTGCCAAAAGGGCTACTATAACATAAAGGATTATTTAGATGACAATGAGGTCTGGAATGAAAGCCAGTACAATGTATGAGTTCTATGTTTAAAATAATTATGTAAACTATGTTAATTAAGGACTTTTGAAAAGACTAAGTTACGAGTTTTTTTTTGTCCATTTTTTCTCCTAAATGATCTAGATTTTGAAATGGACACCTAGTTTGAATTGTAACGTTCATTAAGCCGCAGTTTCTGTGCTACTTTGAATAAAACCTTTTCATTTCATTTCATTTCATTACGAGTCTTGATTACAATAACATGGTATATCTTACACAAGTTCTAAACTTATGTAAGATATAATGTTCCTAAGTCATTTTTAGTTTTGAAAGTTTTGTAATTGCTACCAATTTAACTAATAATTATTTTTTTAAAGTAATTTTTTCCTTTCATTTCCTGCCCACGGTCCTCACTCGAGGACTATTTATTTTCGCTTCTAAACTATTGAAAGTAGTTACTTTTTTATTGCATTACCTGTATATACTATTGCGAACACTATATAATCATTTTTGTGGCATTTATTACAGTTTAAGTTTCTGGGCAGTAAGCTAGTAAAAGAAAAAGTACTCGTGTGAGTACCGTGGGCAGTTAGTCGAAAAAAATTTTTTTACGGTTGGGCATCAGGAGGATAAATATGTCACCTTGAAATAACAAAAGAAAGGCAATTACATCAGATTTTTGAAATCGTTGTTTAATACGATACTCGACAAAAAAAATATACGACGGTTGAAAAATAAGCCCTTGGATAACCTAGATCTTAGTACGAAAATCTCCTGTTACAGTGTTGTTATCGAACTGCTCCGAAACAACTTCACCGATTTTTATGATTATTTTTTGTTTAAATTTGGTAGCTGTCTGAGAATAGGTGTCAGGCTAATTCCCTTGTCCCTTAAGCCCTTAAGATTGTAAACCCTTGTATGTCCGCACTGCTGCGGCACGGGTCTTTTCCTGCACCGCAGGAAGGTTAGGCCATACTCCACCACGGGGGCCAAGTCCGGGTTGGTCGAGGATTGTAAGACAGTGGCGAGCCTTACTCTCAGAAGTTATCAAGCCGCCTATAAGGCCTCTGACATGGCTTAACGACTACCATTGTATGACAGCAAGCAGAATATCCTGTGCTATGGTAACCAGGCAAGGACATGATAAAAATGTAAATACACCCAGACTGAGGGCCACATTACCCTCCTTTTAGTCTCACCCAAGTCGGGAAAAAAGTTTTCATCACTGCCGCCAGATTTGTATCGCAATTCTGGCAGCCGCAAATTTAGCTCGTGGATAAATTTTGGAGAAAAGAAATCTTTGGAGAAAAAGAACACATGGGGAGAATTTTGGGTAACTTCTTAAATACACATTAATTATAACATATAACATTCATTATATTCTTTTTAATGCACTAACCCGTGCTAAGGACAATTTTAAAAACCTATTCGAACCCGCGACCTCTGGCTCTCCGTGCCAGCGCTCTTTCCAACTCAGCTAATGGACGACTCACCGGCATGAGTCATCAATGCCGTCCTAGTGAAAACACCCTGAATAAAAAACATAATTTTTTTCCGAAATGGTATTTAGTACAGTTACATGCCCGCTTACAAGATGCCCGGTTACATGCCCGCACTGGGAATCCAACCTGGGTCTCTCGCTTGCGAGTCTACTGTCCTGCCCACTAGCCATCGCTGGCTAATTAGAGAACATTAATTAAGAATTTGAGGGAAAAAGAATGGCAACTGGCAACCGTGACCAGACACAAACCGGGGGATGGGCAGCAGCGCCACCTGCAGTACAATTCCACCAAACTGCGATCCCAACCCGCATGCCCAGCGTGGGGATTATGGGCATTACCCTCCAATGATGACACAACCTTGCGCTGTGGCGCTCATTAGGGGAGGGCTATCACCAGCAGTGGACTAATATAGCCTGAAGAAGAAGAAGAACCGTAAACAGACGGTGCCGAACCAGGTGGCTGGATTTTTATGTAGTCTGTGGGCCCACTCCCAACATCCGAGTGAGTAACCCAACATTTATTGGCGTCGGCTAATGAAATGGAGCCAAGATCATTGTCACTATGATGAGTAATTCAATCAGCCGTATTGTCTTGGGCTTGGCGTAGCTTGATTAGTTTATTGCGGGTAGATTAGGCACGCTCGCGTCATGTGAGTGGTTCTAAGTTATACAGCATGTACACTCGCGGTTTGAAAATGTTTACCACCTTAAGGTTGGTAATTGCATGCGGGAATCCCCCGCAGCCAGTGTCGGCACCCGCCCCACCTATCTCGGCGCGGGCGCGCCGCGCGCTTGCCCGTAGTGTGAGACAAGCAACCGACGACGCGAGCTCCGTCTCTGCCCACCATGATTAAGCTCTGCGAATCGGAGCGAAACCTGGTCGGACTTTTCCAATATAACAACACCCGTAAGTAAATCCGGACTAAAAGTCTACAATGCATGCACAAATGTTAATTTAGGTAATTGCATGCCACATGGTCGATGATATTAGGTGATTTGATTAGGCATAGAGCATAGATTAGGCATAGAGCATAGAAGAAGCAATAGAGATGCACCCAAGCGAGGTTGCCTTGGTTTTACAATCAATTTCTATTATTTCAATCGTAGAGGGAGTAACACACAAACAAATAATATTCACCGACGTAAAATCGGTTACACTGTGCCTTGATCTATAGTTCTACTCTATCTACGATTTCAATCCTAGTATTTTTGATAAATGTCATTGTAAACAATTCATTTATGTCAACTTTTAAATAAAAAAAAGAGTTTCGTCATCAAAACGTCATGAATACTCTTTTTGTTAGAATCGATGCCACAACTATGAAAAAGTAATACGTACCTAGATATAGCATTTTAGACTTTACTGCACACAGTGTGCTAAAGAATCTAATTTGAAAACTGATAAACATTTTTAGACCGCGACCGTACATGGCTAGGCCTAATAAGCTATCAGGGTGTTATAGGTGCTAGGCATGTCTACTCCATGTAAAAAGCCGGTCAAGTGTAAGACAGACTCGACCGAGGGTTCCGTACAAATTCGTAGATTATATAATAACTCACAGACGTTGTCCTGCTCGGCTGATTTGTAAATCTAAACCATCCAGGGCGCCACCCAAACGCATGAAAATAAAATCATACAAATCTGTCCAGCCGTCGAGAAGTTCAGTGACATACACACGTACACTAGAATTATATAATGACTCGACTCAAAATTCTTAAACTGTTTATAGTTATAAATAGTTTAGAAATCGAGTGTCGCAGTTTTTTCCGAACTTTTCTCGAAGTGCAAAGACTTTTTTTTATGATTTTCTTTAAACGGATTTATGCTCGTTTATTACATTTTTTACAATTTTCTAACGTTTCGGCACTTTTTCAGGTGCCGTGGTCCCGGATGACCAAACGTTGGAAAATTGTAAAAAATATAATAAACGAGCATAAATCCGTATAAAAACAGTTTTAATTTTTTTTTATCATTTAATTAAAAATCTAATGAATGGATTTTTTACCATTTCGACGGAAATTAAAATCAATTTGAATAATTAGTAGGGCTCATATTTTTTTTTTATCCGTGATTAAACTCGATCCTCCACGCCTTATCGAGATGAAGGGTATAGACAGACAGAAGGACGGAGGAACGGACTGAAGGACGACCCGTTGGGCGGACCGACGGACGGAAGACCGAGCGCGTACACCACACAACGAACAACGGAATGTCACATTTTTAAATGTTGTACTATTACACAAATTACACAGATCTCGTTAGCCCTATACTAAGTACAACTAAATGACTTGTGTTATAGGTGCTAACTCGACGATAGATTTGATACAATAAATACGTAGATAACATCCAAGACCCGAGACCAGCAAGAAAAGTTCGTTTCCTAGTTTGACCCGGCCGGGGATCGAACCCGAGACCTTCGGTTTTACAGTCAGCGTGCCAAACCGCTGCGCCACCGAGGCCGTCAATATACCCTAGTCGAGCGGTGCTTTATTTTTCTATGACCGAGCAATATACCGACAACGCTGTGTTTGAACTCGTACTATAGGCAAGTGTAGTATGCTACATAGCAATGTAACGTGCCATCATATATATTGTATGAAAATTATTTCTAGAAAAGGTTGTTAACATCTGCCTTTTAGGTGTAAACAAGTCGTTGCCTAGCAACGGTTTGTTTATCGCCATTCGTTATCGAATTTGACTCAGGTATAGGGAAGGGAGTATATATTTTCATGTCTATAGAATAGGTGATATGAAGTACATCGGGATAATCTAGTGTACAATAAACTCCTATTATAAGAATAAGCTCTATATGCCTTTTCAATGACTAACTTTGAACAAGAAATACACATTCTGTATGGCAATTCGAATATATAATCATGTACCTGATAGCTTTAAGCAATTATCATTACCAATTTTTAGAAAGTAATTGTTTCCACTTTTACTAAACAAAATGTATTACAATATAAATGATTTCATTAATGATAAGTTATAATTCAGCATAATTTTTAATATAATTTTGACATTACTTTATTTACAATTTTATGAATTTTATGCGCTGGTACGGATAGCCAGAGGTTGCGGGTTCGAATCCCGGCATGGGTGAAATTTTTAGCCTCTAAATAGGTTTTTAAATTTGTTCCTTAGCACGGGTTAGTGCATTAAAAATAAAAATAGTGTAATCATGTGGGTACAGTGATATCGTTCCGATGTTAAAACCTAACTGCAAAGTAGTTAGTCGGGGCTGTAAGTAATGCAATTTGCTTAAGTCAGATGTCGCTGCCTGTACGTAATACAGAGAATATTGTAAAGAGGTTCGAAATTTCACTGATGCCGTGAGTCGCCCATTGGCTCAATTGGTAGAGCGCTGGTACGGATAGCCAGAGGTTGCGGGTTCGAATCCCGGCATGGGTGAAATTTTTAGCCTCTAAATAGGTTTTTAAATTTGTTCCTTAGCACGGGTTAGTGCATTAAAAATAAAAATAGTGTAATCATGTGGGTACAGTGATATCGTTCCGATGTTAAAACCTAACTGCAAAGTAGGTAGTCGGGGCTGTAAGTAATGCAATTTGCTTAAGTCAGATGTCGCTGCCTGTACGTAATACAGAGAATATTGTAAAGAGGTTCGAAATTTCACTGACGCCGTGAGTCGCCAATTGGCTCAATTGGTAGAGCGCTGAAACGGATAGCCAGAGGTTGCGGGTTCGAATCCCGGCATGGGTGAATTTTTTAGCCTCTAAGTAGGTTTTTAAATTTTATTTATACATGTTGACATTTAATTTAATTTTACATTGAATGTTTTAATTTCTATTGGTCTGTTGTATTGTAATATGTTATGGTCACTTTAATGTTTTAATAATTAGATTCAATTTTTTTGTCATTTATTTTATTATATTATATTGTTACGGGCTAGGGTTCTGGATTTGAATGTAAAACGCCAATGACAACTTCTTAGGATATATTCACGCAGGGTCTGGTCTGCAGGTCTTCACGACACGAAGTCCACACGTAGATTCCAATCGCAGGTCTAATCGAAGTCCAATAGTATCGCTGAGGTCGTAGGTTATCGCTCGTTTCGCAGTATGTTCGCTCGAAGTTCACTCTTCGCTATTCCAAACGGAACTGACAGCGCGCCGCGGCGACGGCTATTTATATCCGCCGGCAAGGGTTCTAGAACATTCAAGTACGTACCTACACTCGGTGCACGCGGCAATGACTCTAGAACAAAGTCTTTGTCAAAGAGATTTGAACCTTATACTAGTGGACATACAAGTCACTATTGCTTGCAGCGTTTTATTGTTTACTAAAACGCAGCGTGCGGCGACTATTCGATAGGCTTCCAGAAGGCTCTATTCTAGATGGTTCGGGATAGGACCGCGACAGTATTTTAAATTAGGCGATCTAGCAACAACATTTGCACACCGAAAGGTAGAACATGAAGGATCTTAAGAATAAATTTAAAACATGATAATATGTACCCGTGTTCTAGCAAATAAATTATTTTTACTTTACTCTACTTTACTTTTACCAACGTAGCTACCTTTTAATAATATTGGCCTTTTTGCATCTACTTAATGAGATGATTTACACAGCGTCCAGTGGTATTCTCACTCACACTAGATGGGTGAAGGGACCACTCCGACGCTGTAGTGCCTGGGTCATGGTTTTATAGATGGCGTACGCTTGCCCAGCACCTATACCATCCTGACAGCTTAGTCGGCCTAGCCCAGAAAGACTAGTCAATACGTGCGGAGCCAACCAAGCCGCGTGTGGTATTGCGACTGCAAATACGCAAATGTACGTAACTTTGAAATTAAACAAAGTCATTGGTACATGCCCGCACTCGGGATCGAACCTGGGGCTCTCGCTTGCCAGTCTATGGTTCTACCCACTGAGCTACCACCGCTGTTACGTAGCTACCTAACATTGTAATATCCGAAGACGCTAGCTTCGAGACAAACCAGCAATGGCTTAACGGAGCAGTAAACGAATGAAATGTGTATTTTTTTTTTAAATAACAAAAAGGGTTCTGTTTATATTTTTGAGGTAAAACAATGTCCCTGACAATTTTTGAACTAAAACTTTCGCAGAGCCCAATCATGGTGAGCAGAGACGGAGCTCGCGTCGTCGGTTGCTCGTCTCACACTGCTCACCATGCTTAAGCTCTGCGAATCGGAGCAAAACCTGGTCGGACTCTTCCGATATAACAACACCCGTAAGTAGATCGGGACTACAATGTCCTGCAATGTCCTTGACCATCTAGTGTGAACGAAAGTGCCTCTGGACGCTGTAAATGTTGGATTACATGAAGGAAAGCCAGGGATCGGTGATAAGCGCAAGCATTGCAATATATATTCAGTGTTTTAACCAAGAGACCGACAGGAACAGATAGTCATTGACATTGACTTTTTAATATATATAGCATAGCCTAGCACACCAAGCGGTGGTAGCTCTGTGGGTAGAACCATGGACTGGCAAGCGAGAGCCCCGGGTTCGATCCCGAGTGCGGGCATGTACCAATGACTTTTAATTTCAAAGTTACGTACATTCGCAAATTTGTAGTCGCAATACCACACGCTAACTGTAAAGGGAAACATCGTGAGGAAACCCGCGGCTTGGTTGGCTCCGCACGTATTGACTAGTCTTTCCTGTGGGCTAGGCCGACTAAGCTGTCAGGATGGTAAAGGTGCTGGGCAAGCCTTCACCGTGTACAAAAACCATGTCCGAGGCACTACAGCGTCGGAGTGGTCCCTTCACCCATCTAGTGTGAGTGACGCTGTATAAATCATCTCATTAAATAGATGCAAGTTTTTTTTTTTTAAGTATACATCAAGAATCTTAATATCTGTGACAACAATTTTTAGAACATATAGGCTAGAATGTAGTATTAAAGTCCTAGATTGTTGATCCTAGGTTCTAGAGTGTAGGTTCTAGGTTCTTAAACTAGTTGTCACAGTTGTTAAGATTTATCATGTTCACTTTTGCATAAAAACGTATGAGTTATGATTTTTACTCCACTGGTGGCGCTAGGTAGCAACCCGTTATCAACCCTTGTGTGTCCCCACTGCTGGGGCACGGGTCTCTTCTTGCATCGCAGGAAGGTTAGGCCATACTCCACCACGGGGCCCAAGTCCGGGTTGGTAAAGGATTTTAATACACAGGCGGGCCTTACTGTCAAAAGTTATCAAGCCGCCCATAAGGCCTCTGACATGGCTTAACGACTGCCATTATATGACAGCCGGCACCAACGGCTTAACGTGCCTTGCGAAGCACGGAAGCGCTCAGAAAAATGCCACTAACGGTAGTCATGGGACGCTCACCCATCCTGTACCTGACCGCGCCTGTTGTTGCTTAACCAAGTGATTGATTCCAATCACTCGGACGAGCTCTCGTCTCGTCGAGCGAGCGTCACGTTACTTAAGTATTTACTTAGTGAAATTCTAAGTTCAGAAACTGGCCCTTAGGGTGGTATTGAAGTGCACAACAAAATACCTACTTTAAAAACCTATTTAGAGGCTAAAAATTTCACCCATGCCGGCATTCGAACCCGCAACCTCTGGCTATCTGCCACGGCTATCAGCTATCAGCTCTGGCTATCAGCTAGAGCGCTGGCACGGATAGCCAGAGGTTGCGGGTTCGAATCCCGGCATGGGTGAAAAATTTTTAGCCTCTAAATAGGTTTTTAAATTTGTTCTTAGCACGGGTTAGTGCATTAAAATAAAAATAGTATAATAATTCAACTGTTAATTCAACTGTTAATTAACTACTGTTAATTCGTGGTAAGCGATGCTGGTTGTACAATTACTTAATACTTTAATGTTACTTAAGATGCTGTTACCACTTATTGTACAATTGTTTGTTTAACCTCATAAAAAAAAAATAAAAAAAAAACTCTCGTCAATAATACCTTCTACTTTGATTTAAGTTCTGTCCTGTCCTGAATAGAGTTCTATTATTTTTAAGGTCAGGAATGAGGAAGTTAATTGACGTTAAAATAGTTAATTTCAAAATTTTGATACATTCGATTTGTTGAAAAAACCTAAGTTTCTGAGCTGAGTAAAAATAGCCAATCCGCAGTTCACGCACATAGTTATTAAGCCCATCTCTCTGAGAGACTCCCAAAAGCAATTTAAAATTTATTTAAGTTGTCTTTCCATACCTATTATCTTCGCTAGGACAAAAGTTGGCACTAACCAACTACTAAGTAGTAGCAAGCCCCCGCGCCGTGTTCCAGCGCCCTTTTCCCCTTCTTGTAAGCTCAAAGGAAATTAAAGAAATAATAAATCTGAAGTTCCTTCATTGGCTGTTTGCACACTGGAAACAGGAGCGACGAGTGCGGAATTAACGAGATTGCACTGCAACTAGCTATTCCTTTGTAAGAACTTAAGAATAGTTTTGTAAATAAAAAAAACTAGCAAAAGCCCGGGACTTCGACCGCGTGGCCACAGAAAAAAAATTATCGTTTTCAGATATATTCAGGTTCACATTCCTTTATTGCCATAATCATGTTACTCATTAATATATTAATATAAATTTTAATAGTTATTCTAGAATTGAGACAGGAATGTTGCGTTGGTTTGTGCATGTGGTAAGGATGAAGGAAGAAAATTTGACGATACAAATATTTATTGCGAATGTGAGTGGAAGGGCTGGTAAGGGACGCCCCAGGCAGACTTACACCCACCAAAATGGGGGATGTATTAGCAAAGGGGGCGCGCGTGCATGCAACGACTTATGAACGTTGATGAAGCGAAGGTGATCTGTCAGGATCGTGGCAGTCCCTGGTCTCTGCCTACACCTCTAGAATACAGGCATGAGATTATGTAAGTATGTATGTATTCTGCTATTCGGTACGGAGACGGTTTATATAAAAACTAGCTTTAGCCCTCAGATTCATCCACGTGGCATAAAAAAATCTTAAAATTGACAGATATTTTAATAGTTATTCTCCTATATCTAAATAGAAATAGTGTAGATTTTTATTTTCAAAACAACCGGGCTCGATTCCCGAACGGAGTACAGAGGTTTTTTAAAATGTATGAATGCAGTTTTTCTTGTTATTAAAATCGATGACATGGTTCCTCAGAACAGATCTTCGTATGTCTTATAGTTTCAGACTTTCCCATACTGACCGATTTGAATGAGACACCCTGTATAGGTATTGAGTTCTAGTTTTTTTTTTGAGTTCTTATTTAGTTTAATTTTACTTTTATCTTACAATATATAACATATTTTCCATATTATAGAAGTAGTAGACTCTGGGGCCAGGTATTTGAGGTCGCCAAAAACGACACTTTTCAACATACACCATTTTTTTCCCGTTTCCTCTACCGCTTGCCGGAAAATCACGCAATACAACTCGACAAATTTAACCTGAGACCTATCTCGGAGTTTTCTACTCAGAGCGACGTCTCAAGTTGACCTGGACGGGTTGTGCCCGGGCGATCCCGTGGGTCTAATGACTCAAATATCTGTCTGGACCACCGATAATGAACGCCGGCCGAAATGCCCTCGCGAGATTTGAGACTGTTAAATACAGTTTTATCTCAGTTTTAGTGAAGGTAGCGTCGGCAGATCGATTGTCTAGTGAAGAGGTTTTATTCTTGGTTGACTTCTTATTCGAGTGAAAGTCATCAATCCTATTGCGTATTTGCTTTCGAAGAAAACGAGTGATTTGAAAATGCATTGCACAGGATACCCACGTATCTACGAGTACTTCTAACAAAAATTTAGCGTTGATCTTGTCATATCTATAAACATGTTAGCATGTATGAATTTTAGTATTATTGGATTATCTCGTGACTAACCGCTAGTGGCATTTTTTTCCGAGCGCTTTCATGCTTCGCAAGACACGTTAAGCCGTTACCATACACAATATCACACGCAAACCGTGAAGGAAAACATCGTAAGGAAACCCGCGGCTTGGTTGGCTCCGCACGTATTGACTAGTCTTTCTTGTGGGCTAGGTTGACTAAGCTGTCAGGATGGTATAGGTTCTGGGCAAGCCTACACCATCTATAAAACTATGTCCCAGGCACTACAGCGTCGGAGTGATTCCGTCACCCATCTAGAAGATACCACTGGACGCTGTATCATCTCATTAAGTAGATGCAAAAAAGGCCAATATAATATAATAATATTGTTAAGAGGGTGGGCAGGGACACGCGTCAATCAAACAACATGTAAGGTATTGAACTGGTGTATTCACACGAAACTCATCTACCTACATATGTATAAATAACACAACTACCGACAACCCCCTTTCAAAAAAGAAAAAAAAAATAGTTTCAATCTTAAAGTAAACCACCAGTACTAAACATAAGGTATAGTACGCAGTATGCCGCTTCCCTTACATGCTAACAAATATATCTAAATTAAATTCATAACGAAGTGGACTATTACTAACAAAATGCCTACTTCTCACAGGTTTTCTGAACTTAATAAATAAACTGTACTAATTATGCAAAATAATCAAACGATTGCGAAAAACAAATCACACATTAATAGCTAGCAACTTATTTCTATAAATGCATTAATTTGTGTCGTTACAGGTGTCTATTGCATTTGGCTAGGCTATTAACCTTACGAGTTTAGTAAGTAACCTTGAATAGATTACCTACATTAGATTTTACAGCTACATTCCTATAATTATAAAGTTTGTGCATGCCTATTTACATTTATTATTATACTGCCTGCAACTTAGGTACGTATCTTAATTAACACAAACCCAATTACATTAAACTTTTCAGGTAGGTATTATTATTATATTTTTTTATAGAATATAATTTAAATTAGCTTATTGATAAATTTATGGTTTCTTCTTCCATCTAGGCCAGTAAGTTTATTGGTAGCTCCACCGATCAGGAGGTCTCACTATTCTGCCGGAACGAGTAATGTATTGATTAGTGGTCGGCTGATTAAGAGGGAGCGCTTGAGACGGAGGCTGAGGACTAATTCGCTGAGGAGCTGAAAACGGTGATCCACTGATTTCTTTACTCGGCATAATATCGTCATAAGGTAGCATGTCAGAGTTTTGTTCACTGAAGTCCGGGCGTAGCTCCGAATCAACAATTAAATGTCTGCGGTTGCGTACTAAACTTCCACCCTTATCTATCGATATTAAGTATGACCTAATACCTACTAGAGCTCGTACCGTGCCACTTACCCAGCGCCCATCTACTCTAACTTTAACTTTCTGGTTTGTTCGTAATGGTGACATGTCTCGGGCACCTCGATCATAGTGCTGTTTCTGCCTTTCTTGTCGACTTTGTAGTTCTTGCTTCACGTTACGATGTATCTTAGGGTGTAGTAGTTTTGGTTGACATGGTATGATACTTCGGAGCTTTCTATTATTGAGTAGTTCTGATGGAGAAGGCAAAGTACTACTTATAGGTGTATTATGGTATTCTAGTATAGCTAATCTGAAGTCAGTTTTTTCAATGCGTGTTTTCTTTAGGATATTTTTTATTATTTGCACTGCGCGTTCAGCCTGACCGTTAGACTGTGGGTATCGAGGTGATGAAGTCACATGCTCAAAGTTCCAGTCATTAGAGAATTGCTGAAAACATTGTGATCTGTATTCTGGACCGTTGTCAGACATCACCACATCCGGTATACCCTGTTTACTAAATATATTTTTCAATTCATTAATTACGCACTCAGACGTTAGTGAATTTATCTTTGCCACTTCTATATATTTACTATAGTAGTCAATGACAATTAAATAAATATTGCCGTCAAAGTGAAAAATATCTGTACCTATTTTTGACCAAGCTCTTTGGGGAACCTCGTGAGGAATGAGAGTCTCCTTCCTATTTTGATTTCTATATGTTAGGCAAGCTTGACAGTTGTTAATTAGGTCTTCTAATTGAGATGTTACATTCGGCCAGAACATTGTCTCTCGTAATCTTAATTTACACTTCTCAATACCAAGGTGACCTACATGTACTTTTTTAAGCATGTCCGTACGCATTGATTTAGGAATAACAACCCTATTATTCTTCCACACCAATCCGTAGGCAACTGATAAATCCGTTCTGTAATTCCAGTAGGGCATAGCTTCACCACATAATAAGTGTTTATGTAGTGGCCATCCCTCCTTTATGTACTTTACTATAACTTGTAACTCTGTGTCTTTTTCGGTTTCTTTCTGTATACGCGTAAAATGTGTATCTGTGAGTGGATTGCTGGCAGATATTGCGCATACTTGCGCCTGCGCTTCTAGATAATCGCGCGGGATTGTTATTGAACTATCACCACAGCTGTCGATGTCGCTAACCGGTTCCACCGCCCGTGATAGTGCGTCAGCGACATACAAGTACTTTCCTGGCTTGTATATTAATTTAAAACTGTACGGTTGTAAACGTAATAGCATTCTTTGTAATCTCGCCGGTGCAGATGCTACTGGTTTGCTAATAATGCTTACTAAAGGCTTGTGATCAGTTTCTATGGTTACGTCACCCCTGCCATAGATATATGTATAGAATTTTTCACAAGCAAAAACGCATGCCAGCAGCTCTTTTTCTATTTGCGCATAAGACTCTTCCGCTTTAGTGAGAGATCGTGATGCATAAGATACAGGCAAACAATCCTGCATCAAACAGGCTCCTAACCCGTTTTTGCTCGCGTCGACTGAAATTACAACAGGCTTATTCAATGTGTAATACTGAAGTACTGGTACACTCACCAAGCACTGTTTTAATTTGTCAAATGTTCTTTGGTGATCAATTGACCAATGCCATTCAGTTTCTTTCTTTAGCAATATTCTGAGTACATGTGTTTTTTGTGACAGGTTTGGAATAAAATTACCAACATAATTGACTAATCCTAAAAATCTTTCTAAATCTTTACTATTCTGTGGGCATGGCATGTTTCTGATTGCTGATGTATGTGATTCATCTGGGTAAATACCTTCCCCCGTTATCTTGTGACCTAAGTATGTAATTTCTGTTAGACCAAATTTGCATTTATTCTTATTTAATTTTAAATTAATCTCTCGGCACCTATCTAAAACTTTCTTTAATGTCTGATCATGTTCTTCTTTTGTTTTACCGTAAATTAATAAGTCGTCTACGAACAAACAAACGCCCTGTATATCATCAAATTGTTCATACATTTTCTTATGGAATACCTCGGAAGCCGAAGTAATTCCATAAGGTAATCGTAAAAACTTGTACCTACCGAAAGGTGTATTAAACGTACACAAATGTGTACAATCTGGATGTAACTTTTGCTGCCAGAATCCTTGTTTTGCATCTACAGTGCTAAATATCTTAGACCCTGCTAGATTTACTGTAATTTCATCTAAGGTCGGTAATCTAAAGTGTTCCCTTTTTATGGCCTTATTTAGTTCTTGAGGATCTAAGCATATTCTGAGATCCCCATTAGCCTTTTTAACTACTGTCATGCTGTTCACCCAATCAGTTGGGCCCTCTACTTTGGAAAGTATTCCCTGTGCAACCATGTCATCTAGTTTTTTCTTTATATTGTCTTTTAATGCTACAGGTAATTTTCTAGGTGCGTGTACAATCGGCCTAACACTACTATCCACCTGTATTGTATGCTCCCCTGGCATGCAACCCATTCCATCGAAAACATCCTGGTACTGTAATAAAATAGTATCTTTGAGCTCACTTTTGTTTTCGCTAACTGCCAAAACTAATTTCACCATGTTCAGCTCCTCACACGAGTATCTACCTAAAATTGGTGGAGAAGACACATCTGCTATTACAAATTCTAAAATGTAAAATGTATTTTTGAATTGAACCTTCAAGTTACAGCTTCCAAGTACTTTAATATCTCCGCCTGAGTAACTTCGCAATTTGAAGGTACATTTAAGTAACTCTCTCTCAGACATGTCAATTTGTTTTAAGAAACTAAGCGGCAAAACATTCACGTCAGCCCCTGTGTCAAGCTTAAAGCGAATGTCGCTACCATTTATGCTCAAAACTGTAGACCAGTCACTATAATTTGTATTAAATGCATAGATCACCTGATCAGCGGCTTCCTCCTCTACGTACATCTCGTACACATTGGGGTTACACATCCGAGCGAAATGGTTGTATTTGTTGCACCTTAAACACTGTCGTCCAGTCGCTGGACACTGATATCTATTATGTGACCTTCCACACGACACGCACATACTTTCACGAGCACTATATTGTTGTTGATATTGCGGCGATCCTCGCCGAAGCGGCGGGTTCGGTGGCGGCGGCGGCTGACCGCGCTGCACTGGCGGCGCACGCTGCACTGACGGGTGCGCAGGTCCTGTTGGCCGCGTCCACATCATCGCTCTCGCTCCAGTGCCACGAGATGTTGACGTTCCTCTAACCCGCTGAGCCACCCAATGACAATATGCTTGATTGTTTGTATCTTCAGATTCTGCTTCTGAACTATTCAACCCTTCTATGTTAACGTTGAATGCCTTATGCTCCGCGTACTCCTTCTTAATTGTTCCAGCTTGTAATTTTGATATCTGCGCAATATTGCAAATTTCTAGTGCTTTCTTTAGAGTCAAGTCCGGTTCACGCAATAAACGCTCGCGTAATGAACTTTCTTTTATGCCACAAATTAATCTATCTTTAATTAATTCATCACAGAGCTCTTTAAATTCACAGTTCAACGCTAGTTTTTTTAATTCAAACGAATATTGCTCAATCGATTCGCTGTCCCGCTGATCTCTGGTAAAAAAGCGGTGTCTTTCTATTGTCAAGTTCTTTTTGGGCAAAAAGAAAGAATCAAACTTTTTTAGAAGACTATGTAAATCCATGAATGTTTCATTAAATTGCTCATAAACCTCCCGGCACTGCTCACCAATCACATGTAACAAAATGTTCACCTGTACATTTTTTTCTTTATTTTTTAGTTCACACGCTTCATGATAAATCAAAAAAGATTTTTTCCATTTCTCCCATTCTTTTGACAAATTCCCTGAGGTCACACTATCTAAATTGTTCACAAAGGAAAATGGCGGTGGAGGTGCCAAGATAGATTCCATCGTTTCGATTTAGCTTTTAGTCCCGATCTGAATTGTCTTTGTATTATATCTGTACGCACTACAGATTATTACACTGTACTACGACTTTCGTAAACGTTTTTAAGCTCTTTCTAAGCCAGCTGCGCCATGTTAAGAGGGTGGGCAGGGACACGCGTCAATCAAACAACATGTAAGGTATTGAACTGGTGTATTCACACGAAACTCATCTACCTACATATGTATAAATAACACAACTACCGACAAATATAATGCAAATTACAGATTTTTATTCATAAATGTTGCACCAAATGTTGACGACCTCTGTGGTGTAGCGGTAGCGCATCTGCCTACCATGCAAGAGGTCCCGGGTTCGAATCCCGGCTGAGGACAAAAAAAAGCCCAGATCTTGGATGTTTACATGTTTGTGATGTCATTGTTTCTGGTTCCACGACACAGGGTATCCTAGTGTGGGGTCAAAAGCAATGTATGTGCTTGTGTGTAAATGTTATGTTATGTTAAATGCTAAAAAAAAATGTATGTGCCTTCAAGTCGAGACTAAGGACACAGAATTACGCAGAGGATCCTAACTCGAAACAATACCAATTAGATGTCCAAACAGTTAGTCAAAGTTGCCGTGCGATTCCAATAGCTCGCCCACCGCTTAGTTTCAACTCAAGCCTTCAATCCGCCTTCAATTAGGCAACCCATCAAAGAGGTCTGGCAAGTTCGGGGCCTGGGTAAGATCCATCTAAGTTGCGCCGCCGCCACCGCAACATGCTTCTAGCAATCCCGAAGTTATCACCCGATGTGGCTCTGATAGTGCTATTAATAGTACTATTAATAGACGATCATGACGAAACTTCATAGCTTCATTAATATTTTTTTTTTAATTTGTAGTGCTAAATTCTCCAATTATGGGATTATCGGCATTATCCCCCCATGATGGTCTCGGTCATTAGGGGAGGGCTGTGTCCAGCAGTGGACTACATAATATAGCCAGAAGAAGAAGAAGAAATTCTCCAATTTCAGGTTGCCTGGAAGTAATTGCTTTCAGGAATAAGGCCACCAATTGTATTTGATCTTTTGGATCTGCCGTTTCTGTAGCTATTTTTCCGGTATACAATAAAGAATATTATTATCTTATCTTAGCTTATGTTTTGGTCCAGTTCATCCAAAGGTTGTCTGGAAGAGATCACTTTTAGTGATAAGGCCGCCGTCTGTACTGTTAGGTTAAGAAATATCTGTGTAATTTCCATTTTCATGTACAATAAACTATCTATCTACTACTAAAATAAATGGTCCTATCTTTATTACTGCTTTCATTATTAATCGGATTCTTAATAAAATAGGCGTGACGACAGTATCAAATAATCAAAGATTAGGGGAAAATAAAAGTAAATAGAACACTTTATTGCACAACCAGAAAAAAGAATACAGCCATGATTTCTTAAATCTATGCAATGTTATACAAATGGCGCCTTTATCACTATTAAAAGGATAAGTGCATATTAAAATGATTTAAAACACTGATTAAGATTTACTAAAAAAACATTACTAATATTTTCAATAAAATAAAAGATTATAAAACTGATTTCAGCCCGGATAGCCAGAGGTTGCGGGTTCGAATCCCAGCATGGGTGAAATTTTTAGCCTCTAAATAGGTTTTTATCAATGCGTAATTCAGTGAGAAAAGAGTAAAGAGGTTCGAAATTTCACTGATGCCGGTGAGTCGCCCATTAGCTCAGTTGGGAGAGCGCTGGCACGGATAGCCAGAGGTCCCGAGTTGATCAGCTCAAGGGTGGAAATTTTAGCCTCTAAATAGGTTTTAAAAAAAGTCATTGTTACATACTCACGAGAATCAAACCCATAGAGAATCAAACCTGGGCGATTGTGAAATATCTCAAATACCTCACAGCTTGAAATTGCCAATCAGTGGTGTCCACGCGTGATAATTAAGCCCCTACTTTCTCTCTGAGAGAAGGCCTGTGCCCTGCATTGCGACGTTTATAGCCTACATAAAAAAGCTGTTAATTGTTTTTTTTTCTGTATGCAGATAGACAAAAAACAATATATCGAGCGAATGTGGTTCGAAAGCCCTATAAGGGCTGTCCCAGGCGTATATACGTCGACCAAATAAGGATTTAGAGTAGAAGATGTAGAGAAAAGAAAGAGTGGAAGTTTTCAATGAAAAGGTAGAAATTCTGGCGAAAATTCTACGTAGCACTTTTCGACACTGCACCCGCAACTATAGACTTTTTGTCGAGAGGTACGCCGAAAATTTCATTCATGAGGACCTTTTTAAAGAGAGAAAGGAAGGTAAAGACTGAAAGTTGAAAAAGCACTGAAACAAGGCCTTTTTCGAGAAAGGCATAACAAGATAGGGAAAAGTAAAGAAATACAGGTAAATGTCTGTTCGTAATACAGAGAGTATTGTAAAGAGGTTCGAAATTTCACTGATGCCGGTGAGTCACCCATTAGCTCAGTTGGAAGAGCGCTGGCCAGAGGTCAGATAGCCAGAGGTCGCGGGTTGGTATCCCGGCATGGGTGGAATTTTTAGCCTCTAAATAGATTTTTAAAAATGTCATTCACACAAAGCTTTTTCCGAGACACATAGAAAGAGAGAGAATAGAGAGAGATAAGTATAGAAAAATAAAATAAAAACAAATATTAATACGAGGCTTTTTCAAGACAAAAGGATAAAGAAGTTGCCATTCGTACCTTTTCCGAGAGAAACCGAGAGACAAGTAAAGAAAAAGAGACTCATACAAGAAAAAAATTCCGAATCTCTTCAAAGTAAACATAACCATCCTGCGTCCTAGTTTGCTCAAGCTATCCATTTTCCTTATAAATCTATTGACATGCATTTTGATTTTATCTTCTTCTCCTTCTTCAGGCTATATTAGTCCACTGCTGGAGATAGCCCTCCCCTAATGAGCGCCACAGCGCAAGGTTGTGTCATCATTGGGGGGTAATGCCCATAATCCCCACGCTGGGCATGCGGGTTGGGGTTCGCAGTTTGGCGGAATTGTACTGCAGGGGGCGCTGCTGCCCACCCCTCTATTATATGTATAGATTTATTATTATAATTATTTTTTTTACTTTTTTTTTCAAATGACATACAATTGTGATGTATTAGTTCGTTATATCGAAGCTTGACACTAAATATTATGCAACAATCTAAATTATTATTATCATTACAATGAATTTTATTCTCTTACAATCCAATAAATTTACTTCATATAAAATTATGTAATGTATACCTATTATGCAATCATACATAATGTACCTATGTTGATTTTGACATTTTATTGAAATACCCAATTTACCAACAATTAGCCTAACCGACAACCGTTAGAGTAAACGTGTTCTTGAGTGGAGACCGCGACTCGGCAAACGTAGTGTAGGATGCCCTCCGACCAGGTGAGATGACGATCTGCGAAAAACTGCCGGCAGATGCTGGATGCGGCAAACTGAAGACAGGGCGCTATGGCGCTCAGGGGAGGGCATATCCAGCAGTGGCCTACATAATATAGCCTTAAGAAGAAGCCTAGTTATTTGCATTTCCGAGTGCTGCACGTCGATGCACCACCATGTACGGAGACCAGTGCTGGTGTGGTCAGTCTCTCCAGCATATGCTGAGTCAGAGCCCCTTTGCATCTGCCACAACCGCAAACTGTATTGTCCGTTGATTTCCTTGTGGTCATTTCTGTTACTTTTCTTGTATGTTTATTTGCTGTAAACTATAGCTTTATGTCACATACTTGTGCTCTTTTCTCTTTGTCTTTTTTATACCCCTGTGTGTGTGTGTGTGTATGTGTGTGTGCGTGGATGCAAATAATGAAATAAAAAGGTTTTATTCAAAGTAGCGCAGACACTGCGGCATAATGAACGTTATAATTCCAACTAGGTGTCCATTACAATATCTAGATCATTTTGGAGAAAAAATAGACAAAAAAACTCCAAACTTGGTCTTTTCAAAATAAATGTATTTATCTCTATCTACGCTCTCGCTATGAGACAAAAAAATGTAAAGAGACTGTGGCTAACATCTCGACAAATACCCCAAACACGTTTCGCCGCAACTGGGAATGCCGACACAAAGAGTTCAGGAAGCCCATTGTCCGACGCAGACTGTCTGCCCGTCTGTCAGACCCAGCTTCCTATTACATAGGCTCTCTGTTGCATAACCTCCAATTGAGAAGCACACGTAAGCCGTAAGCAACCGTCAACACAGTGCCTCAGCATTGCATCTAGGCCAAGCTAGATATTACATCTGCATTCCGACGTTCCGTAGAGCGCTCATGTCCTAGTTTGAAATCAATCACTTGAGTTAAGCAACAATAGGCGCGGTCAGGTGTAGAATGACTGACGGTCCCGTGACTACCGCTAGTGACATTTTTCCAAGCGCTTTTGTGCTTCCCGAGGCAGGTTAAGCCGTTATAACCCAATAATAATATAGCCGTTATAATATTATAACCCAAGGGTTATAATATTATAACCCAAAAATGTGGTATTATTATCCTAGGAATTTTATCAATTTCCTTATTTTAAAAATAAAAACGGCCGTTTTTGGCGAAAATCGACGAAAATCCTAGATTGTTGATCGTAGGTTCTAGATTCTTTGTAGGTTCTAAAAATAGTTGTCATAGTTGTGAGGATTTCTCATGTTCACTTTCAGTTAAAATCGTATTATAATACAAGTTATGATTTTTATTCCATTGGCGGCGCTTGTTAGTCAGTCCCCCACTATACAGACTATCGTCTAGTGTGGGGGTGGCCGGTAACATTGCCGTTTTATTCTTAACATAAACCAATTAATTTTTACCTTCTCATACCCTTTGTAACTTAACTACCTAACTGCCTTCAGGCATATGATTTGAATTCTACATAAAAAGTCGAGCGACAGCCAAAGTCTGTATTCTGAACGCCATGCCACATTGAGTTCGAACGAGAAAATAAATGTGTAATGACTCTGTCGAGTTAACTTATCTTATTTTTATGCGACAAATGTCGAAACATTCGAATAATTTGCGTCTTCGCTTTTTATTCGCATTGGCAAATATAGGCTCCCAGCGCTGTTGTTGTCAGCCTCTGCAGCATATGCTGGGTCAGAGCCCCTTTGCATCTGCCACAACCGCAAACTGCTCTCTTGCATTGTCCGTTGATGGGTTTATTTCTGTTACTTGTCTTGTGTCTTTATCCACTCAAACGTCCGGGTCGCGCGAATTACATTTTAGCGCGCCGAGCGGCCGGTACCATTGTTAGAAAAACTGTAATAACTATAGAATTGCTGCAGCTACCACAAAATAAAAAATACTTCCGAATAGCTTATGAAATGCACTATCAGATAAAGTAAAAATGACGGCTCCAAGTAACATTTTATAGTGAAATTTTTAGTGGTTATTAGATTCACAATATTGCTTTGTGTCACATACTTGGGCTATTCTCTCTTTGTCTGTTTTAGACCTCTGTGTGTGTGTGCGTAGATACAAATAAACGTTTTTGTCTATCTATGTATCTATATATCTGCGCTTTAGCTACGCTTTCATTTCGCATGGGCGATAATCGGTTCCCTGTCCCTATAGTAGGACATATATGGGTCACATTATTATTCAGTAATGCAATTGGCAGCAGTATGAGTGTGGAAATAATAATAGTAACAATAATAATAAAAACATGTAAAATATATAAATTGTAGAATAAATAAGCAATAAATTAAATCAATGAATAATGAAACGAATAAGCATGAAATGGAACATAAATTAAAAAATTTATTAACTCTATTTTTAGTAGGCATATAAAGGCATTTTTTATTGTTTTATTTACCAAAAGGAAATGCCGCGGCTCCTCCTCCTTTGTGAATGGAAGGGTTCTTATAATAAATAATAAAAAAATATGAGAGTGTGTGTGTGTGCTATATGCGCCACTGCTGGGGCACGGGTCTCTTCCTGCATTGCAGGAAGGTTAGGCCATACTCTACCACGGGGGCCAAGTCCGGGGTAGATGAAAGATTATAAGACAGTGGCGGGCCTTACCGTCAAAAATTATCAAGCCGCCCGTAAGGCCTCTGACATGGCTTAACGTCTGTCATACATGACAGCCGGCACCAACCTTGGGTTGGTGCCGGCCTTTTTGGGTTATAATATTATAACCCAAGGGTTATAATATTATAACCCAAAAATGTGGTATTATTATCCTAGGAATTTTATCAATTTCCTTATTTTAAAAATACCACATTTTTGGGTTATAATATTATAACCCTTGGGTTATAATATTATAACCCAAAAATGTGGTATTATTATCCTAGGAATTTTATCAATTTCCTTATTTAAAAAATAAAAACGGCCGTTTTTGGCGAAAATCGACGAAAATCCTAGATTGTTGACCGTAGGTTCTAGATTCTTTGTAGGTTCTAAAAATAGAACATATGTTCTAAAAATAGTTGTCACAGTTGTTAAGATTACTGATGTTCACTTTTTGAATAAAAAAACATAAATAGCACACCCCTTACCTTCTAAGGCCCCATGTCCTCCAGTGATGACAAAAACAATTGTTATTTTCAAGATCGGGCTTTACGAAGGTTAAGAACCATTTGTTAATGAAGTGAGAATTGGCTCCCAGGCCTTCTCTCGGAACGATAGTACGGGGTAAACAACGCGTGCTCACCGCGGATTGGCAGTTTCAAGAGCTGAGGTACGTGGACATCCCAGGCCCGCACACTCCCTCTTGATCGCTCGAAGTAGTATTGTCATTTATTTATAGAAGTAGTAAAGTATTTCCAGTGTACGTTGGAGTTTTTTTGTCCTTTTTTTTACTTTGGAGTTTTTTTCTCCAAAAACATCTAGATTTTCAAATAGACACCTAGTTTGAATTGTAACGTTCATTAAGCCGCAGTTTCTGTGCTACATTGAATAAAACCTTTTCATTTCATTTCGTTTCATTATTCAAGTGAATTTAACCAATACCTTTAGTCGGTGGTGTAACACGAATCAGAGTTGAGTTTTTAGGGTTCCATAGTAAAGGGTATGGAAAGAAAGAATGAGGACATTTATTTAGGGCGTTCCTTCTTTTATAATACGTTTTTATCTAAATTTGAACATGAGAAATCTTAACAAATGTGATAACTTTTTTTAGAATTTACTGTCTAGAACCATATATGATCAATAGATTAGAACGTTAATAGTTATTTGTTATACAAGAGTGCAAAGTTGCTTTTTAACCGCGTGTTCAATTTTGATGACCGAGCAAGCGAAGGATTCTAAAATTGAATCACGAGCGCAGCGAGTGATTCAAAATTAGAATCCTGAGCGTAAGCGAGGGAATCAAAAGAGCACGAGGTAAAAAATCTTTTCACTCGAGTGCAACACGTAACTTTTCATTCCACCTCAGCGAGGAAATGACTAAATGCAAAAAAAAAAACGTTTACAATCACAAGATAGGTACACTTTTATTTCAGTTTAGGTATTAATTACTACATTATGACAGGTAATTATTACAGAATAATCTTTAAATTATAACAAAATAATACTACGGTATAATTAAGAAAATTTTAAAGTAACGTTGCTACAGTTATTTAAATTGAGTGTAATATTTTTTTAATTCACAAACTTAGTGCACACGATGTTCTAAATTCAATTTACTTTATCCTCTAGAGAATAAAAACGGCTTTTCCACTCAGATATTGAAGATTAAAAATACTTTTTCCGAGATGGTGGGATGAAAATGATTTTTTTCCATTGGTGTTCACCATTGGTAATCACAAAGTCTCTAATCCATGTCATACAAATGTAGTAAAAATATAGTAATAACACGTATTAAAGTATTTTTGTTATTTATTCTTACATCTATATTTATAGGATAGCCTAATGCGACAGATTCGGTACAATCTAAATGACATTGACTTACTAAAACCAGTGTATGCTAAGTAATATACATTTACCAAATATAGGACACAAAATGCATAGACAGTGTTTTGTGAACTCGTCCATAGTGCATAAAAATAAGGCCGTATAATCAGCCACCGTGTTAACAACTAAAATTACTTAAATAACAAAAAAGTAAAAAACAGCCGGTAATTTCCGGTTGTTCGGTTGTGGCTATTTTTATTATTTCAGTTTTGTTAGTCACAAGATAACACTTGTTTCAACAACAACTTAGGGCGCTCCGCAGCCGCAAGTAAAGTCGCAACTTTCACGAAACAACCGACGATAAAAGACCAAATTATCCCGACAATATGTCTAGTTTAAGGGACGGGCGAAATGGGGCGCTCTCGAGTCTCGAGTGGTCTAGAGGAGAAGGGCCATTCATTACCGACCCCGCTGTATCGCCAGCAGCCGATAGATAGCCTATTTGCCAACTACACGGGCTCAACTCAAGCTGACGCTATTCACCCGACTGCGACAGAGCGGTGGTAGCGGAGATGTGTAAAACGCTGGCTCCTCAATCGGAAGGTCGCGGGTTCGAACCCCGGCATGTACCAATAACTTTGTTTTCTAAGTTATGTGAAATTATAGTAGCAATACCACTCGCTGACCGTGAAGGAAAACATCGTAAGGAAACCCTAGTGTCTGAGGTGTTAACGTACCTCAGCGCTTGCTACGTACAATGGCCCAACTATGAGGCTAAGTGCGCAAATCTCAGGTCTAACTAACCTTCGATGGAGCCCCAACGGCGATCACTTCTTTGAGCTATGTGCCCCGCCCACTGCCACTTCAACTGAGATATTCTTCAAGCTATATCAGTAACGTAGAAAAGGGTATAATAGAAGTATAAACATAAAAAACGTTGTTTGGTCGGTCAACAGCAGTATCTTTCGCAGGTAAAGATTGACAGTACATACAATAGTCTGAGCATGATGAAATTAGTTTGATTCCCTCGGGCACCGTATATTGATTTGTACAAATGACTTCAGTCTGAAGTGTTTTTCAGTTTTGTTTTGTCCTGTGGGACCAGTTTGGGGTGGGACCAATTAGTTGTCCAATAAGAGAAAAGATCAATTCATACATAGAGTACTCGTACTAATAGAGTGCGCTCGTGGCCTAGTCGCAGCAACAGGCGCGGTCAGGTGCAGGATGGGTCCCGTGACTACCGCTAGCGGCATTTTTCCTAGCGCTTACGTACTTCGCAAGACGCTGTCACGTTGTTACCGGCTGCCATTAATGATAGTCGCTAAGCCATATCAGTGGCCTTGTGAAGGGCTTTATAACTTCTGACAGTAAGGCTTGCCACAGTTTTACAATCCTCCACCAACCCGGACTCGGCCCCCGTGGTAGAGTAAGCATGGCCTAACCTTTCTGTGACGCAGGAAGAGACCCGAGCCCCTGCAGTAGGGACATACAAGCGTTGATATAAATGTCAAATACTATTCACAAATACGGGAAAACGTCTGAAAACTATAAATTTAAAATTAAATCATAAAAATATTGTCTTGGAAGTTCGAGAAAAGCTCGGAAAAACTGCGTGACTCGATCTCTAAGCTACTTAAAATTAAGTAAGTACCTACAAAAATGTTCGGAACTCTGGGTAACTTGCGCAAGTTTGACTCGCACTTAGGCGTTATTATGTACAGCGAAATACTTACCTCACTGATAAGCACAGAAAATATGAAGCGAATTGAGTCACACCTTAAAATAGACAAAGTGGGACACTAGAGAACAAGAGTAATGGAATGAAAAATCCATAATAACATGCCTACCTCCCTTAGACATACTACGCATAGACAGGGTATTATTAATAAAAACACAATTTCACTAAAACATTCCTCAAATGCAGTTTAAATATTCTGTGGAAAAGGGAAACACCAACTTAAACTACATTTAAAGAGTCTGTTAAGGAATCGTGGTTTATTTATCTGAAGTCTGTAACCACCTGTTTGTCGTACGCTTATAATTTGTGTCTACACTAACAGTTGTCAGTTGGCCAAGGTATATAAAAAACAAATGTCAGCTTAACAGCTGCCTATCACATTACATCACTTATGTCACAAGTAGAGTTCACGCGTGTAAAGGTTGATGTGCTATCGACTAAACAACATGGTTTTACTTTATGAGCCATATGGCGGCTCTTCGCCTTATAACTCTATGTGTACTCGGTATTTAATACAGCGTTTAGCTCCGAAATAGCCGATTTACAAGTCATCTCGCCGTAACTATGTGAGAAGTTAGTTATGGCTGGATAGAGCCCTTCTATTCCGCGTACACCTACCCATCTATGTCCTGTAGCACATATTAGTTTCAAAAAACCGTTCATTTTAATCATTTGAATATGGAAGTATTTCTTTTTCAGATAGACTTCAGTCGCTTCAGACTTTTGTTTTTTTTATGTAAATTTCAAGCGTATACACATACTAGTGTCAGAGTTACACATATACCTCAGACACTAAGATTTCCTCACGTTATTTTCCTCCACCGATAAGCGAGTGATTTGCTACTACAAAGCCACAAATGTACATAACCTAGAAAACAAAGTAAATTGACATGCTCGCGGTTCGAAATCACGACCTCTAGGCGGTGAAGCGCAAGTTAATTAAGCCCATACCTACTATCCCTCTGAGGGAAGGCCTGGCCATGGAGTGAGACATATATGGGCTATATATTAAGAAAAAAACTGCCCACGTTCGAGTCTCATTCGCTCACCGAGGTTTAATATTGTTAGTGTTAAAATACCTACAGTAAAAATATTCTTATCTTATCTCAACTACATTTTAATTACACCAGACTGACAACTTCTAAAGACAGCGTTCAGAGTTACCTGTGACGGTGCAAACTTTTGTAAATAGTTTTCATAGAGCGGATTGTGACTCAATAATAAGCCTTACCACTACCGAATACCAGCGGGTGGTAACTGGTTAAATAAGCCAATACTAATTTAGACCAGTTCCTGGATAAATCTAATTAATAAAAATAGATTTTGTCTACATTAAAAGAACGTCTTCACCTTCACTTTAGTTGAAGACAATGCTAGATGATGCATGCTACGGATGAATGATAGATGATGAATAAAAGTGGAACTGTCTAATGTAAATAATCACTGTAAATATCACCCACACCCTCTATTTTTTTTCCATCTTCCATATTTTAGATTATGTTATATTTTATTTTAATATTTAAGTATAAATTTACTTACCATCCCACATCCCCGACCTTTACTCTCGACATTTTCTTTAAATTTTAAATTAAAATTTTTACTTAACAAAATTTTTTTTAAAAAAAATATTTTTTTAAATAAATATTATATTTAAAAAAAATTATTTTATTACCGGTTGCCCCCAGGTAGTGTGACGGTGCAAACCTCTTCACACACCTATGCTTCAAACTAGCGCAATATTTTATTATTGATTTTGATTGGTCAAATCAATCAATCAATATTTTATGAAAACTGTTCCTTTAAATGGCGTCTTAAGAGTCTCCCACACGGAGCAATACCCATACAAACTTTTAAAATATGAAAATTACTTTACTAAATTCCGCCAAAAATCCCACAAGCACCATGCGGTTAGTTAATGCATCGCCCTCCCTCCCACTTTTTCAAGCAAAAGCAAGACACGAACACAACACCAATACTTGTGTGAGAAAATGCGCGACGCGTTTCGCCTTTAACACGAAGCATCCCCAGGCTCACAAACGCAAGTGTACACAATTTTCACATTTTTATGCTATTATGGATTTCCGCAAAGTAACGGCTGATTCCATACAGTACAAACTTTTGTACTTAGTTTGGTTTTTATTCACAATTTTTTTATTTACATTTATACTAGCTAACTGGCCTCGTGTCCATCAATCGAGGAGTGCGACAAGGTGACACCATCTCGCCTAAACTGTTTACCAATGTCCTTGAGGACATGATGAAATCACTAGAGTGGAGCCAAAAAGGCATAAATATCAATGGTACTCACATGTCGCACCTGCGTTTCGCCGACGATCTGATCCACTTAGCAGAGAACTTCTCAGATCTTCAGATGATGCTTGCAGAATTGCAAGAGTCATCCCTGAGAATGGGTCTAAGGATGAATATGTCTAAGAAAAAGATTATGACGAATCGTTACGCAAATAGACCTATTATAAAGGTAATGCGCCTTAAGGAGTGGCCTTAAGGGGGATGAAAACGGTGAAGCAACATCTTTTACAAAGCTTATTTATAAAGCCTTTTTTGTCCTGTTTACACACAAAGATTCCAATGCGATGGGGAAAGGTCGACATTCCCATAATTAGGAAACTTTTGGGCTCCGGACCTATTCAGGTGCATGAAAGGGCCTTGTATTTGTGTTTTATTTATGTGGTCGGGATTCAGATGCTACAGCTTTCACATCTTTCGATATATACGATGTTTTACTGTATTTCACAAACTCACATTTTTGTTCCCAATGTCTATTGTTTTCACCAGCTCACAATTCTCATTTTTAATAATAACTAGCTGACCCAGCGAACTTCTTACCGCCAAACAGTCGATTCTTAATTTTTTTTAACTTTCTCTCCTTAAGAACCGTCCTTATACTTCAAGGAATAATAAAAAAAAAATTAGCGAAATCGGTTCAGCTGCTCTCGAGATTGCGCTTACCAACTCATTCAGCTATTCATTTTTATATTATAGAGAAGAGAAGATAATTACTTCCATTAGCAATACCACTCGCTAACGGTGAAGGAAGACATCGTGAGGAAACCGGAGTGCCTGAGGTGTTCAAATACCTCAGCTCTAAAAATTGCCAATCCACGGCGGGCACGCGTGGTAGTTAAGTTCATACTCTCTCTCTCTCTCTCTATCTCTCTCTCTCTCTCTCTCCCTCTATCTCTCTCTGAGAGAAAGCCTATGCCATGCAGTGGCACGTTTACAGGCTACATAAAAAAGAACTTCCACACAAGGTTTGCTTTTGCAGACAAAAAAACGCTAAATATAAGCAATTGTAGTCAGTCTATGTTTCTGGGCCCTACAACACCTGCAGAGGTACACAAGGCTATCATGGCTTTAAAAAACAAAAAAAGTTTTGGTTACGACCAAATAACGACCAAATCCATTAAATTTGTTTCGGAAATAATATCTTTCCCCCTCCGTCATGTGATGAATCTATGTATAAATAACGGCATCTATCCAAAAAAACTGAAACGTGTCTTCTTTTTTAAAAAGTGGTTTACCACTTTTTAAAAAAGAAGACAGAACAGACCTTAAGTTTTATAGGCCAATTGCTCTAATACCAATTTTTTCAAAAGTTTTCGAGAAAATAATTTACCAAGAGTTATATAATTATTTACAAAAGTACAATATACTAGCCCCTCAACAAAAAGGGTTTCAAAAAAATAAAACTATTAATTTGGCAATACATGAGCTTCTACAGGCTGTAATAACGAGTATGGACCAACGTATTCCAGTGTGCGCAGTCTTTATGGATATGACTAAGGCATTCGATTATGTCGATCATAGTATTTTATGTAACAAATTACACTCTTACGGTATTCGCGGTAGTGTACTTTCATTAATAGAGTCTTATCTAAAAAATAGACCTGTACGTTGAGGTCTATTTTTAGATAAGACTCTATTAATAGAATATGTATAAAAACTAAACAGGAGGTTCTTTAAACATCAAAAAGTAGAGTTGTAGAGTACGGCGTGCCACAAGAAGTGTTTTGGGGCCCTTGCTCTTCTTACTCTACATAAACGATTTACCGTTAAATGTTTCTAACCCCTTAATATTGTTTGCTGATGATAGCACAGTAACAATAAAACAGAATGACCCTTCTTTTTACGAACATAATATTAATAACTCTATAAAAGAAATAATAACTTGGCTAGATAGCAATAATCTGTTGGTAAACTTGACCAATATAATGCATTTTTATCAGAGAGTATTTGCTACACCAAATTTAAATATAATGTATAATAATGAAATAATTAATGATACACAAACAACAAAATTTTTGGGACTCATAATTGACAACAAACTTACATGGAAAAACCACGCTGAAGAAGTTTGTAAAAAGTTAAGTAGATCCGCCTACGCGCTTTTTAAATCATCTAAAATTGTAGAGATTCAGGCAGTTAAGACAGCGAACCATGGCCTGGTAGCTTCCACCTTACGCTATGGCGTAATAATCTGGGGCAATTGCACAGATAAAGAAGTAATTTTTAAAGCGCAAATACGATGTTTAAGAGCCATGACTGGACTAAAACCTAGAGACAGTTGCAGAGAAGTATTCAAATTGTTAAAGATTTTAACATTCCCGTCACTCTAAACGTCACCAATTCCGATTTGTTTGTGAAAGCTGGCAGTCTTCATAATCTAAATCTACGTAATAGAGAGAGACTGACCGCTCAGCACAGTAGAACAGCACTTATGCAAAAGAGCCATCTCTACATGGGACCAAAAATCTATAACAAACTTCCAAATAGTATCAAATGTCTTCCGCTGATCCCATTTAAAAGAGAACTAGGAAAGCTCCTTATTGACAAATGCTTCTATAGAATTGATGACATATTTAAAGAAAAATTTTAGGTTGCCAGTCTAACTTACCTAATATGGAATATTTATTGACTTGTGATTTTATTCAGAAATTTTGATGAAATGTGTTAATGTTAGTGACATATAGATGTAATTGATTTAATTATTTATTTCTATACTATTTCATTTGACAATTAATTAATTTAATTGACACTGTTGACATTTTATTATTGGATTTGTTTTCTTTCATTGACCATATTGACATGTTTTATCTATATTCAGTATTTTGAAAGAGTCTCTCTTTAGAAAGACTCTTCGTTTCGTTCTTCGAAAACTTTCGTTTAATATTTACGAGTAAATTAATGCAATTCTGACTACTTTACCAATTTATATATAGCCTATGCATGTGTGCATGTTAGAAGCTAAGTATAATTTTTTGTACACCCAATGGGTATAACATAGAGAAACCTAAATATATTTTAACACCTACATATACCTATGTCACCTATGTTAAACAAAATAAATGATTTGATTAATTGATTGACAAAACAATCAACTCTCATAATAGAAGTTGTACCAATATGGGAAGACAAATTAATCAGCAATACACAAATTTTGTTTAGTAATTCCTTTTTATGGTAGTGAAAAAGTGTTATCTCTCTATCTCTATTCTCTTTAATGTACTAACCCGTGCTAAGGACAATTTTAAAAACCTATTTAGAGGCTACCTCAGCTCTAGAAATTGCCAATCCGCGGTGGGCAGGCGTGGTAGACAAATTCATATTCTCTCTTTCTTTCTCTCTCTCGCTTTCTCTCTCTCTCTGAGAGAAAATTTACATAAAAAAATACTTCCACACAAAACAATCAACTCTCATAAGAAAAGTTGTACCTATTTGATAGGAGTTATCTGGAAGAAATTGCTTTTAGCCATACGGCCGTCAATTGCACTCCGTAATTAATCTTCATTACGCATTATTAATAATTATTCTGTCATCTGATACAGTGTGCAATAAAGAATATTATAGGTACATCTTATTATTTATTTACTGAACCCCAAAATCCCTTTCATGAACAAAGGTCGAGATAAATACTATTTATTTTTAACCCGTAATCGAGCGTAGTATGAATTTTTCATTGGTCTTGGATTTTGTTTCAAGTCGATTAGGTTCAATTTGATTAGAAAGCGCTGGTGGCCTAGGCAAACCAACTGATTGGAATCAATCAGTTAAGTTACAACAGGCGCGGTCAGGTGCAGGATGGGTGACTGTCCCGTGACTACCGCTAGTGGCATTCTTCCGAGCGCTTCCGTGCTTCGCAAAGCACGTTAAGCCGTCGGTGCCAGCTGTCATGTCATGGCAGTCGTTAAGCCATGTCAAAGGCCTTATGGCCCGTAAGTTATGGGCGGTTGATAACTTCTGACAGTAAGGCCCGCCACTGTCTTACAATCCTCCACCAACCCGGACTTGGCCTTCGTGGTGGAGTATGGCCTCACCTTCCTGCGATGCAGGAGACCCGTGCCCCAGCAGTGGGGACATACAAGGGTTGTTAACGACGAACGAGGTTCAGTTAAATGTTTGCGCGATAATGCCAATGGTCTATTAAGGGTCAATACTGTAAATGTGAAAGTTTGAGATGTTAGGATGTTTCTTACTCAATGATGCAAAAACGGCAATACGAAATTACATAAAACACGAAATAACAAAAATCTGGTACATTGACAAGGGGTGGGGTACAATTTTACGTGGTGTCATTGAATTATGATTGAATTGAATGACCCTGCGCACCTCGAGATTAAATTTTCCGCTTCAATATTGTAAGGTTGTTACCATACCGAGGAGTAATGATATGAATTCCTTGTACGTCTCGCTGCCTGGGCACGGGTCTCTTCCTGCATCGCAGGAACGTTAGGCCATACTCCACCACGGGGGCCAGGTCCGGGTTGGTGGAGGATTGTAAGACAGGGGGTGCGATGCCAGATTACCTCCCCGTGTACCCTTCCGCTTCCGTTCCTACTGATTCATCTTGAACCAGTGGGTAGGGTAAGTGGTAAGGGTCGGTGCACACCGGGCTTTGGTCAGTAACTTCTCTTTATGGGATCTTGCAGGCCAGGAGCGAAAAATCTGGCAGGAGGGTTCGCGTGGGCCCTGTTTCACTCTGTGGAGCGGGACCCAGGCGACCAACCGATTGAAGGACCGATTGGGGGAGGGCCGTCGTGTAGCCGGTGGACCTCGTACCAGTCGGACCAGAGTGGCCGTGGGCGGAAGGTCGGGGGACCCTTCGCCTCCATCACGGCGGGCCGGAAGGCGCCCTTGCGTGTTCCGAGGGTGCCTTCTAGCACAGAGGGAGCCCGCGCGGTCGCTCTCCGCCTTCTCTGCTTTCAGAGAAGCGCAGGTGGACGACGCGACGGGCCTCGCAGCGATGCGCCGCCGCCCCCCTCTCAAGTACCGATGGGAGGGAGGGGGCGGCGCGTTGGGGCGTGTGGGCGCCGATTGGCCACATTGGCTTCTATGCGCTCCTACGAGGAGATGCGGCGTCTCCTTGCCCCGTCGTATGAGTCGTTGCGGTGGGGCAGGGGCACCGCTGAAGGAGTGCCCGTAAGGGCGCCCGCAGACGGGGTCGCGGCAGTGTGCGTAAGCGTTCCCGTGGCCCCGTCCTTTGCGGTGCGGAGGAACACCCCAGGAGTTTTAGTCGGTATACCGCCCTTTTCAGGGTGGGGAGTCCGACATAACCACGCGCTCCCCCGAGCCGGTGGTACCCGTAATAGGGTTTCTCCTGGGTAACAAAAAAAAAAGGATTGTAAGACAGTGGCGGGTCTTACCGTCAGAAGTTATCAATCCTCTCATAACGCTTCTGACGTGGCTTAACGACTGCCATTACGTGATAGCCGGCACCAACGAATTACCGTGCCTTGCGAAGCACAGAAGCGCGTGAAGCGCTCGGAAAAAATCCACTAGCGGTGGTGACGGGATGGTCACCCATCCAGTACCTGACCGCGCCTGTTGTTGCTTAACCCAAGTTATTGATTCCAATCACTCGGTTCCACTAGGCCACAAGCGCGCGAGGAGTAATAGTATAAAGTGGGAGAGGTGACAGCTATTCCGATTATTGCTCTTGTTCTATTAAAGCATACATATAATTTACGTTATCATCATCAGCCCATTATGTCCCCACCGAGGGGCACGGGTCTCTTCCACGAGAAAGGTATAGACCATACTTCACCACGGGGGCCAAGTCCGGAATGGTGGAGCCACTTCATAATTTACGTTGTAATTTACTGTAATTATAATTTAATATTATATATGTACAAAACTCTGGTGTCTCAGTGTTTGTTAACGAATTCCTCCGAATCAGCGTCACCGATTCCTATGTTTTTTTTGTGTGTGTTTGGTAGATCTAAGAATAGGTCGTTGGCTAATTAATAAGGTATAAATATGTTTGCAGGGTCAGCCAGTTTACATAATAATAAAATTTATATATATATTAAACGGGTCTAGTCGTGGGTCTTGCCGAAGAGTCGGAAATTAAGGTAATTTCATTTTACCTAATAAATAATCGTCATTTGAATAAGCATCGCGATTCATTAACAACTTATAAATTGAACTCACATGGTCCCGAATGTGAGGCCGGCGTTCTACCGCTGCGCTTCTACCTAATTAATTATTTATTTCTTATTTGTTTTTATTCATTATTTATTTTCGCGCTTCACAAATGTACGTAACTAAGAAAACCAAGTCATTGGTACATGTCCGCACTGGGGCTCCGTATATTTGTTAAGTTATAGAAGCAATACCGCTCGCTAACGGTGAAGGAAAACGTCGTGAGGAAACTTGAGTGTCTGAGGTGTTCAAATGCTTCAGCGCTTGAAATCGTTGAAATCACACCTCCTCGGTGGGCACGCGTGGTAATTAAGCCCAAACTCTCTCTCAGAGAGAAGACCGACCGTGCCCTACAGTGGCACGTTTATGGGCTACATAAAAAATTGCATTATTTATTCACGCCCGGTGTACCACCAGCACCGCAATGTCTTTAAAATTTTACCAAGTGAAAATTTAAGACGGCCCGGCGAGGTACCTGTTTGGTCGAAAGGTAAAGTGCCAAACTGTGTACCTATCGATCAGGTGTACTCGGCTGCTTGATTGGGGACATAGGCCGATATACAGGGTGGCTGATTACCGCAGTCCCCGCTTTGACACTTTACTCACTTTTTGTACCCTAAATTTCGTTAAGGGACTCTAAGCAGTAACACTAGGGCCACAAATGGACAAAATAGTTTCTTTCTTTTACGGATCATTATTACAATCTTATTCATTCAGCGTCAATAGGTGGGTTACTTCTTCTTCTTCTTCTACAGGCTATATTAGTCCACTTCTGGACATAGCCCTCCCCTAATGAGCGCCATAGCGCAAGGTTGTGCCATCATTCCGGGGTAGCGGCCATAATCCCCACGCTAGGCATGCGGGTTGGGATCGCAGTTTGGTAGAATTGTACTGCAGGGGGGGCTGCTGCCCACCCCCAGGTTTGCGTCCTTTAGTTGCCTTTTACCCGCGGGAAGAATTTGGATTGGTGCTATTCTCTAGGCCGACACCGCACAGCATACTTACTTATCTCGAAGAAATGATGACCGTTGGGGCGAAAAAGTTCTGACCTGCTACCTACCGACCTACGACTACCGATCGGGTGACGCAGCGTAGACAGGCCCTCCAAGGCTTTGCGAGTTGGTTTGACGACCTGAGTGCTTAGTGCGAGTTTTTTAACTACTCGATCGTGTTAACGTAAACTCATATTTTTATGGCATCGAGGAAGCGCCATCTAGCGACAAGTATAGAAATTAAAATTGCTGAGTGCGAGTTGTAATGGTTTACGTTGAGAAGTGAACACGTTTACCAGCCAAAACACGAATAAACGCGAGTGCGAGTTGTACTGTCACAGCGTTTTGCCAGTTCGAACGGTTAACTTACTCATACTCATTACTCAATGCTCGATTAACGCGGTAGTAAAGTTATTCGATTGTATCTGTCAAACTCGCACTAAGCACTCTGGTTACGGTGTCGGGCAGTCGCTGGATGCGGGCGGCACGTGCTTTGCGAAGCACGGAAGCGCAGTGTTTTTATTTATTTCTTTATTGAATTCTCCCTTACAGGTTTTCCACCTAATACAGCAGGTTAAATGAAAATAACACCACAAAAAAAGAAGAAAGTCGACATTAACATACACAAATAAACAATGCAAAAATTAATCCAATTATTGAAATAAACAATCAGTTCATAAAAATTCATCCAATATTAAAAATACACATCGATTCATAAAAAAAAACATTCGAATAAAAAGAAATTAAAACCAGTTGTCCAATAACATAGTAAAAATTATTTAAATTAAGTTCTATTTCATACGGTAGATCATATCTATGATGATGATGATGATGATGATGGTGATGGTAATGGTGATGATCAAGATGATGTTGCCAGATCTGGAGAGCTAAGATTTCTATATATAAGATTGTAAAAATCTGTATTTAGTAAATTTATGAAAATCTGTATGTGACGTTCGTATTCTGCATGCGTTATTTGTATCAAACGACTTGTAGCATTTTGATTTGATTTCAAGAAAAATAAATTACATTAATAATAATAATAATTATTATTATTATTATTTGTAATTCAGGCAGGCAGTTATAGAACTGGTGAAGCCTGTATCCAGATGTACATTTGTGTTTAACTCCTTCTCTGTTTTGTTTCCTTTTAATTGCTCGTAAATATTTTCATTCATTGTCGATAACAAATTATAATTAACATTGGCCTCAAAACAAGGCTAATTATTCAGCAGAACTTGCAGAACTAACAAGTAAATGAATGAATTCATTTGTCTGTACACATTTTATGGGAAATCGCTTACATGCATTCATCGATGTTGCGATTATTATGTTCTCAAAAATGCTAGTTCTGTAAAAAACTGACGCAAACAACAAAAATCTGTACAAAATAAACTCCTTATTTTTTGTCAGTATGACTTGTTAAATATCTGTATGGAGAGCGAGAAATCTGTGTATAAGGTAACACTGCGGAGGAGCTCGATTAAAATGCCACTAGCGGCATTCACGGGACGGGCACGCATATATAGTTATGGTGATATTTCTATTTCTTTGGGGTAGCACCGGCTTAGCGGAACATCGATTAGGCGCGAGGCCAGTTTTTTCATCTTGATATGAAAGCCATCACAACAATTCCAATAACATCTGAGTTACCCTGTATACTTGTTTAACCGGGAGTAAAATCTTGGAATTGTAATTATTTATTCCCTCAGTTATCTTGACTGACTCATCGGCTCAGCGGTAAACCGCTAGCTCAGACGAAACAGGAAATAGTAAAATAGTACTAATCAGATCCGTAGCCCTTACGTCCAAAAGTAGGAAACTTTGAAGCAATATAACCCATGACCTTTGCGTTCGTAACTCTGACTTAATTATCTGCTCAACGTGGCAAATATAATAGACACTCAGATTACTTGAGCGATTAATAGAAGCTTTTGCCCATAATTATTTCATAGATTATTAAGGTAATTCTCATTTTGTAAAACAACTGTCACAACCATAAAGAATCTTTTCAAGCCCAATAATTTACTACTTTCGGTCTTTACACGAATAGTAACGGTTAACTCTAAGGTAGTCATTATTTATATCAACTGGAATCATACAATTTTAAAGAAAAAACTATTAGCCATGCTTGTGACGTTTCGATTATCGAACTGAGAATAAACCCTTCACCACTGAACATAAAAAAGAGACACGTCCGTTAACCACAATAATTTACTACTTTAAACGTTTACGCAAATAGTAACGGTTAACTCTAAGGTAGTCATTATTTATATCAAGTGGAATCATACAATTTTAAAGATAAAACTATTAGCTATACTTGTTACTTTCCGTTATTCGAATGGAAAATTAACCCTTCAACCATCCACTGAACCAAATAAAAGAAACATCATTCAATAGTCCATGTTATCAGCCACTTCGTCGTTGGGGGAGGCTCCTTTCTTCTCCATATATTTAGCCTTCACAAAAGTAAACTTACGGATCCGTTAAACGTTATCAATCCTTGTATGTCCCCACTGCTGGGGCACGGTTACGCCATACTCCACCACTGGGGCCAAGTCCGGGTTGGTGGAGGATTGTAAGACAGTGGCGGGCCTTACTGTCAGAAGTTATCCATCAGCTGCCCATAAGGCCTCTGACATGGCTTAAAGACTACCATTACATGACAGCCGGCACCAACGGCTTTACGTTCCTTGCGAAGAACGGAAGCGCTCGGAAAAATGTCACTAGCGGTAGTCACTGGACCGTCATCCATCCTGCACCCGACCGCGCCTGTTGTTGCTTAACTGAAGTGATTGATTCCAATCACTCGGTTTGCCTAGACCACCAGCGCTTGAATAAAGAATTAATAATCAAATATATACTCGTAAATACCCGTGTGACAGTGTTTATTATCGAACTCGTAACGTATGTACGAATAAAGCGCCCCAAACAGCACCTGTGTTGGACACAACCATTGTGCTCGGCCCCATTCAACTATTTCGAGGTATCGAGCACAATATGAACCCCGAGGCTGCTTTAAATATGAAATGATGATTCATTGGGTATTTTTTTTATTTATTTATAATGTTATAAAAATACACATTTCATTCGTCTACGGCTCTGTTAAACCATTGCTGGTTTGTCTCGAAGCTAGCGTCTTCGGATATTACATATGCAGGGTGTGACAAAATTGCCATGTACGTTAGCTTTTAGAATATACCTCGGCTATTATCAGATAGAACCGATTATATTGCAATAAGGTAAGGTTTATTTTCTATTGTTATTTATAACTCTACATAAAATAGTGAACAAATTTTTTATACAGAGCAGGAAGTAGCATTACACTCGTGTGCTTTCGGCGAAAACCGAAGCCTACTCTAGAGCCCGAGGTATATTCTAAAAGGTAACAGACTATATCTCAGAATTGTGGGGTCTTTTTTTACTACAGGTATGTAAAACAAACAACGATCCCCAACCCGCATGCCCAGCGTGGAGATTATGGGCATTACCCCCCAATGATGGCACAACCTTGCACTGTGGCGCTCATTAGGGGAGGGCTGTGTCCAGCAGTGGACTAATATAGCCTGAAGACGAAGAAGAAGAATATAAAACTAAAAGGTATGTAACTTTTTTACTACATGAATAACTTTGTGTTTGCGAAAAAACTCCAGTTAGTTAATTTAATGTTACAGATGGTAAGTTAAGTATGAATATAACATTTTTTTTTTTCTCGCTTTGAAACATACATAAGTCGTAGACATAGACAAACATACATAAACCAAATGGTAAATCGTCTATTTGGTTTATGTATGTTCAACGAAAGGCTATCTTCAATTGCTCTATTCAAAGCAACATTTAAAGAACACTACTTTTCTTCACTTTTATCATAGGCATTATATTTAATATTATGTAAGTAAGCGTGTATTTATTTTTGTATTGTATTTATTATTTTATTTATATCTATGTAACTATTTAAAACTTTTAGCCAATAAATATTTATAACACGTGTGATCTATTACATTAATATAAAAATTATTATTGTACACTTTCCCCCCCCCCCTCGTTTGTAACGTCCGTATCACCACATCAAGAGTTGGCTGGAAGAGATATTTAATGAAATAAGCTCGCCATGCACACTATTTTATAATTTTATGCTTTCTGTATAATTAAAAAAAAAAAAAGATAAAAAGTGCCTGAAACCGGCATGTATGGAGGCAGCGGCTAATCGTTGTTGACGAAGCGACAGTGGTTGGTCAGGTCAACTCTGGTCTCTGCCTACACCCCGAGATACAGGCGTGAGTTTATGTAATAGAAGACTGTAACGAAGATAATCAACTCTTGTATGATATCGTCGAATCACTGTTGGGGGGCACGGTCTCTTCCTGCGTCACAGGAAGGTTAGGCCATTCTCCACCACGGGGGTCAAGTCCGGGTTGGTGGATGATTGTAAGACAGTGGCGGGCCTATTAGGCTTGGCTTGACAGGCCCGGCTTAACCACTGCCATTGCATGACAGCCTGTACCAACGCCTTAAGGTGCCGCTCGAAAGAATGCCACTAGCGGTAGTCACGGGACGGTCACCCATCTTGCACCTGACCGCGCCTGTTGCTTAACTCAAGTGATTGATTCCAATCACTCGGTTTGACTAGGGCACGAGCGTTTCACTAGGCCAGACGACTGTAACAAAAAGCTTTAAAACTCGCACGTAGATTAACAATCCAATCTCAGTAGATTTTTCCAAAACTCGTCCCTAAAGGGTTGTTAAAACTTTACGTGGAAAGGAATATAGATTGGGGAAGGAATGGCTTCGAAATCGCTTTCGCTTTTCGGTTTTCACTGTTGCGTTTCGCTTTGTAGACGTCGAAAAGTCGAGGGCGAAATCGCTTGTGATGTGAAGTAAAAAAGGAAAAATTATTTATTAATTGCAAGGGAATTACAAATTACTTTGTTCGTTGCCTCCCACACTAGGCTTAGCCCGTGTTGTGGATGCCGTTTTAGTTAATAGCTTACATAAAGATTTTTTATAGAAAGTGTAGTCAAATAAGGAACTGAAAATTAAGTAAAAAACAAAAAATGGGGAAAATATCTATATATAAGTTCGTTGACGGCCTCAGTAGCGCAGCGTTTGGCACGCTGACTGTAAAACCGAAGGTCTCGGGTTCGATCTCCGGCCGGGTTAAACTAGGAAACGAACTTTTCTAGTTTGTCTCGGGTCTTAGATATTGCATTTATTGTATTAAATATATCGTTGAGTTAGCTCCTGTAACACATGTCATTTAGTTGTACTTAATATTGGGCTAACGAGGTCTGTGTAATATGTCCATGAATATTTATTATTTGTTGCAGTGCGTCCGTCTATCTGTCTGTCAAGACCCTTTATCTCGGGAACGCGTGAAGATATCGAGTTGAAATTAAAACCATGTAATCAGGTCCACAATTCTTCGAAGATGTAATGATCGTTTATGCCGCAAAAATGTATGTTGCAACACTCAAAGGAATCTAAATTTACAGGGAACTTTAAAATTAGTGGCAAGTATTATTACTTAAGTGCAGAGAAACATCTGCAAATTATACATTTGTAAGGAATTCAAATAAAAATAGTTTTTGAACTTCGGAAAAAGTAAAGAAACAACTGTGAAAGTCTTCTCGACAGGCTTTTGTTGAACTATTAAGGGCTAATAATGTGTTCTCTATCTCAATCTATCTAAGGGCTGATTTTCCAATAGTCAGATAACTTTTATCTGAGGAATAAAAACGGCGGTTTGACATAATTTTCATACATAAGCTGTCAAACCGCCATTTTTATTCGTCAGATAAAAGTTATCTGCCTATAGATGCACACCAAGAAAAAAATAATAACAACCATGATTTTTGAAATCCAAGTTATGTTATAGACATGAATTATAATAAGTTAAATAATTTAAGGTTAACAAGAGCACTAGACATAATAAAAACTGTATTTACACGGATTTTACTCTACTTAGAATAAAACCTTTCCATCTCATTTTGTTTCGTTGCGTTGATTTTAAACGAGTGAAATCCGTTTCGGCACTTTTTCAAGTACCGTGGTCTGGGAAGTCTTCCAAAATGTAAGAATGTAAAATTAAACGAGTAAAATCCGTGTAAATACACTTTTTATTCAATAATTTAATTCAATTCAAAAACTATGGCGTTTGCATCTACGTAATGAGATGATTTATACAGCGTCCAGCGGCACCTTCACTTACACTAGATGCGTGAAGGAACCTCTCTTACACTGCAGGGGCTGAGACATTGTTTTTTAGATGGAGTAGGCTTACCCAGCACCTATATCATCCTGACAGCTTAGCCGGCCTAGCCCACAGGAAAGACGAGTCAATACGTGCGGAGCTAACAGTAACTAAGTGTTAAGAAGAACATTCTTAACACTTAGTTAAGAATGTTCTTCTTAACATTGATGTTAAGAAGAACATTCTATCCATTACCTCAAATGCAGTCGGTAGTGACAGCATCAGCCGTAATATGCTTTTGCCTATCCTTGAGATCATCACTCCCACCATTACCAAACTCCTTAACAATTCCATCTCCTCTGGGATCTTCCCTACAGCTTGGAAGGAAGCTCAAGTCACTCCCCTACCTAAAAAGGCCAACCCTACTACCTTTTCCGAATATCGGCCTATTTCCATCCTACCATTCCTATCCAAAGTCCTCGAACGCCTGGTTCATTCTCAGTTAAGCCATTTCCTTACCAGGAACAATCTCCTCAATCCTTTCCAGTCCGGTTTCCGTCCAGGCCATAGCACTGTTACGGCTCTTGTCAAGATTACCGATGCGGTTAGTTATGGAGAACGGGCAGTTGACTGTATTGTCACTGCTCGATTTCAGTAGTGCCTTCAATTCTGTTGATTTTGACATATTGTTGGCGTTACTTCGTCCTCTTAACATATCTCCAACGGTAATTGACTGGTTTCGTAGTTATCTACATGGACGCCGGCAATGTATTCGCATTGAAGATTCTTTCTCCTGTTGGTGTGAAATATCTGCCGGTGTCCCGCAAGTGGCGTGTTGTCTCCTCTTCTTTTTGCAATTTTCATTAATAGTATTTCTCATCAACTCACTTCTTCCTACCACCTATATGCAGACGATCTCCAAATCTACACACAAGCGGGTGTAGACAATCTGAGTGCAGCCATATCGGTGATTAATAATGACCTTTCGCTGATATCCGATTGGAGTAATTCTTACGGTCTCAAGGTCAACCCCAATAAAACACAATTAATTATTGTTGGTAGTAGGCATTTTATTTCTAGGGTTGACATGGACATGTTGCCCACAGTAGTGTTCAACGGTACAACACTTCAATTTAGTCACACTGTAAAAAATCTTGGTGTAATCATTGACAGTACCTTATCCTGGGTACCACAAATGGAAATGTTGAGCCGAAAGATGTTTGCGTCTGCAAGCTCGCTTAGGCGGCTTCGCAATTTTCTACCCACTGCTACCAAGGTTGCTTTAGCACAATCACTCCTTCTTCCCATTCTCGACTACGCTGATACCTGTTATCTTGACCTCACCGAGGAGCAACTAAACAAACTTGAGCGTCTTCAAAACCTCTGTATACGTTTCATATTTGGTCTGCGCAAATATGACCACGTCTCTGAATTTCGTTCACAACTCAAGTGGCTCCCAATCCGTCTCCGCCGGAATACGCATATACTCTCTCTTCTATATTGCGTACTGTTTAATCCAAGTACTCCTTCCTATCTAAAAGAGCGCTTCGAGTTTCTTTACTCCTCTCATATCCTTACTCTTCGCTCTTCCCAAAACCTGCTCCTAAAAATCCCATCCCATCACACCACTATCTACGGTTGTTCCTTCACCGTGCAGGCAGTCCGATTATGGAATGCCTTACCGGTGGAGGTACGGAAAGCCAAATCCCTTCCCATTTTTAAGGCTATGGTAAAGGAGTTCTATCTCACTACTACACTGTAATACTGTTATTATTTAATTTTGTAATATTGTCCTGCTGTTGTTGTGTTCTACTTATGTCCTTTAAATGTGTATATTTTGTTAATTATTTATGTATTTATGTATAATATTAATTTTTTATTTTTATTTATTTAAATTATTTGTATGTATCTGTTGATAATTTTATTTATTCACACTGTTATTGAGGCATGTATTTGGAACCTCTGAAATTAATGCTTTCTATGTTTTTTTTTTTTTTTTTGTACATCTACTTCCTTCTCTAATGTATTAGTCCAGTTCATCCGAAGGTTGTCTGGAAGAGATCACTTTTAGTGATAAGGCCGCCGTCTGTACTCTTAGGTTAAGAAATATCTGTGTAATTTCCATTTTTATGTACAATAAAGTGTTCTCTCTCTCTCTCTCTCTAAGTCTCGGGTTTCCTCACGATGTGTTCCTTTACACTTAGCGTGTGGTGTGGACATTCTCCTATGCAGGACAACGATTCACCGCATCCTGTGACATTAGTAGAGCGCTCGAAGCGCAAAAATAAATGTACGCATAGTTATATTTTAAAAGGGTCCAATCGCGATTATTTATTAACTTATAGGTCACTGGAGGTGTAGTCAGATGTATGTCGGCCAGCTACGAAAAATCAAAAGAGACTACCCAAAATAATTTACTGTACTCGCCACTTCAGTCTACCCATACGTATTTATGGTCTACCCTGAGACCACGGTAACTGTAACGCTGCCGAAACATCGGAAAATAAGGTAATTACGTTTTACCTAATAAATAATCGCGATTATACCCGCTTAATATATAACTAAGTAAGAGTATCGCGAATTATTAAGAAATACTAAAGTTATGCAAAACCTGGTATTTAACAAATCACAAATCTGAGAAATAAAAACTCTTTGAACAAAAGTTCTCGCACTAATTGCGGTGTTTCTGAGATTGCTCATTTTAAAGGTGTCTCCGTATAAAATCAGCGAGCCAAGCAATCGCGGCTAAGGTGAATTACAGGGAAGAACGAGCGCGACTGGGCAAAAACTCAATTTCTGTCAGTAAGTGTCGGTGGGTGCAAGTAACGAGGTCGTTGAGTGTCGGATATTACCTGCAGATAAGTGCAAGCCGCTGTCACGATTAAAAAGACAGTGTAAGATACTTACTTTAATTTACTTTACTGTATACATTATTGCGCACATAAAAATCATACAGAAAACCCAAAAATTAACAAAAATATAAAGAGTCGCAATATACACAAACCATCGGTACTTTCCAACGATCGCCATTATTATAGCCGAATTGTGCGTGAAGCGGTTGAAATTAAGAAACACATATTTTTTTATCGGAAATGTGGTTTCAAACTGTCGCTAACGTGGTATCCGGTCATCAAGAAGAGTTCGAGTGGAAAAAAGTCGCATGGCTTATCGTCCGACATTGTCAGTGTAGTGTGTCGCAACCTTAATAGTGCTTTGTGATGGCTGATTGAGGGTAATACTATTTTTCTTTTTAATGCACTAACCCGTGCTAAGGACTATTTTAAAAACCTATTTAGAGGCTAACTATTCCACCCATGCCGGGATTCGAACCCGCAACCTGTGGATATCCATGCCGTGCCATGATCGAGGGTAGTCTGAAACCTCATCACCAAAGATGCGAACGGGTGCCAGCCATCAGTCTTCTCGTGACCACGATAACTGTAACGTCGTCAAAACATCGTGATAAAATAGCAATAAATTACTACGCGATTAAGCCCCGAAAAAATTCTAACCAAATATAAAAAGTGTCCATGGCGAGCTTATTTCAATAGAGCTCACCACCTCTCGTACTGAGATGCAATAAATATATTATATATGGATCTAGAGAAAACTCTTTCACCAGCATCCGCAGCAACCATCCGTAGATTCCGTCCGATCTATAGCTCGATCGATCTATAGATCTATAGCATTCATAGGTCCTGTCCGTAACTCGCATTTGTAGCTGATAAACTTAGCTCGCATCCATAGTTCTCAAACTTAGCTCGCGACTGTAGCTTTCAACTTTAACTCGCATCCGTAGCTCTCAACCTTGACTTACATGCGTTAAATCCAAGCTTAGCTCACATTCGTAGCATCCAACATTAGCTCGCATCCGTAGCTGTCAATCCTAGCTCACATTCGTAACATCCTACCTTAACTCACATCCACAGTATCTCAATATCTAAACTTATCTCGCATCTGCGCATCCCAACTTAAACTTACATCCGTAGCATCCAATGTTAGCTCACATCCGTAGTTTCCAACCTTAGCTTACATCCGTAGCTCCCAACCTTATCTCGCATCCCACCTTTAACTAACATCCGTAGCATCCAATTTTAGCTTGCATCCGTAGTTTCCAACTTTAGCTCGCATTCGTAGCTCCCCACCCTAGCTCACATCTGTAAATCCCAACTCAAACTCAAATTCTATCTCTCAACCTTAGCTCGCATCCGTAGCTCGAATCTGTAGCTCACAACCTTACCTACCATAGCATCCAACCTTAGCTCGAATCTTTATAATCCAACCTTAGCTCACGACCATAGCATCCAACCGTAGCTTGAATCTTTATAATCCAATCTTAGCTCACGACCATAGCATCCAACCTTAGCTCGAATCTTTATAATCTAATCTGAGCCCACGACCATAGCATCCAACCTTAGCTCGAATCTTTATAATACAATCTTAGCTCACGACCATAGCATCCAACCTTAGCTCGAATCTTTATAATCCAATCTTAGCTCACGACAATAGCATCCAACCTCACCTCGAATCTTTATAATCCAATCTTAGCTCACGACTATAGCATCCAAACTTAGCTCGAATCTTTATAATGCAATCTTAGCTCATGACCATAGCATCCAACTTTAGCACGAATCTTTATAATCCAATCTTAGCTCACGACCATAGCATCCAACCTTAGCTCGAATCTTTATAATCTAATCTTAGCTCACGACCATAGCATCCAACCTTAGCTGAATCTTTTTAATCCAATCTTAGCTCACGACAATAGCATCCAACCTCACCTCGAATCTTTATAACCCAATCTTAGCTCACGACTATAGCATCCAACCTTAGCTCGAATCTTTATAACCCAATCTTAGCTCACGACCATAGCATCCAACGTTAGCTCGAATCTTTATAATCCAATCTTAGCTCACGACCATAGCATCCAACCTTAGCTCGAATCTTTATAATCCAATCATAGCTCACGACCATAGCATCCAACCTTAGCTCGAATCTTTATAATGCAATCTTAGCTCACGACCGTAGCATCCAACCTTAGCTCGAATCTTTATAATCCAATCTTAGCTCATGACCATAGCATCCAATCTTAGCTCGAATCTTTATAATCCAATCTTAGCTCACGACCATAGTATCCAACCTTAGCTCGAATCTTTATAACCCAATCTTAGCTCACGACCATAGTATCCAACCTTAGCTCATATCCGTAGCACCCAACCTTAGCTGCATACTTAGCTGCTAATCTTCCATGTCAAGCATCCGCAACTCCTATCTATAGCTCCCAATCTTAACTCGCTTTATTCCACATGCAAACCAACGCTTTATGATGAGCTAAGTAAAGCTTTGAACTACTCTTAGTTAGAGAACGCTTTATTGCACAACCAGAAAAAAAGAATACAACCATGATTTCTTAAATCAAAGTAATGTTATACAAATGACAGACTTGTCGCTAAAAGCGATCTCTTCCAGACAACCTTTGCTTGGAGTGGATTGGATGAAGAATATAGTAGATAGATAGATGGATGGATGGATGGATGGATGTATGGATGGATGGATGGATGGATGGATGGATGGATGGATGGATGGATGGATGGATGGATGGATGGATGGATGGATGGACGGACGGACGGACGGACGGACGGACGGACGGACGGACGGACGGACGGACGGACGGACGGACGGACGGACGGACGGACGGATGGATGGATGGATGGACGGATAGATAGATATAGAACACTTTATTGTACATAACAATGGAAATTAAACAGATATTTCTTAACCTAAGTCAATTAATAAGAAATAATTATATTTAAATTCATCTGATATATTAATAATAAATTTTATGAAATTTGAGTAAATATAGAAATATGAAATTTTATAAATATTGAAATTAATTCGTTAGTACAACAAAGTTAGTAGAAAAATTTACAATGTATGATACAACCGGCACCGACAGGCTCTAGGCTCTTCTTCTTCTTCAGGCTATATTAGTCCACTGCTGGACAGAGCCCTCCCCAAATGAGCGCAAGGTTGCGCCATCATTAGGGGGTAATGCCCATAATCCCCCACACTGGGCATGCGGATTGGGATCGCAGTTTGGTAGAATTGTACTTCAGGGGGCGCTGCTGCCCACCATCCGTTTTGAGTCCCTTATTCGCCTTTTACGACACCCGCGGGAAGAATTTGAGTTGGTGCTATTCTCTAGGCCGACACCACACAGTCTCTAGGCTGCGAGATGCAAACCTTCGATAGAAAGGCAGCCTGAGTGAACTGTGGCGATCGCTGGCTTTACAATGATCTCGTATATAGTGAGGTGGAACGTATAACAAACTCGTTCTCCTATCGATCGACGAGTATGGGAGGAAAGAGTCCATTCTATCACCTTATAAATATGGAAATGATGAGAGACATCCGTCTAAGGCTCTGTTTACACGAGTGCGGTATGATACTGATTTAACAATAAGACAGCGACAGTCACTATCAATTTTACACTAGCTGACCCAGCGAACTTCGTAGGTACGGCCTACCATCGAAAGTCTAATTTTTTCTTTCCGTAACAACCATCAAGGAATATTCTAAAAAAAGAATTAGCGAAATCGGTTCAGCTGCTCTCGAGTTTTGCGCTTACAAACACATTCATAATTTTTATGTTATAGACTAGCTGACCCAGCGAACTTCGTACCGCCTACCATCGAAACTTTATTTTTTCTCTCCGTAAGAACTATACTTCAATGAAAATTGTAAAAAAAGAATTAGCGAAATCGGTTCAGCTGATCTCGAGATTTGCGCTTACCAACACATTCAGCGATACTATTTTTATATTATAGACTAGCTCACCTAGCGAAGTTCGTACCGCCATTCCTTTTTTTATTTTCTCTCCGTAATAACCATCCTCGTACTTCAAGGAATATTCTAAAAAAAGAATTAGCGAAATCGGTTCAGCTGATCTCGAGATTTACGCTTACCAACACATTCAGCGATTCATTTTTATATTATAGATTCGCAAGTTTTTTAATTTCTTTTTCTTAACCATGTATTTAAGACAGCTAGAAGGTAATTTTTATTCTTGATGTTTATTTACAATCATATTTATCATCATAAAATGAAAAAAAACATAATTCAAAAGCTAAAAATTAAACTAAACCTAAAACTAATTTAAATTAAATATTTGAGCCAGTTTGCTGCCGCTTGGTAGAGTACCGACCTCAGATCATTGATCTGAGGTACCGACTGATAGGTATTAAGGTACATATTTATATACATATATTTAAGGTAATATTTATTATGTGGAACTGCCCACTTCGTAGTATATTTTCCGGTATACAATAAAGAATATTCTTATCTTATCTTATATTTTGTTGTTGCCATATCTAACGCCTGTTACGTATATAAGTAAGAACTCACGTGGCTTTTTGAAATTTAGAGGCTAAAAATTCCACCCATGCCGGAATTCGAACCTGCGACCTCTGGCTATGTGCCAGCGCTCTTTCCAACTGAGCTGATGGGCGACTCACCGGCACCAGTGAAATTTCGAACCTCTTAACACTATTATCTGTATTACGTACAGGCAGCGAGATCTGGCATAAGTAAATTGCATCACTTACAGCCCCGACTACCTACTTTGCAGTTAGGTTTTTTTTACATCGGAATGATATCTCTGTACCCACATGATTACACTATTTTTATTTTTTATGCACTAACCCGTGCTAAGGACAATTTTAAAAACCAATTTAGAGGCTAAAAATTCCACCCATGCCGGGATTTGAACCCGCGACCTCTGGCTATCCGTGCCAGCGCTCTTTCCAACTGAGCTAATGGGCAAATGTAATTTTTGTACAACTTTTGTTGTTGGTCCTTATTGAAATAAAATAAACTTCATACAAAATATAGCAACCGCCGAAACTGACAACGCTTATCTGTGGATTGGGTTTGTTTCATTAGTTGCTAGTTTAACAAACAACAGTTGTTGTAAATAGTACTTTATGCCACACCTGGCAATAAAGTGGCCAAGTGTAGACATAAAAAGATGTACACAACACGGGAGGTAATAAAGAAAGCTCTCGATCGCATATTTACGTCCCTCGCTTGCAGCTCGGGCCGCAAACTTCTGCGATCTCGGCCTGTCTTTGTATTACCACCCTAGTTGTGTAATGTACTAATACAGTGCTACGCTTGGCAGAATTTACACACAAGAGCAAACATTTTGATTTTATTGTTAATTTACTAAACTTAAGTTCTGTCCCAGGCACATCGATATATTTGCAATATAGAGATTCAGTTGTCTAAGCAGCTGTCGCTAATTTGTCCAGAGACTATACGGTGCAGTAGTGTTAAAATAATTACTGTGCCACAGATCGTAGGTTCGATTTCCTCTAGAGGAACAGGATTTAGATTCTAGAGGATTTGTACATTTAAGGGACTCAGTGTGGGAATATTTTTATATTTAACATAGCATAACATTTACATACAGGCTTCTACATTGCTTCTGGCCCCACACTAGGATACCCTGTGTATTGGGAACCAGAAACAGCGACATCACAAACATGTAAACATCCAAGACCTGGGGCCTTTTTTGTCCCCAGCCGGGGTTTGAACCCGGGGCCTCTCTCATGGTAAGCAGCACCGCTGCGCAACAGAGGTCGTCATTTATTTTGTGATGTTATTGCCTGGCAACCACAGCGCAGAGTATCCTAGTTGGGAACAGGTTATTATGTCCTAAAAGTCTTCCCATCTGTATGAACCCTAACCTCTCGAAGACTTATGACCGAATTTATAGACTACTCCAGAAAGAGCTCCTCCTACTTGCTCCCAATTTATCGACACTGCACTTTATCCTTTTGGATGGGAGCCGCAATTATTTGCTACCCGCTTTTTCGCATGTCGATGGCAAGCCGTCGTCGTGGTGAAAGGATTTGGCAATCAGCGTAAGGGATTAGTCGGCCTCGGTGGCGCAGCGGCTTAGCACGCTGACTGTAAAACGGAAGGTCTCGGGTTCGATCTCCGGGTCAAACTAGGAAACGAACTTTTCTAGTTTGTCTCGGGTCTTGGATATTATACTATTTTTATTTTTAATGCACTAACCCGTGCTAAGGACAATTTTTAAAATACGTAATACAGAGAATAGTGTAAAGAGGTTCGAAATTTCACTGATGCCGGTGAGTCGCCCATTAGCCAGTTGGATAGAGCGCTGGCACGGATAGCCAGAGGTCGCGGGTTCGAATCCCGGCATGGGTGGAATTTTTAGCCTCTAAATAGGTTTTTAAAATCTTGGATGTTATCTATGTATTTATTGTACTAAATCTATCGTCAAGTTGGCACCTATAACACACGGAGGAGCAATGTGATTGTGGAGCCTCAGCGCAATCCATGGTGCACCTGCTCCAATGTCAATTGTGCCCTCACACCTGCACTCTGGAGGAGCTAACAGAGGCCAACGCTGCTGCAATTGCAGTAGCCAACTGTTGGGCAGGAAAAATATAGACTATTCGAATCGCTGACACGAAAAGAAAAAGAAGAACACATGTCATTTAGTTGTACTTAGTATAGGGCTAACGAGATCTGTGTAATATGTCCATGAATATTTATTTTACTTATTCGCTGATTGGTGTCCAGAGTGCTTAGTGCGAGTTTGACAGATCCAATCGAATAACTTTACTACCGCATTAATCGAGCATTGAGTAGTGAGTATGAGTAAGTTAACCGTTCGAACTGGCAAAACGCTGTCACAGTACAACTCGCACTCGCGTTTATTCGTGATTTGGCTGGTAAACGTGTTCACTTCTCAACGTAAACCATTACAACTCGCACTCAGCAATTTTAATTTCCATACTCGTCGATAGGTGGCGCTTCCTCAATGCCATAGAAATATGAGTTTACGTTAACGCGATCGAGTAGTTAAAAAACTCGCACTAAGCACTCTGAGTGCTTAGTGCGAGTATGGAAATTAAAATTGCTGAGTGCAAGTTGTAACGGTTTATGTTGAGAAGTGAACATGTTTACCAGCCAAATCACGAATAAACGCGAGTGCGAGTTGTACTGTGACAGCGTTTTGCCAGTTCGAACGGTTAACTTACTCATACTCACTACTCAATGCTCGATTAACGCGGTAGTAAAGTTATTCGATTGGATCTGTCAAACTCGCACTAAGCACTCCGGGTGCGCCAGACGTACTGGCTCAGTGAGTACGTCGTTCGCGGAGGTTCCTTTTATGTACCCTATTGTTTCATTATTTGATATGTTAATTACACGCTAAAATCCGGGTGGTTAGAATGCCGCGGTTATGTACATAGATAGATCGATAGATAGGGAACACTTTATTGCACAACCAGAAAAAAGAATACGTAAAATAATGATTTCTTAAATGTAAGTAATGTTGTACAATTAAAATTACATTTAAAAATTACAGTTAAAAGCGATCTCCTTCAGACAACCTTTGGATATAATTTGTAAAATGGAATCTATTTGGGCTATTACTTGTAAGTATAGTATATGATGTTAAAAAAATGCTCGAAAGTATTTCTTAATGATTCGCGATACTCATACATAGTTATATTATAAACGGGTGAAATCGCGATTACGTTAATTAATTACGTGGTAATAACGTTTTACCTAATAAATACTCGCGATTTGACCCGTTTAATATATAACTATAAAATGCGCGAACTTATAGTCCCTCTTTCCCCCGGTTTTTGGTACACTAACAAGCCGTTTATCCGTTTAACCTTCCTCCGTCGCAGGAAAAGACCCGTGCCCCAGCAGTGGGGACATACAAGGGTTGATATCGACAGCTGTCAGTTGGCTAAAGTCCATACAAAAAAATAAACATTTGACAGGTGTTAACAGTAGATTTAGTGTTAATCAATAGTTTTAGTGTACGAGACACTGGGACTTAGTGTAACAGATAATAACGCACGGACCGGCACGCACGCACCGCTCTGACGTCTATAAATGATTCTAATTATCACTTTGTCGAGATATTTTTAAAAGGACCTATTAGAAAAACATTGTAGTCACTAGAATTGGCATACGATGTTGCGTTGGTTTGGACATGTTGTGGAGAGGATGAAGGAAGAAAGATTGACGAAACAAATATATATTGCGATTGTGGGTGGAAGGCCCGGTAAGGGACGTCCGTCCTAAGGGCGGACATACTTCTACCAAATAGGGGATGTATTAGCAAAGGGGAAGTTAAACGTACCCGGAACCGGTGTGCGTTCATGCAACGACTTATGAACGTTGATGAAGCGAAGTTGATCTGTCCGGATCGTGGCAAGTGGCAGTCTCTGGTCTCTGCCTACCTTTCTGGGATCCAGGCGTGAAATTATGTATGTATGCTACTAATATTTTGAATTTTAAAGTTTTTAGTGATGATAATGGAATCATATATCCATTATCATAAACTCTAAATAAAACATAAAACGAGACTCTGATGTGTTAAGTTTAAGATAATTTTAGAAAAGATGGTTAGAGTGGCGTTCTTTTCCCTGCTGCCTTTTTCTTTACTACTAATACTGCCCGGAGGCAGTATTTGTAGTAGAGAAAAACTTGAAAAACTACGGCTAACACAGTACGTTGACATTGAACAAAAAGAGTGTAAAACCCTTTTTTTTAGTTAGCCACGACTGTGTCCCACCGCTGGGCAAAGGCCTCCCCTTTAGATTTCAACCCTTTACGTTGAAGTGACATTGGGCTGGCCATATCTCGCGATGAACTGAACCGTTGGAGTAAACGTGATCTTGAGTGGAGACCGCGACTCGACAAACGTAGTTTAGGACGCCCTTCGACCAGGTGGGATGACGATCTGTGAAAAATTGCCGGCAGATGCTGGATGCGGCAAGCTGAAGACAGGGCGCTATTGCGCTCATTAGGGGTTGGGCTATGTCCATTGTCCAGCAGTGGACAAATATAGCCTGAAGAAGAAGAAGGCGTTGAAATAAATATTGATTTCCCTTATCGTCTCCATAATTATCCAAACCAGCGTGACATTTCATAATTCTCAATTCTAGTCACTACATTCTCTTTTAACGTTCTCCGTACCTTGTTAAAATTAACTCAGCACCCTTGGGCTGTAAATCCATAACTTGAGCTTTTGGTAGTTAATCAGTACAGCAAACGGAGCAAATTGACGTATAAATAATTGTCCAGACGTCCCGAGACTTCTAATGGTGGAGGCGAATAGGGTAATATCATGCGAGACACTACTACTTGCACTGAGTGACATATTCTAGCTAAAGTCTGTTAGCTTTTAGAACATACCTCGGCTACTATCGGATATAATCGGATATATTCGCGTAATAGAAATATCGAAACTAATATGGCACTTAATTAAATAAACTTTATAAGAAAAGTTTTAAACAGAGCAGGAAGTAGTATTACACTCGTGTGCTTTCGGCGAAAAGCAAAGCCTACTCTAGAGCCCGAGGTATATTCTCAAAGCTAACAGACTGCATATACGAACACAGTAACATAATAATAATGCAGTCACTATATGGCTTTCTCTTGAAGAGAGAGTACGGGCTTAATTACCACGGATAAGCTCCCAAGTCTCCTTCTTCCTAGAATCGCGCCTTGTACGATAGATAGGAGACTGTACATTTTCGGTTCCCACATGACCAAAATACTCCAGCTTCAGATTCTTGATGATGTCGAAGTACGTCCGTTTTCTTCTCCATTGTACGCGGAACGGTAGAGTTGCAGATCTTCTTAACCCAAAAAATTACTAAGCATTACGCGGTACATTCATATCTCAAACGCCTCTATACGTTTATGCACACCTATTTTACGCGCACATTGTCAGTCCACTGAGCCCGATCTTCGGCTCTTCTTTTCTGCCTACCGCTCAGTGTTCTCTATCTATCTATCCTGGAGAAGTCGTCATAAACCAGCTCGTCATAAAATCCCAGCTGCTACTTACCACGATCGTTGACCCTGATGTCTGTCTACCCCTTCGAGTTGTTACTCGAGTGAGTTTAAGTCATGTTAATAACTCAAACTTTTCTGTTTTTCCTTCCTTCCTTTATTTTTTTTTTTTTTTACGTAGCCTCTATGTTTGTGTCCTTCCTTTATTATACGCTTTATTTTACTTGTAGTATGGTACATTTAGATATCAACTCTTGTTTGTCCCCACTGCGGGGCACGGGAGTTCCTTCTTGCTTTGCAGGAAGGTTAGGCCATACTCCACCACGCGGTGAAGACCAAGTATGTAACTTAATTACTTAAGAGAAGATAATTGCTCCTCACCCTCAGACTATCCTAGTTCGAGAGCAATGGGCTTCATAATAGGCGTGACGATAGTATCAAATAATTAAATATTTAACGATATTAGTGGAAATACATATTAAAAGGATTTAGAACACTGATTTAGTTTTATAAAAAAGAAGAGATTACCAATATTTTCAATAAAGTAAAAGATTATAATACTGCTTCCAGCCATTTTGATATAAATACCCATCACACCACGTGACGTCTCGCTTAGGTTAACATTGGTAAACTTCACCCGTGCTTTGCTTTGTGATGCTAATAGTGATTACGATGTTTGTTTACCTGGGCGTGACGTCAGATTCGACGCCTTGCTACTGCGAGCTAGTTTTCCACAGATTTAAAATCATTAAAAAAAATGTTTTCACCTTCATCAAACTTTAGTTTTTTACCGAAATATAGGTTTTTTCTCAACAGTAAATGTGTCCCCACATTATGGAAGAAGTCCCCACATTAAAAATCTTTCGTCATGCCTTTTCACTGTGGCAAATTGTATTTCTCAATCGTCGCCAGGCAAACTAGTCCACTGCAGGACATAGCCCTCCCCTAAAGAGCGCCACGTTGTGCTATCATAGGGGGTAATGCCCATAATCCCCACGCTGGGCATGCGGGTTGGGGATCGCAGTACGGTGGAATTGTACTGCAGGGGGCGCTGCTGCCCACCCCCAGATTGTGTTCCATAGTCGCCTTTTACGACACCCGCGGGAAGATTGGGTTGGTGCTATTCTCTAGGCCGACTCCACACAGCAATAATCAATAAAGATATTTATTTCTATTGCCAAGTGTCAATCCAGCAAGAGAACGCCCTGTTTCACGGCTCGTGCGAGACTTCATTAAGCGATACGCTCTGGCTAGAACATTCAGGATATATGCAAATGAAATAGTCCCCAGGCGATATGTATCTGGACGAATTTGCCAACCCCGCCAGTTAAGAGAGTAAGTTATTGTTACGCTGTGGAATTATTAAACGTATGTACGCTATTGTGGATAAAATTTTATGTTAAGCGTAATATTTTGGATGTAATGTTCTGTCTTGGGGCATTAAACGTATGCAAATTATTGCGTGAGGAACATTAGGGGTGTGACTTGTTGTGTATCGAGGTATATTTTTAACCAACTACAAAAAAGGAAGCGGTGCTCAGTTCAACGCTAGGTTTTAATTTGTTTTTCTCTACTTATATTTAATGCGCTATGTAACATTATTGTGTGGTATAATATTATTCATACTATAGCAACGACAGTTGTACAAAATTATTGTACAACTTCTACTATCTACAGCCACCGGTCACTATACATGTTATGTGCTCAGTGTGAAGACCATTGTTACAATGCATCACCTATTTTAACAATAAAAACTATTCTTATTCTAACTATACATAATAATAATAATAATATTGGCCTTTTTGCATCTACTTAATGAGATGATGAAGATATACTTATAAACATATACTATATTTATTCGCGCTAAAATTTGGAGGATTTGAAAGCCGCGGTTACGTAATTATATATTAAAAATGGCATTTATTAAGACTATTAGACCTACATTAAACCTACATATTAAACCTAGCCTACCTTTAAATAAAGACGTTATTTAAAAAAAATTGTTATGAAACCGGAAAAACCAAACGAAAACGATGAGAATACGGGACGGGTCGGGATTGCGCGTGGTAAATCGCCATCCATGATTTCAAGCGCAGATATATGTAAGCACCTCAGATACTCAGGTTTCCTCATGATGTTTTCCTTCGCGGTTAGCGAGTGTTGTTGCTACTATAACTTCACCAATGTACGTAACTTAGAAATTACAAATTACACGCCGGGACTCGAGCCCATTACCTCCCTGATAAGAAGCCAGCGTTTAACCGCTCCACTACCACCACTTTTATCGGCATGACATTATTCATACAAACATACAGTGGTATCAATCAGAGATCGTAGGGTAGTAAATAGTTGTTAAGCCGTGTCTAAGTTTTTGTGTTAATTAATCCCGTGTTAGTTGTAATTAAACTATACAACCAACCAAAATGAATACCAGCTTCAAATGCCCACCTTCAAATAAATATCGTGAATCAAAAAGAGTAACTATACGTAGGTTTTTATTCCGTAGAATTATGACAGCGATAATTTCTTGACCTTTGTAGGAAAAACATAAAATAGCATTTTATTTTTTATTGCCGTAAAATGGGTCAAATATTTCCCTTTTTCGGTGGAGAGCTTTTATAATAATATCAATAATAACTTTCACAAAATTTCACACAACACAATCACTTAAGTAACAACACCTATGAAATGTCAGAATTCTACGGAGTAAAAATCTGTCTTTAGCAGTCACCTACGAAATGTTCGTAGCGCCTCGCTACGAACATTTCGTAGCTACTACGGCGTAGCAGGGGAGACCCGACTACGGAGGCGCTTAGATTGCTACGAATTCAGCCAGCGATTGCGTAATGATTCCCGAAGTAATTATTTTGCCGAAAAAAGATCTTTTCGGCAAAATAACCCATGTTTTTATTCGATACTCCTATTTATTAGAGATGTCGCAAAAACGTACGGTATTCAGTCTATGTATGTCCGTTAAATGAAAAGATCAAAGTGGAATATTTGCCACTTATTCTGCTTTTGAATTCCTCTGTTTTTACGTTTATATAAATGTTAGAAATCGGAAATATGCAACAAAGATCAATGTTCTTTGAGCATAGGTAATGTATTGGTTCTAAGACTATAATATGCTATAACGGGGGCCAAGTCCGGATTGGTGGAGGCTTGCGAGACTAGTGGCTGGGCTTACTGTCAGAAGTTTTCAAGCCGCCCCAAGGCCTCAGACTTGGCTTTACGACTGCCATCTATGGACGGCAGCCGGCACCAACTGTTTAACGTGCCTTGCGAAGCACGGAACCGCTTGGAAAAATACCACTAGCGTTAGTCATAGACGGTTTACCCATCCATGCACTGAACGCGCCCTGTGTTGCTTAACCTTCATGATCGTTGAAGATCACTCAGGTAGCCGGGGCTACTGCGGAGCGATAATCTACTCTAATCTATAATCTTCTTAGACATTCTCAAACAAAAGTCCACTTGTTGCCGAAAGAACTATACGGTTCGCTGTATAATTTTCGAATTCCGCTTTTACGTGCAAACGACATTGTAATGGGCGTGTATTCTAATTGCATTGCTAATAATATCGACTTTAATTTGTAATACAAGGGCGACTTCATCCCGTGAAATGTAAAACAGCTTTGGTTGTACCTTTTGTGTATATTCTCTTCGAGCAGTGTCAATAGTTATTCATGTTACTAGAGCGGTAAGCTGATGTGATTAGCACACTTACATACATAACCTCACGCCTGTATCCCAGGAACTGCCACCTGCCACGATCCTGACAGATCACCTTCGTGATAATATTCTTTTTAGTGCACTAACCCGTGCTAAGGACTATTTTAAATTTTAAATTTCACTGGTGCCGGTGAGTCGCCCATTAGCTCAGTTGGGATATGAAAGACGCTGGCACATTCAACGTCTTCACTTCAGAATGTTTAAAACACGAAATAACACATAGAGTGTAACTCATTTCACGTTTTAAATTTCCCCAGCGACAGTGTACCACATCGCCGGTAGGGGCGCGACGATTGCCAAAAATGCTTTTTATTTTATTTTAAAACGTAAACTCACCACAGAGGTATATGTAAAGACATAATCAGTCAGCATCTTGGGAACTCTCTCCAACGGCAGCGGTCCAGAACTTTTATATAAAACAATTTTGAAAATATATTAATATGTAAATAATAAATAAGTTAATTAGTAATAGTTGTTATTAAGTTTGTTAATCATATAAGTATTGTAGATAATAATATTTAAAATAACATAGCATGATAATTATCAATAAAACTATATATCATTAGTATCAGAATAAAACAGGTTACATTAAAATGACGTTTCTTTGACATACTTATTATATTTTAAAAAATTAGCCTCTAAATAGGTTTTTAAAATTGTCCTTAGCACGGGTTAGTGCATTAAAAAGAATATAATCATGTGGGTACAGCGATATCATTCCGATGTAAAACCTAACTGCAAAGTAGGTACTCGGGGCGGCAAGAGGCAGATGTCGCTGCCTGTATGTAATACAGGGAGTATTGTAACGAGGTTCGAAATTTCACTGATGCCGGTGAGTCACCCTGTAGCTCAGTTGGAAGAGCGCTGGCACGGATAGCCAGAGGCCGCGGGTTCGATTCCCGGCATGGGTGGAATTTTTAGCCTCTAAATAGGTTTTTAATACTTACTTATTCATGTAATCGTTTTCACAATAACATTAAATAACTGAAACTTACTTACCTGATAAATGCTGGTTGAATCTAGTTTTAAAGACACCCAGGTATATATCTACGGAAAGACAGACGACAGCGTGTTCCACAACTTTGCCGTTCTTATTATACGAAGGGTAAAAGAATTCGCAAAAGAAGCGGTGGTAGCTCAATGGGTAGAACCATAGACTGGCAAGCGAGAGCCCTAGGTTCGATCCCGAGTGCGGGCATGTACCAATGACTTTGTTTAATTTCAAAGTTACGTACATTTGCGAATTTGTAGTCGCAATACCACACGCTAACGGTGAAGGAAAACATCGCGAGGAAACCCGCGCCTTGGTTGGCTCCGCACGTATTGACTAGTCTTTCCTGTGGGCTAGGCCGACTAAGCTGTCAGGGTGGTATAGGTGCTGGGCAAGCCTACACCATCTATAAAACCCATGTCCCAGGCACTACAGCGTCGGAGTGGTCCCTTCACCCATCTAGTGTGAGTGAAGATACCACTGGACGCTGTATAAATCATCTCATTAAGTAGATGCAAAAAGGCCAATATTATTATTATTAAAAGAATTCGCGAATCGCTCGGTGCGAATTCGCGGAATTTCCACGACAAAGCTTTAAGCTTCAAGCTTCCGAGAAACATTGACATTTAACAAACAGAATTTACGTTCTCTCCGTTGAAGTATTTTTTGATATCTGACACTGTTTTTTCTAGCGGCGTTGTTTTAAGAACAAAACCACGTGTGTTACATAGGAAATAGAGATTTTTTCTATGTAGAACAATGCTTTACTGAAATACAACTGGTGAGTGAATTTCACCAGAATAATTTATTTGACGACCCTATACTCAAAAAAGGCAGTCGTTAAGCGATGTCAGAGGCTTTATGGGCTGCTTGATAACTTCTGACAGTAAGGCTCATATAGACACTGTCATACAATCCTCCACCAACCCGGACTAGGCCCCCGTGGTGGAGTATGGCCTAACCTTCCTGCGATGCAGGAAGAGACCAGTGCCCCAGCTCTGGGGACATAAAGGGTTAATATTGATACCAAAAAAAGTAAACCGCAAAAAAACATACTTAGTTTCCAAAATATGTATCATTTCATTTAGTGTACTGTACTTATTGTGTGTTGTATTATTATTTCAGAGTTGCTGCAGATCGAAAATAAAATCAAAACTAGTTGTAAAATAATTGCTCATTTCGTGTGAAGACGTGACTTTGGCAGAATTTATCGACATCGGCCGGTAGCTATATCAACAAGAAATAAGTCAGTAAATACATACATATATAACCTCACGCCTGTATCACAGAGGGGCAGGCAGAGACCAGAGCCTGCCACTCGCCACGATCCTGACAGATCACCTTCGCTTCATCAACGTTCATAAGTCGTTGCATGCACGCACGCCAGTTCCGGGTACTTTTTATCTTTCGTCAGTAAATGTGTGTGTTAAAACTGTCTGAACTCTGATTGGCGCTTGAAATTGCCCATCCGCAGAGGGCGCGGTAATAGCCTATTCTCTCTCTCTGAGAGAAGGCCTATGCCATACAATGAGACGCTTAAAGGCTACATAGAAAACAGAAAATTATCTTTGATAAATTTTGTAATTTTTCTTAGACGGGCACTAAATAATAAAATTGCAAATTTTAATCTACGACATGCGTACATGTATGTGTATGTATGTGTATGTGTGTGTGTGCGTATATGTATTTACGTGTTTTTGTGTTTCTGTGTGTATATGACTGTATCAGAATGTGTGTGTAAATGCGCACACGTCTTCCAGACAGGAAACAACTATGTGCGCACCCAAATTTAAAATTCAATTTCGCCATATTTATTTCATACATAATGGATTCACGTGTTCGACTAAGGCAGAGTATTCATCAGACAACAATATTTACTTTGATACTTTTTATACAGCTTTCATCGCATCGAAGCTTTATAAAAATGTCGTCGTCGTCGTCAGGCTATACTAGTCCACTGCTTGATATAGACCTCCCCTAAAGAGCGCCACGTTGTCCTATCGTAGGGGGTAATGCCCATAATCCCCACGCTGGGCAGGTGGGTTGCGGATCGCCACTTGTACTGTACTGTTATTTTATAAGTCTCTTATGTGATCCCTGGTGTACATGCAATAAAGAATATTCTATCTATCTGTCGCAGTTCGGTGGTACATAAAAATGTACTTTGGAAGAATACCAAACTTAAACAACAACCGAATATTAACTACTAAGCAGACAAGACAAACCTACACACCTAATAGGAGTTACATTGTTGAATTTGAATCCCTCCTGATTTTTTCATTCAGCAATAATAAAATAACTCTTACTTTATATAAAGCGTCGGACCACATTGTTTTTTTAAAAGTTTAATTTTTCTTTCCAATCATTAACCTGTGTATATCTGCGTGAGTAGATCGACACGCTTTTATTCCCAAACGGCCAAATTCTGGATGTGCCGATCGGCAGGCCACAGAGCCGCGCGCTTCTTCGCAAGTCAAACTACATTTCTGTTTGTCAATGGCTTACATATTTGGTATCGTTGGATAGCTTAGAAATTAAACTTCATTTCTGAACGTAACCCAAAACTTACACAGAGTAAAAAAGGCGAAAAAAAGTTTCAAAGTCAGCCTCCGCCATTGTGCATCAGCGACTCTGAGCGAGGTCAGGTTTATAGTGAAATTTTTACCATTTCAAGCGGAATTCCAACGGAAAACTGTAAGTATCTTATACATTACTAACATTACCATCGTAATCATATCATTTCAAGTGAAATACCGTGAAAAGGTGAATAAATTTTCTCAAAATATCTCGAAGGTAGTCCGAGTTCCAAATTTTGTGGAAAACTTTGCACTCAACTTTGCACTGCTTTTTGATACACTTTATCTAGTTCTTTCAGATAAACCTTATAGCTTATGAGAAGGGAATTTTTACCACAATTACAAAACTCTTTACGAAACTGAAATCGGATGTATATTAGAAAAGTTATTATAGTTTTAGCGCCGTCGTACTGCCGTCGTACCGCTGGGGAACCCGGAAATTAGTGCGTGCGCTAATTGAAATCTAATATTAATATACAAAAACTTTAGACATTCTAATGTTACGTCGCGGAGGAGTTCCATAACAAACAGTGTGAAACGTATTCTACCTTTTCCATGGTATAGAAAAAGTAAAGTAGCACAGAAAATTCGGCTTAAAGAACGTTACAAGTTAAACGTCCATTATTGTCCATTTTGTTTAAGACTTTAAGTACTTAAAAAATGTCAACAATCTTGATACAGTCTATTTATTCTTACTTGTCCAATTTAGTAAACAAGATTCTAACCTTAATTTGAGATAAGATGCCTAAACTAGACATTTTCTCGCAAATTCATGAACTACGAGGGGCATGCCAAAAGAAACTAGATACTCAAAAATTATAAAATTTATTCTTTATTACAAGTATCGATCTTTTCAAAGTATTCACCCTGAGCACGTATACACTTTTCCATACGTCTGAACCAATTGGAAAATACCTGTGACCACTCTTCTTTAGATACCTCAGAAATCTCGAAATTATAGGCAACCAGCGCATCTTCTTTGCTTTCAAACCTCTTCCCCTTTAGTTTTTCTTAGATTTTTGGAAACAAGTAAAAATCACAAGGCGCTAGGTCAGGGGAATATGGCGGGTGAGGGAGAATTGACACATTTTCGAGTTGAAAAAGTCTAGTGTTCTGGCAGACGTGTGCGGCGCCGCATTGTCGTGGTGCCAGAGAAGGTGCCGGATTCCTGACTTCGGTCGCTTGTCACACCAAGCTGATATTACTGTTGGAGCACAAACTGTCACATACCATTCGGAGTTCACCGTTCTTTCATTCTCTAGCACAACAGTAGCAATATGACCCATTTTGCAGAAAAACGAGGCGACCATTTGTTTCTGTGTGCTTCGTGCACGGCGACATTTCGTTGGAGTTGGCTCGTCTTCAAAGCACCATACAGTCGACTGTTGCTTTGATTCGGGATCATAGTTATATAGCTATGTTTCGTCACCAGTCAGTATATCATATACGTTTTTTTTCTCGCCTCCGTTGAATTTATCTATCATGAATAGGCACCAATCCACCCGACGGTCTTTCTGCTCATCGGTAAGTTTGTGCGGCACCCATGTCGAACAACGTTTACGGAGAGAAAGGTGGTCGTGAATTATGGTTTGCATTGCTGCTGATCCAATTCCCAGTTCTCGCTCTAGCTCTTCATATGTAATTCGTCGGTTTTCGCGAATAAGTTTTTCGACTGCACGAACGTTTTCTTGCGTGACCGCAGTTGGCAGCCGTCCTGTCTTCGCTTCATCTTCGAGACATCCCGTCCTCTTTTAAATTCAGCAAACCAATTGAATACTGTTGCTCGGGAACAAGCAGACTCACCAAAAGTAGAAGCCAAAAGTTCAAAACATTCTTGAGGCTTTAAACCTTTTTTAAAGTCATAATAAATCATAGCGCGAAAATCACGTCGACTGAGCTCCATTGTTGCAAGTGAATTCCCGCCAGATTCTCGGAAAAATGATGCTCATTCAAATAAAAAATAAATAAAAGAAGTGTGTTCTATATTCAAATATGTCAATAAAAAACCAGCCTATAAGATGGTGTATAGCTTGCCAGTGTCAATTAAATGAGAAAAGAGTATCTAACTTCTATTGGCATGCCCCTTGTATCATGAACTATGTTTATAAAATTGGCAGCGTGTTATCTAAAAGAGTGTTCCAAGTTACTTCATTTATGGAAATATGGCAGTTTTGGACTAAAAAGTTACAGTTTACGGGTAGAATCTTGTTTACTAAAATGTACAAGTAAGAATAAATAGACTGTACGTCTTTTGATCGTATCTTCTATAATATAAAAATGAATCGCTGAATGTGTTGGTAAGCGCAAATCTCGAGAACAGGTGAACCGATTTCGCTGATTCTTTTTTTAGAATATTCCTTGAAGTACAAGGACGGTTATTACGGAGAGAAAAATAAAAAAAATTAAGAATCGACTGTTAGGCCGTAAGAAGTTTGCTGGGTCAGCTAGTATTTCAATATAAAAACTGAATCCAGTTTCTCTACACTCATTTCATCACCTAAATAAATGGACTATAGGTGTCCATTTCAAAATCTAGATCATTTTGAAGTAATATATTCAAATACGTAATAAACCAAATTTATAAATAAAACGACGTTCTCTGTGGCGAGTGGTCCCGGGTTCGAACCCTGGCTGGGAACAGCAAAAGAAAAACCCCAGGTCTTGGATCTCTACATGTTTGTGATGTCGTTGCTTCTGGTTTCGTTGACACAGGGTATCCTAGTGTGGGGCCAGAAGTATGTGCCTGTATGTAAATGTTATTTCATTTCATTTGTTTCATTTGTATTATCTGGATAGTAGTGTAATTGATATTTTATTTAGCTGATATCCGGGTAATTCGGATATCCGGATAGCATGCCTTAGTTACGAGCGAGACAGCATGCTATACGTAATAGCAGCCTTAATTATTCTTCATCAGGTATTGGTATAATAGTTCCCACTACAAATTGAACTGTGCCCGTTAACGGGTTAATTGCCAAATCTAGATACCAAGTTGTATATTTACACCCTGAGCTTCCAAAAACGTCAGATCGTTGGCAGGTGAATGAATTCATGCAACAGACTGATAAAATCATGTTGAATAAGTAACATTATTCGCTTTGTTCTCTTTCAGTGGTATTCAAGCGCGTGTCTTTTATTCATATCACATTTGCATACGGTTATATCGTTGTCCCGAGGTTTCGAAAATATTCCCCAAATAACTGTGAATCCATCGCGTATTTTCATAGCGCTAGCTGATACTTCGGTAAATTGTACGATCGTCATCTCATCGTTCTCTTCATACTTTGCACACAAAAATCTGCAGAGCACCTTTCTCTCTTTCGCCGCCGCCGATATAAATAACAAAACAAAACTGAATTCGCGAAGAACTTGCATTGACATAAGAGTTCGACGACTTTTTGATGGACCTGATAATATTATTCATGCCGATAAACGTAGCGTAGGACGCCCTCCGACCAAGATCTGCGAAAACTGCCGGCACATGCTGGATGCAGCAAGCTGAAGTCAGGACGCTATGGCGCTCATTTGCGGAGGGCTATGTCCAGCAGTGGACTACATAATATAGCCTGAAGAAGAAGAAGATGGCGATAAAACAACTTCCGTGTTTCGCAAGGCACGTTAAGTCGTTGGTGCCGGCTGTCATGTAATCATCGTCATCGTCAGGCTATACTAGTCCACTGCTGGACATAGCCCTCCCCTAAAGAGCGCCACGTTGAGCTATCATAGGGGGTAATGCCCATAATCCCCACGCTGGGCATGCGGGTTGGGGATCGCAGTTCGGTGGAATTGTACTGCAGGGGGCACTGCTGCCCACCCCCCGGTGTATGTCCCTTAGTCGCCTTTTACGACACCCGCGGGAAGAATTGGATTGGTGCTATTCTCTAGGACGACACCACACAGCAGTCGTTATGTAATGGCAGTCGTTAAGCCAAAGGCCTTTTGAGCGGTTTGATAACTGCTGACAGTAAGGACGGCCACCATCTACCAACCCGGACTTGGCCCCCGTGATGAAATATGGCCTAACTTTCCTGCGATGCAGGAGAAGACCCGTGCTCCAGCAGTGTGGACAAACCAAGAGTTGATGTCGATGAAACGGTAGAATAAATTCTTAAAATTTTTAGGCCTCAACAAACCAACATTTCTGCTGCCATTACATGACAGCCGGCACCAACCGATTCACGTGCCTTGCGAAGCACGGAAGCGCCCGGAAAAAATGCCACTAGCGGTAGTCACAAAATAGTCACCCATCTAACACTTGATCGCGCCTGTTATTGCTTAACCCAAGTGATTGAATGCAAACACTCGGTTTCACTAGGCCACCAGCGCTTCAATAAAGAATTGATAACATTTTTGTAAATATCCGAAATGAGATACCTAATTATGTAAATATCCGACATGAGAACCGTCCTTTTAACCACTTAGGTGCCAGTCACAAATTTGTATTTTTCCTCTCCCCAGGGATTTTCCGATTCCAGTGGTGCCTCTGGCTACATACTACATGCTACATACAGTCTTATTATTACTCTTAATCTTATTATTGCTTAATTGTGCTTAATTTGCGCTATATTTCATGTGTGTATGCAGTCTACTTTAGACCTAGTCTGTAAGTATAAAGTTTTTTTTTTTATTTCTAATATTGGCTAGTTGCATGTCTAGCTACCAACGTGTCGATTGTTAGCAAATACTCGGGATGTGCTGAAATTCAGCGCTGTGTTGATGTTTGCACACGCAGCATTTAGCTGAGCATATCCTTATTATGGCATAGCGTATCTATTCACGAAATTAACTGAGTATGTAATTAACTTCTAAGTTGTTTTTGTACTTTTTTGCGATAATTAAACCATTTTTCAATTTCAATTTTCAATTTAAATAATCGAATAAATAAAACAAATAAATAAATATAAATAAAACAAATAAATGAAAATCTTGTGTAACAGTGTTTATTATCGAACTCCTCCGAAACGACATCATCGATTCTTATGATTTATTCGTGTATCGATATCAACCCTTGTATGTCCCCATTGCTGGTGCACGGGTCTCTTCCTGCATCGCAGGAGGGTAAAGCCATACACTACCATCGTGTATATTCGGTGGCAAAAGAGGCAAGAAAGTAGAATTAATGCAGTAGCAATGAGGTCCTTGAGAAGTATGTGTAGTGTTACTTTGAATGACAGGATACGCAATAGTCTGATTAGAGAACGTTGTGGACTGAAAGTGGATGTAGTGACTAGAATTGAGAAAGGCATGTTGCGTTGGTTTGGATATGTGGAGAGGATGAAGGAAGAAAGATTGACGAAACAAATATATACATATAGCTAATGTGAGTGGAAGGGCCGGTAAAGGACGTTCCAGACGGACATACGTCGACCAAATAGGGGATGTATTAGCAAAGGGGAACATAAAAAGTACCCTGAACCAGTGAGCGTGCATGCAACGACTTATGAACGTTGATTAAGCGAAGGTGATATGTCAGGATCGGGGCAAGTGGCAGTCCCTAGTATCTGCCTACCCTCTGGGATACAGGCGTGAGGTTAGGTATGTATATTTGGCTGGTCTGAGAATATCTCGTAGGCTAATTTAATTAACATTACAAAACATCGTTTCCCTATTCAGGTACAAATATATAAGAAAAAAATTCTGCAAATTCAATCCTAATCCTCACATTGTTAAGTAAATGTACCTGTAGATTTCTAGCAAGCTTCCAGCTTTTACCGAATATTACCCTGATCTTCTTTGTAAAGAGTGCCTCGTACGTAAAAAGCGTCTCAAAAAAATAGGAGCTGAGGTAAGTGGATTTTCTGAAAGCTTGCTCCACGAAATTATGCCTTTGGCACGTAGACCCAGATTGTTTTATTTAATTAGGGGAAAAGGCAAAGATGGAGACGAAATAGGGCAGCAGCAGAGCAGAAGCCTCATTGTGGACTGAATCATCATCATCATCAGCAGCCATTTGACGCCCACTGCAGGACATAGGCCTCCTATGGTTTTCGCATGGTTATCCGAGCGTCACGATCTTGTGCTACCCGCAACCAGCGACTCCCCACCACCGTAATCAGGTCGTCAGACCATTTGGTGGAGGGCCTGCCTACGCTGAGTCGTCGTCCGGTTTGGTTTGGTCGTTGTTGGTTCGTTGGTTGTTTAACCCAAGTGATTCCAATCACTCGGTTCGATTAGGCCACGAGCGCTTCTTACTAGCGAATATCACATCACGTCATATCACATCATTACACTAATATTATAAAGGCAAAAGTTTGTGAATGTGTATGTTTGCTACTTCTACATGTCTAAATGGCTGGAGTGATTTTAATAAAATTTCGTATGGAGTTAGCTGACACCCTGGATTAAGGCAAGACACAGGCTTCGTTTTACTGCGGGAAAATATCTTAATAACTAATAAACCTCGGGGCACAGATGGTTCTTATACAAAAATACATTGTATATCGGCCTTTTGGCACTAGACAGTTTGTGTTAGTGTAACGGTGGACTTGCTTTTATAATTCAGTATTCTTTTTTCAAAGAATCGTCAAATTTTGTTTGTTTTTGTCATAAAGGGAAAGCTAGGTGTAAGTTTTATACTTAGATTTCAAGCTTAGGTACTCGACGGGTGCCAAATGGAGCCCTTTTCATATGCCTATGACCAAAGAGCGATGGTGGCGGACCGGTAGAATGCTGGCTTCTCATCAGGCAGGTTGTGTGTTCGAGTCCCGGCATGTAACAATGACTTTGTTTTCTAAGTTACGTACATTTGTGAAGTTGAGTGGTAATACGACTCGCTAACTGTGACGGAAAACATCATGAGGAAACCCTAGTGTCTGAAGCGTTAACATAGCTCAGCGCTTGCTACGTGCATTGACTCAACTATGAGGCTAAGTGCGGAAATGTCAGGTCTGACTAACTAACAGCCTGCGACCGACGTCTGTCCGCCAGTCTGACCTATGAAAGGTTTTAACATCTCTTGAACACTTTTGGTATCAACCCTTGTATGTTCCCACTGCTGGGGCACGGGTCTCTTCCTGCATCGCAGGAAGGTTAGGTCATACTCCACCACGGGAGCCAAGTCCGGGTTGGTGGAGGATTTTAAGAAAGTGGCAGGTCTTACTGTCAGAAGTTATCAAGCCGCCCGTAAGGCCTCTGACATGGCTTTACGACTGCCATTACATGACAACCGGCACCAACGGCTTAACGTACGTTGCGAAGCACGGAAGGGCTCGGAAAAAATGCCACTAGCGGTAGTCGCGGCTGACCGCGCCTGTTGTTGCTTAACCAAGTGATTGATCCCAATCACTCGGTTCGACTAGGCCACGAGAGCTTCTTGAACACATTTAGGTAGGTAATTGAAGTTAAAACACATTTTGCAACATAAGAATAGAAAACTAAGGAGGTGTAAGACATGTTCTAGGTTTTATCTTTGTTTTTGCTCTATTCTAAAAACGGTAATATATTACTTTTATTTATTATAGTTAATAAAAGTGTAAAACTTGTCCAAAATATGACGATATGTATCAAGTAAGAAGGAAAAAATATACCATCTGCGAGCTATTCTGGCGTGCGCTGCCAAAACCACATATGTAATTCATACATTAAATGGAAATGTTAAAAAAATCGTTAAATATAGTTTATAGAAGCATATTGCAGTAGCTAGCTATAAGCCTATGATAAGGGCTCTGCGGTGCTTAGTTACCGTATTTCTTCTGTTTCTTACGTTATTGCAGTGCGACTGTAACATCTCAATATTTTCAGTCTGTTATATTTTTCAAATGCGACCCGAAAAATATTTATGTGATAATTTTAATATCACGATGTTAGTTTGTTGGGTCTAGTGGCTCTACCTGCCTATCACCAAACTATATAGTCTGAGAGGGTTACGTGGAGATGCAATTAAAGGTCAATTTACTGCAACGGACATAAGACTTTTTATTGTCCACACACACGGAAAATACACTTTACATAATTCGGACACAACTGTACTAGCGGAGCGGTGGTACGCGACTAGCTTGGCAACAACATGAAGGAACTGATTAATCGGCAAAACTGTGCGTGCGCAGACGCCACAAGTTCTTTTCTATGCCACGCTAATATACTCGAAAAGCTAAGCTTCTCAAAATACTAATTATCCGCAGATGAAGTCGCGGGCACCAGCTAGTTACATTAATAATAATAATATGTTTTTATTTCAGAATACACAGTTCCAGATTACAATGTATAATAATAATAACAACACCACAAAAAAACAAAATAAAAGAGATAAAACAATAATTATGGTACGGATAATATGGTACGGTAATAATGGTACGGAACCAATACGGAATGGTCGTGTGCGAGTCCAACTCGCAATTGGCCGGTGTTTTTATATTCTTGAAAACCGGCCATCTCTATCCTTGAGAACCTGTTATGAAGATACAAATTCAATAATTTAGAGTGGCCACGAGAATTCCACTCGAGCGTACGGGAAAACGCGATATGACACGCACTTCCATTGAGTACAGTCAGTGGCAGGTAAGAAGAATAAGAATAGTTTTTATTAATAAAATAGATAGGATTGTTTCATCGATATGAATCCTTGTATGGTCCACTGCCGGGACTCGGGTCTCATCCTGCATCGCAGGAAGCTTAGGCCATACTGCACCACGGGGCCAAGTCGGGGTTTGTGGAGGAGTAAGACAATGGCGGGCCTTACTGTCAGAAGTTATCAAGCCGCCCATAAGGCCTCTGACATGGCTTTACGACTGTCATTACATGACAGCCGGCACCAACGGCTTAACGTGCCTTGCGAAGCACGGAATCGCTTGGAGAAATGCCACTAGCGGTAGTCACGGGACTGTCACCCATCCTGCACCTGACCGCTCCTGTTGTTGCTTAACTCAATAAGATAAGATAAGAATATTCTTTATTCAAGGTTTTATTGTACACCAGAGCACATATTATAAAACATGTAAAGATACAAAGTACAATTGGCGGCCTTATTGCTTAAAACTATTTAGAAAACCCTACGACGAAAAGTTGCTGAATTCAAATCAAATTTAAATCAATTTATTTCAATGTTAAGAATTTACACACTTATATTATACTTACATCATATTACATGTAATAAATAGTTACATATTATATAGTTATGACAAACTTACATAAATACGTTATGATAACAATCTACGCGATATGGAATTAAATACAATATAATGTATACCTATATTTAGACATACAAAATGAAAAGGAAAAGAGAAAAATTCTCAACTCAACATTTCCGTTATTTTATTATCCAGCAAAGCCTCAGCCCACATTTATAAAGTACACAATTATTTATATCACTATAGATACAATGCACGGGGTGCAAGAAAGGAGCCTCCCCAAAGGACGTACTCACTGAGCCCGTACGTCCGGCGCACCCTGTGCAACAATCAGCGAGTCCCTTACGCTGATTGACAAATCCTTTCACCACGACGGCTTGCCATCTATACGCTAAACTAACAAATAATTGCGGCTCCGATCCATAAGGATAAGTTGCAGTGACGATAAATTGGGAGCCAGTTGGAGCAGCTCTTTCTGGAGTAGTCTATAAATTCGAAATTAGAAGCGCTCGTGGCCTAGGCGAACCGAGGGATTGGAATCAATTACTTGTGTGAAGCAAGAATTTATTTATTTATTAATCATTTATTTACACTTACACACACACGCAATAAAAACAATATTGAGCAGACTATACGTACAAGAGAAGAAAAGCAACAACAATCCGATACACAATGAAACAGAGACACAGAGCACTTTCCAATGTGAGTACTGTGGGTGTGGCAAGTGCAAAAGGGCTCTGACTCAGCATAAGCTGGAGTTATGATACTCCAGCGCTGGTCTTCCGTCAGTACCCGTGAGCCGGCATGCAGGCCTCTGGGAGATACCTAGTACGAACCTGAACAAAATCGTAAATAAGATTAAGCAAATAAATAAATAAGAGACAGTGAGTTATTTACTATAAGTAGCGAGTCAAACTTTGAGTTAACAAAGTGGAATGCTGGATAATGTAAGATGAATGTCAGGTATGGTAATTGCATAAATTTTAAAAAGATAATTAGGATAGAATAATTGATAGGGCAATGTCAGTTGCGATAGTTGCATAAATTGTGAATAGATTAATAAAGTAGAAAAATTGAAAATTGTATATTGATGTCAACTATTTTAATTTAAATAAATGTATTATAAGTATGTATATGAATACATATAGGTATGTATATAAAGTCACAGCGAAAGTATGAATTGATTTGGCCGTACATAATTATTTAAGGAAGCTGCTTTTGGAGGTCAAGAAGAAATTTCTTTTAGCTGTTTTTAAAGCAATTTTTGATTGTATTTGCCTAATAGGAGGAGGAATGTCGTTCCAACACTTGGAACAGAACAGGCGCGGTCAGGTACAGGATAGGTGACCGTTCCGTGACTACCGCTAGTGGCATTTTTCCGAGCGCTTCTGAGCTTCGCAAGGCACTTTAAGCCTGTCATGTAATGGCACTCGTTAATCCATGTCAGAGGCCTTATGGGCGGCTTGATAACTTCTGACAGTAAGGCCCGCCACTGTCTTACAATCCTCCGCCAACCCAAACTTAGCCCCCGTGGTGGAGTATGGCCTAACCTTCCTGCGGTGCAGGAAAAGACCCGTGCCCCAACAGTGGGGACATACAAGGGTTGATATCGACTTTAAATTCGGTCATATGGTTTGCCATCAACTCGCTAAGGGTTAAAAAAGTTAGATTGTTCGAGCGAGACAGCATGCCAGACATAACAGCAGATTTAATAATTTCGTGGACGAGGAATAATCATCCACGAAATTCTTAAAACTGTCAAAAGTTTTCGTAAAGTGTCCCTCTCCAGCCGACTGTAGATGCTTAACAGGCCATTTCAGTCTCGTAAAACTTCGCCAACCCTATTGACATCTTCCCACAACTCTGGTCTATGTATTTTCCAAAGAAAATAACGCAATCGAGGGTCACCAGTCGGTGAGTCGATGAGAAGACAACCTTAATACCTTGCATCGTAAAAATGATGACATCATATTTATCTTATGGCATTAGTGCGCATGGATTTCTTTCCACAAAGTGTTATTTTTCCGACAATGTTTTTTAGATAACGTAACGTACATATATGCCATGCCTAGGTGTTTCAGGTCCTGGGAACGGGATAGCAATGTAACATTTTTCTTACACAGTCAATTATCCAGGGAAAAGCCTCGCTTGCTTGCTCGCTTGACAGCAAGATGTCGTCATTACATTTTCCTTTACTTTCCGTCAGCTCATTGTAATAAATAAATAGAATAGATCTATCTATGGATTTATCTATCGATCGATCTTTCTAACTATATATCTATCTATTCATATTAATGTTAATGCACTAACCCGTGCTAAGGACACGTGCCGTGACACGGATAGCCAGTGGCGCGGGTTCGAGTTCCGGCATGGGTGAAATTTTTAGCCTCTAAATAGGTTTTTAAAATTTATCTATTTATTTAATATGTAATCTGCAACCTTATTGTGCCTTTCGGAGTCGAGACTCTGGGGCCATGGGGTCCGGAGGCGAGACTCCTCTTTAAGGAGATCTCGTCGCGCCTAGTCGACGCTTCAGGAGACCCGAGGGCTGGTGCTTACTTTGGCCAAAGAATAAGCCTAGCCATACAGCGAGGCAATGCCGCCAGCCTTCTTGGTACTCTGCCGCCCGACAGCGATCTGGCTCAAATATTTTATTTAAATTAGAATGTTTTAGTTTTAGGTCCTTTTTTTTCATTAAATATTATTATTATAAATATTTAAGCTATCATAATTTTTGTATAATATATAATGTTAATAAACAATATTATAGAACCTTATCTTACCCAAAGCGACAAAGGTAATGTTAAAAGCACGGAATATTTGGCCGAATACATACGTGTTATGTTAAATGTAAGTAAGTAAAACTGACCTACCTAGTTAAATTTTTACCAAAAGAAATACTTTAATAATTAATTTGTTAAGCCCGTTCTCTCTCTGAGGGAAGGCTTGTGCTCAGCAGTGGGACGGTTATAATAATATTGGCCTTTTTGCATCTACTTAATGAGATGATTTATACAGCGTCCAGTGGCATCTTCACTCACACTAGATGGGTGAAGGGACCACTTCGACGCTGTAGTGCCTGGGTCATGGTTTTATAGATGGTGTAGGCTTGCCCAGCACCTATACCATCCTGACAGCTTAGTCGGCCTAGCCCACAGGAAAGACTAGTCAATACGTGCGGAGCCAACCAAGCCGCGGGTTTCCTCACGATGTTTTCCTTCACCGTTAGCGTGTGGTATTGCGAGGGGACGGGACGGGACGGTTATAGGCTACAAAAATACGTTAAAATGCTTCAAAGCCATTTCACGCGAAGCAAATATATCGCATAGCAAATATTCCGGAAAACCCCCTACAGACGAGAGTAATAAAATAGTGACGGATCCAGATTTTAATCATATTCCCGCAGCCTCTGCTGTAAGCCACTGCTTAATCTCAGCTAAGCCAAAGTTTATCAGCTCTCTGGGGTTTTTATAAGACCACATTTTAGGGCACGGCTTTTCGGATTAATAGGGCGGAGGCCCGCTTGTTGTAATGCCACACTAGCTTTAAGTTCACCGTACAAGATGAAGGTACAGTTCCTTCAGCTTTTGCCTAGACTTACAATACTCAAAAAAATGTGTAAAATACACTTTGTGCCAAAAGGGCTACTATAGAATAAAGGATTATTTAATTGACAATAATGTCTGGAATTAAAGCCAGTACAATGCATGAGTTCTATGTTTTAAAATAATTATGTAAACTCTGTTAATTGAGGACTTTGAAAAGACTAAGTTAGGAGTTTTTTTTTCCATTTTTTCTCCAAAATTATCTAGATTTTGAAATGGACACCTAGTTCGAATTGTAACGTTCATTAAGCCGCAGCTTCTGCGCTACTTTGAATAAAAACTTTTCATTTCATTACAAATAAATTTTAGGGTTCCCTAGCTAACAAGGCACCCTTGTAACATAACATAGCATTTACATACCGGCACATACATTGCTTCTGGCCCCGCACTAGGATACCCTGTATCGTGGTTACCAGAAATAGCGACATCACATACATGTAAACATCCAAGACCAGGGTTTTTTTTTAATTTCGCCATGTCCGTCTATCTGTCTGTACATTGGTCGGCTTAGCATAGAAACGACAAGTACTAGAGAGTTGAAATTTGGCATAGATATACAATTATACATATGATCACGTTGCCTTCATTTGACGTAATTTTTTTGTAACAGTAGGGCGCGTCTGATTCTCATGCCCTTTCTCGGCTAAACGGTTGATTGTAGAAACATGTTTCACGTTGCTGGGCAGTGGAACATTGAACTTAAATGTACAAGAGTTTACAAGTCTACGAGCGAACTCGAAAGACACAGATAGATAGAGAACACTTTATTGTAAATAAAAATTGAAATTACACAGATATTTCTTAACCTAAGAGTACGGACGGCGGCCTTATCACTAAAAGTGACCGCTTCCAGACAGCCTTTCAAGGAGGAAAGCGTTCATTATAAATGCCATTAAGAAGAAGAACAAGAAGAAGAAAAAACATTTATTATAAATGTTTTTTCTTAGAAACAACATAAACATTTATTAAAAAAAACATTTATTATAAATGTTTTTTCTACCTACACAGTACACAAGCCACAATAACAAAACAAACTTAAAACACATTACTACATAACATTTGTGTAGTAATGGACATGTGGAGAGGATGAAGGAAGAAAGATTGACGAAACAAATATATATTGCGAATGTGAGTGGAAGGGCTGGTAAGGGACGTCCCAGACGGACATACACCGACCAAATAGGGGATGTAACTGCAAAGGGAAAGATAAAAAGTACCCGGTGTGCGTGCATGCAACGACTTATGAACGTTGATGAAGCGAAGGTGATTTGACAGGATCGTGGTATGTGGCAGTTCCTGGTCTTTGCCTACCCCTCTGGGATACAGGCATGAGGTTATGTATGTATGTATGTATGTATGTATGTATGTATGTATGTATGTATGTATGTACGTATGTACGTATGTATGTATGTCGGGTAATTTATTTGAGGTAATTACGTTTTACCTAATAAATAATCATGATTAGACCTGGATAATTAATATAATAACTAGTTATTACTTCTTAAAAAAACCCTCCTTCTGAACCCTACGCTGCGCGCGGCTAGACACGAACTTGGTCATTACATTACTATACTATTTTTATTTTTAATGCTCTAACCCGTGCTAAGGACAGTTTTAAAAACCTATTTAGAGGCTAAAAATTCCACCCATGCCGGGATTCGAACCCGCGACCTCTGGCTATCCGTGCCAGCGCTCTTTCCAACTGAGATAATGGGCGACTCACCGGCATCAGTGAAATTTCGAACCTCTTTACCTATTCTCTGTACAGACTTTACGCGGGTTTCAAATAATATTGTACAGTGCTACACAAGAAATAAGTCTCGCGGATGTACCTGCGGAGATGACCAAATTTCGGATGTGCGGCAAGTTGATCGACCAATCAGATAGTTTCATTTTATGGCAGGCCGCGCGCCTTTGTTGCTATTGGTTGATTCAACGTCATCGATGCAGGTTGTAACGTTGTATATAATTTTATAATAATAAATAAACTCTGGAACGACTTCAGATGTGGTTTTATTTGTAGATTTAGTATAATATTTTAATAAAACAGAAAAAACTGGATAAAAACGGATAAGCAGGTAATCTGGTCAAGGTTAAAGTAGTAGTGGTTGAAAAATGAGGGAAATCGAAGAATGAGTGACAAAATTACATATTTGAAAATGATAGATAGAAAAGAAATAAAAATGGTGTAAAGAGGTTTGCACCGTCACAAGGTGACTATTAGTTTGGCAATATTAGCGTGAGGGAAATAGGTAGCGCTACTGCGGCAATCAATTCTGCACATTAGCCGTATCGGTTGAAGATAATGTTGAATGTACTTATAGCTTCGGGTACTTTCGTTACAATTCTTCCTAGTCTGCGCGAACGAAGGTTCCCGAAGGGACTTTTATGATGTGTAGTACTGTTGTATGTTATACAGATTCACTGTTGGCCTATTGTGCAACATTTGTAACCGTAGCACCCGGCCTACAAATGGAAGTTACGGCCAGTGATAGCACTTGCCGTAATCAAAGTTTAAGCGTGCTATATCGTGTTTTAATTAAAACTTGCGCCAAGTCCTAGGTGTCGGGGTTTGTTTGATTGTGTTGTCCCAGTTAAGCTGCTGGTATAAATAGGCTGTTATTTTTCTAGAATTTAATAAATAAATAACTTCCATACAACACAAACACTTGATTATGTAACGTTAAATGTAGGTAGATAAGCTATGGAGGGAGCCAAGGAGCTTTTTAAAAAGACTAATTCTTAAATAAAACTAGTGAATATGTCCACTCAATGCGGAGAGCGCTACTGTATTAAATTAAAATAGTCACACGAGTCTCTTAGTGCTAACACCTTATCCCTATGGAAAGTTTACACGGTTATGCAGAGTCAGCTCTAACTGTAAGTACTCTACTGGTAAAGGGTTGAGGGGGTTGCATAACTAGGTATACATCTGTGTGCGAAAGTGGAATGTTTTCTAATAAGTATATGTACTCTATACAGGCATTATTTGTTACACACATAGTGAAGACCGCATTTCACATTTCAGTGGATATCTGAGACATGACCGTAATAGGTGTTGACACACATGACAAAGTTCAATAGATATTTCGTTTTTCACACATATATATGCGTTAAAAGTTACAAAATCAAGGCCCTTGTCCCAAACCAGGATTCCGGATGCTAATTTCGCCGAATTATGATTTTGGAATGGCAGACCGGCATACTATCAAATAGAGGCAAATAACGACTACTATAGTAATTATACCTAGACTACATTGGAATTGAAAAACTACTTGTGAATTTATTCGACTCTAGGGCCCAGTGTATTCTAGCCCAAATGAAACACGCGGCTTGAGTAAAATAGGGGAGGCAATAAAAGGAGTCTGGCCTAGAAAAACATTGCTAAAACTCTTGACCGATTTAACGTTATGATAAAAGTTGGGCCGGGAGTGTTTATGAAGATGAGAATTGCTGCCAATAGTCGACAGTACATCAACCTCGTCATTTTGACTGCCTCGTTAGTCTAGCTGTATAACATCTGTTTTAGTAGTCATGTTTGACTACCAAAATAGAGGTTGGGTGTTCGAAACACTTCTCTTAAATAAATAAATAAAATCTTTATTCAATAAGCAGCGGTTACAGTTTACACGTCATTGGGTCTCTGTACTAAGTCGAAACCTGTCTTACAGATACCCCGCTCTTCCTCATCGCTCTTCTTAATCTTAAAAGAATACGGAGTAAATGGGAAATCTTAAAACGAATGAGATCATGTTTAGAGTCGAGGATGCAAAACGATGACATAATAAATAGAAGTAAATTGTCAGGGTCAGAAGTTAAAATAGGAGTACCACAGAGATCTATTTTGGGGCCGTTCCTTTTATTCGTATATGTCACAGAACATAATGTTCCGTGGTATATGTACTGATTGGCTGTTCATGTTTCCAATGAGAGACGATATGTCACTTATTTTTAAAATAAAGCGATGAGGAAATGACCACAACGATAAAAATAATGCTGGATCGCTGATTAATCACCTCTAATACATTTATCAAAAACAAAATGTATAAAGATCACTCTACCAAATATCAAAATGCTTAGTTCACAGCAACGTTTTATTGAGCATTGACAGTCCTTGAAGAAGAAACTGTATTTCTCGGTACCACAATTGATGCAAAGCTGCTATGGGATCCGCATGTACATGAGGACCCTATTGCAGCCTCAACTAACTGACCCCCAACTAATTGACGTCGCAACTACTAGAATAGCCAGCCAGAGCGGTGCATGCGCGCCGTCAGGTTGATCTTTCTTCAGCTCTCTTATTACGCGCACTAAATCCTGAGCGATTGCCATCGTCTATCTGCCAAAATTGTACGGAATTTGACAGAGGATTGGAATCGCTCGTAGCCACGGCTGCCTGAGTGATCTTAGACGATCACGAGGGTTAAGTCAGAGGGCGCATTCAGTGCATGGATGACTAACGCTGGTGGCAGTTTTTCGAGCGGTTCCTTACTTCGCAAGGCACGTTAAGCAGTTGGTGCCTGCTGCTGTCAATAGATGGTAGTCGTTAAGCCAAGTCAAAGGCCTTAGGGCGGCTTCAAAACTTCTGACAGTAAGACCAGCCACTAGTCTTGCAAGCCTCTACCAATCGGGACTTGACCCCCGTAATGGAGTATGGCCTATACCTTCCTCAGGGAAGAGACCCGTGCCTCTCGGTGGGGAAATTAATGGATTGATGATGAGAATCGATCAGGATTTGGTGCACATAATTAAACCGTTAGTAGATGAAGCGGCGGTAGATTATATTGTTCGCGAATTATTCCAATCAAGTTTTCTCAACTCTATTTGTTTTATTTTATGTCTATACTTAAAAGGAAACGCTCGTGGCCTAGTGGACCTGAGTGATTGGAATCAATCACTCAGGTTAAGCAACGACAGGCGCGGTCAGGTGCAGGATGAGTGATGATCCCGTAACTACCGCTAGTGGTATTTTATCTAATCGCTTCCGTGCTTCGCAAGACACGTTAGCCGTCGGTGCCGGCTGTCATTTATTGGCTGTCGTTAAGCCTTGAAAGGCCTTACGGGCGGCTTGATAACTTCTGATAGTAAGGCCGGCCACTGTGTGGCAACATTGTAATTATCGTTCACTCACGGGCACGATGGATTTCCATCGATTGACCGCTCACTCATTCAATTCAATCATTCACTCGGTAACTCGGTCAATCGTTCTTCTCTCCGCTACGTCTGTGACAGCAGGACGTGCTCGTGGGATTTTTGGTTATAAAGAGACGCTATAACCTCAGGTGAATAGGAAACTGTTTCTGATTGTCATTGTATTTGCTGTTGTGTGCTGGTGTGAAATAAAAGCCTTAATTTTGTAAAGAGACTGACGTTATTGACGCCGCCATCCTCCAAAGTGGTGACCCCTGACAGAACACTGTCACGCGAGGTTTTTGTCACACCGCCGCTCCGTCGCACCGCGTTCATACGATGACGCTCATCAGAAAATGGGGCTAAACGGCCCTGCCCCGCTGCTGCTCCGCTGCCACGCCGCGCCGCCCTGCGCCGCTAGGCGCTTACTTCAGCGCGCCGCCACGCGGCCGCCGCACTGCGCCGCCACGCGGGCGCCGCCCTGCGCCGCCAAGCGTTCGCTCCATCGCGCCGCCACGCGGCCGCCGCACCGCGCCGCCCATCGCGCCGCCGCCACGCGCCCGCCGCTCGGCGCCCGCTCCACCGCGCTGCCACGCAGCCGCCGCCACGCGCCACCGCGCTGCCACACGGCGCCCGCTCCGCCGCGCTGCCACGCGGCACCCGCGCTGCCACGCGGCGCCCGCTCCACCGCGCTGCCACGCGGCCGCCGCCTCGCGCCACCGCGCTGCCACGCGCCTGCCGCGCCCGACCTTTCGTGCTGCCCGCCCTGCTAAGCCCACGCTGAGTGCCTGCCGCGCCGACGCGGCGCGCGCCCTCTGAGCCACGCCGCTTGTGCCCGCCGCGCCCGCCGCATCGGCGACGCTCGCACCGCTTGCGCTGCTCGTGCCTGCGCCGACGTTGCGCGCGCCCTTGTGCCACGCTGCTTAAGACCGCGTCCGCCGCACCGGCGCCGCCGCACGTGCCGCTCGTGCCAGCACTTGCCGCGCCGGCGCCGTTTGTGCCGCGCCGGCAGCACTGGCATCACCTGCACCTACACCTCACGCCGCGCCGCGCTGAGTGGCGCCGTCGACGACTGATCCTCCGCCTACGCGCACCCGGCACCCGTTGCTGCGACGTGCGACGCGTCCTGCCTGCCATCCGGCCACGCGCGCCCGGATCGATGGCCGGCTGCCACGGGACATCGTGAACCTCGTTTACAACGGACGCGGGGTAACCCTCACTGTATTTCGCTAACTTTATACTTAGATTATCCTATTTTTAGGTTATTTAGTTAGTGTATTTACCAATCAAAATGTTGCCAGTAACGAAATCACTTGACAGTAGTGTGCAGGACGGTCGGGATAGGTATGAGGGACCGCAGGTTGCCAAGGTGGCATGTAAGCTACCACCATTTTGGTCAGGAAAGCCAACCTCGTGGTTTAGTCAGGCAGAGGCATGTTTCGCCTTAGCTGGTATCACAGCGGAGGACACTAAATATAACCACATTGTGGCCAGCCTCACCGAGTCCGTGATAGACGTGGTAGAAGAGGTAGTGAACAACCCACCGGCCGAGAACAAGTACACTCATTTAAAGTCAGAGCTAATAAGTAGGCTCTCATTATCTAAGGAAAAAAGATTAGCACAATTGTTAGGGGATGAGGAATTGGGTGACCGGAGGCCTACCCAGTTTCTCAGACACCTTCGGACCTTGGCAGGGACTAGCATAGGGGACGACTCCATTGTACGCCAGCTGTGGCTCCGCCGCCTGCCGGAGCATATCCAGGCCATACTGGCTGCTCAGGCAGACCTACCATTAGATAAGGCGGCCGAGCTTGCAGACCGAATCGCGGAGGTTTCGCCCTCTACCAGAGTCATCTGCGCGACCACTGCTCCGGACCCTCTTCAGGACCTTGCCCGCCAGGTAAGTGAGCTGACTCGCCAGGTGGCAGCACTGCAGAGAAGCAGGTCGCGCAACCGATCTCCATCAGCGACTCCAAACCGATCCAGAGGGGCTACACCAACGCGAAATGGATGGTGTTGGTACCACAAACGTTTTAGAACAAAGGCCACAAAGTGCACTGGTAATTGCAGTTTCACGGAAAACACCCGGAGCAGTCAGTAGTGGCGGCTACTGACTGTCTTCCTGCTGGCCGCCGCATCTTCGTTACCGAACAACGCACTAAACGTCGGTACCTCATTGATACTGGATCGGACCTCTGCTGCGCACCTCGCAGCTGGTTCCCAGGTCGCAAGCAGTCGCAGGACTATGGCCTAACAGCTGCGAATGGCAGCAGCATTAGAACATATGGTTTGGTTTCCCTACATCTCAATTTAGGTCTTCGACGCGAGTTTATGTGGCAGTTTGTCATAGCGGATGTTGACATTGCTATAATTGGCTCAGATTTCTTGGCTCATTACCATCTTCTGCCGGACTGCCGTACCAAGAGGTTAGTGGACGCTTCTACTGGACTCTCCTCGCCTGCTACCAGCGCTACAACTGACCAGGCCAGTATTAAGTCCATAATCTCCGGAAACTCGAGTTTCACACAATTGCTAGCCGAGTTCCCCGATATAACTCGCCCGCACGGCCTCCCAAGAGTGATCAAACATGAGACTGTACACCACATTAATACTACTAGCGGCCCACCCGTCTCCTGCCGTCCCCGCCGCCTGGCTCCTCAGAAACTTACTGAGGCCAAGAAGGAGTTCGAGGACATGGTGAGTTCCGGGACAGCGAGGCTCTCCAAGAGTTCATGGTCCTCTCCATTGCATATGGCCCCTAAGAAGGAAGACGCCTGGCGTCCATGCGGCGATTACCGCGCCCTGAATGCCAGGACCATCCCTGACTGCTATCCGGTACGGCACATTAATGATTTTTCTCACAATTTAGCCGGAGCCACGATATTCAGCACGATAGATTTAGTTAAAGCCTATCATCAAATCCCTGTGAGCGACCCTGATATTCCCAAAACAGCTATCACAACCCCCTTTGGGCTGTTTGAATTTCCTTTTATGACATTTGGTCTGCGCAATGCCGGCCAGACGTTCCAGAGATTTATTGATGAGGTTACTCGGGGACTGCAATTCTGTTTTCCTTATGTCGATGACATTTTAGTCTATTCAAAGGACAAAAGTCAGCACATAGAGCATCTCCGAATTCTTTTTCAACGTTTGCAGGATTATGGGGTCGTAGTAAATCCAGCTAAGTGCATCTTAGGAGCTAGTGAGGTATTATTCTTAGGTTTTCATATCACCGCAGAAGGTACTCGTCCTCCCCCAGACCGCATTAAAGCCCTTGTAGATTATGCCCCTCCCAAAACTGTTCAAGGCATGCGTCGATTTCTGGGAATGATGAACTTTTACCGTCGTTTTATCCCTCACGCTGCTAAGAATCAAGCACCATTGATTAACGCACTCACGGAGCTCCAAGGGAAAGGCGCGAAGCCATTCATATGGACACCTGACCTCCTTCAGAGTTTTGCGGCCTGCAAGGAGAGCCTAGCTCAAGCTACCTTGCTGCAGCACCCCGTGCTTGACGCTCCGCTCGGTCTTTTCACTGACGCGTCGAGCATCCACATTGGTGCTTGCCTACAACAGTTGGTTAACGGTCAGTACGTCCCTCTAGCTTTCTTCAGCAAGAAGCTTACACCGAAGCAAATTGAGTGGCCGGCCTACTACCGGGAGCTGCTCGCCGCTTACGAGAGCGTGCAACATTTCCGGCATATACTGCAGGTCCAGCATGCCACGATTTTCACTGACCACAAACCGCTGCTGTACGCTTTCGTCCAGCGGCGAGAAAAGCTACCCCCTCCACAGCTTAACCAGCTATCCTTTATCAGCCAATTTACCACTGACATCAAGTATATAAAAGGTGAGGACAATGTGGTAGCTGATACGATGTCACGTATAGAAGCCATCGCGCTCGAGCAGGACTACGAAGCCCTAGCGAAATCACAGGAGACTGACACCGAGCTCGCAACACTGACTGGTTCCTCTGGCAATGAGCCTGACTAAGGTAAATATTCCAGGAACCAATGTCTATGTCACTTGCGACGTATCCTCGGGAAAAGCTCGCCCGTACCTAACTCCCCGGTTTCGCCGTGCGGTGTTCGACAAGTTGCACAACCTGAGTCACCCCGGCGCAAGGGCAACAACCAAGCTGGTTACCGAGCGGTACGTATGGCCATCAGTTAGGAAGGACTGTAGAGAATGGGCCCGGTCTTGCCTAGCATGTCAACGCAGCAAAGTGTCGAGACATATCTCAACGCCGATGGGCAGCTTTAACCAACCATCTGGGCGTTTCATGCAGGTTCATATAGACATTGTAGGTCCCCTACCAGTTAGCAACGAGTTCCGCTACCTCCTCACTGCCATAGACAGAGCGTCCAGATGGCCGGAAGCATGGCCCATGCGCTCCATCACAGCAGAGGAGGTTGCTGAAACATTCACCCGGGAATGGGTCTCTCGGTTCGGCGTCCCCGTGACACTAACTACAGACCAAGGTACGCAGTTTGAGTCGGACCTATTCCGCCGCCTCATGGTCCAGTTTGACACCAAACGGGTAAGAACCACTTCATATCATCCTTGTGCCAATGGCATGATAGAGCGCGTGCACCGGCAACTTAAAGCGTCCCTTATGTGCCACGAAGGCGCATGGACCAAGGCCCTACCTTTGGTACTGCTGGGTATGCGTGCAGCCGTCAAGGAAGACCTGAAGGCCACTGCAGCTGAGATGCTGTATGGCGAACCCATCCGCCTCCCTGGTGAGCTACTAGTTCAACAAACTAACCCAACCTCCGTCGACAACCCAGCTGATTTCGTCGTACAGCTACGGCGGAAAATGGCTGACATTTGTCCGGTACCTGCTGTACATCATACCACAAAAACGCCATTCGTTTTTAAGGAACTGGCCACGGCGACACACATCTTTTTACGCGATGACACCATCCGCCGGTCCCTGCAACCTCCATACACAGGGCCCTACTCGGTTATAGGGCGTTCCAGAGATGGTAAAACCATTACTATCAGTCTAAAAGGTAAAACAACAGTAGTTAGCGCAGACCGTGTTAAGCCAGCGTTCCTGGAACGGACCCCGCAGTCAGGTCATGGGGACCAGCCTCCCCCGCAGCCGGTTTCTGCCAAGCAGTCACTCGTGCCACCAACCCAGGTGGGCTCGCCTTTCTTGCAGCCTACCATGGACCCATCCCCGGTCCAGGTAGCGCCGCCTCTACCTGTGGTCCATTCGCCTGTACCGACCCTACCTGCATTCATTAAACGCACCCGTTCAAGGAGACAGGTTAGGTTTAAAAACATAAAAGATTGGTAAATACAGTAATTAGGCATCTTGTATTCTTTTCATTTCACAAAGGTGTAACACATGTTGTGCAGGAGTATAGTTATGTAAATACTCAAAGGTAAATAAAACAAAGTTTGTATAATTTTGGAACAATATTTAATAATTTTGTTTTTGTATCCACAAGAGGTCTTTAATAATAGGCTTGCATATATTAAGTTAGGATATGTTATAGTAAGTTAAGCATGTCATGTTGTTTAACTCCCTACTGTGTCTAAGCAAGGCTGTATGCCTGATTTTGCTGTGTTTAAGGTAACATTAAGCTCGCTACATTATAGTTATACATACCTTTTATGCCATTCTAAATAATATGTATTGCTATGTTTTCTGTAATATTAAGTTGGCCATATACAGCCAGTATACTTACCACATAAGTCTAGGTAAACATTTGCAATGTAACCTTTATAGTATATCCCACTTACCATTCTCCGTAGGGGGGTGGTTGTGGCAACATTGTAATTATCGTTCACTCACGGGCACGATGGATTTCCATCGATTGACCGCTCACTCATTCAATTCAATCATTCACTCGGTAACTCGGTCAATCGTTCTTCTCTCCGCTACGTCTGTGACAGCAGGACGTGCTCGTGGGATTTTTGGTTATAAAGAGACGCTATAACCTCAGGTGAATAGGAAACTGTTTCTGATTGTCATTGTATTTGCTGTTGTGTGCTGGTGTGAAATAAAAGCCTTAATTTTGTAAAGAGACTGACGTTATTGACGCCGCCATCCTCCAAACACTGTCTTACAATCCTACACCAGGAGGAGAATGGCCTAACTTTCCTGCGATGCAGCAAGAGACCCATGCCCCAGCAGTGAGGACATAACAAGGATTGATATCACAGACAAGGGTAGTGTAGGGCGCCCTCCGGCCAGATGGACAGACGACCTGAAAAAGGTGGTTGGCGGTGACTGGATGGCGAAAATGGAGCTCGGGTATTGTGGCGCACCCTGGGGGAGGCTTATGTCCAGCAGTGGACTGCAATAGGCTGGAATAATTATGATGATGATATCAGAGACGCCTAAAAGGAATGGTCTAAATATAAGGCATTTTTAATTCATAAACATAACAGCGGATCTCAATCTCCAACTCGGGTTTCAGCGTTTATAATAAATTTTATCGCCAAATATCATGGAATGGCTGAATGCTCGATCGTTCTCAAAGCCTCTCTCAAGAGCCTACTTATGTTAAACTTACTCCACGACCTTTCACAAACAAATCTTCGTAGAAATTCAATTTAAAGGTTGGTCGTCTCTTATTCCACGTCTACACTCTCCATAGCAAATCTCGTTCACAAATCAGTTACGTTCAGAACGTCTTCTTACAACTAAAATTTAAACGTATTTGTTTTAAATTCTAGTAAGAATCATCATCAACCCTTTTACGTCCCCACCGAGGGGCACGGGTGTCTTCCCTGAGGAAGGTATAGGCCATACTCCGGACCGGATTGGTGGAGAATACATAACAGTTATTACAAGGTTTATACGTAGAAAAATTAGGACACACTAAGTCACTTAAAAGTCTTTATAATTCCATGTGAATTAGACAGAACACAGACAGTTCACAGGTGATTATTTAGATTAAAACAATTTTTTTATTGAATTTAGAGTTATTTCCGTATTAATTGTTTAGACTCAGTAACTCGTAGCCAAATTACTTTTTTTATTATAATGGCGATGATAGGACTGAGACTTCACCTCGCCTTAAACAGACCATCAAGTATTCGCCATTTCTGTTTCGGCCGAACCAAGCCAATAAAGCCGAGCAAAGAATAATTTCACGAAACTTCTAAAGAATGCTCTAGTAAATGCTCGTCATACTCATAATGTACTAATGTGTACTCATGAAACGCTAGTGGTCTAGTGGAACCAAGTGATTGGAATCAATCACTTGGGCCAAGCAACAACAGGTGTGGTCAGGTGCTGGATGGGTGACCATCCACCAGTGACTACCGCTAGTGGCATTTTTTCCGAGCGCTTCCGTGCTTCGCAAAGCACGCTAAGCTGCTACTGCCAGCTGTCGTGTAAAGGCATCTGTAAGCCATGTCGGAGGCTTTATAAACGAGTGGCTTGATAATTTCTGACATATAACGCGTAGTCAAGCCCAACGTGTGCCCAGCCAGCCAAAGCCATGCCAGCCAAAGCCATGCCAGCCAAAGCCATGCCAGCCAAAGCCATGCCCGCCTAGCCGTGACGTCAGCATTCGTCACCGCCGCGCCGGGATTCGAACCCGAAAACTCTGGCTATCCGTGCCAGCGCTCTACCAATTGAGCCAATGGGCGACTCACGTTTATAGGCTGCATAAAAAACAAAACATGAATTTAGTCTTCTGTTTTCTTCAGACACATGATTCTGGTAGCTTTTCATAAGGCACGTAAGTAGGTAAATCATTATGAAACGTTTACGAACCAATCGAAAGAACGTACCAATTGTAAATAACTTTTAATTGGTTCAAGAGAGAGTCTGTTTGAAGTCCTTTCAGACTTTCAGTACCTACGTAAGAAGTACTTTGTGTAAATGCTTTAGAAATGGTGGAAAACATTGAAGATATAAGGTCGGAATTTCTTATTGCGTTTTTCAAATTTAGGTAAATGTAGGTAATAGGTACTCTCAGCTGCAAACTTTATTATTATTATGTAAGCTGGTACAAAAAATATTTTTCTTGCATATCTAAATAAGTACCTATGTAATTAGGTGATGTAGTAAGGTCACAGAACCTTGGTAAGGTATCTACGAAAATTCATAAGCAGGATTTTGTGGTCTTCCGAGAAAGGATAATGCAAGTGAAGGCCCAAAAAAATTAAGTTATTGTGCAAACATAACACGTACCTACACCACTTTGTAGATCCTGTCATTACCATTCACTTTTATTGTGACGTCGGGAAATTTGGAGCCATGAAAAATTATATAGACCCAGGAACTTCTCAATTTGTAACATTGTTCTTTAATTAAAAGTATACCAAAATATTTTTCTATGCCGCCCCAAAACCAGCGCCAGCGACAACGCACCGAGAAACACGTTTTCATTACAGTGCTACACAAGAAATAAGTCTCGCGGATGTACCTGCGCAGATAACCAAATTTTGGATGTGCGGCAAGTTGATCGACCAATCAAATAGTTTCATTTTATGGCAGTCCGCGCGCCTTTTTTGCTATTGGTTGATTCAACAACATCGATGCAGGTGACTATTAGTTTGGCAATATTAGCGTGAGCGAAATAGGTAGCGCTACTGCGGCAATCAATTCTGCACCTTAACCTTATCGGTTAAAAATCATGTTGAATGTACTTGTAGCTTCGGATACTTTCGTTACACTTCTTCCTAGTCTGCGCGAACGTAGATTCCCGAAGGGAATTATGATGTGTAGTACTGTACCTGGCATTGGCGGTCTCTTTCTCTCCTATAGAATTGTATGGATCGTCGGTTTCACTCATATTTCCCTTAATTCTCCACAAAAGCAACGGTTGACTGGAATATAATGTTTGTTACTTCGCATTAAGTACGTTTTTTACACAGCTAATTCTCCGTTGTAATAGGATTTTTCAAACATAACACTGCTTTCGTTCTCATTAACACTTTTTTTTTCGTGGGCCAATATTTATTTTTCCTGGAGTCAAATGCAGATAGATCTATTAAGTGGTGTCTGTTTTGTCTCTGCACGGTGATTTTATTTTTTTGGGCCAAATAGCCCAAGAGCAACATTTGCATTATCCTTTCTGTAATACATTATTTTTTTTATTTCTTCTTCAGTATGTTTTTATGTAAACTTAAAACATTTGTCGTTTAATTAAGATTTGTTAAAGATCTTGGGCTTTGTCTAGTTTGGGGGCTGACATTGAAACCTAGATATTAAGTGGTAAACATAATCTTGGATTTCTGTGTATCAATATCTGTATAGAACCATGAATAAATATTTTTACTTACCTATATTTCATTGTATCCCTCTTGCGCTATTCCGGGAAACTAATTGAAATGTAAGTCGTATGGATAGGTAAGTTTAACAGTTAGTTCACTTGAAACTCTCTAGATGGCATTGTTTGAGGTAGTTCTCCCATCTCCTACAGATAATACTGGGTGGCGCAAAAGTACTGGCACTAAAGAAAATACTTTTATTTTTTTTATATGACATTTTCTGTCATTCTGTTGTTGAAAATTGTGTAGGAACAAATGTAAAATACACTGAAAATAAACATGGATCGTTTTACTCCCCAAGAACGTGGAATAATTGTGTCAATGTTCTTACGGAATAATTCATCAGTGATAAGAACACAACGTGAATTTCGTCGACGATTTCCCCACCGTCCGGCACCGATTGGTCGCACAATTCGACGCTTTGCCACACGCCTTGAAGCAACTGGCTCAACATTGGATAGACCTAAGTCTGGGAGACCAAGAAAAGAACAGGCCGTTCAGCTGAAAATATCGATGCTGTGCGCGAAGATGTGGAAGAGTGTCCAGAAACATCAACGAGACGACGTGCCACGCAATTGGGCATTTCCAGACGGACCCTGCAGCGTATTTTGGTGAAAGACTTATATAAAACTCAAATGACTCATCAGCTGCTGCCTGCTGACCACCGAGCTCGTCTAGATTACTGCCAGCGCGTCATAAACCTCAACCTTGAAGAGGATGATTTTCCTTCAAAATTGGTTATGAGTGACGAAGCGCATTTCCATCTCTCAGGGCATGTCAATTAGCAGAATACTCGGTTCTGGGGCACTGATAATCCGCGCATTATTCAAGAAACACCTCTACACCCACTAAAAGTTACTGTATGGTGTGGCATCTGTGTTGACAGAGTGATCGGACCCTATTTTTTCGAAGACGCTGGAGGCAATGCGATAACTGTCACTGGAGAACGCTACAGAACCATGTTACGTGAGTTTTTGATACCCAGTTTGGACGAATTGGGGCTGGAGCACATCTGGTTTCAACAAGACGGCGCTACGGCACACACAGCGCGCGACACTATGGACTTAGTGAGGGACGCTTTTCCAGGCTCTCGTTTTGGCGATTTGCCTTGGCCTGCAAGATCACCCGATCTGACCAGTCCAGACTTCTTTCTTTGGGGTTTCTTGAAATCTCGGGTGTATGTGAACAAGCCACAGACTCTCGCAGCTCTAAAAGAAAACATTCGTCAAGAAATAACGAACATATCGCAGGAAGTGTTACGGCAAGTTATGCAAAATGTCATAAATAGGGCTCAAATGTGTATCAACTGTGGAGGTCACCATTTAAAAGACATCATCTTTAAATCCTAATGGTACGAAATTTAATGGCACAAATATACATTTAAAAAAACCTAAATCTAGTTTTCTAATTTTGAAAAAATGTTATAGCTGAACCAAATAGGGTCACTTTTGCGCCACCCAGTATATAAATATGTCTACCAATTTAATTCTCCTCGATGTCTACCTTTTTATTATCAATCGATATCATTATTATTATATATGGGTACCTAGGTCTTTCTGTTCGATTATTAGGTCTGTAAAAGATTATCAAGTTGAGATAAATGGGTTGATGTTTTACCAGTTTTAGCGAACACATGCCTGCACCTTTTAAATATATTATTCTGAATGAGAAATAAAACTTTCTTAGACTTTACTTTTACCATTGAATTTTACTTATCTTCGAAATAAAAATAACACAAAGAATTACCCTAAAATTTCTTTATTTCTATGTTAAAGTATCTTCAGAACGTATGTATTCTCCTATGTCTGCCTGATGGAACGCTATTGTTGCTAGTGGATCTGCGTTGCGGCACTCTGTAGTTGATCGTGCGCAGACACCGAAGCCAAGCGGAACGTCCGACATGGAGTAGATTACCACGCCTTGATGTTTTGGTGTGTTTTCTGTTATACGTCCTAAGCCTGGAAACAAACATAAAAAGTGTTTAGTAATAAAGTAACTATCTTTCGACAAACAATACTTGAAGTTAGAAAAATGAAACTAGCAATACTCTTTTAAAAACCTATTTAGAGGCTAGAAATTCCACCCATGCCGGGATTCGAACCCGCAACCTCTGGCTATCCGTGCCAGCGCTCTTTCCAACTGAGCTAATGGGCAACTCACCGGCATCAGTGAAATTTCGAACCTCTTTACAATATTCTCTGTATTACGTACAGGCAGCGACAATACTCTTTTTTAACTTTAAGTATAGTATGTCTACTATTTGTGATAAAATGATCAGTATTGCTTTATGAACCCTTATTGCTTTATCACACTAGTGAACGAGGCTCAATCTAAATTTTGAAGCAATCAGAGTAATTTGTCAGAGCATTTTATTTTGGAGTAAAATAATTTATTACAATTTTGCATAAATCTTTGTACTAAGCTAAAATTATGGGTTCTTTGTTGTAGAGGGCTTGCAAGATATACTCATATGCCTTGTGGTATTTCCATTGTCGATGATATTGCAAAATGTCAAAAGACAAAAAAATCGTTTTTTCATATAAATTGAAGGAAAACTTGATTCTGTAGGTTTCAAGACATTTTAACCTAAGCTCAATTAGGAAGGTAAGGATTATTATGTTGTCTTGCTATCTTTCTAATTCTTAATTTTTCTTACAAATTTTATGAAAGAACGAACATAATTTTTTTTGACACGTGATAATTTAAAAACCTATTTAGAGGCTAAATATTTCACCCATGCCGGGATTCAAACCCGCAACCTCTGGCTATCCATGCCAGAGGTGATAATTTGCAATATCAACAATATATCACTTTATCTTGGCCACAAGTCAACCTCCTCAAGGAGCAAATTGAATTGTAACTTTGTTTCAATAAAAAAAAATCACAATAACTTTCACACAACACAATCAATTAAAAGGGTTTGTTATACTGTAGGGCACAGCATAGGCATCATGAAGTGATACAGTTGGTGGGTAAAGTTGGGCAGAATTCGAGAGATCTAATCCGGAATCCTGGGTTGTGTTTTGGATTGCTAAAACATAAAAACTTACCGCTCTTCATAACATGATGTCCGTAAAGAAACTGCTGCTCAGCAGACGACTTCACCCAAATCTTGTGTGGCGCATACGGGGCTATATACGTCAGCGCAGTTATGTGCAGACGAAATTTGTTCGTCTTCGTGAACTTTCCGAAGCATGTACCAGCGGAAATCAAGTGGTCTGGCTTCACAGTATGAGCCAGTTGAAGCAGGCGCTCAGATATGTAATAAACGCGGTCTTTCTTCTCTCGAAAGCAGTATGTACCGTCCGGTCTGTCTATTAGAAGTTTTACGTTGACGCCGATGCTGGAAATTTCGTGGAAAGATTTAATTTTAGAAGTTTCCTGTGGAACTTTTAGGTGGTTGCACTGTTCGTATACATTTTTTACAGGATTTTAAGTCGATAAATGGTAACTTACTATTTGGTAAGTTTTTCGAATAATATTCTCGTCCTTTCTTCTGATAACACCTTCATTTTAATATAGATTTACAAAAACTTAAATGAAAATATAAACACGTGCGCAATTTCGTCAGGTCAGTGTTGGTTGTTGCCAGTTAAGTTCTGAAAGTCGGATTTTTAATATTGTTTTTGAGTATTACTTCTAAAAAAGAAAACTGCTGTCCGATGTAAATGTAAATTTGTGAATGTAAAGATAGAGTAGCAACATCAAAAAATAAATGTATAGTACCGCGTTCATTATTTAACTGTATGAACTTAATGAATGGGAATATTCATTCACATAACTAACAATAATACTTTCGGAATGTCCCAACTTTAACAAGAATTACAGTGTTACCAGAAAATAAAAATTCCCCGGTGTCTTATTCTTAGGATATTGCAATAATATTTTTGCGTACCACTGTACCTATCTCTTAGGGTTATTTTCCAGAGAGAGTTTGGCCCCCGAAAGTGATGGTAGGCACCAAATTTCAAGGCGGATATAAAATATAAAAACGTAAATAACTATGGACCGACCGCTCTGCTAGACCTACCGGGCGGATAACTCTTACTGGCGACATAGGTAGAAGTACCCACATAAATATAATCCGATTCAATTCGATTCGATACAGAAAAAAACAATTCAATAACACATTCAAAATATCATGCGCCCACCTCGATGACGTAGCTAGTCTTCCAAGAGGAAGGAGCGCTTCTAGTGGCACTTCTAGGAGGATTTTTATCATAACTTTTCATTGCGTTATCGTGGTCCAGTTCATCCAAAGGTTGTCTGAAAGAGATCACTTTTAGTGATAAGGCCGCCGTCTGTACTCTCAGGTTAAGAAATATCTGTGTAATTTCCATTTTTATGTACAATAAAGACTTTATCTATCTACATTACTAGACCTTTCCTGTACTGTTAATGTCTGTAACTAGGTATGTTAATTTTCCCGTTTGCCACCGGCAAAGTGGCTAAGGTTTTTTTAGATTAGTAACTGGTAACATTAGTGTCATTTTATTTTCGAAGTTTCGGAGGGTCTCGAATTGGTAAGTTTTATTTGTCTTTGAAATACCTATTAGACTTATGATGAAGGAAAATAGATCTATCCTATGCATGGAGTCGTTAAAAAAATCATACCAGATATGAGCACCTTTTCGGCAATCTGTTTTTGACACTACTATGTTGTGCTAGTAAAATGACTCTTATTCCGTCGGATCAAGGCCTATTATTATATTGACCAAAATCATATCCGTACCTAAGACCCTGAAAAAATGTTCTTTAAAAACTCAGATGTAGTCAACTATTTTCCACCAACACTATGTACAAGATCCTAGACTTTTAACCTCAATCGCTATCGCTGTTAACCTAAATGTAATATACTAATGACCTACCTATTTATTGTTTGTTGTAATAATAAATAAATAATTAATTAAATTAATAACAATAAGTTCATTTCCGCTGTAGCAAACATTATTTACTTTTTAAATTACTTAATTGGTATCTTATATAATCCTAAGAATGTATACTACTTTAATAATGTAGGTAAACATTACAATTATAAGCAAAATAAAGATGAAATCAAAATCGTAAGTACGTACTGTCAACAGCTAATCAATCTTTACATTTTCGTTGTAATTATTGATTTTGAAAGCTAATTATCAGTCTCCTGCAGATCGTAAAGTTTGTAACTGACCCAGTAAAGAGAGAGAATACGAATGTAAAGCGGTACCTACTGGTGACTGTACTTACGTACCATGTTGTCTGCACAGCGTGCAATATGATATCAAACAAGTGGCTGAAAGATTGATTAGGTTGGTTATTTACGTCATACCACATTGTGCTTACAAGCTTTTACGCTCTTAAAATCTATACAATCATCCTAATAAAATCTCCTATGGAGCGTCAGTCCCCAGACAAGAGTACCGTACAGTTCGGGTGGTCGCTCCATTTTTAACAAAACCAGTTTTTAGGCTTGCGAATATAATAAATGAAGTAGTTACGACCTTCGTGTTAAACCACGACCTTAGCGTACATAACTGTCTTTTGAAAGTCAGCTTGAAAATTTAAAGCTCATGGTTTTATGGACTATCATATGACAATATGCAAAAATGGTTCGTTGTGGCTCAAGTAAAGATGACTGGATCAATACGCAGCAGTCCTAACTTAAGATACATACGCATTTAGTAGAGGGTGCTGTAAAAGGCTGCGCTTATAGACTCGATTAGTCAATATTATTATTATTATTAAATCCTTTATTGTACCTGTAAAGATTGTACAATTGGCGGGCTTAATACTAAATAGTATTTTATTCTATATTGTACAAATGAACAAATTTTGTTTCATAAACAAACTTACTCTGACTGTAGTAAGAACTTCCGTGTGTAGTAGTGCTTATTGCCGATTCTACATAGTAGTCGGCCCGCGCTATATTATCATGAAAATATGGGAGTGCTGCGAATTTACGTAACCTCTACTAAAAGAGGGCACCATGTTGTTCAATTAAGTGTCCTCCAACATGGCCTGGATGCAAGGTCAAATGACGCAAACTGAAAACAGAGGAGTGGCCGAAATTGTAGTATGGGGATAGTACCCGTACACTTAAGATCAAAGTTTTATTTATTATGCTTTATGGTAGTATTGCTAGTATTAAATGATTTGATAAGATAAAGTACGAGTATATACTGCACTACGTTGATACCGAAGTATATTTTGTATTGGTTGTTTTTTTTCAGGTGTACAATAAAAAATATTCTTATCTTATATTAAGTAAGTAGATGTGTGTGGGTTCCAAACGTTATATTGTTTTATTTCATATACACTTGCCTACCGATTATGAATTTGCTTTCGCTTGTCTGAAAATATAGTAAACATTTTTTTATAAAAAAAAATTAAGTTTGTTTTTTATTGTATCCAATTATTATTGCCGTGTCTCAGAAAACAATTACCATGTGCAAAGAACTGTGTGTAAGGCTGCATTAATTATTATGGTGTCATCTATATTTTTGTAAGCGGGCTCCTCTAACAGATGGAATTTCCTACTAAGTCCAGGAAACCTCAAGTGAGTTTATATATGAATTAAATTGACATTTACTGGTTCGCAAATGGCCTCCTCCTACAGAGGGAATTTCCCAAAAAAATCCAGGAAACCCCAAGCGTCTTGCTTTAAATATGAATTAAACACGTCTCCTTTGTTACAGATCCGCCGCCATACGAAAACAAACAAGACACCTCCCGTCGAGTTCATTCGCCGGCCGCCCGGTACATAGTGCAGACGCTCACGTTTATTTCGAGAACCACATTAACTGGAAATACATCTTTGCTCATTTGGTGTATGAAACGCTGAGTGAACTGTTTACGCAACTCTCTGAAAATGAACATCAACTACTACCCGAGGAATTTCCACGCTAACGGATGGGGATGGCATCGGACCAACGCTGCTGCTAACGCTGTTCGTGGTTTCCTGAAGGGGGAACGTGGTGGTGGTAGTGGAAGTTCCGAGCCCCTTGTTGGGAATAGCAGGCTCTACCCTAAGTTGCCGAGTGAAGATGACACCATCTTTTCCACTGGAACCGCGAAGCTGTATCCGACGTTGTGCGTTGAGGAGTACGGAACTGGAGAGGTCGAGGAAGTGATTGAAGAAGCATGTGAATCGTTCAACGTCAATGCTGTGGTGAGTGTTTCGGAAGCTCCTCAGTTGAGTCATGAAATAAATATTTGTGGACTCTATTCTGTCTGCATGCCGTATTGTTGTTTATTTACTTCATAGTGCACGTGTTAATCGCGTACTCGTCGTTCGATCTTCGGCACTATCTTGCAGGTATTTGCTTACTTGTTTATCAGGTATTCTAGATGTGGGCATTTATTTTCTTGATCAATTAACATAACACAGTATGAAAACGACAAAAAACCTTATCGATAACGATAAAACGGAAAAAAACAAACATAATATGCTTGTTCCTTCCGTTTTATTGTGATCGATATACAACATTATTCTATATCTCAAGAGTGTTAGGTAAAATTAAACCTTCTCGTGGGTGAAATATTATACCCATTTTCGTTATCGCACATGAAAAAAATGCTTAACATAGCAGAGCTGATATAAGCGCAGAATGTACTTTCTGCAGACGACTAGTGTCAATATTGTTAGTAAATAGGAAGAAAGGACGTGGATATGCTTCTACTAGTCTTTAGTAGTTCAACGGTATGTCGTATTATTGGCTGGTTGGATGATACATAATATTTTCTTTCCATTGACCCCTCAAGGCCGTCCTCACAAAATAAACGCGTGTAGTCAAAGAACACTGTACGTTGAACTGATGTAGTGGTTGTGGTTTTTCCTCATTCATGAAATGTAGTTTCTCAAACACGATCCCCTTACTCATTAACCTAGAATCATTGTCTCATAATGACTAACGTGAGTGCAAACTCGCGGGTTTAGCTAGATTCTTACATATGTTCGAAATAATGTCTAATTAAACTACGTGAGTCATTACGACGCTTTGGAAATTTATCTCAACAGGAAAAGGCGGCTTAATCTAAGTATCTCCAGTCTCGGTCGTTTGGAAAAACTGGACTCCCACGCTCGTTTGACTCACGGAAATTTGTGAACAATTTAGTTTTAACTAGTGCCGATGTCCTTTTATTTATATTTTATCTCCGTAGTAGTTTACCGATACTGATCGTAAATCTTCCAGTTTGAACATGCTATCCCAATAATGCTTATGGTTGCATATTTATGCCAGCCGAAAGTTACACTGTGTAATAATCTGAAAAACCGTTAAATATCGATAAAATAAACCACTTCTAATAAGTAAAGTTTTAAATGCCCATTTTTTTCTTTTTCGTGCCTTTTTGAAGCTAGACGCGGTCAAGTGCTCTACGTTTTCGTATTTTGAGTGTAATATTATATTTCCGATACTGTATCTTCCTCTTTCGTTGTTAGAGAGGGATTTATTAATTGATACTTTATTGCACGAAAAATAAATATTAATTTTACTTTCTCGATGGAAAAATCACATTAGGTACGTATAGGCTTCAAACAGAAGCCTACTAAGGACATACATAATACCGACAAGAAATCTAATGTATGGAGGTACTAAGTAAACCACACAAGTATGTAAATAATGTTTTAATCGAACGACGTTTTCATGTGTGTGAGCATTAATTTATATTTAACTCCGGGGCGTCTTTAGGACGGGGCGCCAAATCGTTTTATTTCACTGATGACGACACTATCGCACAACTGTACCTGTTCTTTCTTTAACATCATTACAAATAAACTAATTATATTTTACACGGACTTGTAAATTCGGCAGCTGATCAACTTTACTGTTGTTCTTCAGGTGAAGATAGGTATATTTTATAAAACAAATTCATCAATATTACCCCACGGTTAGACAACTATTTATTTAAAGATCTGTCTTAAACCAACAGCTATTAAAACCACATTAAAACTTAAAAATAGGGAAACATAATTTACACAATAATTACAGGTACACACTTATAGCACACAATTTAGAAACAGGATTCTTATAAGTTGTCCCGACACTTTTTTGTAACTATCCACGGAGTTGGTAATCCTACCCATGATAACTTTTCCGGTTTCAAAATATGTATGGTTTACTATGTTTGAGAATTCGATGCATGTACATTTTATAGCTGATTGACCCACCGATTACCAAGTAGGAACACTTAAGTGTGCTAATCGGCTACGTAATATAGGTCGAATTGTCAGAATAAACTTTTGCAGAAGTTTTATGAAACGCGGCCCTGCTAAGTCACGATAACAGTTTTATCCCATTATTGGCAAGCGCCAACTTGCTTTATTCCACCGCATAAAGCGTGATGCCGCTACTCGATAGTGGGATAAAACTTTTATCCTCACATTTTGCTCTCCTGATTGGTTGGAGTGGTAAAACAAACCAGCCAAGTGCGTGTTGGGCAACGCGCAGTGTACGGTTCCGAAGACAGAGGAGGAGAGTTTTACCAGCTCTAAAGAACTAACAATTTTATCTAAGTATTTTTTCCATTTCAAAGTTGGCTGCCTGTTACTCGCTAACTTGTTAAGCCTACTGGGACGTGATAATTTTATAACACTTTTAAGTTCTTTATAATATGTGCTACTGCACAGATTTTTTTCATGTTTAACTGGGAGATGAGAGACTCCCTACTCTAACAAACATAATTTGCGCCTAATTTCAACGCGTTAAAAGGTGTGACGATCGTCACCTGAGGATTTTAATAGGTAAAGCCTAATATGTCGCGAACTGATCCCTAAAAAGAAAAATTAAAAATACTAATCCCATGACCCCCCACTTTAGTGTTTTAATTAGGATTTAGGTGTAAGGGTGTTCCCTAAAAATTAATTAAGATATTATCCTACTTTGTTGGCGCGATCTATATCTGCGACAAATTTCAGCTTTCTAGTACTAGTCGTCTCTGTGCTAAGTCACTCACAGACAAACAGATGGACATGACGATACTATAGGGGTTCTTTGTGGACTTCGGTCTTTATCTCTAAATCCGTCATCCAACCCAATAGAGTCACTGAAAAGCGTTTCTTTAGTATCGATACTAAACCACGCTTTCACGTCATTTCAATAATACGTTGTTTATGTGCTTATCAGTTAAATAATTTACGACACGAGCTCATAATCATATTATACACTGGTGATACTGGCATTGGCATGCGTTACGGTTCGATAAAAAAACTTGAAATGTCTTGAGGCTACTATGTAGACCGAGCTGTTTGGCGCAATGCCAATTAACACAATGTCCATGGGAAACTATCATGTCCGTAGTAGCGCAGTAGCTACATAGACCTGGCTTGGAAGCACATCGAGATTATTAATAGTTTTCCTGTTACAGTATGGTCATTTTTCCACTTATGTCGAGACTGATAGACGTAGGCTATTACTTTTATGTATCCACTCATACATATTATGCTGCCAATCAAGTATTAGGTGGAAAAAGGATACTAAGGTACCTTTAAAATGAGAGATGATCTATTTCATTTGTATGATCTATTTTATTTCATATATTTTAGAGGTTAAGCTCTAAAAAGTTGAACTGACTTGCACCGGATCCTGATCATCCTGATCATAGTTATTTTTACACCAACAATGTTAAGGCACAAATACTGTAAGCTTGTATGTATAGTGGACATTATTGTATGAGCAATGTTTTAAATTTTTATCTAGCTAAAATAATTTCAATAAATTTTACAGCACTAGCAAAAAAAGTACTATATACACACCAGTCGATGCGGTGGGAATCTTGCTTGCATTCCTTTAAAGGCATGTTTACCTGTAACATTATTCATAAACATAACTTAGTAGTTAGCAGTCAAGTTTTTGTGTTGTAAAATGTAGGTTTACTATAAGGTCAACTGCTTTGCAATGAGGCTGCTATCTAGGTCTTTTTTGTTTAAATTTATTAAAATCCATGTTAGGCGCCGATGCATACAATATAATTACTAAATAATTAACCAAATCTTCATCTAGTTATTTGGTTAAGTTGAGGGAATAAAATTATTTAAATCTGCTGAACGTACGAGTACGTATGTACCTACGAGTAAAAAGAGTTAAAAGATACACACGAAAATGTTGACGACCTCGGGTGTGTCAACGTTCAACTTACTATCCAAAACTTCTGAAATCAAAAAGTACAAAAAAAGTAAAGTTATGGTTGCAATATATAATGATAATTATGTTATATCATCATCATTTATTACAACCATAACTTTACAAGGTATTGATATAGGCATAACAATATTTTTAGTGAAATTTCACTTAGGTATGTACCTATTTAGGTTATTTTACATTTAGGTACTTAATTAAATTACTTAATAAATCTCAGGGCAAACGAGATAACCAAATAATATGAAATTTACGTACCTATCTTCTAGGAATTCTTTTATATCTTAGACTTGCATTTTTTTACTGTAACTTTGTTTACTTGTTAATCTTTTTCAATTTGTACTATCTAACAAATTTTATTGTAGGACCCAAAAAATCTTTTGATAAAACTCTCAATAAACATGAGTGTAATGTCAATACTTAGGACATTTTGTATTAGGAAGTTTTGTGATTCTAATAGTTCTGAAAGTTAGAAAGTATAGGCGAAAACAAAACTCGAAAATTTTAAAGCTTCATAAGTAGGTACCTATGTAGTATGCACGTACCTAGCTACCTTATAGACTCTGTCAGGTAGCTACCTAGTTTATGCAATACGGATCATTTTCTAAATTACTTAGTGGCTGTAGCTTACGTCATTTTAGACGCTGGCAATATTCGCGCCCTATGACCCGACTTCTTTACGTAGGTCCATTCTCTCCCTGGGTTTATCTTAAAATACGGTACTACACAATATGGCCGCTTCACTCGCTGTCAGTCAGATAAATGTCCTGCGTGTTGTCGGAGTGCGGAGTAAAAAATCTGTGTAAAATATTAATTCTCATTGGTTTTATCTATAGTTTTGTTGGAAATAGTGTTCACATGTAATCATTGGTGCCCTGTTGAGCTGTGTGCTTACTAATTTAAGCTTTTAGGTGTCTGGAACGTGAGTTTTCGATAGTATTTCGTACCTCAGAAAAGCTACTTCGACGATGACCTCACCGGTTTTTGAGCATTCTATACAGTAATTAGAGGTTCTGGTGACTCAAGAATGTAGTTAGCAGACGTATTCTAGAAATACCTTCAACTGTTTTGCTGTATCTAGTTAGGAATTCACCAATTTCTCTGACCTAGATACTTAATTATTTTGAGAACGGTAGGTTTAGAAATTGTCTCAGTTTCCCATTGCCCCATGCATCGCTGCCCTATTTTCCACTGCTATTAATGTCTCAGATGGGTTTGTATATTATGTGAAGTTCTTAAAACAAAATACATATATATAAAACATTGTTAGTTTGTGCAAATTATTAGATATATCTGGATCACTTTTCAATGTAATCTTTGCATAACAAACATAATCAGAATCAATCTACCTACTTGTTGAATCAATGCCGTCTATTTTAAATAAAATTAGTTATTTTTATTTTGGTGAGAAAACAATTGTCACATGGAAAAATTCACTTAATAAAAACACAATACTTTGCTTCTAAAAATACTTTTGCAATGCTCCTTGTAACTTTACAAGGAAACCTACAAAAGTTTTACAAGTTCATTTTATGCCTTCCTCAATAAAACATTTCATACTACAATCATGGTATAGAAATGGTGACATCACAATATCTAGTAGGTATATCAGAGCAATCTAGCATCTAACCTTCAGTTGGATATGTTCTCGCATACTATTAAATTAGTGTTGTTTCATCAGTGCTGTAGGCTCACTGAATTTAGAGGTAACATTGAGTTGTTTTTAAGGTTTTTGTAATACAAAAGTAGTATGTCTGCTAGACGTAATATTGGAAAACTAAAACTAAAAAAAAATATAACATTTTAACTCAAAACAATTTGCCAAACCAAACAACTGCATGGCAGTTTATTGGTTAAAATGGCCATAACATGGATTTAACCAATAATTTTAGTGGTAATAAAACAGCATATTAATATCAGCCAATCACACCTTACATATTCATATTGTCTTCTTAAAGTATAAAGTATAAAGTATAGTAACTTATTATATTTGTGTCAACAAAATTATAGATTAAGCTAAGAAACCTAGTATTGATGTTTGCTAGTACATTGAAGGCCACCATTCATTTAAGCTGTCAAGCTAATTTTAGTGGCTGGGCCTGCAGCTAGATAGATAAAATGCGACTTAGGACAGATTTTTCAATACTCGTATAAAACTTTTCCGTCGAATAAAGTATGTATTACACAATAACATAAAAATGTCAGCGTGAAATAACAAAAGAAAAGCAATTACAAGACATTTTTAAAAGGATCGTTTAGTACTACCTATATTTGACGAATAATTTTTATTCAAGGATTAAAAATTGGCCCTTAAATTAATAAAGTACATTTTGATTTAAATTTCTGTCACATCAACATCCAGTGCCTTGAAACAGAAAATCCAAGAAAATAATAAATGGTAATAGTTTTAATTCACACTTGGCATCTAAAATACATTTCCAAAGACATTTTCTACCAACATCGGCCACCACTGTTTTATCGTCAGTCTATCCTTCGACATAGGCCTACTCCAGTGCCTTCCACATACTCCTGTCCTTCACCAGACTCCTTATACATCCTTCATTTATAACAGAGGAATGCTAAAGAAAGAGCATTTATTAAACGTCAATATACCTACTTAATTAAGTATAATGAAGTGAGTTTCCTCTGTGGTAATACTCAAGAAAGTTATTTGGCCATGTTGGCCTTTGGACTCCTCATACTTAGCTTCAGTCCTTAGTTGTAAAGCCATTATTTTTGTTAAATAAATGATCTTTTACTTTTAATACTATAATACACACAGCAAAACAGTGGTCACAAAATATTTCCAACAAAATTACTCACAAATCTCTCCCAAACAGGGCTTAAACAAAATGTCTTAACAGCGCGAAAAGGACACCAAATACAAGTTTAGTGTGTGTGAGTGAGACGCCAAGATGTCCGGCCAAAATGGCGGACAATTTGGCGCACTTTTGCAAGGCGCAGGGAGGCAATTGCTAAATCAGGGGGGGCAAGCTCTTATGCAATATGGAGCGCAGGCGCTTGGCAACATCATCAATGAAGTGTTCCAGAAAAAGGATGTAGAACAAAAGAGGTTCCTGCCCAGCATTAAGAATTACAAAGTGGTATGTTTCTTATGATTTTGTATATAATAAGATAAAGTTTATGTGTCTAAAGTACAAGTGGAAGACACTTGCTAGCTCTGCAAATCAGAGCGAAATCTGGTCGGACTTGTTTGATAAAAAATCAAGTAAGTTAATCCAGAAATAAGTTCGAATAAGCATAACAGCCGTACATTGAAACTTTTACTAACTCTGTTGTGCGAATGTTGTATAATACCTACTTAATTTATTTATTTACTTTATTTATATTTTATTGAGTTTAAATATTGTTTTAAAAATAGTGACTAAGTAAGTACCATTAGAAATGAGGGGTTTATATTGTATTACATGCCTCATTTAAGTATTATTTTACCATTGTGAAGCTCTCTTGTTTTGTACAATTCATCTCTCTAACTACAATATATTGGTACATTAATTCATTGGTATGCATAGTAATAGTTGCTTAGTATTCGTTGAAGTTATTTAATTATGTGTCTCTACTGTATAAGTAAATACACTTTCACCATGCAGTATTATCATTCAACAAAAATTCTTCATACAAAAATCTTAAATTTAAATGATAAATTTAGGTGCCTTATTTGTACCGGTTTCCCAAACCAGTTATTTATTGTCTAGATCACATTTGTTTTGCTTGATAGCAGAAATATTAATGCACATTAAGCTTTTTGACATTATCTGTAGCATTAGTTATTTAGGAGCTATGAAATCACGGAAACACCGGTTTAATCACGGAAACACCGGTTTCTTTGCAGCTCCATAAACTCTTTAAATTTGTGCTTCTGCCCAGCAGCGATATTCTCAATATTATTAGTTAGTAAGTAACCAGAGGCGTAGGTTTTAATAAGATCATCTTTGCTGATGTTACACCTACGCATCCGTGTACATCTACATTAGGCTACCAATATCGATGTTAATTCATATAAAATACGGAGCAAATTCGCTTGAACGGCACATCTATCGGTTTTGGTATGGTAATTGTTAATTTTCGAACCAATCGCTGTCAAGGCCACTTATAGTGCGAAGTCTTAGCTAGGCCTTTAGTTAGTCTACCAATAACATTCGCGTCTTGCAACAATTGATGGAAGAATGCAGTGTTTTTCAAAGTGTAGGAGCTCCCTTTGGATATAGCGCGCTGCAACTTCGGCAAGTAGAAGACACTTAAAAGTCTAGGGTCGGCGGACAAAGGCCCATAAATCAAATAATACACATTTTTTTTGAGGCAATAAAAAAAACTTAGTATAAAGTTATTGTACAACATTTTCATTATGTTTATTATATTAATTATTAACGGAGAGCTGTCACGAAGTTTCATATACACTCAAGGAATTTTGAAAGTAACTTGACTGTAGTAACTTAAGTAATTCAATTATTTACTTGTAAGGGGCTCGCACTATATAAAATTTGAAACTCACTGGTTAATTTTTTGACGACTGATTCAAACCAATTGTAGGTGTTGTTCATTGACCACAATTGAATCTAGTCTAGACTACTTATTGTACCATCCTCGCTCCACTTATTGAGAAAGAGGGAGAAAGAACGCCTTTTAAATTACAGCATTGGGACACATTCGTAATGAATTCCAGTTGTAGTCTAGTACTACATTCGACATCCAGATTCTGCTGTAAGAATCTACCGCGCTGAAGTCGGTGAAGTTATATATCTATATCCACGCCGAAGGAATCGATCCCGCCGATAGAATTGATATCATTGGCGCTGTTCGTGTGTATTTTTGCATAATTTAACATCCCGATTCTTTCGTAAGAATCGATCGTGCCGGAAGAATTGACATTACGACGTCTTTTTCTATGCATTCTAAGTATTATCTACTAGCTAACCTAATTCTTTGAGACAAGATTAACAAGTGTGTGTCTTGTCTTTGAAATAAACAGTTTCTATTCTAAGCCCCTGTTTCACAATGTTCAAATAAAGTTCCAGATAAGCTTTTCGCAACCAGGGCTGCCGTTTGTTCTAAATTTAAATAATTTTTCGGTTTGGACATGTAGATAGCATGAAGGAAGAAAGATATATTGCGAATGTGAGTGAAAGGGCTGGTAAGGGACGTCCTAGGCGGACATACATCGATCAAATAGGGGATGTATTGCATCCCTGGTCTCTGCCTAACCCTCTGGGATACAGACGTGAGGCTATGTATGTACGTAATATTATATTATTATTTATATAAAATTTACAAATTAAATTAGCTTTGCATTAAATTAATTTATTATTATTATGCGAACGGTCGTGGCCTAGCAGAACCGAGTGGTTGGTATCAATCGCTTGGTTAAGCAACGGCAGACGCGGTCAGGTGCTGGATGTGTGTCCATCCTGAGAATACATTTAGTGACATTTTTTTTCGAGCGCTTCCGTGCTTCGCAAGGCACGTTAAGCGGTTGGTGTCGGCTGTCATGTAATGTCAGTCGTTAAGCCATGTCATAGGCCTGGCCTTATGGGCGGCTTGATAATTTCTGGCAGTAAGGCCACTGTCTTACAATCCTTCATCAACCCGGACTTGGCCCCAGTGGTGGAGTATAGCCCGACCTTCCTGCGATGCAGGAAGAGACCCGTGCCCCGGTAGTGCGCGGACACTAATGGTTGATATCATGATATTAGTTTATTCTCTGCTCTATCCTGCATTGAATCTGAACGTTCGAGTTTAAGTCTTACGCTACGCTTTAATCCTAATGAATCAGAAGCGGCGCAATGCTAGAACTCTGCCAGTCATTAGATGAATCAATACTATTAGTAACGTCATTAAATATGTACCTAGGCTAAGCATTGATAATTTTTATTCTACTTTAAGCCTGCCACACACTAGCGCGGTCGGCCTTAATGCCTTGTCATAGCATTTCGCAGTTATTCTACGCATTCGTGCAAGTTCAACAATTATAATAATATTCAAGTACCTACGTAAGTGTGTATAAATATCATCATACCTAATTGCTTATGATGAATATGATCATTGTACATTTCCTAATGACTGTTGAGACATATTCACAAGCGTAAGGTAAGGATACGAAGAAGCCAATCGTTATCAACCCTTGTTGCTTTGGAGCAACCCCCCACTGCTTTGGCACGGGTCTCTACCTGCATCGCAGGAAGGTTAGACCATACTTCACCACGGGGGCCAAGTCCGGGTTGGTGGAGGATTGTAAAACAGTGGTGGGCCTTACTTTCAGAAGTTATCATATATCAGTCTGGTCCATCAGTCCACTAAATAGACAATCAGTCTGCCGCCAGTCTAACCAGACTGATGGAATTGACTAACCCCAGACTGAACGTGTAAACTCCGTCTTAGACTCTAACAAGTGAAGGTAGGACCACACTGGTCCTTCAGGCTGCGCACGCACGACCGTGGGAAGGTCGCTATGCACACTTGTCCTACGCACGTAAATTATTGCTCATGTGGCGCTCTTTTCACTTGACGAGGTGCACTGCACAAGTATTCTCCACAACGACTGTAAAATATTATATCAGTTGCAAAGAGCTTAGAAACGGTTTATTGAACTAGTTATTTTATGAATGCGTGCCCCAAAGAAATTGCTAAGAAGAGTTTTATTTATTCTATTTTAAGCGTTTTATATTACACTAGCTGTGCCCCGCAGCGTTACCTGCGGTTTATCGCTTTTCCTCTTTTAATAAGATATTTTCCCGCAGTAAAACGTAGCCTATGTGTTAATCCAGGGTGTCTGCATACCAATTTTTATATAAATCGCTCCAGCCGTTTGGAAGTGAATAAGTAACAAACATAGGCTAAAATGGCTTACACATAACATATAGATGTATACTGTGGCGGGCTTTAAACTCACAATCCTTTGCCTTTATAATATGAGTGTGATGTGATATAACGCGTAACCGAACGAATTAATTGTAACAATAAATTCACGCTGCAGATAAAGTAATATTATTTTTCACCAATTTAAAAATTGTAGTTTACATAGTGCGGTCGGTTACTTTGTACTGAAAAATATGGCGTCGTGCGTGACTGACATCATAATTAATTATACGGAATCATACCGCATTGCGAATGACAGGAACAGTATGGACTTTGGATGACGAGCGCGGCACAGTAGGACCGAGACAGCGGGATCATCGGCTCCTATTATGGGCACCACATACTGACGTTGGCTGCATCAAAGGAATAAACCATTATATCGTTAGGAATCCTTCAGGATATGGTGCGCGTAATAGCTATTTGACATTATGAAAAAAAAGGATCAGTCTTAAAAAAAAACTAGTTATACTTGATAATTTTGTATCTGCTGCAATTTTATCGAAAAGAGCCAGGGTTGGTCGAATCGATAATGACGTCAAAGGTCAGTAAATATCTCGAACCCTAGAGTTGACTTGACGTTTGTTTGTCGCCCAATTTTATTCTATTAGCTTTTAAAAAAATACAATAGGATTTAAAACTTTTTGAACACCAACGAAAAATCTGAGTCGGGTTTCAGAAACCTGTCAAATAGAACATTATGCTGGTCACATTCCTGCCAAAATCCAGCGAGATAACCCTGCGCAGGTTGTAATATAGGGCATAGCGTAGGACAGAGCGCAAGGGTAAAAATTAACCCAGCAATGAGACACAATAATAGGCAATAAAAAAGACTACTAGTTAACAAAGACCTTGTAAACACGTTACATACGGTCATGACATGACCATTGTTATGCAATGCACGACAACGAGACGAGCCTATACCCTATTTATTGAAGCTTGAGACAAAAGGTAAACAAACAATAGAAAGGGTAATTTATTATGCCAAGTTTGTTATTAATCAGAAATAAAATAAAAAAAATCGACATTGATTGTTAAAAGTATGTATCGTAAAAATATATAAGTAATATGTTTGAAAAAAATAAATATCAAATTTAGTTTTCATATTTTGGTAAATAATGCATTTTATATAAATTTTATTTTAGTACATAACTTTTTAATAGAATTGTGGCACTATAAATAACCCAAAAAGTCAGCGCTTCACAAATTTTGAACGTATTATAACACTGCTCATTAAAGAAGTAATGTAATGCAAACGTTCTAATTTGAAAGATGCTATTTTATTTTCGTTCGGGTTATAACCGCCATTTTCTTTCTCCCAACTTGTTGACGCGAGCGTGCTGTTTCTTCCGATAACAGTTTGAGAATCACTATTTCTGTGTTTACCTTTTGTCTCAAGCTTCAATAAATAGGGTATAGATTCTAATCTCTGGCGGTACAGCATGGCGATGCTGCCAGCGTGTTTTGGTCTTTTGGTTCGGGTGTGTTCCAGGATTTTTGTTACATTCACCCTGGAACACGTTAGTAATTTTTTTTGCAGATTTATGTTTCGTTGGTTCGTAAATATAATACTTTTTAGGGTTCCGTACCTCAAAAGGAAAAAACGGAACCCTTATAGGATCACTTTGTTGTCCGTCTGTCCGTCCGTCCGTCTGTCAAGACCCTTTTTCTCAGGAACGCGTGGAGGTATGAAGCTGAAATTTATATCAATTACTCAGGTCTACTGTCCCTTGAAGCTGTGAAAAAATCAAACTTCTAAGCCAACGCAATCAAAAGATACAGCCGTTTATGTCGCAAATTTTCGACACTTGCAAGGGAATCAAAACCTACAGGGTGCTTCCCGTGAACACAGAATCTTGAAATTTGGTACGAAGCAACGTCTTATAGCATAGATAAAGGAAAAATTACGAAAACCATAAATTTTTAGTTATATCTCATAATATATATTTTTTTTATAATTTTAAACTTACAACCCATTTCCTCATAAACGCGTAGAGGTATTAAATTGAAATTCATACCAAATACTCAGGTCTATAATACAGGTTTGTACGGAACCCTCGGTGCGCGAGTCTGACTCGCACTTGGCCGGTTTTTTTGTATGTAAATCGGCCCTTGTATGTCCCCACTGTTCGGGCACGGGTTAGAACGCATTGCTAAACCTGAGCCTATTTTTCTGCGGATTATTATTCGCCTTCTGATTTGGTTGGAGAATTATTTACACGCGACTTTTTTTTTTGCAAGTGCGTCATACAATTTCCATACCACGCAGATTTTTTCGGAAAAATCTTATGCGTGCTGAGCCTTACCTGTCAAAATTGACCGGAAGACTGTAGGAACTGGTCAGCATTTGGTGCGCGTAATATACGTGTATCTATCCACTATATGTGGGTGTAAATAAAGTTATGTTAGGCATGAATTACTGTAAAATAATTAAGTTTTGTGGCCAAAGGGAGGGAAGGAGGTTGGTAGGCAGACCACCGACACGATGGTCAGACGACGTCGTGAGGGTTGCGGGTCAGAGATGGTTCAGATTAGCACAGGACCGTGAGGAATGGCGCAGTAAAAAGGTGGCCTATGCCCAGCAGTGGGTTGATGTGGGCTGATTATAGATAGATAGTTAAGTTTTGCCTTGAACTCGGTATAAATGTTTACGAATAATTTCGCACATCTTTAGGCTATATTAGTCCACTGCTGGACATATTCTCCCCTAGTGAGCGCCATAGCGCAAGGTTGTGCCATCATTGGGGGGTAGTGCCCATAATCCCCACGCTTGGCATGCGGGTTCGGTATCGCAGTTTGGTGGAATTGTACTGCAGAGTGCGCTGCTGCCCACCCCCTGGTTTGTGTCCCTAGTCGCCTTTTACGACACCTACGGGAATTCGCACATGATTCGCCAAAGTTTTACTCAACAGAGCAAAGGTATCTAGATCCCTAGCTCGGTTGGTTGGAATAGTCGTCATCTAATTGCTCCCGAGCGTTGGTAGAGTGCATAAATTTTCCAATTGAAGGGGGAGACGTATGAATTGAAAATACTTTGAACTAACAAATGTAGCATGACGGCCGCGGCTTTTGTATTTATAGTACATCCGTAGTTATCTGACCCGGTGGAGGTGTAAAATTTTGTATGATGAATTGATGACGTCAAATTTACTATGAGAAAAGTGACGCTGTCCGGGACAGATCAGTTTGTCGCACTATACTAAATTACATACGCTTCAAACTACTTACGCTTCATCAACACTCGAAAAGTAGAAATTCAAAGAGGTTTTTCGAAGTTAACAAAGTTCGATATCGTAACTTTCGTTGAAATCATAAAACGGATTTAAAACAATAATGCGTAATGCCTACGAAAGTTATAAGTAATTTTGTTTTGTTAAATTAACATAACCTCACGATAAAACATAACATAACCTCACGCCTGTATCCCAGACGGGTCGGCAGAGACCAAGGACTGCCACATGCCACGATTGCCACAATCCTGATTACCACTTTTGCTTCTTCAACGCAAGAAGCAAAAGTGGTTTCATTTGTAACATGCACGCACCCAGCCCTCGTGTACTTTTTACTTATTGTTATTATATTTTAATAATATTATATTTTTGAAGTGTGTCGTCACGAAACTTAGCCCCGGTCCCCCCCCCGCCCCTTGTCATAAAATGTCACACTTTGTCGTCCCCCTCCCAACCTTACATGTTACGTTTTTTATGGGTGGTACATTTTTATGGTTTTAAGTTTTCTGTCTTCTATGGCAAAAAGTATGAATAATTCGACGATGAATAAGTCGAATTGTACTGGATGTACAATTCGACTTATTCATCGTCGAATTATTCGCAACTAACATTCAAATGAATTGCTCGTGGCCTAGTCGAAACGAGTGAATGAAATCAAACACTTGAGTTAACGAACAACAGACGCGGTCAGGTGCAGGATGGGTGACCGTCCCGTAACAACCGCTAGTGGTCTCTATTCTGAGCGCTTCCCGACCGCAACACGGACTTGGCCCCCGTAGTGGAGTATGGCCTAAGCTTCCTGCGATGCAGAAAGAGACCCGTGCCGCACCAGCGGGGACATACAAGGGTTGATATCGATTTGACTGAGTCGTATTAGTCGAGCCATAGTCGAATAACTTCATTAATATCATTCATAATCACCCATCTTTATTCAATTCTAAGGCAAGTTGGCCTGAGAGTGGAGGGGCTGATCACGAAACTCTATCGGACACCGTTTACGATACAGCTGTACAACATTAATTTACTTGGCACTCCGCAGAAGCAAACTCGAAACCGTAACAATTTGATTGCACCAGATGTTTTCGGGGACTGAAATACTAACATCTAGCTGAATCAATATCACTTATCTCTTTAAAAGACGCTAAGGCGTCAGCACTAATAGTTTCGCAGAGGTCACCAGAATATAGTATTTTGACTCAAGGGTAGGTACCTACCTCATGATCTCAGAATTGGGAATGAGGAAAGTTTGGAAGGAGACCCCGACAATTGACAACTTGACTCAGAAGATCACTAGAATGGACGATCTTAACTTTCTTAGTTTTGGCCGTGAGAATTATTACAATAGAAAAACATTGTAGTAGGTTAAGTGAAGTAATTTGGGGTATAAAAAAATTCACTCATTATTTTTACTTTTACTGCCTGACCCAGTGTTATATATGTAGGTAGTGGTAACTGCGCTTACCAACGCGCTTGACCGTTATCCAATAAAAAGACAGTGTGCTAATGGCCGGCTTTTAATTCACACGTGCCCCACGTCACAGATATAACAATGGCGACTTCGTCGGATAAAATACCCACAAACGTACAAGTAAAAATGGCGCAAATCGGAATACTGCCAAGTTTTGACCATACAACACAGTCATGGCAAACGTACAGAAACAGGATTCAACAATGGTTTATTGCGAACGACTTGGAGGCAGAAGCAAATCCAGTGAAGAAGCGGGCAATTTTACTGAGCGCACTCAGCGATGGTACCTACAAACTCGCGAGCGACCTAGCTTTGCCAAAACAGTTAGAAACGGTGCCATTCGAAGAAATCATCGAAATACTGGACACTCATTTTATTCCCAAGATAAAAGGGTTCGGCGATCGGTTTAAATTCTACGCTGCAACACAGGACTTGGGAGAATCATTCACACAATGGGCTGCGAGATTGCGCGGACTTACGGCGAATTGCAAGTTTTTTAAGGTAGAAGAAGCACTTCGCGACCGATTCCTGATGGGGATGCTACCTGGACCAGAAAGAGAGAAGTTGTTCGCGCAAGGACTTGATGAATTAACGCTAGCAAAGGCTATAGAACTAGCAGAAAGTATGAAGAATGCACGCGCGATGACAGCTGCAGCCACGTCGGGACAGCAGGGCTCGGCGCAGGGAAACCAGCAGCTGTACAAGATCGTACAAAGTGCAAAAAGTGCAAGCGTTAACAAAGAACAGTGTCAAGTATGCGGTCTTAGAAATCACAAGAGTGAGAATTGTCGTTATTCGAAATATAAATGCAAAAAGTGTAATGAAAAAGGTCATTTGCGTCGTATGTGCACGAAATTAAATTTCATCGAAAATGAAGGTAGTTTGGTTGGCTCCGGAGACGGCGATGATGGTGAGTTATTTCATATCCGTTCCCTCAATGGCGAGCCTATGACAGAATTTGTATTGGTTCAAGACGTACGAATGAAGTTCCAATTGGACAGTGGATCAGCGGTGACAGTTATTTCCGATCAGACATACAAACAAAATTTCTCTGATTTCCCTTTAACTCCCACTAAAAAACGCTTGCTTACATATACAGGATCAAATATTAAGTGTTTAGGCACTATAAGCCTACCGTTTACATATTTAGATCGAACAAAAATCTTTAAGGTTTACGTAATATGTGACGGCGGACCACCACTGTTAGGTCGCGACTTCATTGCAACCTTCGAGTTAGAAATGTTGCCGATACATTTTTGCGAACAATTAGCCATAGAAAAGCAGTTACAATCTAACTACCCCTTAGTATTTTCCAAAACGTTGGGTAAATTTAAAGAGTATAAAATAAAGATACACCTTAAAGACAACGCTAAACCTGTGTTTATTAAAGCGAGACCGGTGGCCTTCGCACTTAAAGATAAAATCACAGAGGAGATAGATAGGCTGGTGAGTGTAGGTATACTGCAGCCGGTCGAGTATTCTGAATATGCCTCTCCCATTGTCCCCGTATTAAAGCATAATGGTTCTCTTAGACTGTGCGCCGATTATTCAGTTTCAATAAATAAACAGTTAAAAGTGGAACAATACCCACTTCCGACTGCACATGAGCTTTTCACGAAGTTACATGGAGGTGAACAGTTTACAAAACTGGATTTATCACAGGCGTATGCACAGATCCAGCTGGACGAAGAGTCACAAGGCTTAACTTGCATTAACACACACAGGGGCCTTTTCAAGTATACTAGGTTGGTGTTCGGTTTAGCAAGTGCCCCAGCAATATTTCAGCGGATAGTTGACAGCATTCTTTCAGGAATGGAAGGGGTATTGTTTTTACTCGATGACATTTTAGTTACAGGTGTAAATAAAACCCAACACATGGAGCGGTTAAACAGGGTGCTACAAAAGTTACAAGATGTAGGTTTAACTCTTCAGCAAGAAAAATGCGAGTTTTTCAAAGATGAAATTGAATACCTCGGTTACATTATAAATAAACATGGATTAAAAAAATCACCAAAAAAAATTGAAGCTATTTTAGGTGCACCTATACCTACTAATGTAACAAAGTTACAATCATTTCTGGGTTTAGTAAATTACTATCGTAACTTTGTGCCAAATGCATCCTCTATACTCAGTCCTTTATACAATTTACTTCAGAAAGGAAGTAAATGGTGCTGGAACGAAAAACATCAAAACGCCTTTGACACAATGAAAACATGCCTTACATCAGATTTAATTCTAACGCATTTTAATCACAATGCGAAAATTATTTTGACGGTGGACGCCTCGCCAACCGGTTTAGGCGCGATTCTATCACAAGTCGATGATAAGGGCATCGAACGGCCTGTAGCATTTGCTTCGCGCACATTAAATAAAGCTGAACAAAATTACGCGCAGATTCAGAAGGAAGCAACCGCCATTATTTTTGGAATACGGCGTTTCCATCAATATTTATATGGCAGGACCGATCCGTTCGTATTGCGCACCGACCATAAGCCATTATTGTCCATTTTCGGTCCCTACAAAGGTATACCAGAGGTTACCGCTAATAGGTCACAAAGGTACGCAATGTTTCTGAGTGCATATAACTACTCGATTGAATACATAAGCAGTGCTAATAATACCGCGGACTACTTGTCGCGCGCGAGCCTACCGGAGTGTGACTCATCGCAAGTCGTACAGAGTGATGCGCTCAGAAACATGGAGGACCGCGCGTCCTACATAAATTTTGTAACGGATAATAGTATGCCTATTACACTTTCTTTACTTCGTTCGGAAACACAAAGGGATAGTACATTACAAGAGGTAATTAAGTGCATTAACAATGGTTGGCCGCGAAAAATAAACAAACCTGAATTACAACCATTTTATCATTGTAGAACTGAATTGTCATACGAAGGGGGATGTATTATGAGGGGACACAAATTAGTAATTCCCGAGAAATTAATACCAAGTGTTTTAGATGAATTACACAAATCGCACTTAGGTATCGTTAAGTGTAAAGCCGAAGCACGCAGTAGGTTGTGGTTTCCGGGAATAGATAAAGCTATTGAAACAAAAATAGCCTCTTGCAGTATTTGTGCCCAGCTCCGACCATTACCAGCAAAAGCACCACTTGCCGTGTGGCCTTACCCACCGAAACCCTTTCACAGAATACACCTGGACTTTTTGGGTCCCCTAAACGGCAGCACGTATTTAGTGATAGTAGATGCATATTCGAAATGGGTCGAGGTTTACTGCATGACCAGCCTGTCTACTCCATCAGTTTTGGTTAAATTGCAAGATTTTATTTCAAGATTCGGCATACCCCATACGCTGGTAAGCGACAATGGGACTGCCTTTGTTTCACATGAGTTCGAGTTGTTTTGTGTGTCGAACGGAATTAAACACGTCACCTCACCCACTTACCATCCGGAAAGTAACGGACAGGCAGAGAGTTTCGTAAAAATTATTAAAAAAGGACTAAAAACCAGTATTTTATTAAACCAAAACAAAGAACAAACTAATGTAAATTTGTTGAAATACCTATTTGACTACAGGAATTCAGTAAATATGACCACCGGTTTTTCTCCTGCAGAAATAATTTTTGGTTCGAAACTTCATTCACGTCTTGATTTGCTTGTGAACACACCGCCACCGCCGCCGTCATCGGAGCCAATCGGTACTAATGTAAGAATTAAACAGTCTTTACAGAGTGAAAACTACGGGGGCACAAACTTGCAAATCTTTAGCCCTAACGATGTAGTATTATACAGACAACCGTGGAATCGACAAAATTCTTGGAGAAAAGGAATTATATTAAAAAAAATTGGTAAAGTTTTGTACCAGATCAAAGATTTGGCCACTTCAACAATTCACAAAAAACACAAAAATCAGTTGATATTGTATAAAGGGAACGACAACAACATAGACGTTTCTTCAGAAATAGACACGCAAGATGCAATTGGGAACAGACTCGAAGACAATATAAGTGACCTGAGATCACCGCCGCCGCTATCGCCGGGGGAAGAGAATAGAGGTCAAACCCCAGCGGCTGCCACCGCCACAGCCGCTGCCGCCTCCACCGCCGCTAGCGCCACGACCGGTACCGACAGCATTGACCAGACCGAGCCGGTTCCCTCAACAGAAGACGAGGTAGAAGAGTTCCATGAAGCGAGTGAAAGCCCAGAGGAACGGCCACAACAGCCAGAGGACCGTCAAGCAGGAGCAATGTTGTTGCGTCCTCTTAGTAGGGTTAATTATAAACCATTTTTGTAGTATTAGGTAATAATAGTTAATAGTCTTAGCTTACTTATTATTTGCAGACTAGAGGGAGGAAATGTTATATATGTAGGTAGTGGTAACTGCGCTTACCAACGCGCTTGACCGTTATCCAATAAAAAGACAGTGTGCTAATGGCCGGCTTTTAATTCACACGTGCCCCACGTCACAGATATAACACCCAGTGAACTTCGTACCGCCTAAAAGTCGATTCTTAATTTTTTTTTCTCCGTAAAAACTATCCACGTATTTCAAGGAATATTCTAAAAAAAGAATTAGCGAAATCGGTTCAGCTGCTCTCGAGATTTGCGCTTACCAACAAATTCAGCGAAATCGGTTCAGATGCTCTCGAGATTTGCGCTTACCAACATTCATTTTTATATTATAAGATAAACTAGCGCTTGATTATATTTTTGAATCATGGTCCCTTAAAGAGGCTCCCTCAAGCTCGTTTGCAAATTAAAACAAACTACATTTGTATGGGAATTGCTCCTTGAGGCGCATTCTTAAGAAGCGGTGAACGATATCAAAGTACACGTACCTATTCTTGACAACGAAAGAGTATCATATACGCTACAGTATGCAATGCAGTATCATTTACATTTAACAAGAATAATTCCGGTAATTTGCAGCTGTGTCGCTGTCGGAAGAACCAGTTAGTTATTGTGCTATTCTGCCCGTTTTTCGAGGACAACAACTAAGAAATACAGGCGACTTGATAACTTCTGACAGTAAGTCTCGCCACGGTCTTACAATCCTCCACAAAATCAGACTTGGCCCCCGTGGTGGAGTATGGCCTAAGCTTCCTGTGATGCAGGATGGGTCCCTTCCCTTGCAGTGGGGACGTACAAAAGATATCTATGGAAATGTTGCTTGTGAAACTGTAAAAACTCTAAACTCGTAACATTTTTGGGGCCATATTTAATCGTAACAGTGAAAGTTGCTAGTTTGTCATTACGGTTTTTCTTTAAATCATCTACTACGAGGTCATATACTCGTAGTTGAACGAATTTTTTCCACAGCACCTGTGCTTTCCCATTTTTACTAAACTAGAGTTTGCTAAGTTAGCTCTGAAATAACAGTTGATATTGATTTACCTGTGGATTTACCAGTGCAATAGGCCGGTGATTCAGAAAATATATACAAAGCTAAATACATTTTACCTGGTTGTACACAAACAGTTTAAACGGAAAAAAGTTAAATCTGTAAAATTCATTTTGCATGCCCGATGGCATGCTTAATGGAAGAAAGTATACCAAAGGAAATTGTAGAGGTAGAGGTTGCAGGTTCGAGCCCTAATTCTACTTGTATTTTTGACCTTCTTACAATTATTTATTATCAACAAAGGCCAAAAAATAAATAAAAAAAATCTTTATTACTTTGTATAACTTTGCTTTTATTCACGGTTTGCGTTATTTGGTCTGCCATCATACCCAGGCAAAGAATGTAAAACAGCAATTCTACTGAACCTCTGTTCTTCTCGTCACGCATCAATTACTACACATATTGCGTTATGGATGTGTGTAGAAAAATTACTATTAATTGAAAAATATACATCTTTAAAATATTATTATACGAGTACCTGCGCTATAAATGCGAACGTTTGGGTAGATAGATGTTTGTTAATAAATCAAGCCAAAGTTTCTAAACGGATCTAGATTAAATTTGGCTCAGAAATAGATTTTAATCTGGAATAGCACATAGGCTTTTATATCCCGGAAAAATACAAATCAAAATTTCCTCGCGACCGACGACGTGGGTAACAGCGAGTTAAATTTTTTTTGGAAAATATCTCAGAATACACTATTTTTTATTTTTAATGCACTAACCCGTGCTAAGGAACAAATTTAAAAACCTATTTAGACGCTAATAATTTCACCCATGCCGGGATTCGAACCCGCAACCTCTGGCTATCCGTACTGGTACGGATAGCCAGAGGTTGCGGGTTCGAATCCCGGCATGGGTGAAATTTTTAGCTTCTAAATAGGTTTTTAAATATCTCAGAAACAAATTCACATTAGTGTAAAGTTGAACTAGACATGTCAATAATATATCTGTAGCTACAACCTTCTAGACTACCTACAGCATTTGTCTGGAGTCTGGAATTCTGTCTAGACTGTTAATGACCTTGCTGACCTTACCTTCGAATAAACGGAACTTTTAATTTTAATTTTCTGTAGCTGTGTGCTTCAACTGAGTAGGAAATACTTCAATGCAAGAGGTTTTTGGATGCTGCTTTTTACCACCTATAACACAAGTCATTTAGTTGTACTTAGTATAGGGCTAACGAGATCTGTCTAATATGTCCATGAATATTTATTAATATTATTTATATAGTGAACGAAATCGCCCGAAACTGGGCGGTTCTACTGGTAACCACAAACTTTTATATTTTTACGTATGTAAATGAGAAAATATTTTACTATAAGGAATACTTTGAAACAGCGTAAGAAATATCAGCTGTTGCATACAAAATTTAAATGTATGGAACAGCTGATATTTTAAAAACCTATTTAGAGGCTAAAAATTTTACCCATGCCGAGATTCGAACCCGCAACCTCTGGCTATCCGTGCCAGCGCTCTACCAATTGAGCCAATGGGCGACTCACCGGCATCAGTGAAATTTCGAACTTCTTTACACTATTCTCTGTATTACGTACAGGCAGCGACATCTGGCTTAAGCAAATTGCATCACTTACAGCCCCGACTACCTACTTTGCAGTTAGGTTTTACATCGGAACGATATCACTGTACCCACATGATTATACTATTTTTTTTATTTTTAATGCACTAACCCGTGCTAAGGACAAATTTAAAAACCTATTTAGATTTATTTAGCACGGGTTAGTGCATTAAAAATAAAAATAAAAAAATAGTATAATCAGCTGATATTTTACAATGGAATACTTTGAAAAAGCGAAGAAACGTCTGCTATTCCATCCAAAACTTGAACGCAAGAAACAGCTAATATATATATATATTTTTGTATTTCTATCTTTTCCCCATAGTAAAAAAATTATTGCCTAGTACAAACCTCCATGTTGGGATGTATATGGCGATTTTTTTACATCTGTATAACTGCCCAAAAATGGAGTAGGGTTTTAGGTTAGAGTGATGTTAATTTGTTAACATCACCCTAACCTAAAACCCGTTAGGGTGTTAATTTATTACATTACATACAACATTCATGAAACTTATCTTAAAATAATCCATCCAATTGTTTTATCCGAATAAAGTGATACAATACAATAATTCTTGAATCTATTTAGTTAAAGTAGACTTTAGTCTTAGATAGAATTCTCTTCAGTATATAGGGTCTTAGAAACCTATTTAGAGGCTAAAAATTCCACCCATGCTGGGATTCGAACCCGCGACCTCTGGCTATCCGTGCCAGCGCTCTTCCAACTGAGCTAATGGGCGACTCTCCGGCATCAGTGAAATTTCGAACCTCTTTACAATACTCTCTGTATTACGTACAGGGTCTATATAGGGTCTTACAAAAAAAGATAACTATTTTGAGAGTGAAATAGTGAGAATCTCATTTATAAATATGACGGACATAGAACAATTTCTTATCGGATCTTATCGAAATTCATCATAACTCTCTTGCGTTACCAAACAATGCGATGACGAGCAATCAAAGTGTGCTTAACTTACCACTTAGAAAGAATCTTCCACGTTTCCAGTTACTCTAAAATCGGGAAAAGTTGAAGGAAATTAGAAAATCAACTAAGTAACAGTACTTCATATGATAGACAAGTTCTCTATACGACACAAAGTTCCCAAGTGAAATGTAGCGACGTGTCTACATACGACGCTACGATGACAGTCTACAATTTGTTAACAGAACAAAACTATTAGCAAAATTACATTCACCCCTCCAGGTCCACAATGGCTCAAGTTACAAAGTCTACTCAAGACTCTGGCCTTTACTTTTTCTCCAAGATGGATATTCACGGAAAGTTCAACTCTTCCTTCCGTCTCACATTTCTTTCAGCAACTCTCCATCGTAGGTTGTCTGGAAGAAATTGCTCTAAGCATTAAGGGTCAATTGTACTGTATCTTTGTAATTATTTTTGTTTGTTTTTTCCTGGTGTACAATAAAGAATATTCTTATCTTATCTTATCAAACAAATTGTGTCTTATTGGACTATGATATCGATGAAAAATATTTGCTTGTGGCGAGCACATGTCAACTCTGCGCGCGCACTCCAAAATTCCTGCATCGCGCAATCAAAGTGTTCACATGACATACTATTATATATATATATATATATATAAAGCTTACTATAAATATAACGTCCGACTTACAACTGTTGGACCGGCCATCCCCAGGCATACGATTTGCCTGGCGAGAAATTTCCCTTTAGTCGAAGAGCACGATCGCCCGCTCTTCCCTATAAGTTCAATAATTCGAGCTATAATTTATTATCATCATCATCAACCCATTATGTCCCCACCGAGGGGCACGTTTCTTCCCAGAGGAAAGTATAGGCCATACTCCACCACGGGGGCCAAGTTCGGATTGGTGGAGGCTTGCAAGACTGATTAGTGGCCGGTCTTACTGTCAGAAGATTTCAAGACACCCTAAAGGCCTGCTCAAGGAGGGACGTTATTCAGCGTTATTCGATACAATTTATAAGAGATCTATATCGACGGACAAAAAAGTACCCGGGGTATAGTACCTCGTCTGCGCAGGCCTTAAGGCATCTGACTTGGCTTTACGACCTACCATCTGCCGACGGCAGCCAGCACCACTGCTTAACGTGCCTTGCAAATTACGGAACCACTCGAAAAAATTTCCCTAGCGTTAGTCATGGACGGTCACCCATCCATGCACTAACGCGCCCTATGTTGCTTAAACGTCGTGATCGTTTATGATCACTCGGGCAGCCGGGGCTACGAGCGATCCATTAATAACAGAAATTCAAATGGCGTCTATCCGAAGTAGGGCCTTTAGTTGTATACATTGACCAATCAAATTATCCTAAAAGGGACGTTTTCTCCATCGCTTGAAAGTCGTAATTATTTTTAAATGGCATTATTGGTCCACCATAAAACAAGCGTTACATGCACGCGAGCCACGCCTTTCATGGGTGTCCCACAAGTAGATCGCTTGGGGCCGTCACTGTTTATAATTTATTTACTCATTAGTCTCAATTATGTTTTACCCTCAGGTCCGAATTATTAGTAAAAGCACTAAGTAGTCAAGTTTTACTAAGAGCTTAGATAGTAATGTTATCTTGATTTCTACTAATATAAAAACCTATTTAGAGGATAATTTTTTTTTAAATTTGTCCTTAGCACGGGCTAGTGCATTAAAAATAAAAATAGTATATTCTACTAATATGTGAGGATAAACGTCACGTAGCCCACATTAAGTCTAATCCACGATGTTACACTTGTCTATTTATTCCCCCTTCCTGGGTTATTTACTCGTATGTTAAGCATTAATATAATTGAAGTAGATTACAATACCACTCGCTAATCTGAAGGAAATTATCGTGAAAAAACCTGAGTGTTTGAAGTGTTTACATACATATACAAACCAGAATTACTGGGTTATATTGTTGGTCTTCAATAATAAATAAAAGTCTTCCTACAATATAATTATATTTTCCTGTTTCACGGTCAAATTATAATTAGTTTTGTAACCAATTATGTCATGTTATTTATTAGTTATCAGGTATTTTTTTCAGTTAAATGCATAGCTCGTATTGTCCAACAAGCTTTATCCTGGTCTGTTTGTCATTGGACTTGTGTGCCGGTGAAACTACTGTGGGTACGTTGTAGGTTATACGAATGTGTTAGTGTGTATTAAATAGGGTTTGTTATCAGACAGTTTTCAGTCAGTCAATACATTTAGATCAAACTGAAAGGACATATGACGGTTAAACAAATGCCCTTTTTATACTTATTGCGGCTTATACGGTTAATTGGTGATGTTAAGAATTGTGGGAAGATTAACGTGTGTAATTAAGTTTTTGTGATATATTTGGGAGTTAAAATGCCTAAACTTAAATCTAAAGTTTAACGTCAAAACTGTAAGGCGAATTAAGTGATTGCAACTTTCAAGTGGCTGTAAAAAATTTAGATTTCTCACCAACTTAAGTGTAAAAATAAAAGTAGCAGAAATCGATACTCGTAATTGTCATATTAGCAAGGTCACTACTGTGACCGCAACAAAGAAAACGTCATAAATACGAAAGCGAGCCTAAAACGGATCTACCTAGTTTGTGCTATTACATTTTTATCTGAATAAATATTAGCGAAGAGTTATCAGTTATTGAAGGACGCTCTTGCAGGAAGTAACGGTCAAACATTAAACGTTGCATCGCTTAAATAAATCGTGCCAAAGTGATTCATACGGACCTTGCCCTAAAATTAAACAAAGTTAATGTCTCTATCATTAACGATTTAAACAAAAACCCTTTTAGTTCAACTCGATAAGCGCCAAAGTACAGTAAAGTGATGGAAGTGCGAGAGATTTTCACGAAGTTGGATAGGAAGGACGTGGGGTCCATACCGACGTTTTACGCGGTTGGGGCAGCGAGCAACGTTGTCGAAACGAGGAAGCGAAAGTCAGTCACTCTCGTCTCTCCCAATTCAGGAAGGATTCTCAGACAAAGCAGCAAGACTTCCAGCGAAAAAACGCCGGCGCCCTCAACTAAAGAGACTGGCTTATTGCACCGACTATTCGAAGACTTCAAGAAGGCCAAAGTTTCCGATTTCTCATACCAGCCGTCTAAAGTGCGGAAGAACAGCGTCTACAAGCCTTTCTGGGCGACAAAGGTTGTCGACACGCAAGAAGTCAAAGAGGAGATTAGTAAAACGACCTCTGTTGTAGTAGAGAACAGAAGAGTTATGAACGAGCATTTGTATTTCGGTAGTAAAGTTGTGGAACCTAAAATTCAGTGGACCAACGCCAGTGTGCTTGATAAGGAAGTGGTTAAGAAACCTGCCCGTGGAAGGCACTCGTTGGTGACTCTTCATAGTGCCAACCGACTGAGGACGCCCTTGCATTATGGGGGGAGTAAGATGTATATGCCAACGGGAGAGCAGGTGTACTGGGTATGATATTCTAAAGCTTCGAGCATATTCTTTCTATTGTTCACCTGGTATTGTAGTTTAAGACCTAATGATTGACAGAGCTTTAATACTTCCTGGTGGGCTTCTGTACCACGTTACTCGATTTCTCTTTTGTATTTTGCATTTATTCGGCAAAATTGTTCAGCGTATGTTTATTGTGCTATGTTTTATTTTAACATATTTTTTATAAAATTATGGTTTAAACAAAAAGTTGAAATGCATCTCCTTTAGTTCATCATAGATCTCTTATTAATTGATATGGTAAACAAAGCGCCTCTCGCTTTTTGTATGAGCGACTGAACACTGTATTTTTTTTTCTACACTTAGTGTAGTCTTAGTGTTTCTACTTTAAACCAAGGCGTTTTTAAGTCTTATTTTTGTTTGGAATTTATTATAATATTTTTATTTAATGAAAGTGGTTTCAGTACCACCAAATCGACAATATTGCTGCTGTTAAGAATTTGTTTAATAAAAGAAATTGACAGACGAAGAATTCTAAAAGTTGAAGAATTTTACTATTCACTCCAGGCTACGTCATCAGATCGATTCGATGATAACAAATTGGGAATTACGTTAAACACTTACAGCTTCAAGTCCATACGACTATTTCATAATGACTCATGAAATTGTTCATCAGGTACATACTAGTGAAGATATCCAAATTTTGTGAACCACTCGACTGCGCAATATTTTAACTCTATCCATCCACACCATAAACAAAGCCCATTGTTAGACATAGCATTCTCTTTGATGGCAATCCATCCCGTTATTTGCCATTCTGCTCTTTCACTACTACTTATTAAGAGCAATACGCGTTTTTAATAGAATTATATTCCTGGAATCACGAATCAATCTTTAATGTGCATTTTACATTCTGTCCCACCGCTGCAAAGAGCCCTCCTTTCGCCTTCCACCCCTCCCTATCGCAGGCTTTTCCTGCTACCCCGGTAACCTTTTTTACAATGCGAGCCCCCCCCCCCCTCCATGGGATTATAGCTCTGCCCTATTAGATATTTTGTCTGAAGTTTGTTTGATTTGCTGCTGTGGCGCGCTTGTTATGTAAAAATAAAATAATTACAGGAACTGTCATATAGGATCGGTCGAATTAACTTATTTAAACTTTTAATTTATTATATTATATATAACATATATACTTATCTAACTAGAAATTTACATATATATACCTTTATCTATTTATTATTGTATATATTATTTACTTAGTTATTATTTTTCATAACTATCTATTGTGAGTTTTTTGTTTCTTACTTGTTTTACATATTAGGTGCCGACAGAATACCAGCGTTCTGCAACGCTGGTATAAAACACGTTAATACGGAACGACAAATGCTGAGTCGGGTCCTTTCACAAACGCAGTGCACTGACTTTCCTTGCATGTTTCTTTTTAATCTAAAATTAATAATCCTGTACATTGTATTAATATTCTGTCATTGTACTGTGTTTTTAAGGGAATAAATTATTCCAATTTCAATTTCAAACATGTAAAAGAAAAGTAAAATGTTATTACCATAAACTTATGGAAATACCTTTTTTCATTTTTTTTTATCGACGGTATCGGTGGCACAGCTGTTTGGCACGCTGACATTAAAACAGAAGGTCTCCGGTTCGATCCCCGGCCGGGTCAAACTAGGAAACGAACTTTTTTAGTTTGTCTCGGGTCTTGGATTTTATGTAGATAATTTTATATTATTTATTTTTAAATCTATCGTCTTATCAGTCATCCGGGACCACGGCACCTGAAAAAGTGCCGAAACGTTGGAAAATTGTAAAAAATTTAATAAACGAGCATAAATCCGTATAAAAAAAGTTTTAATTAATTCTATCGTCTTAGTTTATGTAAGTATTTATATATTAAATCTATCGTCGAGTTAGCATCTGTAACACAAGTCATTTAGTTGTAGTTAGTATGGGGCTAACGAGATCCGTGTAATAGTTCATGAATATTTATTTACATAGCCTCTGATTTCCGATGTCCTCTCTTGTATCCCACAGCCCCCTAGAAGTCTTAAAAGAGTGTGTATTTAAATATTTTCTCCACCCCACAGCTGGGCGAGACCAGACCCTCGTCCTTTGGACCGGCGACCTACCAAGACTTCAAGGACATCCGGTCGCGCTGCGTGGCCGACGGACACCTCTTCGAGGACCCGGAGTTCCCGGCCATCGACCGCAGTCTCTACTACAAGGAGCGTCTGGACCGGCCCATCACCTGGCTGCGTCCTGGGGTGAGTTGGCCTTAGCCTCTCCCATTGATTAGATCAATCAGCTCGTACTCATTTTTTTCTTATTAATTTAATTCAATTAAATTTATTTCAACGCATTGAATTTACATCCTGTTTCGTCGTCAGGCAGTTTCGAATACTAGTCCACTGCTGGACATAGCCCTCCCCTAAAGAACGCCACGTTGTGCTATCATAGAAGGCAATGCTCATAATCCCCACGCTGGGAATGCTGGTTGGGGATTGCAGTTCGGTGGAATTGTACTGCAGGGGGCGCTGCTGCCTACCCCCGGTTTGTGTCCCTTAATCACCTTCTACGATTCCCGCGGGAAGAGTTTGCGTTGGTGCTATTCTCCAGGCCGACACCACACAGCACATTCTGTTTGCTGAATGTCAAAGTACAATGTAACATGAAAATGAAAGCCGCTGCCTTTGGGCCGTAGTGTAGTGGAGAAAAAGGCAGCGGGAAAAAAATCTCCACTCTGAACATCTTTTCTCGAGTCCTCTTAAATCTAATACCTAAATCAGTTACCACCTATACGTATGATAGATAGATAGAAAGAGAACACTTTATTGTACATAAAAAAGGTAATTACACAGATATTTCTTAACCTAAGAGTACAGTATGATCTATACGGGCAGGTAAGCACTTGACCGGAGTCACGTCTGATGGTAAATGAAGACGGGGTCTATGATATTACGCGTGCTTACCTGTTAAATGCCGGCCAAGTCTAGTTTCAAAGACGCCCTTGTTGGTTTGTTCGTTTATTTGTCTGCTACACTTAATTATACATTAACAAAACTTAAATAACATCCTATAATATTAAACACCTAATTAGAGGCTAAAAATTCCACCCATGCCGGGATTCGAACCCGCGACCTCTGGCTATCCGTGCCAGCGCTCTTTCCAATTGAGCTAATGGGCGACTCTCGCCACTCTCTCTCGGGTTCGAAACCCGGCATGGGTGGATTTTTTAGCCTCTAATCAGGTGTTTAAAATTGTCCTTAGCACGGGTTAGTGCATTAAAAGTAATATAATACCATATAATAATATAATATACCCTTTTATAAGTCTCTGGAAATACAGACGACAGCAGCGCGTTCCACATCATTGATGTTCTTATTTTAAAATAGTTCGCTAACCACTTAGTGCGAGTTGGCGGAATTTTTAAACAAATGCATGCATATGTGCCAGCCGTCTGGTTGTCCGTTGGAACAAAGCGGATGGGATCTGGCAATAAGTTCATGTAGCACCTGTGCACACTCTCCAACATACATCTTGTAGAATATGGAAAGCTAAGAGACTTTACGGCAGTGCTCTAGAGGCCGTAATCTTGTAGAGTTCTCCACCGCAGGTTACAGGCCTCCCCAAGGTACGCCACTTGTTTCTGTTCTCTGCTTTGCTGAACCTATGCCTCCTATCATCGGGCGGTTCGGCGGGCGGCTGGTGATTTTCCTAAACTACGTTTGCCATTTCGTTGCAAGTCTTGAATCCACTCAAGAACCTTTGATCGTCTATTGGTTCTCGCCAGAGGTCTAGCCCATTGATTGATTCAGGCTCGTAGGAATTGCCGGCACAGTAGGCCGTACATGCCGTAGAAAAGAAAAAAAAAGGCGGACATACATCGACCAAATAGGGGATGTATTAGCAAAGGGGAAGATAAAAAGTACCCGGAACCAGTGCGTGCATGTAACGACTTATGAACGTTGATGAAGCGAAGGTGATCTATCAGGATCGTGGAAAGTGGCAGTCCCTGGCCTCTGCCTACCCCTCTGGGATACAGGCGTGAGGTTATGTATGTAAAAGTAAATACAAATCATGGAGTGTAAAGGTACTACTCTGGAGACCTAAAGATGGATAAAAAAGTGTGGGCAGGCCACGAACGAGATGGACGCGCATCAAATCCGAAACGATTTCAATCGTCTGTCAAATATGGTCAAATTAATACTAATTGCTATCGCATGCATCATTATTCGGACCAGATTTAGTTCACATAATTAGGCTTCTGGTCAAGACTGGATACGTAACGCCTTATTAGGCGTTATTATTCCTCTTCTTCAACCTATGGGAAAGTAGGTATTTTTTAAAAACCTATTTAGAAGCTTCATTATTCTGACCAGATTTAGTTCACATAATTAGGCTTCTGGTCAAGACTGGATGCGTTGCGTATCGTAATACCGAAGCAAAAAGCGTGCATTGGAAAAGACCTGCTTTATATTCTTTTTAATGCACTAACCCGTGCTAAGGACAATTTTAAAACCTATTTAGAGGCTAGAAATTCCACCCATGCCAGCGCTCTTCCAACTGAGCTAATGGGCGACTCACCGGCATTAGTGAAATTTCGAACCTCTTTACAATACGTAATACAGACAGCTCAGTTGGGAGAGGACTGGCACGGTTAGCCAGAGGTCGCGAGTCCGAATCCCGGCATGGGTGGAATTTTTAGTCTCTAAATAGGTTTTTAAATTTGTCCTTAGCACGGGTTAGTGCATTAAAAAGAATATAAAGTAGGTCTTTTCCAATGCACGCTTTTCCTACGGTATTACGATACGCAACGCATCCAGTCTTGACCAGAAGCCTAATTATGTGAACTAAATTCGGTCAGAATAATGAAGCTTCTAAATAGGTTTTTAAAAAAGACCTACTTTCCCATAGGTTGAAGAATAGGAAATTATTCTTCCAAGGATTGGCTGAGAATGAGGCCCAGAGTGTGTACACGCGTGCTCACCGCGGATTAGCCGCAGATTTCAAGTTTGAACATTCATACACTCAACTTTCCCCACGAAGTTTTCCTTCAGCGTCAGGGAGTGGGTTTGCTACTATAACTTCACAAATCTCTTTTTGAACTAAAACTTTCGTAAGCACAACACATTGCACACTGGTTCCACGCCCTAAGAGTAGCGGTCATAGGGTTTCGCGATAATAATGACTGTCGTTGTCATAGCTGATTATTATTATTATGGTGTTTTGTAATACTTTAAGCCATAACACAATAAAAAAAAAACAAAATAATCTTAAAAAGCTTATTTTATTTACAAAATTATGCATTTTTATTACACTTAAAAGAAGGTTTGCAACTTAATAACTATTAAACCTTACTATTTACATTTTATATTACAAATAAAGTAAATACTTAACTAACATCTAAGTACAAACACACAATTGGACAAAAAATATTATATTTACATAATAGGAGTTATGTAAAAAATAACATAAATACCTATCTTATTTTTTACATTTTTTCCTAAACCGACAACAAATTTAATACTTCTTTTGATAGAATAGACTTCTTCTTCTGTGGTAACCTTCTTAAACTAGAAATATAAGGATCCGAATTAAGGAGAAGTCTATGTATCAAGTCGGTGTTTGTGACAACCCGAGACATTTTCCTCGTGTTGTCACGCCTGAAGAGTTTGATTAATTTATTGCAAGATTCGGCGGCCTCTTCCGAAAGCTCACCTATTGACAATAATGCGTGTTCAATTACTTCCGACCCATGAATGAGGACCTTATGTACAGACGATGGCAAGTTGTACCATGGATAGGTAGCAACAAGTTTACGTGCTGTTTCTAGAGAATACTCTTTAAAAGTGGCGTTATTAATTTTGTATCCCGACGAAAGACACTGCAGCAGATTATGACATCTGTCAATAAGGATTTTATCTAATCCAGTAATTTCCGCTGAAACCGCTGAGTTAGAAAAAAACTTTCTGGCAGTGTTTCCGTCGTTAGATGTGCCACTTCCTCCACTTCGCGGTTTGTCGACTATTAGACCAAGTTTCTGCCTAAACTGTTGCTGCACATGTTGTTTTTTTTGTGCAAGAAGAGCTTTTTCGTCTGAAGAACGTACCTGCCATTTCTTTATGTCTAATCTATAAGAAACGTGAATTAAATATTCGAAGAATCGGATATACGAGTGAAGAGGAGATAGTCCAAATTGATAGGTACCACTATCTGCAGTTTTGCTCAGCGATTTATCAATGTCATTCATCTCTTTTGGAGTTGAACCACAAATATAACATCTACTACAAGATGTATCGCTCAGAGCACTGCACACTTTACCATCAACCATGGTTAATTGTAAAGAATGCTGCACTTTTATTTCATATTCACCGTGAGTGAAAGAAGTCGGTTGTAAACTATCAATTTTAGTCTTGAAATAAGCTTCTTCTTGCACAGAAAGGTCTTTGGATTCTTTGGCAAATTGGAATCGAATAGGCCTACAATACCTGGTGGAAGAAGGGCGCGGATTTTTCCAAACTATTTGATCTGGGTCGGAGGTATTGGACTTACAAACCAATTGAAGAGGACAATATGAAGTAACAAACATACTGCCATCATCATCGATACCAGAATCTCCAAAAATCTGTTTATATTCGCTGTGCCCCGTACTCCCATCGAAACCCCATTTTCCAATCAAAACAAATTCTTTATTAGGGTCAATATTATTCAAAACGGGTTTTTGGGATTCTAGTATCCGGCAAGCAGTATGATCTAACAATGATTGTAATTCTACTTCAGCAGATGATTCCGTGATAAACTCTTGCGATGGATAGCACCGCTTCTTAGCTTCTAACACTTTTTGATAAGATGGTAATGCATTAGGTGATTTTGCATTAACGAAGTCTTTCACCAAAAGATACTGATGTTTAGTCAGTTTTGTCTCATTTATAAGAGACAAGACTTCGTCAGTGCTGAAATTTAAAGATGCAGCGGCGTTAGATAGACTAGAATCGTCCAACAAAGAATTTATCGCAGAACTGTCTACTTTACTTAACTCTGCAAGCCTGCGGCGTTTTGATCTCTTGCTACATTCCTCAAAGTCCTTCCTGTGCTGGTGCTGTTGGGTGCTTGTCGAAGCTTCTGCTGCTGGCCGTTGGGTGTTGTGGCTCCCTACTGTTGCACAAGTTGGCAGAACGCAAACTTCAATTTCGTTCAGCCAGTCTCCGTACTTAGAGACCATGCGAGAATGGTTGCGCGTGACTTGCTTCCAAATTGCTACCAATCTTGTACAAACTTTAGTAACTCTTTTTTCCAAGTCATCAGCAATGTAATTCTCAACATCAGGCAGCAATTGTATTAGGTCTCGAAAAACTCGATGCCAACGCTCCAGTTCAGATTTGCTGTCTTTAATAGACAGCCAAGTATCTAGTACAAGCATTCTTTTGAAAGAACACTTAATACTAGTACCTAAAACAAAATAAAAATACGTTAAAAGCGGATCAAAATAGATACATGTTTCGTAGCAAGTGCTACGCGCCTGCTACGCGTTCAGGCGCGCGGCGTAGCACCTGGCTGCACCTTACAGACGCAGCATGACGCAGCTAAATTTGGAGAGGCCTAGTAGTAGACATTGTAACCCATATTTCTATACCAAATTGAATGGTACAAGTAGGTACAAACATAAGTAAAAGCTTCAACGTAAAAAATATACAGACATAAATACATAAAAAATGCCACGTTGGCGTAGCACTCTATTTAAAAAAAAAATGTAGAAGGAAAAGGCAAAATAGTAAAGTAAATTAATAATACATACCTGTGACTTCAAATTCCATTGTAAAATAGCAGGTCACAGACAAGTTGGAACTTAAACACACGCGTCGCGTCTTGGGCTAATTAAAGCACTTGGTGATAACAGGTTGATGACTAATTACTTGTGTTCACTTCGGATGCCGAAAAAGGAATGTTGGGAACAATAGATTGCGAAACCTTTTATACCCTCAGGTAGTATGACAATTAGTGGGTAACTGAGCCAGATATCATGGCTTAGCTCAGTCATTGCCATCCGAGTCCTATGACCTACTACGGTACCACCGTGCATTGTAGACATTTAGTCCGGATTTACTTACGTGTATATGAGACGAGCAACCGACGAAGCGAGCTCCGTCTCTGCTCACCATGATTAAGCTCTGCGAATCGGAGCGAAACCTGGTCGGACTTTTCCGATATAACAACACCCGTAAGTAAATCCGGACTAAAAGTCTTCACAAATCTCTCCTGTGAGGGCAAAAATATGGATATACAGTCTATTTATTCTAACTTGTCCAATTTAGTAAACAAGATTCTACCCTTAAAGTGTGGCTTTTTAGTCCAAAACTGCCATATTTCCATAAATGAAGTAACCTGGAACACTTTTTTATTGGACAAGTAAGAATAAATAGACTGTACCTGCACATCTTAAATTGACGTCAAGCGAGTATTGACTCCACGAAACCGTGTTCTTACCTAACATTCCAGAGCATTAACTGTGGTATTAAGAAACGCTAATAGTGACATCTGACATACGATGCGCTATTGTTTGCTGCGTCTGTTTCTGGAAATCGACGCCGTTTCATTTAGATGGACAAGTTTATACCGACGTCCATTCGCTTGTGCTCTTCTTACAAACGGCCGATTTTCTAAGAAACCCTTGCTTTACCAGCTGTGGTACAGGATTACGTTCGGCATCAACAAGTAGCTCCTACGCTGCGGTTAATAATAATATAACGTTTATTTCAGACTTTAAATCAAATCCATATTACAAACAAAGATTCAATAATAAAATGTTAGTTACAAACACAGATAATTGCTTACACTATATTAGTATACTATTTTTATTTTTAATGCACTAACCCGTGCTAAGGACAAATTTAAAAACCTATTTAGAGGCTAAAAATTATGTACGTAATACAGAGAATAGTGTAAAGAGGTTCGAAATTTCACTGATGCCGGTGAGTCGCCCATTGGCTCAATTGGTAGAGCGCTGGCACGGATAGCCAGAGGTTGCGGGTTCGAATCCCGGCATGGGTGAAATTTTTAGCCTCTAAATAGGTTTTTAAACTATGTTAGTACTTATTATTACTATTTAAATGAATCTTAATCCTGTGGGTTAGGAAGCGACCGTCAAACTGGTCCGCTATGCACGACGGGATGCCGTTGCCGCTGACCCGCAGCCTGCTCAGTAATAATACTTTATTTATTTTTTGCTTCTCAGTTCATAGAGGGTTACAGACTAAGCCTAAAAATAACTGAAATTAAAAAGATGAGATTCCTTGATATTAGAGTTAGTGGCCTACTGAGTTCAATCCGTAACGTCAGTAGGTGCAACCTGGTCCTCTCACTAGGATACCTTGTGTGGATGAAACCAGTGAAATGGACTTTGGGCGTTTGAAAATGGAAATGGAGTTTTGTGTTAGGTTTCTTCGTTCTGCCTAGGTAACGTATTCTATCATGTTACTTACGAGGACTTTTGCCTTTATGGTACAATGACACTGGTCGCGCGTTTTGAATATTGAATAAAAGTCGCGACATTCATTTTATGGCCACAAAATGCGTGAGGCGTGCCCTCGTTGGTGGTACCCATTCAAGTTCCTGCAATGCTGCCGACATGTGGGAAACATGGAGAAATCCATAAGGGTTTTAAGAATTCAGTTACAATTCAGGATCTCATGAAACACCACATGCGATATGTTTATAGGGACGTCAAACGCTGCTGTACTATTTACCCCGTTGCTTGCAAGCTGTTATTGTCTACTGTTACCGTCTGTCAGTTGGTCAAAGTGCATACAAAGAGCAACTGACATTAACACTATGTTGGCGAATCAGAAAACGGGGCTAACAGTTGTTTTCACGCCTCTTGGCCAACTGACAGTTTTAGATGTAGCAGATTGTCAATGCACGAGAAACCGGGCGTAGCTTTACGAATTCTATGTGTCCTGAATTGTCAGAGAGAATTTTTTTTCGCTCACTTTATCTCCTAACTGGACCGAAGGCAGCGGCTACAGAGTGTGGCAGCGGCTACATTGTACATTGACGTTCAACAAACAGAATAAAATTTCTGTTACATTTTTGAACATTGCAGGGCACAGGCGTTTTCTCAGAGAGAGAATATGGGCTTAAATACCACGCTTGCCCACCGCGGATTGGCTATTGCAAGCGCAACAGGCATTAAAGAAAATTCATCCTCATCACTAACCCACTATGTCCCCACCGAGGGGCACGGGTCTCTTCCCTGAGGAAGGTATAGGCCATAATCCACCACGGGGGCCAAGTCCGGATTGGTGGAGGATTGTAAGACAGTGGATAGGAAATTGGTGAATTTGGAATCGCTTGACCCTCACAAACTGTTGTTCTCTTCGCAGGAGATATGCGAGGACCCGCAGCTGTTCGTGGAGGGCTACAGCCGCTTCGACGTCCAGCAGGGCGAGTTGGGCGACTGCTGGCTGCTGGCCGCCGTCGCCAACCTCACGCTGCACAGGAAGTAAGTTCGTTATCAACCCTTGTATGTCCTCACTGCTGGGGCACGGGTCTCTTCCTGCATCGTAGGAAGGTTAGGTTAGGTTAGGGGCACGGGTCTCTTCCCTGAGGAAGGTATAGGCCATAATCCACTACGGGGGCCAAGTTCGGGTTGGTGGAGGATTGTAAGACAGTGGCGGGCCTTACTGTCAGAAGTTATCAAGCCGCCCATAAGGCCTCTGACATGGCTTAACGACTGCCATTATATGCTCCTAAGCCCTGGAGGTAACACTTACTTCAAGTCTTCTAAAACTACGTAGATTTTGAAGAACTTTTTCTTCTTATTGTCCAAAAAATTATGACGAAAATATTGGACCCTGAACAGTAAGTTTTCCGGATTTCCTACTAAATCATTGGGTGTGAATTAAGAAAGTTATTGGTGATGTCCTATTTTAAGAACGCCAGGGCTTAGGAGGGTATGACAGCCGGCACCAACGGCTTAACGTGCCTCGCGAAGCACGGAAGAAGTAAGTTCAAGTGATGCAAATTACTTCAGCCAGATGTTGCTGCCTGTACGTAATACAGAGTGTATTGTAAAGAGGTTCGAAATTTCACTGATGCCGGTAAGTCGCCCATTAGCTCAGTTGGGAGAGCACTGGCACGGTTTGCCAGAAGTCGCGGGTTCGAGTCCCGGCATGGGTGGAATTTTTAGCCTCTAAATAGGTTTTTAAAAAGGAAGTAAGTTGTCCCATCTTGATGCGCATTGGCGCTCAGACTACGTCAAGACAAACACGGCTGGCACGCTATGTGTGGTCTATTCTATTAAAAAATCTATTTCTATTGGCCACATTTTGACTTAATGTTTTGGTGGGATTTCAATTGAACAGGGCTTATATTCTGCTAATGCATTGTAGTACATTGACTATTGCATGAACATGGTGATTTAATTTCGTTGCTGCTTCAAGTCTAAGCACGCACATACATCAAATCTTTTTGGCGTCAATGGTATGGAAAAACACGTCACGTGACCCAACTCTCTTTCATGGTACACTTACAGAATCTAGACCCAAGTGTTAAAAATAGGGTTGTGGAGTATTAAATAATTCCATGCTCGATTGCTTGACAGGGTTTAGGATACCTTACCCGATATTTTGTGACCGGACGAGTGATCGTGTTATGCGGATGTAATATTTGAATCACACTTCAGCACGTCAAACTGCATGCTATCTGGGAGATATCTCGCATTTAGTCTCAGAGTATTCGGCCTTCTACAGTTTTTCGCCTTTCGCGGCACTCGACCTTCGGACACTCCAAATGCTTGTATTTTTCTTGATAGTTTTTAAACTAACCAAATAAAAAACCAGCCTAGTGCGATCGGATCGCGCACAAAGGATTCCGTACCTGAACGGTTGAATAGGCTAGTTGACTGAATTTGGGAAATGGTTTTATACCGTACTTTTAAGTGTATTAACAACAAATATGTGTTATTTTAAATAAAACTTAACATGTTCAATAAGTATTTTGAATCTAAAAAAAAACAATTTAAATTGAAATATTATGCTTTAAGCTTAAAATTAATATTTTAACACTTTTTTATACTTAAGTTGAAATTTTAATATTACGGAATTCCGATGAACAAAAGTCACTATTTAAAAACCTATTTAGAGGCTAAAATTTTCACCCATGCCGGGATTCGAACCAATCGAGCCAATGGGCGACTCACCGGCATCAGTGAAATTTCGAACCTCTACACTATTCTCTGTATTACGTACAGGCAGCGACATCTGGCTTAAGCAAATTGCATCACTTACAGCCCCGACCACCTACTTTGCAGTTAGGTTTTACATCGGAACGATATCACTGTACCCACATGATTATACTATTTTTAATACACTAACCCGTGCTAAGGACAAATTAAAAAAAAACCTATTTAGAGGCTAAAAATTTCACCCATGCCGGGATTCGAACCCGCAACCTCTGGCTATCCATAAATTATATCTATAAATTTGTCCTTAGCACGGGTTAGTGTATTAAAAATATTCATTTTTCAATAGTTATATAACTTTTATCTGAGGAATAAAAATGGCGGTTTGACGGCTTATGTATGAAAATTATGTCAAACCGCGATTTTTATTCTTCAGATAAAAGTTATCTGACAACAACAATGATGTTCGCTACGACGTGCCGTGGCACGCTCTGATTGGTGTTCACTGTTTCCTGACTTAATGACAAAGTATTTCGAATTTTTTTTCAGAAAATAATAATAATCTTTATATTTTGTCATAAATAGCTTTGTTTTTTCCCATTTGCATATCATAATCAGTATTTAAAGACTTTTTCCATCCGATTTATTCTTATTGGACACAGCCTATTAATATCGAGAGAAAAACGGCACAAAACATAAGTTTGTTTTATGGGATCACCACTTCAATATTTGATTTATTCCGTTTTAGTAGGTATACATTTTTTGTTATAGCGGCTACATCATCTGTGAAAATTTCCAGATTCAAATGTCTAGCTATCACGGTTCAAGAGATACAGCCTCGTGAGTGACAGACTGACTGAGTGGAGCCTTAGTAATAGGGTCCCGTTTATACCCTTTGGGTACCGAACCCTAAAAACAATTTTATCAGCTTGAAACCCAAACGCGAAAAAACTGTAATACCGTTACGATGAGCATAAAGATAAACAAAAGTCATACGTTATCTTGTTTCACGTTTGTATGACTGTTGTCAAACAAAGATTACGTGCACCGATAAAGCTGTATGCTTTCTAAAGATACCTCTGAATGAGTAATTTAATGACATGAATGGCATTGATACGCCCCGAGTGACGTAATATTTGAAACGCGCTCGTTCCGAAATAGATAAGTCTTTCGGAATGTGATAAAGTACTAAAGGATATAACAACGATATCAACCCTTGTATGTCCCCACTGCTGGAGCTGCAGGAAGAGACCTTAAAGACCCATGTCTCTAAGGTCTCTTCCTGCAGCATCGTAGGAAGGTTAGGCCATACTCCACCACGGGGGTCAAGTCCGGGTTGGTGGAGGATTGTGCAACAGTGGCGGGCCTTACTGTCAGAAGTTATCAAGCCAAGTTATCAAGAAGTTATAAGGCCTTTAACGACTGCCATCACATGACAGGTAAAACGTAATTACCTTAATCCCCGTCGTTTCGGCAGCGTTGCAGATGTAGCTTGATCCAGTGGTTCGTTCCGGCCTCCGTTAGATGTTTAGCTATCGCAGACTTAATATTTAACTAGGTATGAGCATCGCGAGTAAGTGTATAAGTGTTTCACTTCCAACAATAATTGTAATCCGCCATGGATCTAAGTGCCTTTGATGATGTTGATGGACTTTAATCATGATTGCTTTTAAACTTTATTGTAAACGTTTTGGTAATGCCGCATGCCGAGTAAAAGACACTATAAAATCCTGTGAGGGGTTCTTAAATAATTGTGAATGTCGGTGTAGGATTTTTATTCCTGTGGATTTTCATCCCTACAAAATCTATGTAAATGAAGCGGTGTCAACTCATGCACGGTGGTCTGCGCATGAGTTGAAAGGCGGCTGGAGCCAATAAACGTTTAAAAAAAAGGCGGCTGGAACGATTCGAAAATATTTTTCACGTTCTTTATAGTCTGATTAGTCTGCATACGGTTTTTGGGTAAATACAGTGTAAAAATTTGCCGTAAAAATTTTGAAAAACTAAACATGGTTTTTTTTCTATGGGATTTCACAAAACGATCACTAACAGATTTGGACAGGACGTACTTTATAAGATCAATTAGTCCATGATAAACAATGTTAGTATAACCCTACTCATGTGTTCGTTCTACTTCGATCCAGGTTGTTCTTCCAAGTGGTGCCGGATGACCAGAGCTTCGATGAGGACTACGCCGGTGTCTTCCATTTCCGGTGAGTGCGGCCGCTATCTTGAAACTGAAGAGTGAATGGAACGAGTCATTCCATTTACTCTTCAGTTGTTTATACCGTAATCATGTTGTCTATATCACAAGAACTGCGTTTTCAGAGCTAGATTTCGCTCTCGTTTGAGTATAATTATTATTATGACTAACATGATTTTTCGCATGTGTTTAGATTTAAAAAAATCCGAAAAACAGGACTAAAACTCAGAACAAAATTCAACGAATATTATCTTTAAATTCGAAAGTACAATAATAATAAATTGTTTATTTTAAAAAACAAAATTTTACATGTAAAAAATTACTACAATCGTTTGGTGCTAAATCTGTTGTACAATATTCTTGTCGTTGCATCCTGTCTCCTAAACTAGGCGAAAAACCTGCATCTTAGGAGAAGGTGAAATTAAATTAAAACATAAATGCGTACCAACTTTCGTCGATGTTGTTATTGTAGAAGTATGTTTTGGTGCCGGTGCCAAGTTACAAGACCGACTCCAAAATATATTTCTACTATACCTAAAAAAGCGGTGGTAGCTCAGTGGGTAGAACCATAGACTGGCAAGCGAGAGCCCCAGGTTCGATCCCGAGTGCGGGCATGTACCAATGACTTTGTTTAATTTCAAAGTTACGTACATTTGCGAATTTGCAGTCGCAATACCACACGCTAACGGTGAAGGAAAACATCGTGAGGAAACCCGCGGCTTGGTTGGCTCCGCACGTATTGACTAGTCTTTCCTATGGGCTAGGCCGGCTAAGCTGTCAGGATGGTATAGGTGCTGGGCAAGCCTACACCATCTATAAAACCATGACCCAGGCACTACAGCGTCGGAGTGGTCCCTTCACCCATCTAGTGTGAGTGAAGATACCACTGGACGCTGTATAAATCATCTCATTAAGTAGATGCAAAAAGACCAATATTATTATTATTATTACCTAAAAAAACGATTTCGTCAAATTGAGAACCTCCTCCTATTTTAGGTCCCGCCAACCTACCTAATTAAGTTTATTAAATAAACATACATACATAACCTCACGCCTGCATCCCAGAAGGGTAGGCTGAGACCAGGGACTGCCACTTGCCACGATCCTGACAGAACACCTTCGCTTCATCAACGTTCATAAGTCGTTGCATGCACGTATAGGGAAGAGTGGGTGATCGTGCTCTTCCACTATAAAGGGAAATTTCCCGCCAGGCAGATTGTATCCCTGGGGACGGCCCGTCCAACTGTTGTTAGTTGGACGTTATATTTATGGTATTTCATTTGAAACACTTTGATTGCGCGATGCTGGAATGTTGGAGTTTGTAGTGCGCGCGCAGAGTTGACATGTGCTCGCCACACACGCACACCGGTGCGGTTCCAAGTACTATTTATCTTCCTCTTCAGTAAATTTTCGAATGAATTCCGAATTTTTTGTGGCCTTAATATCCCCCGTATCTGTCTGAGGCATTTGTTGATAACTTTTTTGTCACTGTCTCACTTATTACGATGTTGCAGCTTCTGGCAGTACGGGCGATGGGTGGACGTGGTGATTGACGACCGCCTCCCCACTTACCGCGGCAAGCTGGTCTTCCTCCACTCCTCAGAAAGGAATGAGTTCTGGAGCGCGCTTCTTGAGAAGGCCTATGCCAAGTAAGTTTTTTTTTATGTAACCTATAAACGTCCCACAGCTGGGCACAGGCCTCTTTGAGAGAGAGTCAGGGCTTAATTACCACGCATGCCCACCGTGGATTGGCAACTACGAGCGCTGAGGTATTTGAACACCATAATCAGATCTCCCTACCAAGGTTTCCTTCACGGTTAGCGAGTGGTATTGCTACTACTTTACAAATGTACATAACTTAGAAAACAAAGTCGTCGGTACATGTACGCACGGGGAATAGAACCTGGGTCTCCCGTTTCCGACTCCATTGTTCTACCCACTGGACTGCTGCCGCTTATGCCATGCTAGGTATGAACCCTTTGTATGACCCCCCTGCATAGCAGGAAGGTTAGGCCATACTCCACCACGGGGGCCAAGTCCGGGTTGGTGGAGGATTGTAAGACAGTGGCGGGCCTTACTGAAGTTATGAAGCCGCCTATAAGGCCTCTGACATGGCTTAACGGCTGCCATTACATGACAGCTGGCACCAACGGTTTAAAGTCCCTTACGAAACATGCATGAAACTGCCAAACTTATGATATACTAGCTGTACCCCGCGGTATACCGATTTTCCCATGGGAATGAGATATTCTCCCGCAGTAAAATGCAGCCTATGTACTAATCCAGGGTGTCGGCTAACTCAATACCAAATTTTATTAAAATCGCCCCAGCCGTTTAGACGTGAAGAAGTAACAAACATACACAGAAACTTTCGCCTTTACAATATTAGTTAGTGTGATGTGATTATTTCTTTCAAGGCTCCATGGATCTTACGAAGCGCTCAAGGGCGGCTCCACTTGCGAGGCGATGGAGGACTTCACCGGCGGCGTCACAGAGATGTACGACATGGCCGAGCTGCCGCCCAACTTTTACACCGTCTTGTTGAAAGCCTACGAGCGGAACTCCCTCATGGGATGCAGCATTGAGGTAATTGCTGACTGGCTGACTCGCAGCGTCAATGACTCATTAAATCGCAGAATTAATAACTCACTGACTCGGAGGTATTGATAGATAAATAGAATATTTAAAAACCTAATTAGAGGCTAAAAATTCCACCCATGCCGGGATTCGAACCCGTGACCTCTGGCTAACCGAGCCAGCGGTCTTTCCAACTGAGCTAATGGGCGACTCACTGGCATCTGTAAAATTTCGATTGATTGACTAACATTGAGTGATACGCAGAATGAGCAACTCACTCACTCATATAATGAATGACTCACTGACTCGCCGAGTGGCTTAAACGTGGCAAAACGAGTGACTCAATGTCTCACCGACTCGCGGAATCACTCACTGACTCGCTGAATGCATCACTCACCACACAATCGGACCTTGCATCTACGTAACGAGATGGTAATGATACAGCGTCCAGTGGCATCTTCACTCACACCAGATGGGTGAAGGGACCACTAGTACGCTGCAGTGTCTAGGACATTGTTTTTTAGATGGCGTAGGCTTGCCCAGCACCTGTGGGCCAACCAATCCGCGGTTTCCTCACGATGTTATCATTCACAGCTAGCGTGTGTTATTGCGACTACACCTCACAATGACTCACAAACCCGCTATACAAGTATAATTGACTAACTGTGTAAAATATGAAACCTACGAATGGTATTCTCTCATGTGCTGCAGCATCGAGGTAATTGCTGACTGGCTGACCTGCAAAATCAATGATTTGCTGACTCGCAGAGTGAATGACTCATTGAATCGCAGAATGAACGACTTACTGACTCGGAGGTATTGATAGATAAATAGAATATTCGATCAATATTCGAATATTGATCCTCCAAGTCAGTGAGTCGTTCATTCTGCGATTGAGTGATAGTTAGACATGAGATTTCCGCACTTAGCCTCATACTTGGGCCATTGTACGTAGCAAGCGCTGAGGTACGCTAACACCTCAGACACTAGGGTTTCCTTACGATGTTTTCCTTCACCTTCAGCGAGTAGTATTGCTACTATAATTTCACAAATGTACATAACTTAGAAAACAAATTCATTGGTACATGCCGGGGTTCGAACCCACGACCTCCCGATTAAGAAGCCGGCGTTCTACACCGCTCCGCTACCACCGCTCATTCTGCGATTGATTAAGTAACATTGAGTGATACGCAAAATGAGCAACTCACTCGTATAATGAATGATTCACTGACTCCGATAGTAAATGGCTCTCTGACTCGCCGGCTTAAACGTGGCAAAACGAGTGACTCAATGTCTCACTGACACGTGGAATGACTCGCTGACTCGCAGAATGCATCACTCACAACAATTACTGGCCTTTGCATCTACGTATTGAGATGATTTCCACCTCGTCCAGTGGCATCATCACTCACACTAGATGGGTGAAGGGATCTCTCATACGCTGCAGTACCTGGGACATTGTTTTTTAGATGGTGAAGGCTTTTTCAGCACCTGCACCCTCCTGACTAGTCAATACGTGCGGAGTTAACCAAGCCGCGGATTTCCTTACGATGTTATCCTTCACAGTTGGCGTGTGATATTGCGGCTATACCTTACAATGACTCACAAACCCGCTATACTATACCACCGTGTTATACTATAACACAGCCTCGGCTTACCTACAACAATCGGTAACAGGCTGATTCTTATATATCCCTTGTCGTTCCTATTTACTTTCGTAGACTACTGTCCCTGAATCGGACGTCTCTGTCCCAACCGACAGTCTCCACTTTCAGGCAATAATCGTTGCAGGACCTTTACATCAATCCCTTGCCATTCGCATCCACGAATCTTCCTACTTAGTTAATCTACTGTCGAATCGGACGTCTCTGTCCCAAACGACAACCTCCACTTTCCGGCAACAATCGTTGAAAGGAAGCGGATGGCAATTGAGATTTGATATAAGGGTCGGTCTGTAAACGATGATTGCCGGAAAGTGGAGATTGTCGTTTGGGACAGAGACGTCCGATACAGTAGTTTTAATAAGTAGGAAGGTTTGTGGATGCGAGCATGCGCCGGCGCGCGGCATCCCTGGTGCGCCGGGTGCGGGCCAGCACCAACACCGCCCTGGCAATGATTGCGGGCAGGATAGATTGCCCATATATCCGGCACTGCTGCGACAGGCATATTTAGGTCTGAAAAACGACTTATTATTGTATATGTGTTGTCTCTGTTTGTTTGTTTCTTGTAGTTTTTTTTATTGTATATGGGTCGTGAAACCTGAAATAAATGCATTTTATTTTTATTTTTATTTTATTTTATTTATATGGCAAGGGATGATGTAAGGGTCGGTCTGTTAACGATTATTGCCGGAAAGTGTTTGATATTAGGGGCGATATCAAATGTCCCTTACCAGCCGCATGCACGGACCTTCCATCTTATCGAGCGTACTGTCCCTGAATCGGGCACGGCACTCACTCAGCAACGTTCGGCAGCCGGATCCCCACATCCTGGAGGCGGAGACGCCGCAGGGGCTGATCCGCGGCCACGCGTACTCCATCACGCGCGTCAAGTACGTGGACATCGAGACGCCGGGCCGCGCCGGGAAGATCCCGCTGCTGCGGATGCGGAACCCCTGGGGCAACGAGGCCGAGTGGAACGGGCCCTGGGGCGACAAGTGAGTGCTGCTGGCCGCAAACATTGTATATATTGTGTATAATATATGTATAATACGATAGGCACACAAAACTATATATATATATATACAGGGCGTCCCAAAGTTATGGGCCATGAAGGGAAAGTACCTTAAATATCGTAGGTAGGGTATTTCGCTAAAAAAAGACTTTATGTTATTTTTAAAAGTTAGTAATTCTGCATTCAAAGATTTTCAAAAAATTACTTGCCTTGTCTGGGAATCGAACCGTCTTAAATTTAAAAAAAAAAACACCCCTACTTTTATGATGCCAATCGAAAGAATGGCCAAAAACTAATAACTCTTCTTAAGTAACATAGTATTTTAAAAGAAAGGAACAGCGTGTAATTATTCATTTTAATCAAATTAAAAACATACATGAAACTGCCGTAGTCAATGTTATGAAGTGGGTATTTTTTTGTAAATTAATTAAATGTTCAAAATGTGATCCCTCTTGTCTTACGCAAATCGTCAATCTTTTAATGAGTCCGCTGCCTGTAGATTTTAATTTTTAATTTTCAACTTAATTGACTACGGCAGTTTCATGTATGTTTTTAATTTGATTAATATGATTAATTTTACGCTGTTCCTTTCTTTTAATATATATATCTTAGATATATATATATATATATATATATATATATATATATATATATATATATATATATAGATATAGATATCTAAGTATTTAAAACGACCCTTTTACTTTTATATTTGTGTACCTATCCTATTCATAATTATATCCTATAAATGCACCACGACACGCACCCCGGTTACCTCGGGCACTGACTGAAAATCTGCGCTGAGGGCTCACTCCCTCAGAACAACGCTGAGTCAGCTGCCTTTTGTGGCAACTTAGACACACCACCGGCGAAACCTATGGCTGTTTTTTGTTCTTCGGTGCAAATATTGTTAAACTCAGGTGGCTCGCGCAATAGATTATCCATAGAATCTATCATACAATCTAGGCTTAGCTTAGGCGCGCATATTTCTTCGAGGGAATCAAATTACGTCAAGCACATTTTCACCGACCCTTAGTTCCTCTTTGGTCTAAGATTTTTTTATGTAGTCTGTATACGGCCCAAAACAGGCGTTCTCTCAGAGAGATAGTACGAGTTTAATTACGTTGGCAAGCGTTGAGGTATTTGACCACCTCAGACACTGGTTTCCTCGCGATATTTTCCTTCACACTACCGCTTGGTATTGCTGAAAAATCCTTCTCAAATTCGAAAATAGTTCTATAAAAAAAGTCTGCTTCGTCGAACAGATCGCCGGAGTGGCGCTACATCCCGGAGTCGGAGAAAGAAGAGCTCGGACTGACCTTCGACGACGACGGTGAATTCTGGATGTCGTTCAAGGACTTCGTCAACCATTTCTCCAGGTATAATCAACGAGACCCTAGGAGTTATCCCAAACCGGTTTTGCGTCGAGACAATACAGCCAATTGACTGCAAGTCATTCAATCTGTCCGTGACGTCACGGTACAGTCAACCTTTACATTTTTGCTGCAAAGGATTGCTTAAACTGAGTATACTGCACGTGTATAAATTGTCATGTGCTGTCAACGGGGCACGTAAAAATTAAAATGTGTAAAGAATAAAAAACACTATTTAATATGTTTCAAAACTGTCCTTTGTTCAATCAATCAATCAAATCATTTTATTTCAACGTAAAGAATTTACATTCTGTTTGCTGAATGTCAATGTAAATTGAAGAAAGTAAGCCGCTGCCTTCGCGCCGTATTGTAGTGGAAAAAAAGGCAGCGGGAAAAAAAATTGTTCAATCTTCTTGAAACTTTGTGTTATGATGAGAGTCATAAAATCACCATCTAGTTATAAATTTAAAATTTTAAGTTTTTAAAGCTTATGTTTCTTTTTACCGGGAGTTACGCCGGCACGAAAATACTGTCGCGGTCCTATCCCGAACCATCGAGAATAGAGCCTTCTGGAAGCCTATCGAATAGTCGCCGCATGCTGCGTTTTAGTAAACAATAAAACGCTGCAAGCAATAGTGACTCGTATGTCCACTAGTATAAGGTTCAAATCTCTTTGACAAGGACTTTGTTCTAGAGTCGTTGCCGCGTGCACCGAGTGTAGGTACGTACTTGAATGTTCTAGAACCCTTGCCGGCGGATATAAATAGCGGTCGCCGCGGCGCGCTGTCAGTTCCGTTTGGAATAGCGAAGAGTGAACTTCGAGCGAACATACCTGCGATACGAGCGATAACCTACGACCTCAGCGATACTATTGGACTTCGATTGAACCTGCGTTTGGAATCTACGTGTGGACTTCGTGTCGTGAAGACCTGCAGACCAGACCCTGCGTGAATAAATCCTAAGAAGTTGTCATTGGTGTTTTACATCCAAATCCAGAACCCTAGCCCGTAACAATACCAAGTAATTTGTGGCCAAATTATAGCTGACAGCGTTTTCCGTTTTTCAGGGTGGAGATTTGCAACTTGAACCCCGACTCTCTGGACCCGGATGAGTGCCCCGAAGGCTGCACCAAGAAGTGGGAGACTTCCAACTTCGAGGGAGAGTGGGTTCGAGGTAAATAACATCCTAACGTACAAAAGTAGTCAAGCGTTCCACTCGTATGATCATTAACTCGTTTACTCGAAATATCGTCATTCCTATTTCACACGACATGGTCAAAATTATATAAAAAATCATAAAGTACAACAGTATGTGTCGAAAAGTATATATCCGGTAGTAAAAGTATAAATAAATACATATATATATATATATATATATATATATATATATATATAACCATATCTATCTGTCTAGTCAAATTATTCAATCGGATAAACGTTAACTCGAGTGAACGTCAATCCCCATTAATGTTGCATGCTCCTTATCTATGTTGCAAATCCTAACATACAACAGTGGTCACACTTTCCACTCGGATGAACGTCAATGGGCGTCAATCCTCGTTTACACTACATAGTGGAAATGACGTAAAAATCCTAACATACAACAGTAGTCAGTCGCTTCTCTAGGACGAACGTTAAACTGAGTGGACCTCAATCCCCGTATAAAACACATGGTAAAAATAAAATACTTACATAAAGCAATAGTCAGTCGCTTCTCTAGGACGAACGTTAAACTGAGTGGACCTCAATCCCCGTATACACCACATGGTAAAAATGACGTAAAAATACTTACATAAAACAATAGTCAGTCCCTTCTCTCAGACAAACGTTAACCTGAGTGGACCCCAAATGCCCGTATACACCACATGGTAAAAATGACGTAATAGTACATTACACAACTAGGGCGGTAATACAAAGAAAGGCCGAGATCGCAGAAGTTTGCGGCCCGAGCTGCAAGCGAGGGACGTAAATATGCGATCGAGAGCTTTCTTTATTACCTCCCGTGTTGTGTACATCTTTTTATGTCTACACGCTGCGCGTACGGAAAAAGCCGCTTTCTGGCCAAGTGTGGCATAAAAATACTTACATAAAACAATAGTCAGTCGCTTCTCTCGGACGAACGTTAACCGGAGTGGACCTCAATCCCCGTATACACCACATGGTAAAAATGACGTTATACTTACATAAAACAATAGTCAGTCGCTTCATTCGGATGAACGTCAGCCCAAGTGGATGTCATTCCCCGTTTGCACATGATCAAAATGTCTTTAAAATACGTCAGTGGTCAGACGTAGTTCTTGAATAGGTGTACTATGAAAGGCATGCCCTACAAAGACAATAAATTTCTTAATAGTTATATATGAAACGGGTCAAATCGCGATTATTTATTAGGTAAAACGTAATTACCTTATTTCCCGACGTTTCGGCAGCGTTACAGTTGCCGTGGTCTCGGGTAGACTGAAGTGGCGAGTATAGTCAATATTGTGGGTAGTCACTTCAAATTTTTCGCAGCTGGCCGACACACAATAATCGCGATTCTTCTTCTTCAGGCTATATAAGTCCACAGCTGGACATAGCCCTCCCCTAATGAGCGCCACAGCGCAGGCTTGTGCCATCATTGGGGGGTAATGCCCATAATCCCCACGCTGGGCACGCGGGTTGGGGATCGCAGTTTAGTGGAATTGTACTGCAGGGGGCGCTGCTGCCCATCCCCTGGTTTGAGTCCCCTAGTCGCCTTTTGCGACACCCGTGGGAAGAATTTGGGTTGGTGCTATTCTCTAGGCCGACACCCCACAGCATACACAGATTCAGAAACCGGGGGTTTGTGACCGCGATTAGACCCGTTTAATATGTAAAACTATGTTTAGTATGTTTAACTATACATATAACAATAAAATTTTTACTCCCGACATAGTTTTTGAGACAATGCAATCTCTGCAGGTGTAACGGCGGGCGGCTGCAGAAACTTCCTTGACTCGTTCTGGCGCAATCCGCAGTACCAGATCACTCTAAAGGACGTCGACGAAGATGACGACGACAACAAATGTACTGTGAGTATTGTGGAAGATAGCTGCAGTAGCCGCTTGAGCAATTTATACAGGGCGTAAAAAAATCTCTTCTTTAGGGTGTTCCTCTTATTTTAACATAATTTTTTTTATGACATAACATTTACATTTACGCTTCTGGCCCCACACTAGGATACCCTGTGTCGTGGGAACCAGAAACAACGACATCACAAACATGTAAACATCCAAGAACTGGGCTTTTTTTGTCCCCAGCCGGGATTCGAACCCGGGACCTCTTGCATGTTAGGCAGACTCGTTACAGCGTCGCCACAGAGGTCGTCATTTTTATTATTTTATTTATTGAAAGGAAACAAACAATTGTACAATACAATTATTACCTGAAACTAGGTCAGAAAATTCTTATGTGCATATGTATGTACTTGTACAACCAGTGGCGTTTTCTGTAGAGTGTCTTTGTTGTGTTTTTAGGGTTACGTCCTCAAAAGGAAAAACGAAACCTTTATAGGATTAATTTGTTGTGCGTTCGTCTGTCTGTCAAGACCCTTTGTCTCGGAAACGCGTATCGATTTGACACTAAAACCGTATTACTTTGTCATCATCATTTATCATGTATGTTTTATTTGTACATCGACTTCCTTCTCTAATGTATTAGTCCAGGCCTACCAAAGGTTGTCTGGAAGAGATCACTTTTAGTGATAAGGCCGCCGTCTGTACACTTAGATTAAGAAATATCAGTGTAACTTCCATTCTTATGTAAAATAAAGTGTTCTCTATTTATCTATCTACATAGGTCTACAGTCCCCTAAAGTGAAAATATCAAATTAAACTCCTAAGTTAAAGCAAAAAAAAAGTTACGGCCGATTGTGCCGCAACAAAAACGTATATTTCGACACCCAAGGGAATTGAAATATATTCCATTTTATCACGAAATTCATTAATTAAATGAATATTCAAGATACCTCGACCTAGAAATTTCTCTTTATAGCTAAAGGGCACTATCACCCGTTCTTTCTTATAACATTAATTGGATTTTCTTTCGTTCCAGGTGATCGTGGCCCTGATGCAGAAGAACCGCCGCTCGCAGAGGCACCAGGGTGTGGAGTGCCTCACGATCGGGTTCGCCATATACCGGCTGCCCGACTACGGGCACGTGCCCAAGCCTCTGGACATGAACTTCTTCAAGTACAACGCCTCCGTCGGCCGCTCGCAGGCATTCATCAACCTCCGGGAGGTCAGCGCTAGGTGAGTTATGTTACGTCGACATTTAAAAATGGGGAATAACAACTGACCTAATCTTAATCTCTGAGGGACTCCATTATCATTTAACAAAAAATAAACTAACGGCCGAATACTCAAACGTCATTCAAATATTTAAAGGCATCTTAAATAATTGACAAGCCGTTAAACACAAAATTCGTATACACAAACATTAGTTAAAAGCTTGTGTTAATTTAAGTGGAACACAAAATAACTGGCAGTTAAACATCACTCAGCGAAAAATTCGTATACTCGAACGCAACTTAGCGCGATTTAGCTGTCAAATAGGCTGTCAAATCGAGTTGAGTAGGCGTTACAATTGAAAGTATTCGCGAGGTCCTTCAAATCGTAAATAAGTTTCAATAATCAGTGAACTTAAGAGAAAAACAATGTCCTTATCATCATTATGCTCTTTGTCGGATGAGGAAGGGCCTAATGTGCCTCGAAGATATGAGGCAAAGTTAAATGCTTTCGAGTATTATAATGAAACAAACTTCCATGCGCGGTTCCGGCTGTCGAAAGAGTCCGTCTTTGGACATACAATCTAACCAGTTACAAGGCTTAATAGATTCATGCAGTCAGTGGACCAAATTTTAATAACCGTGCGTTATTATGCTACTGGCATAATAACGCATAATAATAATTCTCATTCAATTCAAAAACCGCAATAACGCACTGTAATTTTAGCCGAGGGTACTAAACTAACCGTTAATGCTTTCTAAAAGACGCCTATCACCTCAGTCATCCGGGACCACGGCACCTGAAAAAGTGCCGAAACGTCGGAAAATTGTAAAAATGTAATAAACGAGCATAAATCCGTATAAAAACAGTTTTAATAAATTTATAACATTTATATATTGTCTTATCTCTCTTCCAGATTCAAGCTGGAGCCGGGCACTTATGTGATTGTACCTTCCACTTTCGACCCGAACGAAGAAGGCGAGTTCCTCGTTCGCGTCTTCTCTGAGAAGTGCAACAACATGGCGTAAGTACACTGAAATTTTTAGGGCCGATTTCCGACCTGAGAATCGTTATCAACCCTTGTGTGTCCCCACTGCTGGGGTACGGTCTCTTCCTGCATCGCAAGAAGGTTAGGCCGTAATCCACCACGGGGCCCAAATCCGGGTTGGTGAGGGATTGTAAGACAGTGGCGGGCCTTACTGTCAGAAGTTATCAAGCCGCCCAGAAGGCCTCTGACATTGCTTAACGACTGCCATTACATGACATCCGGCACCGACGGCTTAACGTGCCTTGCGAAGCACGGAAACGCTCGGAAAAATGCCACTAGCGGTAGTCACGGGACGGTCACCCATCCTACACCTGACCGCGCCGGCTTTTGCTTAACTCAATAAAGAATAAATCTGTGTACAATAAAGAATATTCTATCTATCTATCTATCTATCTATCAAGTTACTCGGTTCGCCTAGGCCACGAGCACTTCCCGACCCGAGAATGCAGCTACAGTCTATTTATTCTTACTTGTCCAATTTAGTAAACATGATTCTAACCTTAAAATTTAGATTAGATGGCTAAACTAGACATTTTCTCGCAAATTCATGAACTATGTTTATAAAATTGGCAGCGTGTTATCTAAAAGAGTGTTCCAAAGTACTTCATTTATGGAAATATGGCAGTTTTGGACTAAAAAGTCACAGTTTAAGGGTAGAATCTTGTTTACTAAACTAGACAAGTAAGAACAAATAGACTGTAAGTAAATACTTAACTGTTGTGCAGTCTCCGAATTTCTCAGCTAAGAGCGTGACAGAACGTTTCTTAAGTATTTACTTAGAGAAATTCTCAATTCAGACACCGGCCCTAAGGCGGCTCCTAAACGAGTAAATGTGCAATTGTGATTTTCAAGTGATCGCCAAATGTTGTCCGTACGGATAAAATCTCGCGCCCATTTTTGGCAGGATAAGGGATTTCAATTTCTGTTTAGTCGTTAAGTTCATGACGGTGCATGACGTACTTCCGTTCCGCGTGGTTAATATTTTTTAATACAGTTGCTCAAAAAGTGGCGTATTACAGGGACGTTTAGCGTGCGGGATGTGGGCTATTACACACTCGTGCTTTTTTTTTACCTTTCCCGCACTCGTGCGTTTTCTTTCCCAACTGTCAAAATAATGTCTATTAAAAGAAAAACCAACCATGAAGTTTTTACTAAAAAAAAATCATAGAAGTTTTTGTAAGCTACTAATGAGTTAAGTTAGGTTTTATTTCATTTCATCTCATTAAATTTCATTTTCATTTCATATCAATAAAAATATTCTACTGAAGACTTTGCTGTATGGGCATAGTTCCCTTTGCCTACTAGAATGGGTGAAGAAAAAAAATCAATGCATATATTTTTTACGGTTGGCGCCATTTTCCAAATATTTTTTCTTTATTAAATTGCTTATTTTTTTCGCAACTGTATTAAAAATAGTCGTTCAGTACACGTGCGGTGCGGAACCGTCATTGCAACTTGTTCCGACTGTCAACCCTCGCCTTCGGCTGCGCCTCGGCTCGGGTAGACATTTGTCGGAACTCTTTGCAATGACAGCCTTTCCGCACTTGTAATGAAATATAATGTATCAGATCAGAGCTTTCATCATGCAACCAACTTTTCTTTAACTTATACTTGATTCTTTCAGTGAGAATGATGAAAACGTTGGAATGGGTGACGTTGATGATAGGGTAAGTTGGCATGATAACTATTTTTATTTCGGACAATATCTGACCGAGAATTCGGCCTGTTTTTTAGAGTCGTAATTTAATTGATTTATTGGGAGAAAATACAGGCATGCATAACGAATATTTAATGTTTTACAATATTGGGCATGGACTTATCTTAAAAAACTTATTTAGAGGCTAAAAATTCCACCCATGCCGGGATTCGAACCTGCGACCTCTGGCTATCCGTGCTAGATATTATCCGTCGCGGGTTCGAATCCCGGCATGGGTGGAATTTTTAGCCTCTAAATAGATTTTTAAAATTGTCCTCAGCACGGGTATAATGTATCTGTCTTTTTTTATTTAATTTATTTACTAAATCCTCAGCACAAGTTAATAAATATTCACTGTTACAAATATGATTTATCTTTGGCCAATTACGGGCTTATTTTATATTGACATAACTTGGAGACAGGCATTATTATTAATTACAATCTTATGGAGTATTTCTCACTTATAGTTAAGGCAGGTAGTGTAAAAGCGGGAGGCGCTTGCTATTGTCTAACATGCAGAAAATTTATCAAATATAACTAGGTATAGGCAATTGAGTTTCTTGTTTGTTTAATGAACTTCAATTACTAATAATCAATATTGTTGACTTTATATAAAGTAATTGGTTTGCCTATTTTGGAGCGTAACTTCATAATTAACTTTTGTAATTTTTGCCGAGGGTAGTAAACTAACAGTTAATGCTTTCTGATAGACGCCTGTCACCTCAGTCATCCGAGACCACGGCACCTGAGAAAGTGCCGAAACGTCGGAAAATTGTAAAAATGTAATAAACGAGTAAAATCCGTATAAAAACAGTTTTCATTAATAAACTTCGTTAAGTCGAAAAATGTGTAAAAATTTGAAAACGTATACGAGTAGCTGTCGTAATTCGTCGTCGTCAGGCTATACTAGTCAACTGCTGGACATAGCCCTCCCCTAAAGAGCGCCACGTTGTGCTATCGTTGCGTTGTAATGGTCTTGAGATGTTAATAGAAAAATGTTCGATGCACTTTGTAACCGTAAACCCCCTGCAGGTGAAAGACGCGGTCCCGAGCCCGGAGCCCACGGACCCGGTGCGCGACTTCTTTAACCGGCTGGCCGGCGCCGACGGCGAGGTGGACTGGCAGGAGCTCAAGGAGATACTCGACTACGCCATGCGAGAGGGTGAGTCTGCCGCTTGGGACTTACAGTCTATTTATTCTTACTTGTACAATTTAGTAAACAAGATTCTAACCTTAAAATTGAGATTAGATGCCTAAACTAGACCTTTTCTCGCAAATTCATGAACTATGTTTATAAAATTGGCAGCGTGTTATCTTAAAGAGTATTCCAGGTTACTTCATTTATGGAAATATGGCAGTTTTGGACTAAAAAGTCACAGTTTAAGGGTTTAGTATCTTGTTTACTAAATTGGACAAGTAAGAATAAATAGACTGTAGACCTTTTGTACTTGGGAGGCTTAGAAGATACACTGGAGAGCAAAAAGGGTCACTGACTAAATCATTGATATTATATTGACAAAGCGAAGCGCTCGTAGCCTAGTCGAACCGAGTGATTGGAGTCAATCACTTGAGTTAAGCAACAACAAGCGCGGTTATGTGCGGGGTGACCGTCCCCTGACTACCGCTAGTGGCATTTTTCCGAGCGCTTCCGTGCTGCGCAAGGCACGTTAAGCCGTTGATGCCGGCTGTCATGTAATGGCAGTCGTTTAGCCATGTCGGAGTCCTTATGGGCGGCTTGGTAACTTCTGACAGTAAGGCCCGCCACGGTCTTACAATCCTCCACCAACCCGGACTTGGACCCCGTGGTGGAGTACGGGCTAACCTTCCTGCGATGCAGGAAGAGACCCGTGCCCCGGCAGTGGGGACATACAAGGGTTGATATCGATATTGACAAAGTATGGATTAAGATCCAGACAGATATTGTACAAGCAATAGGTGGATAGCAATAATTAGATAGAATATTCTGTATTTTACACAGAATTGTAAACAATCAGACTTGGTTCATGACGATTCCTGACTACGCCATGTGAATGAGCGGGAGACTTAGGACTTAGTCAGATATTATGCAAACAATATCGGTACTTAAGCTTAGACAGCGTTTTGAGCTTACTTGAGCATTCACTTCGTCTTAAGCTAGCATTATTAATTGCTGAGGTAATATCAACAATTTCGTCAGCGATCGCCATTGCTCTCCAGTATAGAAAGGGCGTTGGTTAGCTAAATTATGGGTCCTATCATTGTAATGGTTATTTCTACGGGTAGTGGACTATGCACCTTAAAACGGTTCGACGTGCGGGTGCAATGATACAAAGTAAAATAAACCTTATAGCACATTGTGCACCAAGGAGAAAACGACCTATTTCTGTTTGAGAGAACAGAATTAGTTCATTCCACCGACTGATGCACAGTACTTTATATATATTACACCTACAAGAAACGTCTATATTAAAATTGACAAAACGCGCTTGTTTTTTTCTTTTATAGTGCAGAAAAAGGTTGCCAGCCTCCTTTCATTGAAAATCGAGTACAAAAAGTACCCACCTCTTTTGTCTCAGTATTTGATATAAACCTTTTTGAGATTTGACGTTTGTATTTTTTATGTTCGCTGCTAAAAAACAAAAGAAAGCCAGCAGGATAGGAATGGATTTTCATACAACGTTCCTTTCCTGCTATAGAGGTCGGGAATTAAATTCCATGTAACTATTCAAGCCATTATGAACGGGCAATGACACATTTTCTGAATGGGTGTGCTATAAAATACTTTTTTGAGGGTTTGACTACAATAGTTAGGCAAAAAACCCCAGACGTGTGCTTCCACGGGAAGGGGTTTTCTTTTTCATTTGTATTGTAGTCTCTAACTTTGTAAGCATTAAGGTTTATTTTAGATTGAAATCCAGCCGCCCGCACACCAGCCGTTATGTATACTTAGCATGGGTGATTCGGTTTAGTGTGGGCAGATTGTCAGTGTCAGTGGGTTTGAATACCTTATGCCTTTTTTCCTAATAAATTCACGGCGTTAATAAGTGCGGTATACAAATATCGTGTTATTCTTCAACAGACAGGCAGTAGAGTGACATGATCACTTTGTGACCAAACCCTTAAATAAAGATTTAAAAAAAAACAGTCTGGAAAAACCGTGGTAAAATTGTATTTTCTTTGCAAACAAGAGTAGAAATTTATGAGTAAAGCTAAGACTTTTTGATTACCTATGCAGTATTGGTTTCCTGAGATACTTTTATGAGATATAAAAATTATGAAAAATCAAAGTCATTTAGGCAACACTTTTCAAAACACTTTCTCGCCTAGAAGTACGTAGTCGGGATATTTTATTTATTCAAAATAAAACCCGCAAAGATTGAAGTAATTTTTATCTAAAGAAAGTCCCACAAGAAAAATGTATGTATCGGAACTTGTAAAGAGTATTAACACTGACATTTTGTTCACATTTAACGGGAAAAGGACATTGTCGTTTACACAATTTTCATAATTAAAAGAAGATGTGATTTGTAATTCGAGAGACAACTTCCTAAAGGTGTTTGCAGGTGTACTACAACAAAACTGTAACGTTAGTGTTGCCATAGACCAAAAAGGTTGACACCATAGACCTTGTTGGTCTATGGTGTTGCCATGTATTGACCCAATTTTCTGTCTACAATTCAGGCATCTTTAATTATTTTTCTCAGTACATTATCAGGTTTAAGACTGTAGGTATTGAAGCCTTAACTCCCTGTTTCTGGCACACCAAGAATCTGTTAATCTGTTGTTAACAGCTTTCAGTTACCTGAAGTGCAATCGAAAAATAACTGACAGCTGTTAACGTTATATTAAGAGACTGTTGGTGTACGAGAAGTCGGGGTAAGTAATTTATTTCTGAAAAAGTGTGGTTACGTATACGAGTTTATTTTATTAACGTAATAATAGCTTTTTATTTAAACCCCTAAAACATTTTCGGGTTTTTATTTATGATAAATTTTAATAACAAAGGTTTATCTTTATTTTTTCTCATTTTATATACTAAAACAATTGGTAACTTTTAAACAAAAATTTACTTTTACCGCTTCATATTTTAAAATGCCCATTTTTTGTGTTGTAATTATACAAATTCCGTTTCTGCTTCGTGTTTCGTGACTAAGCGGCTTTTTACTGTTTTTGTCTTGTTTTGCTGACCGTGCGTCCGCTCAAGTGTAAAAAGTGTAAGTATGATATTTATAGGCTTTGTATATACTGTATCATAATTATATTGTACATATTTTATTGTTTAATTTTCCTATTAATTGTAGATTAGTTACTATTAGTTGTTGATTTAGCATGTTATATGTAATGCGTTAAAAATGTTTTTAGCTAGAATTTTACTACACTGGCATGTTTTATAAGTTCTGGGTTACCTTTGTCTTTGTAATATACCGCCGACTCTTGAGAAAAGTTCCTTATTATTTTCTAGTAAATAGCGATTGTCTATAATAGTTATAACTGTAACTATGACGGTGCCAAAATGTCGAGACTCAAGGTAGTTAAGTTTACTACATAAATAATCGCGAAATTTTCAATATTTTCATGTTTGTGACGTCCTTACTATAGTACAGAGTATCTTTGTTTGAAACTTAGGTCAATTGATTGTGTTGTGTGGAATTCATTGTTATTATTTTTTCATGTGGTGCCATCTTCTATCGGGGGTTGGGAATTACTGTGGATATTTTGTGATGTTAAACGCCATGAAGGTTGTTACGTGTGTCACTGTGTAAAAGTCCCTTTTATTTATTATATTGATACCGAGATAAAAATACATTATTATTGGACTTCTAAGAACTGCAAATTGCTCTAAATGCATTATGACGCTCAAACGAATATTATTCTTCCTCGACTACATGCAACGTTCGACACTAGACAAACAAGACTTTTCTCAAGAGTGTTCAGTATTATTAGGTCGTTCTATTAAGCGATAGCTTCAGCATCCAGGCCCGTTCAACAGAGCTCGCAATGCGGTCTAAGGGCGGCGGGGGCGAAACCTACGCGGGGGGCGGCGGCGGTGGGGGCGGTGGGGGCGGTCAAGAGCCTAGCTGTCTGGAGCAACTGCTGTGCGCGTTCTGTCAGCCCATCTGCAAGGAACTCGGCGTCGATGTCAACCAAACGAGGCAGGCGCCTGGCGCCGAGACAGTGCACCTTAACCAGCCGATGCCGCAGCAACCAGGTAGACTGACGGGGTTAGCCCAGGCTTCACAGAAAACTGCAAGTCTGAAAGACAGGGGACGAATGTGAATGAGAGGTTGTCGCGAATGCAACGAAACAACACGAGGCATCGATGCAATATTTCGTAGAAATCAATGCACGTCAGAAACAATTCTACGCTCGCCTAGAAATCAATTCTGGCATCGTAGTAATCAATTCTAATATGTAAGAAAGCAATTGTTCTTTATTAAACAGCAAATAAATCAAATCCAAATACGTGTACAAATCCGTTTTCTTCAGCGTCATTAAGAAAGACAAAACATTCTGCAATACTTAGCAAGACAGTAAACTAGCATTAGTACAATGGCAAGCAGTAAAGTGTATAGGCTAAGAGCCTAGCTGTCTGGAGCAACTGCTGTGCGTATTCTGCCAGCCCATTTGCTAGGAAATGCGCCGATGTCAACCAAATGAGGCGGGTTCCTGGTGTTGAGACAGTGCATCTTAACCAGCGGATGCCGCAAAACCAGGTGGTCTGACGGGGCAATGGTGGTTAAGACAGGGTCAACGGAAGACTGGAAGTCTTGAAAGACAAAGGATGAATGTAGTGATGGTGGATTAACAGAGGTTACATACAGCATAGGGTTACAAGGGATGTGTAATTATGTTATTCCATAGGGTTATCTGCAAGATAATCCTATGGAATAACATAGGGTTATCTTGCAGACAGAAGAAGAATTTGAGTGGAAGATTGCACGCAGCAAAACAAAAGTAAAAATCAATGCTACTTTCTTTGGAGACAGTTCTATACTGTCTTGTAAATCAATTCTAACGAGCTAGAAATCAGTCCTGTGTTAGAAAGCAATTCTATTGAATAAAACGGCGATCAATTCCGCCCTAGAAATCAATTCTATGTTAGAATTCAATTCTACTCCATCAAACCGCGACAAGCGTACGTTTTTTTTCGGCATCATTAGGCAAGCCAAAGTATGCCGTATGTTTTATCAAGATAAAAATTCCTTGAAATTCTCTGGAATCTGCGTAATAAACTGGGTTTGTTTAATGTTTCACAGGTCCTCCGCTGCTATGCACATGCTGCATATATTTTATGATAAGATCATCTTGATGATTGCATTTTATAGAAATGGAGGGGACATTGTTTTATGTTACTCACATTTGAAATGTCTATTTTTGTTATTTTGTTTAGTTATTTTCTGTGTCCATCTTGTGTTTTATTTTTCAGATCCGGCGGGTATTATTTTTTAATTAATGTAAATACGTTATGATTATTATTTTCTAGATGTCGTCTTGAAGTGACATTTTGAATAGAAAATATTACTTCTCTATTGTTTGCATTTACGTTTGCACTAACCATCACGTTGGAAAAAGTGAAAATGTACAATCTCATTGTAACTTTTCACATTTTCCGCAGCTTTTTGTAAGCATGTCTTTACAGGACGCAAAAATGGGCATTTTAAAGCTTAGACGTTTAAGTTTCCAAATTACATGTATATTGTCACCTCCATTTCAATAATTTGTCGTCACTAAATTGCATTATTCAGATACTTGCCAGTCTTAAATTAACTTGTACTTGAATAGTGCAATGCAGTTCCCGTTACGTTTCATGCAATTACAGTGGAAGATGTGAAAAAAAACCATTTTTTTTTTCTTCACAAATCAAATATCAAATAGAGAGAATAATACACAATGCCACATAACAATAGTTATGCAGTGCTTAGACACTAAAAGAGTTCGTTTATATTCCTAACCTCTGCCACTGTAAATGCTTGAAACATAAAAGCCTCTCGACTAAAATATTTCCTTTGTGGGCCTTTTGCAAGTTTGACGTTAAGGACAGCAAAACTAGAGTATTTTGTTGAAGTAACTTTATAGCTTTATTAGATCTACTACAATCCTAATACATAAAACATTTACAGTGTCGTTTATAAAAACACGATTCCTCTATAACACTCCTGAAAGACAGTTTAAATAATCTGTGAATACGTCTTTATTTTTACCGCAGATTATTTTAACTGCCTCTCAGAAGTCTTTTAAGAAGAATCGCGTTGTTATAAATAAGACCGTTTCAGTGTTATTTATAAAAACACGTGTCTTAAACAAACCTTCCTCAAATGCAGTGCTAAAAGCTTTCACCACAGACTATTTAAACTGAATTTCAGGAGTGTTTTAGACGGATTATGTTTTTATAAATAAGACTAATGTTATTTTAGGGTTTTGGATTGCGCAAATTACACTGCTAACCTATATTGAGACTATTCCTGTGTCAATGTTTTATCGCAAAAAATAAATGAAAGCTCCATGAACCTATATAAACCATGTAGTTTTCATTTATGTTAACACGACTCTCCGTTATAACAAAACACTCTGGCTTTCACGTCGTCGCAAGCTTGCTAGGTCCGCTCTCGTCAAATCACGTAAACTGATCCGCCATATCTGTGCACGCAGATCTTCAGGGGAAAGAGTTCTCGAAGGACGTGTGCCGAAGCATGGTCGCCATGTTGGATAAGGACAACTCCGGCGGGCTCGGCTTTGAGGAGTTCAAATCGCTCTGGGTCGCCTTGAGGCAATGGCGGGTAAGATTAAAATGCAATCAAAGTACTTTATTTAAAATTACACAAAAACTGTGACTTATTAAAGTTACAAGTTAGGTCTCCATTTCAAAAATTAGATCATTTTGGAGAAAAATGGACAAAAAAATCCTAACTTAGTCTTTCCCAATTAGAAAAAACCCTTTATTTTTGAAAGATCTATTGAAACAGACTAATTTAAAATACTTATTATCTATACCTACTATTTTTATTTTTAATGCACTAACCCGTGCTAAGGACAATTTTAAAAACCTATTTAGAGGCTAAAAATTCCACCCATGCCGGGATTCGAACCCGCGACCTCTGGCTATCCGTGCCAGCGCTTTTCCAATTGAGCTAATGGGCGAATCACCGGCATCAGTGAAATTTCGAACCTCTTTACACTATTCTCTGTATTACGTACAGGCAGCGAAATCTGGCTTAAGTACATTGCATCACTTACAGCCCCGACTACCTAATTTGCAGTTAGGTTTTTACATCGGAATGATATCACTGTACCCACATGATTATACTATTTTAATTTTTAATGCACTAACCCGTGCTAAGGACTATTTCACTGCTAAGTAGGTATTCGGGGCTACCTACTTAGCAGTTTACTTAAGCCAGATGTCGCTGCCTGTACGTAATACAGAGAATAGTGTAAAGAGGTTCGAAATTTCACTGATGCCGGTGAGTCGCCCATTAGCTCAATTGGAAGAGCGCTGGCACGGATAGCCAGAGGTCGCGGATTCGAATCCCGGCATGGGTGGAATTTTTAGCCTCTAAATAGGTACTTATTATCTTTTCTGCCTTTTTATTGATTCCCGAGGGAATCAATAAAGTAGGGAAAATAATTTAAATATAGAATAGATTCCTTTCTCGGGATCCACTGACACCTAAAACAAATCTTAACGATATTCTTCAAATAACTCTAACTAAACGGCTGATCCACTCAGCTATTATAAAGAAGTATCGCTAAAGTATACCAACTCTAGAAAATAAAATACATTTCTCTGATTCGGCCCTCCAATCTAAGTCTAACCTAACCTAAATCTAACCTCAAAACGCAATTCCCACTTCCCAGGCCGTGTTCCGTCTATACGACACCGAAGGCCGCGGCGCTATTCCCGCCCACAGCCTGCGGGACGCTCTCCACTCGGCCGGCTACACTGTTAACGCACACACCCTCGGCGTCTTGGCACACAGGTACTGGCAATCAGCAGAGACGTATAATTACAAACAAGCACACGGGTACATACTTTCACATAGGCACACGGGTATATCCTTTCAAACACATGTACATACTTCCAGTCCAGGGAACCACCGTTAACGCACAGACGCTCGGCGTCTTGGCTCACAGGTACGGGCACATACTTCCTGACCGGGGCAGAGATGCATAATTATAGACAGGAACACGGTTACATCCTTTCCAACAAGGACACACGTACATACTTCCAGTCTTGGGAACAACTGTTAACGCACACGTTCGTCTGCTTGGCTCACAGGTACTGGCAATCACTCCTACACATGGGCAGAGATGCATACTTACAAATAGGCACACGTTACATACTTTCAAACAGGCACACGGGTGCTCCCTGTCACCTAGGCACACGGGTACATTCTTTCAATAAGGCACACTTGTACATACTTTTAGTCTGGGGATACACTGTTAACGCACACACGCTCGGCGTCTTGGCTTACAGTTACTGGCACATACTTCCTGACAGGGGCAGAGATGAATACTTACAGACAGGCACACGGGTACATCCTTTTACATAGCCACACGGGTGCATCCTTTCACATGGGCACACGGTTACATTATTTTAATAAGGCACACCTATACTTATCTTGTACTTGTACATACTTTCAGTCTGGGGAACCACCGTTAACGCAAACACGCTCGGAGTCTTTGCTCATAGGTACTGACCAACACTCCCACACAGAGGCAGAGCTGCGTTCTTACAGACAGGCACACGGGTACATACTTTCACATAGGCACACGGTTACGTCCTTTCAGACAGGCGCACATGTTCATACTTTCAGTATGAGCTGCGGCAAAACGTGTCCAATTGAAACAATTTGGTGTCGTAACTTACCCCATCGGGGTCAATGGTCAAAATCTTAATCTGTCTTAAATATTTACAGGTACGGCGGAAGCGACGGCTATATCCAGTTCGATGACTTCATCATGTGTTCAGTGCGGCTAAAGTCCATGATCGGTGAGTCCATGCGTTGATTCCTACATCAGTTAAATCATTAGATAGTCACCTTTACGGGAGTGGTATGATCACTTTGAAATGTAAAATTTGGACTGCTGTTGAAGGTATCCTAATTGTACAGTGAATGAGAACAATTATTAAGATTTCGTAAAGATACAAATTCTTGCTACAATATCCTTACTAAGGTTAGTTTCTTCATGAGAATTAACCGAAAAGAAATCCCTTTACTGCGGTGTTTTTTTTTTTTTAATTATTAGTAAGAGTAAGAGTTTAGTGAAAGTTGAATAGTTTTAGACTTTCTTTCAGTGGTTTACTTAATACTATACCTATATACTATTTTACTTCAGGGTGATACAAATTAATATTAGGTGATATTAACCTACATTGATAAATTATTACCTACCTCAATATACATCGATTAAATTGGTCGTAGGTAAACTATTCATTATAACCACCTCAGTCCTGAACTTGAAAATAACAATACAAAACCATTGTCACTATCAAGAACTGGACTGAGCCGGTTCAAATCTTCGTAAAGTCCATTGTTCATTTTATTCGTTCGCTGTGGACTGAAAGAGGATGTAGTGACTAGAATTGAGAAAGGAATGTTGCGTTGGTTTGGACATGTAGAGAGGACGAAGGAAGAAAGATTGATGAAACAAATATATATTGCGAATGTGAGTGGAAGGGCTGGTAAGGCACGTCCCAGACGGACTTACATCGACCAAATAAGGGATGTATTAGCAAAGGAAAACATAAAAAGTACCAGGAACCGGCGTGCGTGCATGCAACGACTTATGAACGTTGATGAAGCGAAGGTGATCTGTCAGGATCGTGGCAGGTGGCAGTCCCTGGTCTCTGCCTACCCCTCTGGGATACATGCGTGAGGTTATGTATGCATTTATGTATGTATGTACAGTCTATTTATTCTTACTTGTCCAATTTAGTAAACAAGATTCTAATGTGAATTTTTAGTCCAAAACTGCCATATTTTCATAAATGAAGTAACCTGGAACACTCTTTTAGATAACATGCTGCCAATTTTATAAACATAGTTCAAGAATTTGCGAGAAAATGTCTAGTTTAGGCATCTAATCTCAATTTTAAGGTTAGAATCTTGTTTACTAAATTGGACAAGTAAGAATAAATTGACTGTATGTACGTTCGTTTTATTTTTAGATAGATATATTATACTTCGAATACTAGGCACCTAAATCTAATCCAGCTGTCTCACGATGAGACACCTAGTTGTATGGTTGTATTTACAATGACTTGGATTGATTTCACAGTTCATGACATGAATGCTGTACTCACTTCCTATTTCGACATCTACCAGTTTGTTGCTAAGTAAAATGGGCTATTTCATACTCTTGTGAGCTATCAAAACACTTGAAATCAAACATTGTATCTATCTCTTTATGACCTCCTAAAGTATTACAGAACAATCCTAAACATATGGCAGACCTGTAATAAACATACAATACCAGGTCCCTCCTTTATTTTGATACGAAACCCGATCTTGAACCTATGTGAAAACGTGTACAGTGTACATGGTAATAGTTGTCAGTCCCCTACAAGAAAATACTCCAATAGTGAACGGTTGTTTCCCATTTCTATCACTCCAATCACATTACACTAATATTATAAAGGCGAAAGTTTGTGAGTGTGTATGTTTGTTACTTCTTCACGTCTAAACGGCTGGAGCGATTTTAATAGAATTCGGTATAGAGTTAGCTGACACCCTAAATTAACACATAGGCCACTTTTTACTGCGGATCTCTTATTCCCACGGGGAAATCGATAAACCGCGGGTAACACCGCGGGGCGTCGCTAGTATTTAATAAGTGTAGTAAGCGAACTGAAGACTCCAGGGGAAAAGACGAATTGTCACTTTTTTCGAAACTAATCTGTGAATGCAGTTTTGTAGGGAGTTTCCGTTACTCTAAGATAGTAAACCGAACGCTAAAAAAGAAATTAGTCTCGGAGTTATTGATGCTTAAAAAATCGCATACAGGGAAAAAGTGGCATAAGTCAAACTTTCAAAATGCAATAGCTCCAAATGTTTGTTGGGACTAGTTTGTCTTTTTGCCTGGGGTCTTCAACTGTCAAATCCATCCATGGCATCGAAGTGACTTTACTGTAACATAAGACTAGTGTATGAGCATGCGAAACCATACAGAGAACAACGAGCCGCTGGAGAACATCGAGAGAGAACTCCAGTACAACGCCTGAAGCGCGGTCGCCGCCGCGCGCGGCTTTCCACACGGTATACTGTGCTATGACACTGTACATTAAAGAAAGGGACTGGAATACTAGTTGCTTCTCGGTCTTACAATATTGCCGTTCATTGTCGAGAGAGATAAAATAAGATAAAACATTTTAGCTGCCAAGTAATGCCAGTCGTTAAGCCATATCAGAGGCCTATAAGGCTTGATACTTTCTGACAGTAAGGTCCGCCACTGTCTTAAAATTCTCCACCAACCCGGACTTGGCCCCCGTGGTGGAGTATGGCCTAATCTTCCTGCGATGCAGGAAGAGACCCGTGCCCCAGCAGTGGGCATATACAAGGGGTTGATATCAAAACATTTTATTTGCTAAAGCATGATTAATACGTTGTAGTAACTGGTACCTACAGTTAAGTAATTGAACATGCATGCTCTACCAGTAAAGGTGTGCAAGTATTAGACATAAAAGATAAGAATATTCTTTGTTGTACACCAGAGCACACGATATAAAACATGTAAAGTACTCTGTATACAATTGGCGGCCTTATTGCTATAAGCAATTTCTTCCAGACAAGAACGGAACGGAAAGTTGCTCAAGGAAAAAGAGAGAGGCAATGCTGTCGAGACTTATTCAATAATAGTTTACTTATGAAATACTCGCGTTGAGAGCCGTGAAATGAACTAAATAGTTATTCAGTCCTTTTCTTCAAGTAACAGTGCTGCCTTGGGCTTGGTTCTCCAGGATAACGTTACTGGAGTGCTACTTAGTTTAAGAGTGTAATAAAGGGATGGTATTAAATACACTGAAAAACTTAGACGGGGGCTAAATTTCACTCTCTCGCTGCTGTCGAAGAGAAAAATTTATTCGCCGCCCTTTGCGCTTTCTGAAAAACGTCACGCTCGGGTCGGTGACCTTGAATCGGGTATACTCGGCTCCAGCTAGTGTTGCTGAAGTTTTCCCTCTTATCGTGTGGTTATAACATGACAACACACACCCACTTTGTAATGTAATTTCCTTTCTACAATTGTTCCGTAAATTTTGAAACGAAATGTTTTATTATTCCATTCCAAATGTTAAGCGGACGCAAATGATTTTTTTTAATTAACAAAATCTTTGAAATATCTTGTTATATTTGCCATTTTCAAAGAGTTTTCAGTGGTATTTGATGTTTTCTAGAATCTACCCAGTAACAGTAAAACAAATTTATGTTGGGCATCACTCTAGTAACGTTACCTCTAGAACTTACTAGCTCATAAATGTTAACACTCGTGCATTCATGTTTTGGGAAACACTGGACTAGCCGTTGAAATAAATTCACACTATGAATTGATTGGTTACACTATTACGTGAACTTGGCACTGCATTTGACTTAACGTCGCCTTAACGTTTAAATTGCACTGAATAACTACTTTATACAGCAAAATGTCACTTTTGTTTCCCAAAAAACAACCAACAAATCATTTGCGATAGTGCGTGGAGTTAGTATTTCTCTTTTCTTACTTTGCGTCAGCTAAATTGCAAAACCAATATTTTTCGAACTCACAAAAACTATTCGCAAATGGTTCCATAGAGCCACCGACATCACATTTGTTTTGGGCCTTTTACAGAATATATTTAAAGAAGTCTAAAGTCCTAATGAGCACATAAATAACTTCGATATTATGCTCTGTGAAGCTCCCAAACAGGGCATGAAGGCAACTAAACACGCTTGCTAACCGCTGCCTACGCGCCAAACCTTACCGTGTCTCTGACTACCCCCGTATGTCCACAGAAACCTTCCAGGGGCGGTCCTCAGGAGGCGAGTACGCCACCTTCTCATTGGACGAATGGCTGAATCGCACGGTCTACTCTTAGGTATAACTTAAAATAACACCACGCCTTATTTGTATAACCGCAAAGTCTATATTTGTATGATACGAATTATTTATTTATAAAACTCAACGAGCCAATTAAATGGTTGTAATGCAGTGATTCGATCTTTGGTTCATTGTTGGAGTTGTTACGAGAACAATACGCGGATCCTCCTTTAGCCTGAGGAAAGGTATTTAAAATGCAGAGGAAAAACCTCTCCGGCACAAAACAGTGAGAGAAATATAATGTACGAGCATTAGTAAGATTTTTCTTTGAACCAAACGTTGTATCATCGATATATGAATCCTACAATATTGTATTCACTACTCTATGATATAAAGGCATAATTAGAAAAGCTAGAGATATAACGCGGTTTCTTCCTAAAATATATAAATGTATCGTATCAAAGTATACTTTAATGTGTATATTCAAATTTCTAAGTCACAAAGTTGTAAACTCTACATGTACTATTTTGTATCATACGTTTTATTATCACCAGTTACTTTTTCACAAAATTTGACTCTTGAAAAATTTATTTCTCTAAATGTCGTGTTTTCGATGTCATCTATGTACTTATTGATCGTTTTGTTAATCTAATTCTTAGTCATTATTTTATTTTCTATTTCCAAAATGGCCTTTGAAAATGTACGTCCAATGCAATAAAGTACAATAGCTTCGTTTGAAGGTACACTATAAAATGCAGTTGTGTACCTTTGCAAATAAATAGTTTACTCGCTATAAAAACTAAAATATTAACAAAAAACTACATATAGATAGTGTAATTATATTACATCAGTATTTTATTATCCACCGATAAGGTTCATTCCACTGTATACGATAAGGTGTTTAATTTGAAACTCCTGGTTACTGAGAGGAAGATTGGATTCTGATTGTCGATTAGTAAATGCATATAATCCTTCCAGGAATTGGGTGTAAACGACCCTCTATGTATTGTTAGCCTATGTTTAGTTACTGTGCGATTTTAAGCAGGTTTCTTTTGCTTATTTCAAATCATACGTTTTGAATTTTTCTTCGGAAAACTCTTGTTTAATCAAATTATATTTAATCTATGACCCAATGCAATATACTGAACTGTGCAATGAATGAATGGCCTACAGAACTCGGAATAACTCTTGTTTTTATAAAAGAGGGTTATAAAGAACAATTCGTTGATAATTTGTTTTGTTTACCAGTATTGCATTAAGAAAGCATTTTTTATTTAATTCAATTATTATTTTCACCGACATCTTTGTTTTGTATTGTAACCATTTGAGATCTGAATACAGTACGTTTTCATTTATTGAAAATTTTGTTTCATTTCCTATGTTCATACAGTCCTATTAAAAATAAAATAAAAACACCAGAATTCAATTAAATCTTAACTTTATTTACTTTCACATAAGTCACAATCACATAACATTCACATGACATCTTTTAATCTTGTTTCAAATACTAATGCCTCGGACACACACAGAAAGTCGTGGGGCAAGGGCGCGGAAAAGACGAAAAGACTACTTGACAGTGTGAAAAGAAAAGTACAATTTTTTCAGATTAGTGTCAATTATCACTTAATGGCCTGTCTAGCAGGAAAAAACGTGACCCAGCAGTGGGAATATACATAACTTTTAACTAAAAAAAAACATTAATCATTTATGGAAAAAAACAATAAAACTTTGCATCTGTGGCAATTTTATACAAAACGGCCAGGATTGGTCGTATCTATAATGACGTCACAAGTAGGAGTGGGTCGTTGTCCGATTTTTCGACGACGAAACGCAACCGTTTTTTTCTGGAACGAAAACAGGTCTTCGAAACGGTCCTCGTTCGCAACTGGTTTCATTGTATGCAGCAAGGCGCAGAGGACGGTCAAACGAGTGCGAACGAGACGAAATCACGAAACATCGGAAAAAATAAGTTGTTTTACACGATCTTCGACTGTATCTTCATAGACATAAAGATTACTTTATTGTATCACAGACCAAAACGAACGGAACGAGCAAGGAGCCGACGACGACGTCGCAATGATCTCATTACGTTCTAGGCTCTATTAATATAGCATTAAGGACATATCCGCGTCAAACAATCTAAGGACTGGTCTCGCGACCAACAAACGCTGGCACTGCTTTAGAGTCGCTGGCACTGCTTTAGAATGAAACGTAAAACGGTCCGTCTTTGCAACGATCACGCCTAGTCACAAGTCAGTAAATATAGCTATCCGGGAACCCGAGAGTTGACTTAACGTTTGTTTACTGATAACGTTTTGGCGGCACTTTAAATCTGGTGCTGGTGAGACGGGCGTCCACACAGAAAGGACGAAGCGAGGGCACGAAGTCTAAATGTCACAGTCAAAACACTTAAACGGTCAAAACTAGTTTTGACTGCTAAAATCAGTCAAAAGTATTTTTGTCCAAAGCTTATATTTTAAGTACCAAATGGTAAAACACCTAAAATGATGCATCGCTCAATCTGCGACAACAAAAATATAGGTGCGACGAAGCGCGTAGCGTAGCGGAGCGCGAAGGAGCGTGTTAGGTTGAACATGTAAGACCGAAAACCAACTCGACATTGTTGGATACATATTAGAATTTTATTTTTCTGCAGTCAAAACTAGTTTTGACCGTTTCAAAGTTTTGACTGTAACATATACAAACGCTTCGGGTCTTCCGCGTCCCACCTCCTTGTGTGCCCCAGGCCTTAGTAGGCGCATGCTCAGACGCCTCACAGCGCAGCGCAGATTTTGTAAAGAATGGAACGTCATTGAGCTACGTACGCTGCGACGCAGACATGTGTCTGCCCTGCTCCGCGACTCGTCGTAGTGCCGACACAGATTTCTGCGCAACGCGTCGTCGAGGCGTGTTTACTAACAATTTTGTTGCAATGACATAACATTTAATTGAATTAGTTAGCTGTGAATCTTCTTTGTCTGATCCAAATCATGCAGACTATTAAAAAAAGAAACTGAAAGAGTTATTATGAGTGAGAATTGCCAAGGAATGGAGCGAATAGTTGCGTCGCAGCATGCGGAGGGGGCCTATGTCTGCCTCAGGGCCCTGCCCTCTACTGAACTGTGCTCTACTGTACTGCATTTTAGCATCCGCCTAGCCTTACGCTTCCCCGTTGCAGCATTCCAATGTAATTTAATATAAATAAAAATGCCTCTTACTAATCAGTATAACTCCTTATGTACAGCGTACAGAATCCTCTTAGCTCGTAACTGATATTAGGGGATTTCTAGAAGTGCTACTTTATGTAAGCGCCAATACCACAAATAACTTCTTTATGTATTAGTTTTTATAAGGTCCTTTCGGTGAGACTAAGGAAGAGTCTTGACCAGCTCAGCCATGACGTCCACCGGCGTGATGTAGATCTTCAAATCCGACGATCTGACCACCATTTTGCATTCGGTACCTGTGGATAGTGGATTGTTTTAAAAACATGCGGTGTTATATTATAAACTAACTGACGTCGCAACTGCTAGACTTGTTTATTTTAGTTACTTCCATAGTCTTATGTCCTATGGCATACCACTGTGGGGACGGGCAGCAGACATTGAGACCATCTTCGTCTTGCAGAAGAGAGCGATCAGATTCATTTATAGGCTGGGTAGTAGAGATTCGTTAAAAGATTTCTTTAAAGAAACTAACATCCTGACAGTTACCAGTCAGTATATATATGAAAACATTATGTACGTTAGGAAAAATATCAGTAACTTTAAAACTTTAGGTAGCCAACACAATGTAAATACTAGAAATAAACATAAACTTTTGTTCCCACTATTTAGGCTGGCAAAGGTTAATACATCCTTCATAGGGCATTGTATACGCTTCTATAATAAAATCCCTGAAGATGTATTAAGCTTGCCTGAAACGCGGTCCAAAAATGTGTTAAGTACACCTTGTGCCAAAATAGCTACTATAACATAAAGGATTATTTAGATGACAATGATGTCTGGAACTAAAGCAGTACAATGCATGAGTTCTATGTTTCAAAATAATTATGTAAACTCTGTTAAGGACTCTGAAAAGACTAAGTTTGGAGTTTTTTTTGCCCATTTTTTCTCCTAAATGATCTAGATTTTGAAATGGACACCTAGTTTGAATTGTAACGTTCATGAAGCCGCAGTTTCTGCGCTACTTTGAATAAAACCTTATTATTTCATTTCAACTGACCGCGCCTGTTGTTGCTTAACTCAGGTGATTAATTCCAATCACTAAGTTCAATTTCATGAATTTTTTACGCTTACAGACCAAGTGTAATTGATTGACATTCTTATGGCATTGACATGTAACTTTTTTTGTTTCTTTTTGACATTAATTTGTAAATTTTATTATTATTTCTTAATTTGATTGTTATGACGAAGTTTAATCTTGACTTATAATTAATATCCCTATAATATAAAAATGAATCGCTGAATGTGTTTGTTAGCGCAAATCTCGAGAGCAGCTGAACCGATTTTGTTGATTGTTTTCTTAGAATATTCCTTGAAGTACGAGGGACTTTACTTTTTTTTTTCTTACGGAGAGAAAAAAAAAATTAAAGAACCGACTGCTAGGCGGTACGAAGTTCGCTGGGACAGCTAGTCTATAACATAAAAAATAATCGCTGAATGGTAAGCGCAAATCTCGAGAGCAGCTGATTACAATAATTATTTTTTTAGAATATTCCTTGAAGTACGAGGATGGTTCTTACGGAGAGAAAAATAATAAAAAATTAAAGAGCCGACTGCTAGGCGGTACGAAGCTCGCTGGGTCAACTAGTTGCCAATAATTGATGTCCATGTCATGTCTATGCCAATAGTAGCGACTACTGCACTGACCGATAGGTTCGTTATCTAGCTCCATCAGCTGGTCAAACTTGCTCGTGTGGACATTCAACCGCAGCAAGTTGTACATGGTCTGCACGCGCTGCACGTCCATCGGGCGTATGGGGCGGAGTATGTCGCGCATAACCACCTGGCCCGGGAGGTACGGCTCGCCGTATATCTAGGGACAAGTGTTAGTTTTCTGGTAAACTGGCACATATATTTTATAAACCTATTTAGAGGCTGAAAATTCCACCCATGCCGGGATTCGAACCCGAACTCTGGCTAACCGTGCCAGCGCTCTGAGTCGCCCATTAGCTCAGTTGGAAAGAGCGCTGGCACGGATAGCCAGAGGTCGCGGGTTCGAATCCCGGCATGGGTGGAATTTTTAGCCTCTAAATAGGTTTGTAAAATTGTCCTTAGCACGGGTTAGTGCATTAAAAATAAAAATAGTATAAACATATATTTTATATTTTCATGTTCTATGTCTATATGACACATGTTATTCAAAACTACTTCCAAGATGAACGCCGTATTATACACTGTATTTCCTTCAATTATTATAATTATAAAGGTCGTCCCAGGCGGACATACATCGACCAGATAGGATAGATTTAAGTGATAGGGTCAGAGCTTGTAAGTAAAAGGTGCCTTTTTGGTGCATTATCACCAAAAAGCATTTAATTTCTATATTTTGTTTCTCTTTGTTATTTATAAAAACATAACAAATTAACGTGAAAGTGGGTACTTCTAATGTCTATAAAAAGTGATTAGCAGATAATACGTAGAAGGAGAATGTTTTTTTTATATATACACAAAACACAAACATATTTGAAGAACGGTGTATTCTTTATACGGTGGCTTGTCCTGTAGCCGTCTTACCCTACTACTGGTAAACACCGCTCGGTATGCTTACACGGTGTTCTGTTCACATAATTTGAATGTAATACCTACAAAGCACTGCATAGTTATAAAGTACTTACAACAAGTTTATTAGTAAGGCTGTTAAAATAGAAATAGAGTACTCACACGTTAAGTAATAAAAGTATCAAAAATACTTAATCTTATGTACTAATGAAGAGTCCCAAACCAATGTGTTTACGAAATAAATTAATTAAGGCCTCACTGTATCTATACAGAGCGCCACCATTATTATAAAACTAGTATACATGTTGTGAAGAGGAGGTAGCTGAAAACCAGCGCTATCTTAACACTCTTGGATAGCACATAGCTGAGCTATATCCGATTATCGGGTCAGCGGAAGTGGGTACGAGTACACACAGTGGCACATTGATCATGCATCATACGGGTTTTTTTTTTTTTATTTTTGCTCTGCGTACAGTCGCCAAAAAGACCCAACATGTGGGCTCGGTAGGTAGGCTAAGTTTATAATAAAGATCTATAATTATTAATACTATATGTCTGTAAAACATATTAGAACTAAAGTAATCAGCTGTCGACAGGGAAATATAACTTTTAGCCTTTTTTTCTCTTTTATGTGAAGTGAAGAATAAATTATTTGTCACCTAATGAATGAAACTCACATGCATGAAATCACTGTGATATAACAAAGTTTTTTTTTTTTCTTTTTGTGATGCATGCAGGGCAATACGGCTTTTTTTTCTTAGCATATTGAGTGTTTAGTTTTAAGTAATGTAAGTTTTAATTTCTGAACCGATAATAAATATATTTAATTTTTTGCATCCCCTATTTAATCGCAGAACATCCCCTGGGACCTCCTTTACCGGCCCTTCCACCTATATTCACTCGATATATTTATTTGGTCAATCACTCTGCTTTCATCTTCTCCACGTATCTAAACCAATGCAACATTCATTTCTCAAACCGCGAATCCAATAAATAGTTATATTATATATTGAACGGGTCTAATCGCGATTATTCATTAGATAAAACGTAATTACCATGATTTCCGACGTCCTTCTTCTTCAACCCATAGCTACCCGATGCGGATACTAGCGACATTATTTATAAAAAAAACACGATTTCACTAAAACACTTCTAGAGGTTTTTTTTAATCTGCGGTTACGTATTTTCTTTGTTATATCTCAACCACGGTCTATTTTAGTGAGGAAATTTGTATTAAGTTTTATGGAAATGGTTTTTATAAAAAACGTCCGTCACTCTCTTCTAGTTTACGCCAAGTGCTTCGATGCTGTATACTTTCTGCGACCAGTTTTTTCCTGACACTTCGTTTCTTCAATTCCTTTCATTGGTTGTCTGCCCGCAAGAGATTTCGTCATCGTTATCATAATCAGCCGGTGTAAGTCCAATGCCGGACATTAGGCCTCTCCCAAGACACGCCACTGAGCCCGATTTTCGGCTCTCCTCTTCCAGTCACTGCCCACCGCTTTGCGAATGTCGTCGTTTCACCCGGTCGCAAGGCGTCCTACGCTACGTTTGCCGATTCGCGGTCTCCACTCAAGAACCAGTCGACCCCAACGGTCTCTAAAGATTTATACCCCATCAAGTGTCTTGTCTCTGTCCTGCGCGTTCTCTTGCTAGTCCCCAGCCTACAAGTCCTTGGCCACTTTGTCATCCAGCGATTTGTGGGGCGCCCAACCGGTCTTTGGCTGCTTGGCAGCCCTAGGTGTGCTCTCTTCACCGCCCGATCCTCCCTAAATCACCGAGCTGTCGGATTCCGTGGGAGTTCTTTTCCCCTCTGATGTTGGGTTTGGAAAACAGGTCTTCCACTTCGAGCTTCGGAGGCCAACACCCGCTTCGGGTCGCTGAGTCAGCGGTGTACGGCTCGTGGTTAAGGCAATTACCCTGTCGTGACCTTCGACCAAAACCGTTGCTGTGCGCAGTGGAGGCTTGCAGAGTTTAGTCTTGGGTCAGGTTTTCACTGCCCCGTTGGTTTATGTCTGACCGCCCATGCTAGAGGCAGTGGATTCGGTTTCCCCGGGGGGCTACTGTACATTTGCAGATATGGCCTCAGTCTGGGTGTATTTCCACGATTGTTATGTCCTTGCCTGATTACCAAGGGTACTTAGTTTGGGAGCAGGACAAGTGATTGTGTTGTGTGGAAGTTATAGGATGTTATTATATAAAGTGTATTTGCTCCTCCAGCACGTACTTTTCGCTCAGGCTTCTCGACCATGCCCGGTCAAATTCGGTCTTCTCTCCAAGGGGACCAAAGCTGCTGTTCCGGTTACTGGGAGTTTCAGCACTCATCAGGGGACCAGCAGGTTCTTCAGTTGTCAGCCAAGGTGGCAGCTCTTTGTGAAAAACTTTCCCGCCCCAGCTGAACTTCACATAGACAGAGCCGAGTAGGTAGCTCAGGCGTCTTCCGCGTTCTGTCAACAGTACGGCAGTTTCTTCAGGGACACTGAAGACTAGAAACGTATTATGTGTCGTCAACGATTTTTTAAGTATCCACCTCTCCACCTGGGCCCAGTGGTTCTGGTGGCGGAGCATATCGATAATAATCCGCCGGGGTCGCGTTCCGGGCACCCGCATTCCACAGTCAACCCTCCTGTTGACGATATCTGGTCGAACGACTATGAGTCTGTCGCCTGGCACTGCAATTTTCGCTACTGCTTTCCTCAGCCACTCGATGTCTGCTTTGTTTTTGCACCAGAGCTGGAGGTTGCCATATCGGAATCTTGGTTTCCCTCGGAACACCTTGCCTTTTTGCTGTCCGCTCAGCATGTCTTCGACCATGAGCGCTTCCAAAACCTCCAGCACTTTCTGGGCGTGTTCGCCTAGGGTTCCTACCTTATCCGTGGTGATCACCACCTTTGTTGCGTTGGTGGCTCGTTTTTCTTGGTGGGATTCAGACCTTTCGCGGTGAGGAATCTTCGACGGGCCCGGGGTAGGATTTTCAACGTGTTGAGCCGCTGTCGTTGTCGGTTGCGACCCGCTTTGTGTATAGGAGTCAGGCAGGGAGACCAAGCCTAGCGCAAGAAGGCGACGGAACTTATTCCGATCGCGTATTCGCGGCTTCAAACGCTTTCGCTTGCCCTCGATTGGTACGCCGTCCTTTGTCACTGTAGCGCGTTTTGGATAGGTGGAATTCATTGTGAACCAGCCCTCGCAGGTGTCCCGGGTTGGGGAAAGTCTTGACATATCGCCCGTGAAAGGTTTGTCGTCGAGGTCTGTTGAGGTTTTGACTCCGCGTCCAGTTTGTCTTGGGGGCGCTAACGGTACAGGTTGACCCCTCGGCGGAGCTAGAGCGGTGTCAAAGTGGGCAGAGGGTGATGGTCTATCTGGCGCGGCAGAAGACAGATGGGCTTGGTCCACAGTGGAATGTGAAGGAGGGGATTCCTTGGCGGCTCTGGTACACTCCTGAGGTTTGGCATCTCTTTCTTCATCCGGCAGCTAAAAAGGGCGACATGATTACGCGGACAGAAGTCTGAGGTGAAGCGCACGCTTGACATTCAGACACAGATGCCCCGCGCGCCCTCTCCACCACAAACCGTTTTGTGGTCGTCCATTAATCACGACTTCACGAGATGTCTCTTAGCAACTTCTAACCCCTCAACCTTGGTAATACATAGTGAGGATTTAGGCTAACCCCCCTCCCGTCGTATCTTAGTAAGTTGACATAAAGAACACTTTGTTTCACAATCATATAAAAATAATTACAATTATGATCTCTTAAATGTAATTAATACTATAATGTAATCTATTTTAATTAGTTACAACATAATATTTATATTGGTTTGGTCTAAAAATCGCGATTTCTGCGAAAAATTAAATACAAATGATATCCCCCTGTGATATTTCCCTCCCGCCCTTTCGCGTCTCACGTGATTAATGGATGATTCCTAGTGTCTCGCGTAATTATGTTGTTTTTAGCCGCCAGATGTTTAGATTTAGACACAGCCTTCTCCCCGAACAAGGTGACGCAAACGCGGAACATCTGTGTCTGAGCGCAACTAATGCCTTAAGGAAAAATGAGACCGTCCACTTCAAAATGTAAACAACAAATAAAAGGCAATATCAGACCGTCTTTACCAGTATGTTTTTGTACAATTTTTCTCCAAAATGATCTAGATTTTGAAATGGATTTCCAAGCGACATCGTTGCCTGGTTATGATAACACAAAGTACCCTAGTTTAAGACCAGGGGGGGAGTCTTTAAAATGCATAGTTGTTCAACAGAGTCACATTATAGTCCGATAGTCCGACTACCGATTTGTAACGACGAATGTGAATGAGTGTGAACGACCATTGTCGTTTCATTCACACCATTGTCGTTCTATTCACACTATCGGTAGTCTCGTAACGAATTGCATTCCAATGGTGCAGCGACCGCGCACCGTGCTACTAAACTCGGCGCCTCGCGCGATTCGATCTTCTTCGCGAGAGGTGCCTATTCAATTTGCGCGGGTTATACCCCTGGAATGACATTGCACTGGCTATTGCTTTGTAGACTACCAAATTGAGGCAAATAACAACCATTGAAGTGCTTATATAATTCTATTGAAAAACTATATGGCTCTTTACTAATAAACACCGTATAAGCCTGGTATAGTAACACAGTGTGTTGTTCACGTCATTTAAATGTAATTTTCAGTTGGAAGAAAAGAGACAAAACACTGCATAGTTATACAATACTTACACCAAGTTTATTAGTAAGGCTGTAAAAGTATTAGTAAAGAGTTCTTGAGTGGAGACCGCGGATCGGTAAACGTAGTGTAGGACGTCCTCAGACTCGGTGGAGCGATGATGTTCGCAGGGCGGCTGGCAAGAGCTGGATGAGAGTAGCCGAGGACCGTGCTCAGTGGCGTGCAATAGGAGAGGCCTATGTCCAGCAGTGGACAATTGTAGGCCGATGATGATGAAAAGTATTAGACTCTAGGGTGTAGATGAGTGATTTATGTGTGAAGTTACTTTATCTCATTGCTCTTGAATTCTACTAGGGCAAGAATTCTAAGCTGTTAAAAAAAATTATTCGATGTCCATGGCAAGGTTGATTAACCCACAGATTAACAAGCAAACGCTGCAACGCAATGTACCTCGAATTGTTTTTTTACAAAAATCGGCCCTGATGTACTTACGCGGACTCGACGGATCGACGCGTCTTCCGGAACCAGGTGTTTCGTCATAACCTGGCGGATCATCTGGAAAACGGATTAAATATTCAAAACTACGAGTTAAATAACGTTCGCTAAAGCATTCGCCGGCACATAAACCTTCAGATTTTTTACTCCACTGCGAAAGCAAAAGAGGGGTATGTTTATCGCGCGTATGTGTGTATGTTTCTATATGACCATCCAAAGGCCAAACGCTCGAATGTACTTAGTAAACGATATGCCACAAACGAAACAACATTAATGAGGCAAACTGTCATATTGTTGGTTAAGTCACTTAACAACATGCACGCACGCACACACGCAAGGACTCACACACACATCCATTCATACATACACACACACACACACACACCCTCACACACACATACATACATACATACATACATACATACATACATACATACATACATACATACATACATACATACATACATACATACATACATACATACATACATACATACATACATACATACATACATACATACATACATACACCCTTGTTCGCGGCTCATATATTGTGAGGACCTTGTCAGAATTCCCCATTATGCGGTCCTACCTTTCCCGTTGACTTAGCAGTGTGTAAATCTGTCTACAATCTGGAGCTATCTCGTTCTGGCATGAACTTTTATTTGAAGTTTCCATACACACGACTGAGACAGAGATAGAGCTCTTCATAATTTGTGTCAAAAATCGGGCTTGTGCGGTCCCAATTTATTATGCGGTCGGACCGCACTTTCGAACAAACGCGTGCGAAAAAACACACCGACCGCATTTTATGCAAAATACAAACGCACTTACACACTGTCCCCACTTTAGTGCCGTTTGAGAGAAGTTACACACCGACCGCATTTTATGCTAAGTACAAATGCATTTACACACTGTCCCCACTTTAGCGCCGTTTGAGAGAAGTTACACACCGACCGCATTTTATGCTAAGTACAAATGCATTTACACCTGTCCCCACTTTAGTGCCGTTTGAGAGAAGTTACACACCGACCACATTTTATGCTAAGTAGAAATGCATTTACACCTGTCCAAATTTAGTGCCGTTTGTGAGAAGTTTCACACTGACCGCATTTTGATGTTGTTGCATACTCAATCACCTCTCCCTTTTCTAGTATTTAGGTAGGTATCTAATTAATGCGTCTTCGCAATATTATAATACGCACTAAATCACATTAACCTGCAGTCCTCATAATATTCCTTCGTGAATGCGTTTTCAAACTATTTTAATCTGTAAAAATTTTAAAAAGCCGCGCGCGATCTGCTCGCTCCGCTGCGCCGCGTTCCCTAATTCTTTTAACAGCATATGCTGCAGAGCTAAGCTTATTTGCCAATTTTTCTATATGAGGACCCCATTGAAGCTTTGCATCAATTGTGATACCTAGAAATACAGTTTCTTTGACAAAGTCTAGTTTGTCCTTTCCCAATATAACTTTGCTGTCAACTACTTTGACATTTGGTAGAGTGAACTTTATACATATTTAAAAAACCTATTTAGAGGCTAAAAATTTCACCCATGCCGGGATTCGAACCCGCAACCTCTGGCTATCCGTACCAGCGCTCTACCAATTGAGCCAATGGGCGACTCACGACATCAGTGAAATTTCGAACCTCTTTACAATATTCTCTGTATTACGTACAGGCAGCGACATCTGACTTAAGCAAATTGCATTACTTACAGCCCCGACTACCTACTTTGCAGTTAGGTTTAACATCGGAACGATATCACTGTGCCCACATGATTACACTATTTTTATTTTTAATGCACTAACCCGTGCTAAGGAACAAATTTAAAAACCTATTTAGAGGCTAAAAATTTCACCCATGCCGGGATTCGAACCCGCAACCTCTGGCTATCCGTACCAGCGCTCTACCAATTGAGGGTTCGAATCCCGGCATGGGTGAAATTTTTAGCCTCTAAATAGGTTTTAAATTTGTTCCTTAGCACGGGTTAGTGCATTAAAAATAAAAATAGTGTATTTATACATATTGTTTTTTTTTAAATTTAACAATAAGTTATTAGACGTGAACCAGTTTAGTACCTGAGGGAGAGCATTATTTGTTCCGTCAAGATCATTCTCTTGTCTCTTAATTTTGAAAATAAGTGACGTGTCATCTGCAAATAATACTATCTCTGACATATTTTGAACCATGAAAGGAAAGTCATTTACATATACGAGGAAGAGGAACGGCTCCAAAATCGATCCTGTGGCACTCCTATCCTGACCTCTGACCCTGAAGATTTAGTTCTATTTATATCAGCTCTTTGAATACTTCCTTCCACATAATGATGTCATAAGTTTTAGAAACATTTCGCCTTCTTCCAAGGATCCGTCCGCACTCAAGGTCATTGATAGATAGATAGATAGTTAGATAGATAAACCATTTATTTGCATTTTCACACACACATAACACGTACATAACATAAAGAATAAAAATAAAAAGATGAAAGCAACAAAACAGACACAGAAAACAAGAACATCCATTTTTGCCATACCAGGTATGGCAAGTGCCAGAAATACAGTCAATTAGTTACGTGGGTGTGGCAGATGCAAATGGGCTCCGGCTCAGCTGTGCTGGAAATACTCCAGCGCTGGTATTATGCCGGTACCCAGAGAAGACGGCGTGCTCAACTCGTAGAGGAAAAAAGAGCCAAACTGAGGTATAGGTAGGTAATATTAACTAAGATAATTATATAAAGTGTAAATTGTATATAATGCGTTACTTAAATAGCTGTGCGTAAATAATATTTAACAATCCTGAACTTCACGTACACGAAGCCGCAAGTTGTAAATTAATGAAAATAAAATAATAACGAGTAATTACGCAAATGTCGTGAAATAAATAAATTATGTGATGTGATGTCATATAGCGAAAATTAAAATTATTATTATTAGTATTAGTGGCCATGTTAAAAATTCATAATTATAATAAAATAGTAATAATAAATAGACATGTCCATAGAATCAAAAATCCACCAAAAATTAAAGTAAGGAATGATAAAATAATATAAAATTTAGTTACACCGAAAGCAATTTCTGCCGGTCCAGCAGAAGCTTTCTAAGTTGTAACCTAAAGGTAGCCCTAGATTTTATTTGGCGGAGAGGAGTCGTTCCAGCACTTCGTTGCCTGAAACCGGAAGCTGCCGCGGAAAGCGGCAGTTCGGTGATGTGGCACACGAAGTGGGTTGGATGTGATCCTAGTGGCGCCTCCCATAGCTCTCCTCCAAATGAGTTTTTCAAACAAGTACACTGGTTTTTTCAACGTGACTACACCGAAAAGTAAAGTTGCCATAAAAAGTTTTAGCCTATTGTCCATCTTTAAGAGATTGGCATTATTAATGTATGGCGTAACATGCGTCCGAGCGGGAATGCCAAAGCAATAACGGGCACAAGCGTTCTGGACTCGTTGAAGCAATTTCTGTGTTTTACCGTAAATACAAGGACCGTATACGGTAAAGGCATACGCTAGTTTAGAGAGTACTAGAGAATCGCAGAGAAGAAACCTAATGTTTACGCTCAGAAATCTCTGCAGTTGGTAAAGCAATTTAAGTCGGAAAAAGCAGTTACGCGCTAGTTCAACTACGTGTTTTTCAAAGCGTAAGTTACTGTCCATCACTACACCCAAGTTTCGGGCCTCGTCGACAAATTCGAGACGCTTGCCATTTACACAGATCAAGGGGTCTGATGCCATGATTAACTCTTTTTGTTTTTTAGAGCCCATAACCATTATTTTGGATTTACTTTGATTTAGCAGTAGACAATTATTTACACACCATTTATGGATAGCATCTAGGTCTTCATTTAATTTAACCGTAGCAGCAGCAACATTGTCAGCATCACAAGAGATGTAAATTTGTAAATCATCCGCATACAAGTGGTGATTACAGTGTTTAATACACTTGACAATATCGGCTGAAAATATGGTATAAAGGAGAGGTCCAAGGATCGAACTCTGAGGAACTCCTCGCCTCACATCGCGAAATCTAGACCTAAGGTAAGACCCATCTGCCTTCTGTACCACCACTTGCTGAAGTCGGCCATATAAGTAGCTCTCGAACCACTTTATAGTTTTGCTCTCAAAACCATAATAGGAAAGTTTGGAAAGGAGCAAGTCAAAGTTTATTGAGTCAAAGGCCTTGGAAAAGTCTAATAACCCGAGAAAGGAGCCATTGGTTCACGACTCGTGATGACTACTCTAGACTATGACGATTCTTGTCTCCTCTCGTTTTTAGGGTGCTGTACCCAATGGGTGCAAATCGAGACCCTATTACTTGACAATACTTCGTTGTCTGTTTAACCTTATCTTTAAGTATAATTGCGACGATTTTTTAAGAATAAAAGTTCTATTCTATCACAGAGATCTATCTTTTGAACCGTAATAGGTAGACACTTGAAATTTTCACAGAATGTGTATACCTGAATAAGATCTCAACTGGCTAAGGAAGAAAATACCCAACAAGAAAGAGTGTGAGGAATGCCTAAGCCAAGAACTGACCTGAACAGAAGAACTTGGACAGATGTAAAAAACTATTTTTAAAATGTCATTAAAAAAATCCGAAAGGGTCCTAACAAAGGATCTAGAGCAGTGATTTGGTTGGAACAATGTTTTCTTGTTTTTTTACTATTATTTATTATTAACCCTCCGACGCTGTAGTGCCTGGGACATGGTTCTATAGATGGTGTAGGCTTGCCCAGCACCTATACCATCCTGACAGCTTAGTCGGCCTAGCCCACAGGAAAGACTAGTCAATACGTGCGGAGTCAACTAAGCCGCGGGTTTCCTTACGATGTTTTTCTTCACTGTTAGCGTCGGAGTGGTCCCTTCACCCATCTAGTGTGAGTGAAGATACCACTGGACGCTGTATAAATCATCTCATTCAGTAGATGCAAAAAAGCCAATATTATTATTATTAACCCTACAAACCTAATAATCTTGAGAACCATGCAAAGCCAACCTAACCTAAGCCCTTCAATGATAACAGGATCTTTGCGTAACGCAATGAATAGTACCTACGATGTGTTTTGTCTTTGCTATAGTGGCACTGATAAGTGCTTTAACTCTGTGATGCTCTCAATTATTGAACATACATGTCTAATTTCTCGTATAAAGTGCGGTCCTTTTCACAGGTACGCATTTTGTGCTTATACACACAATGGGAACTGGAGGCGCCACGTGGTGGTTCTAATGAGTCTAATTTCTCGTATAAAGTGCGGTCCTTTTTACAGGTCCGCATTTTATCACATTTTGTGCTTATATACACAATGGGGACTGGTGGCGCCACGTGGTGGTACACACCTGAACTATATTTTGGTTTGTGTTAACTCAACTCGATAAAAATACCGAATGTGAGGTCCTCCCCGAAAATTTGCTCATACTTCACCAGTCAAACAATCAGAACGCGAGAATTCGATAGCTATATTTGAAGCTTCCTCAAAATATTGTGCGGACGTCCGCACAATGAGGTCCGACCGCACATTGAGGATTTTTGACTAACTTAAGACCGCACAATGTTAAAGCCGCGAAGACATACATACATACATACATACATACATACATACATACATACATACATACATACATACATACATACATACATACATCATTGCACTTCTGTTTTTGCAAGTTAGCTAGTGAACTAAGCATACCATAGGCAAATATGGCGATATCTTCCTGAGCTCGCGCCTCACTCTCTGCCGCGCCGGGTCCACACCGTCTGTCTCGGATTTCAGGTTCTTAATGTGTTCTTGTACCTGGAAGATGTGAATATAAAGTCAGCATTGCTAAAACGTCGGGAGGCCGTGAGTTCCAAAACAATGTACCAATAACTCTGTTGTCTAAGTCACACACACCACACACTTATACACACAGAAATCCACACACAGACACAATAAATGTATTATTTCATTTTTTTCATTAAAGAACTGTAAGTTAAAAAAAATATCAAAATGTGTAGTTGTGGAAGAGCGGGATCTCCTGGCACAGGTGTTGTACACTTAAAAGGAGATCTCCTCCTTGTAAATTCTGTTTGAAAAATAGAATATTTTTCTTTTTTTTTTATGTGAAGTTATAGTAGCAATTCCACGCGTAACTCATCGCTGATTGGCAATTTCAAGAGGTGTAGTTTTTGAACACTCCTCTCTATACTCAGGTTTCTTCACGATGTTTTCCTTCGGAGTGGAGTCGGAGCGGAATTAGGGAGTGGTATGTTCTATAATATAAAAATGAATCGCTGAATGTGTTGGTAAACGCAAATCTCGAGAGCAGCTGAACCGATTTCGCTAATTCTTGCTTTAGAATATTCCTTGAAGTACGAGGATGGTTCTTACGGAGAGAAAAAGAAAAGATTCTACTGTTCTGCGGTACGAAGTTCGCTGTGTCAGTTAGTTGCTAATAAAATTAGATTGTCATTAAGATTACAATTTGATTGACATTGGATTGCCATACCTATAGTATGTATGAGAATTTATCATAATTATAATTATGCTTTACAGTTGCTATGTTTTAATCTAATCTTCAGTTCTGTGTGAGTTTAGATTAGTTGAAAATTAAGTAAAGTAAGGTAAGGCCCCACTGTCTTACAATCCTCCACCAACCCGGACTTGACCTCCGTGGAGGAGTATGGCATAACCTTCCTGCGATGCAGGAAGAGACCTGTGCCACAGCAGTGGATACATGCAAGGGTTGATATCGATATCGATCGAATTAATTCGATTAAGGTTAAACTAAGGTTTAATTTTAAAAGACCTTACCGTCTTGGTGATTTTAATCGTGTATTTATTGCAGGCCTCCACGATTTTTTCGTACGGAATATTGTCTACATCTGAAACAAATTCAAAGCATTATGTCTGAATAACCGTTCTATTATGTAAGTGTATTACTATATTTTCTTATTGCACTAACTAATCTTTGTACCATTTTTTTACCTATCTTTCTGTATGACTTACTCGGCTTTGTCGATGCGGCGGTATCGATCAGATCGCTCTCCTCCAGCTCTGTCCTCGGCTGCCCTTGCTCGTCCTCGATCTGGTGTAGCGTCGACATGATGAAGTCGAAGTCCTCAGTGTGGGCATGGGCGCGGCGGTAAGCTCCGGTCAATTGGAAAGGCTTGACTGCTAAAGCAGGATTCTCCTCTGCTACGATTCGAAGGCGCTCGAATATTTTCTGTTGGTAAATTAGATACGGGCAGTGTGAAAACATGTGCTTAATCTCAAGCAGACGAAACTTCGCAGACATGGTACATGCTGTTCCTTTGGTGATGAGAAAATTATGGTTGACTACCTGTGCCCCGCGGTGTTTCCCGAGGTTTATCGATTTTCCCATGGGTTTAAGATATTTTCCCGCAGTAAAACGTAGCCTGTGTTAATCGCGCCAGCCGTTTAGACGTGAAATAATATTGTAAAGGAACATGTACTCAAACGACGTAGATGGTTTAATTTAGGTATTTATTTTCAAATTTGGGCAGAGCTTCGCCCTATGATAAGAATAGTAACAAAATAGCAACATTTCTCTTTTTTTTTTTTTAACCCTATAAAGGGCACCCTCCGGAGGACACGGGGGAGGGAGGTGGTGAATGCTCATGCATAACAGCACGGACCCGGCCGTGCTGCCAATGTGGGACTCACAAGAAGTGCGCCTACCCACTAAACACCACCTTGGGACTGGTTTTGGTCCTAGAGACCCCTAAACCCACATCGGGAGCGACCCCCCTCGAGGCCGAGGAGGGCGCACAGCGGAGCTCCCTAGCGGAGCGTCCGCTTAGAAGAGTTTATATTACAAAACTGCTATGAAAGAGCAGTGCCCCCCCTAGGGGGGACACTGGCAGAGGAGGGGGGCGCGTCTGACTGAGACCGAGCCTCTAAGAGGTGGTTCAGGTCAGACGACAATTTGTCGGGCGGGTCAACGAGTACGTTCCTGGGCCTGCGCACCAGGTAACGTGGGTCCGTCGTGGGCGGAGCGTAAGCCGCTGCTTCGCGGATCAGGGGGTTGGGATGTTCTTCAGCAGTGCTGAAGAACGTCTCTGAGAGGGACCTAATAAATTGCTGCATGGTTGGGATTTCCATGTCCCGATGTAGGTCTGCGTTCCTGACGCACCAGTGAGCGTTCAGTGCCCTACGAATAAAAATGTTCTGTACCCTCTGCAGTCCGTACAGGGCTGAGGGGGACGCGTGAGCGAAGACGGGTGCCGCGTAAGTCATCACGGGACGAATGCAAACCTTATAGAGCGTTCGCTTGTTCCTAGCTGACATCCTACTGTGCCGGCCTATCATGGATGATAGGCGGCCTAGGTAAAATCGGGCTGTCCGGGTCACCTTCCGGATGTGTGGGACGAAAGTCAGGTTCCTATCTAAAATGACACCTAGGTACTTGGCGGATTTTTGCCAGGGGACTGGGGTCCCTAACATGCGAATGGGGGGGTCCTCGCCGAGAAACCGTCCACGCTTGTGTTCAAAACGCACAGCCGTGCTTTTCTCCGGGTTGACCTCGATGCGCCATAGTCTGAACCAGGCTCCTAGCTTATCGATCGCGGGTTGGAGTTTGCGGAGGATACACGACATCTGCCGACTCTTGCAGTAGAGTGCGGTGTCGTCGGCAAAAAGTGACAATTGGACCCCATCGCCGGGAATGGGAATGTCATTTGTGTACGAAATGTACAGGAGGGGGGAGAGCACGGAGCCTTGCGGGACCCCGGCTCTGAGCGGACGGGGGGACAAAACGGATAAAACGGAAGGACCGATCCTTCAAAAAGCTATATATGACGCGGACAAGTCGGTCGGGGAGACCCAGTTCGTACAATTTGTACACGAGCCCTGCGTGCCAGACCTTGTCAAAGGCCTTGGCGACATCGAAGAAGACGGCTACCGTCTTTTCGCGCCTAGGGAAGAAACCACTCAAGATATACTCTACTATGCGGTGGACTTGTTGAGGGCAAGAGTGCCTAGCTCGAAAGCCAAATTGGTGATGGATGATGAGAGGGGGTCCCTCTGACGGGAAGAGGTGGTTTCTCATACGAGTGAGAATAACTCGTTCGAAGAGCTTGCCCATGGCCTTAAGAAGGCTGATGGGGCGGTGGCTAGATGGGACGTTGAGGGGCTTCCCGGGCTTGGGAATGCCTATGACTGTCGCCTCTTTCCATGCGGATGGAAAGTGACAGAGGTCAAAGCAGGCATTGAAGAGAATGGCAAGGAGGGTGAGCACCTGGCCGGGGAAGTTTTTGAGCGCTAGGTTGGCAATACCGTCCGCTCCTGGGGCCTTTTTACGTTTCAGTCTTTTGATAAAAAGCTGAATTTCGTCAGTGGATACCGCGATAGGGTCGTCGGTTAAGGGGAGGGAGGTCTTTTTACGGACCTCCTCCTCAACCTTGCCTATGTGAACTGGGTCCCTATGCTGGACGCTGGGAGAGCATTGAGCCTCAATGCTGTCAGCGAAGCATTCGGCCTTTTCGTCGTCCTCGAAGGCGGTAGTGCCATCGGGACGCATCAAGGGAGGGGTGTGGGTGATCGCGTCAACCCGAAGGGCCCTAGCTACTTTATAGTATGCTACGTGGGAGGGGGAAATGGTCTCCATGAGGTCACCCCAATTGGAGTTGCTCAATTCGGAGAGCCGCGACCGGACTTGCCGTTGGAGGACGTTTGCACGTTTCCTGTAGGCAGGAGTTGGGTAGAGCGAGGCCCTTCGAAGGGCGGCTCTTTTGGCCCTTATCAGATTTCTGAGAGGGAGCTTACGGTCATGGACCGGGACTTGGTGTTCGTTGTCACGGATGGCTGTTTGGATCACATGCGTGAGGGAGTCTACGGCGCTATCTATTTTATCCGTGCTGTCAAGACAGCCGGATGTGAGCACAAGCGGCGAATCGGGGGCTTCAGCAACGGTGACTAGGGAGGCTTTAACACCGTCCCAGTTAGTGATAGTCTTAACAGAGAGTGTGGAGTGAGTCGGGGGACCTAGCTGGAGCGAGACCGGTCGGTGGTCGGAACCTAGGTCGTCGAGAGGCTCGATCGACCTGAGGTTGAGGCTGAAGCCCTTTAAAAGGGCGAAATCTAGCACGTCGGGGGAGTGCGCTGGGTTGTCAGGGTAGTGAGTTGGAGAAAACGGACATAGGACGTCTAATTCCAACGATTCGGTTAGACCGAGAAGGGCAATGCCACCAGAGTTCGTCTGTAGGCAGGTCCAATCCGTGTGTTTCGAGTTGAAATCCCCGAACATCACGGTATGGGGGCCTAGAGCGAGGATGGCTTCGAAATCACTCCGTAAGGGTAGTGTTCCGCTGGAAATATAAATTGAAGCTACTACTAAGGACGGATGTCCCGTCATACCTAGTCTGCAGACAGTTCATTGCTACGAGCTTATATACAGGCGACTTCCCCACTCCTCGCAACCGGCTGGCGCGAAGTGGGGTTGGCAAGGCGGCGCGGCAGCGCGGCGGTGACGAATGCTGACGTCACGGCTAGGCGGGCATAGCTGGCATGGCTTTGGCTGGCATGGCTTTGGCTGGCATGGCTTTGGCTGGCATGGCTTTGGCTGGCATGGCTTTGGCTGGCATGCCTTGGCTGGCATGGCTTTGGCTGGCATGGCTTTGGCTGGCATGGCTTTGGCTGGCTGGGCACACGTTGGGCTTGACTACGCGTTACAATATACATACACACTCATAAACTTTCGCCTGTATGATAGTAGTGTGATTAGGCACTAGGCAGGTTCTTGAAAACCAACTCAGATTTTTCGTCGGTGTTAAATAAGTGCTCAGAAAGAGATGGTTTTTAAATATTTTTTATATATATTTTTCTAAAAAAATGGCAAATAAAAATTTGTTTCAAAAATAAGCTGCCAAAACGCTCTTGACCAATAAGGCGTCGCACATTAGTGATCAGTAAATAAATTTCACGTCAACTCTCGGGTTCTCGGACTGCTATATTTACTGAGCTGTGACGTCATTATAGATTCGACCAATCCTGGCCGTTTTCGACTAAATTGCTGCATATAAAATTTATCAGGTTTCATCCTGTTTATTGCAGAATCGATACCTTTTTTTAGATAAACTGCCTCAAATCGGTTTTAAAACTAATAATTCATTCAAACATATATTTATTTATTAATACTTGCACTTCAATAAATGTACAATGCGGCGGACTTAATGCCTTAAGCATTTTATAGATGATTAATTAATACTTTTTTAATGCGTATTGCATTTGAATTTTTAGAACAAGTCAATTCTGTTTGATAAATGATATAAAATTTATTATATTTCAGCAGGACACATAAACAGGACACGGGTTGTTCTTGGATGGAAAACCATGCCCTCAGTAAGACAACGAACAATTTGAGTGGAACCGTAAAACAATATTCTGTGTGGAGTCGACATTCTTCTTCAGTAATATTGGTCTATGGTGGGACTCTCGGACACACTTGCCGCGGAGTTTTATGTTTCCTCCTTAGCAACGTCATTACAGTCTGTTTATCCTTACTTGGCCAAAATAGTAAACAAGATTTTAACCTTAAAATTAAACTTTCGCACAATGTGTTGTGTTGAACGCGCCAGCTTTTGTTAAATGGACGTGGCCTAGTGGAACTGAGTGATTGCAATTAATCACTTGGGTTAAGCAACAACAGGCGCCCCCGTGGCGCCTAACCTTCCCGTGAAGCAGAAAGAGACCTGTGCCCCAGTGGGGACATACAAAGGGTTGATATCATATCTATGCAAGGGCAATTTTTTACCTTTGACAGCTCCAGCAGCAATTTGTGATCAGTATCCTGACTGAACTTGCACAGTTTGTTGTACCTGTACTGTAGCTCTGACATCAGCTCCCGGTGGGACATGGTAACGCATGACTTTATCTGCAATGTAAAAATCAAGTTAGATCGCTTTCCCGTCCCTGAACATTTTAATATTAAGGTTTATCCATGAGGCGCCACCATTGAAAAAAAATAATGGCTGCTCCATACATCGGTTTTCAAAAAGGATTGAATATTCTCTTAATAAGAGCTAGAAACCGACAGCAAAACACTGCTACGCTAAAAACAGAATAATAATTTAAAATAATACATGACTTTGAAAATGGTAGAGGTATAATTTGAAACCGGTGCCAAATTACATGACCAGCACATACACTTTGGGCACCAACTTGAAAGTATATATGTATATACAATACCGAAATACAGTATCATAATCTTTTATTTTCTTGAAAATATTGGTAATCTTATTTTTGTTATAAAACTAAATCAGTGTTCGGAATCCTTTTAATATTTACTTTCCCATAATAACGTTAAATGTTTGATTATTTGATGCCTAGACTATTTTTTTTTTATTTTTTTTAATGCACTAACCCGTGCTAAGGAACAAATTTAAAAAACCTATTTAGAGGCTAATCGTTTAATCATGTGAGTACAGTGATATCGTTCCGATGTTAAACCTAACTGCAAAGTAGGTAGTCGGGGCTGTAAGTAATGCAATTTGCTTAAGTCAGATGTCGCTGCCTGTACGTAATACAGAGAATATTGTAAAGAGGTTCGAAATTTCACTGATGCCGTGAGTCGCCCATTGGCTCAATTGGTAGAGCGCTGGTACGGATAGCCAGAGGTTGCGGGTTCGAATCCCGGCATGGGTGAAATTTTTAGCCTTTAAATAGGTTTTTTATTTGATGCTGTCGTTTTTATTTACCCTTATGAAAAGCCTTTCATTCAGTCGATTTACGAAACGAATACGCAGGATAAGCACCTACGTGATCGTTTATAATCACTCAGGCAGCCGGGGCTACGATGGATTCCATAGATGGCAGTCGTTAAGCCTACTAAGCCTTAGGGCGGTTTGAAAACTTCTGTCATTAAGACCAGCCACTAGTCTTGCAAGCCTCCACCAATCCGGACTTGGCCCTCTGGGGTATGGCCCCTCGGTGGGAACATAATGGGTTGATGATGACGATAATGATTTCCGAGTGTTGAAATCAGTTTGTAACTTTTATTTCACGATTTTTTGTGAATATTACTATGGACTCCACAAAATCGTGTTTTCCGAGAGCAAATGCACGAGCCGCAAAAAGAAAACACCCAAATCGCTTCAAGTGTGCCTTTGAAATTTGAAGAGCTCCCTCGATTTCTCCGGACCTCATCATCAAATCCTGACTCCCCTGACCTGTGGATTGGGACCACCTGTGTAGCCTTCCCATCACAACAATTTTTTTTTTTATAATATAATCGTAATTATAAAAAATCTCGTAATCGGTTCAAAGTTATTTGAGTAATCTGGGAACACACATAAAGAAAAAAATTCTGACAAATTGAGAATGATGGATATTTGTGAGCGCAACCATAGCGACTAGCGATTTCCTACCTTCATTTGTCATACACAATATTTCTCCTACCCGCTTTCTCTCCCCTTTGGCCTGTGACTCGTCGTCAACCATCGCGTCGGCGGTCAAGCTCGCGAACCAGCGAGCTTGACCGCCGAGGCGATTGTTCCGAAAATCAGCGTTTCCCTGAAACCACCATCATCACCATATAAACCGCGATCGCACTACCACCCTCGCGTCATCGTGGATACACCACCCCGGAGACTTCGACCGATCGCCGCACACTTGAACCAGCGCACACACAACAGTATCAGGCAGGTCAGTCACACGCCTCTTTTCCCATCATCTTTCCCCACAGAGAACCTCCGCCTTTTTTTCAGTAACTAATATTAATAGTCATTTGTAGTACCCACGGCCGAGAACTCAACCTCCATAGTCCTGACTCAGGAATGAGATTACAGCAAAAAACTTGGATAATGTTTTATATGTTAAAGACGCGGGTGCGAAGAACGCACTGGCATAATTTTTTCCTTAATTTCTCAAGATTGTTCATCAGGCATATTGTGGAACTCGAGATGCAAAGTAATAAAATTTCTAAGATACTTACAAATTGTTTGTTTCCTGTTATTTGTGTGCGTTGACCCTTTCTTAGCGGTTTTTTGGTCTCGTAAGGTTCTAGCTGTGAACAAAGTTTACTTATTAATTATTGTATGCACATTTGTACCATGGCTTACATTAAAATTAAATCAAAATTAAAATAGCCTTTATTCGTTATCAACCCTTGTATGACCCCACTGCTGGGGCACGGGTCTCTTCCTGCATCGCAGAAAGGTTAGGCCATACTCCACCACGGGGGCCAAGTCCGGGTTGGTGGAGGGTTGTAAGACAGTGGCGGGCCTTACAGTCAGAAGTTATCAAGCCGCCCATAAGGCCTCGGACATGGCTTAACGACTGCCATTATATGACAGCCGGCACCAACGGCTTAACGTGCCTTGCGAAGCACAGAAGCGCTCGGAAAAATGCCACTAGCGGTAGTCACGGGACGCTCACCCATCCCGTAACTGACCGCGCCTGTTGTTGCTTAACCAAGTGATTGATTCCAACCACTCGGTTGGCCTAGGCCACGAGCGCTTCTTTGCCACCAGCTCTTCAAGCCTTTATTTGTTCCATGCAAAACATTTTTTCTCTATTTTGTAGCCTATAAACTTCCAATGGAGGTAAAGAAAATGGGCTTAATCTCCAGGTGTGTATTGAACACCTCGGACAATCAGGTTTCCTCACAATGTTTTCTTATACCGATAGCATGTAGTATTGCTACTATAACTTCACAAATTATTATTAATTTATTTACATAAAACAGGGCTTAATGGTAATAGTCTTACAATAAAGAAGTAGCATCAATTTGTTGTTTAACAATAACTCTTGTTTAAACCATCATGCACAAACTAATGCTTAATAAAGAAATCTATACAAATAAAATTCAAAGTCCTGACTGACTGACTGACTGACTGACTGACTGACTGACTGACTGACTGACTGACTGACTGACTGACTGACTGACTGACTGACTGACTGACTGACTGACTGACTGACTGACTGACTGACTGACTGACTGACTGACTGACTGACTGACTGACTGACTGACTGACTGACTGACTGACTGACTGACTGACTGACTGACTGACTGACTGACTGACTGACTGACTGACTGACTGACTGACTGACTGACTGACTCACTCACTCACTCATCCACGCCCAGCCCAAGCCGTTGGACATAGGAAGCTGAAATTTTGTACAGAGGGTCTATATATAATGTAAGCAAGAAATAAGAATGGATTTAAAAACGCTATCCGTGCCAGAGGTTGCGGGTTCGAATCCCGGCATGGGTGAAATTTTTAGCCACTAAATAGGTTTTTAAATTGGTTCCTTAGCACGGGTTAGTGCATTAAAAAAAAATAGTGTAAGAATGGATTTTTTTGAAATTCAACCCCTAAGGGGGCGAAAAGGGTTGCCAAAATTTGTTTTGGGAGGTATAAAAAACAATAAAGCATCCAAAAACTTTTTCTTCACCCACCCTCACTACAAAACTATCACCTATCCTCGATTTATTACGATTGCGTTTCAAAATCAATCCCACAGATTACGGTCACAATGACATTTGAGTTCCATGCAGTGTTGCCAGTGTGGAAAAATATGTCAAAAATTGTAGACTCCCATCTCACAAAACAAAAATTGCCAACTGTGACTTCGAACCCGATGGCGAAGTACAACCACTAAATCCACAACCATTGAATGATCCAACAAGTATTTCATAGAGGTTTGTTTACACCCAAAACTCGAACAAACTTGGAAAACAACATGAGTGGTAAAGAAAAGCCACAAGTACCCACAACCTCTAACTCTTGGCAACACGACCAAGTACCTACCCCAAGGCGCAAGAGAACCAAACCTAGTCCAGACAAAATAAATGCTGCCAAGCAAACACTAACGTATTCAGTTCCCGTTTCAAATGGTTTTGATCATCTACAAAGTGAAGACAGCGAAGAACCAACAACACAAAGCAAAGACAAAATTCAGTTTACTCCCAAGCCTGAGCCAATCTTCGTGACTGGAGTTCAAGATGTGTCAAAGCTAAAAGAAGCCCTCGCACAAATTGTTCCTGATGCAAGTAAACATGCAGCAGTTGAGCAGGTGCATAGACTGGTCAACGAAATTTCCACTGCCCTAGATAAAAAGCTATATTGTTCTGCCGCTTTTCTTGACATAACTCAGGCGTTTGACAAAGTGTGGCATGATGGGCTCAAGTACAAACTGAAGAATTTACTCCCCCACACTATATTTACGGTTTTGGACTCTTACTTGACAGAAAGATGCTTTCAAGTGAGACAAATTGATGAACTATCAAACCTCTATCCAATTCACTCAGGAATTCCACAAGTAGTGTCTAGGACCAATTCTCTACATTATCTACACATCTGACCTCCCAACATCAGAACACACTACTATAGGAACATTCGCTGACGACACGGCATTTATGTCCAGCCATAGCAGCCCAGAAATTGCGTCAGCGCGGCTGCAAAAAGCACTAAATGCCATGGAGAACTGGTGTAAAAAATGGCGAATAAAGGCGAATGAGTCCAAATCAGTGCATGTCATCTTTACGCTCAGGAAGGCCACTTGCCCACCTGTCAACCTAAATGGAAAGCCAATCCCACAAGCAGAAGAAGCCAAATACCTCGGGATACACTTGGATGGGCGGCTCACTTGGAGGAAACACATCTGGACTAAATGAAAGCAGCTTGACATGAAGATTCGCTCAATGTACTGGCTCCTAGGACGCAAGTCACAACTTTCAAGAGAGTGCAAAATTACGATCTACAAAGCCATAATAAAACCAATATGGACTTAAGGCATTCAACTCTGGAGCACAGCTTCGAAATCAAACATTGATATCTTGGAACGCTTTCAAACTAAAACACTCAGATCCATCTTGAAAATACCGTGGTACATTTCAAACAAACTTATGTATTAGGACATAAATTTTCCAACTGTAGATCAGGAAATCAGGGAGTACAGTGAACGCTATCAGGAGCGCTTAAAGTGCCACCCTAACATACTGGCTCCTCACCTCGTTACAGACAGAAACCAGGGTTACTCCCGGCTGCATAGGATAAATATACTGGATCTAAATTATTAAAGAAGGAGGATGGAGGTCGATGGATCTCACTCTGCTAGTTTTTAAATAATCGCAACGACAGTTATAACGAATCACCAGAGTTATTTATTGTAGTCATAACTACAGATTGTAATGGAGCTGACGAGAGAAAATAGAAAAAAAAAGGACCATAATTATAATATCTCGGAAAGCTTAAGAAAGCATTTTTGGAAAGCAAGATTTACCAAAAGTATAGTAACACTTGGACAATCATTAAAATTGTTAGAATATGCGACTGAGAATGATCCTAACGTAACACATAAACATAAGTTTCCTTTCTAATGTAATGTGAGTTAACATCGTATAATCTTACATCAGGCATCTCATCCACAACAAAAGCCTTTATAATCCCAGTTTCCCGCAGCGTCCGTTGTTCTAGCTTCTCAATCACCAATTGGGGGTCCACCTGGAAATTTCATACCATTTTCATTATGAGACTACACGGAGAAAATAAAAATTTGGTTGTTGCATGTATGTAACAAAATTTATACAGCATCCAGTGGCGCCTTCTCACACTAGGTAGGTGAAAGGACTACTCTACGGCTCATCAGTGCCCTACAATTACAATTACAAAGTATCATAGCAGTATAAATAGAATAAAAACAAAACACAATCAAGTGCCCTCGTAAGATACATGCATCAGCTTTAAGCTGCTGCGTGTGAATCAAACAATGATAATGATAATAATAAATATATATAATAATAAATTGGTGTGTAAAGTTGGACATCTATTAGTGTACTGTTACATTCACTTATTAAGGCGAGATTATAGGTATTGATAAAAAGTATCATAGGCAAACCTTTTCTGAGAGACGCATGTAAGCCGTTTTCGTTCCATTGTCATCTATTTTCTTGAACGACAGGAATTCAATGTCGACGTTGGTAATTTTTCTTACGAAATTACGTGCCGTTTTTGCTTCCCACTGAAACGGATTCAGGTAACATTTTAGGTTACGTGATTTGTAAACAAAGTAAGTTCTACAAAAACGTAAGAATGTTGCGAAGTAGAACATGTGAAGAATATGTAAAATTATGCGATCCTGCCACATCACTCGCTTGAAACACAAAAATGCCGCTGATACGTAGGTGGCTATTGCTATAATTAATTTTGTAAATACTTACTGTGCCAGGCACCAAAACACCGATTACCGACATCGTAAATTATTTTATGCCTATATTGTGACCACTTAGAAGCTAGAAATATTCTTATGTATCTCGAAATATGCCAAGATTACCCTCCCACCGTTACCCACTAACCCCAGCCTCAGTAATTTAGTATTTTGGATGATTTTGAATGATCACAAACATAAACCAAATTAATAACCATTAACCAAAATAGGCTATGTTATGTAGGTACGCAACTCTATGATTTTTTTTAAATTATGTGTATTGTGTTGCCAGACGCCGGCCGGAAAATGTCGCCAAAATTAGGAAAAAAAGAGTGGTTAGAGTGGCCCAAAATTTTCTTGTGGCTTCAACTGAAATCACTTGAATTTTCAGCTATATAGCCCAAAAACACCTGAATAAAATGCTTACACAGCTGTTTTGTAAGATTCTTTCAAATTTTCTTAATAGTGAGAAAATACCTTTTTGGGTTCCGTAATCAAAGAGTAAGGGACCCTATTTCTTGTTGGAGCAGTCGGAAGTTTGTCTTTGTAATCTTTAGATGTCTATGAAAGCAAAGTTAATTGGTTGTGGAATATTATACTATTTTTATTTTTAATGCACTAACCCGTGCTAAGGACAATTTTAAAAACCTATTTAGAGGCTAAAAATTCCACCCATGCTGGGATTCGAACCCGCGACCTCTGGCTATCAATGCCAGCGCTCTATCCAACTGAACCAATGGGTGACTCACCGGCATCAGTGACATTTTGAACCTCTTTACACTATTCTCTGTATTACGTACAGGCAGCAATATCTGGCTGAAGAAGATTGCATCACTTACAGCCCGACTACCCACCTTGCAGTAAGGCTCTTACATCGCAATGATATCGCTGTACCAACATGATTATACTATTTTTATTTTTAATGCACTAACCCGTGCTAAGGACAATTTTAAAAACCTATTTAGAGGCTAAAAATTCCACCCATGCCGGGATTCGAACCCGCGACCTCTGGCTATCCGTGCCAGCGATCTACACAACTAAGCCAATGGGCGACTCACCGGCATCAGTGAAATTTCGAACCTCTTTAAAATTGTGGAATATTGTCAAATAAAACTGAAAATATGTTTCGAAAATAGAGACAGTTACTATTTCAAATTAAAAAAGAATTAATAAACTTCAACATTACTAAGATTTCACTGTCTTTCTATCACTAGGCTATAACTTATTTCTTGTGACAATAAAAGTATTCAAATATTCACACATTTCTCTATTGCCACTATAACAAAAATTACTAAAAGTTTTATAATATTTAAGTAAGGATCCCAAACAACTAACGTAATGTTTTTGCTGTTTAAAACTCGGTACTAATAACCGCAACAGGTAAACGATTGTATTTTTTAAATCTTGTATAGAAAATTGTATGGAAGTCTTTGCGCGTGAGTCCAACTCAAACTTGACTGTTTCTAGTACATCGCCGCTATCGTTAAACCCTTACAAAGCCACGATTAATCCATAAAACTCAACATATTTAAAACAAGTAAGATAAATTATGTAATCAAAATACGCAAAAAAAATTATTTGTTCTGATGTTTTAGCTGAGAAAAAAAATTGATATTGGTGGACTGACCCCTATATTAAGCGCACCAAATCCTTAGCACTTAAAATCGTCTGTCACATTAGTTTGATATTTGACAGTCAGGCGATTGAAATCAGCGAAATCGAAAAAAGGCGATTGGTACCCATAATCATTAAGGCGAAAACCGATCGCAATTTTTGGTCACCAATTCACCTTTCGAAATACCCCAAATAGCAAAAAATCACATCACCTGGCAGCACTGGACCAAAGGAGGGTCTGTGTTAGCATAAAACAAGAAAGTGACTTGCATCCAGGCCAAATCTTATTAAAAAAAAGGGTCTGTGTTATTCACAGAACAAAAAAAAAAACAATAGAAGAAACCACATGTTATTCATTAGTCTGTGGCGAATCAATGTGACCAGTTTTAATAGATTTCAACTTCTTAGTAGATTTGGAGACGAGATCTATCTAATGTGGTAGGTAGTAAGTAGTGATTTATGCTTCAAGCAAGATTTACCACGATTCCTTGATACTCTCTGCACCCCAGTTTCTGTGCCTCAGAGTCAATTCAAATGGTCTGTAAATGGAAAAATCAGGAAAAATCTCACAACAATAATTGTAAAAACCTATTTAGAGGCTAAAAAATTCACCCATGCCGGGATTCGAACCCGCAACCTCTGGCTATCCGTACCAGCGCTCTACCAATTGAGCCAATGGGCGACTCCCGGCATCAGTGAAATTTCGAACCTCTTTACAATATTCTCTGCATTACGTACAGGCAGCGACATCTGACTTAAGTAAATTGCATTACTTACAGCCCCGACTACCTACTTTGCAGTTAGGTTTAACATCGGAACGATATCACCCAACAAGGAAAATTTGTACTCCCAGTATTCTTGAAGAGTACTTTTTTTTGTACTTATAAAATATTTGTAGTTAGCTACAAATATGGGTTTTGGGCGCAGTTATAAGAGTGTTGCTTCTTATAATGATTTTATAATCAACTTGCAGAATGTCACTAAGTCCTATTATACACTTACGGAAAGGCAATTGCTCCTATATAGTTTCTAGGCGAAACATTTTTAAGGACAAACACTCTTGTTGATATCTGACATAAGTATTTTACTAGAGCAATCTTGCTTACAATGTACTGGTAATGTACTTGGCTATTAGTTACAAGTACATTTTATTAACTGTTTTGTTCTTGTTTCGGCTGGTTGGTGCAGCAAATAAAAAATGTAAGTATACATCCTATTGTTAAACAGTTTTAAATATTGTAATTTAATGAAGGTACCATTGTTGAAGTGCAGGAATATATTAATAATATAGTGTGTGAACTCGCCGGGGAAGTCATTTTTATTGCAAATGTCTACCAAAATTTGATTAATATTACAACGCCATTTGAAAAAGACCACACTGCATAATTATTGTTATAAAATATTTCGATAATTCTTGCGAACATTCGCCATGTTTTGAAAATACTCTGCATTGAGTATCTTATGGGACAATTACAGGCAAATTAGTACATATGACAGTTTCAATCCAGATAACTTGCCTCCATATTAAAACAAATTAGGGTTTCTCACGGAATCGGCCTTATAATATATAAATCAACTTTATTAATATGTATACCTAAATCAACAGGTTACAGATTCTTGTCGTCATCTAAAAAAGTAAAGTAAAAAATAAAAAAAATAGCAAAAAAAAATTACAGCCAACCAAGATCATAGATGATAGATTTCATAGATGTTGCACAAAATAGGCCAGAGTTGATGTCTTGAACTGTTGTATACTGGCAATCCATCTATACTGATATTTAATGAAATCATATTCATTGAACAATTCAAATCCAGTTGCTTTAATATATTTTTTAAGCATTTAATAATTCCGTTATGCCAATACTGTCCTGGGTTCGACGTTGTTATATGCACAGTTTCTTTATTAGTATGTTATAAGGTTCGTACATCTTTAGGTAAAACACTACCTAGTCTTGCGTTTAAAATTGTAGATAGTTCATTCAGGGCTATGTGGGGTATATTAAATTTTATGGCCCAACTTTTTACACCTTCACGCAATTCATGATTTTTTTCATGCTCATTACTTTCGTCGACATCAGAGTCGTATTCTTCTACAACATTTTTGACTTCTTCCATCTCCGAGCGATGGGCTAAGGGTAAAAATTTTTTTTCCATTGCGGAACCCTCATTTACTTCCCCTGTATTTGCACTTGGCGCACCATAGTTAGTTTCTAATAACGATGGAAATATTACTGGAGAATCTGGCTTCAGTAATTCTTTATACTTGTTTGTCACTTTTCTTCTATAACCACCGCTCCTTTTAAATCGTTTCCAATCGCTTATATCCATAATAAACAATTTTCACACAACGAATTTGAATAACTGAATCAAAACTAAACAGTGGACGTTTACTAATAAATTGCTTGATCTAGTAGCTTACACGGTTGTTTGATCTAATATCACTCTAATTAAGTATTGTTACACTTAAAAGAGTCTTGAACAAAACTTTAAAGACGCGAGCTTATAATTATATTAGCTTAGTGTGTTATAATATCTTGTTCTCTTACAGAATACTATTATTGGATCAATATAATATTCAGGACTATTTGATCTTTCTGAAAACAATTATAGGATACTTGTTCCAATAAGTAACTTATAAGATAATATAGTAGCTGTTTACAAGACTGTGATATAAAAACAAATACTCTTGAGAATATTTACGCTTGTTCAATGATATTATTAGTAAAAGTATCCTTTAATTGTTCTATGTGCTAGGCTTGTATCAAACTATAAGACTGAGATATAAAAACGAATGCTCTTGAGTATGTTACATCTTGTCGAAGGCATTTTTAAGTAAAATAGTCAAAAATAATATCTTTATAAGTACGTTATTAGTAGAGGCAGACTTATTATATTTTTTATAAGATTACTTTCCTTGTTGGGCACTGTACCCACATGATTACACTATTTTTATTTTTAATGCACTAACCCGTGCTAAGGAACAAATTTAAAAACCTATTTAGAGGCTAAAAATTTCACCCATGCCGGGATTTGAACCCGCAACCTCTGGCTATCCGTACCAGCGCTCTACCAATTGAGCCAATGGGCGACTCACGGCATCAGTGAAATTTCGAACCTCTTTACAATATTCTCTGTATTACGTACAGGCAGCGACATCTGACTTAAGCAAATTGCATTACTTACAGCCCCGACTACCTACTTTGCAGTTAGGTTTAACATCGGAACGATATCACTGTACCCACATGATTACATATTGTAAAGAGGTTCGAAATTTCACTGATGCCGTGAGTCGCCCATTGGCTCAATTGGTAGACCGCTGGTACGGATAGCCAGAGGTTGCGGGTTCGAATCCCGGCATGGGTGAAATTTTTAGCCTCTAAATAGGTTTTTAAATTTGTTCCTTAGCACGGGTTAGTGCATTAAAAATAAAAATAGTGTAACAATAATTGTTCTGAGGGAAAAATGTAACGTTTAGATTAGATAAGACCATCAATTTGTTTAAATGAAATGAAATGTCATTGGTACCTCCCCTGCACTGGGTATCGAACCTGGGTCTTTCGCTTCAAAGTTTATTGTTCTCCTCACTGGGCTACCGCCGCTACTTTATTTGTATATAGGTGAACTGTTTAAATTAGTAGTAGTCAACGCCAACAAAATTACAAAAATGTTTGGAACAATATAATTTCGGTAGATTTTTAAGCTTTTAGTAGATATTAAAATAATAAAGTGGTTACCCTGACGAAAGAAATCAACCATCAGTGTTGCCAACCCGTATGATAATTATGGGGTATACGATAATTTAGCTATCGGTACGATGTTCGATAACAATAATCTAAATTCAGTTAAAAGTACGATAATTTTATGCATTGAATAAATAAGCATCAAAAGCGTCAAAAGTACGCAAATACATTTGTGTTAAGGAAAAATTAAACGCTATTAATTTGCAAATTTTGCTGCTATCCTGCATACTTACTTAGCAAAGTCAATATATTTTGGTTTCTTACAAGAAATATTCATTTATGTGTCAAATTTGTTACGAGTCAAGTAGCGAATCGTTTTGATGGATGCAGTAATTTTAGTTGTCATGTGATGAATTCTAATATTTAACATTGTAATATCCCAAGTGTAAAGTTGATAATATTATTAATAAATATTTTGTACTTTCATTTATTCTCATTATTAGCTTGGCTGCGTCCGGTTTGGTCATCGGGTGTCGTATGCTTAAAACTAAAAGCATGATATAGTTTTGCAAAAAAATCTATGGATTATCAAAAAAAAAACTATTAAAGTCACTTTTTGCGACTTTAGTATGGATATCTACACTTTTTTGCCAAGCTGTACCATAATACCAACACAAATTCAAAGCGTACAAAAGAAATGGTACTTATATTAGGCAATTGCCCGATAATTTGCTAATAATACTGAACGCAGCCCTTGGTTCTAAGCTCGCAACACAAAACTCTCTTTATTGAGGCTGTACGATAATTTTGCCGTCAAAACGATAATTTTGAAATGGAAACCCGATAATTTGAACTATTTTAGTTGGCAACACTCAACCTTCGACCATGGGTCGACCACAGAACAATAAAAACCGTCCAATCCCAACCGTCACTTTACTTTTCGGCGGCATATTTTGATCAGCGCTGTACCTGTTTAATTTGTGCAGCGCTGAGCGCTGTTGTTCAAAAGTCTGCATTATTGGCGTTTCCTCCGAAATCGGTCTCTAAAATAACTGCTTCTTGTAACTATTGTTTGTAAGAACTAGTAATCTGTAGAAATGTCGAAAGTTGCAGTGACGGGTCTTCCTCCAAATGTAAGTTCTCTAATGTTGTCTGATTTGTGGTTCACTACTTTCTCGCTTTTACAGTATAAAATTTTTTTTAAATAAAAATAATGTCCGTTTTAAAGCTTTAGCTTGCCATTACTTACACCAATTGATCTTTTGCTGAAGGCTGACTTGCTACATAAATTATAAAAACCTAGGCTAAAAATTCCACCCTTGCCGGGACTCGAACCGGCGACTTACATGGGCATCAGTGAAATTTCGAACCTCTTTACAATACTCGCTGTATGACGAACAGGCAGCAACCTCTGGCTGAAGTTATTTGCATCACTTGCTGCCCCGAGTACTTTACTTTGCAGTTAGGTTTTACATCGGTCTTTTAGGTATGTGATTATTACAATTTACAAAAAGTATGGAACCTTAAAAATTGCTTTGCTCACAGCCAATGTGGGGCAAAATGTAACTACTAACTCGATTACATAACGTAGTTAATAATCACGATTACAAACTACATGAAGTAATCAGAATAAGTAGTTAAACATTTTGATTACTACTGCAAATTGTAATTGCAATCACGATTACAAGATTACTTTTACACTATTTTTATTTTTAATGCACTAACCCGTGCTAAGGAACAATTTTAAAAACCTATTTAGAGGCTAAAAATTTTCACCATGCCGGGATTCGAACCCGCAACCTCTGGCTATCAGCGCTCTACCAATTGAGCCAATGGGCGACTCACGGCATCAGTGAAATTTCGAACCTCTTTACAATATTCTCTGTATTACGTACAGGCAGCGACATCTGACTTAAGCAAATTGCATTACTTATATAGTGTAATCATGTGGGTACAGTGATATCGTTCCGATGTTAAACCTAACTGCAAAGTAGGTAGTCGGGGCTGTAAGTAATGCAATTTGCTTAAGTCAGATGTCGCTGCCTGTACGTAATACAGAGAATATTGTAAAGAGGTTCGAAATTTCACTGATGCCGTGAGTCGCCCATTGGCTCAATTGGTAGAGCGCTGGTACGGATAGCCAGAGGTTGCGGGTTCGAATCCCGGCATGGGTGAAAATTTTTAGCCTCTAAATAGGTTTTTAAATTTGTTCCTTAGCACGGGTTAGTGCATTAAAAGTAAAAATAGTGTAATCATGTGGGTACAGTGATATCGTTCTGATGTTAAACCTAACTGCAAAGTAGGTAGTCGGGGCTGTAAGTAATGCAATTTGCTTAAGTCAGATGTCGCTGCCTGTACGTAATACAGAGAATATTGTAAAGAGGTTCGAAAATTCACTGATGCCGTGATTCGCCCATTGGCTCAATTGGTAGAGCGCTGGTACGGATAGCCACAGGTTGCGGGTTCGAATCCCGGCATGGGTGAAAATTTTTAGCCTCTAAATAGGTTTTTAAAAGATTACTTTTTATAACTACATTTTTTAATAAACTTGCGTATAAAAAACAAAGGCGTGGCGCGTGTCGTTCATGTATCGACTTGTCATTTGCTACGTAGGTAGTTAGAGCGCACTATCTACTCCCTGCATTTCGGATACCTACATATGTTTTTTTTTGGTGCGACGCAATTAGGGTAGTGTATTTAATTGTGTTGTGTCTGACAGTGTGCACGTCCGTTCGCTACTATTGTGCGAACGAACAAAATATAAGTTTTTACAACTCAGCTAATCAGTAGGTACCTAATCATAACTAGTTATGATTACAGCAATCAAACTAAAAACTAGGTACTTAATGTAGTTTGATTACTGTAGTTAACTACCATGACTACATTTAGTTAACTTCTTTTAATCGCAGTTAGTAATCTGATTACAAAAAAGTAGTTAACTACGCCCTACACTGCCCACAGGGCGTGCACTCCATAAAAATGCCTCTAATACTATGAAACTCAGTTTAATTTTCTTTATGTAGCTTTTAAACGTCCCACTACAGAGCACGGTAGGTCTCAGAGAGAGAGTGTGGGCTTAGTTACCATTGGCAATTTCAAGCACTGATGGTCTGAACACCTCAGACACTCAGGTTACCCCACGATGTCTTCTTTCACAGTTAGCAACTGGTATTGCTACTATAACTTAACACATATGTACATATATTTGTTACTTTATTACACTATTTTTATTTTTAATGCACTAACCCGTGCTAGGGAACAAATTTAAAAATTTAAAAACCTATTTAGAGGCTAAAAATTTCACCCATGCCGGGATTCGAACCCGCAACCTCTGGCTATCCGTACCAGCGCTCTACCAATTGAGCCAATGGGCGAGTAAGTAATGCAATTTGCTTAAGTCAGATGTCGCTGCCTGTACGTAATACAGAGAATATTGTAAAGAGGTTCGAAATTTCACTGATGCCGTGAGTCGCCCATTGGCTCAATTGGTTGAGCGCTGGTACGGATAGCCAGAGGTCGCGGGTTCGAATCCCGGCATGGGTGAAATTTTTAGCCTCTAAATAGGTTTTTAAATTTGTTACTTTATTTTATTTAATTTAAAAATGTCTATCCTAAAAACATCTATTTGTTTTTAATTTCCTTATTTGCTGTTTTTCTCTGTTTGTTTGTAATGCAGTTTAAACTTTGTGTATCTGTTAATGTTTTGTGAATTTTTTACTGTTTTAACATATTTTAAACTTTCGCGACTTGAACACATTGTTAGAATATTGTTAGTCTTCTCGTGACCACGATGACTGTAACGTCGTCGAAACGTCGAAGTAAAATAGCAATAAATTACTACGCGATTAAGCCCCTAAAATATTCTAACAATTGTTACTGTTTTGTTATGTTTTTAGTATTGTGCCGTTGAATAAATTATTTCTCTCTCTCATATAAAGTACGGCGGTAGCCCAGTGAGTAGAACAATGGCCTCTGAAGCGAAAGACCCAGGTTCGATTGCCAGTGCAGGGATATACCAATGACTCTATTATCTAATTTCCAATATTTACAAAAGACATATTTCCTTCCAAACAGATCACTTGCAGTACAATCTCGGTGTGCTTTTCCAAAATTCTTACCAAAGTTGGTGTGAAGAAATTCTGGGTCCGTGAGATGTCCTATGGTAACGGTAGCAAGCAAGCTGGCATCGAGTTCCCGTCACACTACGAGGCTTCGCAGGCTAAATTCAGACTGAACAACATGCTATTCGACTTTAATGGTCACAAGTACCCTTTGACTGCTTATGTTGAGCAAAAATCCAGATTTCAGTCTTCAACCACCCACGGAAGGCAACATCCAAGTGCTTTCTCAAATAATAATGAAACTTTTGATGGAAAACCATACTATGGCGATGAGAGACGGCAGATAACACATACAACAGTAAGAAATTTTAGTCCGAAACAGCTTATAGAAGCTTCTAAGATAGATGTAAGTATCAATAAATTATCTTTATTGAATTTTGTATGTATCCATTTATAGCCAATTACTGGACAAAGGTCTCCCTTTAGTTATATACAATATTTACACTAACACAATTTTTGAACACTCCAACTCGAGAATTCCCTAATTTTTTCAGTTCGCGACGCATTTATAAGTTTGTCACAATGTACAGGGGAGAGCGGGTGATCGTGCTCATCCACTATAAAGGGAAATTCCAGGCAGATCGTATACCTGGGGACGGCCGGTCCAACTACTCTTAGTCGGACGTAAAATTTATGGACTGCCATTGAAACACTTCGATTACACGATGCAGGAATGCATCGCGCAATCAAATGTTGGAGTTTGTAGTGCGCGCGCAGAGTTGACATGTGCTCGCCACATCACTCCCCTTCAAGATCGTAGTAGCTAGGTAGGATAAGTATCGAAGTCTGCTCTAAAGCCTGCAAGTGCCAGAGGACGCTGAGTCAGTGAGTCGACTAGCGGTAGAGGGTGTTCGGCGGCTAACAGTCGTGGAGTTACCGTGGAGACCGCGCATGTGGAACCGGTGCAGGCTGCTGTACCACTGGCAACGTGTGCTGTTGCTGTGTGGCTGCTGTGCCGGAGGGTTGGTGAAAGATCACCATCAGTCCCAGTTGTCGGTGCGTTGACTGTAGTGGAACTGATGAAGTGAGAGGGAAGACTGCTCGCCTTGCTTTGAGAGTAATGCGGGAGCGAAGGAAGGTTGATAAACTTCTGTCAGGGGTCACCACTATAGGGAAGAGTGGGTGATCGTGCTCTTCCACTATAAAGGAAAATTTTCCGCTACGCAGATTGTAACTGCGGCTTAATATTTTTCCGCAGTTAAACGTAGCCTAGGTATGTGTTAATCCAGGGTGTCCGCTAACTCCATACCAAATTTTATTAAAATCGCTCCAGCCGTTTAACATGAGGAAGTAACAAACATACACACTCACAAACTTTCGCCTTCATAATATTAGTGTGATGTGATTGCTACCTTTCAGATGGAGATAGAACTACTGAGAAAACAGAGGTTGGCCATTGAAGAAGAGAGGAGACTGATTGTGGAGATAAAGAAACTGGAACTTGTGAAGGTAGCCCTTTGCTGTTTTTGCCTTTAGCACCTCGATTATGTAACTTTTCATGTATACATATGCGTGCGAAAGCGGGATGATTAGTGTACTTAGCTCTGCGGTATAGATATGAAGAGTAATATGTATAGTAATGAATGGATACCGCGTGAAAGTGATATGGAGCCACATAATTGTACGACAAAGTCCAGTAGATAATTCGTATTTGCACACAGATGTTTACGCGAAAAGTTACATAATCATTATTCTGGACTTATAGTCCACCAAACGGACTAGTTCATTAGAGAAATATCAGCGCGGCAATGGCTATTTGACACTATTTTGCAGTCTAATGAATAACCGCACTAGGTTTTGTGTCGAGTTAAGTTATTTATTACCTAAAGAATCGACCCTTGATATTCAGTAATGCCACGCGGTATCCTAGTTTGTGACCTGTGGTAACCTAGTGGATAGAACCGACTCGTAATGGAGACACTACCCAAAACGCTCCAAATGGGCGTTTCCAATTTTGCACAATGACGTACAGTATATTATTCTTATGGTGCTCCCACACTAGTTCATGAATTTGCGAGAAAATGTCTAGTTTAGGCATCTAATCCAAGGTTAGAATCTCGTTTACTACATTGGACAAGTAATGGTGCTCCCACACTGCCGTTACAAAATGTTTGTAAACATTTGTAAGCAAACATTTAATCACAAATGTTAAAAAATGTTTTCATGTTAGAAAATGTTTAGTAATGTTTAGTTAACAAATTATAACAAAATTAAACATGTGTTACCTTTTGTTTGTACCTTTTATAAAGGCTTAAAATGAAAGCTATTACAATGAGCAAATCCTCTTCCATTTTCGTGTAGACGCCCTCAGAATGCTAAGAAAACTGCGAGCAAACGCCAGATTTAAATGTTATAAAATGTTAGTACTTAAACATTAGTGAACATTTTCTATTAGTGTAGAAGCACTTATAACATGTAACAGTTCCTAACAAAATGTAACAATTGACAATATTTGTTAGTAAATGTTTTTATGTTAGAAAATGTTTACAAACATTTTGTAACGGCAGTGTGGGAGCACCATTACTTGTCCAATGTAGTAAACGAGATTCTAACCTTAGATTAGATGCTTAAACTAGACATTTTCTCGCAAATTCATGAACTATGTTATAAAATTGGCAGCGTGTTATCTAAAAGAGTGTTCCAGGTTACTTCATTTATGGAAATATGGCAGTTTTGGACTAAAATGTCACAGTCTAAGGGTAGAATCTTGTTTACAAAATTGGACAAGTAAGAATAAATAGACTGTAGGGTCACTTACTTAATCACTTGCATGCTGTTTGCCCAAGGGGCAATATCTCAACCTATGCCCCACATGAGTAATTCCAACTTCGCACAATGACTTAAGGTCAAAACATGTTTGACTTCACACAATATTTGCACAAGTGTAGGGTCAATGCCTCTTTTATGCCTCCCTTTTATTTATTCAACATAGAAGTTGCAACCTTTATTATTTATTGCAAATAAACACAGCGGCACATGTTACTTATGAGTTAACTGTTAAACGAACTCTGCATAGTGTTTGTACAAGAAAAGTTCAAGGTCGGACTGAATAATGGGATCACGAAAGAAAAATTCTTGGTTAAAGACCAAATTCTTGACCAACGATACAAGTACCTCGGGGTAGCTTGAGAATAGAGGTGATTTTTTTAATAAAAAAAAATTAAACGACTTTAAGAGAAAAACGCACAGTAAATAGAAGGGCATGGATCCTGTGTCAATAGTTTTTGAAGAAAATGGGTATGGTACCACTCCCTTTACAACAGAAAAAATAAAGAAATTGGACGTGTTAAAGAATAAACAGTGTGGGCATACATAAAAATACAGATGAATCGTCTAGAACATCTTTTTTTAAGTCAATAAACGAGGGAAAGCGGAGGCAGCGGAGCGGTAGAACACCAGCTTCTTAATCGGGAGGTCGTGGGTTGGAATCCCAGCATGTAATGACTGTTTTCTAAGTTGTCTACATTTGCAGACCTACTACTATTTTAAGAAATTTTCCCACAATGGTAATCGAAAGAGCAGTACTTTCGGTAATACAGGTTTTTACCTAGTAAGTGGTCTTTACCCTTTTTTGAAGTGTGAAATTTTATAATAGGTAATATTTTATTTATTACTTTATTTGTGAAGTTGCAGTAGCAACACCACTCGCTAACTGTGAAGGAAAACATCGTGGGGAAACCGGAGGAGTTCAACAACCTCTAAGGTTTGCTGGAAGAAATCTCTTTCAGAGTTAAGCTCGCCTCTGTACATGTTACTTCTTCTTATGTAAGGTCCTGTTCAATGTTTCGTGTGCAACAAAGTATAGTTAACAACCTATTTAGAGGCTAAAAATTTCACCCATGCCGGGATTCGAACCCGCAACCTCTGGCTATCCGTACCAGCGCTCTACCAATTGAGCTCAATTGGTAGAGCGCTGGTACGGATAGCCAGAGGTTGCGGGTTCGAATCCCGGCATGGGTAAAAAAAAAAAAAAATTTTTAGCCTCTAAATAGGTTTTTAAATTTGTTCCTTAGCACGGGTTAGTGCATTAAAAATAAAAATAGTGTAATATAGTTAACAAGTTGACCTCGGCGCTTGAAATTGCCAATCCGCGGTGGGCACGCATAGTAATTAAGCCCATACTAACTCTTTCTGACGATAAGCCTGGGTGCACATGTACATGAAACCGTAATTTATTAGATTCTGAACCACTCACCAGGTTCATGGATCTACTTGCATTTGTACTGTAGTCTCGTCATAGGCTCTTATGTTGCGTTAGTGTAAGCGTTAGGGCCAGAAGCAATGTAACTATGTGCCTGTATGTAAATGCTATGTAATGTAATGTAGTGTTATGGGACGTTTATAGGCTACTGAAAAAAAATGCTATTATTTACCTATATGCTGTTTTAACAATTATGAAAACTGTTAAATGTAAGTAATTTATTTATTTCCTTCTCACAGAGGTGTCATACAAAATGTAATACAATTTGAACAATCAGGACTTATTCCTATGTGAGAGGCTGGAGTCCATACTATAAAGATCCTGTGCGACAGATCTCCAGGCCCTCACTAAACTTACAGTGCATTGTTTGTACGAGTTTGTACGTTTGTACAAATGTACGAGCGAAATGAAATACTAGACTTAACAGCAGTCTTACACGTGTGCATTTTTATCGGGCAACGACGCAAACACCGCTGTCAGTGCAGTCCACTCACTTAGTAATTTCCCAGCATAACGAAACTCCACAGGAATACGGTACAAGCGCTGTCAAAGAGCTAGCCTACATGGACCAGCTTGGACGAGAGACTGTGCAATCTGTGCATAACCCACATCATGACACGAGCCGGCTGCGAAAACGCCCTTACAGACCACCTCGCCCGCCGCTTTACATGACGAAGATCCATTTCACCCCCTTGTTCATCTTACCGTGCAAGCTCCTCATCAAATCAATGATGGACAAACTGCCCTTCGGGACCACTGAACACGAAGTCAAGATACTACAACGACGGATCCGCGTTACTCTGAGGAAACGGATCGCTGTAGCGCTGGAGGGAAAACCGCGCATGACGACTCAGGATATATTACAGTTGTACAGGAAACTGTACCCGGAGACGACTGATGATAGTCTGATGCAAAGATATCTGAAGAATTTGAGAGAGGACCGGAACGAAGGAGAGGTGGAGCAGCCAATAGCAGCGCAATTGTCAGGTATAAAGAGTGCCATATTGTACCTTACGTAATTTTTGAACCTCATACATTGATCATGGATTATTCAATCCATCAAGAGCGTAGCATAGGATATCGACTTAAAATACATAGCCAAGCAGGAATAAAAGGTGAATGAGAAAATGCTGCTAACACTATTGACAGAGTAACGTCGTGACCGGAAAGGACAACATGCTAATGGGATGGCAAAGACAAGGAAACTATGCCAATGTTGTAGGAACCTGCAAAAAATTATCAAGACTGAGTTTAAGCTTAACAGTCGCAGAAGATATCTAACTACTCCATTTCGGAGTCGGAAAAGCATTTTTAACCCCTCGTCCTGCCCAAGACTAAAAATAGGAAGTATTCAGTTCTGCACATGTGCTTTATAAATTATAAATTACAAAATTTTTGAAGTGGGTACTGCCCAAACAAAAATGTATTTTTTTTGTGTTGGGCTTGTATCCCTTTTAGTACTTTCTCATTTATTTTTGCAGCAAGCGCTTTCAATCAAGAAAAGTCTATTTTGATACGCTACAAATATTTTACTCTCTATTCCTTCCCACCTAGAACCTAGCAGGTCCACGACTGAGGAGTCACCAGAGCCCGTAATGAAAGCCGAACTCTCTGAGCTGAGCTCAGTTTCTGATGAAGAGGTGACTAATGAATTTGCGCTCTCACTGGATGCGACAGAGATAGAATCCCTAAGCAACGGTGAGCGCGACTGGAATGAAGTACACAACTGGTGGAACGACGATGCGAACCAAGGGTGTGTTGGTACGTTCACAAATTAGTCAGCGGTATAGTCTGTTAGCTTTTAGAATATACCTCTGCTACTATCGGATGGAATCGGATATATTCGTGTAATAGAAATATCGGCATTAATATGACACTTAGGTACTCTATCATCAGTACGAAAACCGGCGAATTGGCGAAAACCGAAGCCTACTCTAGAGCCCGAGGTATATTCTAAAAGCTCCTTAACGTATTAAGTTTTAAGATGGCTTCATCTCAACCTTCATATTATTTAAGACGTCATGTGAGTTGGAGATGCGACTGTCTGTCTAAAGACGTGACAGTTTTCTCTTGTAACACACGCCCTAACCGCTAAATTGTAAGATTCAAACCTTCGTTTTATTTCATTAACATACGGTAGCAGAGTGTGTGTTCAATCGACAGCAGATCAACAACGTTTTTTCATAGTAAATACATATTTTCACACTTTTTCTTTTCTTTCTTGGCTTTCCAAGGGCTTTTATGACGTCGGTATTCCCGTTCGCTCGCACATTACGTGTAGTAAATATATTAAAAGAATGAGTAGGTATACTTTCGACAAATATAAAAAATTAACGTAGAGAGGAGGGGGGGAGGTAGGGCGGGAGGAAAGATTTCTTGAAGAGAAAATAAGCACTAGTAGGCTTATTTTCATACATTCTTATCATAAAAATGATGAAATGCCGAAACTGCGTAATGTTTATGTGCTGATACTTCTTTTAGTAATACAGATACTTATGTGTCTGAGATGATCAAACAATTTGAACTTGTCATCCATAAGTCTTAGCTTAACACTCGTTGAAATTTCATCGATAATAATTTAATTGATAACATTAATTTCTTTTCAGAATAAATAGCGGCGTGTCTGTATACCAAAAACATTATTAAGTTTTATATTGTAACAGAAATAATTTATATAGTCCTTATTTACTGACGAGTTTGTGATTTAAAATAAAAACAGTTTTCTCCTTTTAATCGTCTCATTTTATTGATCATTCATAAATTTCACTATTGCGACTACTCGCAAACAACTAGATTCATTGACATTTTAAAATAACTCAAATTGTAAACAAAAGCAGTCATTACGTGTTTGTTTACGATTAAACTTCATAGTAGGAAAACCATTGAAAACATCAGAACAAAAGTTGCAGGCAAATTATCAAATTATTAGGCAGGTTATCAAAGCCCAACAATTTAGGAATAAATCTCTGGACCATTCGGATCCGTATTCCGGTATATGGGTGACATAGAGATGATCATCTACCCACAAAACGCCAATATATCAGTAGTCCAACAGGTCATCCTCATCAGGATTGACCAGGTCCAAGCCCTCTTCGTCCAAATATTCTTCTTCCTCCAAATTCTCACTTTTGAAGCCATTTTTTGCCTCCTCCAACATTTCTTTGGCAAAGTCTTCTGCGCTAACAAAGCTCTCCTTATTAAGCCCGATACCGCCGAAGCTCTCTACCCCGTCGACTAAAGCAATGTCATTCTCATTCGGAGAGGACTTTACTAAGCCGCTAGAGTGTGCTGTCCTGCGTCTGGTCCGAACTCTCTTGACTTTCGGCCCTATAAGTTGCAGAGGTTCGATCGTTATGAAGAGTCCTTCACCTGAAAAGGAATGTGAAACGACTGTTTTTAACAGACCAAAAAAATGGTAGGTTTCTCGCGTTTGGTTGAACAGGTTTCAATTTTTTTTACGTAGCCTCTATGTTTGTCCCACTGCTGAGCAAAGGCCTCCCCCAATTCAGTCCAAAGTTTCCTGTCCTGGGCCACATCAGACCACTCCGGCAGATGGTTGTCGAGATCATCTCTCCACTGTCTCCATCTAGGCCGTCCTCGATTTCGATGTCCGTCGTGTGTTTTGATGTGGTTTTCAAAAAAGTATTTGATATATTGAAGCGCTGGTAGCCCAGTGGGTAAAACAATGGACTCGCAAGCGGGAGACCCAGGTTTAATACCCAGTGTGGGTATATACCAATCAAAGACTTTGTTTAATTTCAAAGTTACGTACATTTGCGAACTTGTAGTCGCAATACCACACGCTAACGGCGAAGGAAAACATCGTGAGGAAACCCGCGGCTCAGTTGTATATTTTGCGACGTAGGAACTTTTAAGGAAATATGCGTATGCGACCCGACCGAGCGATGCAACTTAGCTGTTGCAGTTCCAGTGCTGCGCTCTGGATTCAAAGAAACACTCGCCATTGTTTGCTCGTTCCTAAAACCTTTTGAAAAGAATCACTTTAGAAATTGAAGCGCTCTTGGCTTAGTCGAACCGAGTGATTGAAATCAATCGCTTGTGTTAAGCAACAAAAGGCCCAGTCAGGCACAGTATGGGTGACCATCCTGTGACTACCGCTAGTGGCATTTTTCCGAGCGCTTCCGTGCTTCGCAAGCCACGTTAAGCCGTTGGTGCCGGCTGGCATGTAATGGCAGTCGGTAAGCCGCGTGAGAGGCCTTAGGGCGGCTTGATAACTTCTGACAGTAAGAGCAGCCATTAGTCTTGCAAGCCTCCACCAATCCAGACTTGGCCTCCGTGGTGGATTATGGCCTATACCTTCCGAGGGAAGAGACCGGTGGGGAAATAATGGGTTGATTATGATGGCTCTAGAAACACTCGACCCCTACGTGTTTTGAAAATAATCAATGCCGAGCATCTTTTTTACGTCCTCTCCACATAGGACCAGTTTCTAAATTGAGAATTTCACGGAGAAAATACTTAAGTAACTCTCTGTCACGCTCTTCGCTGAGAAATTCGAAGAGACAGCACTACAGTTAAGTATGTACTTACTGAAATTCTCTATTATTTCTGAAAATAACAGTTTTGATGTACATTAAGCAGATTTTTAGCCCTTTTTCCAAAAAAAAAACACGATCCTTCTAAAGCACTCTAGTTTATTTAATCTCTAGTTACAGTGCTACACAAGAAATAAGTCTCGCGGATGCACCTGAGCAGATGACCAAATTTTGGATGTGCGGCAAGTAGATCGACCAATCAGTTTCATTTTATGGCAGGCGCCTTTGTTGCTATTGGTTAATTCAACGTCATCGATGGAGGTGACTATTAGTGTGGCAATATTAGCGTGAGCTAAATAGGTAGCGCTACTGCGGCAATCAATTCTGCACCTTAACCGTATCGGTTAAAGATCATGTTGAATGTACTTATAGCTTCGGGTACTTTCGTTACACTTCTTCCTAGTCTGCGCGAACGTAGATTCCCGAAGGGACTTTTATGATGTGTTATACTGTACGTACTTTCGTATTTAAAAAGTCCACCACAGACTATTTTGATCGGCGTTTATAGTGTTTTAAGGAATTGCATTTTTATAGTGAACTAGCTGTGCCCCACGGTGTTACCCGCGGTTTATTAGTTAACATTAATTGTGTATGAACAGTAAAACGTAGCCTAGGTATGTGTTAATCCAGGGTGTCAACTAACACCATATCATTTTTTTTAAATGGCCTAGCCGTTTAGATGTTAACAAGTAACAAACATACACACTCACAAACTTTCGCCTTTATGATATTTGTGTAAAGTGTGATATTTTTTTAGGTTTATGCAGAGTGTCCTAATTATCTATTTATTGTAACCTTGCAATAGCTGTTAGTCTTCCTAGAGTCTGGAATAAAAAAAAATATTTGGTCCCGTCGTATACTGTAGAACGAAACCTCCTCGTCCACGATTCCGCGACAGAAACCACTTACCGACAGAAACCTTCTTCATGGCCAACAGTTTGTCGTACTGGGCGTACGAGTCGACCGTGGTCAGAAACCCTTCGGACTTGACAGCCTTCCGAAGCGATGTGACCCCACGCCGGCTGAGGAAGGCACTCACAACGTCCTTGCTAATCGTCTTAGGGTGGCACAAGATGCGTACTGTAAGGTGGCTAGTCATGTTCAGGATCCGCTTGGTCACATGTAGACGCATCACCTGGGAAGCGGAAGATAGTCTGTTAGATTTTAGAACATACCTCCGCTACTAACGGATAGAATCGGATATATTCGTGTAATACAAATATCGGAACTAGTATGACACTTAATTTCGAAATCAGACCTTGATCATCAGTACGAAAACCGAAGCCTACTCTAGAGCCCGACGTATATTCTAAAAGCTAACAGACTGTAGATGGATAGACAGAGAACCTTTATTTCAGACCCATAAGAAAAAGAATGTTACATAATTATTATTGGCGTTCTTATCGCTTACAGCTATCTATTCCAGGCAATTTTCGGATGGAGTGAATTGCAGGAATAATATAGTCGGTAGGTGGATGGATGTACATAAGTAGGAGTAAGAAATGTTAAAATATACCTATTGCTATGTGAATAACAAGTCATGATAGATTGCAAGTACGCTATTGAGATGGCTTTATTTGATCAGGCTCTAGAGTCTAACACATAGTTTTTCTACATAATAATAGGTATATTTGTCTCTATTTCGTAGTCTATTAAGCAATAGCAGTACAATGTCTTCCTAATGGCATAAACCGCAAATTAAATACGCATCTCTCTCCTAAAGAAATCGCGCGCGGAGCAGAGTTATAATGTTGTATGTAACGCGATTGGTTATAGTAGTGTCAATGAAACAACCATTATCGTGCAAATACGAGTATATCTCTTTTGAACAACTGCAAATAAGGGTCTCCCAGGTCTTGTCACAGATCACATTTATTAAAAGGATAGTAAATTTTATTACAATACTAAAAATGCTAAATTAGCCTTAGTTTGTTCTTACGTCGAGCATAGTCCCACATTTCCTTTAACATTCCGCTAATATCGTTAAATCTTTGATTATTTGATAGTGTCGTCACGCCTATTCTCTCTAGATTAGGGGGTTTCAATGTCTTCAAGCCGCACTTTGATAATAGTCATTTCTTCAGTCTGTGGTGGCGTGGCCAGAATCATATCCAATTGCGAAATCATAGCGGATTGGTTTGTCTGAGATTATGGTTCATATGCCAGGCTGGGCATGGAGTCTATCTATTTGATCAACTAGATTGTAAAAATTTGATCTAACAGATTGTAAAACGAAGTTTAGACTTTTATTTCATTTGCTGTTGTTAATAGCTCTTGCTCAAGTTGGAATTCAGCAGTATCAGTGTTATCTGCACTATGTAGTTCTACGGTCGCACTTGTGGTGAATGAATCGAGACTTATATCCCAGTTTAGACTTTTATTTCATTTGCTGTTGTTAATAGCTCTTGCTTAAGTCGGAATTCAGCAGTATCAGTGTTATCTGCACTATGTAGTTCTACGGTCGCACTTGTGGTAAATGAATCGAGACTTATATCCCTTCTTTGATTTGCTCGCTTACTTTATATTTTACTTCTTTATCCGTATTTATGCTTCCGCAACAACCCAAATTCTTCCCCCGGGTGTCGTAAAAGGCGACTAAGGGACACGACCGGGGGGTGGGCAGAGCCCCCTGCAGTACAATTCCACCAAACTGCGATCCCCAACCCGCATGCCCAGCGTGGGGATTATGGGCATCACCCCCCAATGATGGCACAACCTTGCGCTATGGCGCTTATTAGGGGAGGGCTATGTCCAGCAGTGGACTAATATAGCCTGTAGAAGAAGAAGATGATTCCGCCTTGTTTATACCTTTCTGGTTCTCTTTCATTTTCTTGACAAATTCTTTGTTCTTCTTGACCTCGGAGTCGGGGGTCGGAGTCTCCTATATGAAGGCACGCGGCCCCACTCTGTCTTATTTCCGCGGTTTCTCGGTATACGTTTTCTTTTTCTATATCGCTTACGTCTTTCTCCTTTTACTTGAATTTCGTTACTTTTTGGATTTTCTTTTTCTTCACTTGCAAGTTTTTCGGATAGTTGTGATCCCAAGCTGGGCCTGTTTAACCTCTGGAACGCCGAAGCGCGGATCCGCGCGGCAGTACTAGAATGCCTAAGCGCGTATCCGCGCGCATCCGATATCGTGTAGGTTTTGCGCTATTTTAATCAATAATACAAGGGAATAGAGTTTAAAATAGTGTTTTTCTTAATCCTAATGAACGAATGAACCATAAACAATAGTCACCCACAGAGTACAATGTCAAAAAACCGGTCAATTCAAGTGGTTGAAATTCAAACTTGCCGAGTGCGCGCAAACAACTACGAGGTCGACAAAAAAGTGAAATTCTAAGGAAAATAAGCTTATTTACGAAATAAGGGGTAAGTAATCATTATTTATAGTTCTTCTGCTATCCACATAAATAAAATTTTGATTGAATCTATGCATTATTATCGTATTATCTTGAAACCAAACTAACATTCTAAAGTACTTGGAATGTTTGTTCCATGTTTGTACACATCTCTCAGTATGTTTGTATTGACTTACTTGTATCATTTTGATGGGAATTTTGTCCCTTCTATATATTTCAATTCAATAATTATGTTGGATAAATAGTGTAGCAGATAAATGCCTTTTTTGGCCATCATGTCTAAAATACACGCACACATGCACACATACGATGTTGTATGTTCACTCGCCGCGTAAGCGCGGATCCGCGCGACTATACAGGTGGCTCTTTCCTATTTCGAAACACATCATGCCATGTAAACATTGAATATTTTAATATGAAGACATATTTTACGATTTAGAAAATAACATAATAATGATAATATAAGTTTATTTCCAATTTTAATCTATAAAAAAATATCACATATAAATTAATTATATAATAATAATTATTATAATACATAACTAATAACTCCATTTTTTTTCCTTTCTTTACTTTAAATAAGTTTGTAAATTCTTCAAGCTTTATATGTATATTTATTTATACTATCTGATTAAAAATGCTGTTAGGATATGATCTTTTGGAGTTGCGTTACACGATGAAGTTCTATTCGTCGCTCACGTGTCACGCGTTTTCCCGTTGTTTGCGTAATATACCGCTTCATTCCAAAAGGACGACCTTTTGAAATGAAGCGGTAGCGAATGATGTTAGGATACGAATCCTAACATCATTTGAACCTGATAATATTATATTATGTTTACTAAATATTATATATAAATACTATATAATATAATAAATATCGCGTCGATCTTGCCCTCGATAAACATAGTCTTTTTTACAGAAGAAATAATGGCGGATTTACCACTCCAACCATCGCTAGTACTGGGCATGGTCGTCGATCGTACTCCTGAAAGTAGTTTTAGGGTACGAAGCAACGACCAAGTAATATTAGAGAGGAGTGCGTCAGGGAGTCTTAGAGTACGTATAAATCTATATCTAGTGAACAATTTTATTTTGTGTCTAATGCATATTTTATGATTCATGATGATCTACAAATTTTTTGCAGCAATTTAGGCCCCAAGAAATTCTTGGAGGGGAAGGGGTTGAGGTGGTTGAGGCCACGCAGCCTTTTTCACACGGACAGTGTATGTATACTTTTTTACTAACTGTGTTGCCTATTATTATTATTAGCCCCAGCAAACTAGGGATACATTTTGTGTGTGAAAGAATGTTTACGTAAGCCTTGGCAGACCAAAATTATTAAAAAAAATATTGTAAAAATGTAAAATGTAAATATTGTTTATCAATAAAAATATTTTACTCTACTTTTTTTTTTGTATATCCTAACTATTTATCTACACCATCTCAATAATATTAAATAATAACACGTAATTGTGATTGGTACACATGTCCCTTTTTAGCGTCTATACGACCCCCTGTATAGTCGCGCGGATCCGCGCTTAGGCAGGTGAGTAAAGATTACTTCGCGCGGATACGCGCTTCGGCAATTGAACGCAGTAGGCCGTTCACTCACACATGTATAGAACAGTAGAAATGTGGTGCGAGAATATGCTGTGTTTATAGTTTATTTTCTCAAAAAAGTTGCTCCACAGAGTACTACTGTCTTATACACATCGACAGTCCATTTATTTAACATTGCGATACCGCTACTTCCATAGATAAAAGAGTAGATCTTCATAAAAAAAAGCTTGAACGAAAATAACCTACTCTAAACACAATTGTTAGATTCATTTGGCAAAAAAATTTTCATTAGAAGGATTATGTGATTTATTGATAACTATAAATGAAAAAGGACATTATATTTTACCTAAATAAGCACGAACATATGACTTACAACAATGTGACGATGTGTTGTGAGCCTCGAAAAGTGAGCAACGAACAAGTGCAAAATGGCGATTCTTCTGGAGAAATGTGGACTTTTGATAATAATTTTTCGGCGACAATTTTCTCTAGAAATGCGCTGTTTTTCATGTTAATGAATTCTTAGGTACATGGTGAATAGTTAGTGCTAAGTAAAAGTAAAAATAAAACAAAGTAGTTGACAGAAAACATCATCAATGCAGGAAGAGGGAAAGAAAAACCACATTGTTTACTTTTTGAGGCTGTAAAATAAAAATAAATGACGACCTTACAATCTTATTGTGTTTATATTACTTGTTCATTATTGGACTTTCCATAACAATCATAAATTTCATAGGTTCCATACATTTTTCCAAATTTCCAAGACATTATCTAACACGCTGTCACTCGCGCTAATTTACACCGTTACGCCCGGCGCACAAGGGTGCAACATTTTCGGTGGCTCTGGCAATCCAAAGGTTAATTACCTCTTTGGTTTGTAGGTAAAACAGATTCGTTTTGTATTGCTCTTTCAATAGTATTGTTTTCTGGTTGTGTTTGATTTGCAGAATTCTCCGAAAGTTGTGATTTAACAGTCGAGCTTCGCCCATCACTATCTGTGCCACTATCCTCCTCCTTATCACTTTCATCGTGACTGGATAAAGCGGTATCGAACTCGTTATCTTGGTCTAACTTATGTTTTTCTTCTATTTCTCCTAGACCTTGTTTTTAATTGTTAATTTCCTGTTTAGACTCCTGAGGTTTAGTCATGTTCACCTCTTCTTGTACTACATCTTTGTTGTCTTCTCGAATGTTTTTATCAATGTCAGTTTTATTTTCCTTATGTATCTCTTAATTTTTTTTTGTCTCCATGGTTGTTTCAGGGTAAGCAGACTTTTCGATAGCTGTGGTCTCTGCCCTAGTCTCTGCCTGTTCCTCCGGAATACAGGCAATCGATCCCAGTTCCAGAGTCTTATTAACCAATTATATGTTTGATAAGACTCTGTATATGTTGACATATTGAAAGCTACATTGATAGAAATGTCTACGGCATGGATTTTGCGAGAGCGCATAGCACAAACACTCACCGTTCTCATCTCATCGGCGACCTCATCGGCTCTCTTAGCGACGTAATTGTCTTCCAGACTGGCGTCCATGCCACCTTTTCCGCAATTCTCCTTTATCTGGAACATGAAGCGACAGGGTTAAACTACATAATTCTGTTTGATACGTGGCTTTTTCCTAGTTTTCACAAAGGGTTGTCGTAAGGAACTTGTTATGAGGAAGAGGAATTTCATAAAATCGATTTTGAGGAATAAGATGAGGATGGGAGGATGAGGAATCTGGCAGACTAAGAGAAATAGGATGCAGAAGACCTCTCTCTCTCTCTCTCCCTCACACACTTCGTTTCAACAAAACTTATAACTTTCCTTCATTTAAATTCCTCTTAAAAATAACAAGAGGAATTTTTTAAAATCAATTTTGAGGAAAGGATGAGGGACCTCAAAAATATGAGGAAATTCCTCATTTTGAGGAAGAGGAATCCTCAATCAACCCTACTTACACACGACGACCTATTATCAAAAATTTAGCTAACATAATCGTCAACCTATTATGTCCCCAACGAGGGGCACAGGTCTCTTCCCTACGGAAGGTAGCTAACATAGAAATTTTATTTACATGAATTGTATTGTTACACCTACAACCACTGAAATATGCATCCTCGCGAAGGATATTAGATTATATACAGGACACGAGGCGCCGATGGTGTAAACCCATGCTACTTCATAGTACGAGTTTTTACCATTGAAATGGGATTAGTAGGCTACGAATAGTGTCAAGGAAAGAAGCATTGCCTTACTAATATCACTCTATGGAACACTATCCACCGTGGTCTTCCGAGACCACGGTACTTGAAAAAGTGCCGAAACGTCGGAAAATTGTAGAAAAAAAAAATTGTAAAATAAACGACTAAAATCCGTGTAAAAACAGTTTTTATTACCACTATCCATTTTGGAGACTCGCCCCCTGGTGTGAATTTAACACCCTGCCCCTAAAACACCCTTCCTCTAAAACAATCCTCAGAGGCAGTAGAAATATCCTGCTACAAACTATTTGAACTGCCTCTGAGGAGTGTTTTAAGGAATTGTATGTTCATAAATAATACCGTAGACCTTCAGCCTGGGACCTCGCAGCTCAACGGTGAATAAACAAAAGGGAAAAGTTTCTATTTTGCCCCATCTATAATAGCATAATCTATAATGACCATACTTTGTTGGGCTCGAATCCCACAAGAGTCCACCGCATGTTCTATATAAAGTCATCTATTTTGTGCCTACTGAACTATATCAGACTATATTATTAAACTAGCTGTGCCCCGTGGTGTTACCCGCGGTTTATCGATTTTCCAATTGGAATAAGATATTTTCCCGCAGTAAAACGAAGCCTATGAGTTAAGCTGAATTTAGTCTTACGCTCACCGTCAGCGCTCATAGATCAGCGAGTTCATCAAAGCTGAGGCTCAGCGTGGCTCGTTTCAGTATCTTACTGACCGCCTTACTGTACAGACGAAGACCAAAACGCGGAGTGTATTAGTTATTGCTCCTTTGTACTACCTATCTCAAAAAAATTAAAACCGGCGACGACGAAAAACGCATCTTTATTTTTGTAAAGTGGATCGGATGCATCCGACAATTTCTTCCTCAGGCGTATCTAGTCGATAACTCGACCTGTATCTATTTCGCGATTTGCCATGACTGTACACGCTGACGACGTCCGCTCCGTTCGACACTACAACGCTCACTGAAAGCTAGGCGTGATCGTTGCAAAGACGAACCGTTTTATAAGACCGTTTTGTGTTCCGCGACGATAGGACCGTTTTATGTTTCATTATAAAGCAGTGCCAGAGACTCCAAAGCAGTGCCAGCGTTTGTTCGTCGCGAGACCAGTCCTTAGATTGTTTGACGCGGATATGTCCTTTAGTGCTATATTAATAGAGCCTAGAACGTAATGAGATCATTGCGACGTCGTCGTCGGCTCCTTGCTCGTTCCGTTCGTTTTGGTCTGTGATACAATAAAGTAATCTTTATGTCTATTAGCATACAGTCGAATATCGTGTAAACAACTTATTTTTTCCGATGTCTCGTGATTTCGTCTCGTTCGCACTCGTTTGACCGTCCTCTGCGCCTTGCTCGTTCGCATACAATGAAACCAGTTGCGAACGAGGACCGTTTCGAGGACCTGTTTTCGTTCCAGAAAAAACGGTTGCGTTTCGTCGTCGAAAAATCGGACAACGACCCACTCCTACTGAAAGCAGAGGCGCTCTAGCGATCGTCAGCGTTGACAGCTACGCGGCGCCGACGCGCGACGCGTACGGCCGCCATCACCGCTGACCACCGTGCGCGCTGTTAGCTATGCGTCATTCAAAAACGCTTCCTAGATGTTCATATATCTCGACCATCAGCGCCGACGGTGCGCGTGCGGTCGGCGTGAGACTAAATTCAGCCTTAATCCAGGGTATCAGCAAACTTTGTACCAAATTTTATTAAAATCGCTGCAGCCGTTTAGACGTGAAGAAGTAACAAACCTACACACTCACAAACTTTCACCTTTATGATATTAGTGTGATCGTTAGTAGCAGTAGGTCAGAAACCCAGATCAGGCGCAGAAGAGATTTGTTTATAAGTAGCCTTTTCCTAAAACATTCTGATAGTTACATCCTAAAATGGGATCAAACTAATAGGGATCTTAACAAAAGGGATCTTTTTTATTCTTAGACAAAATATTGATCATTATTCTACGCACCCTTTAAGTAGTATCTAGACATCTTACTGAAACTTTTATTTTAATGTTAATCAAAGCACAGAAAAACTTGGTATATTCAATAATGCTTAATTTCTATGGTAAACGCTTTATTTAATATGCACACAAGTATTGGTGTCGGTGGTGGTGTGTTCGTGTCTGCTTCTGCTTGAAAAAGTGGGAGGGAGGGCGGTGCATTAACTAACCGCATGGTGCTTGTGGGATTTTTTGGTGGAATTTAGCAAAGTAATTTTAACTTTTTAACTATAGCATTATTTCTATACCTGTGGTAGCCCAGTAAGTAGAACAATGGACTCAGAAGCGAGAGACCCAGGTTCGATCCCAAGCGGGGGCATGAATGTACTTACGACTTCGTTTATTTTCAAAGTTACGTACATCTGCCAATTTATAGTAGCAATACCACACGCTAACTGTAAAGAAAAACACCGTGAAACCCGCATCTTGGTGGGCTCTGCACGTATCGTCCAGTCTTTCCTGTGGGCTAGGCCTAGTAAGATGTCAGGTGGTATAGGTGCCGGGCAAGCATACTCCATCTCAAACAAAGTCCCAGGTACTGCAGCGTTCGAGTAGTCCTTTCACCCATCTAGTGTGAGTGAAGGTGCCACTGGAGACAGCATAAATCATACCATTAGGTAAATGCAAAGGCTAAAGATAGTATTTCTAGTTAAGGATGCAACAAATGTAAAATTTTCGAACACACAAACACATATACCCAGACCCAGACCCACACACAGACTCCATTGTGTGTGGGTCTGGGTGTATGTGGGTATTTCTATACTTACTAGAAGGGTCCAGCCCGTGTATTATTTTTGTGAACTTTGTTATGAAATAAACAATTTCAATAAAAAAAATTACTATTACTATTATACTACTACTATTTTTAGTAGACGGCCTCTGTGGCGCAGCGGTCTGCATCTGCCTACAATGCAAGAGGTCCCGGGTTCGATCCCCGGCTGGGGACAAAAAAAACCCCAGGTCTTGGATGTTTACATGTTTGTGAAGTCGTTGTTTCTGGTTCCCACGACACAGGGTATCCTAGTGTGGGGCCAGAAGCAATGTATGTAGCTGTATGTAAATGTTATGTTATTTTTATGCACTCACCAGCATGGTAAGGTCGTCAAGATAACTCTCCAAGGCCTGGTCTTCCGGTGCGTCGAGCGAATAAGTAATTTCGCCCGAAAACTCCATTTGCGTAATCTTCTCGGCGTCTTTTAAGATTTCCTTGTCTGGATTTCAAAGAAAAAGTGTCGAGTGAGTATAAAGACTTTTCTTTCATTAACATTTCTTAGAATCGATAGCTAGTAAATGTTGTATGTATTGATGAGACGTAACACTACACGATATTAGAATTTTCGTTTTGTTACAAGTTGTTTTTGATAAAGAAAAATTGTTTCCAAAGATATAAAGTGTTCTAAATCGATAACTTCATACAGAATTAAAAATATATCTAGATTGTCCGTAAATTTACTATCTATCGAACATTCAGATCACATTTATCAAGGGTCCGTAAGGCACTTAGAAAGATTTGTAAAAAATGTGTTCTGAAATGTAAATATTTTTTTTTATCATATCTTGTAGAATCTCGTGAAGGCTTCCCGACCAAGCTCCAGTATTTATTTATTTATGTATTGAATCTCCGCATACGTAACTCGCCTAGTGTCTTGGATTATGTTGTTCGCTGCTAACAAATTTTTTTCACTAACAGCCGTCAAAGGGTGTTTTTTCATCCCCTTAAGTTAGTCGACCGCGCTTCATTTCGTTTTACCAACGACATCGACACACCCCTTAGAAGTCTATCGTAGGATTCGTCCGGTTTCATACTTCGTCTTTGTCGTTCCCTCCTGAAGTCATGACTGAGGATGGTGAACATGGGACGCACGTTTCCACAGCGAACGGTTTTCCGCCATGAGGACCGCCTGGTATACGCTGCCAGTCTGTCCTCCTAGAACTCTCCATCAAAAAGCACCTATCTACGTTTCCAAGTAGCCCGTAGCCTTGGCAAGTTTGCCAAGAAAAGGCCATCAGCTTCTTTGGACACATCATGCTTTCTCGGAGGCTTTGTTTGGAGAGGCTCGTCACCGGCCAGGTGGATGGCTAACGCGCCAGAGGAAGGGCACAGACGAGATGGTCAGACGATAGAGATAATGGTCAGAGATAATGAAAAAGAAAATTTTAAGCAATAATCAAATACTAAAAGAAATCTCACCACCAGTCGGATAGTTGGGTGTCCTGCCGGGCACCACGGTGTTGTCACTGATCTTCTTAGCAGCCTGCGCTTTGGGTTCAGTTAGCTGTTTTTTGAGTCCAGCTGCCTGTGTTTTGGGTTGATTTGGCTGCTGTTTGGGGCCAGTTGGCTGCGGTTTACCCGCTCTTGGGTTCGGCTTGGGGACCGGTGCTTCCTTGAAGAAGTCTCCCGCGAGCGCAGCTTCTACTTCTGCAGTTCTCTCTTCGATTGATGCTGTCAAGGAACATAACATTATAATATATTATGATATGACAGAAACTAAGTTTTCGGGTACCGATAAGATCCTTTTACCATGTGTATGACCGTACGTCTTTCTACGGGGTGTATATTTTTAGCCCTAATACTATAATAATAATTCAGCCTAGATACGTCCGACAGTAGGGCACATGCCTTCTCTGAGAGAGGACATGGGCTTAATCACCACGCGTGCCCACCGCGTGTTGGCAATTTCAAACGCTGAGTTATTTGAACTCCTCAGACGGTCAGGTTTCCTCATGATGCATTTTAGCCCTAATATTATTAGGGCTGAATTGCAACCAGGAGAATTGTTCACAGAATATGTGTAGCAAAACTGTAGTTTGAAAATAGGGTCAGGGTGGATTTTGTTTCCTGTTGCCTTTTTCTCCACTACAACAAAAGCGCCCGAACAGCTAAAATAGTATCAATATTCAGCAAACAGAATGTACATTCTTCATATTCCGTTTATTATTAATTCAAAACCTGCGTTTTTTCTCCAAGAAGTAAGAAGAAAAATCGTATTTTTATATTTATAAAAATACGATTTTTCTGAAGACCAACTTCTTTAGCATTTGAGTTTGTCCAATAACATGTTGCATACCCTACGTCTAGGACATTTTATCTCATCTTGACTCTTCCATCAGCCATAATCTGATAGATTTCTGTGTAGTGTTTGGATGCTACTTTAATGAATCGACTACAGCTTAACACAAGAAACTAACATCCTGACAGTTGCCAGGCAGTATATGAAAACGCTATGTGCGTCAGGAAAAATATAAGTAACTTTAAAACTTTGGGTAGTCACAATGTAAATACTAAAAATAAACATAAACTCTCGTTCCCACTATTTAGGCTGGCAAAGGTTAATACATCCTTCATAGGGCATTGTATACGTTTCTATAATAAAATCCCTGAAGATGTATTAAGTTTGCCTGAAACGCGGTTCAAAAATGTGTTAAGTACACCTTGTGCCAAAATAGCTACTATAACATAAAGGATTATTTAGATGACAATGATGTCTGGAACTAAAGCAGTACAATGCATGAGTTCTATGTTTCAAAATAATTATGTAAACTCTGTTAATTAAGGACTCTGAAAAGACTAAGTTTGGAGTTATTTTGTCCATTATTTCTCCAAAATTATCTAGATTTTGAAATGGGCACCTAGTTTGAATTGTAACGTTCACTAAGCCGCAGTTTCTGCGCTACTTTTTAACAAAACCTTTTCATTTCACATCATCTTGTCATCAAGGAAGTCCATTCGCATGTCGCTGTTGATATTGTCTAATATCATGGCAAAAAGTACAGTATTGATTTGGTATCCACAGAAGTAACTTGAACCGTATTTTTAACATACGATGATCTAAGTTACTTCAGAGTTTCGAAGACGATCTTGGTAGCGAAAATGAAGTGAGTACGCCGTACAGCCGCTGTAAACCGTGAAAACAACATACCTTTCAGGTCCGCTTCAACTTGCCGCCTGCACGCGATTAACACTTTCTTGACGCTGTGCCGTTGCATGTATCGCGAGAACATATCGGCCACCGATACATTCACTTCGTCGCGCATAAGTTTGTCTAGTCTAGCCTTGACGGCCATCTTGTAATATTTAACGACCTTCGGGGTCTCATTCAAGGCGATCTCTTTCGCTATTTTGCTGACCGTCTGCGCGCGCCAAGTACGGTCCCTCATGGGAATGAAGTCCCCGGGACCTATCTTAGAGCCGGGCCTGTCTTTGTCGACCGGGTGTACCCGATCGCCCGCACGGTAGTCTTGGGCGCCGAACCCTTGTTCTCGAGCCCTCTTCGGGAACTGCTCGTGCCTGTCGAGCGCCGGCCTCTTCCGATCCGACCAAGACTCGCGCTCGTCCCGCTTGCGAAAGCTTTGGGAGCTTCCCTCGAAGCGAGAGCGGCTCCGATCGCCGCTGCGGCTCCTGCGCCTATCGCGAGAGCGCTTGACATGATCGCCGTACGGCGTCGGTTGGTCTTGTGGTTCGAAGTAGGCCGGGTTCGGTGGGAACTGGTTGACTTCGCGCTCGAAGCGTTGCGGGGCGCTCGGCTGTTGGTTTTGGTCAGGCTCGTACTGATGCATAATTTCCGGGGGCGCGTGAAGAGCCAGATAGTCAGGGTTGCCGCGGAACTTGCGCGCGTTGAAGTCGTCAGGTTGCTGCAGCGAGGTCTCGCGCCTTTGAGGGCTGAACCTCTGGCGCTGAGGGCTTGGAGGCCTCACGTAGCCGGTGCCGGCGTTGTCGTCACGACCCTGCGGGTATAGGTCCCTTTTAACGCCCTGTCGGGGCTCCCAAGTCGGCTGTTTGGAAATTTTGTCCCGTTGATTGTCGAATCTGGTGTCGTGACGGGAACGCCCGCGGCTGGGAGACCTGGAGCTCGACCTCTGACGGACCCACTGGTTTCGATTGGATCGATCTTGGTCCCGATTATTTTGCTGGCTCTTGTTCCACTTTTGATACTCCTGGCCCTGTTGGTCCCAATGTGGAGCATTCGGTTTCTGCGCGGCCCAGTCGGGTTGCTGGGCTGGTACGTCAGATACACCCCCAGATAGGTAACGCTGATTGTCAGCCTGATAGCCGACCATAGAGTTGTCCTGTGAACAAAGCTTTAAAACTTAGGTTATGTAGCACGGCCGTAAATCCCCGGTTGGCTCTGATTGAGTCTGATGTACCGTTTTTTGGGAAAACGTTACAACACAATTGTTACTACAATTGTTGTGAGTTGGGCGAGCGCGTTGAACTCTGTTTACTTTTTCTAAAATTGCTGATGTAGGTCATACATACTGTAGTACAGAGTTAATATGGATACCCGAAAACCCGGAAAACGACAATCCGAATAATGATACATCTGGAAAAATGTACTTAACTTTATGCAAAGTCGAGACCAGCAGTCACTGGATATTTCCAACGCACCAATGTTTTTACACGTCCAGACTATCGAAACTCTATGTTACATCACTCTCAGGCTTTCCAGATCCCTATGTCTATCGATCCATGAGGATTGTGCAATAAAACTGGAGGGATTTTATATCAGTACTTTGCAGTACTATACGATTGTTGACCAAGTTGGGCTGATTAGAGTTTCCCTAAAGGTAAGCCCAGCGCTTTGCTTGATTAACGATCCATAGATCGTTGGATAATGGTTAAAAGCGTTCAAAACTACAAATTAAAACAGGACATCGTCTTTAAGACGCGAGTTAATTAGACCACAGTTTTCGCACTTGAATATATCCTTTAGAGAGATTTTTCTGAGAGATCTTTCTGAGAGAGAGGCCAGAGAGAGGCCGCGAGAAGGATCTAATTGACTGTCTTCAGAAAACTGCATCATGTTTTCTCCTTAGCTATTTATTAGACCCTAAAGACGCAAGTCTTTAAATAGTGCGTCCCGTCATTTGACTTTAGGAGCTAATGGATACTGACGGCAGGATCAGTCCTCAGATTCGAAATCGATCAGCTTATTATAAAACGGGCTATGCCCGAAATCTCTTTCATGGATCACGACAGAAATGAGAAAATTGGCCAAAGAACTAAGGTGATTGACATAGAGCATAAGATTAGTAAGTAGAAGTGACAGTGGCCCGATCACATCTGCCGAAGAACCTATAGTCGAAGGGGTACCTAGAAAGCTTCTTGAGTGGAGAATCCGAACTGGCAAACGCAGCGTAGGACGCCCAGTAGCTTGCTGGACCAACGAGGCACATTGCTGGCAGCCGCTGGATGAGTATGGCCGAGAATAAAAAGAAGAGGAAGGCCTTGAAGGATCCAGCAGTAGACGAATACAGGCTGTTTGATTGATTAATTGATTAAAGAATTAGCACTCATTATTGGGCCATAACGAGGATGTCAGAAAAGTCGATCGCTCTGATGTTGCTGCTGGGTCTCACTAACCAATTTTTGTAATGTGAATGTTCTGTTGTTTTTCTACACGTGAATTGTCACGGAAAGTCAGGACTGTTGGCTAGTCCTCGAATAGATCATCAGTGCCCCAACCCGAAAAATGCTCTTAGTTACGTAAGCAAGAGCATTTCGCGTTGGCGCGAGGCAAGCTCTGACTCTAAATTAGGATCATTTATTTTCAAGGCCTTTAAAAGCGATGGCCTGTCACACCGGATTCCAGTGAATGTCTGGAGTGACTCCATTTCGTGGGATATTCATCAGACCATTCTGGGGTGGACACTGCCGTCCCGGATCTGGGAGATTATTACGTAAGTATCCACTGAGTTAAGTGAAGATGACTTTTACTTTTTTTAAGCTCCTCCGGCTGTCAAATGCATACATTTTTTGACACTTAAGAGTCATCTAAATGCTTCACTCGATAAAGCGGAGTGCTACGTAATAGGAGGGCTGGGGAGCCGGATCTTATGTATACCCTTTTTTTACTGGCCCAATGGCTGCAATTTGACGTAAAGGTATACAGCCTTTCGTATAAATCAGTGTAAATACACTGTCTTGATTTTTTGGAGCGAGCATTACTGCAAGCTAGCGTGTCTAGGCCAGAAAATAAGCAGCAGTGGCCAAAGCTCAGGTCTTCGAAATATGCTAATCGAGCTGCTTTCTGAATTTATCAGATTATTCGTGCACCTATTTTGCAGAGTTCAAGTAAATTATTTTGCGCTCGCCATCTCTCAGGGATTGCAGAGATAAAGCATTTTTGTGAAGGAGAGTCAGTATATTTTCGATACTAGCATTTATTCTGCCGTCTACATCCACCTTTAAAAGTTAGCGGTGGGAATAGTATATTAAATTGCGCCAATCTGTGTTAACTTTGGAGCACACGATCTGTGCTACCTGTGTCAGTAATAATAAAAGAAAAACTGCAGCTGATTGTAAATTCATTGAGGGAGAATATTCACTCTACTTCTCGAATATGCATGTCCCATCAAAAAGTCACCAAAAACGAAAATAGCAGTATGCTGTTTTCCTCACAACACCTTGTCCAGCATGATTCTAACCAATTCTTTCTCCCCATCTTTGAAACATTCAGTTCTGACAGAGACATAGAGATTAGGTCAATGATGGAGAGATAGACATGTTTCTAGTGTAGACAGCTATCATCTCATTTTTCCCACTGCTGAACACTGAATATCCTTAGGATATTCTTTGAAAACCAGACATAAAATCTTTCTTAGGAAACTAAATCCCACAGACTCCATTGGCTCCGCACGTTTGACCTGCGTGAGCTCCAGGCGGACTTGCAAGAAACCGCGCAGGACAAGTGGCGACTTCTTGTATTGGAGGCCAAGACCCACTTCGGGTCACTGAGCCAGCGGAGTAAGTATTCTTTGAATTATCCAGGATATTATTTGTATGATATTGAACCAGTCAAATAAATATGAGTAAATCCATGTAAACCTGTTGTCTGTCACTTTGTTACCAAAAATTAAGTTACCTTCATTGTCCGATGGCAGTCAACATCTATAAGGAATTAAAAGACGTACCTGAGGAACCAAGTACATGCCAGCTGCCATACCATACCCCTGCATAATAGGCTGAGGGTTCATGTATGATGATTGCATCATGAGAGAGTTTGTGTGCATCATAGGATTCTGCGGTATGAATGCTTGAGGCTCTGCATACTGTAATGTGACAAAGAAATTATACTTTATTGCACACAAAACATTTAACAGGATATTACATAAGAAATAACATGTACAAAGGTGAACTATCTCTGGAAGAGATTTCTTCCAGCTTAGAGAGTCAGAGGCAGTAAAAATCGGGTCAATAGTGTACAAAATACACTACAGAAACTAAAGTTACGAAAAAAGAAAACAAAACTATACATAGACATAAATATGTAGTCAATATTTTGGTTTTTTTATTGTTGAAAATGGGCTTATTCTATCTATCTAGACTTCTATCTAGCCCGAGGGTGAAGATGAGGCATAGGACAGACCGAGTTTGCCCAGTAGAAGCCTGTTCACATGCATCATAGAGAGGTTCAGGTTATAAGCATACAGAAAACTGGATGCCAGCTTTGGCTGGTACTATGAAGGATGATGTAAAACTCTTAGTGCACCAGTTCGCAATGTCAACCAAGTATGGATGGAATTGATGGTAGTAAATAATACTGAAGTCTACACATTAGTAAAATTAGACCCAGACAGCCTTTTCATTATATTGCAAATGTACCTGTGACTGCATTTGACTGGGAATCATTGTGGCTTGTCCGTAATGGGGCTGACGTTGGTCTTTCTGCAATCCTGGTTGGTAATCTTTGGTGGAGCGGAAGGGCTGTTCAGAGCCGGGCTGGGGGTGACAAGAAAAAACTTTTATTGATTTGTGAAAGTTGCTTAGATTATTGAAGCAACATTTATGTAAATGATAGATATTTCAGTGTTTTATTAGCTTTGACTAATTGGTAACAAATTAAATGTTAAATTAATATCTGCAAGTAGACAAACATATTTGGGTAAAATAGGTGGTTTTAAGTATCATTTAAGTGTTATTTATGAAAAGTAGCCTCCACTATAAAACTTTTTAAGGCAATTTTGAGACATGTTTCTATAAACTTGCTTTAACTCCGTCTAAAGCGTGTTTCAGTGAAATCAGCTTTATATGGGATGGTTAATCTTTAATTGCAGTGCACCCTAGGCCTAACTTACCCGTTTCTTTCTAGCATCTTCTACATAGAGCTGTAGTCCATCCACGAACAGCCCATTGACTTTCCTCACGACAACAGCGGCGTCTCCATCATCCGCAACGCCGACTGTGACCTTCTTGGTGGAACCTTCTAACACAAGGTTGTCGAGTATCAGTTCGGCAAGGCCGCACTTTTCGACCAGCAAGGTTTTGACATCGCTGTACCGGTACTGGAAAATACGAGCGGAGTCAGCTTCTCAGTACCTATGTAAAATTTGCAGAAAAACCAGAAGCAGTTGCAAAACTTGAAGGTTCTAGCGGTGAAGGACAGCTGGACACAAGAGCAATAGAATGGATGCATATGTGCTGAGTTTTTTCTTATTATTTGTAAGGTAGGAACGTTTGGCTTACCTTTGTCGGGAGATTATGGATAGTCAAAAGCATTTTACTGAAACCCCCTTGGGTAGCAGCAGCTCCACAGAACACCTATGTTACACGCTGCCTGTTTGGTCTGAATTAGGTACCAATTGTTTTTATTGATGCTTGTACCCCTTAGTGGTTGTATATTCTTTGGTGGCACTTGCAAGGAGCTGGTATGCTAGTGTGCAAGCTACAGGCATGTGTATGTATCCCCGGCTTTACAGTCTGTAGGGATTTTTCTGACAGCTAAGAAAAGACAGCGTTTTGTTTTCAAGTAAGGGAAGGGTTTTTTTTTTTTTGCGTTATGGCTCTGCACGGTTTGTGCCTACGCCAGTGTCAAGTAGGTATTAGGTAAAGGTAGGGAAACGAAACGTAATATACAAAATTAAAAAGGAACGGAATTTGGAAAAGGGTATAAGATTCAGCTGTTAATAACATTGGGATACAAAATAAAAATGAATAAAGGAATAATGAGTACATAAAAAATATTTACATAAGGGCATTTTACATATTATACAAAACTAAATTTTAATATCGTTCTTGCTTAAAAACTTTGCTATACATTTATAAATATTTACATTATAACTACATAAGAGGCAGGACGCAGAGGAAGGGAAAGGGACGCCAAGGGAAATCAGGGAAGAAACAAAAAAGGAACGATCACAATCAGGACAGGAAAATAATAAGTGATTAATATCTCCCACCTCAGCCCCACAGGCACAGGCAGGACCCTGCACAATGCCAAGTCTAGCAAGATGAGCCGGAGTTGAGGTGTGGCCTAGACGCATTCGAATCAGGCTTGATGTAATTTTCTTACTAAACTTAGCATCTGCACTACAAAACCAGGGCTTTCGCAAAATATGAGGTTGGATTCTACGGTAATAAATGCCTTTTGACTGGTTCTCTGTCCAGGTTCTATCCCAGGAATCCTGGAGATAAACTCTGGGAAGAGTGGACAGGTCGTTATGATGATTTTCATACGGGAATACGTCTCCGCACTCCACCGCAGAATTCGCAAGTTCATCAGCCTTTTCATTACCAATTATGCCACAGTGGGAAGGGACCCATCCAAATTGCACAGTAAGATCTTTCTCTGAACAAATAAGTAGCAACTTGCGGATACCAAAATTTGTAGAGTGAATGGTAGAGAAAAACGGAAATTTAATTAATGCCTGCAGAGAGCTCAATGAATCTGTCAGCACCAAAGTATTCCTAAGACCCATTAATAAAATATATTCTACAGCTTTAAAGAGACCATAACATTCTCCAGAATATACTGAAGATTCAGCCGGAAGTTTAATTTTTTGAACTATTGCATATTGTGCATGAAAAACACCTACACCTACGCAACTGCCTTGATGTTTTGAAGCATCCGTAAAAATGGTGTGCCACCCCTGGAATTGGTTGTCTACTAGGTTATTGAACTCGGTATTTTGACAGATATCATGTTTAGAAATTCCTAAATTAAGACTAACGTTTGGGATTTGAACTAAAGAGTTGTAAGGACAATGAAAAATAGGAAGCAAATTAGAGTTATGGCATGGAGCCTCAATAGAGTTAAATTTCTGGAAGCTCTTAACAAGACACGGAGTAGCCCTGTGAGACCAATACTTGGACTTTGTAATAAGGTCTGAAAGATGTTGTAATCTGCCAAGCAAAGGATGATGAGTAAGCTGCAAGCAACGACTCAAAAATCTATCAGACAGGTATTGACGCCTTAACCGGAGAGGTGGCTCTCCACACTCTACTTGCATGCAATTAATAGGACTAGATTTCATTGCTCCTAAGATGATTCTTAAAGCCTTGGACTGCACAGCATCCAATTTCTTAAAGCCAGCAGAGCTACCAGGCTCCAATAAGAAGGTTCCATAATCCAGAACACTTCTAATTAAAACATTATAAAGCAACCTCAATGAAAAAGGATGAGCACCCCACCATACCCCTGAGAGGCATCTAATAATATTTAATAAGCGATCACACTTGGCAGCAATATATTCACAATGTGGCAGTCCGGTAAGTTGACTTTCTAAAATAACTCCTAAAAATTTTACTTGAGTTTTTACTGGAATGGGAGAGGAATTAAATTCAACACAAATGTGTGGACGCTTTCTCATTCTTGAAAATAACACCACAGCACTTTTACTGACAGACAGGTCCAGTCCATTAGTGGATAGCCATTGATGAAGCATTGACAGAGAAGTAGTAAGAGATGAGCACATAGAGTCTATTGAGTTACCCGTTGTATAAAGAAGAAGATCATCTGCATATTGCAAGACTTCTATAGAGCTACAAAGGGCAGAATCTAAATCATAAGTGAGAGAGCACTGACCCTTGAGGGAGACCTCTCCAAACTAATCTAGATATTTTTTTGTCATCTATATACAAATTAATTGACCTTTCTGAAAGTATATTTACAATAAAATTTACAAGCAAATTGGGGACTTTTAATAATTGAAGTTTTTGTTTCAGGACAGACACAAGTACACTATCATAGGCAGCTTGAATATCAAGAAACGCTGCAAGAACTGAATTATTATTAGAAAAAGCTATACGAATGTCAGTGGTGAAAACACCTAAGCTGTCAATAGTACCTCTGCCTTTTCTAAAACCGTACTGGGAAGGAGATAAAAGATTATGGCTCTCAATGAACCACTCAAGACGAATTTTGACAAGGTATTCAGCAATTTTAACTAGAACAGAGGATAGAGCGATAGGTCTGTAAGAAGAAGGGTCAGCAGAAGGCTTATTGGATTTTAAAATTGGAATAATGGTTTGGGATCTCCAGGAGAGAGGAATAATACCTGAAACTACAGTGGAGTTAATCAATTCTAGATAAGTTAGTAGAGTAGAATCACTAAGATTAACAATAAAAGAATAAGGGATACCATCTTCTCCTGGGGCAGAATCCCTAACATGAGAGAGGATCCCTTTTAATTCCTCTAAGGTGAAAGGCGAGTTTAAATCAGACCGACTATGCACAATATGGCAACTGGGAAAAATAGATGTTTGTTCTGGAATAGAGGGAGGGGCTAGGTGGTCCATAAACTCATCAGCTAGGGAAGGGGACATTTTGGGAGTGTCAGAATTATTGAAGGCTGACCTAAACCGTTTTATGTTTTTCCAAACAGCAGATGGAGGAGTATTAGGTGAAATAGAAGTGCAAAATTTTTGCCAACCTTCATATTTTTTCTGTTTCAAAAGTTTTTTAGTAGTTCGAGATACTTCTAAATAAGTGTCAAAATTGTCTGGAGTCATTTCATCACTATACAATTTTTCAGCTTCCTTTCTCTTTTTTACAGCCTCTGAACAATCCGCATCCCACCAAGGTGGAGAAGGGATTTTGCCAGAAGCCCTATTTTTAAGAGGAAATGTCTGATCTGCAGCCTGCATCAAAACCTTAGCAAAGATCTCAGCATCAGAGGTACATAGAGATTCGCAATCTCTGACTTTTTGCTCCACACATTCTTTAAAAGAACTCCAGTCTGCATTACTTAATTTATGCTTAATACGGGGCTTAAATGTTGAAACAGAAGGTTTACTATTTGGGAATGAAATAAGTAAAGGAAAATGATCACTGCCATATGACAATGAAAGAGGATACCAATTTAAACACAAAGCAAGATTAGGAGTGCAAAAGGTCAAATCAGGAGCACTAATTCCTTCATCAGGCTTAGTATGACGGGTAGGTAAACAATTATTTAAAATACAAAGATTATGGGACTGAATGATGTCTAGTAATTGTTCCCCATAGCAAGATGTAAAAGAACTACCCCATGCCTGGTGTTGACAGTTCAAGTCTCCCATCACCAAAAATGGTTTTGGGAGGATACTAATTATATTACTAATTTCTGTTAAAATATTTACAGACGGACGAGAAAAATATACAGAAACTATACAAATATTATTTACAATAGCAGCAACAACAGAAATGTCGTTGCTGTGAGAAGGGAGTGGAAAAGATGAAAATGAGAATGACTTATTGATGAGAATGGCCACTCCGCCATACCCATCATCTCTGTCTTCTCGAAGACAGGCATAACCAGTGGCTTTAAAAGAAAACCCTGGCTTCAACCATGTCTCTGAAAGAGTAAATATAGAGGGTTGGTACTTATTAAGTAAATGTATCAGGTCAGACTTTTTACTTATTATGCTTCGGCAATTCCACTGCAGGATCTTGCCTAAGTTGGCCATTTTTGGCTAAAGAATTTACAATTTGGATAATAGAGGCAGCGTTGGACGGTAATGAGTTATCACTATTAGTGAAAGATTTAGATATTAATTGAATTAAAGTTGAGATCAATTCTAATATGTTTGAATTGCTTTCCCCAGAGTCCTTGACTTTATCTTGTAGGGCACAGCCATTTGAAGGAGATGGAGGATCATATTCAGAAATAAGTGATCTATGGACAGCGCGATCATATCCTGTAGATGAGGTTTTTGGGGTAGATGGTTTACGAAAGACTGTTTTTTTATGTGAATTTGAGTTGAGTTTTTGATGAGGGGGTGATGGGAGGGGACGAGCAGAGAAATTGGGTGTTGGCGCAGAAGATAATACATCACTGTACGACTTATTTACTGGAGGATGTAACTTTATAGCTTCTGAGTATGAGACACAATTTTGTGCCATATAAAGTTTTACCCGGGTCTGCCTTTCATACTCTGGACATAACTTGTTTGTGGCGAAATGACTTCCATTACAAGATAAACAGACTGCATCATCATTCTCAATGTGACAAGAGTCACCTGAGTGATGCTGACCACATTTGTAACACCTTGGAGTGGAATTACACTTTGTCTTAGTGTGGCCGAAGCGGCAACAATTAAAACATTGTATGGTAGGGTACGAATAGAGCTCTACAGGTAGAGCATTGTAACAGAGAAAAACTCTTTTGGGCAACACCTGACCATCAAATGTTAACACAACAGTCTGTGAGGGTTTCCATGTAGGGGTTGGGCCGTGTATTTTATAATTAAACCTTCTAATTTTGAGAACCTTACCACAACCAATTGGCACAGAAATGTTGTCAAGTACCTCTTCAGGGGTCCACTCTGCTGGGACTCCTCTGACAACTCCCATCCTTGTGATGTTAAAAGATGGGATGAAAGCTTTGAAATTGTTTTTGTTTAAATCTGGGTCTAACAGGAACAAATTAGCATCATTAAAATCGGAAAACGAAATGCTCAGTTTGCTCCGGCTTAGTCGTTTGACACTACCATTAATTACATTTTTGAATCCACGTCTTTTCATATAGTGACCAAACGATACCGGGTGGAGAGTGGGAGAAGGTAAATCCTCAGTTGAATTTTTTTGTAGATGTATTATGTAAGGGGAGGCATCAGTCGATTCGTACTGAGTCCTGCCAACCTGAGGAGACTGAAGGGGCAGAGTCATGGGTAATGGTGAAACACCCGACACAGAAGAACCTGCGTCCACTTGGGACGAAGCCCCTTGTGAATCTGGCATTTCACACACAGTCGTTTTTTTACTGTCGTCGCTATCACATCCACAAACATTAACCGTATCTGAACCAAGTTTATGATGTTTCCTTCTTTTGTTACAGTGTCTGCAGACCTTGCGCTGCGCCCTGGTTCGTTTTCTTTTTTCTGATCTAATTGATCCGTCAGTGTCCATACCAGTGGACTCATTATTAATTGGGATAGTGATGTTAACACCGACCGAGGGGACTGTGCCCCCCGGATCGGGCGGCTCCTCCATGGGCCCAGACAGAAAGTAACAAAAAAAACTTACCAGATATAAAGAAAGTATATACAAAAACTATAAAAGAAACTCTAATCTACAATATATTACAAAAATATAAAAGAACTGATCTTATAATCCTATTTTAAAATAATTTTCAAATTCTTAACAAAAAATACGCCCGCCTAATTCAACGTTTCCCGCGCTTTTCCCGGGAAGGGTTTTTGTTTTTATAATGGGATATGCCACTTTCCAGTTTATTCTGTGGTCCGGTCCCAATCCACAGATCAAGTGGAATTTCCTCCCTCTTTTCTTTTTGCTCTTGCATTATTAATATTATTATTGTTATTTGATTTTCGTGCTAAAATCATGGTTGACGTTGATCAGTTGATCACAGATTAAATTCCCTCCAGTCGATGAAATCGCAAAACAGCAATAAAGTTTTTACCTGTGGCAAGCAATAACAAACAAAAAAAGGTAAACCCTTGCGATTCAGCGCCATCTCATCGTAGCTTTTAGAACTATTTTTTTTTTTTTAATAGCTGTCATGGCTGGCCTTTGTGTACTGGGGCCATTATATTGTTCTGCGATCTTTTGTCTGTGGTGTCACTTTAGTCTGGGTTCGGTAAAACGTAGTGTTTATATGCTCTGTGGGTTCGGTGTGCACTGTGCAGTGTACTATTCCGTAAAACCAACTAAAAAAAAAAAAGCAGTGTACTATTACACTATTTTCAGTTGCCGATTTTTTTGCAGAAAATGCTATGAAATACTGAAATCTACATCAGATTAAATAAAAGCATCAAGATGATGCTTACAATTCATGGCTTACCAAAATACGTAAGTTGCACACAAGTTTACTTCTTGAAAACTGCGCCAGCGACCTAACCTTAGCAATCTTTCAGATGAAATACAAAGATGTGAAGAAAATAATATTTGAAGAATGCGGCCTCGCGGACTATATTCTGGACAATCTAGTCGCGGACGGGATGGGCTTGAAGGTCCGCATAGGGGTGGCTGATGAGTCTGAAGGTATGACGCTGATGAGGCGTCTCGACAACTTCCAAATAAGCGGAAACACTCTATCGGTCAGGCCGATAGGCAAGGCAATGGTGAGGATACATGTTTTGTTAGTATATCATATCAAAATACTTCTCGAACATTTTGGCAACAGGCAATTTGTAAATACAGTTGCGAATAGTCAAAATCTTAGCCACTCACAAGTGTGCATACTATTTGGTTAGATTTGAGTAACTTTTGGTTGGTGAGATCTTAGCAATGGCAATGTTTTCTTGTTGTGAACTCTTGTTCTCCATACAACTTCTTTATTATTATAACACAAGCATTTTACATGAGGCCAGTCAAATAACAGAATAAAATCGCAAATTGTGATGCAGTTCAAACTTTTTTCATACAATGAATGGTTATAATGGCAGAGAGTTTCGGTTCTATTTAAAAAAAATATAGATTTGATGAGCAACTGGAGTCAATTTAGTTGAGTAAGTGAACAAGTTTACCCACCAACCGAAATCGAGCAAGTTGCGACTGGACTTGGTTGATGCAGTGAACTTACTCACAAGTGGCATGCAGTAGATCAATATTATGCGACTGAGCTGTTATTACTCGCCTTGATGTGAAGGTTTAAATAATTAAACCTAGTTCAATTACCTACAATGATTAATTTATTACATTATGACATTTTAGAAGAAATTTTTGATTTGATCAAATATGGTCACAGGTCGATATGAAGAAATACACTTGGTTATAGTTTAATTTGTTTTTTTTTTATTTACCGCGAATTTATCGTGTTGATATTGCGCAACTCGACTACAGTGCACTGAGTCAATGCGACCAACTTGAGTTGCAATTCGAGTCAGCCATTATTTGAACAATGGCTACATGAGCTTAGAAAAATGTGACTTGCCCCGTTTGCTTGCTAATTTTTGTAAGATTAAATGGGCTATGCATTTTGTTATAGTTTAATTTGTTTTTTTTTTATTTACCGCGAATTTATCGTGTTGATATTGCGCAACTTGACTACAGTGCACTGAGTCAATGCGACCAACTTGAGTTGCAATTCGAGTAAGCCATTATTTAAACAATGGCTACATGAGCTTAGAAAAATGTGACTTGCCCCGTTTGCTTGCTAATTTTTGTAAGATTAAATGGGCTATGCATTACTCAGAAACTATTAAATACATAAAAATTTACCTAAGCCAAACTCGATAAAGAATAGAGGTAAACAAACCAATTTAGGGTTATCACAACTCATGTTTTACAAATCTTCTATTGTTTACATGATTATAGCCTTTTACTTGCTAACTATTTATGAACAATTCCTTGCTTGCTAACTATTTATGCATATTTAACTAGAATCACTCAAATAACATGCATATTACCTTGTTATTTCGAAAAACTATAAAAAAAATCGACATTTATTTTACGCGACAGCCCTACAGAAAAAGAAACATGGATGAAATTCAGGTTTGACAAACATTTTGGGAAATTTTAGTTTATGCCAACAAGTGAAGTTTAGTCGTTTGCCATAAGTACATAGCATATTTGTGTCACAAAATGGCACAAGACACCAATATATATTGCCCCCATATCATTGTGAATGAAATCCGATAGAAATCATATGGGGGCAAGTAAAAGGTTTGCTGCTGCCAAAAATAAAACTTTTAAATGTAAACCATTACAACTCGCACTCAGCAATTTTAATTTCCATACTTGTCGCTAAGTGGCGCTTTTTCGATGCCATAGAAATATGAGTTTACGTAAACGCGATCGAGTAGTTAAAAAACTCGCACTAAGCACTCTGACATGGCTTAACGACTGCCATTATATGACAGCCGGCACCAACGGCTTAACGTGCCTTGCGAAGCACGGAAGCGCTCGGAAAATTGCCACTAGCGGTAGTCACGGGACGCTCACCCATCCTATACCTGACCGCGCCTGTTGTTGCTTAACCAAGTGATTGATTCCAATCACTCGGTTCGCCTAGGCCACGAGCGCTTCTTTTTGTTTAAACGCGCTTAATTCTATTAGGAAAATCATGCGGCATGGCTCGCGTAGATGTTTGTTAAATCTGTGTGTCATATTTCATATTTCAGTTTTGTCAATTATGTCATATTCAAATCGGTTAAGCCTTTCACTATAAAATCATAAACATATAAACATAAATAAGCATTTTACATTAGTAGGAGGAAGGAACGATTATCATTTGTCTGAAAATGATTTCTAGAAAAGGTTGTTAACATCTGCCTTTTAGGTGTAAACAAGTCGTTGCCTAGCAACGGTTTGTTTATCGCCATTCGTTATCGAATTTGGCTCAGGTATGGACTAAATTTGTTATTATTTTTATCCTGACTAATATTAGATGACGACCTCTGTGGCGTAGCGGTAGCGCGTCTGCCTACCATGCAAGAGGTCCCGGGTTCGAATCCCGGCTGGGGAAAAAATGCCCAGGTCTTTGATGTTTACATGTTTGTGATGTCGTTTCTGGTTCCCACGACACATGGTATCCTAGTGTGGGGTCAGAAGCAATGTATGTGCTTGTATGTAAATGTTATTTTAAAAACCTATTTAGAGGCTAAACATTTCGCCCATGCCGGGATTCGAACCCGCAACCTCTGGCTATCCGTACCAGCGCTCTACCAATTGAGCCAATGGGCGACTCACGGCATCAGTGAAATTTCGAACCTCTACAATATTCTCTGTATTACGTAATAAATGTTATTTTATTCATAATTGGGAAGGAACTACTCGTACGAAGGAATGGTGGAGATTTAATGTATTGCACCGTGAATACAAGTTTTTTGAAGTTGCAAGTTTGGGTTTAAAATAAGAATAACTGGTCCTAAGCTCCTAAATATCTAACAGAACTACTTCACACATTCTGATTTTTGTCATTTTTATGGGTTTTTTAATAGTTAAGAATAAGAATAAAAAGAATTTTATTGCCTCATCAAAAACAACTTAAACAATGTAAGACTTAAAAACTAGTTATTATAAAATAAGGCAAAAGGTAGTGGCTCAGTTGGTGCTGACCCGGTTGTAGTAGCAAAAAGAAAATGTTTTCAGGACTCGAACCAGTCACAAAACCAAAGTGGCTACAATGCTCCACCCCAAAACGCCTACAACCAAGCTCAAAATAACTACAACCAGCCTCCAAACAATTATGAACAACCGCAGAGCAGTTTTGTCGGTCAAGAACGCCCTGACCCCTGGGGTCCATCCCCGAGCCAGAGACAAGACCCCTGGGGTTCCAGCCAGAGGGCTCCACCGATGCAGCAGAATCAATACCAGCCGAATTTCCAACCACAGTCGCAGCCAAATTTTCAGGGTTATCAGCAGCAAAATATGGCTCCTCAGAGTAATTCGTATGAGCCTCAGCAGGTGAGATACAGAAGATTTTTATGCGTTGTTTTCTAAGCCACTGAGAAAAACCTATATTAACACTTCATCCTACGGAAATTAAATGAAATGAAAAGGTTTTATTCAAAGTAGCACAGATATGAAAAGGTTTTAGTCTAAGTAGTTTAATGAACGTTACAAGTCAAACTAGGTGTCCATTTCAAAATCTAGATCATTTTGGAGAAAAAACTCCAAGGTTGTCTCGAAGGGGTCGCTTTTAGCGATAAGATCGCGATTACATGCTACTAAGAACTTGATACCTTCCCTCTGAATTATTGGTGTGCAATGAAAAGTTATGTATGTACCTAAAAGGGATTTTTTAATAATTATATAGGGTGACGATTATATGGGTGGCATGGGATGCAAACAACTGTAACTTTTCCACATATGGACTTCATTCATTAAAAGTTTACTCGCTCTCCCTGTAAGCATCCCAATGCAGGGCACAGACCTTCTCTCAGACAAGGAGACATTATGAGCTTCATTGCCACGCGTGCCCACCGCGGAATAGCCATTTCATGTGCTAAAGTACTTGGAACACCTCAGTCACTCAGGTTTCCTCATAGTTTCCTATAGAAACCAAATGTTTACTTAATGAAAGTCAAAGATTTTTTCTTTGTATATTTGATCTTGTCTACTGGAGTTGATTTTTTTTGTATTCTATCTACTGTGTTACTTTGTATATGTATTGTACAGTTCGTTTGTTAGCAACCCTTGTATGTCCCCACTGCTGGGGCACGGGTCTCTTCCTGCATCGCAGGAAGGTTAGGCCATACCACGGGGGCCAAGTCCGGGTTAGTGGAGGATTGTAAGACAGTGGCGGGCCCTACTTTCAAAAGTTATCAAGCCGCCCATAAGGCCTCTGACATGGCTTAACGACTGCCATTATATGACAGCCGGCACCAACGGCTTAATGTGCCTTGCGAAGCACGGAAGTTTGGAAAAATGCCACTAGCGGTAGTCACGGGACGCTCACCCATCCTGTATCTGACCGCGCCTGTTGTGGCTTAACCAGGTGATTGATTCCTATCACTCTGTTCGCCTAGGCCACGAGCGCTTCGAGCGTATTGTACAGCTGTATGTTTAATTTGTTTTGTTCTGCAGCGACAACAGCAAGGTGGGTTTGGTCAGCGAGACATGTTTCCGGACCGTGCTTCTCAGCAACAGAACTTTGGTTACCAGCAGAAGAACATCAGTCCTGTGGAACCTATGCCCAATGTAAGTTTTGGCTAAAGCCTGGCCCTGCAGCTTAACAACCACTGTCTTAGACACTCTGGTTACATTTCCTTTTTTTTCTCAATATTTCTACCTTCACCCTTAGGAAGTAATTGACTACCAAAGTTAGTCACTGGTCAGTAAACTAACAAACGTCAAGTTAACTCTCGGGTTCTCGGATCGCTATATTTACCGACCTGTGACGTCATTATAGATTCGACCAATCCTGGCGGTTTTTTATAAAATAGCTACAGATACAAAATTATAAAGTGTTATCCTGTTTTTTTTTTTGCTGAAATCAATCATTTTTTAGTTAAAAATACCCCAAATCGCTATTAAAACTCATAATTGATACCAATGTATATTTTTTTCACACTTTCAAAAAGCCTATTTTTATTATGTAATTTGCGCGGAACCCTTGGTGCATGGGTCCGACTTGCACTTGGCTGGTTTATTTTTTTATTACCCTCTCTGTTATGTTGTCAATTTAAGTTTATCCATAACTAGCTGACAGCTATCCATAACTAGCTAGCAGCGAACTTCGTACCGCCTAATAGTAGATTCTTTATTTTTTTTTATTTTTCTTTCCGTAAGAACCATCCTCGTACTTCAAGGAATATTTTAAAAAAAGAATTAGGGAAATCGGTTCAGCTGCTCTCGAGATTTGCGCTTACCAACACATTCAGCGATTCATTTTTATATTATAGAATATTTCACTCATTGATCCCTTCAGGAAGCTAGCAGTAACATTGGAACACTGGTGGCTCTCCGCAAAGAGATGGATGTCTAGAGTGATATCGCAGCCCTGCTTCGTACAATGGCTCAACTATGAGGCCAAGGGCCGATATCTGAACTGTGAATTTAGCTAAGTAAATAGTTAACTGTAGCGTTCTCTCTTGTAATTTCTCAGAAACGAGCGTGACAGAACGTTATGGTATTTTCGCGGTCCTATCACGAACCATCTAGAATGTCTTCGAGTTGACTTCGTGTTGTGAAGACCTGCAGACCAGACCCTGCGTGAATAAATCCTAAGAAACCTATTAAGGGTAGCCTAGGCTAAAAATTCCATCCATGCCGGGATAAGAACCCGCGACCTCTGGCTATCCGTGCCAGCGCTCTTTCCAACTGAGCTTATGGGTGATTCGCCGGCATCAGTGAAATTTCGAACCTCTACAATATTCTCTGTATTACGTACAGGCAGCGACATCTGGCTAAAGTAATTTGCATCACTTGCAGCCCCGACTACCTACTTTGCAGTTAGGTTTCACATCGGAATGATACCGCTGTACCCACATGATTATATAATTTTTTTTTGGTTTTTTTTAAATAATAAAACCCTAAGAAATTGTCATTGGCGTTTTACCTTCAAATCTAGAACCCCCAGCCCGTAACAGTATAAAATGTTCTCTATCTATCTATTTACTTAGTGAAATTCGCGACTCGGCAAACGTAGTGTAGGACGCCCTCCGACCAGGTGGGATGACGATCTGCGAAAAACTGCTGGCAGATGCTGGATGCGGCAAGCTGAAGAATGTCCAACAGTGGACTCCATAATATAGCCTGAAGAAGAGAGAAGGTTCTGAATTCAGAAACGGGCCCTAAGTACGGCAACTAGTGGTCACAACTCTTTTTCTCATTATATATATTTTTTAATGCTCTAACCCGTGCTAAGGATAATTTTAAAAACCTATTTAGAGGCTAAAAATTCGACCCATGCCGGGATCGAACCCGCGACCTCTTTTTCTCATTTCCTTGTCTGTACAGAAGCAGCTCCCGCCGGGCCGGCCGCTGCTGCGTGCTGTGGAGATCGTCGACTCTCCTGCCAACCGGCCTTTGGAGCGCCCTGGCTTCGGGGGGCCGGGAGATAAGCCTGTGAGTCCCATTCTTTCCATTGAAGTACCATCACTCGCCCGCTCGAACATTTCAATCTAGACTGATTGATTGAATAGCACCAACCCATAGAGCGGTGGTAGCGGAGCGTTGTACAACGCCCGCTTTTCAATCGGGAGGTTGTGGGTTCGAACCCCGGCATGTACCAATGACTTTGTTTTCTAAGTTATGTACATTTGTGAAATTATAGTAGCAAAACTACTCGCTGACTGTGAAGGAAAACATCGTAAGGAAACCCTAGTGTCTGAGGTGTTAGCTTACCTCAGCGCTTGCTACGTACAATGGCCCAACTATGAGGCTAAGTGCGGAAATCTCAGGTCTAACTAACGAGCACCAACCCGCGGGTGACGTAAAAGGCGACTAAGGGACACAAACCGGGGGGTGGGCAGCAGCGCCCCCTGCAGTACAATTCCACCAAACTGCGATCCCCAACCCGCATGCCCAGCGTGGGGATTATGGACATTACCCCCTATGATAGCTCAACGTGGCGCTCTTTAGGGGAGGGCTATGTCCAGCAGTGGACTAGTATAGCCTGACGACGATTGAAGATGTTTATTCAAATAACATTTCAAAAAATAAATAAATACAGAAGTTGGTTTCTGCCAAACTGCATCACAGTTTGTTGGCAGATGCTCTTGGTTTTACTATTTAAAGTATTCTTAATGCTATACAATTACAATAAAATATATTTGAAGACTCCCTACACACTACCCTTTTGATAGATAGATAGAGAACACTTTATTGCAAATAAAAAATGGAAATTACAAAAAAAAATCTTAACCTAAGAGTACGGACGGCGGGCTTATCTCTTCTTATTCTTAAACATGTCTTACTGGGTCCCACGAGATGAGATGGTGGGAACTTTCTACCGGGGTGGCAGTGAATGCCTGAAGATAGGGAGGAGTGGAGAGCTGGTCTTTGCCCAGCAGTGGGTAAATCGACTGATTAAAGAAGAAATTTATTTCGATTTTCATTTTTAAAGTGCTTTATTGACATACATATATTACATATTACACTATTTTTATTTTTAATGCACTAACCCGTGCTAAGGAACAAATTTAAAAACCTATTTAGAGGCTAAAAATTTCACCCATGCCGGGATTCGAACCCGCAACCTCTGGCTATCCGTACCAGCGCTCTACCAATTGAGCCAATGTGCGACTCACGGCATCAGTGAAATTTCGAACCTCTTTACAATATTCTCTGTATTACGTACAGGCAGCGACATCTGACTTAAGCAAATTGCATTACTTACAGCCCCGACCACCTACTTTGCAGTTAGGTTTAACATCGGAACGATATCACTGTACCCACATGATTACACTATTTTTATTTTTAATGCACTAACCCGTGCTAAGGAACAAATTTAAAAACCTATAACCTATACTTTTTTAGCCTCTAAATAGGTTTTTAAATATATAACATATTTTAAACTTTCGCGACTTGTACACATAGTTAGAATATTTTCGGGGAATAGCAATAGATTACTACGCGATTAAGCCCCGAAAATATTCTAACTATGCATACATATATTGTTTAAATCACTACAACCCATCGTTATTTAGGTCTAGGAAGCGAGAGGTGTCTTATCTTAAATCACGTCTTCAGGCCAAAAATCTGTGCCTTTTAAAACTTTTCGATTTCTATACGAATCAAAGAATAATTATGTTTTATCTAGCGTATGGTGATACTTTGTATGGTGTACACATTAAGTAACACGATTTCTTACGAACTACTTATTTCTTGTGATAATCATTCAGATATAATATTGTACTTCCAAGTATAGTCTTTTTATCTCAGGAAAGGCGATGATTTTAAATAATTTTAACCATGAACCTGTAGAAATAAAGACTTTTCTCCCCGCCTTTCGTGGGATGAAAAGACTGTATATTCTGTTAGCTTTTAGAATATACCTCGGCTACTATCGGATGGAATCGGATATATTCGTGTAATAGAAATATCCGAACTAATATGGCACTAACTTTAAGGGTCACCGCACACGGGCCACCGGCCACAACCACAAAACGCCGCCACTGGCATCTTTCCTGTAATTTTCATACATTTTATATGGGCTCGCCGCACACGGTTGGCGCCGGTGGCGGCCACACGCTACAAATCGTCGCAGCTTGCTTCTTGTGGCTCGCACCGGCCACTAAACGTCGACACAAAAAGCCGCCACACGCCACTCGCGCGATTCCGCGCCCCTCTCTCCTTTGCCTCAGATAACCTGTGCTGTAAAGTCGACGGTAACGCACGGTCGTCTGTGGTTCATATAAGTAGATAAATATGGATATAGAATTTTATATCAAAGATACAATCCCGTCCTGAGATTTGGGATTGAAAAAGTGATAGTTATAGTAATAGAGGAGAAAAAGTGAAGGCCTGGGAAGAAATCTGCGAATTGTTTATTGAAATTGTTGTGAAACTTACCTTAGGTGCGATGCTTTTCCGCATGTTGGTGTCGTGGTGCTTTAATCCAGCATATAATAGAGCATGTAGTTCCCAAAACGTAACTATTCTTAAACGAAAATGTTTGAAAAACTTTTTAGAATGGTTTAGAAGATTATGGAAATGTTCGTTGCATTTGTGTACATTCGTTAAAACTGGATGTATCCAATAACTACGGTTTCGTCTTCTACGACGACGTCTTTTTATCAAAAGTAGCGCAATTAAACCTTTTTCGTCAGAGTCCATTATGATACTGCACGCCACGCAAGGGTTAAAAAAAGTAGCAGCCACCGACCGCAAGTGTCGACCACCGGCCAAAAGTGGCTGTCGCGCGCTTCAGTTACCTTTGTAGCCGCTTCTAGCTTCTCGTGGCGGCGTTTGTGGCTGTCGCGTGTGGCCCGTGTGCGGCGACACTAACATAACCTTTTAAAATAGTGAAGAAAAGTTTTATACAGAGCAGGAAGTAGTGTTACACTCGTGTGCTTTCGGCGAAAACCGAAGCCTACTCTAGAGCCCGAGGTATATTCTAAAGGCTAATAGACTGTACTAGTGCGGTTGGAGTCTAAAAATGGGATGTTCAGATCTGTACTGTAGGACTGTGTACTGTGTGATCTGTAGTCTGAGGCTTTGCTAGACAACACCACGGTACCATCCTTTGTGGTCTGGTGAAGGTGCGCGTTTTTTATTTATTTATTTTTCCATAAAGTACCTTCCATTACAGGGTTAACCTAATGCGAATGGTTTGCTACATCAAAATATTTAACTTGTCTCTTATCAATAATAATAATAATAACATCAATAGTATAAGGGATTGTTACATAAATCGTTAAACAAAACCATTTTCATGAAACCCTTAATTAATTTCCTAACAGATGACAATCGCCAAGGACAACTTCCAGGGGCCATCCGAGTACTCCCCGTACGGGCAGCGTCACGGTTCCTACCGCGATGAATATGCCCCGAAAACATCGCCGTGGGATTCTGTAAGTCCCACTTATAATAAATAGGACCGATGAATGAATTGAGGATTTCGCTAAATAAATCCTTAAGTAATGTCCGCCACTGTCTTACAATCCACCACCAACCCAGACTTGCCTCCGTGGTGGAGTATGGCCTAACTTTCCTGCGCTGCATGAAGAAAGCCGTGCCCCAGCAGTGGGGACATACAAGGGTAGTGCTGTCTCTTCGAATTTTCTATTCTTCGAAAGAAGTTGTATCGAGTCATCCCTGGGTTGTACGATGGCAAGTGGCACGTGTTTTGTGCCCATAAATTTAACATTATAAATCTAACACAAAATAAACATTTAAAACGCTCGATTAGCGTCATCGTACCACCCTGGATAGAATCCCTAGAAACTGACGGCTCGTAGAATCTTAGTTGATGGCGTACTTACTTCCGATTGCGTAGACTCTGGCTCTTTTTTTCGCCCTATTCAAGCGCCTCAATTACTTATCAATCAATTATACTTTATTGCATTCGAAACATTAAAAGAAATAACATGTACAAAGGCGATCTCTGTAAGAGATTTCTTCCAGCAAATCTTGGAGAGTCGGAGCGGCAGTAAAAACGTGTACAAAATAAAGTACACCGTCTACAAAAACACTTAACAATAAATCAAATTTAAATATTTAGAGAGTCGGAGAGAGTCGGAGCAGTAGTATAACACGTGTACAAAATAACTACATCGCCTACAAAAACCCTTAACAATAACCCAAATTGAAATATTCAGTAAAAAAAGAACAATGTATATACAATGCTTTTTGTTTTGCCTACGACACTTATTTATCTTCACAGAATAACCAGCAAACTCGACAGCCACCGTACAAGTCCACCCCTGCGGCACCGTATGCCGAAAAACGCCAATTCCAAGACAAGCCATCCTACGATGACGACAAAAACCGGGAGGTCAGAGGCACACTGAGGGTCCCTGAAGGTTTCCCGAGAAGGGACGACGGTAACAGTAGGGATAGCCTCGGAAAGAGGGATAATATGCCTACTGGAAGGGACTTCGAGCCGAATCTTCGGCGTGACAGTCCGTTTGGTGGCAACGTGGACCCAAATATGGGACGTAGTCCAATCGGAAAGGATATAGACCCACATTTCAACTCAAATGTGAGACGTGGTCCAATTGGAAAAGACATTGACCCCCACTTTGACCCGAATGTGAGACGTGGTCCTATTGGAAAGGATATTGACCCCCACTTTGACCCGAATGTAAGACGTGGTCCCATGGAAAAGGATATTGACCCCCCCTTTCGCAGAGATGGCGCACCAATCAGGGATTTGGAGCCGCCGCTCCGAAGGAATGATCCCTTCAGCAAAGACGTTGAAATTCTTAGAAGGGATGGGCCCTCGGCGAGAGATATTGACACACAATTGAGAAGGATGGATGCATTTGGTAAAGACATTGCTTTGCAGTCAAGGAGCGGACCTCGCAGGGATTTTGAACCAAACATGAGGGGTGATCGCAACGCTGAGAGGGTTGATCCCTTTGGAAAAGACATTGACCCCCATCTGGGTAGGGACGGCCCTCCTAGTAGGGCCATCAACCCCCAATTGAGGAGAGTCGACCCTTTTGGAAATACCATAGACCCTTTGCTTAGAGAAGGGACGTTTGGTGGGCAGGGTGACTTAAGAAGGGATGATCCTCTACCGAGGGACGGCGGTCGTGGATTGAGGGATGATCCCTCAAGGAGGATGTCGCCGCGTCGTGTTTCGCCAGGTTTGAGAATTTATTTTTGTTTCTTTTCAGTCACACTAACATACATTTCTTTACTATAAAAATTAATCCCCTTATGTGTTGGTCGCAAATCTCGAGAGCAGCTAAACCGATTGGGCTAATTCTTTTTTAGAATATTGCTTGAATTACGAAGATGGTTCTTACGGAGGGAAAAATAAAATAAAAAAATAAAGAATCTCACCAAAAACATTCTGTAAAAACTAGCCAAGTCTCGATGGAGCTGCTCGTTTATCTCTAAAAAGTAATGAAATCTAAACAAAGTCGTGCCAAGTCTAAGGTTCCTGCGATTTCTTTATTATAATAGTTAATGTTGTGTGCCTTGGCCGTGATTAGAAGTCCGTCTGTACTGGAAATATTTTTTTATGTTTCCACCACAGACTCCTTTACAGATCGTTTTTGGAAAGTTTTAAGGAATTAGGTTTGTCATAAATAAGGCAGTCAGTGTTTTTTAGTGTAATCGAACAATAGCCATGGCGAAGGGTTTTTAAATCATCTTCCATGATGCGAGGATACATTATCTACAAAAAACCTATATTACAGTAATAAATTAAAGTTTTAACGAAGTTTAAAGCCATTTCTCTAATATTGTTTTAAATCTGTGAGAAAACATTGTCATGGCGGCGAATCTGACGTCACGCCACATCGTAATCACTAATATAGTAGTGACAACAACAAAGCACGGGAGAAGTTTACCAACGTTAACCTAAGCGTGACGTCACGCGGTGTGATGGGTGTTTCAGTCAAAATGGCTGAAACACGTATTATAATCTTTTATTTTATCAAAAATATTGATACCTAATCTCTTTTTTTATTAAACTAAATAGGTGTCATTTTAAATCCTTTTAATATGTACTTTCCTCTAATATCGTTAAATCTTTGATTATTTGTCACGCCTATTACTCGAACCCGCGACCCCTGGCTGACCGTGCCCGGTTAGCCAGGGGTCGCGGGTTTGAGTCCCGGCATGGATGGAATTTTTAGCCTCTAAATAGATTTTTAAAATTGTCGTTAGCACGGGTTAGTGCATCAAAATAGAATATAAACGCCTATTACCAACAACATGAGACCTATTTAAAAAAAGCCCCGTGTCACAAGCATATTCTGGGGCTTCCAATCTACACCCAGATTATGCTACAATGACACTACGTGCCAAAATCTCAGGACCACACTTGTCTTCAGATGGCAGGCGGCTTTCCCCTAGTCCCCTGCTCAAGAGACTGTCTCCGGGCAGGAGACTGTCTCCTGGCCGCCACGTGTCCCCTGGCAGACGGGCGTCCCCTGGGAGACGGGCGTCCCCTGGACGAAGGCTGTCTCCTGGGAGACGGGCGTCCCCTGGGAGACGGGCGTCCCCTGGACGAAGGCTGTCTCCTGGGAGACGGGCGTCCCCTGGGAGACGGGCGTCCCCTGGACGAAGGCTGTCTCCTGGGAGACGGGCGTCCCCTGGCCGAAGGCTGTCTCCTGGGAGACATTTGTCGCCGCGAAAAAGAGCTTCGCCGGTCAAACGTGTTTCGCCGTCGACACAGTGAGTTATTCATATATGTTGTCTAGTTTCTCGATCAGTCGACAGCAGGTTAACTGTTCACGCCAAAGGGCATTTTTTCTATGCAATTTTATTTGCATTAGTTTTATGAGTCTTTCCCTTTCTGTCTTGGTATGAATGGGTATTCGCTATCCCTTTCCCCCTCCTACAAGAAGAAAATACGCACCTACGGAACATCAAAAATCTACGCATCTCCAGTCGTCGACATATCTATCAAGGATCGACATCGCCCGCGCCGCCGAAATTAAAGTGCAATAAGTGTTATTCATTAACGCCTCTTGTGAAGTAATTAGCGTAGATTGGACTCCCAAAACCACGGTCAGTGTTCAACGAGTGCACTCTGACGAAATTAAAGTGAAACAATTGGACTAGGAGCTTCGGCGCCAATTCAGCGGCTCAACACGAGGGGTTCTGGGCAGCAGAAGGTGCGTGGAAGCTTCCCCTTTACCTACCCTTATCGTGAATGCTGTAATCAGCGTCCTAGCGAACCCACAAAAATACAGTCCACTAAATCTCTCACATAATATAAAGCTTTCGGGCACATACCGCTTTCGCCCCTCGCCACGTTGCGTTTCAAATTATTTGGCCGCAACATATATTTTGCGTTTACATTTTTATTTGCAAAGTCACCATTAACGTGTAATGGTGTAACCTTTTTGCGCCACTTTTGTTAGTTGCAAAAAAATGTTTTTATCTATCTATTGCTTTTCTTCCTGTTCTGTAGCATTATTAAACTCAAAATTTTAAATTACGTCACTTACTTTAGATTTCGTTTGGATATGGTCTACTACTCTACAGTAGTACTACTACTACTACTGTAGTAGACAATGTTCAAACGAAATCAAAGTAGTAGATTTTGATTTTTTAGTAGTGAACCTTATCATTACTTACAAAACATAAACAGTTTTAAAATAAACACAGTTTTTTCAAGTCGCATGCAAGAACGCTCATGAACGTAACAGATTAGAGTACATGTATGTAAAGGTTGATGTACTGCCGGCTATATGTTCCTATTGACGTAAATGGTGTAAAAAGGTGAGACCATTTCACAATGATTCTAGCAAGAGCCCTGTAGTGTACCTAAAAAAGATACAATCTTTTTAATCGCCTGCGAAAACAAATTATAATAGGTAATATATGTTTTTCTCGCGTATGTTTGTTTGCGTATGCTTCCGTGCTTCGCAAAGCACGTTAAGCCGTTGGTGCCGGCTGTCATGTAATGGCAGTCGTTAAGCCATGTCAGAGGCCTTAAGGGCGGCTTGATAACGTCTGACAGTAATGCCCGCCACTTTCTTACAACCCTCCACCAACCCGGACTTGGCCCTCGTGGTGGAGTATGGCCTATACCTTCCTCAGGGAAGAGACCCGTGCCCCTCCTTGGGGACTTGGACGTTGGGTTTTTGACAAATAAGATGTCAAATGAAAGGTATTAATGACGAGAGTGAAGGCGGAAACACATTATTAACACGCCACGCGACCCGACGAAACGCGACGTTGAGTCGAATCAAATTGTACTATTTTGTATGACTAGAATCACACTATGAACATCCGACGCGACCCCATGCGCATGGTAATTGCAAGGTGTACATCGGGTGTCGACACGTCGTCGCATCGGGTCGCGTTTTAATAATGTGTTTCCGTCTTTACACTGGGCATGTGATGTGAAGGCAGGAAAAACACGAAATGATTGTCGAAATCAGTTGTTAGATGTAGCTTGTAACCAGCTTTAATAAAACACATATAAACAAACCCTATTATTAAAAGGCGCTAGATGAAGTTGGTATTTCAACAGATAGGGAAGATTGTTTATTGTTCTTTTAATAACATAACACCTTCAGATCATCTGACAGATCTACAGACAGATCACCTTCGCACAACGTTCATGTCGTTGCATGCACGCACGATTCCGGGTATATTTTGCCCTTTGCTAATTCATCCCCTATCTGATCGACGTATGTCCGCCTGGGACGTCCCTTACCGTTTCTTTTAATCACTTTATTTATTACATCGAACATTCGTCTCCTAACAGGTACTCGCCCTCGCGTGCCTTCGACAAATCGCCGGAGCCATACGCGTCAGAATCGCGCCTCAAGCATGTGCGTCCCGCCTACGAGCCGCCGTCGCAGGTAGGTGCCAGTTTATTCCGGGTCGCAGGCGATTCTCGCACCTATTGACATTGTCGAGTGAATTAGGCCGACTGATAAGGCGCAGGAGTCAAAACTGTTGTTAGTCAGTACTTACTACACGTCATCACGAATGTGTGGTTAGTTCAGTAGGAGTTAAGTATTATTTTGGATTGTAGTGAATTTTCAACGGCGAAACGTATGAAAACTATCAGCCTTAGTGGAAATCCTATTTTTCTGTCTTTCTCTTCAGAATTTTAAATATTTCTTTAGAATAAGAATATTTTATTGACCAAAGAATACAAAATAGGGCTAAGTTACATAGGACTGATACGTTCAATAGCACAGAATCATACAGCATCTGTTACTGAGCTAGGCTTATTGCCTGTATTACAGTAAACAGCGCCTCATCCCAAAAGGTATGGTTATAGATTGAATAGAGTGAGATGGACTGTTGATGGACTGTTGATAGAAACGTGAGATAGAACAGATTGATCAAACAGCCTTTTGTCAAATTCTTTTAGTTTCTGTTTTTTTTTCTATCCCTGGTCTAACAGACTTAATAAGTTAGACAACTTTGTCTGACCTTGTGTCACAAGTCTGGATCTCTGCAAGTTTATAAAAGAACATAATACAGTAGAAGGTAATTAAGTTTTACCTAATAAATAATCGCGATTAGACCTGTTTAATATGTAACTATGTATGAGCATCGCGAGTCAATAAGAGATATTGGGCCAGTCTCTGAATGGAGAATTTCGCTAAGCAATAGTTAACTGTAGTGCTGTCTCTTAAAATTTCTCAGAAAAGAGCGTGACAGAATGTTACTTAAAAAGGCCTCGCCAATCAGAAAGCGTAATTAGCGCGCGTCAGTGCGCTAAAGCGTCCTGGCTTTAGCGGCGCGTTATAGCGTTGCGTTGTGTTGTACTGAACAGGTTACTACCTGTCAAACAGCGCTAGCGCGCTCCAGTACGCGACGCTGTAGCACAGATTAGATAATAGTGCTGTAGCGCCGCGTCATGACGTTGCGTTGTATTCTACCTATTTGCATGAGGGACGACTACTGAATAGCGTCGAAGTTGTCACACACAAAGTGTACGACGTTACGGCGCTTTAGCGTTAGCGCCCTGACGCGCGCTAATTGTGCTTTCTGTTTGGCGAGGCCTTAATGAAATTCTCAATTAAAAAACGGGCCCATTATAGTTCAAGAAATTACTGGCAGCTCCCAAGATCACTATTCGTGTGATGAGAAATTTTTATTAGGGTTTTTGTAGAAGTTCTTCGATCGCGTGAAATTCAGCTAAATAAATAGCATTCTGAAAATTCATTCTAAATAACGGTGAAGTATATTTTTTTAAATCGGTTTTCTAGTTTCGGAGATTACTTTCTACGTATGACGTTCCTTAAAAGTTGTACCCCTTTTTTATACTATACCCCTTTATTGTTCATAAAAGAAAACTAATTAGGATAGTTGATTTTACTAACAATAGTTTTGACTGCTCTGCACGACCCTAAGTAAGGACGAAGGGTGTAAACTAATTTCTGTCTAAATCTACTCCCTCCAGGGTGAATTTACATCACTCGTGTGCGTGTAGGAGTGCTACTGGATTAGTGTAAATCATGTATTACGGACACCAAGTTTCAAGGGTTTCATTCAGTTTTATTTATAGCTGGTGTTTGGTGACATTTCAGTGAATGGTTTTACAGTATAGTTGTTTACAAATCTATGGTTTGCTTGAATATGTTGCATAAAACATTGTACGGAATTCAATTATGTCCCTCTGTCGGGATAACATTGTGAGACCTAGAACAGAAAAGAAAGCTGGGAAACGTTATTAACCAAAGACAAATGGCCCCGGATTTCATATTTTCATATATTTTGAATTAGGGGACACCTCAAGCTTTGCTATAATCCAAGAACTATGGGAAGAATATCATATAATGCCAACAGAAGAATGATTTTGAACCAACGAGGATCTATATACAGTAGATACATATACACAGTATACTATATATTATCCAAGAACACAAACCGGAAATTTTCCTAAATCATTTTAAATGTTCAACAGGCAGTGATTCTACTAATGACAAGGATCCTGCCAGGACTTTACTCACGACCTTTGATGTTCCTGTCAATGAATTTCTGTATGTGAATTATTTCACAGTTCTTGGTGATAAATAACACGAAAGCAATGAATGCTGAAGTTCTCTAGAACCAAAAATATACAGGTAATTAACAATTATGTTTGGATCCAAAGATCAAATAAGTATTTAATGTATTCTGTTGATGTGTTGACACACAAGGATGTAATTAAATGAATTACAGTCGTTCATGATGTTATAAAACCAATAAAAAACGTAGAGAAATTGAAAGATTATCAACGATGTGAATTGCCTACAGTCATCAAACAACAATATTGCTAGAATTTTCTTTCCAAGGACGCGTTAAGGATATCCTAAGGTGGTACAAATTTGATCAAGGAACGTGTGGAAAAATGACCTCTTATGGAACAAATACCCAAAAATAACACGAAGGTCACCAACCCGTTTGCCCAGCGTAGTGATAACAGGCAAAGACCTCCCATGGCTAGCACATCCTTGTGACGTGCCCTAGGGCAGGCCTACAAATATTTCCTGCTGATGATAATGAATAAGGCACACAATACCCGATAACCTTAGTAGAGACCGCACATATACAATCAGTTAGTAATCAGTTGACTTAGCTCTACCGTGGCGCTACAGCGTGCTCCTGAGACCACGATTTCTGAAGAGAAAACTGTGCGAGTCATGAGAAGTTTGCGTCTTCGATAGAAACGAGGTTCTATGCTCGACACGCCGCGCATAAAAGATTCTTCGCCTGAAATAGCCTATACGTCTTGAGCTCTGACGAAGGCCAGTCAGAGAAAATGGATTGTAAGATAAGATAAGAATATTCTTTATTGTACACCAGGAAAAGACAAACACTAAATAATTAATAAACAATTGGCTGTTTTATTGCTTAGAGCAATTTCTTGCAGACAACCTACGACGGAGAGTTGCTGAAGGCAAAGTGAGATTATAGGCGTACATACGAAGATGAAACACGATTTGAGAGTACAGTCAACACCAAACAATAAAAGAAAAACCGAAAATCATTAATGAAGGCGATAAAGTATTCCTACCTAACTTTCCGTGATATACATTTAATAAACTCACGGCTGAATCCCGGAGTGGTAGGCAGAGGCAGAGCCACCTCTTGCGAGCCATTAACATTAATTAGTGGTTGCATGCACGCAATCTGATTTCGGGTACGTGTTATCCCTGATATTATCCACACAAATGCCTGCGAAAGCAATATACGATGAACTATGCAGTCACTTTAGAGAATAATTTGTCGGTGAAGCAAACGATGGTTTGCCGATGCAAGAGACCGGTGATGTGTTATGTTTAATATGATTTGAGAAAAGATGCTCGGTGTTTAGTTTATCGCTGCCTTTTTCTCCATTACAAAATCGACCCGAAGGCAGCTTAATTACGTTGCATATTGAGATTCAACAAACAGAATGTAAATACATTGAAGTAGATTTGTGATTTCTGAAAGTATGTAACAGTCAACTGGAATAAAGCAATTTTATAGCGGAAACTACAGATTATCAATTGGCGCAGAACGGAATTGAAAAACTGACGACATCGGTTTTTACTTAAATAAATATGAAAACTTAAACATGCGTTATCTTTTTTATTGGCCCAATGTTGTTGTGCATAAAATTGTGTCAGGAAACTACATTGAAATTCTTCAAGAAAACCTAAAAGTGAATGCCTGATACTTGTAGGTCTGGCTCCGTCAACTAATTATGCCTGTTCTCTGAGGAACAACCGAACAGCGAGTTCTTGACGCTCATTGGAAAATCCTTTCACTATAATAGTGGACCTCTGCCCACATTGGCTCTCTAAGCAACAACCAGCAAGCTCCTTGCGCTATCTGAAACGACAATAACGAAGAACCTCGCCTGTCTGTGCCCTGGGCAACAACCAGCGGGCTCCTAAAGCTAATTGGAAAAACTTCACGACAATGGCGGACCTTGCCTGCCTGTTCTCTGGACGACAAACAGCGAGCTCCTGGCGCTAATTGGAAAAGTCTTTCGCGACAATGGCTAATCTCGTGTGCCATCGATGCACCAAGAAAATAGAGAATCTGAAGAAATAAACGATAGGCACGCACTATACGTACGTAACAGTGTCACAAAATAATTGTAAAGAATACAACTCAAAATACCACATTAGTTATTTTAGATGGACGTGAGAGCGTACTCATCAACGTATTCATAGGAAAGATGACTGGAGTCAATAATAAACATTAGACTATCGTTTAGGGTAAAAACACGAACATGTATTGTGCAAATTCAATATTAAAAGACAATTATTGAACATATCTTCCTGTTCATGATATTATACTATCCAACAGTGTTCATTACATTACACACTACGAACCACCGATAGAACACTGTATATAAAGAGGAATATGATTGAAGGGCCGATGAACGCCCACCAGTTCTCAAGACCGAGGGTTGAAAGCAGATTACTGCTACTTATTTGTTATTGTCGGCTGAAGATAAAAAAATGTGAAGTTCATTGAAAGTCTGGGAGTAGGCGACACTGAGCTGAAAAGAAAAATGTTTGTCTATCACAAAAATGACCAAAGCTAAGAAAGACCGTCTCGCTAGGAAGGTCACAAAGATATGCATACCTCCTAGCATCGGCCAAAATAAAGTGTTTTTAGATTCACCATCATGTGAACTTTCAATCATCTAAGCCGTCTTAAAAGTTTGTGTTGGGGGAGTGAGCAGATACTCTTTTAAACATAACTGTGCAAAAAAGGCCATGAAATTCAAGAAGTCTGCCATTATATGGCCTGTGCAGTTTGCCAGTATTTACTAATTTCTCTTTTTACACTAAGAGGACTTTACAAGTCGCATTAGAATTCCCACCTGAACTAAATTATTCGGAGCCTTCTAGCTCTAAAATTGTTTTTATTGTCATGTGCATGACCGTGTACAATTTGCAATTGTAATTTTAATTTCCAGGCTCCAAAGAAAGCTATATACGCGGGCAGTTACCGCCCCAACGTCAACGAAAACGTCCAGTACCCGATATTGGCCCAACAAGGCCCTTCTTGGCAAGACAGGGATAAATATGTTACTAGAAAAAAGCCAGAGGAAAACAGAAGAGATTTCGCTAGGCCATTCGAGTCACAGGTGGAACCTAAGCCGAATAGGCTGTCCCGTTCGCCTCATAGGCGTGACCGTTCACCAATAAAGGACAGATTCAAAAAGCATTCCCCGTCACCCCGCTCTCCTCGTCGATCCTGGGCGCTTGAAAAGAGGAGATCTCCGAACATTCACGATGCGCCACCACCACCATCTTGGCCCGGGCAAGAAAAAGCTCCATCCAGGGGATTTCAAGAAGAAAAGAGGGCTCCAATATGGGAGACCGGGAGCAAGAAAGAACGCTCGCGATTCGACGACAGCCCCAGAACTTCGGACGTCTGGAGGTCCAGGGACGACAAGTTTAGCCGCAACGAAGACTTCGGAAGGGACCCTCCCAGGCGTGAAGACTTTGCTCCTGCGCCCCGCAGGCCAGAACCGCCCATTGACGATTTTCAACTCGACGACGACTACCCTAAGCGAGAGAATGAAAGAGGCTACGGGAAACAAGACAGCTACAGAAAGAGCCCTAAAGAGTTCAGCCGACATGACGACTACAAGAAACGCGAGGACCACCGCAAGGAAGGTTTCAGTAGCTTCGAAGATCGCAAGGAAAAATACCCCGAACCAGATGCCCCGAGTTCATCCAGCTTCGACGAAAAGGTACCGGGGAAAGACCCCGAGAAGCGAATCTCTCTGTTCCTGCCGATGGGTGTCAAAGTCCAACATGATAAAGCTGTGGAGATTTTGCAAGAGCGGTTCAGTCAGAAGCACGATTTGCACGAGCCTTTGGTGCGCAACGAACTGCGTCTGGCTGTTAGTATGAAGCTGAAGAAGATATGTGGCGCCAAGGACCTATCGGCGCATGAAATGTTGGTGCGCTTTGACCAGAAGTACTCCAGTGCTGATTGCAATGACATATTCCGTGAGGTGGTCTCGTGTCTTCCGCGCCAATACAGACCGAAGAAGGAAGGTAAGATTGGTGTGATTATGGTTGTTTGGAGGGCGTTCTTTAAATAGTGTTTCGTCAGTGGCGAGCTAATTATAGCAGCCAGTCCGCTTAGTTATCATTTTGCATAGACCTCCCCCCTTTTTATTGTCCGTCTCAACCAGGTCTTTGCTTATACTGTGTCCAAAAGAAGTCTTTAAAAAAATATTCGATGCTTCACCCTTAAAGTATGTGCGTAAGAGAGTCTAAAGAGGCGCTTACACGGGAAATTAAAATTGATAAATTCTGGAAACTGGGACATCACTAAGCAATTTACTGCTATGCCGAGATGCAGCTACACCAATATTAAGCGATTTTTTTTTTAAATTGCACTGTTCCTGAAACCCGTCACTTAGGCTTTGACATTTACCAATTCTGTCCTAGATTTTGAATTATCTCAATTATTTATCGATTTTGCGTAAGGTAGTGATGATAAATGATATACACAGTTTAAACATATTTTCTAAATAGAATGAACTTTGTTCTATGTATAACAAGGATTTACCAAAGTCTAGGGCATTAGTTTCAAAAGTTATTGTAGAAGGTCTTATAGAATGAAAGTATTTTATAAATGGTCCAGTAGATGGAACCATTACAAGCAGGAGGAAAAAATTGCCTCAGACACCTAAATTGCTCCGGATTACTTCCCTAGTTTCTCCATTACCTCCGGCAGAAAAACCCCGTTATATTTCTCAAAAAAACTGCATGTGTAACCGCCTCTTTAACTTCAACAGAAGGACTCCTTTTGTATCGATGAACTCAATCTACCGCTTATCTATCCGCTGATCTATATATACATTTGACGAAGCTCTATGCAAACACGACTCCCACCCAAACAACCCAAGAATTTGAACCGAAAAATTTCTTCAAAACCTTCAGAGAAGCCCGCCCTCTCCAAACCTGTGGAACTGCATGAAGTTCCAGCAAAACCGACGCCCAAAGAACAACTAAAAGAGATGTACAAGCGAACAGTTGAAGAAATTCGCCGACGTATACTCATCAAGCAGAACTTCCGACCGAGTAACGAGCTATTCAAGCGAGTCTGTGAAGAACTGACCATGGCATTGCTGAAGACTCTGCTAAAATTCGGTGAAAAGTATGGACCATCCTGCGACATACAGAGTCGCTACGAAATTACCTACTCGGCTGAGGACGAAGACCGCATGTTTGCCGATATTGTGGAGAAAGTTAGAGGGGAGAGGAAGCGGCCAGCGACAGGTAAGAGGTGTTTTGTACTGTCTATCTGGGTACGACTTAATTTGTTCGAGACGGTTTGACGGCTTAAATGAGGTTAGGGTTTTAAGCCAGTTTTGATCGATTTTAGGTTTTGGAAGTGTATCCGATCGTCTCAAATTTAGGGCAATCTAAGATTGCTCTTCACCCGGAAACGGGTATAGGCGACAAAAGTCATACAATAGAATAGACAGTATCTTCACTATGAGTTTGACTTTCGGTTTTTCGTAATCAGTTGTTTTCTGTTCAGAGCTGTCCGTTGGCCTAAGTGCATACAAAAAAAACAACTTACAGTTGTTATAGTGTGCGTGACAGGGCGGTTCAGAACAGCACAAAACAGTAACACTAATCCGCTATTTGACTCTCTTTTCAAGTAAGTCTTAAACGGTAAATAACTCTACCATTATGTAGACCAAAAAATATTTTAGTACTTATGTTTTTGAGGACCTTAAAGCAACATAAAAATATTTTTTTTAAACTTTATTTTCCTAAACAGCCAAAAACGCGGTCAGCCATTTTTGTCTATGGTTTGAAGTCCCAAAAACTTGTAAACAAAGTTTGACATTCAATTTTCTGTAAGTGATCTGTGAGCATAGTGAAATAATAACAACGCAACCACCGCAACCATGATTTCATCGAGTTTACCTCCAAAATATAGCAATTATCATTATTGCATTGCTTGAGAATGCAAAAACACGTCAATAAAGACCCCCGAGAAGATTCGTGTACCCAGTGAAATTAAAATTCGAAAAACTTGGCTCAAACTTGCCATAGGAGACCCCGATTCTTTATCGATTGAAACTCTTATGTGAAGATCACTTTGACGTAAGTCCTATAATAATTAATGTCCACTGGCTCTGGCTGAAAGATGTTTGTTTACAAACGGAAGATGCTTTCAACATGGCGAATAGCGTTATCACTGTTCCGAATTAAAAGCGGAAATTATATTTTTACTTTGCAAATTTTGCAGCCATCTTGCATACTTAGCAAAATCAATATATTTCGGTTTCTAACGTTAGAGACTATAGAAAATATTCATTTATCGCGTCAAATTTGATACGAGTCAAATAGCGGATTAGACGAATGCAATGATCCATTATCATACCCACTTAGGTTAGCAGAAAGAAAATATTTTCTGGTGTTAAGCCCGCCTGAAAAATAATAGATTTTAGTGCAATATAGACTTTTAATACAATAATGTTAATTCAATGCGTCGTGTTCGATTAGGAGTTGAGATCTTTATTGTAAGAATAGCATACATACCCACTTTTCTATTTCTATTATGGAAGTCTGCCTCACTGATCTGCCTTGGTACTTTATTTTAGCCAACGATAAATCTAGGCATATGAAACTAATGTGAATGTTATTTTGCAGATGTACCGGAGGTTCTTCCCGCGAAGATTCCCAAAACTTCTACTGACGACCAGAAACATTCAGGTAAATATTTTATAACTTGTTTCGACTTTACTTTTAAGACTCCATTCATTTTTATTTCCTGAACATGATAGATTCATTGGGGACCCCAGAGTTTTTGACCAATACTGGTGAACTTTGACCGTTTTCTGGCATGATCAGTAAAGGCAGTAAATTAATAGTCAATGGGGGGACCCACTTTCCATTGACCCATACTTCATACAGCGCAGTCAACAGTTAGATGTCAGCTGCAATTTCCGTTTTTAACATAGTTGAGTTGTAACAAGGCTATAAAGCTAGCAACACTCCACGTATCTCCTCCACGGATTGTTCCATGAAGATGTTAAATAAAGAAAAGAACCAATATTGCAGTCTACTTTGTGTGAGCGAAAGACAAATAGTTATTCACTGCCTTTCCTAACCGTGCCATCTTTGCCTACCAACTCGGTGGATTCAAGGTCTTAGGCAGATTGCTGAGGATATAGACTGGTTGAGGATGGCCAAAAACCGAAAGAAGCTACGTGCCCTAGGAGAACCCTGTGTCTAGCAGTGTGCGAAATTGGGTGGATGGATTGGGTTGACTTAGGTTTTTTGTTTGGCTACATTCAACAATCTTTATGAAACTGTGGTTGTAAAGACTTACTGGTATAGTTAGAAAAATATGGTTAAATAGTATGGTTAAATAGTTGTACGATTTAGCCAGCATTTACAGATATTGCAAATTTCGCCGTGGAAATCTGATAACTTCTACGGAGTAGACAGTTATGTTACCAAACATGCCTTTTCGTTTCTTTATAGATAATGTCCCTGGAAAAGCCGGCACAGTGCGTAAGTATAAACCCTCTTAAATTATTAATGAATTCAGTGTCATTCCACGTCTGTTTGGCATCATATTATTTTGGCTGGTTGCTGTAAGTTAATGTCTATTTCTTTTTGAAAACATTTCAGACTGGGACATGCAGCAGCAGCCGAAGGAATCATCGCCAACCCTTAATTCGGTGAAGATAGCCAAGGTGCCTAATATGTCGCAGTCACTTTCCATGGCACCTCAGCTCCACATACCGCCACCTTTGACAGTGTATCCTATTCCGCATTCTCTGCCGTCACCTCAAATTCCTCTAGACATACCTTACTATCAGTTACCGCCGAATTCCGGCCTCTACCAACCGCCGGAATTGGTCAAACCGCCCATGTCCAATCCTAGGTTTGAACAACCAGAGGATCGCGACGACAAAGGGTTCACGCTATACCTCTGTAAAGATGACTTCGAGCCGATAACCAAAAACGAGTCGAACGAATTGAAAGACTTTTTGGTGTCGAAAATTTTTGAAGTTACTTCCAAATCAGGGGACGGCTGGGCGCCACACTTCACGCTGAAAGGCATGCAAAGCCTTCACAGATACGAGGTTTACACAGAGGACCCCAAAGCGAGAGACTGGCTTTGTAACTTGCCAATCGATTTTAACAGACAAGTCTCTTACGTGGCATACACGAAAGAGCAGATGTGGTATGAGAGAGCGGCGGTTTGGCTGCCTGGTCACTCCACATGTCACATCGAGCCGTTGCAAAAAATTGAGTTACAGAATAGACACTTGGCCGGCGTCGAAATTTCGAAGTGGAAATTGGTGAAAAAAATCGTCAATTCGAAAGGGACTAGGCTCTACATCGATATGCCTCCAGCTTCTGCCAGGGCTTTGGAGAAGGTTAAGATGATGTTAAGCTACGAACTTCAGAAAGTCAACGTGTTTCTTAAGGCAGTTGCCGTCGATAAGGACGCGTACGACTCTGGCTTGCGTGAGCCGACCCTCACCGATCCCGTGGAGATCGTCAAAGCCATTCAAAACTGTTCCATGCCGGTCTTACCTCAAGACCCGAACCTCGTGAAGATCTGCCTCAAAGGCAACAAGCTAATCACGGCGGATCAAGCCAAGGCAATTAAGAACATGATCATTTACAAAATATTTAAATACCATCAATCGATCACTACGAACCTGAAGACAGACTTCGTAAAATACGGCTTCTGTCAGCCTGGCTACTTCGCCATTCTCCCGGAGAATTGCGATTCCAAACGTTGGCTTCTCCGCCTCAACATCGGCAAGCTGAAAAAGCACGAAGTGGTGGTGCTTGGTGACGATGCGACTACAACGCAATACATGAAGATATTCGTTAGTTTGCCCTCCACCGCCCCCGCTACACATCTATTTGAGAGACTCAAGTCTGAGTACAAGGGTACCAAAGGACTGAACTTCCATAAATGGAAGTTGAACAGGTCCTACGATAAAAGGGGTCGCCGGAAAATGTATATGGATGTGGATTTGGAGTCGTTTGAGACTTTGATGAAAATGAACTTCCGTCTTGAATTCCAGCACGAGAAGGTAATGGTCCTACACAGCTATACCAACGTGATGGAATGTATTAAGAGGTTGAAAGCAGAGAAGAACGATAATCACGAGGTGGCTAATATGGAGTTATCCTCCGGTGACGAGGATGGTGAAGTGATCATGCTAGACTAAGCGACTCGTACATAAACTAATAACCTCGTGTACACTTCGTGGGAACTAAGTTAATTTATTAGGTCAACGTTAATTGTAATCGAACTCATCAGACTTTCTAGTAGTTTTTTACTTTGACTCCATTGTGAATTTTATTACTGTCGTCGTCGTCAGGCTATTATATACTAGTCCACTGCTGGACATAGCCCTCTCCTAAAGAACGCCACGTTGTGCTATCATAGGGGGTAATCCCATAATCCCCACGCTGGGAATGCGAGTTGGGGATTACTGTAATTCATCGAATTACAACAGACACAAACTTTTGCGTCAAAGTCAGAATTATTATTTTGAAAAAAATCTGGAGTGCGTTGCGTAACTTTTCCACTTTATCGACTCGTCCGATTTTAAGTACACCGAACTGTCAAATTCATCATATTTTGCCCTTGGGATATGTTAAGATATACATTGGACAGCTACGAAATAGGCAGACTGAGTCTACTCCTAAACTCAACTCCAAATTTCAAGAAGTTCCTGTAGTTGCAGTAATAAACGTCCAAATGCATTCCCCAATGTTTATATCCTATATTTCATTTTTAAAAACCTATTTAGAGGCTAAAAATTTCACCCATGCCGGGATTCGAACCCGCAACCTCTGGCTATCCGTACCAGATACTAGATCTGGTACGGATAGCCAGAGGTTGCGGGTTCGAATCCCGGCATGGGTGAAATTTTTAGCCTCTAAATAGGTTTTTAAATTTGTTCCTTAGCACGGGTTAGTGCATTAAAAATAAAAATAGTATAATCCTATATTTCATGTCAATAGTTATGTAACGACCACGCTCGACCTAAAATGCTGGTCGCATTCTCAGCGAAAAGTGAGGATGCTGAACTAGATACCAAGAAAGGTAGAACTAGTTCCACGTCTACAGTGACTTGATTGAAGCTCCGTTTAGCGTGGCTCACCGGGATATGAAATTTGTTTTGCCTGGCGATCAAGCAGTCTTTCCAACTGAGCAGATCGCGAGTCAAGATGCAACCTTAACAGTCGCTATAGACTGACAAGTGAAATAAAGTTTGCCTTATATCGATTTTAAATAGAACGATAAATTTCGCCTCGTAATGGGTGTAGCGTACATATTTTTCTTAATTTCTTATCTTCATGCTGTCGTGCTGACGGAAGTGCGAAGCCTACAGAATTAGTTGGTGACCCTTCCATGTCTAATCGAAGATGTGCTTCGAGAAAAGTTGGTCTAGCGGTAGCCCGTTCAGCTACCAAAACGGAGATCGTGCGCTCGATTACCGCTGTAGGCCGACGTACTTGATTTGTCCAAATGTCCTCTTCTTCTTCTTCAGGCCATATCAGTCCACTGCTGGACACAGCCCTCCCCCAATGAGCACCATAGCGCAAGGTTGTGCCATCATTGGGGGGTAATGCCCATAATCCTCACGCTGGGCATGCGGGTTGGGGATCGCAGTTTGCGAAATTGTACTGCAGGGGGCGCTGCTGCCCACCCCCCGGTCTGTGTCCCTTAGTCGCCTTTTACGACACCCGCGGCAAGAATTTGGGTTGGTGATATTCTCTAGGCCGACACCACACAGCACCAAATGTCCTCAGACGTTTGTCATGTCCTTACCTGGTTGTCATAGCACATGGTATCCTAGTTCAGGACCAAGACAAGTAATTGTATTATGTTTGGAAGTTATTATTACTAACGGGAAAAGTATATTTTTATGCGAGGTTAAAAAATATACGACGTCCGCAACTCGTTTTTCCTTCTTAATTAACTACATTTGGTATATCTTTAGTAGAGCTGAGAAATTATTGTAGACCTTTCTCAAGCCATATGTTAGGAATCATAAGTAAGTTAGTAACCGGTAAAAGGGCCGTATTGGGTTAAGTTATATACCTTATATTATTTCGTTTCATTGCTCTATTAAAGTACATTAGATTTAATGCTTGTTTTATTTCTGTGAGTGTACTTTTGTTTCTGATTCCAAAACTACGTAGAAACGTCGCGAATTTAGGAAATAATCCTCTGAGCTGTTAAAAATAGACAAACCTTCCCAAGAATAACATCATTGATATCTTGATAAGTAAATGACTTGTTTCTCTCGGTTTGTGTTATACGAAACTGATCTTCAGCTTTTTATCAATTTAGCTTGAGAAGTCAGTGCGTTTTCAAAATGTTACATTGGACTTGAAAAGTAGTTCAATATAACACTTTATTCTTAGGGAGCTTCTTTGGCTCCAATAGGTCACCAGTCGTGTGCTTACCAGTCAAAAACTCCAAGTCCGGATATAAGACTACGAAACTAAGGGTAAGAAATTATTATATTGTCATCAGGAGTCGACTTCCCTTTTATAGCAAATAATTCCTCTACCTCCATTTGACTACATGCAAGTATTGACTACAAAGTACTTATGACGAATATTATCAGCCCATTAACTTCACACGTCATAAATAAGCCTTCATTTTGCATCATGAATCTTTGTTTGGTCGACTTTTGTTAATAATAGGCTGCTTGACAAGTTTCTGGAATCCAACTCAAATTTTTCGTTGGTATTTAATAAGTGCTCAGAAAGTGATAATTTTTAAATATTTTGTGTATTTTTTCTTAAAAGTGGCTTAAATTCAGTTTTATAATAAGCCGCCAAAACTGTCTGGAGCAATTTGGCGTCGCATAGGAATTACTGGTCAGTAAGTAAACGTCAAGTCAACGCTCGGGTTCTCGGATCGCTATATTTACTATACTCTGACGTCATTGTCGATTCGACAAATACTGGCGGTTTTCGATAAAATTGCTACAGCTACGAAATTATCAAGTTATATCCTGTTTTTTGCAGAAATAATACTTTTAGCCTATTGGTTTAAAGTATTTTCCAGGCATAGCAGATTTTCAGACCAGCATTGCAGCAGTCGAGATGATCTCCGTTGAATGGGGCGTACGATCATCATTTTCGACTGGGGCCTTGTTTCTTGCTAAGACAGAATCAGCAAACACTGGAAATTATGAAACCCTGAAGATTGGCATCAGATATAAGTATTAAATCAGGTAAGTTTCTAAATTTCTTTCTTTCAGATTATTCCCATACTCTCAACGTTATCTCAATACGGATATGTCTTGAAACGATTGCTGAAGCGGTATTTAGGTAGAACAGTGTTTTTAATCAAATTGCAACGCCCAATATCCATGGTTTTGGTGTTCTTTCCTGATTTGTGAGTAGGGATTAGAATGAGTGTCGTGTGATGATATAGTATTTTTCAGTCTCATATATACTACACATATATACAGTCAAAACTCTTAAACGGTCAAAACTAGCTTCACTGCTAAAATCAGTGTCAAAACTAGTTTTCACTGCAGAAAAATTATGTAAAATTCTAATATGTATCCAACAATGTAAAGTTGGTTTTCCCTCTTAGATGTTCAACCTAACACGCTCCGCTACGCGCTTCGTCGCACCTATGTTTTTGCTGTCGTAGATTCAGTGATGCATCATTTTAGGTGTTTTTACCATTTTTAAGGACTTTGAAAAGACTAAGTTTTTTTTTGTCCATTTTTTCTCCACAATGATCTAGATTTTGAAATGATCTAGTTTGAATTGTAACGTTCATTACAATTACCATACAAGAATTGTAGCGCAGTTTCTGCCCTACTTTGAATAAAACCTTTTCATTTCATTTCTTTCATTTCTATTTGGTATTTCAAATGTAAGCTTTGGACAAAAGTACTTTTGACTGATTTCAGCAGTCAAAACTAGTTTCGACCGTTTAAGAGTTTTGACTGTGTGTGACATATAAATTTTCAGTGTCATTTTCTCTAAAAGATCTCACTGGTATTCTTTACCTCACATGGGCCGATACAAATTCTGAAATAATGTATTTTCTGTTGAACCTCGTGTGTCTTAATCCATTTCAATTTGAATTGGTAATGAATAGTCTCAAATTACCCAAACGTAGACACTGTTCGAGAAACCTGGCTAGGTGAATCGCAATGGCGTCATAGTGTTCCGATGCAACCTCGTGACTTTTCCCCGGCAGATTGTTCAGAAATAGTAACAAAGTTTCGTGTCTTTTTTGACAAGGACTGGATGAAACTAGCAGATCGCCAACTACGTAAGATCTCCGCTTTGAATACATTTTTTGGTGCGCCACGACGGATGTATTATTTCTTTGGTTTAACTAATCAAAGAGAATCATTAATATTGATGTCCGAAGTGATGTTTTTTGTCATGTCTTTCTATATATTTTGAAAACTCAATGAGTACTTTAGCACTCCTCTTAGACAAACTACACTTTTTATAAACTGTTACGTAACCGTAAGCATTACCAGCGAACTAGACTTTCATTTTATCTTTTACAGGTGTGAGTTACTTCTTTTATATTGTCTTTTTCCAAGTTTTGTATCCACTGGGAATCGTCATCGAGGAGCGGACAGTACCAAAAGTACTCAGTTCCCAACAATCCAGGTAGCCGTTCAATGCTTGTACAATCCGGTAGCATAGGAACGAGTATACCTGTGGGCCTCGAAGCGTAGATAACTTCAAGTACTTAACCGCGATTTTTAAGTCTTTAATTCTTCTTCAGAACCGCAGTCAATATTAGTGTCGATGCTTAGCCGATGTGTGTTTACAGAAATTTCTTTGCAATTTTCTAGCAGTTTTTTCAGCAGATGTCAATCTTGTGCGTTGGGGTCGGTAACTAAATTTTGTCGTTTGGAGATTTCAGGTAACTATTTGGAAGTTTCGAGCAACAATCAATTCAAAAATGTATTATAGAAATGCTACCAGATTGGCTAAGTACAAGTTGCAGTGACGCGCAGTTCTTTTTTGCGATGAAATCTTGGAGTAACTTTCATGTTTCAGTTTAGTGCTGCATATCTTTTGTTTGGCTGACACAGGCATGGACTGCAGTAATAAATGACAACACATGGATGAAGTTAAATCAAATGCAAGTTTCCACTGCCTTGCATTTTTCGGGATGAATCGATAATCCCCCATGTGAGGGAGGGTATTGATTAAGTTAAGGCAATATTACCTTATTTAGCTTGTCGTGCCTTTCGTCGATCATATAACAGACCAGGCGTTGTTAGTTTCAGCAGCAACTTTATCACCCATTTGGGTATCGTTTGGTTAAAAATTATGACTGGATCCTGTGTGCGTTATAAAAGAAGTTATCTGAATTATCCTTTTCGAGCCTTACAACAGATATTCACCGTTGTTGCAGATGCCAATCAAGATTCGGCTTTGAAGCAGAAAGAAGTTAATCCTGCAATTATCTCCGCACCACCTGTCAAATACGGCGGCGCGCTCCCGAAACTGTCTGCTCATCCTTCGCCCGCGAAAAAAACCCCTGTCAAAGCAGTTCCTGCTTTCAAGAAGCCTCAAGAGCCTGTCAATAGGAGCCTGAGCCTGGCAGCGAAAGACAAACCTACCTCTGCCAAAATCGCTCAAACAACTAAAACTACTAAAAGTGCAAATGGTAAAGCTGTCAAAGCTACGCCATCCGCGAATAAGACTTTATCTGTGAAATCTGTAACCCAAATAAATAGCAATCCGTCAGAGACAGCAATGCCTGGAGTAAAAACAGCTCCACAATCCATTCCAGTGGCTGAAGATGCTTCCAAAACTGATGCATCGACTGCAACTAAAGTAATACCTACAAAATCAATCTCCAGTAATAAAGTTACTACAGAAAAAGGCACCCCAGCTGCTAAAACTCCTGAGGAAAAAGCTACCCCAGTAGCTAAAACTGCGCAAAAAGTTACACCAGTTACTAAAAGCGCAGCTACAGTTACCCCGACTGCTAAAACAGCAATAAAAGATACTCCAGTCACTGCCACAACTGCAGAAAATGTTACCCCAGTCGCTGCCAAAACTGCAGATAAGGTTACCCCAGTTGCCGCAAAAACTGCAGTTAAAATTACCCCAGTTGCGAAAGCTGCAGAAAAAGTTACCTCAGTGACTATGACAGCAGTAAAATCTACCCCAGCGGCCAAAAGTACTCCTACTAAATCAGAAGCCAAAGTCGATGCAAATTCCGAAGGAAAATCTGAACTTCAGGATGAAATGGACGGCGACGAAATTATAGGTAAATACGTGAAACTTTTCTGCTATTGAGTGCAAGCTCTATACTACTTAAACGTACCTCTGCAAAGGTCTATAGATAGAAAGAGAAAACTTTGTTGTACATAAAAAATAATACAACCTATTTAGAGGCTAAAAATTCCACCCAAGCCGGGATTCGCACCCGCGACCTCTGGCTATCCGTGCCAGCGCTCTTCCAACGTACACGGCGGCAACACAGCCGTTAAATCGAGCCCGATAGCAAGCAATACAATATTCTTACTTGATCTAGCGAGAAAGAGCGTAATGTCACGTTTTATGGCATTATCCCACTCGACAAAGCTATTGTGCTGTCTGGCGGAATCGAGTTTCAGTACTTTTCCATACAAAACTTGTTACGTACTTTTCCGTACAAAGCCGCCATATTGAAATTCGAAAATCTCCCATTTTTCTCTTTATAGTCGTATGTACCTCAACAAAATGCCAGCGCATACCCAGTACCCACTTGACTCACTTTTTTGCGTGGAGGTTGAAAAATGGGGAATTTTCGACCGGACATATTGGCGCCGCTATTTTGAATTTCGATCAGCTGAAAATGGATTTTAATTTTGTTTTCCCAAACACAGCTGTATTTTTTTTGTATACACATTGGTCAACTGAGACCTGTTATTAACAACAACAGCAATAGTAAATTAACAGCTTGTTAGTGTACCAGAAGTCGGGGTAAGTCTCTGTTGTAAAGGGAAATACATAACCACACATCAAAAATGAGTGGAAATTCGAAGAATGGTGTAGAATATAGTATTGAATAACTGTATGTCAGATTTTCTGCTTCTACTTCTTTTAGAATAAAGGTGTAACGGTGCAAACCTCTTTACACCATTTTTTATATTCCTTTTTCTATCTATCATTTTCAAAAATTTTAAATTATGTCACACACTTTCAAGAAAATTGCTCATTTCGTGTCAAGACTTGACTGTGGCAGAATTTGTCCACATCGGCTGGTTGCCATATCAATAAGAAATAATAATAAGATTTGCCTCATTTTCATCATTACTACTTTACATCTTGATTATTACCTGCTTATTCCGTTTTTATCCAGTTTTATGTTTTTATTATAAATATAAAATAAATAAATAAATAAATAAATGAGAGTGAGTGAGTGAGTGAGTGAGAGTGAGTGAGTGAGTGAGTGAGTGAGTGAGTGAATGAATGAATGAATGAATTAATGAATGAATGAATGAATAAATGAATGAATAAATAAATAAATAAATAAATAAATAAATAAATAAATAAATAAATAAATAAATAAATAAATAAAACAGTATACAAATAAAGCACAAAGTTAAAGTCGTTCCAGTTTTATTATTTATAAAAGATATACAACACTACAAAGGTTCGTTTAATTTCAGTTTCAGAAAAGCCAGCAAAGGTCGAGAAAGAAGAGCCAAAACCTCTGAGGAGGCTCACGGCAGAGTACTCGCAGGCCATGGCTGAGGAATTGGAGCTGATCATGATAAAGGTACGTACAATGGCCAATTAATCATCACCAACCCATTATGTCCCCACCGAGGGGCACGTGTCTCTTCCCTAAGGAAGGTATACTCAACTACGGGGGCCAAGTCCGGATTAGTGGAGGTTTGCAAAAAAGATAGATAGATAGATAGATAGATAAAGACATTTATTTGCATCTACACACACACACACACAACAATATATAACAGATGAGAACTTACAAAAAGGAATACAAAGCAGAATTATACAGGAAAAAGAGTAACAGACAATCATGACAACACAAATAATCAAATAATATAAGAGAGCAGATCGCAGGTGTGGCAGATGCAAAGGGGCTCTGACTCAGCATATGCTGGAGAGATAAACTACTCCAGCGCTGGTCTTCCGTCAGTACCCGGTAGTATACCGAAGTGCAGCACTCGGATAAACGAAAAAAGAAAAATACTTAAATAAAATAAAAAAAAAACAATTGCGGCAGTTTAATATAAGAATGTCAAAATAGATATAAATAAATTATTGATTAAAGGTTTACATTGTCATCATAATAATATATTAAGCCGATCAAATATAATGAATTATTAATATGCAAACAAATGTCATCTTGATTGCAATAAGTTTTATTATCTTAAAATATTAAAGTGTTACGCTTCGCGACAGCGAAGTAATACACTATGATAGTATGTCCTGTGAGAAAATAATAATTATAATAGTAATAATAATAATAATTATAATGGTAGAAGTCAAATGTGTGACAAAAGACTAGTGGCTAGTCTTACTGTCAGAAGTTTTCAAGCCGCCCTAGGGCCTCTGACTGCCATCTATCGACGTTAAAAGTTATCGATTGTGTAATCGTTAACGTTCATTGCTTTGTTTTCACCTAAAATTAAATTGATTGTAATTCTCTACCCATTCAATTTTTTGGGCTCATTCTTTGTTTTGCTCATTTTCTTTTTTCCTAAACTACACTGGGTTATTGAGGTGATTAAAAGAAATAAAAAACCAATAGGCTACTTACGCCGGGACCCCTTTATTATTTACTGTTTGTATTTTTATTGTGGAGGGGATGAAGGAAGAAAGATTGACGAAACAAATATATATTGCGAATGTGAGGGGAAGGGCTGGTAAGGGACGTCCCAGACGGACTTACATCGACCAAATAGGGGATGTATTAGCAAAGGGAAAGATAAAAAGTACCCGGAACCGGCGTGCGTGCATGCATCGACTTATGAACGTTGATGAAGCGAAGGTGATCTGTCAGGATCGTAGCAAGTGGCAGTCCCTGGTCTCTGTCTACCCCTCTGGGATACAGGCGTGAGGTTATGTATGTATGTATTTTTATTATTTGTTGAAGAATCGGCCATAAACACCGGTTTTTCTAAATTTCCATTGGCTACTTATTCTGGCCTAGGACAGACAGAAGTAGGGTAATAACCTTAAAATTACAGTCTAGAAAGGACTGGACTGCCTTGCTGGTCTAGCAGTGAAAGAGGTCGTCGCTTCGACTCCCACAGGGGCCGTCGTACTTTAATAATTGGACAAATGAATATGGGACACATTGATTTCCCATAGTATTTCTTAATGATTCGCGATACTCATACATAGTAACTAAGGTAATTACGTTTTACCTAATAAACAATCGCGATTAGACCCATTTAATATTTAACTTTGATTTCTTATAAAGTTATAACATAACATTATCTATAATTATAGATAACATAACATTTACATACAAGCACATACATTGCTTTAATAATATTTACATAATATTTAACTTTGATTTCTTATAACATATCATTATCTATAACTATAGATATAGATAACAGAACATTTACATACAAGCACATACATTGCTTCTGGCCCCACACTAGCATACCCTGTGTCGTGGGAACCAGAAACAACGACATCACAAACATGTAAACATTCAAGACTTGTGCTTTTTTTTGTCCTCAGCCGGGATTCGAACCCGGGACCTCTTGCATGGTAGGCAGACGCGCTACCGCTACGCCACAGAGGTTGTCGGTTATGTGTGAGATAGATAGATAGATAGATAGATAGATAGATAGATAGATAGATAGATAGATAGATAGATAGATAGATAGATAGATAGATAGATAGATAGATAGATAGATAGATAGATAGATAGATAGATAGATAGATAGATAGATAGATAGATAGATAGATAGACAACACTTTATTGTACATAAAAATGGAAATTGAGATGATTTTTTTAATACAGTAACGTAAACATATAACATCTGTTTAGCTAGATAGTGTTATTACGAGGTTTGACTAGTTGACTATCTTGTTAGTCTGGCAGTATGACGTCTGAATACCATGCTGGAGGGTAGTGGGTTTGATCCCGCCACACATTGACCTCAGTGATTTCCAATGTTTGCGATGTTCTTGTCTAGATATCATAACTAAACATAGGTATAACTTCCGCGCAACACAATCACTTTTCTTGGTCCTAAACTAGGATACCCTGTGCTATGGTGACCAGGGAAGGACACCACAAACATGGAAATACACTCAGACTCATTTTATTATTTAAACCGTTCGATTCTATTCAAAAGCCATCGCTACTACGTGGCGTGTGGTGTGTGGTGTCGGCCTAGAGAATAGCACCAACCCAGTTCTTCCCGCGGGTGTTGTAAAAGGCGACTAAGGGACACAAATCGGAGGGTGGGCAGCAGCGCCCCCTGCAGTACAATTCCACCGAACTGCGATCTCCAACCCGCATGCCCAGCGTGGGGATTATGGGCATTACCCCATATGATAGCACAACATGGCGCTCTTTAGGGAAGGGCTATGTCCAGCAGTGGACTAGTATAGCCTGACGACGACGACGCCGACTACGAGGATTTGCGGCAAAATACAAAAAACCTGATTCAGAATAAAAACTTGAGACAAAAAATAACATGAATTCACGAGGGCCCCTTTTCCAGATATGGGAAAAGCTTCCCAACGATGCTACTTCGGACGCCGAGAAAGCGGCCATTGAGTCTTACAGAAGTGATGCGGGCGACGAGCTAAGAAATGTGAGTATACGTTGTATCCATCTAATAGATAGATAGAGAGAACATTTTATTGTACATAAAAAAGGAAATTACACAGATATTTCTTAAACCTTTGGATGGACTGGAGCAATATATTGGAGAACGAAGTAGATGTACGTTACGTTATCAACCCTTGTATGTCCCCACTGCGAGGGCATGAGTCTATTCCTGCATTGCAGGAAGGTTAGGCCATACTCCACCACGGGGGCCAAGTCCGGGTTGGTGGAGGATTGTAAGACAGTGGCGGGCCTTACTGTCAGAAGTTATCAAGCCGCCCATAAGGCCTCTGACATGGCTTAACGACTGCTATTATATGACAGCCGGCACCAACGGCTTAACGTGCCTTGCGAAGCACGGATAGATGTAGATGTACAAATAAATCAAAATATTTGACATACATATGGATAAAAGATGCTTAATTAAGAAAAATATTATATTAACTGTAAATAGAAAGTGATATAAAAATATTTATTTTATATAAACACATACATTTATAGGCTTAACAATATATGGACATAAATAAAATACCAACAATAGCAGAACAGTACTACAAATAACAGCAAAAGTTTCACATCACACTAGCGAGATAGTATTCTTTTACCATAGTATTAAAAATGGGTAGAATTGGCTCTCCGTCTCCACTGGCAGACTATCTAATCTAACCATAAACAGAGTCACTGTCTTGGCAAGTGGCAGATCCCGGTCTCTGCCCCTTCAGGATTTGTGAGTTTATGTAATGTAAACAGCCCACTGTTGTGCAAGGTTCGCATTTCTTGCCGTCTCATACAATGTTTCCCAGGCGTTTTCACAATGTTCGTTTGCCGATCGTGGACCTGCTCAAAAAAATCAAGTACCACGATGTTTTGTAGCGCTTCGGCCGCCTACGAAACCACCAGTTACGTGACATTAATTTATTGTTTTGCTACGAAACCAATTGCCTACAAAGGACCTTTTAATAAGTTTCTTTTTAATAGGCTTCTACTTGCTGCGGTTATCGACGAGACGAATGTGGCTCGTTTCTTTAGAGACGTATGTAATTTCAATGTATACAAATCGGCTACAATCCCGGCCAAGCTATTGCTTGGCCTTCAGAAGATCCGGTATCTACTTACAATTATTTTTGTGATTACAGACCAAATGTAATGCCGGCGCCAAACAGAAGTTCAAACAAGTGATCACATAAGTGTGCACATGTGTGGCACGGACATTTAATACTATTGTCACATAAAATGTCCGTGCCAACATGTGCACACTTATGTGATCACTTGTTTGAACTTCTGTCTATCGCCGGCATAAGGATAGCAAACATATTATACCCATACTTTGGAACATGAATAACATTGGGCGAATTTCCAACTGAGAATTTCGCTGGGTAAATACTCGTAGTTAACATTACTGTAGTGATGTCTCTTCGAATTTCTTAGAAAAGAGTGTGACAAAACGTTACTTAAGTATTTACTTAGTGAAATTCTCGGCCCATTGTTTATCAAGACGAAAAAACATTCTTTTAAAATCACTGGCAAGTCAAGCATAAAAACATAGCAAGATATTGTCGCGGTCCTATCCCGAACCATCTAGAATAGTCGCCGCATGCTGCGTTTTAGTAAACAATAAACGCTGCAAGCAATAATGACTCGTATGTCCACTAGCGTAAGGTGCAAAACTCTTTAAATGAGTAACTGTTCGAGCGACCTTGCCGCGTGTACCGAGTGTAGGTACGTAGTTACGGGAATGTTCTAGAACCCTGGCCGGCGGATATAAATAGCGGCCGCCGCGGCGCGCTGTCAGTTCCGTTTGGAATAGCGAAGAGTGAACTTCGAGCGAACATACCTGCGATACGAGCGATAACCTACGACCTCAGCGATACTATTGGACTTCGATTAGACCTGCGATTGGAATCTACGTGTGGACTTCGTGTCGTGAAGACCTGCAGACCAGACCCTGCGTGAATAAATCCTAAGAAGTTGTCATTGGCGTTTTACATTCAAATCCAGAACCCTAGCCCGTAACATTTGGTGTCAGAATTGGGGATTTGGAGATGCCACTGACTCCGAGAGAGGATACTTCTGGAGTGAGGACCAGGTCCAGAAGTGCTGCGGAGGCCACGCCCACTGCCCCTCAGGCCACGCCCACTGGCCATAGGGACACGCCCACTGGCCCCGCCCACCAGGCCACGCCCACCGACCAATCCACGCCCCCTGGCCCCGCCCACCAGGCCACGCGCGTAGTGGAGACACTGCATACCTGCCCAGCGGCTCCGCCTACTGGCCACGCCCACCAGGCCACGCCCACCGCCCCCGTGCACCAGGCTCCGCCCACCGGCCTTGACCACCAGGTTTCACCAACCGACCAACAGGCTCCGCCTCGTAGCCACGCCCACCTGGCCACGCCCACCGAAGACATTAAATCAGTCACGTACAATGGAGGTTTTGGATATGTCGTGCCTGATGGCAATGTTGAAGGGCATGCGAGAAGAACAGAGCAAGCAGATGCAGTGCCTGCAAGAACAACAGAGCAAGCAGATACGGAGTCTGCAAGAAGAACAAAAGGCAGATCAACAAGTGATCCTATCTGCCGTTACAAAGTTCAGCGATACGGTCGCTAAGCTACATGAAGATGTAGAGGTAGTGAACGAACTGGTTTCCGAATTAGAGGATGACCTAAAAAATGTAAAAACGGGCCTCACTGGACTAGAGCAGGAATTTCGGCGTATTAAAGCTGCTGGAGCTACGTCGAGCGGAGTTGTCAGCATAAGCCAGGGGCCTACAGTGAAGGTGCCTCCGTACGATGGTACTACGTCTTGGGTCGCCTACCGACAGCAGTTCCAGACTGTCGCTGCTTCAAACGGGTGGACGGACGAACAGAGCCTGACAGCCCTCACCGTCGCACTCAGAGGATCGGCTTTATCTGTCCTGGAGGCACTGCCGACCTCAGGCAGCGAGTTTAAAGATCTGCTGGAGGCACTTGAGGCTAGATACGGGGAACGACACCTGGAACACGTTTTCCGTGCCCAGCTGCGTGACCGGACTCAGCGCCTGGGTGAAGGACTTCAACAATGGGCGTTGGAAATTGAGAAGCTGGTTCGAAAGGCATATCCTTCTGCTGATAGTAAGATGGTGGATACGAATATTTTGCAAGCCTTCGTCGACGGAATCAAGGATCTTGAAATTAGGGCCGCAGTAAAGCTTCGCCACCATTCCTCGTTATAAGAAGCTCTCGCACACGCCCTGGAAGTAGAAGCTGTGCGTCATGATATCCGGCAAGGGTATAAGCTTCGAGAAGTTACGGAGGAAGTTAAAGAGATCAAGACACCGCCCAAGAAGAACACCGGGCCCATGTGTTACAAGTGTGGGGAAAGAGGGCATCTGCAGTTCACGTGTGCTAAGAAGGAAAGGCAACCGACCAAAACAGATGGCAGACTGGATGCGCGTCTCAACAAAATAGAGCAGTGTTTGGAAGAGTTTGTGAAGAAGCATGACGCTGCGCCCTCCACCGCGAATCAGGGGAACGAATAAAAGCCAGGACTGTGGGGCGGGTACTGGCTGGAGTGGAGGAAGCCCCAGTAACCAGAATCTCACAAGCATGGAACGGGAACAGTCTACTAATACGCGGTGCAGTGAACACAATAGAGTGCAAAATCACCCTAGATACAGGAGCTTCTAGAACAATAGTGAGACCAGACCTGGTGAAAGCTGTAGGGAGACGCAAAGGCACCAGTTTATGCAGACTTCTCTCCGCTTCTGGCCAGCAGATACCCGTCCTGGGTGAAAGGTCGGTTACGATATGCGTTGGGGAGGCGTCATATATTCACAACGTAATCGTAGCCGAAATTATGGATGATTGCATTCTGGGCCTAGACTTTATGAAAAAACACAACTGTCACATCGATGTCACTAACGGTGTCTTTAAATGTGGTGATGAGGAGAACTTCATACTTGGCGGTCCCGATGGAAATGAAAATCGTAATACCTAGACGAGCACAAACTGAAGTAAAGGTGAAGCTGCCTTCAAGTCGGAAGAATCAGCGGAATAGGTGTGTGCTGATTGAAGATACACGAGACAGTGCAGCCTGTCAGAAATTGCTGACAGCAAGAACTCTCGTCTATGGAGGCAAGACCGCTGTAGTAAGGGTTGTGAATATAGGCGATCGTGAGATTACCCTTAGCAAAGGTGACGTTATTGGAAGGTGTGAGTAAGCCGTTTGGATGAGAAGCTGCCAATCATCTCCAAGCTCAAACACATCGAATACCAGGAGTGAAATTATAGTCACTAAGCTCCTTGAGGATTCTAAGAGTAATCTGAGCTATTCGCAAAGCATGAAAGCTAAGAGGTTGCTAATGCGCTTTAGGGATATCTTCTCTGACGAAGGAAATCCTGGAAGAACATCGTTAGTTCAGCACAAAATCGACACCGGACAGGAGCGACCTATTCGTCAGCGAGCGAGGCGCATACCGATTGCCAAAGAAAAGGAAGTACAAGACATGTTGGACGACATGAAGAGAAACAAGATTATAGAACCTTCTGCTAGCCCATGGTGTTCTCCCGTTGTGTTGGTAAAGAAGAAAGATGGTAGCACAAGGTTCTGTGTAGACTATCGACGGCTTAACGATGTGACCAAGAAGGATAGTTATCCACTGCCACGAATTGACGATACCCTGGACACATTGAGTGGTATGAAATGGTTCTCGACATTAGATCTGAAATCGGGCTATTGGCAAGTGGAAATTGATCCGAAGGATAAAGAGAAGACAGCCTTTTCAACTGGCAAAGGTTTATGGCAATTTAACGTGATGCCTTTTGGATTGTGCAACGCGCCAGCTACATTCGAACGACTTATGGAGTGCGTACTGGCCGGATTAGTTGGGGAAGCCTGCCTTGTCTACTTGGATGACGTCATAATCATGGGTACGGATTTTGAGGACCACTTACAAAATCTAGAGCAAGTTTTTAAGAAGATAATGGGAGCAAACTTAAAGTTAATTCCGAAGAAATGCAGTTTATTTAAGAACAAGGATAGCTATCTCGGCCATGTGATAACCAGCGAAGGCATACAGACAGATCCAGCCAAAATCGAAGCAGTGCAAAAATGGCCTACTCCCAAAGACAAGACTGAAGTGCGAGCATTTTTAGGGCTATGCTCATATTATAGACGGTTTGTTAAGGGGTTCTCTGAAATTGCCAAGCCTTTACACAGACTGACTGAAGACAAGCAGTCATTTCATTGGGATGACACATGTGAGAGTTCATTTCAAAAATTAAGAAAATGTCTTTGCGAGACCCCAATCTTGGGATTTCCACAGCCTAGCGGCCAATTCATTGTTGACACTGACGCCAGTAACACAGCGATCGGAGGAGTGTTATCGCAGATACAGGGCGACAGAGAGGTTGTGATGGCATATTTCAGTAAATCGCTATCGAAACCTGAAAGGAACTATTGTGTGACAAGAAGGGAGCTCTTGGCTGTGGTAAAGACAGTACAGCACTTCAGCAAATATCTCCTCGGCGTGCGGTTTACGCTTCGCACTGACCACGCCGCCCTGAAGTGGCTGTTACAATTTAAAAATCCAGAGGGGCAAGTTGCTCGATGCATCGAACAACTGCAGGAGTACGACTTTATTATTGAGCACCGCAGCGGAAAGGCGCATGGAAATGCTGACGCACTGTCAAGAAGGCCGTGTCCGGAAGACTGCAAGCACTGTGCCAAACAAGAGACAAAGGATTTGCCATTGAGATTGACAAGAATGAGTCCATCGAGATCTTGGGAAGATGAGGCGATGAAAGAAGCACAGGAAGATGACGAAGATGTACGGCTCATTGTCGCATGGAAGAAACGAGGCGAGGATAAGCCAAGATGGTGCGAAGTGGCTCCTACTAGTGCTGTCACCAAGGCATACTGGGCTCAATGGGACAGTTTTATTCTTCGGAACGGAATACTTTACCGAAAATGGGAGAAACCTAACGGCAGAGAGTTCCATCTTCAGATAGTTGTCCCAAGAGATAAGGTACAAGATGTCCTTCGTGAAGTACATGACGGCGTGTCAGGTGGACATTTGGGCGTAAAAAGGACTTTAACAAAGATTCGAGAAAGGTTTTACTGGCTCCATTGTCGAGAAGATGTGCAAGATTGGTGCCGCAAGTGTGCTACTTGCGCCGCGGTAAAAGGCCCACCAACTAGAAGCCGAGGAAATCTGCAACTTTATAACGTTGGTGCGCCATGGGAACGCATTGCAGTTGATGTGGCTGGACCGTTCCCAGTAACGGAATCAGGAAATAAGTATTTCATGGTAGTTATGGATTACTTCACTAAATGGCCAGAGGTATTCGCCATACCCAATCAAGAAGCCACGACTGTTGCCTTCAAGGTGTTTGAGGAAGTAGTTTGCCGGTTTGGTGTGCCCTTGGAAATACACTCCGACCAAGGCAGGAACTTTGAGTCTCAAGTATTTCAAGAACTCTGCAAAATATTGGGAATGCATAAGACTAGGACCACCCCATATCATCCTCAATCTGACGGCATGGTAGAAAGATTTAACCAAACACTTGAGAGACATTTAGCAAAAGTCGTTGAAAGGCACCAGAGAGACTGGGACAAATACATACCGCCATTTCTTCTGGCCTACAGAACGGCAGAACATGAAAGCACGAAGGTAACCCCGGCGCGTGTAAATTTTGGCCGAGAACTGAGAATACCAGTAGATCTGCTGACTGGAGGCCCTCCTGACGACTCACGTTCTCTACACGACTACATTTCCGAGTTACGTGAGAAAATGCGAGAGATACATGCCATAGTACGGGAAAACGGATTGGAGTCGAGTGAAAAGATGAAGACTAGGTATGACCGCCGAGCAAATACAAGTGGCTTCGAAGAAGGAGCGCTAGTCTGGCTTCACAATGTAACTCGACGAAAAGGAAAATCTCCGAAATTGCAGACAAGATGGGAGGGACCGTACAAAGTGGTAACTCGGTTAAATGACGTGACGTACCGAATTCAACGGCAGCCAAGAGGTGCACAAAAAGTGGTTCACATCGACCGCTTAGCTCCTTATCACGGCAGTAATGAAGATGCTCGGGACGAGCATCTCTAAGAGGGGAGCAGTGTCGCGGTCCTATCCCGAACCATCTAGAATAGTCGCCGCATGCTGCGTTTTAGTAAACAATAAACGCTGCAAGCAATAATGACTCGTATGTCCACTAGCGTAAGGTGCAAAACTCTTTAAATGAGTAACTGTTCGAGCGACCTTGCCGCGTGTACCGAGTGTAGGTACGTAGTTACGGGAATGTTCTAGAACCCTGGCCGGCGGATATAAATAGCGGCCGCCGCGGCGCGCTGTCAGTTCCGTTTGGAATAGCGAAGAGTGAACTTCGAGCGAACATACCTGCGATACGAGCGATAACCTACGACCTCAGCGATACTATTGGACTTCGATTAGACCTGCGATTGGAATCTACGTGTGGACTTCGTGTCGTGAAGACCTGCAGACCAGACCCTGCGTGAATAAATCCTAAGAAGTTGTCATTGGCGTTTTACATTCAAATCCAGAACCCTAGCCCGTAACAATATAATAAACCATTTTTATGCTTTATTGCACACGAAACATTGAATAGGACATTACATAAGAAATAGCATGTACAAAGGCGAGCTTATCTCTGTAAGAGATTTCTTCTAGCAAACTATGTACCTATTAATACCTTAACTTACCGTACCTTATACCTTTAGTTCATACTAAAGGTATAAGGTACGGTAAGTTATCACTGCATGCAAAATTATACAGGTTCATACCTGTATAATTTTGCATGCAGTGATTACTTGTAATTGGCTTGTATACTTATCTTTAAGCATTTTGTGAACGTGTTGGTATACAAGTTGTTAGTAATCCTAAATAAATAAAGTAAAGTAAAATATTGCCAACGATTTCAAATTCACTCTGTAAATTATTGTTTAGACTGCCGACTACTCGTAGAATAGTTGGAGATTTCGTTTCTACTCGTTACTTTTCTAGCCTGAGGCCATAGTAGTTTTTTTGAACTTCTCAGTTTTAAGTATCACTTGGTTTGTTTCAGGCTCTGGAGTTAGGTGTGAAGCAGAGGCTCCTGAATATCCACAACGAGTTAAGCATGAGGGTTAGTTAATAATAATAAACCGTTTATTTCGGACCATAGAATCCGTATAACTCAACCAAAACTTAAAAATATACATGAAAAAGGTTCTTAAAAATATACATGAAATTATAAATTAAATACACTAGAGCTTAATTCATAAGTCAACTAACCAATCAATTAACGATTGATCAATTAACTAATGTGCATTTTCTCAAAATGATACCACTGGCGCTACATGCGTGGTAATTAATTAAATAATGATTAGTGGTAATAATTAATAATGGAAGTGATGCAAATTACTTCAGCTGTCGCTGCCTGTACGTAATACAGAGAGTATTGTGAAGAGGTTCGAAATTTCACTGATGCCGCTGAGTCGCCCATTAGGTCAGTTGGAAGAGCGCTGGCACGGATAGCCAGAGGTCGCCTCTAAATAGCTTTTAAGAATTAATTAAATTTGAAGTAAGTTAATTAAACCACAAATTTCCGCACTTACCCTCAAAGTTGGGCCATTGTACGTAGCAAGCGCTGAGGTACGGTAACACTTCAGATACTGCGGTTTCCTTATGATGCACGTTTTCCTTCACCGTCGGCGAGTGGTATTGCTACTATAAGTTTGAAAATTTACGTAACTTAGCAATGAAAGTCACTGGTACGTGCGGTATTCGAACCCACGACCTCCCGATTGAGAAGTTGGCGTTCTACCCGTCCGCTACCACGACTTTTTTATGTAGCCCATAAACGTCCCACTGCGTTGCACATGCCTTCTCTCAGAGATAGAGTGCGGGAGTTACGAGGCAACTTAGAACCGGAGATACCTCCAATATACATACGGGTCAAACACACTGCCCTACTCCCGGGCTCCGCCGCAGTCGGTGAAGAACCCTAATTTCTGCAGGTTACCTTGGCGGAGCGTCCGTCGACCAAATGGATGTCTACGTTCAAGCGCAAATATCGCGTGCTGTCGACGAACCGAGTGGTCGGCGACCCGGCTTGCTTCGTGGCTGAGATCGGCTGCTTCAGAGACTTCGACAGACTGTACGCGGCCAACAAGGCCAAGCTGGGTGAGTGTTAGAGCGCTTTCACATATAAATAGATCGATATCAACCCTTGGAGGTCCCCACTACTGGGTCGCTTTCTGCATTGCAGGAAGGTTAGGCCATACTCCACCACGGGGGCCAAGTCCGGGTTGGTGGAGGATTGTAAGACAGTGGCGTGTCTTACTGTTAGAAGTTATCCAGCCGCCCATAAGGCCATGGCTCGGAAAAAATGCCACTAGCGGTAGTCATGGGACGGTCACCCATCCCGCACCTGTTGATGCTTAACGCAAGTGATTGATTCCAATCACTCGGTTTGACTAAGCCACGAGCGCTTCGCATGGATAGATAGACAACCTTTGAATGGATAAAGGCGTTTTTATCGTGCGACTGAAGCGCTGCGCAGCGAATCCCTTCACATTACAGCGGCTGTAGCGCGGCTAAGTCGCGGCGCCGACGCTAGTGACAGTCGCGCTCCACAATAGCGCTGCAGACGCGCGTTGAACTTGTGGTGACTAGCTCATTTCCAATATGGATTCTAATTTGACACCATTGCCGTATTCAACGACAGTGGAAAAAAGGAGCAGTAACAGTGTGTACTGTTACTGCTCCTTTTTTCCACTGTCGTTGAATACGGCAATGGTGTCAAATTCAAATCATTTTATTTCAACGTAAAGAATTTACATTCTGTTTGCTGAATGTCAATGTAAAAAATTTAAAATGTAAGCCGCCGCCTTCGGGCCGTATTGTAGTGGAGAAAAAGGCAGCGGAAAAAAAACTCCACTCGGACCATCTTTTCTAAAATACATCAGTTGCCATATGTAAAAGGTGTTGGAGAAAAAGGCAGTGTACGTACTGGATATATTCATTACATGAAAATCGATGTGTAGTAAACGGTGATTGATCATGCAACAGTCTTCAAAGCGATAAAAACAATTAACGATTGTTTTGTAACTATCTCCGAATGTCCCAAAATCAAAAGCAACAGTCATCTCCCGAAAAACCTGTCGTTTTCCTCCTTCAGTGTAATCTAATCGTATTCCCTTTTCACAGGTGGAATGAAAGTATCGCTCGAGCCAATGTATAACTTCATCCGAGAGCCGAACGAGCTACGAAGATTGGAAAACCTAGAGCGAAGAAAAACTCTAAATCGAACTAGTTCTAAAAAGTCGCCCGTAGCCGCTATCGGCTTACATAATACAGGTTCTGGTTCCAAAATGGATGAAAGTATGGAGGAAGACGAAAGTCTAGATTTGTTTAGTATGCTGGAGGGAGGCATAGTTTTGGATGAATGCATGGGCTCGGATGATGAATAGTGTTGTCACATTTACGCAGATTTAATTGAAAAGATCGGCATAAAAAATCGTTTTAGCCAGCGTTAACATCTTTTCTGTCGGCGATAAAAGTCTTTTGGCACCTAATAATTACCTAATTGAGCAGTAGAAAGGTTATGATGTTGTGTTTGTAATGTATTGTATACCACACAATATTTGGTTTGGTATTAATGTATTATATTATACTCCTAAATATGCGGAGCCGACGGCTGACCGTGGAGAGGAGCAATAAGAATTGTGCATTTAAATCTCCGTTTCCCCTCCTTATAACACATTTAGGTAGAATTTTATAAAAAAAAATATGTATACCTTTGTTTTGTCTCCTTATGACATATATGTTTAGGTATATTTTTATTATTGTAAAATTTGATACAAAGGCGTACTTATTGCTAAGTACTACATTTACTTCCAGTCACCATTTTATCACTTTCTTTTGTGCACGCCTACCCCGATTTTTGATTTCATTTCGTTCTGTATTGTTGAACTGCTCATTTATTTCTTTTACCAATGGGATATAAGTGTGTTTTGCTGATATTTGTTGCTGAACAATTATTTATCTGATCCTCATTTAAGTGATTGTCAGTCCTCAATCACTCCTCAAATGCAATTTAAATAATCTGTAGTAGACGTGACGCGACGTAGTACACAAGTCTTTGAAGAGTGGATTAGAGAAATAATGTTATAAAAAAATTCATTGGTGTACATCTGTATTGTAAGTCACAATTTTGTTCATAAGAAAATAAATGTAATGAGTACTTTTCAAAGTAACAATATCTTGGTTTGTTTTATTCTTATTAGAAAAAAATACTTTTTTGTAAGTATATTACAAATTTCATTCAAACATGAAACATGAAATTCATTCAAACATGAGTATTCATTCAAACATGAGTTTTGTGTAAATTAGGATGAACATCTAGTTCGTATATTCCCGAAATATAATATCGAATAAGTATTTTTTTAATTGAAGTATTTTATTTTGGTGGCTCTGCTGCTCCGAGGTAGTCATCCTCCACCTGAAAAAGGAACAAGAAATTCGTCAAAGAAAGCGACTGGACAACTATTTGCCTTTCGCTCGGACAATATTGCTGAATGAATTGTGTGAGCGAGAGGCAAATACCTATTCCTAAAATTAACAACTGAAATTAAGGATGTTTTCTCGTGGTCAAAAAACAGTGCTAAATCTTACTAGAGACCTGGTTATGCGCACCAAATCCTTTTTAAATCCAGGCGTTTGTGAAGAGAGCAATTAGTACGGAATTTGATAATTAGACGATTGTAATCATATTCTTTTTGTGCACTCACCCGTGCTAAGGACAATTTTAAAAACCTATTTAGATGCTAAAAATTCCACCCATGACAGGACTCAAACCCGCGACCTCTGGCACGGTTCGCCAGAGGTCGCGGGTTCGAGTCCCGGCATGGGAGGATTTTTAACCTCTAAATAGGTTAGGATTTTGCCAGTCGGAATTTGTTCGAAGTATTTAAGGATAAACATGAAAAAAAAGCTTGGAACTACCCTTCGATAATGTGGTTTCACCCTGTTATGTTTGCTGTTACGGCAAGTAGCATCGTAACTTACTGTCGCATGTATGCCGTTGGTCTTTAGTTCATGACTAGCAAGAACGGCTAAACCATACACGCAATACCCATGTTTTGACCAGACCTTACTCGCCGCCCCAATTTTTGACGGATTCTCAGGCTATGTTTATCACAACATTTTAACACAAAACAAACTGTTTGTTTTCGCTGCGCAAAACATTTTCGTTGCTAGCAGTGTTGCCAGACGTTTTGAATGAACGGAACGATCGTACGATGGGTAAATAAAAAGTCGTATTCCCTAAGAAGGCTGCTAAAAAAAATAGTACGTTTTCAAAATCTTTGTTTTATTACTTTGTTTTACTACAATCAATTAAACACACAATTTTTACGTTTTTATTTATCCCCGTAAAAGGTTTTACTGTTCATATTATTTAACATTTCTCCTGTTGGAGAAAAATCCACACAACACAAATAGCGCTTAATATGTTGTTTTGCCAAAAGAACTGACTAGTGACGGTGGGTTGGTATGGTACTTAGTAAGTAATAGAATGACCACGACGCGCCCGTGGCCTAGTCGAACCGAGTGATTGAAATCCATCACTCGAGTTAAGCAACAACAGGCGCGGTCAGGTGTGGGATGGGTGACCGTCCCGTTACTACCGCTAGTGGCATTTTTCCGAGCGTTTCCGTGCTTCGCAAGGCACGTTAAGCCGTGGATGCCGGCTGTCATGTAATGGCAGTCGTTAAGCCATGTCAGAGGCCTTTTGGGCGGCTTGATAACTTCTGACAACAAGGTCCGCCACCGTCTTACAAACCTCCACAAACCCGGACTTGGCCCCCGTGGTGGAATATTGCCTAACTTTCCTGCAACGCAAGAAGGAGACCCGTGCCCCAGCAGTGTACAGGGGCAGCATAATACAGGGTTTAAATCGAAGTAAAAGAATAAATAAGTAGTGACGTGATATGTTGGTATTAGTACTTTGTTTGAACGAAATCTAAAAAAGTCGTATGTTTACGTACGATATCTGCCCCTGGATCGTACATGCAAAATAAATGTAAAAAATTGTACGAATACGATTTAAATCGTACATCTGGCAACGCTGGTTGCTAGGGAAAAAAAACAATATACAGCTTGGCAAAAAAGTCTAGATATTAATTATGCCAACAATATCCATATCTAATTTGTGATCCATATTGAAAGACGCAATACGTGACTTCTTCGTACAAAGTTTTGCTTTTAAATTTGTAGAGTTTTTTTAGGAGACGCGATTTTGGGAATCTTTTATTGTGCGCCTAATATACGCTGAACAGCATAAGCTATAACGTCGTATTCGTAGCCTATTGAACCTTAAATTATCTTCAGCACCACAGTTCAGCACCTATGCGCTCGCGTGCGAGCGCAACAAATCCGAAGCTCGTTTCTTCTTCGGTGCCAGATCTTCAAGTCGTTTCAACTCGGCCACATGAGCGTCAGCTACGTCGTAGACGTTCTTTGGAGCCACCTGGTGGAAAAGGAACTGGATATGGACTACTGGACAAGGAAATCTAAGGAGAGTTAAGTATCTCATCGTTTATATTTTCGCGCGTACCGTATACACGGATTAATCGGATTATTTTTTTTTTTTTTTTAATAAAGGGTTTTACGGCCCTGGATCCGTGTCCTTTTGAGCCTTGAGTATTGTATTAGTTTTTTATAGTATTAGTTTTCAGATAAGAGCACTTATCACTTCCGTATCACTTCACTATAATGTTCAGTTTTTCCAGTCACTTTAAATTTTTATTCCACTGTTCATAATGAATTTATATAAGGGGGCGAAAAAGGTAGGATTGCTAAGTAGATTTGGAAGAAGAGTTGGTGTAGGGACACCCGTTTCGCAGCTGATTGTGTCAAGTTCCGTGATAAGTATTAATCTGTGCAATTTAAATTCTTGACAGTTGAGCACGAGATGGTTTAGGTCGGCGTTTTCAGTTCCACAGTAAATGCAGTTCGAATCTTGGGCTAGGCTGAGTCTATAAAGGTGAGCTTGGGTTTGGCAGTGGCCGAATCTCATTCTGTTTAGGGTGGTTATGTATTTCCGGCAGTTTATGTCTTTTTTCCGATGGTACCAAGGTTGGGCGGGCGGGCTTCCTTGGATGTCTCTATACCAGCTTCCTTTCTCTTTACTGATCTCATTCCAGTAGTTGCACCATATTGCTTTCAGATTCTCATTCAGATGAACATGGAGATCAGTAAATGGCAATTTGAGGTCTGTAGAGTGATCCTCGTCAGGGTCCAGATTTGCAGCTCGATCGACGACTTCATTTCCAGTGATACCCCGGTGAGCAGGTACCCACATTAACTTAACTACCTTACCACTAACTAACAAACTATTTAACAAATTCTTTATATTATAGATGAGATAATTTACATTATAACGAAGGCAGTTACCTTCTAAAGCTAATAATACACTGAGTGAGTCAGTAAATATAATTATATTACAAATATCAATATTTTGAACGTAAATTAAAGCTTGATGGATAGCATAAGCTTCGGCGGTAAAAATGCTACATCTAGTGTCAATTTTAAAACATTTAGTTTTCTTTAACTGAGGGTCAAAAAATGCTGAGTTTACCCTATCAACTGTTTTAGAGCCATCAGTATAGATGGAATACAGATGATTATTTTCCAGGAAAGCAAGTAAATCTTGTTGGTTCGTAATGCATGGTTTATGTACAAAATTATTTTTCAATAGAATATCGAGATCCATCCTATAGAGGGGCCACAAATTATCCTGATGCAAATTTTTTGTTAAATCATTCAAATGTAAAACTATTCTTAATAAGGTTGGTATGTTACCATTTAATATCTGATTAAAATTTGCATAAGGAGCCACTGAATTGCCCAATTCAGTGGCATGCATTGGTAAAATGTGATCTAAGACAACTCTATTATTTTTAGTTAACATTTTCAAACAGAACCTTTCAGCTAGCTGTAGACGTCTAAGATGTAAAGGGGGAATGCAAGCCTCACATTGCATTGCATTAATTGGAGTAGAGCACATAGCCCCTGTAATAATTCTCAAAGCTTTATTCTGAATAACTTCTAATTTCTTCAGCAAAGCAAGGCTTGCCCCCATATAAGCAATTGAGCTATAATCGAAATGGCTGCGCATAATGCTCTTATATAACATAGATAATATTTTTGGGTCAGACCCCCAATGTACTCCTGCCAGAGACCGAAGTATATTAAGGGCTTTGGAGGCGTTTTTGATGATATAATTTATGTGAGATTCAAATGTTAGCCTATGATCCAGCAATATACCAAGAAACTTCTTTTCTTTCAACCAAGGTATAGGGAGATTATTGTATTCTACCAAACTATTACAAGGAGAAAGCCTTTTGGAGAAAAGCATAGCTCCACTCTTTAATGGATTTATAACCAATTTGAGCTTATTAAAATAATAATTATGCACTTGAGAGAGGGCTAAATTTAAATTATTTACAGCTATATTTACATCCTTATGTACAGAGTATATTAACAAATCATCTGCATACTGCAGGAATTGAACTCCAGTCTGGGTCAGATATTTATTTATCTGAGATGTATAAATATTGTACAATAAAGGGGATATGGTTGCTCCTTGCATAGTACCTTTAAAAACTTGTCCTGGTCCGTGTAGTATGTTGTTAAATTTAACATACATAGTCCTATCATAAAGAAAATGAAATATCCATTTACAGACATGTCCTGGCATACCAATCTCTGATAAAATTCCTGCCAATACAGATGGATCAACATTATCAAAAGCTCCCTGTACATCAAGAAATGCACATACGGTGGCTGATTGGCTGTGAAAGGAATTCCTGATGTCAGAGATGAGTGAAGTAAAGCTCTCTGTAGCACTACGACCCTTCCTGAAGCCGAATTGCTGCTCTGGTAAGATTTTATTCTGCTCTACGTAATGGTCTAATCTGGTTTTAAGCATAAACTCAAACAATTTACCTACACATGAGGATAAAGAAATTGGTCTATATGAATTAAAGTCATCACTAGACTTGTCTGGTTTCAATATAGGAATAACGCATTGTGTTTTCCAAGCTTCAGGAATGGACTGAGTCATCCACAATACATTGTACATTTCCAATAACGATTTTTGGGCATCAACATGCATGTTCCTAATAAGCTTGTAAGGAATGTCATCTAATCCTGGGGTTGTATCTTTTCTATATTTGATAGCAAATGTGAATTCTGCAAAAGAAAATGGTTCTGAAAGATGAGCACAATTACTATTCCCTGTGTTATTAAAGATTTCATTTAATGAGTTTATGTCTATGTTTTTTTCAGGAGGAGACGGTGGAGCATATTTATCAATGAAGGCTGGAATCCATTCGTCGTTTTTGGGCATTTTGGGTAATGTTACACGTTTGAATCTTTTGATGTAATTCCAAATAGTGCTTATAGGTGTATACCTGTTAAAAGATTCAACTAATTTAGTCCATCCGTATTTCTTCTTTTCTTTTAATAATCTTTTTTTAAAAGCATTTAATTTTTTATATTCAATGTAACTCGACATATTACCATTACTTCTATACATATTTAGAGCTTCTTTACTTTTATTAACAGCATCTGAGCATTCATTGTCCCACCAAGGAACAGGCTTTTTAATGACAATGCTATTAGTTTTCCTTAGCTTTGGAATAGTGACATCTTTAATCTGATTAAGTTCTTCGCAAAAATCATTGTAAGTTTTGACTGGGTTACTACTGTCTATATTAAATTGCCCTAATATTCTCTCTGTTTCAGATGCATAAGCCTGCCAATCTGCTTTATTATAAAGATATCGATCAGCGGAATTACCAATATCGTATTTATGAATTGTGGTGTGAATTGTTATAACTGTTGGAAAATGATAGCTGCCCATCGCATCATCATGAACTGTCCACTCGCAAAGAGGAGCAACAGAAGGACTGACAGAAGAAATATCAATTGCAGAAGGCATTTTAGAAGGACTACCTACAGTGGTAGGAAAACCAGTGTTTAATATACATAGATCATACTCATCGAGTGTGTTATAGATCTCATTACCGCGAGAGTTAGACCTCAAACACCCAAAAGCGACGTGATGGGCGTTGAGATCGCCCGAAAAAAGCATTGGTTTCGGTAACATATTCAAAATCTGTTTGAGTCTTCTGCACTGAAATCTACGGTTATCATTAGGAGGCGGTATATAACTACAGAGAATTGATAAATTACCAGCATTGGTTTGTAAGATTATTGCAGCAGAATGCATAAAATTGTAAAAAGGAACAGAGACAGTAGAGAATTTCAAATTGGATTTAACTAAAATTGCTACACCTCCTCGTCCATCTTTCCCGTCTTGTCGAATTATATTATAATTAGGAATATTAAAAGTGCTATTGTTCCTAAGCCAAGTCTCATTTAAAAGACAAACGTCTACATCATTATTTAATAAAAATGAAATTAATAATGGCTTCTTGTTAATAACTCCTTCTACATTAAACTGTACTATTGTAATAAATGATTTATCCATTATTCTGTAGTGATTTAATCAACACTTCCTGCACAATGGAAGCATTGATTTTGGGCAAATTACCATTCGCCAATGTTACCAAAGCTCCTACCAAACCATTTAAGATGAAGTCGCTCTTGACTATTTCTTTGACTAAATTTGAATTTGAGATCACAAGTTGTGGAGGTTCTGTTACTATGGGTTTTGTGGGAGCCTTAGCAATCATTGGCGAAGGCTTGGCTTTCAGTGGAGGGAAGTTCGAGTTGTAGTTTTTGACAATATTGTCTTGTTTTTTGGCTGAAGCAGCAATTTTTGCATAGTTAGTCCTATTAACATGTTCTTCTAACTTGTTTTTTTTAACTGGACAGTCTCTGGAAATTGCCAAGTGAGGCCCTTGGCAGTTGATACATTTCAATTCATCCTCTTTGTCGCATTTTGTGAAGTGGTGCTCACCAGAGCAGATAGAGCACTTCTGCAGTCCCTTACAGAACTTCGCTCCATGGTTAAATCTGAAGCACTTAAAGCACTGCAGAAGTGGTGCTCTGTACTCATTGACCTTAAATCTATACAGATCTAGGTATACATACTCCGGTAGTGTCTGTGACAAGAAAGTCACAGACACTGAACTGTACGGAACAATTTCTCCGTTGACCTTGCGGGTAAAGCGCCTTACGCCTACAATTTCAAATTCTGCTGCAAGTTTCTTAAACAGTTCTTCATTCGTGATACTTGTTGGAACGAAGCGAAGGACCCCAATAGTCTCTACAGACCTCGCGGGAATATAGGCTCTAAAGCCCTGTTTCTTCAGCAGTTCGTCATTCGTCAGGAAGTTGTTCGCATTGGAAGCTTGTCCAAAGCACACACCAATTTTATTAGCATTGATGCGCTTGATGCCCACCACGCCCTTGACGTCATTTTTGAAGATCGTGTTTAGCTGGTCAGGGTTTTTATTACCAATTCTGCCATTTTCGGATTCAACAAAGACAATGAATTCATCGCTCACCAAATTTTCCGCGTACAGCCGCCTGTAACCTGGTTTCAGATATGGCTTGAATCCATCATCCTGCTGCTGCTCGCCGTGATGTTCGCGTCCATGGTCCTCAGTTCGCCCCCTCTTTAATTTGGGAGGAGGTTCATCCTCGGAAAGCCCAGGGGGCTTTGCCCCCGGGCGATCTTTCATCTCGCCGAATCTAACGACGATGTTTTAAATACTTTTAGCGTAAGTTTATCGAGTTTTAACAATTTTCAGAAATATTTTTGAAAAATTTTCAAAAAACGCGCCTATCCTCTTCAAAAGCCCGCCAAAAAAAAAAAAAACAATCGGATTATTGGCTGCATGCCACAGAACAATTAAACCAACTGCATGCATAAAACGAAATGTCAAAGTTGTTTAACGTTCAAATACCATCTTTAACGACCCTAAATATAGAGACTTTTAAGTTACTTTAATACTTACTGTAGTTGAGTAACCATTTATGTATAATATGTGATTGCTTACTTGAAATTTATCATAAAATATACGGTTGAACTGAACTTTATTTATGTCAAAAGTAATCGCCACGTCGTGACATAATGTGGTTTTAGAACGCTAACATTCTCCACCATTTTGCAAGTCGGACGCGGTCGGTCGGCGTTGATTTATATTTTATTCCGAAATCATTACCTACAAATTCCGATCTTTTCTTTACAATTTGGTTTTGCGAGAGTTCAGTCAGCACCATGAAGAGAAATTTCAAGCGTAATTTCATCAATAACGGCGGCGGTGGTAGCGGCCCGCTGCTGAATAATCCGTCCAACAATTTACAGGTGAGATAGACCTAAACCAATTTATAGCCTTCTTCCTAATAAAATGATCGATCATCTTTCGCCAAAACTCAAGAAAAGAGCATAATCAGAACTTCCTAGGTTCTCAAAAGGTTACCATGAAAATCCTTGCTCATAATCAATCGATTGAAGCCGCGGAGTCAAAAGCTAACGGTTGATAATGGAGGTGCCGCTAGAAAGTAATATGAATCACCTACCACAAGTTTCAACTTTATATAGTTACTTCCATTAACTCTCAATTTATAACAACCAAAACTGTTTGATACCGAAGCTAACCTTGTCACTAAGTTCATTTTCATTTCATTTTGAAAGTCTTTATTTAACTTTATTTAAAACCTAGTGTAAATTGAACCTGGGCAAGAAAAACTCAATTAGGAAGGTTTATTAGGCTGAGTAGGTAAGCATCTTATAAACATTAATGTAATTAATTTCTTGTGCATTTAACATGAGGTACATTTAGCAGTTGTAATTCCTTACGTTTAACACATGAAAATTACATGACTTATAAATTGTTATACTAATGTAACAATTTTATAAACAGTACATCAAAAGCTATGCACACTTTGTGCTAATGCATATTTTTGATGCACCTAATTAGGTACTTGTACTTTTTTTCCAGAGGATTGCATCCCTTAGGACTGTACAACTAAGTAGAAATGAGGTTGTCAACAACACCCCTTCATTGAACTTAAATATCAAACCTTGTATGTCCCCACTGCTGGGTTGTCTCTTCCTGCATCATCGCAGGAAGGTTAGGCCATACTCCACCCCTATTGACTACTACCAAAAAAAAATATTTGAATGCTAATTAATGATTTTAAAGGATTTCCAATAAATATCTACCATCCTAACAACATACTTTACATTGACATCACCTGTTTCTGCAATAATTCTTTTCATTTCATCAACCTGATAATATCTCATGTTTATCATTTTAAAGAACTGTTTGATTATTATCGCCTATTCTATTCTAGAAATCTATTCTCTCTTATTCTAACAAGATTTTGTTTTTTTTTTAATTGATTGAAGAAGGTGACCATGCCCAGTCTTCCTTTCAGGACCTGGACCGCGAGCTGGAGCTGCTGCGGCGCAAGCGGCAGATGCTAGAGAATCAGCAGTACCAGGTTAACAGACCTGTGAGTTTCTTCTAGTTTTTAACTCTAAGGGACCATCCATAAATTACGTCACATGTTAAGGGGTAGAGGGAGGGGGTCAACGAAATGTGGCATTGTGTGACAGGGGGGTGGGAGGGGTCCTAAATTTCGTGACCTCACATTTCCAAATCTACGCATTAATTATAGTTAGTACAATATAGTTGGTAGTGATGCTGCCCGAAAAGCTTGGTCTTCTGGGTTTGAATCCTGATAATGGAAAGAACTAATATTTGTGTGTAGAGCACGTCCACGGTAAGGGACGCATTTGTGCCTGGGTCTTGGATATTTTATTTAATATATGAATACCCACTGTAATGTGAAATGCTCCATTTACAAATTGACTTATATTGGTAACTCTGTTAGGACTCTAAATTAACAACAACTTTTGTTAGGTGGAAGAATGAAGTGCTGACATTTTAAGATACAATAGCAATTACTTTCTCATTCTCTGAAAATAATTCACCCAGCTATATCAAAGTAGATCAAACACATGTATAAACTCGAAAAACAACCATTTTTCTGAAGAAATTGGCACTTGTCTGAGTAACAGCAATATATTGGAAATCAGTAGCCATGCTTGGATTCTCAAGATTAACTACAGATTGATGGCTGTGATTGAAATGTATCATGGGCCTCTAATTAAAGTAACTTCCTAATTATTTATCAAATTTTGGATATCCATAACACTGCTCCGTTTGATTTCCCAGAAAAATACTTTGGAACAGCCCATGGGAAAAGTCTTAGTGACTTTTTTGTCTCCTGAAAATTACTGTCTGTAAAGTGTTCCGAATAAACCGTACTGGATTTTGAAAGAAACCAACTAACTGATCTTCCTGCAGCGGAATTTTTTTTTATGTTGGGATCGGGAGGATAGCTAAAAAATAAGCAAAAAGTCTGGTATTGTAATACTGAATATAAAACTGGCCAAGTGCGAATCGGACTCGCGCTCCAAGGGTTCTGCACATCACACATTTTTTTATAAAGTAGTTTTTTCGTTAAATCCACTGTCACTTTACCTACCTTGTCATAGACTTTCCTGTAATCTATAGGAAAACACTATTTCCTATATTTAAAAAAAATTAATTGATGCTAGTAACTTTAAGGATAAAAAAGGGGAGGAGATAGAGTTTTTTTATGTTTTGATATTATATAAATCTATTATGTGTAATGTACCTATGTGTGACAAAGAAACCATTTAGTTCAATGACCGTCAATACATTTAATTTAAACATTTCATGAAAATATCTTACATAGTCTATCTGAAGATATTTTTGAATTTCAGGTTAGTCATGCAAATAGCTATGTATAAAAAAATAAAATTTTATATGATCCGTCAACCATCCGTAATAACATCGATAAATTATTGATAATATTGCATGCACCCCGCCACTGCCCTACGGCATGCACTCGAAGCTACGTAAGGTGTTTGCACTGACGACAGGTTGAAGCTTCTTAGTGTGAAATCTTTAAAAATACATTAATGATAGAAATAATACTTTAAAATAGCACTTATAAGTGGTATGTTATTCCACATGCCTTATAGTTTTGTTTAGTACTCCGATTTTTACAAATAAACACGCTAAAGACCGGAATTTCGAAAAAAAAATGGAGCTCTTGCGTCAACAACGGTTGCCATGCAAATAAATCTGCGCTAAGAGCGGTGCGCGCCGCTATGATCAATTTGATCATATCGAGGCGACACGGACCACGCCCCCATGCCATATCTCCTTCTTTCTATGATCTGAGGATTGATTATTTATGATTGCATGTGACATTTTTTTTCTAAATAAATAGGAGTTACTGCAAAAAAAATGCAAGCTATCAAAACATGATAATAAAAAAACATTTTTATTATCATTATTTGTTACAGAATCCCTGGGATCAACCACCGGTGAGTGATTTGTTTTACTCAACTTCAATAAATTGAATATTTGACTTCTAATACACCTTCCTAGCTAAATGTTTTAGCAAAAAATCTTTGCACAAGCATTGCTTGGCAATCAAGGTCAGTTAACTAAGCAAATTATTATCACATTAAAACATTCTAGACCAAGACATTTCTTGGTGTGCTGAGTGCTTGACTTAACACTCGCTCATAATTTCACTTTGTTATCTTAAACACAACAATTTGTTGGGCTGACTTCCAACTACAGTTAGCATCCACCTTGTATAATCAATGTTCAAAACATTGAACAGCTTTGCGGCCTACGCAGCGTCAAGACGGCGCCTCCCCCACACAAAGTGGCTAAAGTGACCCCTGCACGACGCTGACGGAGGGCCGCACACATACAAAACGGAAGCCCGCCACTAAAACACGTTCAATTGTACATTTCAGAGCTTTAATGAGTATAGCGCGCCTCGCACGTTCAATCAGCCCCAATACGTTGATCTGTACCAGAGTGCGCGGCGGCCGCACGCGACGAGCTGGCAAGAGCCCGCGGCTAAGCGCTCCCGCCAACAGGAGTTTGACTCCCGGCCCGCGCCGCGCCCCCGCCAGGCTCAGAGGCCTCAGCAGTTCCCTCCGCCCAAATCGTACTACACGCCAGTTAACTACCCCGCCCCCAAACGGGTCAAAACGGGCTTATTTAACCCAAAGCAGACCTTCCCGCCGAAGCCGGCCCCGCAATCCTCCGCAAATTTCAATAAGTCCACTCCCAAGTTTCCTCCGTCCGAGGAGAAGCGGACTAAGCGTCGTTCGGTCCCCAGCGACACTAAGACCGTGCGGTTCTTAGACTTTGTCATTAGCCAAGCCAACGAGCCCTTCCCCACCGTAGTGAAGGGTCGCCTGGAGGCCGTACTCGGAGATCTCTTTCGAGGTCTCAAGGAGCGCTCGGACAATCAGGCGGATGTGATCGAATTTGGCCGGGAGGTGAAGCGAGTGCTACGCGACCGTATACGCGCGGTGATGCGCGATAAGGCGCTAGGCACGAAGGAAAACGTCGTCGCGCAATACGCGAAGGCTTACCCTGGCAATGACGACGCGGAGATCTTCCGCCTCGCCAAACTTCTTAAGGCCAAAGAAGCCGCGGCGAAACGGGCGTCGAAGGACAAGGTTGAGGAGAACCCTTTATTAAAGAACATAATAACCACTGCAGGTATTGTTATTGACGAAACATCCTAGCTGTTACTTGTTTTTTTCCTAGTGCTGTTCGTCAAACAGAAGTCACGGCCAACGCTAACGTTGGGCGGGCTGGTTTGGCGACAGTACCCACATGAAATACCCCGGGGTCTTTCTAAAGACATCTCTTTCAAACACATGAAACTTTCGGAATGAGATATAAGCCCACTTGTAAGACTAGACTATAAAAACCATTGTTCGTACACTAAAAAACAATAAGTGAAAAATAGAAAAATTATATGAAACATGTACATAAAAATTATTAAATACTGTGCTAACTGGAAGTGTGATAGGTGTTAACTGATTAAAAATGTTTTCAGCTTCTCCCGAGCAATACTTTCAGAAGAATATGGAAATAGTTATCAGAACCAAAATGGACGAAATTTTTACAAAGGTATGTTTTCTTTGTCTTTCCTGAACAACTGATAAAAAGACATCTGTACTGATAAAAAGACATCTGTACAATCGTTTATCTGTACGATTCATTTTTTTTATCGCTTTAGACATTAAAACCCCTAGTAAAAAAATGTCTTTATGTAGTGCAGAAAACGGATCCTAATTATTTAACCAAAATGTATTTTGCCATGTTACACCGCAAAGAAGAAGAATACTTTGAAACATTTTTTTTCCTAAATCGACAGGTTGAAAAGTTATACAAGGAAGACCCCGAATCCATCCAAGATTTGATCCAGAAGGTCGATCAGATATCGGAGGAGCAAGAGGCAAAGAAAACTGAAGGTACAAGCAACGCTGAAGTTGCGGGCGAGCAAAATGACACTCAGAAGGATGAAAACTCAACCACTGACGTACCAGCTACTGAGGACAGGTGTGTAATATGTTTAATCTTCTGTCAATCCGCGACTGGCAGAAGTTGTCTACATCAGCCCGACCGAATTTCAAATGCTTCATTGAAATTGATTCAGATTGAACGAGTGATTAATTAATTTCCTTCAAAAAAGTAGTTCATTGTTGTTTAGCAGATCGTTTCACATCGTTTCATATTTCGATTCAGCTGGTGATTTTTTTACATGAACGTAAACATGTAAAATAATCACGAGATGTTAACATTCCCTTGGCTAGAAGGGAAGGCGGCCGGTGGACCAGGGCAGTATCGCAGTGGTGGCCAATAGGCAGACCACCGACACGATGGTCAGATGACATCGTGAGGGTTGCGGGTCAGAAATGGATCAGATTAGCACGTGAGGAATGGCGCAGTACAAAGGAGGCCTATGCCCAGCAGTGGGTTGATGTGGGCTGATTATAGATAGATTATAGATAAACATAGTTGTAATTTTTTTTCTTGCTGTGCAATAAAGTATTTGTATCTATCTATTTTTCTTTATCGCCACCAGCGAGGCAAAATCCGAAAACGAGAATGTAGAGGCCACCGCTGGGGCTATGGAAGCCGAAGAGGCCAACGGGACAGCAGAGGCGACCGAAAACGGCAGCGAGGCCACCGAGAACGGAGTCGAGGCTACCAAAAACGGAGTCGAGGCCACTGGAGCTGCAAACCGAGAGGAGTACTATTCTACGCTTATGAACGCACTTATCAAGCGTGCGCTGCCGAAAGTGCTGCCAAATTATAAGAACGTAAGTATAATTTAAATCGAAAAACCAGTTTAATTTTAATACCACAGAGTTAATTAGAGTTCATTAAGAACTCTAATTAACTCTGGCAAATTAGAGTTCTTAATGAGATGGACTCTTAATATTCATATTAAGACTCCATCTCATGATTGGAAAAGAAGATAAATTGGGATCTAATATTTGATTGTCTGCATTACTAACAATAGTTTTAAGAATATTTATTTCACTTACAAACACTATTGAATTGTCACAATTCGTATGATCCTTGTGTATCTAAAAATAAATTATTTCATAATTATCAACCCATTATGGCACGAGTCTCTTTTCTCAGAAAGGTAAGGGCCATATGCCACCACGGGGGCCAAGTCCGGATTGGTGAAGGCTTGCAAGACTACTTGTAGTGGCTGGGCTTATTGTCAGAAGTTTCCAAGCCGCCCTAAGGCCTCTGACTTGGCTTGGCGAAGACCATCTATTGACGGCAGCCGGCACCATAACTGCTTAATGTGCCTCGCGAAGCGGAACCGCTCGGAAAAATGCCACTAGCGTTAGTAGCGCTTAACCTCTCAGGCAACAGGGGCTACGACAGATTCATAAAATAAATGATTTGAATGAATTTAATTGCAGTTCTTGGTGAAGCTGTTGAATATGGACATGAATTATACCAAGGCGCAGAGGGTCATCGCTGAACAAGCGGCCAAGGTCCAGAAGTCTACCGGCAACAGGAAGCCAGAGCATTATGTCATGGTGAGTTACGATATTTGTAAGGATTCGATTATTATTTCCTATGGATATGTCAACCAGCCGATTTCTCGAAAATCTGCCAAAATTTGATTTGGTCGTATACAACGACCACTTTTTAGCACGATGTTTTCGAATGAGCTAGCTAGTGAAAACGACAGCGCATTAAAAATAAATAAATATGTTTTTCAAAACATTAATGACAGTAACCGTTTTTGTGTTTGTTGAATACTAGTTTTTTTTAAAGATTTTTTATTGTTAAAAAAACAAATAATATCTTATTAATATTTCTGACAAATTTAATTAGTGTTTTGGCAGATACTCTAAATGTGTCAATTCGGAATTGAGAAGCCGGGATTTGAACCTCTTATCACAGGCAAGGTTTCTACTCAAATGTTGCCTACCCAACATACTGACTACCAAAACATGGATGTGTGTGTGTCCAATTCCCACTGGAATCCTCAAACTGAATTTGTACGAATGGCTTAAGTCTGGGCGTATTTCCATGTTTATGATGTCCTTGCCTGGTAACCGCAGCATGGTGTATCCTAGGAATTGTATTGAGGGCCATCCACAAATTACGTCACACGAATTTCGTGATTCTTTTTCAAGAGTTGCAAGCAGAGTTGTTTTGAGTATTTCGTTAATAGTGAAGAGTTCGTTCGTTCGTTCGTTCGTTCGTTCGTTCGTTCGTTGGTTCGTTCGTTCGTTCGTTCGTTCGTTATGACATGTAGATTTGGTAATGTGACGCCACGAAACTTAGGACCCCTCCCATCGCTTTGTCACACAATGTCACACTACGTGGTCCCCCTCAATCCCCTCTTATGGAGGATAGTCCCTTGTGTGGAAGTTATTAATTGATGTTCTTTTTCGCCCACCCGCAGCTACTCGGCGAACCTCAGTTACCGCGCAAGGAGCGTCTGCAGATATTCCTCAACAAATTCAACCCGGCCAGCATTAAAAAGCATAAGCGCGTACACAACGTGCTCTACATTGGGTTCAACAACAAGGATGACTCGGACAGAATCATAGCTGAAGACGGTCTAGAGTTGGGTAAGTGAAAACGAGGCCGATATTGAGATGCACCAGTTATTTTCAGTAAAGTAGTTGTTTTTAAATAAAGTGAAATAAGCTGACTGAACGACGCTATACCTCTATACCCGATACCTCTCAGAGATAGATAAAGTTTAGTATAGTCTTAATCACCTTGTGTTTTGCTCACGACGCAAAGCGAAACAACGCTTTTTTGACCGACGAAAAGAAAAGGTTCTGTAGTGAACACATATTTATTTTTGTTTGTGAAAAGGTTGCAAAAACGGGCGATAAAAACGAAATCGGCGACACATTTTGATACTTTGTGATGACTTTTTACAAGTATAAACTAAAACTACCGAAGTAACTTTGAAAATTCTTTCGTTTACAGCCAAAATGCAGCTCATCATAAAAGAGAACAAGAACTACCGCGACAATCCCCTCAAGATCGTCAATGGCGCCGCAAAATTGATTCCGAAGACTGCTACAGAAACTGGTCCGACCAAATCTGACTCAGCTGCCACCACAGAAATCAAAACTGAGGAGCGTGATACCTCCGAAGCCAAAACTGAAGAGCCCGATACCTCTCAAGTAAAAAGCGAGGAGCCTGATACCACCGAAGCGCTTAACAGCTCCGGAGCCAACGAATTAGCTGATGACGAAAATACCCTCATCGACTCTGACATAGACGGACAGATCAACGACCTACTTGCCAATATAAGGAAGTCTGAAGAAGACAATACCTCAGCGGACGCCATGCAAGCAGATGATAATGTTCCAGAGAACGAAATTGAAGGAAATGTTGCAGAACAGGGTGGAGAAAATAATGATGCCACAGAAACAGCTGATGAGAATGTGACTGAGGAAACTGGGGAAGCCAACAACGGTGTTGAAGTTTCAGAGGAGACAGCAAATGGTGAAGAGAAGGTCCCAGAAGCGTCATCGGTAACCAAGGAGACTAAAGACGCAAGTGAGGTCGCCAAAACACCTGTCAGGACCTCAACAAGGCTCGCAGGAGGGATTAAGACTAGACGCGCTAGCCGTTTGGCGCAATAAGTAGCTTTTGCTGAGCAAATTTTATTTGTATTTTGTCTGCTTTACATGACAAAAACTCAGTACATGCCCAGCTGAATCTTTAATTTATGCGACGCTGATTTGTGTGCTGATCACGAGCGGGAAGTTATAGATATATTAATAATTATGATTGTTGAATGGGATTTCGTCACAGCAAAAATTCTTAAGATATTTTATTAATAGTACATAGATGTATCTTGACCGTGTTTTAGTCGTCTCACAGATTTTTCTCGAAGAAAACTTTTGTTGTACTCTGCAATAGTTCTGAGGATGTTTAAAAAGTAAGAAATTAAGATTTTGAATTTTAATTTAAGATTTTAGAATAATTACCTAGTTATGCTGTAAGGTTAAGTATGTGATTTATCTTGAATAAATCTTTAATGTACCTTAATTTATCGTTTTATTTTGTCAACTACCCATAGGAGGAGGAAGGATGGGGGATACTGGGTGCAGTTCTCTCCATGTTATGAACTGTTCGACGTGCAGGGCGTAAGAATACAAACTAAAATGATCCTTAAAGTTAAATACCCAAGAGTATGTAATATAGTCCAGCAGTGGACTAGCATAGCCTGACGATGATGTAATATAAGTACACGAAAAGCCCGCGGCGTTCCTGACATCGGCCGCATGCCGCCAGGCTTTGTTTCGCGCTAGTCACACTAATATAAAGATTGGGAAAGTTTGTCAGTGTGTATGTTTCTTACTTCACGTCTAAACGGCAGGAGGGATTTTAATCCTGGTACCTATGGAGTTAGCTGGCACCCTGGATTAACACAGGCTACGTTTTACTGCGGGAAAATATATTCCAATGGGAAAATCGATGAACCGCAAGGCATAGCCAGTATTAAATTCCTCTAAAACACTCCTCAGAAGCAGATTTAAACATCCATGGTGGTTACGTATTTCCCTTTGCGACACAATTAACTGCCTGTGTTTGACTTGTTTTTATTAACAAGCAGACCTAGTCTCTAAACAAACGGTCTTCTATAAAAACACCATTCCATAAACGCCGCATGACATTAGGTAGTTTGTGATAGATATATTGCAAGGAATATACAGTATTTTCCTTGCAATCCTTGCTTCCTGCAACCTAACCACAAATTATGTAAACTGCACTGCCTCCTAGTATTACAGGAATCGTGTTTATAAGACCGTGAAGGTTTGTATCGTTGCGCGCGCTCGTACATAATGTGGAAGAAGAAATAGTCTGTCGAAAAGCACTCACCATAAGTTGGTTGATGTAGTATTCGTAAGTGATGGTATCGGTGACAGGATCCAAGGCAGTCTGCATCATTTCATCGAATTCTTCCTGTAAATTCAACAATGTTGTAACTTCGATCAGTGATACATTTCCCGTTCCGAAGCGTGATCTGCGAGAACCAGTGGTAGCGTAAGCGTAGCCGTAGTCATGCGGGGGTCGTGGGTTCGAAACACGGCATGTAAGTATCATGGCCTCGTTTACTTAGTAACCTTCTTACAGTTAACAGCACAACACCCTATACATTTCAGTTGCAAAGTCGCTCGTCGTAATACGACGGAGCTGAGTGCATGAATGTATAGGATGATGTGCCGTCGCCTGTACCTTTGTAAAGTTATCATAGCAATACCACTCGCTTGGTGAAGGAAAATATCGCGGGACTTGTAATTGCCAATCTGCCGTGGGCATACGTGGTGATGAAGCCCATATTCTCTCTCTCTCTCTCTCTGAGAGAAGGCCATATAGGCCTATTTTCCGCAATGACATCATAGTTGCGTCATTATGTGTTTTATACTTTATTGTAAAAAAAACTCTTCGTTGTATTTACATAAGCGTAGTATTAAAATAGGCGAGCTTATTTGTATAGAAATTTCCTCCAGCGTGATAAGCGATAATTTTAATGAGGTAGGGGAATAATATGTTCGCATTAAGGAGAAAGAAAACGGATATGTAGGTACAGGCGTGACCGACCCGGGTAATTACGTTTTACCTAATAAATAATCGCGATTAGACCCACAAACCCGTTTAATATCTACCCACGTGTAATTTGTGGTTATGGCTTCGATTACCGATTTGAACAAATGGACTCGGTCTGGGCTGGGTGTTTCCGGTTTTTTGGATTTGTGCGTGATGTGTGGAGAATCGAACCGTAGCGAACCAGTATTATTTTATTCGTAGTCAGTGAATTTACTCACAGTACATTGAACAGCGCACCAACGTTCATAATTTCGTTGGAAAATAGTCCTTATATTAGGTACTATGCACGTATATGTAAAGGTTGATGTGCTACCATGTGTATCAGGTAGTGATGTGCCCAGACCGCGAAGACAATATTAATAGCAATAATTTTAGGACCTACTAGTGTCGATTTTTTTACTGTACAGGGCTGAATTGAATTGAGGCTAGTAGGTATACTCCGGACCGGAATCCGGATCTGTTAAGCCACGCTTACACCGCCAAAGTATACTTTGATCAAAGTCGAATTGCACTTTGATCTAGTGTTGCCACGATCAAAATATCATCCAAATTGTCGTCTAATTTACTCTGTATACAATGTTGACTAAAAATTGGTAGGTAATTTAAGAATTGTTGTTACGACAAGCGTCAAGGTTTTTGCATTTTTTTAATTCGTAGGCCACACGGACTCCAAGGGGCGTAAAGCCTGGGGGGTACCCCGGGGCTCATAAGCTTGGCCCTGCAACGGCTGCTGCTGTGCTGGCACAGAGAAAATAAAACCACTATTGGTCAGCATAATTACCTCTCATCTAACATAATTAAATTATTAAGACTGTCCCAATTTTTTGATACAATTTTTGCCCCGAGGTCACTATGATCACACCCAAAGCTACACCATCACCACTAACCAGTAATTGGAAATTTTTCATTCGTAGTATCAGCCGTGTTGCAAATGCTACAGTGCTTACCGGACACCTACTAACACTTACGAAAAATATCAATAAGCAGTAGAAATACTATGTAGGCATACAAACCTGAGTAAACGGTTCCCCCTCCTCCATCATGAGCTTTGTGAATGTTTCCTTCGTGAGATAACCTTTGCCTTCTTTGTCGAAATATCGAAATGCTGCAAGCAATATTTCCGCACTGGCTGGATAGAACCTGGAAAACCAAATTGAATGTTTTACTGTAGTTTCAAACTATTAGAGAAATGCACTGTTTGTAACAATTTCATTCAACTGCAATACGTGGAGAGGTTCTTCGCCTTGGTGGCGGTCTAGCATGGCAGTGCAAAACACAGGAACAGAATAATAAAACTCGAATTTATTGACTCTCCTTCGTTGGCCATTGGTAAGAGTTAAAGCTTAGTAAGGCCTGATTCAACAGCTGTGGATGATCTAATCGTTTTACAGAGGCTTTGCGGTTATTGCCTTTACCATAAGAGTGAGAGTCAATAAATTCAGTTAGATGTGTTATTTAGTCAGAAAGACATTTCTGTCGTACCTAAACATCCGGAGCAAATGAGCAGCAACTAGCATTGGAGCTACGCTCGGCGCGGCGATTAAGGTGCTTGGCTATTCTATCTAACGCCACCAATCAAAAAAACATAATATCTTCTTTTATAACGCGTCTTTGGAAAAAGTGAACATCGTAAATCTTTAAAAACCTATTTAGAGGCTAAAAATTTCACCCATGCCGGGATTCGAACCCGCAACCTCTGGCTATCCGTGCCAGCGCTCTACCAATTGAGCCAATGGGCGAATTTTTAGCCTCTAAATAGGTTTTCAAATTTGTCCTTAGCACGGGTTAGTGCATTAAAAATAAAAATAGTATAATCGTAAATCTTAATAAATATATGAGCTCTTTTTCGAACCTTCTGATAATAAGCTAGGTCCAAGAATGTAGAAGAGACATTCTTTACATTCTACACAAATGTAGAATGTAAAGAATGCTTTAAAGCAGCATAAATGACAACCTCTGTAGCGTAGCGGTAGCGCATTCCCTACCCAAGAGGTCCCGGGTTCAAACCCCGGCTGGGGACAAAATAAAAACCCCCAGGTGTAGGATGTTTACATGATTGTGATGTCGTTGTTTCTGGTTCCCACGACACAGGGTATCCTAGGGTGGGGTCAGAAGCAATGTATGTGCCTGTATGTAAATGTTATGTTATGTTAAGTTTTGCCAAAAACGACCGTTTTTAGGGAAACTCGATTAAAGTCCTAGGTCCTTGTCCTATTTATCCAAGATCCTAGACTGCAGGTTCTAAAAATAGTGATCAAAGTTGTTAAGGTATCGGATGTTCACTTTTTGGTACAAACGTATTATAAAACAAGTTATGATTTTTATGATGGCCTACCGACTTAAAAATAAAAACTTGTCTTAAATACTAGTGGTTGCTAGAACGAACAAGTTTTACTAATTTAATCCATTATTACTAATCTAATCCATTGTACTAAATAAACCAAGCCAATCAACATCCACTAACCTGTGTTCAATCATAACGTTGAACATATAGGGCAGAAAATTACTTAGAGGAATAGAGCCCGTTGCCTCCTTGTTTTCAGTGGCCATTATTACTTCTTGTATCTCGGCTTCTGTTGGACAGCAGCCTAAAAGCAGAATAGTAGATATTTCCAAGGTGCCATCAAACAATATGAGAGCAACTACTAGAACCATAGCTGAGAGTTTTTCGTTACGTTCACACACATACATTTAGTGTTGGTGCGCTTTTTATTATTAAGCCGCATTGACAGGGTAATTTTGCTTGGGTGAAGTAGAATTGAGACCTGTTTCTTTTATAGAACTACTCGATATCAACCCTTGTATGTGGTGCCCGATACTGGGGCACGGGTCTCTTCCTGCATGGCAGGAAGGTTAGGCCATATTCCAGCACGGGGGCCAAGTCCGGGTTGGTGGAGGATTGTAAGGCAGTGGCGAGCATTACTATCAGAAGTTATCAAGCCGCTCAAAAAAAGGCCTTCGACATAGCATTTCTTCCTCGACGCTCAGCAAAGGAGTTAAACTTTTGAACTAAAGACGGACTTAAGTCGAATCGATTTGGATTTGTTCCATGAACGAATCGATTCAGCGCATCACTAATGTTCGCAGTTCCATAGTCAACGTACTATAGCGTGATTATATTCTCTGTGATAGCAGTAAGCCAGTTATTGCCTCTACTCAGCTGCGTGGCCACTGGTTAGTGGACGCCAGGCTTTAGCCCCACAAATTGTTTAGCCCGGCCAGGCGAGCATCCGAGCGTTATGTAGGTATGACGTGTTTTTCCTTCTCGTACATGGCGCGCCGTGGAGAAGACGTGTGGATTGTCGCGTGGCGTAACCATCTGTATGTAAATGCTACCGTAGGAACCTACCCAGAGATCTCAAAATAGTTCCAATTTCTCGAACATCAACCACTTGTTTACCGGAATGGTCAAATACCAAAAAGGCCTCCATTATCTTCTCTTCCAACTCGTTTTCTGCGACAACTGTAAAGTCATACTATTTTTATTTTTAATGCACTAACCCGTGCTAAGGACAAATTTGAAAACCTATTTAGAGGCTAAAAAATTCACCCATGCCGGGATTCGAACCCGCAACCTCTGGCTCTGAGCGCTGGCACGGATAGCCAGAGGTTGCGGGTTCGAATCCCGGCATGGGTGAATTTTTTAGCCTCTAAATAGGTTTTTAAATTTGTCCTTAGCACGGGTTAGTGCATTAAAAATAAAAATAGTATAATCATGTGGGTATAGTGATATCGTTCCGATGTAAAACCTAACTGCAAAGTAGGTAGTCGGGGCTGTAAGTGATGCAATTTGCTTAAGCCAGATGTCGCTGCCTGTACGTAATACAGAGAATAGTGTAAAGAGGTTCGAAATTTCACTGATGCCGGTGAGTCGCCCATTTGCTCAATTGGTAGAGCGCTGGCACGGATAGCCAGAGGTTGCGGGTTTGAATCCCGGCATGGGTGAAATTTTTAGCCTCTAAATAGGTTTTGAAACTGTAAAGTTACACAAGTACTACTCAGAGATAATTGATACATGTTCATTCATCGTGATTTAGTTATCTATTGGTATAAGGTACTTTATGCTACTGGTTTTATAAGCTCATCCGGGCACATCCACGATGTATGGAAAAGGAATTTTATTTTATGATAAAATATCAAAGGAAACTCACTTTCCCGTTTTGCCATTCCGCTGAAGAGATTCAGAGTAATATCAGATGGTAATAAAATGTAGACGGAGTTTTCGACAAGTAACTACAAAGTCATGACTGGCGAACGTTACTGTTTACCAACAAAACTGATGAATGGGAAAAAAGGGAGTTTCCAAGCAACAAATAACAATCCACTCACTCAGTGAACTTTCAAATAGGTACCTACTAAATAGGCGTTCGCTTATCGACTCTTTGTGTGACAAAAAAGCTACCAGATATCCGGTAGTTTTTAAAAGTGTAACATAGGCTTTATTTTGTCTATGGATTTTGCCGCCATGTTATATAAATTGATGTTTGTTTCCGGTGCCGCCATATTGATTTATCTTCGCGGTTTGGTTAGCGAAAGATTTTTTTCAAGTGATGATTTTAGTGGTATAATTTGTGTTTCGTGTTCTAAATGGTAGTAGACTTTTCTTTCCGGATTGAATAAGTGTTAAAACCGCAAAAATGGATCCTGCTAAGATGAAAGTTGTGGATTTACGGTCAGAGCTTGGCGCCTTGGGTTTAGATACCAAAGGCAACAAGCCGGCTTTGGTCGAACGTTTGAAGAAAGCTCTTGAAGCTAAATCTGGCAAAGGTAATCCTTTTATCTTTCTAAGCAACGAAGGTTCAAGAGATCCTAAACATTAGGTAACCTCAAATTGAGCTAATTGGTTCTAATCTACTCCGACATTGTATCCGTTTGCAAACAACACGTGTTATAAAACAAAGCTTATTCCGTGTATCTTACGCGCCGTCAACGTGTCGAGGCTACTGCTGATGTATATTTATGCTACTCCAGCGATACACCCGAAGTCAAACTCATTGCTTGAAATTGTAGGTTCACGATTATAATCTTGCATGACATCATTGAAATCTATGCCTATTGGGTTTATGCAATTGTAATGTAATCAAGCTAATTCGCCTCACTATGAGCCAATCAAAATACCCAGTGAGTACACATTTTGCATTTTCACTGTTAGCACTAAACATGTAGCCCTACTGTTTCGATAACAATAATCATTGCTGGCAATCTCCGCTCTAAACAGTATTATACAAGCAACTTCTTTGGTTTGGTAAGTTACCTTATTGTTTGGAAGGCAATAAGAACAGTGGCAGTCTGAAAAAATAGACTAACAAAACCAGCTATGCCACAAGTATTTTGTTGCTGACCTTACCACTATTGAAATTTGGGTGCAACAGATTGCATCAATCGATTCATAATAAGGTGTAGTTTATATAGATGACAGCAAACATCTAGCTCAGAGCTCACAGGGCATTGAACATGCAGCACAAGATTCAGAGGTTAAATTGTCCTTTTCTAACCCCAACAAATTTATCCAATCAGGTTTCCAGTAGTACATTAGCTGTATTAATCTATTGTTAACATACTGCTAGTGTGCAAGACCTAAGGGTATCATATCAACCACTAAAGAGTCCTCAAAATTGTCTACCTACTGACACTATACCACAAGTACTTTGTCATGGATCATCCCATTTTAGAAACATTTGGGTAAATTGATTGATTCCGAGGAACGTCTACCTAAATTTGTGTAGATGGTAGCAAACATCTAATTGGAAAGAAGTTAAGAAAGTAGGTACTGAGTGCATTACCAAATGATCAACTGATTGTGTGACCAAAATAATCCTTTCTCAGGTTTAGTCCACCAAAGAGTAAAAAACATCTACTGCGCATTATTAAAGATGTCTGCCAGTATCCATATATTAGCCTTTCTACTCAGCTTGTGTATTCTGTATCCTTCCTCTGGTATTATGTGCGATTTGTTAGTACAAAATAATAATGTACAAAGTTCCTCATAATTATCCATCAATTCATCCATCGATTTTCCAATGTGAATAACTTATTTTCCTGCAGTAAAAATCCTATGTGTTAATCTAGGGAGTCGACATGAAGAAGTAACATACACACTCACAAACTTTTGCCTTTTAATATTAGTGTGATGTAATGGAATTGATAATGAGTAGGTGATTATTATTAATGATTTGCTGATATGTCATTGTAGGCTTTCCTCCCAGCTGGCTAGGTACCTCTTTTACGTCCAACCTATACAACATAGCTATCACAATAAAAACAAAAGATATTTTTATGTAAAAATTTGCCTTCACAGCGTTGCAAAAAAGTTTATTACCCATAACATTTTATCGCTTCATTCCAAACCTGATTTTAATTCCAAAGCATATTTGTATTGGTTTATAATTACCTTTTATACCATTTGGTTTGAACAATGAATCAGCTTATATAATAAACTTCCTCTGATGTTTTCTAAATCAAGTCTCACCTATCTTGATTTAGCTTCAACTGAACTGTTTGACATCAATTGTTTAATAAAGGTAGAATACCATGGCAGTATACCCGAATTAGATGGGGACAGAGTAGGGATTTGTGTTGTCCATATCCTTTAACTATTTCGTTACATTTAATACTTCAATAACACATAGACATGTAGGTAAAAATCTATAGAATGTTGAACAGATTAAGTCGCATTTCAGATAACCTTTTGTTCATTTGCTTCCAACATAGCCAGTCTTTCTGGCATTTTGTGTACTACATAGACGAAATGTTGTTCATGTAAAATTGTGTTTATCTAGTTTGTTTTTCAATGAGTCCACTGGAGGAGCACTTTATATTGTATATAATTGTAAAGAGGCTTTATTATTATAGTATCTATTATATATAGACTTTTCCGTTGCAGCTCTGCCGGATAGTTCCATCCTCGATACCAGCACAGAGGAGGGAGACGATACGGGGACGCCAAAGCGCGCCGGGCCCGCCGCGAGGACCCGTCGGCGCTCCTCTTCTTCCAGGCTTGTCTCCACACCAGCTAAGGTAAGATTTGATTAAGCTTGTCTTAATATGTAGAAAGAAGGTTGTTTGTATGTTTGTTTAGTTTGAAAGTATTTTGTGTATTTTTTGCCTCTTGTGTTCCACTGCAAAAGCCTCCCCTACTTTTATCCATCTCTCCGTGTTTTCAGTGTTCCAAGTTTACTCTGATTATCGATATCTTATTGGTAGTAGTAAGATTCAAAGTTCAAGAGAATAAGTCCTTTATAGGTCAGATAGATAAGTGTAGATAGATCCTTGAGAAGTATGTGTAGTGATACTTTGAATGACAGGATACTCAATAGTCAGGCATGAGGTTATGTATGTATACAGGGTGTCTCATTCAAATCGGTCAGTATGGGAAAGTCTGAAACTATTAAGACATACGAAGATCTGTTCTGAGGAACCATGTCATCGATTTTAATAAAAAGAAAAACTGCATTCATACATTTAAAAAAACATCTGTACTCTTTTCGGGAATCGGGAAAATGAATAAAATGCATTGTATTTTATTCATTTTAGACATCATGTTTCATACAGACATTTACTGCTTAAGACCTACACAATCGATATCTAAATAGAAATAGTGTAGGTTTTTTTTTTTTTCAAAACAACCGGGTTCGATTCCCGAAAAGAGTACAGATGTTTTTTTAAATGTATGAATGCAGTTTTTCTTTTAGAACAGCGGTTGTCTTTATGAGAATTATATATGTCTTTCATCTCTAACAGGCCCCCCGCTTGGAAAAGCCGCCCGAACCAATAGACGAAGAAGACAAGAAGGGGTCTTCCAACGAGGGCTCTGGTGACAACGAGGAGTCTTCGTCGCGCGCCTCGACGCCGGAGCCCGCGCCGAAGACCCACGAGTCCCCGGCGAAGTCCCGGGAGTACCCGGCGAAGACCCAAGAGTCTCCGGCGAAGACCCGAGTGCCCGAAGCGAAGGCCGAACCTGTGAAGGTTAGTCTCACGTTTACAAGACTGCGGTCCGCCATCGTTAGAATGGTGCTATCCGGTCTGGACCTACATTTCGTCTATGTACATTGCATTGCAAAGTACATAGACTTGTATTGTTCTTTACTTGTTAATCTGTGGGTTAGTTGACTTTGCAATGTACATTGAATTCACTGGCATCCTGGGTAGTACGACGACGCGAGTCGCCTTAGCCTTTAAAAGTCAAAAGTCGCGACTTTCCAGTACGAAATTTTAAATGTTCCAAACACTCCATAACTTACAAAGTTTGAACTAAAACTTGATTACGATGAAACTGAGATGCTATTGATGAGATAAACTCACACTCACGCATATACACCCTAACACATAACGCACACACAAACACACACACCTAATCATTCATCTACGTAAACAAACACATCCACTTATTCCTCTTTTTTTTCTTTTTTTAAATACCTAATATTAAGATAAGTCACTGCATTTCTTATTAGTGATAAAAGGCCGTCCACTGTTGTACAGAGGATCTCTGACTCCCATAATACAGATCATTAGCATACTAGCTTGGGAGACAGAAGACTCGCCAACTTAGTTCCTTGTCAGGCACCTGTTCACTCCTACTTTGTGTATATTTAAGCTGATTGATTGTATGTGGCTATCAATGAAGATTTTATTTATTTATTAGTACCTTAATTGTCAAATTCTGACATTTCATCTCCACAAAACGAGTGACTCGCGACATCGTATTACCGTACTACCTACCTATGCAGGAACGATTTGAGAAATTGCTTTTAGCAGTAAGGCCGCCAATTGTACTTTGTATCTTTACATGTTTTATAATACAGTCTATTTATTCTAACTTGTCCAATTTAGTAAACAAGATTCTAACCTTAAAATGAGATTATGTGCCTAAACTAGACATTTTCTCGCAAATTCATGAACTATGTTTATAAAATTAGCAGCGTGTTATCTAAAAGAGTGTTCCAGGTTACTTAATTTATGGAAATATGGCAGTTTTGGACTAAAAAGTCACAGTTTAAGGGTAGAATCTTGTTTACTAAATTGGACAAGTAAGAATAAATAGACTGTATGTGCTCTGGTGTACAGTAAAGAATATTCTTATCTTATCTTAACGATTTCACTAATTCAATTACATGACTTCGAAAGCAAAGATTATGTTGTAGATTATGTTTTTGGCGCATATATGTGTGTTTCTGTAGGACCGCGTGGAAGCTGGACCGATTTTCACAAGAATACTACTCTGTGTAAAAAGTATCGGGAATATGTCAATAAAAAGACCCGCGTAAAAGAGGTCGTTTTAATTTTTTTACTGCATGTTGGTAGCACTGTACTGATTTACGGTATTGTAGCACTATAATAGTAGCACTGTCTCGAAAACGAGCCGAAACCCAAAAAACCGCGGCAAAGTCGCTCCAAAATCAAGGTGATGCTGACAGTTTTTTTTGACTACCGTGGTATGGTTCACTCCGAATTCCTTCCAGAGGGAGAAACAGTGAATAAAGAATATTATTAAGGCGTCATGAAGCGTTTGCGTGAGAGTATCCGCCGAAAACGTACAGCTTTGTGGCAACACAACTCATGGATGCTGCACCATGATAATGCACCATCACACACAGCCATTATAGTGAAAGAGTTTTTAGCGAAAAATTCAACAAAAGTTGTCGACCAAGCACCGTATTCACCTGATATGGCTCCGTCTGACTTTTTTTTATTTCCCAAGTTAAAATTACCACTTCGAGGAAAACGTTTTGAGTCGATAGAAGCCATAAAAGAAAATTCGCTGAATGAGCTAAAGGCCATACCGCAAATAGCCTATGAAAAATGTATGGAAGACTGGGTGAAGCGGTGGAGATGTTGTATTGCATGCGATGGGGCCTACTTTGAAGGCGATAAAATAAATTTAGGTCAATCATTTGTATTTTTTGTTTTATTGGCAAATTCCCGATACTTAGTACACAGAATGTAGTGTCAAACTGTGGACAAAAGTAGTGCACAAAATAATTGTCAATTGAGCTAATTCGGCGTTTTTTCTAAGATTTATTGGTCATAAAATACAGCAAATCAATGATGTTTGAACATTAATTAAACATTTAACTTTCTAAGAGGTCTAAAAAGCTCTGTTTGCACCGATAGGTCCAAGAGCCGGTGAAAGTGCCGGAGCCGGTGCCCGCCCCGGAGCCGGTAAAGGCGCCCGAGGCAGCGACCGGCGGTTCTGACGCTTACGAGCCCGACATGCCTACCGACGACCAGGATGATGATATGGAGGACAGGAAGTGAGTATACAATGTTATTTTTCAGTCAAATAATATATGTGCATACTTTATGTATTTAAGTACTAACTACCAGATTAATTTTCTTATATAAAAATCTTGAGTGTTATCAAACTCCTTCAAAACAAGTTCACAGTTTTTTTTTTTCTGCATTGATGGGTGTTTTTTGTAATAATGGGGGGGTAGGTAATAAATTATAACTATTTATGACCTCAAAAGGCCCTACTTCTGTGTCAGCCCTAGACGAGTAAAGGGTCCAAAGAAGTAGATAACTTACAAAATATTAATTAATTCTTATTACAAATCTGTGACCAGAGGATTTCAAAGTCACCTACCTTATGTAATTTAAAATATTTTCTTCATAATCATGTTTATTTTTCTTTTATCATATTTTAAAATATCGCCCCTGTATTGGAATATAATCGCTAGTATAACCCTGAGACACTCTTATTTCAGCAACACAGTGCAATATGCAGTGTTTTTATGTCTAAATAGTACATGTATTTAACCGGAACTCTATATTTATATATGCAGGAAGGTCGGCAATTTATTTCTAATAATTTTCATCGGGTGACAGAATCAAATTTCAAAATCTCTATGGAACAGCTGATAGAGTGACACAGATAAAATATTCGACTAAATGTGTGCACTATTGTAGACCTTAGAAGGTCCATATTATGAAGACTATGCAGACATACATTACTGGTACGCGTTATGTATGTCTGCCTAGTGTTGTATGTGATACTGACATATTGGGCTTTTTATTGACTGCTACTTTCTTTATTTCAGGAGTCCTGTCCAACCCAAAAAAGATAATGAAGGTAAAAATTACATCCTTAGAATTTTTATAAACATTTTCGGTCTTATGGTGCTCCCACATTTACTAACAAATGTTGTCAATTATTGTTACATTTTGTCAGGAACTGTTACATGTTATAAGTGCTCCTACACTAATAGAAAATGTTTACTAATGTATACTAATAATGTATATTACTATTTTATAACATTTAAATCTGGTGTTGGCTCGCAGTTTGGTTAGAGTTCTGAGGGCTTCTACACGAAAATGGAAGAGGTAACACATGTTTAATTTGTTAACTTAATGTTACTAAACATTTTCTAACATGAAAAAATTTTTTAACATTTGTGATTAAATGTTTGCTAACAAATGTTTACTAACGTTACTAAACATTTTCTAACGGCAATGTGGGAGCACCATTAGAAACAAGCAATATGTGGCGTTGACGTCGTACATCTAGCGATATCATCCTCATTACAGAGCCACCAAGTAATGTGTTCAGATGGGCAAAATTGTAACTACGGCCTTGTCATATTGAAAAGAAACATTCTGCTGTCTATTGATTTATAGATATATTTTATTTACATTTAGAGACGGGCCTTTGATTTTAAATATTCCATTTTTTCTAAGATTTCCTAAAAGGCACCCCGAAATTCTACACTAGCGCCGCTATCAACTGAACAGATAAGATGGTAGCACTGTACTAATCTAAACGTCATCGGAAAAGATTGCTTGCCGGAGGTCAGAAAAGCCAGATCTGCCGATGAACAGGTGGATTACGAAGGTTCTAGAGGCGAGACCACGGACGTAAGATCCTCGCTGAACCGACGATCTGTGGCAAATAGCTGGGCGCGTCTGGACTAGGGTGACCGAGTCCAGAAAGAGGTGGCGTGTCCAGCAGTGGACTAGCAGTGGCAGATTGATTGTACATATTGTAGTATAGACATTGATACACTTCGCAAAGACAGCGAGTCTCGGACAAAAGCGAAGCGATACGCATACATTTACGTAACAAGTGTGTGTCTAAATGGATTGTAGTGACGTTGGCAGACTTACAAACATTCGCATCAATAATGCAGGACTGACAGCTGGCTATGCTAAGCATTCCAATTCCACAACAAATTTTTAGCCACACATTATTATTATTAGTAAATACGAGGGGCGGCTGAAAAGTTTTGAGCCTAAGGTATTAAAAATGCTGATAGAAATGTATAAAAAATTTATTTTTCAATGTAATCTCCCTCTATTTCAATACACTTCTTACATTTGTTTAAAAGAGCTTTTAACCCGGTAAAAAAATATTCGCCGTCTTTGCCTTCAAAATGCTCGTTTACGGCCGCCTTCATTTCTTCGTCACTGGAAAATCTTCGTCCTCGGAGGTCCTTTTTCAAATTTGAAAAAAGGAAATAATCACTAGGAGGCAGGTCTGGACTGTAGGGTGGGTGGTTGATTTCTTCAAATCCTGTTTCGGCGAGGGCACGTCTCGCAACTCGGGCAGTGTGCACGTGCGCATTGTCCTGCAAAAACAGGACTCCTTTCGCCAGTTTGCCTCTCCTTTTCTCGACAACCACTTGACGGACTTTTGTCAACAATACGGCGTAATAGTCTCCGTTCATTGTAGTATTTTTGGGAAGGTAGTCGATTAACAAAATTCCTTCGCAATCCCAAAAAACAGTGGCCATGAGCTTGGAAGCCGATCTTTCCACTTTGAATTTCCGTGGCGGCTTTTCTCCCTTTGCTATCCATTGCATTGACTCTTGTTTTGACTCCGGATCGTACTGCCGGATCCATGTTTCATCGACAGTGACGAGGCGAGAAAAAACATCGTCAGGATTATCGCCACAGATGTCCAAAAACTCCTTCGAAGTTGTGACTCGACGCTGCCTGTCCAGTGGCGTGAGCATTTTTGGCACCCATCGCGCGCACACCTTTTTCATGTGCAAATGATTGTGCAAAATGTCACCAATTCGCTCCTTGCTGATGCCTATGGATTCAGCTATCTGCCACATCTTGATTCGCCGATCTTCGAGAACAAGGTTTTTCACTTTTTCAATATTTTCTTCGGTAACGGCGGTGTTTGGACGTCCTGACCTGGGATCATCTTCGAGCGACTCCCTGCCGTGTTTGAATTCACGTGTCCAACGTTTTACGGTGGCAAATGAAGGTGCAGAATCCCCATAAACTGCAGACATTTCTTCAAATATTTTTGTCGGCGTTTTGTTCTTCTTGGTGAGGAATTTTGTGACAGCTCTGTACTCCAATTTCGTGCAAAGCGCGGATGACTCAGACATGGTGTTGTTTAATGTTCAATCACTAGAAGCGTAATGATGATAATGACATGAAACTTGGTATTTATACTACTTAGAATACGCGCAATTAGTGATGCACATTGCGAGTCATTAGTGATTCTTAGAAGTACTTAGGCTCAAAATTTTTCAGCCGCCCCTCGTACACAAGCAGCTTTCAGTTGATGCGTGTGTGTTTGTCTAGACTGTGTTTAAATGCTGAAGGAGCACATAATAATATGTCTGGTAGTTTATTCCATTTAAACTGCTTTGCAAACGCTGACTGCGGTTATACACCTGACGCTGACTGCGGACCGCTGACTGCGGTCATAATATGTGATAGTGATGTCCTCATTGTTGTCACCGCCGACCACAGGAGTCTGTAGGACTGCTGCAGCTGTGAGCTCCCATGTGACCCGCATTTTAAGGGACATCTTTCTAAAGTCAGTTAACTCAGTTTCTCCTGATAGCTAGCCAAACAAAAGCTGCTCATGGACGCAGCGAGTGACACTCCACCATACACAAAAAAGTGAGGTATTTCGAAGACGCCCGGCTTGAGACTTGACTCCAACCGACTATAGCGAGAAACCCGTCCGAAGCCCACTTACTCTTACATGTATAATGGCCGCGGTGAACTTCATTGTGGCCAATGTAACCGAACATGCCTTATAAGGTAAGGAAATGATCCATCCTCCCTTCGACAGATTCATCGGCTGAACCGATGGAGACGGACGAAGCCAAGCAGAAGTCTGGCGACGCCGCTAAAGACCCCAGTCGCCAGTTCGAAGATTACGAGCGGGAGCGAGAGGTATGTGGTACTATAAAACTGTCTCTTTCTCTCACAATTGTAGACGCTATTAGAGGTCATTCATGGCTCGGTATTTAGCCTAGCAGTGTTATGTCTGACTTTGCCGGAAGTCGTGGTTTCATTCCCGCTGGGGGCCGCCTACTACATTTGTATAAATAGCCTCAACCGGGGTATACCATGTTTGTGATATCCTCTCCTGAATGCCACATCAGAGGGTATTTAGTTTGGGACTAGAATAAGTGTTTGTGTTGTGTGGAAGTTATTTATCTAAAGAGTGTTTTTGTTATCAATTCTTGTATGTTAGGTTAGGTTCATACTCCACCACGGGGCCAAGTCCGGGTTGGTGGAGGATTGTAAGACAGTGGCGGGCCTTACTGTCAGAAGTTATAATGCCGCCCATAAAGCCTCTGTCATAGCTTAATGACTGCCATTATATGACAACCGGCACCAACGGCTTAACGTGCCTTGCGAAGCACGGAAGCGCTCGGAAAAATGCCACTAGCGGTAGTCACGGGACGGTCACCCATCCTGCACCTGACCGCGCCTGTTGTAGCATAACTCAAGTGATTGATCCCAACCACTCGGTTCGCCTAGGCCACGAGCGCTTCAAGAGTGTTTTATCAACTTGAAAATCAATGGTTGGGGCCCAAATATAGATCCTCCATATCAGGATCTTCAAAATGCTGCTGAGCTATTTAGGGCTTGAGTTATTAGACATTAGAATTTACAAGGCATTATCACACTTAGAAGCTTCATTTTAAAGCAATCAATTTTAAAGCTTTATTTATTATCTCATAGCGTAAACAGGAGCTAACCGAAGAGGAAGAGTGGGAACAGATGAACGCGCGCCTCGTGGAGAAGGAAAAGGAGCGGCAGGAGAAGGAGAAACTGCAGGCCGAGGAAGATGCCAAGCGGCTGGAAGAACTGAGCAAGGTACCACCATCGTTACTATTCAACTAACATTCTGTTGACCCGTATCAATGTCATAGAGCCTTTATAAAAGATCTTCACTTGCCCATTGTGACCTGGGTGTACCTTAGTATTGTTGGATATAACCCGCAAGCATTGAATATGCCCGCCGACCAGGTGGGATGACGATCTGCGAAAAACTGCCGGCAGAAGCTAGATGCGGCAAGCTGAAGACAGGGCGCAATGGCGCTCATTAGGGGAGGGCTATGTCCAGCAGTGGACTACATAATATAGCCTGAAGAAGAAGAATTGAATATATTACAATACTTCTTCTATAATATTTTATTTATATAAAAATAAATATTTATTTGCAAATTATAAGTCTAGGAACAGGTCACAGATAAGAGGAGCGACGCTCTAATTTCCGTTTTCTTAGTTAATTTTTTTGGTGTATACAATTAACAGTTCTAATGTAATCTATAACAGTTAAAGGAAAAGGGCCGGACAGCCATTTGATTTTCGCTCATACAATGCCGCGGTCTATATATTGTGTGAGTGAGTGGCAAATACTTATTCAGTCCCTTTCTTAAATTAACCTTAGTATATTCCAGTGGTTGACATGTCTGTTTCGTCCCCAGGACCCAGTGAAGTTCCAGCGTCTGAAACGCAAGCAGGAGAAGAAGCAGCGCTGGAGCAACTTTTACCAGTCGGTCGCGATCACCAACGAGGTCCTTACGCCGCCTACGGTATTCTGTCCATGTTTTCTTTTTACTTGGGATTTTTATTTGTGCGCTCGCCTACATAGCACGATTTTCTATAAGCTATCCACTCACCACGAAAAATAGATAAATAAATATTCATGGACATATTACACAGATCTCGTTAGCGCTATACTAAGTACAACTAAATGACTTTTGTTATAGGTGCTAACTCGACAATAGATTTAATACAATAAATACATAGATAACATCCAAGACCCGAGACAAACTAGAAAAGTTCGTTTTCTTGTTTGACCCAGCCGGGGATCGAACCCGAGACCTTCATTTTACAGTCAGCGTGCCAAACCGCTGCGCCAACGAGGCAATCGAAATGAACATTCATGAAATGAGCATGTTTAATACACTTGACACATGCTCATTTACAAAAAAAATCTGATATTTTGTTTCTTGATTGGAATCACTGACAGAGTACTTGATGATATGATGTAAAGGTCTAATATTTAAACATTTCTTACCATTTGGCAGATGTTCTAGTGCTTAAGGCGCGACCTATATGCGCGCAACGTCAAGAAACTAATTCTAATTGATTTTCTTGAACTATAACTCAAACCAAAATCTCAGTGGTAGCGCATAAAAAAAATTCGAGGATGCCATACTTTGGGATCTATTCTAATCACCAGCCCTGAATGTTTTCTGTTTTTTTTTGAGATATTTGAATACATTACTCCCATCACCTCATATCTCTCAGCTTTTTACGCATGCCTGGTTAAATTCAGTAGTTTCGAAATATAGAATAGTTACTTTTGTGCTTGTATAGTCTATGTGCTTTACATCCTTCTCCGAACTATAGCAGAACAATGCTGAGTGTTTCAATGCTCTTCCAACGCATGCCGCTCGCTTCGTTCTAAGGATTTTCTTATACAGTCATTATTTACTGACTACTCAATGTTCCTTTATAATCCACTACATTCTGAAACTATAATTTTTGATATTCAATAGGAAAACATTTTGTTTTAACAAGCTTTAAAAAACCTTGTTAAAACAAAATGTTTTAAACAAAATGTTTTTACCAACCCGGACTTGGCCCCCGTGGTGGAGTATGGCCTAACCTTCCTGCGATGTAGGAAGAGACCCGTGCCCCAGCAGTGGGGACATATAAGGGTTAATAACGTAATAACGTAAGCTTTAAAAAAGACTAACTCAACTCGTCTAGATACCTTTTTTTATGTATCTTCAGCAGCAATTCCTTACCATGTTGTCTGAATACATAGATTTTATTTGTTAGAAAGAGGTGGTCCCATGTAAATTTGATCAAGCACTGTTGCCAAGACCAATGAGAAAATCATAACGGCAATGAAATCACGTTTCTTTTAAACGTAAGCGCTCATTGTACTACAATGCATTAACAATCTAAGCCTTAAAGCTTAGCTATCCTCCCCTTTAACGACTCTTGGATATAATGATATTTTCGTTCAGGAGGATGAGATGAAGATTCAGACTCAAAAAGACGAAGCATTGGAGAAGGCGCAGTACGAGCCCGAGGTTGACGAGAACAAGATCACTCTATCCTGGTGTAAGTATGCCTTTCGAAAGAATATAAGTGGTTCCATCCAGAAGTTGGTCTAGCCGTTCATATGCTTGACTACCAAAACAAGGTTGTGGGTTCTATTTGCACTTAATGCCATCATCAACAGCCGACCTCTCCCCACTGCTGAGTATAGATCTTCAATCATAGAGAGGTATGCTCTATCCGATGAATAGTAAAACAAAGGCACTTATAGTAAAAAAAGAGAATAGCGAATGTTCCGTCCACGGCATACCTTTTTATGACTCTATGATTGTAACTCAATTTCACTATTTTTTGACTTAGGCCTCTTTCTTTCTGAGGGTGCGATTTGCATTCACGGCCTCCCTGCCGACCTTGCCACATCGTCATACCTTAGGTTTGCTGGTCTACCCTCTGACTGCCGCCCCTTTACCGATTACTGCCCTGGGTGACGGCTCGTCTTCTGGCCTCGACAGGTGTCCCACGAATCTCCACTTCAGACTCGAAAAAGGGCCATCAATATTTGTTGGATAAAAGTTTAAATTTTCTTGTATAGTGTAGTCTAATTTCATTTAACTTGTACTCTGTTTTAATTTGTATAAAAATAAGTTGATTTTATTATTTATTACAACTTGATTGTACAGTTGGCCTCAGTCTGTGAGTATTTCATGTTTGTGATGTCCTTGCCTGGTTAGCATTTCACAAGGTATCCTATTTTGGGGCCAGGACAAGTAATTGTGTGGAAGTTATTATTATTTTAACCTTCACAGTACCGACCTTGTGTGGTGTCGGCCTAGAGAATAGCACCAACCCAATTCTTCCCGCGGGTGTCGTAAAAGGCGACTAAGGGACACAAACCGGGGGGGTAGGCAGCAGCGTCCCGTGCAGTACAATTCCACCGAACTGCGATCCCATAGGCATTACCCCCTATGATAGCACAACGTGACGCTCTTTAGGGGAGGGCTATGTCCAGCAGTGGAATAGTATAGCCTGACGACGACGAAGTACCGACCTTCAAGAATAAAATGATTGAGGAGGTTAACATCTGGCATTTTCGTCCCTGGACTTTTTTATTTTGAAATAATGAGTATACTTTTGTCAAGTGTGAGACGCCTCTCCGTTTGGAGTGATATTGAAACCAGGGACATTTTCATTATATACTTTTACAAAGGCAAATTGTATAGTATAGTACAATATTCATTTTACTAAAAACTCGAGGCGGCCCGCTGACCAAACTGTCCCGTTCCAGACGACAGCGATCTGAACCAGTACCTAGAGCTGCCAGAGCTGATGTCAGTGGTCCCACTATGCGAGGGAGCCTTCAGTCACGCGTGGAGCGGCGTCAGAGCCTCCCACGGCGTTCGAGACGGAAAAGTCTGCTATGAGGTGCGTCTTACTTTTGATTATTATTAGTTATACTTTATTGCACACAAACTTTCACAGGACATTACATGAGAAATAACATGTACAAAGGCGAGCTTCACTCTTCTTTATAAAAACATTATTCCTCTATAATTTAATCTGTGCTTACTTTTTTTTCCAAATGTCCACCACAGACTAGGCAGCGTTATCGGAGTGTTTTAAAGGAATTGTGTTTTTTTACATTATGGCCTAACGTTGTTGCGATGCAGGAAGAGACCAAGTGCCCCAGTAGTGGGGACATACAAGGGTTGATATCGAAATTTTTTACATTCCAATCCGCTAACTCTCCAATTCCATGCTAATTTCTATTACAAACTTCCGGATTCCAACAAGATGTGCGCATAATTAGGCCTTGTAACCCTGATCTCCGTTCCCAGGTCCGCGTCGGCGCCGCCGTCACCACGGCCGAGGATAATGTTGCAAGTGGCTTGAGGATCGGTTGGTCTACTGACGACTCCTCGCTGCATTTGGGTAAGTGGTCGGCATATTCGGCGACCCCTACCGATATAGTTAAAATAAATTTAGTGTAATATTGACTACCGAAACAGAGGTGGTGGGTTGATTCCTACTGGAGGCCCCCGTACCAGGTCTCAGTAACAGTCTCGGTGTGTTTCCATATTTTGATGGTTTTGCCTGGTTACCTTAGCAGAGGGTACCCTAAAAACCTATTTTGAGGCTAAAAATTCAGCCCATGCCGGGACTCGAACCCGCGACCTCTGGCCAAGTTAGTGCATGAAAAAAAAAAAGATTATATTCAAGAGGGTATCCTAGTTTGGGATTGTGTTGTGTGGAACATACTCTTTCTACCAGTGATAAACTAATAAAAGCATCCCAAATTAATGTAAACATGGACTATTCATAAGTACTATTAAATAATGAATAAAGTTATTTCGGCCAAAGCCATATTATCGCATACGAGTCAATGAAGAGAAGATTGATTTTTCTTACGTTTCTACTCTCCTTACACCTTTCTCCTCTTTGATAAGGAAGGTCAACTCAATTGGGATTCAATTTTCAAAAACCTCTAAATAGGTTTTTAAATTTGTTCCTTAGCACGGGTTAGTGCATTAAAAATAAAAATAGTGTAATCATGTGGGTACAGTGATATCGTTCCGATGTTAAACCTAACTGCAAAGTAGGTAGTCGGGGCTGTAAGTAATGCAATTTGCTTAAGTCAGATGTCGCTGCCTGTACGTAATACAGAGAATATTGTAAAGAGGTTCGAAATTTCACTGATGCCGTGAGTCGCCCATTGGCTCAATTGGTAGAGCGCTGGTACGGATAGCCAGAGGTTGCGGGTTCGAATCCCGGCATGGGTGAAATTTTTAACCTCTAAATAGGTTTTTAAATTTGTTCCTTAGCACGGGTTAGTGCATTAAAAATAAAAATAGTGTAATCATGTGGGTACAGTGATATCGTTCCGATGTTAAACCTAACTGCAAAGTAGGTAGTCGGGGCTGTAAGTAATGCAATTTGCTTAAGTCAGATGTCGCTGCCTGTACGTAATACAGAGAATATTGTAAAGAGGTTCGAAATTTCACTGATGCCGTGAGTCGCCCATTGGCTCAATTGGTAGAGCGCTGGTACGGATAGCCAGAGGTTGCGGGTTCGAATCCCGGCATGGGTGAAATTTTTAACCTCTAAATAGGTTTTTAAACTCTAAATAGGTTTTTGAAAATTGAATCCCTTCAAAAAATGCTAACGAGTAGTGGCTCTCTTGTAAAATACTGTTCTTTAGCGCAAGAATTTTCATTCGTTAATTGTTATTAATACATGCCATCCACGCAACAGGCGACGGTGATCACAGCTGGGCGTTCGAGAACACCGGTCGCGCGGTCAACAATGGAGAATTCAAGGATTATGGCAAGAAGCTAGAGGAAAAGGACGTTGTCGGCGTCTATTTGGTAAGATGTTGTTGTTACACTGTGTGCTAGAGGATGTATGAGTTCACTGTTAATGAACAATTTCACCACAAATTCACAAAGCACTTCATAGATGGCGCTTATTTTCGTGCACATACAAGAACAGAAACACGTCTGTCAAATTTGGCTTCGTCGTCAGGCTATACTAGTCCACTGCTGGACATAGCCCTCCCCTAAAGAGCGCCACGTTGTGCTATCATGTGCTAGCCAAATTTGCTATCATAGGGGGTAATGGGCATTACCCCCTATGATAGCAAATTTGGCTTAGCACTGATTAATTTTGACAGCCATATTCCGGTTCTATGTCCACGCCTGTAAGCACCATCTATGAATTGCTTTAGGAATTTGTGCTAGTTATATCACCTTATTAGATTCAGAGAATACCTGTGAGATGGGAATTTTTGGCGCATCCATGTAATGGAGGATTTATTCAGCGTCCAGTGGCACCTTGAAAGGACCACTCGGATGCTACCGTACCTGGAACATGGATTTTAACTGATGTAGGGTTGCCCAGCACCTATACCAGCCTGGCAAAGGCCATGAATAGTTTAAATTGAATTTTAGATAGGTCCAAAACTTTTTAACAAACACATTTTGCACATGCATGTTATTGTTTGAATCAATTCTAGCCTTATTTTTGCAAGTGGTAACATTTTCCGCGATTTGGAAGTATCCCCCATAGTCAAAAATTGTTTGTTTTGACTACTAAAATGTTTATGTTACACCCTGCGCAGGAACGATAATTTAAAAACCTATTTAGAGGCTAAAAATTTCACCCATGCCGGGATACGAACCCGCAACCTCTACTTAGCACGGGTTAGTGCATTAAAAATAAAAATAGTATAAGGAACGATAATGTAATGAAATTGACGCACAGTCTCTGTTCTACATAATTCCTAACACTACATTCTCCACAGGACCTTTTTGACTACTAGAATGTTCATTTTCGAATTTATATGAGGATTTTGACACCCTGCATAGAAACGATGATGTTTTTACGAATTCCTAACACTACATTTACCTACAGGATCTGGAATCCAGTCCGTGCACGGTTTCCTACACTGTGAACGGGGTGGAACAAGGTGTGGCATATGAAATTGATCGCTCGGAGCTCGGTGACAAGGCCCTCTTCCCTCACATCCTCACAAGAAATTGCTGCTACAAAGTCAACTTTGGCAACGACAAGTGAGTGGCGTCATTTTCCTGTCTATTCACACTCTCATTGGTATAGCTAATAAACATTTTAACATAACCTCAAAATCTCTGCCCAGATACAACATGCTGACAAAGACTAAAATCGTGCGCAAACGCCTCGAGATTCCCGTCGAGAAGGTTCTAGAAGAGAAACAGCAGCGTGAAGAGGAGTTCAACCGGCTCAAGGCAGAGATAGCGCGGAAAGAGAAGGAGAGGAAAGAAAAGGAGAAGAAGGATCGAGAGGAGAAGCAGAGGAAAAAGCGAGAGGTAAGTTTTTTTTTAGTAGTGTGCAAAAATTTGAGTATCCTTAAAACTTTTTTAAAAAACTTATTTAGAGGCTAAAAAATCCACCCATGCCGGTATTCGAACCTGAGACGACTGGCTATCCGTGCCAGCACTCTTTCCAACTGAGCTAATGGGCGACTCACCAGCATCAGTGAAACTTCAAACCTCTTTACAATATTCTCTGTATCTTTAAATCTACAGTGGTATTTGACAGGCAAGCATGTAACATCTTGTACATCATTTTTCTTTGACTGGAGTCAAGTCTTCACCTGTTCAAATTAATTTAAAAAAACTGTCAGGTTCAGTTGGTGTGTATGTTAAGTGTATGTGAATGCCGGTAGTGTGTTCTTATTGAGTGTAATTGAAGCCGGAGTTCACAAATGTACTACAGAAACAACATGCGATAACTGGGTTATAAGCCCATACAAAAATTACACTGTCCTGCCAATGTACCAGTAGCCTGCAATTAAGAAATTTGATCGCATGAATTTTCGAAATTGTATGGAAAGTAAATACGAAAAATTAAATGAACTTTGGCTTAATCCAAGTTCAGTATTATATTGTCGATACTGAAATTACTATTTTATGAAGCAATATAAAGGAACCAGTAATAGTACTGTTTTAGAAGAACAGAGAGTCTCTATACTGTTGCTGTAACAACAGACATTTCAGTAAACCAACAGATTTGTGACCCTAGTCGTCTTTCCAAAAAAACATGCATTATGTCATCTCAAAATGTTTGCAGGAAAGAGAAAGGGAACGCAAAGAGCGGGAGGCGGCCAGGCAAGGCAATGGCGAGAAAGAAAAGGACGGTGACAAAGACAAGGACGGAGAGAAGAAGACCGGAGAGGAAGGGGACGCCGAGGAAAAGGTATTTTATTAATTTTATTAAGGACATCAACTATGAAATATTTTGTTTATAATAGGCCTAGAGAATAAACCCAAAGTCATGGATGTTTACATGTTTGTGATGTCGTTGTTTCTGGTTCCCATGACACAGGGTATCCTAGTGTGGGGCCAAAAGCAATGTACTCGTATGTGCCTGTATGTAAATGTTATGGTATGTTGTTGTAAATTCTTCTCGCGGGTGTCGTAAAAGCCGACTAAGGGACACAAACCGGGGTGTGGGCAGCAGCGCCCCTTGCAGTACAATTCCACCAAACTGCGATCCCCAACCCGCATGCCCAGCGTGGGGATTATGGGCATTACCCCCCAATGATTGCACAACCTTGCGCTGTGTCATTGTTTCATAAGGGGAGGGCTATGTCCTCAGTGGACTAATATAGCCTGAAGAAGAAGTAGGTAACCGACAACCGTTGGAGTCAACGTGTTCTTGAGTGGAGACTGCGATTCCCCAAACGTAGTGTGGGACACCCTCCGGCCAGGTGGGATGACGATCTGCGAAAAACTGCCGGCCGATGCTGGATGCGGCAAACTGAAGAACCTAGTTAAAGATAAGATAAGAATATTCTTTATTGTACACTGGAAAAACAACGAATACAAAATAATTACAAACGTTCATAGTGCAATTGGCAGCCTTATTGCTTAAAGCAATGATCATATTGATGAGACAAAAGACAAAACAGCCACATAAAAGAAATATATTATTTCTTTATTACACTAATTACTTTTAGTAATAAGGCCGCCACTTGTACTGTACTGTTATTTTATAAGTCTGTTATGTAATCCCTGGTGTACATGCAATAAAGAATATTCTATCTATCTACGTTACCGGAATATTATTGTTTAGTTGCGCCGACTACCCGTATTTCAGTTTCCGTTTCTTATTTTCCGTCAATGGTTGTCTGGAAGAAATTACTTTTAGTAATAAGGTCGCCACTTGTACTGTACTGTTATTTTATAAGTCTCTTATGTAATCCTTGGTGTACATGCAATAAAGAATATTCTATCTATCTATTATTAATTACCGGAACCGGCCAGCATGCATGCAACATCTTATAAATGTTGATGAAGCAAAGGGGATCTGTCAGGATCATGGCCAGTGGTAGTCCCTGGTCTCTGCTTACCCCTCTGGGATACAGGCGTGAGGCTATGTATGTGTGTATGTACTAAGTACATAAGTGAATGTACAACTTCGTGCTTAATGCAAGAAGCATTAATCGTCAGCAAAAATTGGTTCAAACATTTTAAACCTTAACCCATTTGTTATTTCCAGGAAATGAACGGCGAGAAACCAGCCGAAGAGGCCAAAGCAGAAGTAAAACCTGAGCCGATGGAGACAGACCAGGAAAAGCCAGCTGATCCTAAGGAAGATGGAGCTGAGGAGGCCAAGGAGGATGGAGACAAACCCAAGGATGGGGAGGCACCCAAGGAGACTGAACCAGGTTAGTTGGTAGGGTAGCTGATAAACCGATATTCTTTTTGTCGAATTGGCGATCCCAAAAACAGGCAAGGAGGTAAGGTTAGTTAAGTGAGAAGATGTCCAAGCTAAATAGAATAAGCCAGTTGAAGCTATAGTTGGGCACTGACCTTTGTCTCCATTCGTACTAGCTTCATCACCTTCGTCTTCCTAAAGCTGGGTATTGACTAAAGTTGCGAGGCGTAATGTAACACTCCCCGACAGCCGGGTAGAGCACTCAAACTGCTGCACACTTGCTGGTTTCTCCGTAACACTATGTATTGACAACATGAATGCTCGCTGTGTATCATGTTACATTACACCTCGTAATGTTGGTCAGTATCCGGCTTAAGGAAGACGAAGGTGAAGGAGCCAGTACGAATGTAGAGAAATCCGAAGAGAGTGTTAGTGGGTACGATAACTAGACATGTAGACTATTAATATACAATTGAACTTGGTACAGTCAGGTCAGTGGATTCGGTACGCTGCATGCCATATCCGTTCGTCTGGAAAGTTGTTTCCCGAACACAATTAGTAATACTTCGTGTTTGCTCGGACCTATGTTACGCCCAATCCGCTGGCCCATACCAAGTTCGATGGTCTGTTAACCTGATAACTTAACCACCAGTAAGTACTTACCGAAACGTTCGAATTGTACTCTTATTTATGCTCAATTTCACTGCATAACATTTTAGCTTTTTTTTTTCTAAAGCTTCTTTGACAATGTCGAACCATCAACTTTACAGATGTATAATAAACCTGCTGTATTGGCGGTGCCTATAGATTTAAGATTGTTATGAATTTGCTTCTATTGACATGGGGTCCATTTTTGCCGCTATTTTTTGCGAGCGATTTTTCGATCGATTTGTGCAATTCACACCACAGCTGATAGTCTTCATGCAGCAGATAGACATGTAGAGAAACCTAAACCATGATATGTTTTTTGCCAAACTTGACGAGGTTTTAAACTAAATAGCCAGGAAGACAGAATCAGTTAGGGTGAAATGTTTTATTTATGTCAGTGAACAATCATTAGTTAAGAACTAATTCAATTAGAACTTTGATGAACTAGTTTAACTTTTACTGAAATCACAATTTTGAAAGTTGTATACGAAAATCTGTCGATAGTTTTGCTAAGCTGTGATGACACTGATGATGAGCTATTATATTATAGCATCATGTTACTAAGAAAAAACTAAAAACGTACTAAGTTTTTCCATAGCAAAATATGATCAAAGAGACTGCGCTCGAAATAAATCTATTGATTCCACCATACATTTATGTGTGGCATTTTGTTACAGAAGGTCCAGTGCCCGAGGTGACGGAAGATCAAGTTTACGCCGGTCTGGTCTTAGACAAGAGGATCAAGTTCATCATCAGGTAATTTTCCTGCTGCTTAGAACAGTATTAATTCCTTTAATAATAAGTTTACACGTACCAGGTTGCAGCATGTCAACAGGAATTATAGTATTGAGAACATGTAAAGAGTAAAAATGCGAGCGCATGTTATTTTCTGTATGGAAATTAATTTCAAAGTTGAGCACTGTATTGCATTTTATCACCTCTGACATACACTCTGCATTATTTTACTCCGAATAAGCAATTTACCAATATATAAAATATATAATATATAATTATAACTTGCGTAACCACTGAACATTATTAGCTTAAATCCAGATTAACTTACTTGACTTTTGTCGGGAGAGTCCGACTAGGTTTAGCTCTGTGAATCATGGTGAGTTGCTCGCGTCAAGTTTATCCGTATTCAATTCAATAATATACTTTTTTCCCACATTCACTTCCCATTTAGTCCTTTAAATCTTCACTCCAGACCCGTAACGAAGGTGGCATCTCTCACACAGGTACATGGTGGACGAGGAACTAGACGGCGAGGCAGGCGCCATGGTTCCCGGCTACGTGTTCATCTGCGAGGCCCAGCTGGTGGCCGGCCCGCGCCGCCCCGCCGCCGCTAGCGACTGCGAGGTGAGTCGCCCGCCTAGCGAGATTGCTACATAAAGCCGCGATCATCTTTCACTCTTCACCACTTTGACCGTGAACTGAGGTCACCCAGAGTGCTTAGTGCGAGTTTGACAGATCCAATCGAATAACTTTACTACAGCGTTAATCGAGCATTGAGTAGTGAGTATGAGTAAGTTAACCGTTCGAACTGGCAAAACGCTGTCACAGTACAACTCGCACTCGCGTTTATTTGTGTTTTGGCTGGTAAACGTGTTCACTTCTCAACGTAAGCCATTACAACTCGCACTCGGCAATTTTAATTTCCATACTTGTCGCTAGGTGGCGCTTCCTCGATGCCATAGAAATATGAGTTTACGTTAACGCGATTGAGTAGTTAAAAAACTCGCACCTAGCACTCTGGTGACCTCGCGCCGTAGACGAACTAACACGTAGACGGGAAGCATGCGTCATTTCAAACTTCGTTTAAGCCACGTTTTAATGATCTTAGTAGGCTCGGACAGATTGAACCATCTCAGTGACTAAAAACTGTAGGCTACTACAGACGGTGGTGTACACACATCTCAGTAAGTTCACAGAGTTTTGCTTCCAAAGCGGTGTCGCTCCTCGTTCCTAAAGTGACAAAAAATTTACTGCTATTATGAATTGATGTGGAATGAAAAATATTTATCGGCTAACTTTGACAACAAAAGTATAAAAAGCGAAAAGAAAAAAAGAGAAGTTAGGTCATGGCAATGGAAAACATACTTAGCTTCATAATAATAATATTGGCCTTTTGCATATACTTAATGAGATGATTTATACAGCGTCTAGTGGCATCTTCACTCACAGTAGATGGGTGAAGGGACCACTCTGACGCTGTAGTGCCTGGGACATGGTTTTATAGATGGTGTAGGCTTGCCCAGCACCTATACCATCCTGACAGCTTAGTCGGCCTAGCCCACAGGAAAGACTAGTCAATACGTGCGGAGCCAACCAAGCCGCGGGTTCCCTCACGATGTTTTCCCTTCCCGAGAAGTGAGCTACCACCACTACTTAGCTTCATAAAGCTTCATAGAACTCCACAAACATCAATATTTCACTGCCTCTTCATTTTTTTCTTTACGAAACGCAGTAGTTCCTAATATTGGCGCCAATCTGTTTTTGCGAGTTCATTACTAGCTCTCCACCAACCCAGACTTTGGCCCCGTAGTAGAATATGGCCTGACCTTCCTGCTATGCAGGAAGAGACCCGTGCCCTAGCAGTGGGTACATACTAGGGTTGATATCGATCGATATTAGTAGCTAAGACAGGTTGAGTGCTGTCCGAAAGAAAAAAAGGCGGCCTTTTCATAAGAGTGATATTTTTTTTTACTAAGATGACCGGTAGCGTCTAGTAGCAAAAATTGGTCACTCTGTCCGAGTCTACTAAGATCATTAAAACGTGGCTTTAACGAAGTTTGAAAAGACTCGTGCTTCCCGTCTACGTGTTAGTTCATCTACGGCGCGAGGTCACCTGGGTGACCTCAGTTCAAACTGGTGAAGAGTGAAAGATGATCTTGGGTCTTTAGTCTGAAGACGTTAGGCAGCTTGAGGTAAAATGCAGGCTTTTTAAGTCAACATGTTTCTTAGTTAACCATCGATATGAAGCGAGCCGCGTAGTAATGAAACAAGGTATTTTAATTAAAAGTTATTGCTAACTAAACGCTACAAATATGCGTGACGCAAACACTACTGTGTGCGTTACATGGAGATTGTTTACTTTTATATCATCGTACCTCAAGAGGGCGCATTGCTTCCCGATATGTGTTCAACTACGAAGTTGGGTTAGTGGTGCGCGAGGGTAGTCATCCGAGCAGCTGGGGTCATCATAGAGCTACACGGTAGATGAAGAGTTGACTGTGAGGAGTACGCCATACTTTCCAACTACGTGTTCATTACCGACGCCAAATGGTGGGCCTACGCCGCCAGCGGCTGCGAAGTTAATCACTCGCAGTTGAGCTGGGATCTTAATACTTACATAGTTTTTTAATAGAATGATATAAGTACCACGATGGTTGTTATTTGCCTAAATAGTCTACAAAGCAATAGCGGTACAATGTCGTTCCAGGGGTATAACCCGCGCAAATTAAATAGGCATCTCTCGCGAAGAAGATCGAATCGCGCGAGGCGCCGAGTTAAGTAGCGAGTTATTAGGCTACCGATAGTGTGAATGAAACGACTATTACCGGACTAATATGACTGTGTTGGACAACTATGCATTTTAGAGACTGCCCCCAGGTAGATGATAGAGTAGAGGCGAGCTAATTTCTGTGATAAGATTTGATTAGCCTATAAGTATTTTGATCGGCCGAATCAATAAATAGCAGCAAAATGCCAATTAAACGGCATACGTTACCCGGCAGCCTCACAAAGTCCGGTATCTGAATAAACATTTCTGAAGGGATCTACTTTTTTTTAAATAAGACTGATAATATTCAGCAGAAACATCTGAACTCAGTGCGTCCGTATAGCCGTATAAGATTCGCGTACCTATTCGGTCGGTGGTCTAAAACCAACCCACCATCTGTGTCTATTTTTATTTTAGATTATTTTTTAATCTTCGACGATGTTGGCAAAAAATGTCGTTGGATATGTTTTTGTAATAAAACTGTTCTCATTCCATGAAATTTCGGTTTATGTGTGGAATTTGTTCATGGAATACTTTGGGGTTTTTAAGGTAAGTCCTGTTTAATATATTGTACCTTACATAATGCTTATAGCTTACATATAATGTCACAAAAAAGTTTAAACACACGTACATACACACGTACATACATACATACATACATACATACATACATACATACATACATACATACATACATACATACATACATACATACATACATACATACATACATACATACATACATACATACATACATACATACATACATACATACATACATACATACATACATACATACATACATACATACATACATACGACGCACAAAGAGTATTTTCTGATTTTTCATTCATTGTCGCGTAACTTAAATTCACGTCAGTATCCCGGAGGTGTAGGTAGAGTCTCTACCGTAGAGAGAAAGAGTTTAAGAGGACAGGGTTAGCCATTTGCTACAACCCTGACAGACCTCTTTTGCTTCTTCAATATTAATTAGTCGTTGCATGCAAGCACGACGGTTTCGGAGACTTTTTCACATTGCCCTTTGCTAATACATAGGCTATTTGGTCGCGTAACGTCCGCCTGGAATGTGTCCTTTACATTGTAATTAAATTTCTTGTTTGATATTAATTTCAGCTACGAAGTTTCAGAAAAACTACCCTAACTACGTATTAATGCTAAAACTTACATAATATCTTACTGAAATTCGTCAAAGACCGTCCAATGTGTTTAGTACTTTGGTCAACATTTAAAAATACATAATTTCAATTCATTGACATTAATTATCTAATAATGACTCCTTTAGGATTTAAACACAGTTTACTCAAAGTAAGTTAGTACAAAGAATTGAATGATTTTATAAAGTATTTTACGACAATTTTTGCCTTACATTGTCGGAAATTTATTTCGTAGCCTCAAATTGTTCTTTAAAAAATTGTTTAATTTTTTAGCACCTAAAAGTATTCCCACATTTACAATTTATTTGCATTCATTTTCATTACTAACTGCTAGATATTCTATGATGCACATTTTATTTCTTTCTCTGTTTATGTGGTGTGTGATGTAATAAGCTAGGTTGTGCAATTTGACTTGTAATATACTTTTTGCAGGATGAAATCTATCCTTCAAAATCCTCGTCAGTCATCGATAGGCCCCGCCGACAGCCTGTGTCCATTCTTCGAAATATTCTTCAAAATTATTCGGAAACAAACAAGTGAGAAAACAAAACAATAACATAACATTTACATACAGGCAACATACATTGCTTCTGGTCCCACACTAGGATACCCTGTCTCGTAGGAATCCGAAACAACGACATCACAAACAAGTGAACATCCGAGACCTGGGTTTTTTTTTGTCCCAAATTTTTACAATTTTTTAATATATGAACTTACTTTACATTATCATATCTCTTACTCAGCGAATACTTCTATTTTGTGCACAACTTTGAGTCAACTCCTTTAATATTCACTGATTTTTCATTGACGTAACCACAACACTTTTCATGACTCTACTTCAGTTAACAGATCACCCCCAAAACACACTAACAGTTTGTATTCTTCCTTTGCAGTGCAACCGAATCAATGGTCGACTCCGTCGAAAAAAATCAACCCGTCTTTGTTGGCGTTTGTGTCATGAAGCAGGAGATTGATGATGATGGGGGCGAAGTGGGGACTGTGACAAGTCCGGACTTATCGAAAGTTAAACTTGAACGTTTAAATGAAGAGACCAGTGATGATTCACCGAGAAAATATGATTCCTATACTGCGAAGGAGATTGGTATTTCATCTTTAGTGACGATTGAAATTGCACCGGTGAAAAAGGTAAAAAGAAGACGGGGACGTCCTAGAACAGCTCACAAGCGCAGCGCGAATCAGTCTGCGTCCACCTCAAACCATACTATTCCCGATAGTCCGTTCGATCAAGTTTACGTCGACGAAATACACGCCTCATGTTCACCAAGGACTAGTCAAGAAGTGAGAGTAAAGAGCGAACACCAATCCCCAAAAAAAGAGTGCTGTAGTTCAGACGAAGCTCCCGATGATGACAGTGATGACGAAGAGTTCAAAGAATCTACACTGCTCGGCGAAGGCACGGAAAAATTCGAATGGTATCCTATAGAGACTTTTAAGGGGGTGAGGGAAAAATTCCTCCCGAAGAATACAGGCCCTGTGACTCCACATAAGTCCATATATGACGCTTTTCGTTCGTATTGGGACGATGACATCCTCGAGCGTATCGTTGCAGAGACCAACAAATATGCGACGACAATACAGTCAGAACTATTTCAAAGTGAATGGTACCCCACGAACTCTCACGAGATTTTAATACTCTGCACTTTCTGGATCATGTTGGGCGTCATAAAGATGCCAACTCTAAAATCTTGCTTCTCCACTGAACCCTTGCTGAAAACCGAATGTTTCAGACGTATGTTCACTTACAAGCGTTACAGTAAACTGTGTCAAGCGCTCCGCTTTAACAGTGATGATTCCCAATCGGCCAATTCTTCGAAGCTGCACGCGCTAAACCCTATTATCGACCACCTTAACAGCAAATTTAAATCTAGCTACGTGCCTTCGCAAAACGTCTGGCTGGACGAAAGTCTGACGCCGTGGAATGGCAAATTGGCATTCAAGCAGTGCTCCTCCGGTAACCCAGTGAAGTCCGGCATCAAGACTTTTGAGCTTTGCGAGAGCTCCACAGGTTATCTATGGTCGTTCCTAGTGTACACAGGAAAGGAGACCACCGCTGGGAGTGATCCGTCGGTGTCAAAGAGCGCTTCTCTCGCAGCCCGACTCATGCGTCCTCTTCTCGGAAAAGGATACACTGTTTACATGAAGTGCTGGTTCAACTCGCCGATACTGGCAAGATTCCTAAAGCGCAACAAGACAGATTGCGCTGGAACTCTGCTAGCCAGTCGCCGTCACGTGCCGCCTTTATTGACAACAGCTCAGCTCCAAAGAGGTCAGCTTGTAGGGGCCCACTCTGGAGACGTGGCAATTTGCGCGTGGCAAGACACAAAAATTGTCTTGACCATTTCCACGTTTCACGGCGGCGAGCTCGGAACAGTCAACCAAGGCAGAGGCGACGTGACCAAGCCCAGAGTCGTCCTCGACTACAATAAAAACACGAGCGGGGTCGACCGCAAGGACCAAATGTTGGAAGCTTACGAGGTCGAAAGGAAGCGGCAATCGCGTTGGTTCATAAAGCTTTTTAAGCGTCTACTCAACTGCTCCGTTCTCAACTCGCGGATTCTAGTCGAGGCCTCGACGCAGGTTAAGATGGACCACCTGACGTGCCGATGCGATCTTGTCAACTTGATACTTGACAGGCACATATCGCTGGTGCCTCTTGTTCGTACGCAGCAAAGGTTGCGCAGCTCCTTGGCCCCCCGCGGTACTAGTGCGGCGTTTGAACATTGGCCCGTTAGGGTGTCGGAGATACGTTTGACGTCACGCCCCACCCATCACGTGCGGAAACGATGCGTTTATTGTTTCTTCACGAAGGGCGTGAGGAACCGTAAATCGATGTACAAGTGCCTCAAGTGCGATGTGGCGCTGTGTCTGGATTGCTTTAAAGATTACCACGTGAATCCTTCCAACGCTTGATCAATCCAATCGAACAAGTTGTGAAGTGAAAGTGTCATACTTTGTTTGTTCTTGTACTCGTATCAGAAATGTGTGGTGTGGTGGTAGATTCAGTATTGTGACGTGCCAATTACTTTTATCTGTCTATTTCATGATCTGAAACATTGTCTTTTTGTATTATTACTCTTTTGAGTTGTCAATTGCTTTATCATTATGCAATACTTTGTTTTCCAATTGTTGAATATTGAACTATATGTAGATATAATACAAAAAATACACATAACATCTTACTATGCTGTAAGATGTTATGTGACTATTGTTCCAGCTCTATGCGGCGATTGAAAATAAGTTCTAACTTGACAGTTACTGTATGATTACTTGTAAAAATAAAAATGAGTTAATTTCTTTTTTAGTTCGGAATAGCAAACTAAGTGTATTTTTTTTTATTTACAATATGAGTAAGACCCTTGTAAGTTTTAAGGACATGTTTACATTACAATATCTTTATAAGTTTCTGTTGATTTATAGGAATCAAACAGTTGTGGTGTGGGTGACATAATGAGTGTACGAGGGCGAATTTTGTGTTCAAAACATGAATGAATTATTCTACAATTATCCAATCATAAAGTCACCAGTATTATTGAATGTGTAAACTAAACAGTTATTAAAGTATGATGAAGTAAAGAAGGCATTTCTCTTAAATATTTCCTATAAGCTCTGTAAGATTTAAGTTTTACCTCACCTAATATAATTACTGCACTTTCATCAACTTTCTAATATGAAGGAAAGCATAGGGAGGAAACATGTCTGAGCTGTTTACATACTTAAGAGTTTGAAATCACCAATCCGTAGTGGGCGCACTTGGTAATTAAGGCTTCTCTTTAGAGAAGGTTGGGGGTTCGTTTTTTTTTCTGGTGTGTGAATAATAAGGAATTATTAAAACTGTTACTATACGGATTTATGCTCGTTTATTACATTTTTACAATATTCCTACGTTTATACGAGCATAAATCCGTACAGTAACAGTTTTAATTATGTCTAGTGCTCGTGTTAACCTTAGAAAATACAATAAGGAATTATGTTATCAATGTAGACGTGTAGATTTCGTTGAGATCTATAAGATATAAATTACCTTGAGGGATGAAGATAGACGTAGATCTATCTTCATATTACGAGTCAAAGGATTGTATTATTGTATTTTCTCTGACACTAAATGTCAATAGTTGTATATCCGAATGCGAACGAGTTAAAGCTTACGACCTTGTTTATAAAAACACGATTCGTCTAAATTACTCTTCAGAGACAGTTTATTTAAATCTGTGGTGACATATTTGTGAAGTCTCCACTACACATTTTAATCGGAGTGTAAATAATCGAGTTTTTTAAAGTAATCTTGTTAAAATGTACCTGCCTATCTGACAATCACTCATGATGATCTCTTAGAGCTACCGTACTCCGCGATCTAGGTACGAGAGTGAGAAATTACGAAATTTGCATCTGCGCCTGTCATCTTAGCCCGGCAGGAGTGATTTTAAGATCCATAAAATATGGAAACGAAAGTCTTGATCTTATCAAAGTTATCATTTACACACGTCTACGGGAATGCAAAACTTCGCACTTGGATTGTGCCTTACGTTTCCATCGCATACTCTGAAAAGTATACAGATTTCTGGTTGAGTTAGCTGACGGTGGACTAAGGTAGCCCTTTGAATGGTGGTCAGACGTGGATCGACGGTCGGTGGACAGACCTCGAGCCCGTTGGGCCGATGACTTCGTGATGCGGCTGGGAAACATCGTACGAGACTAGCGACCAGTTAGCCAACTAGTGGAGAGCGGTGGTAGCGGAACGGTAGAACACCGCCTTCTCAATCGGAGTGTCGTGGGTTCGAATCCCGGCATGTACCAGAGACTTTGTCTTCTAAGTTATGTACATTTGTGAAGTTATAGCATTACTACCACTCACAAATGGTGAAGAAAAAGAGCATGAGGAAATAATAGAGACTGAAGTGTTTAAAAACCTCAGCGTTTGCTTGCTATGAGGCTGAGTGTGGAAATCTCAGGTCTAACTAACTAGCAGACTGGATGGGTTAGCTTGTAAGAGAAGACACCTGTGCCCAACGGTGGGCTTTGGTTATGGGCTGATGTTTTTAACATATATACAATCATTTGTCCCAGGACACAGTAACACAAGTCTCTGTGTTATCGTAACCAGGAAAAAAAATCACAAACATGTAAGATGTAAGAGACTGAGCCCATTAAATTTGTACAATTCAAATACGCCGGTCTCAGCATCGGACCAACGTTAACCACTACATCAAATCAAAGTATTTTAGTCAACACAGCAACAACCCAGCAACTGTGACTTATTGAACGCTACAAGTAAAGCTAGGTGTCCATTTCAAAATCGAGATCATTTTGGCGAAAAAATTGACAAAAATACTCCAAACTCGAGTTTTTTCAGTCTTCTGATAGAGATTACACATGATTCTAAAACCTAGCACTAATGCATTGAACTGGCGCGCTGACGCAGTCCCGGCAACCTTTGGATGGATAAATACACTAACCAAACACCCCCCGACAGGTCATCCTTATGGTCGGCTTGCCGGGCGCCGGCAAGACATATTGGGTGCGCGAGCACACAGCCAAGCATCCGGAGAAGCGGTACAACGTGCTTTCCACTGGCGCGCTCTTCGACCGAATGAAGGTGAGATTATGGACACGCTCTAGCGACGACTCTCTGTACACTTCACACCAAGGATTTGCTTTTTCCACTTTCCATCGATAGAGTTTCGTATATATAGACTCGCGGCTATGTTCCGGGTAGGCAGAGACCAGGGTCTAGTGTCTGCTTCTCGCTATCGTGTCTGTGACAAAAGTTTTTAACCTCTAAATAGGTTTTTAAAATTGTCCTTAGCACGGGTTAGTGCATTAAAAATAATATAATCTTGTTTGTACAGCGATATCATTCCGATGGTGTTCTGCCTTTTCGCAGAAAATTGTTACGCTGATTATCACTTGCCAACCAACGTTTCACCTATTTTTTACGTTTACAACAAACGATTTACAAATTTTTGTATCGCAATGTTTCATTTGGTAGGATTATTGTTAAGCTGATTATTATAATGACACAAAACGTTTTGGGAATTTATTATTTGTCAAGTCTTTTACTAGGCAAACAACTATTATATGAATAAAGTTTCGTCAGTGTAAGTTCCCTTTTCATACATTGATTTTATGATAAAAAAAATTATTTGCATTTTTAATTTAAGAAAAATATTACTGGGAATGGAAATATTACTGGCTAGAGGGGTGGCCGACGAGACCCAATCTGCGACAAAAATATAGGTGCGACGAAGCGCGTAGCGTAGCGGAGCGCGAAGGAGCGTGTTAGGTTGAACATGTAAGACCGAAGGTTCTCTGCCTTTTTGCAGAAAAAATTTTGGCCGACCGAATGAATATTACGCGTAAAATATATGCTACTTAAATACACGCTACGCTAGTTGGCATTTTGAAAGATTTCATTATAAAAAGCAAACCAAACAAACAGTTGGCAACTACGAGGTTGGGAAATAAAAAAAAAATTATAAGAATAGTTGGCAAATGATTATTCCGCAAAATAATATTATTTGAAACGTTAGTTGCCAAATGATAATCGTCCGAAAATTTTTCTGCAAAAAGGCAGAGAACCCATTCCGATATAAAACCTAACTGCAAAGTAGGTACTCGGGGCTGCAAGTAATGCAAATTACTTCAGCCAGATGTCGCTGCCTATACGTAATACAGAGAATATTGTAAAGAGGTTCGAAATTTCACTGATGCCGGTGAGTCGCCCATTAGCTCAGTTGAAAAGAGCGCTGGCACGGATAGCCAGAGGTCGCGGGTTCGAATCCCGGCATGGGTGGCATTTTTAGCCTCTAAATAGGTTTTTAAAAAAGTATTCAACTTTTATATGTACGGTACTCAGTCACGCGCACGCCAGCGTCCGCGGGAGGCCATATGGTTTCTTGAGAGTATAAATTTTCGAAGGGTTGCTTGGAACTTTATAATCAGTGTTATTTATAAATGAAAAGATTCCTTAAAACATTCCTCAAATGCTGTTTAAATTGGAAAGGAAAGGAACATATGACGATGAACATTTTAAACTGCATTTTAGGATTGAAGGAATCAAGGTTTTATGGATGATACTGCATATTTACAGTTTGACAGCGAGTAATTAGTAATTCTATGAACATCAACTGTGTTTATAGGATTAGTAATAAAATTATATGATTTGACTAAGGGTAAAGAAAGAGGTTGAGTTAAAGGATGATTGAATATGGGGAAAAAAGTTTTGCAGTTGCAATGTAAATGTCAGTAAAAAATAGTTTAATCTTCTTTGGGTAGCTGGAAAGAAACTTAAATCCAAGAGGAAATATTTCGTGAAAGGTTGACAAGTGCTACAACAAAGAGAAAAGGCGATAGAGTGAGTAAATGTAAAGTAGTATGATCAATTATTTTCGTTCCAAAGGTATTCAGAGGACCTGTGTATGTTAAGACCAAGCATGTTTAAAATGTGACGAATATTTGAAATAATTACGTACTAATGACAATAATTTATTAAGGGTATTGGTTTAGACTGGATAGCCATTCGTATATGAGATTGAATGACCAGAGGTTCGAGTTTTAGCCAAGTGTATGAGGTCAAATGAGCAGGGGGACGAGTTTTAGCCATGTGTATGAGGTTAAATGAGCAGGGGGACGAGTTTTAGCAATGTGTATGAGGTCAAATGAGCATGGAGACGAGTTTTGGCCATGAGTATGAGGTCAAATGAGCAGGGGACGAGTTTTGCCCATGTGTATGAGGTCAAAAGAGCTGGAGGATGAGTTTTAGCCATGTGTATGAGGTCAAATGAGCATGGGGACGAGTTTTAGTCATTTGTACAAGTTCAAATGAGCAGCGCGACTAGTGTTTTCAATAAAAAATATTAGCAGGACAGTCACTTTCTTATTGCCATTTACTGTAGTCTACTAATCTAACGCATTCCAATAATAGATTTAACCCATGTAAGTTGACTAGGGGCCTCGCGCGTTGCGATCTATTTAATTACGAGTTATCAAATGACATCGCACTGCAATAATGCTTTTTGTTGACTACCAATAATGTCAAAACAGTATTTTTGTGCTATTAGCATTCTGTTAAACAACTTTGCATTAGTTATTATGTTAAAAGGGTCTAATCGCGATTATTTATTAGGTAAAAGTAAGGTAATTACGTTTTGCCTAATAAATGATCACAATTAGACCCGTTTAATATACAGGTTGTCTTAATATACGTGTTTAATATAATATACGTGTTTCGGATGCTCCAAGGGGTGTTCTATCTCAGGACGTGTATGAGTGTCGCGATTCATTAATAAAAACAACTGCAATAAGTAGACTCTAGCCACTGGTCTGTTAATACGCAAAGAAGTCAATCGTTAAGGTTTCTGAAGTCCCGTATACTTTTAACCACGGTTAAGAACAATAAAAATACATACCTCATTTCTGTTAGTAGTTAGGCACACGAAACACCATACAATCTCAAAGCCAACCAACCTAATAAAACGTTCCTTTCCAGCTATTGTAAGGTATTGAACGACAACGAACTATTACAACTGAACATGAATACTAATGTCCGTCTGTATTTTCAACAGGGTACAAACAGTGGTACATACAAAACTATGAGCGAGGCTTTTTGCTTAGACAAAAACCGATCGCATATCTTTATACCTTCTAGCAGTCAGGCTGACATTTAGTAAAATATGATACCAGAGGACAATACTACAACCGAAGAGGATTCAAACACGCTTCAGCGAGGAGACAATCCCTGGTATCATGCATAACTTATTCTCACCTAGCGCTAAGTTAGAAGTAAGCCCTTGCCGACAACGTTTGCTGTGTTTTACCCTCAAGTTTGACATCTCTAGGTGGATTGTAAGCCATTCCGAGCTTCCTACGAGGGACGGTGGGACGCAATGGTCTCCAAATGCGCCAAGTGCGTGCTAAAACTATTGGAGTTCGCACAGACGCGTCGTAGAAACTATATCCTGGACCAGGTGAGACTTTTTTTACGTGTCTCTTGTAAAATCACTCGAGTTTTCAAGGAAACTTTAATAAAAGTTGATATTAATGAGATTTCCAAAGAAATGTTGGGCAGTTACGGCTTTAATGAGGAACAATCGAGATCGGATCGAAGACGACCGTTTGGCGAAGTGAATACACGATGACTATACGCCTGTTCGACACGGCTGTGTACTAATTAACTTTCTAGAACCTTCCACATACGACCTTCTTTAGTACCGACCATCTGCATTCATAAGGTATGGTTTTATTAGAATTAAGTCTCTCAGTAGTTACTTACTATAAATTCCATAACAATTGCGTCAAGTCCAAAACGAACACACTGCTTCCCAATAGACTTAAGCTTCCCACACAGGTGTCGTCGTCCGGTAAGTAAAAAACAAACCCCAGGGGGCAGTGTAACGGAAAGCCAATCTAAACGAAACCAAAAAAAACAAACTTTGCCAAATGATTGCAGCGTCTGTAGGATCTCCATTGGGTCTCGTCAAAGCGCGCGTAACGCCCGCGCTGGTACCCACCTATAACCGTGCTGTTTTGCTTCACATCGCCGTCCGCCGCGCTCCCCGCTCACGTTCCGCCTCGGTTTCGATGCCGTCGCTTTGCTCGTTAGACGAACGTATACCCGTCGGCGCAAAAGCGGAAGTTGCGCGAGTTCAACGGTTACCGTCGGGTCGCCGTCGTTGTCGTACCGGAGCCGGCCGTCTACGAGGAGCGGCAGAAGAAACGCGAGGAGTCCGACGGAAAGGAGGTCCCGGACGGAGCCGTTATGGACATGAAAGGTTGGTTAGACCGGCGACGTTCCCCCTCACAGCCGTCTCGGAACCGCCCGTGTCGTCGCTCTAATCGGTGGCTCTTTTCTCCCGTGACAGCCAACATCACGCTGCCGGAGAAGAGCCCGTGGCTCGACGAGGTGATTTACGCGGAACTGAACGAGGAGGAGGCCAAGAAGGTGCTGGAGGAGTTTCACAAGGAGGCCAAGGCTGCGGGCGTGGTGCGCGAGCGTGAGCGGCGTGACAGGTGAGTTTCAAGATGCATAACATAACATTTACATACTACAGACACCTACAATGCTTCTGGCCCCACACTAGGATACCCTGTGTCGTGGGAATTAGAAACAGCGACATCACAAACATGTAAACATCCAAGACCTGGGGTTTTTTTTTATCCCCAGCCGGGATTCGAACCCGGGGCCTCTTGCATGGTAGGCAGATGCGCTACCGCTACGCCACAGAGGTCGTCAAGATCAAATATTTTTATCTAACGTAAATAATTTACATTCTGTTTGTTGAATATGTATTTGAGATACAGACGTAAGTTTTTTTTCTGTTTTTCTCGTCAATAACAATGAGAAACACTATAAGACAAACTTCGGAATAGCAAATATCAAAATGTGTTTTAATGCAAAGAATTGTATTACAGTTCGTATAGACCTGTGGAATCCGCAGTTTTTCAATATATATTTAATTTTTCTTTTCCGTCCCTCTTAGGGGCACAGGGCTTCTTTCAATCTTAATCACCACGCGTGTCAACCGCTATTAGGTGATTTTAAACGCTTGATCATATGATCACCTCAGACACTCAAGTTTCATCAAGAGGCATAGTAAATTGATTTTGCCCTTGAATATCCTCATCTAGCCCACATGGGCAATCTGTTTCCGATCGTCGGTCTATCGAGCGGGGTCATTGCCTTCCAAGCAACTGTCAAGATGTCTGTAACCCTTCATTCGTCGTCAGATCGGAGTCCCGCGAGGGGCAGGGCGGCAAGCGGCAGCGGTCCAACGACCGGCGTCACCCCGCCCGAGACGACCGGCGCGGCGGCCGAGACTTCAGCCGCGAGAAAGGTGAGGGACGTCGAAAAATACAGTTTGTCAGCCATCAGCCAGTGTTCGTTCACTGCTGGTCGTTGGCCTCAGAAAGGACACGTCATTCAATGTTTGTCCACCGCTAGATGTGGCCTTCTCCCAGTTTTCGCCACTAGGTCGTGCTGACCACGGGAGGTTTAGAGGTATACAGGCAAGCAGGCAGGCATTAGCCAGTGTTCGTCTACTGCTGGCCATTGGCCTCAGTCAGGACACGCCACAGACGTGTATGGGGGTTGGGAAAAAACTGTCTGTCATTTATAAGACAATGTTTGTCCACTGCCGTCTCCCAGTTTTCGCCACGAAGAAGTGCTAACCACAGGAGGGAGATATACTGTCAGTCAGGCATCAGCCAGTATTCGTCCAATGCTGGACTGTGGCCTATCCTAGGGCACGCCATAGAGACGTACTGACCGGGGGGGAAGGTTTGGCAGGAATATAGTCTGTCATTCATCAACCAATGTTCTTCCACCACTGGACTTTAGCCTCACTCCGGACAGGCCATAGACGTGTATGGGGGTTGTGAAAAAACAATTTGTTATTCATCAGCTAATGTTCGTCAATTGCTGTTCACAGGCCTCCCCACCCCAGGGCACACCACTTCTTCAAGTTATTATTAGGGAAGAAAGGGGGAGGAGGGTTTTGTTTTGGTAAAGCCTCATCGAGCTTTACAGTGTACTGTAACGATACTACTTTATAGTAGCTGGCCGGCGTAGCCATCTAGGCAGAGTTTAAATTATTGTTACGTTTTGTTTACACGTCAGTCGTGTTGAGACTCTCAGCTAGGCTAGGTTTTCATGATAAAAAAAGACAATAAAAATGAAGTATTATTTCTAATTCTGAGTTTTAATTAGTAGTGCGCTACAGTACCAACGTGTAACGGAGCGTGGTGGGAGCCAGAATTTAGCTAAAATTGTCATTTGTTTTCTGGCGCCCTCGTTAAGCAATGTTCCGTACAAAAATGGTGCTTTTGTCCGACAGATGACCGGTTTGGCGGTCGCTGGGGCGGCGGCGGCGGTGGTGGTCGAGGCGGCGGTGGTGGCGGCGGGGGCGGTGGCGGCGGCGGCGGGCGCTTCGGCGGCGGCCCGGGCCGAGACCGCGGGCCCGGCGGCCCGCCACCGCCACGGTTCAACGACCGGTGGAACAGGTATTGTTGTTTGACGAAACCTCACCCACACATTCACAGTCATATAAGTATGTATCAATAATATAGGCCAGTATTACAGAAGCGTACTCAAGCGCCAATCTCTACTTAAGACTAGTTTTGAGTATGGATTTAATTTTAGAACGTTACTTGAGTCGAGATTCATCAAGCGCGACTCAACTGAGTAATAGCTAATTCGAGAACGATACTTGGGTAGCAATCTCTACTTAAGTAAAGATCAAATCTGTATTTACTCAAGTGTGGTCGGAACCACGCTTGAGAGTCGATCGGTCAGTTATTATAGTTGTCAATTTGGAATTTTTATTGCAAAATTCATATATTCGAAATCCTTGATTACTATGACGAAATAGTTAATGATAGCAGCTGCCCCTTAGGCATTTAAGGGACGCTCAAGACCTCTACTGCATGGATTCTAATAACTTCTAATAAGTGTTTATGTGCAAAAACAATTTTATTACATTAATATTGGGGTGGTTTCATTGAATAAATTTCACGCAACACTACCTGCTATGATAACCAGGCAAGGACATCACAAACATGAAAGTACAGCGTAACTGTGGTCACTTGTACAAATATATCGGCCCACAGCACGGTGGTACCGTAGTAGGTCATAGGACTCGGATGGCAATGACTGAGCTAAGCCATGATATCTGGCTCAGTTACCCACTAATTGTCATACTACCTGAGGGTATAAAAGGTTTCGCAATCTATTGTTCCCAACATTCCTTTTTCGGCATCCGAAGTGAACACAAGTAATTAGTCATCAACCTGTTATCACCAAGTGCTTTAATTAGCCCAAGACGCGACGCGTGTGTTTAAGTTCCAACTTGTCTGTGACCTGCTATTTTACAATGGAATTTGAAGTCACAGGTATGTATTATTAATTTACTTTACTATTTTGCCTTTTCCTTCTACATTTTTTTTTTAAATAGAGTGCTACGCCAACGTGGCATTTTTTATGTATTTATGTCTGTATATTTTTTACGTTGAAGCTTTTACTTATGTTTGTACCTACTTGTACCATTCAATTTGGTATAGAAATATGGGTTACAATGTCTACTACTAGGCCTCTCCAAATTTAGCTGCGTCATGCTGCGTCTGTAAGGTGCAGCCAGGTGCTACGCCGCGCGCCTGAACGCGTAGCAGGCGCGTAGCACTTGCTACGAAACATGTATCTATTTTGATCCGCTTTTAACGTATTTTTATTTTGTTTTAGGTACTAGTATTAAGTGTTCTTTCAAAAGAATGCTTGTACTAGATACTTGGCTGTCTATTAAAGACAGCAAATCTGAACTGGAGCGTTGGCATCGAGTTTTTCGAGACCTAATACAATTGCTGCCTGATGTTGAGAATTACATTGCTGATGACTTGGAAAAAAGAGTTACTAAAGTTTGTACAAGATTGGTAGCAATTTGGAAGCAAGTCACGCGCAACCATTCTCGCATGGTCTCTAAGTACGGAGACTGGCTGAACGAAATTGAAGTTTGCGTTCTGCCAACTTGTGCAACAGTAGGGAGCCACAACACCCAACGGCCAGCAGCAGAAGCTTCGACAAGCACCCAACAGCACCAGCACAGGAAGGACTTTGAGGAATGTAGCAAGAGATCAAAACGCCGCAGGCTTGCAGAGTTAAGTAAAGTAGACAGTTCTGCGATAAATTCTTTGTTGGACGATTCTAGTCTATCTAACGCCGCTGCATCTTTAAATTTCAGCACTGACGAAGTCTTGTCTCTTATAAATGAGACAAAACTGACTAAACATCAGTATCTTTTGGTGAAAGACTTCGTTAATGCAAAATCACCTAATGCATTACCATCTTATCAAAAAGTGTTAGAAGCTAAGAAGCGGTGCTATCCATCGCAAGAGTTTATCACGGAATCATCTGCTGAAGTAGAATTACAATCATTGTTAGATCATACTGCTTGCCGGATACTAGAATCCCAAAAACCCGTTTTGAATAATATTGACCCTAATAAAGAATTTGTTTTGATTGGAAAATGGGGTTTCGATGGGAGTACGGGGCACAGCGAATATAAACAGATTTTTGGAGATTCTGGTATCGATGATGATGGCAGTATGTTTGTTACTTCATATTGTCCTCTTCAATTGGTTTGTAAGTCCAATACCTCCGACCCAGATCAAATAGTTTGGAAAAATCCGCGCCCTTCTTCCACCAGGTATTGTAGGCCTATTCGATTCCAATTTGCCAAAGAATCCAAAGACCTTTCTGTGCAAGAAGAAGCTTATTTCAAGACTAAAATTGATAGTTTACAACCGACTTCTTTCACTCACGGTGAATATGAAATAAAAGTGCAGCATTCTTTACAATTAACCATGGTTGATGGTAAAGTGTGCAGTGCTCTGAGCGATACATCTTGTAGTAGATGTTATATTTGTGGTTCAACTCTAAAAGAGATGAATGACATTGATAAATCGCTGAGCAAAACTGCAGATAGTGGTACCTATCAATTTGGACTATCTCCTCTTCACTCGTATATCCGATTCTTCGAATATTTAATTCACGTTTCTTATAGATTAGACATAAAGAAATGGCAGGTACGTTCTTCAGACGAAAAAGCTCTTCTTGCACAAAAAAAACAACATGTGCAGCAACAGTTTAGGCAGAAACTTGGTCTAATAGTCGACAAACCGCGAAGTGGAGGAAGTGGCACATCTAACGACGGAAACACTGCCAGAAAGTTTTTTTCTAACTCAGCGGTTTCAGCGGAAATTACTGGATTAGATAAAATCCTTATTGACAGATGTCATAATCTGCTGCAGTGTCTTTCGTCGGGATACAAAATTAATAACGCCACTTTTAAAGAGTATTCTCTAGAAACAGCACGTAAACTTGTTGCTACCTATCCATGGTACAACTTGCCATCGTCTGTACATAAGGTCCTCATTCATGGGTCGGAAGTAATTGAACACGCATTATTGTCAATAGGTGAGCTTTCGGAAGAGGCCGCCGAATCTTGCAATAAATTAATCAAACTCTTCAGGCGTGACAACACGAGGAAAATGTCTCGGGTTGTCACAAACACCGACTTGATACATAGACTTCTCCTTAATTCGGATCCTTATATTTCTAGTTTAAGAAGGTTACCACAGAAGAAGAAGTCTATTCTATCAAAAGAAGTATTAAATTTGTTGTCGGTTTAGGAAAAAATGTAAAAAATAAGATAGGTATTTATGTTATTTTTTACATAACTCCTATTATGTAAATATAATATTTTTTGTCCAATTGTGTGTTTGTACTTAGATGTTAGTTAAGTATTTACTTTATTTGTAATATAAAATGTAAATAGTAAGGTTTAACCTTTGGAACGCCGAAGCGCGGATCCGCGCGGCAGTACTAGAATGCCTAAGCGCGTATCCGCGCGCATCCGATATCGTGTAGGTTTTGCGCTATTTTAATCAATAATACAAGGGAATAGAGTTTAAAATAGTGTTTTTCTTAATCCTAATGAACGAATGAACCATAAACAATAGTCACCCACAGAGTACAATGTCAAAAAACCGGTCAATTCAAGTGGTTGAAATTCAAACTTGCCGAGTGCGCGCAAACAACTACGAGGTCGACAAAAAAGTGAAATTCTAAGGAAAATAAGCTTATTTACGAAATAAGGGGTAAGTAATCATTATTTATAGATCTTCTGCTATCCACATAAATAAAATTTTGATTGAATCTATGCATTATTATCGTATTATCTTGAAACCAAAATAACATTCTATAGTACTTGGAATGTTTGTTCCATGTTTGTACACATCTCTCAGTATGTCTGTATTGACTTACTTGTATCATTTTGATGGGAATTTTGTCCCTTCTATATATTTCAATTCAATAATTACGTTGGATAAATAGTGTAGCAGATAAATGCCTTTTTTGTCCATCATGTCTAAAATACACGCACACATGCACACATACGATGTTGTATGTTCACTCGCCGCGTAAGCGCGGATCCGCGCGACTATACAGGTGGCTCTTTCCTATTTCGAAACACATCATGCCATGTAAACTTATATAATACTAAATTATATAATAATAATTAATATAATACATAACTAATAACTCCATTTTTTTTCCTTTCCTTACTTTTAATAAGTTTGTAAATTCTTCAAGCTTTATATGTATATTTATTTATACTAATTATCTCATTGAAATGCTGTTAGGATATGATCTTTTGGAGTTGCGTTACACGATGAAGTTCTATTCGTCGCTCACGTGTCACGCGTTTTCCCGTTGTTTGCGTAATATACCGCTTCATTCCAAAAGGTCGTATCCTAACATCATTTGAACCTGATAATATTATATTTATTATATATTATATATAAATACTATATAATATAATAAATATCGCGTCGATCTTGCCCCTGATAAACATAGTCTTACAGAAGAAATAATGGCGGACTTACCACTCCAACCATCGCTAGTACTGGGCATGGTCGTCGATCGTACTCCTGAAGTACGGAGCAACGACCAAGTAATATTAGAGAGGAGTGCGTCAGGGAGTCTTAGAGTACGTATAAATCTATATCTAGTGAACAATTTTATTTTGTGTCTAATGCATAATGATTCATGATAAATGTACAAAATTTTTGCAGCAATTTAGGCCCCAAGAAATTTTTGGAGGGGAAGGGGTTGAGGTGGTTGAGGCCCCTAACTTGAGGCCACGCAGCCTTTTTCACACGGACAGTGTATGTATACTTTTTTACTTTATTGTGTTGCCTATTATTATTATTATTAACCCCAGCAAACTAGGGATACATTTTGTGTGTGAAAGAATGTTTAAGCCTTGGCAGACCAACATTATTAAAAAAAAATTGTAAAAATGTAAAATGTAAATATTGTTTATCAATAAAAATATTTTACTCTATCCTAACTATTTATTTACACCATCTCAATAATATTAAATAATAACACGTAATTGGTACGAAATGTCCCTTGCTTTTTAGCGTCTATACGACCCCCTGTATAGTCGCGCGGATCCGCGCTTAGGCAGGTGAGTAAAGATTACTTCGCGCGGATACGCGCTTCGGCAATTGAACGCAGTAGGCCGTTCACTCAAACATGTATAGAACAGTAGAAATGTGGTGCGAGAATATGCTGTGTTTAGAGTTTATTTTCTCAAAAAAGTTGCTCCACAGAGTACTACTGTCTTATACACATCGACAGTCCATCTAATGAACATTGCGATACCGCTACTTCCATAGACAAAAGAGTAGATCTTCATAAAAAAAAGCTTGAACGAAAATAACCTACTCTAAACACAATTGTTAGATTCATTTGGCAAAAAAATGTTCATTAGAAGGATTATGCGATTTATTGATAACTATAAATGAAAAAGAACATTATATTTTACTTAAATAAGCACGAACATATGACTTACATCAATGTGACGATGTGTTGTGAGCCTCGAAAAGTGAGCAACGAACAAGTGCAAAATGGCGATTCTTCTGGAGAAATGTGGAATTTTGATAATAGTTTTTCGGCAGCATATTTCTCTAGAAATACGCTGTTTTTCATGTTAATGAATTCTTAGGTACATGGTGAATAGTTAGTGCTAAGTAAAAGTAAAAATAAAACAAAGTAGTTGACAGAAAACATCATGCATTGATGGAAGAGGGAAAAAAAACACACATTGTTAACTTTTTGAGGCTGTAAAATAAAAATAAATGACGACCTTACAATCTTATTGTGTTTATATTACTTGTTCATTATTGGACTTTCCATAACAATCATAAATTTCATAGGTTCCATACATTTTTCCAAATTTCCAAGACATTATCTAACACGCTGTCACTCGCGCTAATTTACACCGTTACGCCCGGCGCACAAGGGTGCAACATTTTCGGTGGCTCTGGCATTCCAAAGGTTAATAGTTATTAAGTTGCAAACCTTCTTTTAAGTGTAATAAAAATGCATAATTTTGTAAATAAAATAAGCTTTTTAAGATTATTTTGTTTTTTTTTTATTGTGTTATGGCTTAAAGTATTACAAAACACCATAATAATAATAATCAGCTATGACAACGACAGTCATTATTATCGCGAAACCCTATGACCGCTACTCTTAGGGCGTGGAACCAGTGTGCACAGTGGGGATCGAACCCACAAGCTCGGTCTTGGTAACCAAGTGCCTTAGCGGCTAGGCCAACATGACAGTCACAAAAGGAATAAATAAAATAATCCGTAAAACAATCTCAGCTTTTTTATTGCTCATAAAATTGGAAATAATTGAAACATATCCTATAAATCCGCTGTGTTGAAGATGACTTTTTATCTGCCTCGAGGAGGATCCTCTCCACTGCAGTGAAGTTGACTTGTTATGTTCCACAAGGAGGATCCTCTCCACTACGGTGAATTTCCATTTTCCCACACCTCGTTTCAAAACAGCGGTTAATGTTCAAATTACACCAAACCGACTATTTTTTTTTTTAGATATTAATAAATTTAGTAAACTTAAATAAACAGACAGACGTCAAGAGAATTATTTTATCGCAGACATTTGTTACGTTCCGTTCTGTACTCAAAGCGAATAAACGAATAAGAAGCGTGAACGTTTTGCTTCCTTTAAATATACGGTTCACAACAAACAAATAACGAAATAAAGAAACTTGGAATATTTCTATTTCCGAATAAATAAAAACTATTTTAGTTTCCTCTGTATATTTCACAGAATTTACTAAGTTTCTTCGTCACGTTTTTTGTAACATGCGTAAAACGGAATAAAAATCTACACTTGTATTTTTCTTGTCATAGAAAACAAACTTTGATCATAGACAATCTGATTGCAGTTCTGAATCTCTACTTAAGCAGTGATTGGCTGATCTCTACTCAAGAACTGTTTAAAAATAAAGGGAGTGCTTGAGCATCGATTTAGCGCTCAAGTAATGATTGAGTGATCTGAGATCAATCTGTGCTTGAGCATCGTTCTGTAATACCGGCCATAGTATCAGAATGCCGGTGTCCCGAATTAGGAATGTGCAAACGATCTTCCGGATATTTTAAAATCTCTCAGTGATAGTAAATAGTAGTAAATGTTACTTATTGTAATTTACCAGTTAGCTGATAGGCCCCTGGTGGCACGACTTGTAGTGGTAAGCACTACAGTTCTATCACCCGAAGAATGCCAATAACCGTTCGTTCCAAATACAAATGTTCAATTTAAATTGCGTGTTAAATGGAGGAGTGATTCAATAACTCAACAATAATAATAAGTGCAAATATGTCGTTCGTAGTTTTAATAAATGTTAAAAGTTTTGAAATGTTCAGTTTATTTAGCTTTCATTAACGTTATATTCTGCTAAAAGAGTACAAGGTCATGATAATTTTTTTATCGCACTATCAGGTAGCGGCATCCCGGTTTCAACGGTTAAGTCTATACTTCAGCATTATATCCTACTAAAGGAGTGCAAGATAAAGATAAAAAAATTATGGCACTATCTGGTAGCGGCGGCAACCCAGTTTAAACGGTTAAGTCTACTTAACCACGTAAACCGAGAGGGCACTAGCCGATAGCAGAATAAAACTTTTATCGTGACGTAGTACTCCCTAAGTTAGTCGATTCGAGCGAGTTCGCCGCCTTCTACTGCGCACGCGACCGTTAATTCATTGAATCTTGCGCCAGCAACCGCGGCGGCGGCGACTTCGGCGGGCGCGACAACAGCTTCCGCGGCGGCGGCGGCGGCGGGCGCGGCGGCCGCGACGGCGGCGGCTTCCGCGGCGACCGCGGCGGCGGCGACCGCTACCGCAACGAGCGCCCGCGGCAGGGCCCGCCAGACAAGCGCGGGCCCGGCGGACCCGGCGGCCCGGGCGGGCCCGGCGGACCGCCCATGGGCGGGCCCGGGATGGGCGGCCCACCCGGACAGGGTGACTGCTTATATTATTTATGCCACACTTGGCAATAAAGTGGCTTTCTGGCCAAGTGTAGACATAAAAAGATGTGCACAACACGGGAGGTAATAAAGAAAGCTCTCGATCGCATATTTACGTCCCTCGCTTGCAGCTCGGGCCGCAAACTTCTGCGATCTCGGCCTTTCTTTGTATTACCACCCTAGGTGTGTAATGTAATATTATGCCACACTTTGCCAGAAAGCGGCTTTTTCCGCACGCTCGCTTGCAGCTCGGGCCGCAAACTTCTGCGATCTCGGCCTTTCTTTGTATTACCACCCTAGTTGTGTAATGTACTATTTTAATGCACTAACCCGTGGCCGACCGCGACGGAAATGGCGGGATGACCTCGACAATCATCTCAGAGATTAGCCACAGGTGGCGCTGGAGAGAACGGAATGGAGAAAAAGGGGTAGGCCTTTGCCCAGCAGTGGGACACAAAACAGGCTAACTAAAAAAATCCGTGCTAACGAAAATTTCGAAAACCTATTTAGAGGCTAAAAATTCCACACATGCCGTGCCACGCAAAGTAGGTCCGAGTACAAGTGATGCAAATTACCTCCAGCCAGATGTCGCTGCCTGTACGTAATACAGAGAATATTGTAAAGAGGTTCGAAATTTCACTGATGCCGTTGAGTCGCCCATTTGCTCAGTTGGAAAGAGCGCTGGCACAGATAGCCAGAGGTCGCGGGTTCGAATCCCGGCATGGGTGGAATTTTTAGCCTCTAAATAGGTTTTTGAAAGATGACTGCTTTTATGGTTACTTTATCACGGGGGCGCGTGGATGCGAATGGCGAGAGACCGCGAAGGATGGCGTGATGGAGGAAAAGGCCTGTGTCCAGCAGCGACTTGACGCCGGTCTTTCTCCAGCGGGCCTGGGTTGGCTGGCCCACCCGGACAAGGTGACGACTAGGTTTTTTAAAATTGTCCTCAAGCGCTTGTGGCCTAGTCGAACCAAGTGATTGGGAATCAATCACTTGCGTTAAGCAACAACAGGCGCGGTCACCGCTAGTGGCATTTTTTCCGAGCGCTTCCGTGCTTCGCAAGGCACGCTAAGCCGTCGGTGCTGTCATGTAATGGCGGTCGTTAAGCCATGTCAGAGGCCTTGTGGGCGGCTTAAGGCCGACAGTAAGGCCCGCCACTGTCTTACAATCCTTCGCCAACCCGGACTTTACCCCCGTGGTGGAGTATGGCCTAACCTTCCTGCCATGCAGGAAGAGACCCGTGCCCCAGCAGTGGGGACATGCAAGGGTTGATATCGAAAATTGTCCTTAGCGCGGGTTAGTGCATTAAAAATTAAAAAGAATATAATCATGTGGGTACAGCAATATCATTCCGATTTAAAAACCTAACTGCAAAGAAGGTACTCAGGGCTGTAAGTGATGCAAAATATTTCAGCCCGATGTCGCTGCCTGTACCTAATACAGAGAGTATTGTGAAGAGTTTCGAAATTTCACTGATGCTGGTGAGTCGCCCATTAGCTCAATTAAAAGAGCGCTGGCATGGATCTGGTCGAAGGGTAAACTGTAATGATCATGAGGGAAATTTAGAAATGTGTGACATATTTTTAAATATTTGAAAATGATAAAAAAAGAAATAAAAATTGTGTAAATAGGTTTGCACCATTACAAGGTGACAAACATTTTTTTTAGAAAAATACCAGTAAAAGAATATAAATAGTTTTTTTTTATTGGACACGTACCATATGGAGCCTTCTTAAAGTACTCTGTCGAAAGACAAATACGTTAAAAACCAGTGTGTTCTGCCTATTCCTACAATTAGAGCTTAAACGTGGACACTCATAGAGCAGGAAATGTAAAATATTAAAATATCACAAAGACCTATTCTAGGTCTCGTAGATCGGATACCCAATGGGCTGTTTAACCTCGTGGAGATCAATAACAACTTCCAATCACTTGTCTTGTTCCTTAAGAATACTCTCTGTACGGTTACTAGGCAAGGGCATCACAAACATCTAAGTAAAGCAATAAATAACCTTACGTCTCCCAGGCGGCGGACCCGGCGCCGGATCGTGGCAGCGCGGCGGGCAGATGGCCCAGAGCCAGAACAGGGGCCCGCCCGGTCGCGGCGGGCACGGCGGGCACGGCGGGCCCGGCGGGCACGGCGGCCGCGGCGGGCACGGGCCCGGCCCGGGGCCCCACAACAAGGTAAGCTCTAGTCTGCAGACTCGGCCAGCTCGGCTCGAACCTCGATTGGAGAGGCTGGATGGACAATTTCGGTCTAATGACAAGGTTAACTCGAGGAAAGGTTTCGCGATAAGTAATAGATATGTATATGACTTCGAGAACACTGTTTATTTTAAAACTGTAGAAAACTGATCAGAATAAACAGGAAATAGCTCAGTTGGATAGAGCGCTGGCACGGATAGCCAGAAGTCGCGGGTCCGAATCCCGGCATGGGTGGAATTTATAGCCTCTAAATAGGTTTTTAAACAGGAAAATAGTTAATTAGCAGGGTGAAAATTGTCAGTAGTGGTGTTTCGGTAAAAGGTGAAGTAGCAAGTGAAAATCCACAAAAATCGAATGGGTGAATAGGTAACATAGTTTTGTGTTTAATATGATGGAATAGGATAAAGGATATATCGAAAATAGTGTAGAGGTTTGCACAGTTCTAGTGTAAAGACAGACAATCTCATGAGTACATATGGAGTCCATATGTACATATGGAGACGCTGGATATACTCGGCCCTATAACAAGGTAAATGGAAAGTTTCACTGCAGCGCCTCGCTACCCGGGAATGGGACGTGTAAGCGTGGAACTTCAGACTTGATGGACAGTTTCGGCCCCATCGCGCTTCGCTATTGTGAGAACGCGTTGAACCCGCTGGTTATTGAGTGAGAGGGTAGATTGACATGTTCGGCTTAAAACGATGTAGAGGCAAACTCTATAAGTTTATCCACCTCGCTACCTGAGGTATGGAACGTTCGCGGGGAACCTTGATTGAGAGGTTGAACGCCTTTGCGCAGCTGACAACAAGTAGTATGCCAAGGCATTCAATACCAATTTTCTTTCATCAAAGGCTAAGAAGAAAGTAGGAAACTTACCGCAACACAGACCCTCATCTGTGTATTACAGCTTATTTGCTAACGTCGCCCTTATGTTCCACAGGACGGCCTGCCCAACCAACAGAACCAGCAGCAGTGGGGCAACCAGGGTTGGGGCAATTGGGGCAACTGGGGTAATTGGGGCCAGCAGGGTCAGAACCAGCAAGGTAATATTCTCTTGTACTACCCTTCATTGTCATCATCATCATTCAGCCACAAGAAGTCCACTGCTGGACACAGGCCTCCTCCATGGATTTCAAGGTACTACCCTTGGCCACTCTTCATTAACAAAAGTTTCTGGAAGAGAGCTGTTGCCCGCGACTTAGCGTTGAATCTCCCGGTGACATTTTGTAGTGTATGTTCTGGGTTAAAAAGTTTAAGTACTATTCCAGATTGTATAACCAAATATCTCTTTGCCAAATTTTACCCAGATTCTTTCAACTCTTGGGCGTGATTGTGTAATAAATATCCATTCATCTGATTTTTCGCATTTGTAATAGTAGAATGATTAGTAATAGATACCTAACATTACGAATGAATAAGTATTGGGTGGCTATAGGTCGAAGATTAAGTAAAGACAATAAATGGACTACCTTGTTAATAATTCTCCAATTTGAGGTTGCCTGGAAGAAATTGCTTTTAGCAATAAGGCCGCCAATTGTATTTGATCTTTTGTATCTGTCATTTCTGTAACTATTTTTCCGGTATACAATAAAGAATATTCTTATCTTGTTAGTCTAGCAATATCATTTCTATACTATTTTTATTTTCAATGTACTAACCCATGCTAAGGACAATTTTAAAAACCTATTTAGGCTGCGGTCTGAGTCTATGTCCAGCAGTGGACTAATATAGCCTGAAGAAGAAGAAGTCCGGGTCTATCATCATGTTTGGGATTGTTCTTGCTAGTCATAGTGCATGGTATCGCATTTTGGGACCAGCTACTGTATTATGCGTACCAAATCGTGAACCAATTCATTTGTCTTAAATTTCGTACCAATTTATTGTTATCGCAAAGGTCCAGATTCCAACAGGATTACGCCCCAGGACAGTGGTATTTTGTCAATTGTTCTCAACGACAAAATCCTCCTTGCAGGCTGGGGCAACAACCCCCAATGGGGACAGTGGGGCCAGTGGGGCGCCGGCGCGGCGGGCCAAGCCGGCAAAGGCCAGGCGGGCCAAGCGGCGCAGGCGGGCCAGGCCGGCCAGGCCGGGCAGGCGGGCCAGGCCGCGGGGCAGGCGGGCGCGGTGGGGGCGGGGGCGGCGGCGCAGTGGGGCAACTACACCCCGCAGCAGTGGTACCAGTGGCAGCAGTGGCAGCAGCAGCAGCAGGGCTGGCAGCAGGTGAGGGGGGCTGCACTCTCAGAGCGAATAGTAAATTAAAGTAATAAAATATTGTTAAATCAGCGCTGAAGGCTTGTCCATCAGCCTATTGCTGAGTCAGCTGCCATTTATAGCAGCAGTGACACGCCGTGACCTTTCGTTTTCCTTCGTTCTTTTTGTTTTTGTGAATGTTATATTTAGTAATGTTTTAAATTTGTTACTGTGGCGTGTGAACTGTTTCTATAATAAATGTTTTTCCTCTTCTTCTACGGGCTAGGGTTCTAGATCTGAAGGTAAAACGCCAATGACAACTTCTTAGGATTTATTCACGCAGGGTCTGGTCTGCAGGTCTTCACGACACGAAGTCCACACGTAGATTCCAATCGAAGTCCAATAGTATCGCTGAGGTCGTAGGTTATCGCTGGTATGTTCGCTCGAAGTTAACTCTTCGCTATTCCAAACGGAACTGACAGCGCGCCGCGGCGGCCGCTATTTATATCCGCCGGCCAGGGTTCTGGAACATTCCCGTACGTACCTACACTCGGTGCACGCGGCTACGTCTCTAGAACACTTTCGTGTCAAGGAGTTTTGAACCTTATGCTAGTGGAAATACGAGTCATTATTGCTTGCCGCGTTTATTATTTACTAAAACGCAGCATGCGACGACTATTCGATAGGCTTCCAGAAGGCTCTATTCTAGATGGTTCGGGATAGGACCACGACAATATAGTTTATTTGCCAATTAAAAGTAAAAGAATAATACAAAAAAGTAATATTCACAGCTACATGTTTACTGCACTGTTAACGTACTTGATTAGTACAAATGGCTTCAGTCTGGGTTTATTTCCATATGTTTGGTGCCTTGCCTGGTTAAATTTGTTTATTGTTCAAAAGCATAATGTGGGTTTGTACATCACTTAAACTATTTATCTATTAAATTATATTAAATTATAATTACATGCTCATAATTTTCTTAGTTGTTAACAGTAGGTACATCATTAATATAACTAAACAAGCCTTGATCAGTAATAGAAAGAAATGTACAATGGTGTTTGCTGGCCCTTATACTAAGCTAAAGCCTGTATGATAAGAGCCAGTAATCTCTGTTTGTAGAGCAAGATAGACTAGTACCGAATGTCGTGGCTGCTTAAAGAGAATAAGTTTAATTAAATGTAACAGAAAGTAGCATGTGTAATATAGAGATATTACCATACCTATAATTATAACATTATAACAACAACTACATTTACAGTTTTTAATTAACAGTATTCATCTCATATTCAGTAATTGCATTTAACAAAAACAAGTTAACCCCTCTATCCCAGCCCTACGAAACTTGTTCTTGGGATCGGAAATTGAAAACCACTGGGAGAGAGGAGTCACGCACGCCGTCATACTTTGTGATTTGGGGAAAAATAATGTTAATGTTAAGGGATGTATCATCAAAGGGTATTATTTCAGCTTTTATTTAGTAATTTCCAACAGCTCTTCAGTTTCACAATATGATAATTTAGACAGAAAGATGTTCATTGCTTTTTTACACTCAAAAAGTGTCAGTTCATAAATATTGAGAGATTTACTTATCAAATTATACAGGTAAGGACCAAGAAATCTAGTAGTTCTTTGAAAAAAGGCTGTGCGTCCCAGCTCAGTAGTACAAACCCTGTCCTTCCTGCGCCTATTTTTCAGTAAATTAGGATCAAAAGGCATGAGTTGATGTTGCCTTAGGATTAGTTTAAGTATAAACAATTGGCGTACAGTGAGCACGTTACATTCAAAATAGAGTTCGTTTGTAGGGTGACGAAATGGCTTGGAGGTCATAACCTTCAGTACAGCCCTCTGGGATCTCTCCAGCTGAAGCATGTTAGACCTATGTGTACCGCCCCATACCGATATGCAGTAACTAATTATTGATTGGCATAGCGACAAGTATATCGACCTGAGTAGTTTCAAATCACCAATATGTCTTAGCTTTTTGAATACGACAGTAAGCTTCCTAACTCTGCCAGACAAGACCTTAATGTGTTGATGCCAATTTAACCTGTCATCAATCACTACTCCAAGATATTTCATATGACTAACTCTTTCCAGAGGCATACAATCCTTGCAGAGAATTCGGTTTTGTGAATGGCATGTATGTGCACGGATACAAATTTTCTCGATTTCGGTATTGTTTCGTATTGAAAATGCCATGTATTTAGTTTTTTCAATGTTTAAGGTGAGTATATTCGATTTCAAGCCTCTAGCGACGGTGCTTAAGCCAGCCTCCGCACGCTCTACCGTCTCTGCCCAGTTTTTGCCGTGGAAGACGAGCGCCGTGTCATCAGCATATGACACAATTTGCCCGTTCTCCAGCTCAAGATTAACTATATCATACATGTATATAAGGAAGAGGCTAGGGCCGAGGATGCTCCCCTGCGGGACACCATACGAAATAGGCACATCATCACTGGTATAATCCGCTATCTTTACTCTTTGACACCTATTTTCCAAATAGCTGGAGAATAATTTTAAGGGAACACCCCGGATTCCAAGTCCATCCATCTTGGAAAGCAAGATGGGGACAGAGACAGTGTCGAAGGCTTTTGATAGGTCAAGAAATACTCCAATGCACCTATATCCATCGTCCATCCTCTTCACCAGGTTGTGCACAAGCTTATCGACTGCATCCTCGGTAGAACGTCCCGCTGTGAACCCGTATTGGTTTGGTGACAGTAGTTCATATTTTCTTAGGAAACTTACAAGTCGAGAGTTCATGAGACGTTCCAAGATTTTAGACAGAGCAGGCAGGACGGAAATTGGCCTATAATTGCTGACACTGTCCCTGTCCCCGGCCTGATAAATTGGAGAGATGAGGGCAGTCTTGAATGCGTCCGGGAAAACACCATTACAAATGCTTAGATTGCAGATGTGAGTAATAACAGGAATAAGTTTAAATTTAGACGCCTTCAGAACCCTAGCTGATATTTCATCCCAGCCTACTGCGCAATCCATCCTTAGCCCTAGAATGATTTTCTCTATCTCTTGGTTGTCAGTTTCAGCAAAATAAATAGAATTTGATACAATAGGGGCACTTGAGTAACGTTTCACATTCTCGTCTCCTATAATTTTATGTGCAAGGTTTCTCCCTACGCCTGCAAGGAATTTATTTACTTCGTTGACAGATTTATGAGGGTTGGTTGGATTCAAAAGCTGATTACTACCATCCCTTTGTGGCTTTAAATTAGCAAGATCTTTTATGATATTCCAAGTTTTTTTGGGGTCCTTAGAGGCTTTATCGATTTCTGACCGATCATAGCAGCGTTTAAGTTTTTTGAGTAGACCATTGCAGAAGTTTCTATACCTTAGATATGTCTTATTTATTATCTCACTTTGGGGATGTTTTTTACATTTCATATGCAGCTTATCTCTGTTTCTTATACAGCGTAGTAACCCTGGGGTAATCCAGGGTTTGATGATTTTTTTTCTATGTGGGATTTTTTTCGTACTCGTATTTAATTTGACTATTTGGGACAGTTTTTCAACGAACAAGTAAGCAGCATCATTTGCATTTGAGCAGGTCAGGACGTCAGAAAAATCTACCGATTTTATTTCTGTTTCAATTTGTTTATAATCAATATGCTTAGTATATTTCGGGATATTACTGCTGTTCTGTTTTTTCGAACCCAGTGCCAGGCACACGGTGTAGTGATCAGTGATAGAGGACTGAATGACACAAATGTCTGACGGCAACGTCGTCTTTATCATAACATGGTCTAGGCAGTTATCTTTACGTGTAGGCAACGTGTGGCCTGGCATTAGCCCATGCGTAGCAAGTAATTCTAGATAATGCTGAGAGTTCCTATCATTTTCAGAATTAATATTAATATTTATGTCACCTAATAGAATAATGTTGCTTCTTGAGGATGCCGATAAAAGAACCTCGTTCGTAGAATTCAGGAATGTATCAATTTTTTTAAATTGGGGTGGGATCATAACAAAGAGACACCTAGTTTGGGACCAAGTGACTGATGTGTGGAAGTTATTGTTTACATTTACATTTTATATACAGGCACATACATTGCTTCTGGCCTCACACTAGGATACCCTGTGTCGTGGGAACCAGAAACGACGACATCACAAACATGTAAACATCCAAGACCTGGGTTATTTTTTGTCCCCAGCCGGGATCCGAACCCGGGTCCTCTTGCATGGTAGGCAGATGGGCTACCTCTACGCCACAGAGGTAGTCAATCGCACTACGTCCGATCCAAGTCCGTTAAAATACGATCCGAAGTAGTCGTCGAATGGTATTTCTATGGTAGTTCTCGCTCTAGATCCGGCTTCCGATGTCTCTTCTTCTTCAGGCTATATCAGTCCACTGCTGGACACAGCCCTCCCCTAATGAGCGCCATACCGCAAGGTTGTGCCATCATTGGGGGATAATGCCCATAATCCCCACGCTGGGCATGCAGGTTGGGGATGGCAGTTTGGTGGATGTCTCTTCGTCGTCCGACAATCTCAATTTCGGATAAGATTATTTATGGACGGACCGAATCCGAGCTGCGTACGAGAGCGGTTGTGGCTGGTGCCCGAGGCATCCAGTTTAGTTCTGTTCTGTGTGGCAGCGCTTGCATCATCTTACACCATGAGCGGAAAATGGCCATGTTTGTTGATTTTATTTGATTTGCCAGCTTAGATATACCCCCTGAACTGCTTCGATTTAGATCTAGTGCGGATTCGGACATTGCGTACTAGTGCGTACGCTATGTCCGCATTAGGTTCGAGATTTCTAGACCCGTTTTTTCACGGATTCGGATCGGACGTAGGGGGAAACCGCTCTAAGAGGTTGTTACTTAGGTATTGTCCGTAAAGTAAGGGCCAATTTCAGAATTGAGAATTTCACTAAGTAATAACATAATGTCACAGGCATTTGTATTATTTCACGTTAAACAAACCTTTATATTTCAAAACAAGGAACTTTTGTAAACGGACGACGCCCATTGTACAACGCGGAGAAGATAGATAGAGAGAGGACACTTTAATGTACATTAAAAAGAAAAATACACAGATATTTCTTAACCTAAGAGTACAGACGGCGGCCTTATCACTAGAAGTGATCTCTTCCAGACAACCTTTGGATGTACTGGAGCAATATATTGGAGAAGGAAGTAGATGTACAAATAATTCAAAATATTTCAGATACATTAGAATAATACTGCCTGCGACAAATACACCAAATACCACATGTCGATACCGGGTTTACCCCGGTTTGGCGACCCCACTAACAGTCTGTTAACCTACTCTCTATGTTATGCTCGTGAACGGGTGCTGCCTGTATGTCTTGCCGCAGCACTTTAAAAATAAATAAAATAAAAATATTTTATTTCAAGCATTACCCATATTTTGTTCGTAACAATTTAGTGACTTAAGACTATATTAGTAACAATAATAATTATTTCTAATCTACTCTGTGCTCAATGATTTTTGGTACGTAACTGTACAGAGACTTCTATGTCTCTCGGCCCACATTTCGGTGTATCGACTATCTAACCTGTCCGCTATCATAGTCAGAATGCTACTGGGGCTGCCGCGGAGCCTGCAGATCGCTGCCGCAGACCGGTTGCGGCAAACATGCCTGATAGTCCTGTCAAAATAGATTAAATTATGATTCTAAGTTTGCATTAATTCCCAACAATGTAGACTTTTAGTCCGGATTTACTTACGGGTGTTGTTATATCGGAAAAGTCCGACCAGGTATCGCTCCGATTCGCAGAGCTTAATCATGGTGAGCAGAGACGGAGCTCGCGTCGTCGGTTGCTCGTCTCACACTACGGGCAAGCGCGCGGCGCGCCCGCGCCGAGATAGGTGGGGCGGGTGCCGACACTGGCTGCGGGGGATTCCCGCTGGCTTGCGACGCAGCGCCTACTGCTTTCCCGTCGTCAATGTCACTAGGCATATTGGCACAGACACAGCTCACGACATCTTCGTTCTTGCAGGGTCGATTTCGATATTCACTATCACTGCACTTTCGTAGAACCGGTTTCCAGGCCGGCGGAAGAGCCCATCCACTGTCTCTATTGAAGTAAAAGTAGTAAGTGAATCCGGACTAAAAGTCTACAATGTGTTGTGCTTACGAAAGTTTTAGTTCAAAAATTCCCAACGAGCCGGATTTTTGTTCAGGCCTTGGATGCGTCATTACAAATGATGATGCGCTGATGACTTTGTAAGTGTACCGTGTGGTGAGCTAACCGAGGTGTGTTTCCACAGCAATACGGCCAGCAAGGCCAGGCGGGCGCGGCGCAGGCGGCGACCACGCCTGAGCAGCAGCAGCAACTTTGGGCGCAGTATTACCAGGTCAGTCGCGCGGTACAGACTTTACGCTAAGGTCTGATTTTTCAATCCTAAGGGCGATTGTGCACTATCAGGAATTTTACTGTCCGAACATCCGATTTTTTACGGTCCGAAGTGGCATGAAAAAAACGGATGATTGGCTTGTGCACTTGTCCGTCTTTACTCGGATGATACGCCTCAGTTTAGGGCAGTCTGGCGTAACTTCAAAAGAAAAAAAGCAATGTACGAAACGCCCGTAAATTTTAATGGCGGTACAACCTGACTACTGAAGCGCTCGTGGCCTAGGCGAATCGAGTGATTGGAATCAATCACTTGGTTAAGCAATGACAGGCGCGGTCAGGTACAGGATGGGTGAGCGTCCCGTGACTACCGCTAGTGGCATTTTTCCGAGCGCTTCCGTGCTTCGCAAGGCACGTTAAGCCGTTGGTGCCGGCTGTCATATAATGGCAGTCGTTAAGCCATGTCAGAGGCCTTATGGGCGGCTTGATAACTTCTGACAGTAAGGCCCGCCACTGTCTTACAATCCTCCACCAACCCGGACTTGGCCCCCGTGGTGGAGTATGGCCTAACCTTCCAGCGATGCAGGAAGAGACCCGTGCCCCAGCAGTGGGGACATATAAGGGTTGATAACGATAACGAACAACCTGACTACAACCCGACTATGTTAGGAAGTTACAAAACGTCTCAGAACAATTATTGTTCTGAGTGCATAAGCATAAACACGTTTTTCATTGCTGTCATTTCGGACCGGAAAAAACCGTTCCGGAATGGCGGAAAGTAAAATGTCGGACGGTAAAATTACATATAGTGCACAAACTAGTACATACATTATATGGCGTGCCATATCGGACCGTAATAAATCGGACTGCCGGACAGTAAAATTCCTTGTAGTCGCCCACAATCACCACCACAATCGCCCTAAAACTTATCCGTATTTTTTTATTTATTAATGGACTAGCCGTGACTTATCCGTGGTTTATCGATTTTGCTTTGAGAATAAGATATTTTTCAGCAATAAAACGTAGCCTGTGTCGTAATCCAGGGTGGCCGCTCGCGCCATACCAAATTTTATTTAAATCGCTCCAGCCGTTTAGACGTGAAGAAGTAACAAACATACACCCACACAAACTTTCCCCTTTATAATATTAATGTGAAGTGTGATGAGATGTTATAAAAAATACACATTTCATTTGTTTACTGTTCCATTAAACCATTGCTGGTTTGTCTTGAGGCTAGAGTCTTTGGATATTACAATGTTTGATAGGTACATTGATGGCACGTTATAAAAATACCTTTTTGAAATGGTTGTTTAAAACGATATTCGACGAATAACTTTATGGGAGGATTGAAAAATCAGCACTCAGTCTATATGATACAAGGTGACTTAGAATTCATTCGCTGTGTTTTGAGGTTATTGTCATTGTGAAAAACTGTAGTTTTTTTTATCTAGCTGACGTACATTTCACTGAAGGCCACAGGCCTTTTAGAGAGAGTATGAGCTTAATTACCATATGTGCCCACTGCGGATTGCCAATTTCAAGCGAAAAACACAAATATTAAAGATTTATTAGTATTGGTATAACGTATTTGTAAATGTTCGTGATTTAACTTTGGCTCCAAACCGTGAATCCAAGTTCGAAGTGGTAGAGAGTACCGTAACGTTGAGAAATGTTTTCTAATATCAGCTTATATGTTAAATGCTTAGAGTTAGTGCAATAACAGTATCATTAAATAAATAAATAACATTCGAATTAATGATGAGTGTACTAAAACGCGTTGGCAACGCGGTCCGTAGAATGCTGGCTTCACATTCGAGAGTTGTTGGTCCGAGTCCCGTATCGTGTGCCAATGATTTCGTTCCCTGAAGTTACTTGCATTTGTAAATTTGTAGAAGCAATTGCACTCGCTAACGGTAAAGGAAAACACCGTCAGATTACAAGCCTAGGTTATGGGCGGTTAATCTAGATTTTAGGTTCTAAAAATAACTGTCACCAGGTGTATGGCGTTTAACGTTTTCCAAAATCATTTTACAAGAAAAAAAAAAATGACTCCTCCATTGGACATAAAGGTGACCCTTGAGTACCCGATTTTGTCATGACCCCCGCGAAGCCCCAACTCAACTGGCTTTCTTCCCCACAGAGTTACGGTGCGAACGCGGCTGCCGCCGGCGCCAATGCACTCAAAGGCAAGGATGACAAGAAATAATGAACTGGACGCAACCATCCTACTGCCAGTGGGATGGACTCTCCCATAGACTAACTCGACGTGAGACGGTGGGCCTGACCACTGCAGAAAACCTTGATGCCCGACTAATAACTTGTGTAATAATTATTATGACTTCGCATAAACGTATTTTAGGTCACAATGGTGGGGGGCGCGGGATGTGGGAATGCTTCGGACAGTATAGTCAAATTAACATAAAAAAATTGCTTTTCCGTGGCCATAGCAAATAATCCCGATTGCGCGCATTTTATTCAAATTATGTGTCGGGCATTACAATCAGTAATTAACATATACAATAGTAATAGAACTTTCAAACGTTAGTAATTTTCGCCCAAACTATCCTTAGGAATGGTTGGCGAAAACGACTGAAACGTCGGTTTATTAGCCTTGAAGTCTGAACACTCAATCGATTTGTTTCGACAAACGCTAATTAACAAAATATTTTTTTGTAAAAACGTTATCAATAACTGCACTTATTTTCGAGTCATCAAGCTCATATAAAGTCACTTTTGCACCGGGTTTCTTTTGAATAACGTTGCGGAACAGTAATGTTCCCTGTCAAATAAATGAGATGTAGGGTTGATGTTTTGTTCTGGAATAAGGGTTTGATAAAAAATGTACGGAGAAATTATTCCTATTTTCCGGAAAGTTCCTTACCAATCTTTTGATTGCTCATAGATTTTTAACTGTTATAGCAAGAATGGGCTGCAATTCCTAAATTCAAATCTGCAAGCAAAATTAGTGTCTTACAGTGTATGGTGACTGTCTAGCGTTACTATTTTTAATTAAGCTCCCTTGTGAATTAATCAGATGTTTACACACTATCTGTTTTACTGACAAATAAATTTTTGTAGCATATTATTTCTGGTCACCAATAGTGTTTTAGTTTTACTGTATTTTTGTTAATTGTCCATAAAGGATAAAAACCAATTTAAAAGCAACCCAAAGTCTTACGTACTGGAAGATAGCTTTTAAATTTATAGGTCTAATATAAAATTAAGATTCTTTAGAAATAAGAAATCTGCTAGTTCGACTAAGTTAAGCTGGTGACAGAAATGTAGGATGGACGAGAGAATAATGTATGATCTTTTGTATGGTCGATTATGAAGTGCTTAAGCATTCTTTATGTACAAAGGTTAACTTTGTTTAGTTAAGTGGAGTATGAAACTTTGTTTTTGGATATCATTGCTCTGATGTATGTAAATGATTTAATTTTAAATAAAACGTATGACATAAGTACTCAAGGCGTTTGTTCTTATAAAAGAAAACCAGGTAGATTTTTGTTTTCAGTTTTTATTTGTTCAAAAATTGTACTAGTTGCCAATACTTTTTCTTTTGACCATTGACAATTTTGTGAAAAACTATTCAATGAAACGACCGTCGCAAATCACATCGAATAGAGACTATCAAGTACATAATCATTATTATTATTTAACAATGTGTATGTTAACCTATGAAAAAATAGTTACACTGTTCGGCGTTCTGCATCTGTATTCAATTCATGACGTGATGAAAATTTGTCCATACACTGTATGTTCTCAACCCGAACCAAATCATCAAATGCCCGATTCAAAACTTCATATATTTATAATTAAGTATAAACACTACACATTATTAACTTCATTCCAGATTCACTAGCTTGATGTAATTCGGAGCGAAATCAGGTTTGACACTTCCGACGAAAAAAACTGAATCCAGAATTAAGTTTAAAAACAATTATTATAGGCAACGTCACTCATAAAACTCAAGTGAATTACACGAAAAATCCCCGTAAAGTACTTACATAGTAATAAAACTATATGATGGATTTTTATGTAAATAAACAGTATAGATACTTTATTCGAAAGACGATTTAAAATAAATGCACATTTTATTAAAATTAATTAAGTTCACTCTTACTACAATTTTCCCCTTATAAAATTCAGACTGTCTTATTTTATCGTTACCTTTATGGAATAAACTACAAATTAAAATGGCCAATAAAGTAATATTAAATATAAAGTAATAGTTATTGTCATGTTAGCTAGGAAAAACATAAGATGGCCTTCGAAATGTAAATTGGTAGGTTACTCTTTGTTGAACAACTATAGGGGGTACCTACCTTATTTATTCGTAAGTTCTAAATGGAAGAAATGACGGTATGACACGAAGTTAATCTTTGGTTTACCTAAACAGCTGACTAAATCCAATGGAGTTCGAATGAATTCATCGAAAGATAAAATGTAGACAAATTAATAAATTCATAATCTTTTCTCTAACAAATGCTGATAGAGATTTTTTATGAACGTGAAATTACTTAACAGTTTTCACTAAATGATATGATGAAAAATGATTACATAAATTTAAGTCTTAAAAATTAGTAGAACTTAATTTTAAATAAACTAAAATGGGGACGAAAACTGGGAGTTCGGGGCCAGACGCATGTACAGTCTAGAGCAGCTCTACTATGTTACCCGACGGATGAGTTAGAAAATTTATTGGTTGGTCGACTGTACAGACACTATTTAGCTACAGTTTTTGTTGCAAACTTTATATCGTAATTAAGTGTACCACTTATGTAAATCACTTTCCAAACTGGATTCTTTACTACCCAATGTTGATGGATGTAATTTTTTTTTAACAGAAACATATTTTGTTTTTCTAGAAGTGCCCTAAGTTGACCAACATCTCACGAAATATGGGGTAAATTAATTTCAAAGTTGGGAAACCTAGGGGATTTATCTAGGTATAGATGATTAGGGTATAACAGATTACAGTTCTTGATAGTGGATAGCAAAGGAACCAAAAACACTAAGACAGAACAAAAATGTGTGTGCGACCATGTGACTCGGCGCCTCCCTCAGCTGAAAATCATTGGTCCATAATATGGACATATCATACAATTACGGATTAGACAAGTTTTCGCCATTTTATGTCGTATTTACAATGACCATAAATCCTGACTAATCTGGTACAATTCTTGTAACCGTAAGAAACCTCAACAGACGAACTTGCTACGTCTATGTTCGGCGAACAAGAAAATATTTCCAAGATGGCGCCTCCCCCAGTTCCCGCCGCCATTTTGAAAACGCTCACAACGCCATCTACAGGGAGCCTTGAGCGTGTTTCCGATACTCTCAAAACAATTTTTACACTTAACTTCCCCAATTTGGAAAACTATCTAATAGAAAAACGCTTCAACGATTCGTTCACGTTTGAACTAGAAAACACAGTGGACAGTGGCACATTAGAACAGAGCAGTCCGGTTTTAGAGTCGCGATGTCTTTAGTAAACAAGCAACGTTTCGATACAGTTTATTTTACACAATCTAATTGACCTCGGAATTATGCACTCTAAAGCAAGAGAGTTGGATGCTCCGTGGAGCCTTCTTTTTTTTACCCCTGGTTTCTCGGAGGTAAAAAAACTGTTTGCGGTTGCCACTTGGTATTTTTATGCCACTAGATAACGTACCAGAAACGTGTGGGTTATTGTGGCTGTGGTTATTTAGCGTCACAATAACTTAGTCCAGCTAATGAAATTGTGTAAATCACGCTTGAGTCGTCTAATCTCTCCAAAAATCAAGATACATAGCCATACGTCATGGATATAAGATTTCGTACAAAAGTATACAGGCGGTTTCACGATAAATTCACAAAGCACTTCAGAGAAGTCGCTTATAGGCGTGCACATACAACTACAGGGACATGGCTGTCAAATCTTGCTTAGCGCAAATTAATTTTGACAGCCGTATTCCGGTTCTTCTATGGCCACGTCTGTAAATTGTTCTGTGAATTTGTGCTAAAAATGGCTCATTCAAAATTGGGACAACGATTGCCGTATTGTACTACTGAACACGAATTTTAATTACACTATTTTTATTTTTAATGCACTAACCCGTGCTAAGGAACAAATTTTAAAAACCTATTTAGAGGCTAAAAATTTCACCCATGCCGGGATTCGAACCCGCAACCTCTGGCTATCCGTACCAGCGCTCTACCAATTGAGCAATTGAGCTCAATTGGTAGAGCGCTGGTACGGATAGCCAGAGGTTGCGGGTTCGAATCCCGGCATGGGTGAAATTTTTAGCCTCTAAATAGGTTTTTAAACGAATTTTAATCATAAAACTCTTGAAAAAAGTCCATCTTTGCAGGTCATCGCAACTCTAAAACGTGCGGGACCACAAGAATACATTTTGGTTAATTTCCGATCCTTAGACGTAAAATAGATTTTTAACTTTTTTATTGTTGGCGCATTGTCAAACGGTTCGTTATATATTAGAGTGTCATCATGGCACAGTTCAATGGGGTTAGCAACGTTAATTAATCTGTTTCAGATGTCTCTAATATGATGTACAAAAATTAACTATTACGATTGGCTAACAGAACCGCCATATTTTTTATACCGCTCACTGATTGGCTGGCTATATTGAGACGAGTTTTCTCAGTTGCCATCCCCATTCACGCATTATAAGTATGTATTATATTTTTATTGTATTACGTTACAGGTGTACGAAAGGTACTCGCATAGACTGCCGTCTCAATGTTATGACTTTTTAATTCAATAAATAGTTTAAAACTAAGGGAAGTACAGACTTCATAAGTAGATAGATACATTAATCTATCAATCACACTTACAATGTAGAAACACGGCTTCATCTCAAAAAAGGACGGACCTCTTTTTCCTACGTATATCAGAAACACATTATGTCCAGGGTTCGTACTGATAATACCTCTAAAACTTTTAGATTACTCCAAAAGTACAGTGCCGGTGCTAACGGTCAGATCACACATTCGGGGTGAGCTTATTTGACAACGCGCCAAGGTTATGTCTAACATTATGTATACTTAACTAGGCAATAGTTAGATCTAGATTTAGTTCGCACAACACATTTCAGCCGCGATGGCGAGCAACACCTGAAAAAAGAAAGATAATATATAAAACCCTTGGTCTTTGTTATCTTAATGGTGGTTATAAAAAGAAAGTAGGTATCTGTTGTAGGTATCGGCTGGACAAGCCAACTAATATGCCATCACCAACATGGATAGAACCCCACACTGAGACCATTTGTACTGTTACGGGCTAGGGTTCTGGATTTGGATGTAAAACGCCAATGACAACTTCTTAGGATTTATTCACGCGGGGTCTGGTCTGCAGGTCTTGACGACACGAAGTCCACACGTAGATTCCAATCGCAGGTTCAATCGAAGTCCAATAGTATCGCTGAGGTCGTAGGTTATCGCTCGTATCGCAGGTATGTTCGCTCGAAGTTCACTCTTCGCTATTCCAAACGGAACTGACAGCGCGCCGCGGCGACCGCTATTTATATCCACCGGCCAGGGTTCTAGAACATTCAAGTGCGTACCTACACTCGGTGCACGCGGCAACGACTCTAGAACAAAGTCCTTGTCAAAGACATTTGAACCTTATACTAGTGGACATACGAGTCACTATTGCTTGCAGCGTTTTATTGTTTACTAAAACGCAGCATGCGGCGACTATTCGATAGGCTTCCAGAAGGCTCTATTCTAGATGGTTCGGGATAGGACCGCGACAATACGAATTGGGCGTAAATTCGTACAAATGGTCTCAGTGTGGGGTTCTATCCATGTTGGTGATGGCATATTAGTTGGCCCCCAGTGGGAATCGAATCCACGAGCTCTGGCACTGTAATATGACGTGATACCGCTAGACCAACAACGCAGTCGGGTTCTATTGGTCGGGATATTGAATCCGTGAGAGTTCGTGACAGAGAAGAGATCTGTGCCACTAGACCATTGACGCCTAGAAGGTTCGATGTACGCACGCGTAGACTTTAAGCAGCAACGAAATTAAGTCGCCATATTTATGCAGTTCTCATTGTACTACAACGCATTAGCAGAATTTAGGCCCTGGACGACTTTCAATGGGCAGACAAGCAGCCTGGTGGTCTGACAATGTCGTTGAGTCGGCGGAGGGTCCGTGGATGCGGATGGCAAGGCACTGTGAGAGATGGTTTGGGGGAAAAAAGCCCAGGAAGGAAAAAGCTACTGGGAAAATACCCAGTAGCGGGCAGCGGTGGTCTGATGATGATGATACAACTAAATATTCTGTGAACACTTCAAGCGTCTATCTATTGCCGTTACTTTTTTGTATGGGAGCCCCGCTTAAATATTTATATTATTGTGGTTTTACTATTTGTCGGTATAAAGGCAACAGAAACACATCATCTGTGAAAACAACTGTCAACGGTTCAACGATAGAGCCTGATAGTGATGACAGACAGACATACGGACAGTCATACAGACGGCCGAACCTGCCAGACGGACGGAGGCACAGACGGCACAGTCTTAGTAGCGTACGGAACCCTAAAAGGTGATGTTTGCTGTACATTTTTACATACATACGAGCCGAACACATCACCCCTGGGCTCCGTCGCAGTAGGGTAAAAAAGCCGATTTTAACGGAACTAGATTAAACTTCTACATTCTTGACGATAAGTTTTATATACTGCTATAAATATTTTTATAATTTCTATTAGTGACGTTCAAAGCTGATTATAGAAGATTTTTTTATTGGCGACGCTAGTTAACACTTAAGTCAATAAAGCTTTCCTAGTATGGCTTCTGTACCACTGGCAACGTGTGCTGTTGCTGTGTGGCTGCCGTGCCGAGGGGATTGGATGAAGATCACCATCAGTCCCAGTAGTCGGTGCGTTGACTGTAGTGGAACTGATGAAGTGAGAGGGAAGAATGCTGGCATTGCTTTGAGACTTTGGGGTGCTGCGAGAGCGAAGGAAGGTTGACAGTGTTCTGTCAGGGGTCACCACTATAGGGAAGAGCGGGTGATCGTGCTCTTCCACTATAAAGGGAAATTTCCCGCCCGGCAGATCGTATGCCTGGGGACGGCCGGTCCGACTATTGTTAGTCGGACGTTATATTTATGGTATGTAATTGAAACATTTTGATTGCGCGATGCAGGAATGTTGGAGTTTGTAGTGCGCGCGCAGAGTTGACATGTGCTCGCCACACCTAGTTAGTTTGTAAACAACCCGGCACATGTAATTTATGACAATAAATCTATGATTGATTGATTGATTGACAGGAGAACATAGCATTTGGTTGGTGAAAACGGACCGAACGAACGAAACGAACCACGAGTACAGTGCTACACAAGAAATAAGTCTCGCGGATGTACCTGCGCAGATGACCAAATTTCGGATGTGCGGCAAGTTGATCGAACAATCAGATAGTTTCATTTTATGGCAGGCCGCGCGCCTTTGTTGCTATTGGTTGATTCAACGTCATCGATGCAGGTGACTATTCGTTTGGCAATATTAGCGTGAGCGAGATAGGTAGCGCTACTGCGGCAATCAATTCTGCACCTTAACCGTATCGGTTAAAGATCATGTTGAATGTACTTAGAGCTTCGGGTACTTTCGTTACACGTCTGCGCGAACGAATATTCCCAAAGGGACTTTTACTTTTACTCACGCTGCTATTGAGGCGTCATGGGCGACGAGGACCGCGAGTGCGCCGCTAGAGAGTGCTGCAGTGCCGCCGGGGTCAGCCACTCCCTGGGTCACAATAAATTATATCAGAATCACATAAGATTATTATTCATCATCATGAACCCATTATGTCTCCACGCAAGGGCACGGGTCTCTTCCCTGAGGAAGGTATGGGCCATACTCCACCACGGGGGCCAAGTCCGGATTGCATTAAAAAGTTAAAATTACTTTGCTGAATTCCGCCCAAAATCCCACAAGCATCATGCGGTTAGCTAATGCACCGCCCTCCCTCCCACTTTTTCAAGCAAAAGCAAGACACGAACACACCACCACCAACACCAATACTTGTGTGAGAAAACACGCGACGCGTTTCGCCTCTAACACGAGGCATCCTCAGGCTCCCATTTGCTTCAGGCTTTGCATTTGGGAGCCTGAGGATGCCTCGTGTTAGAGGCGAAACGCGTCGCGTGTTTTCTCACACAAGTATTGGTGTTAGTGGTGGTGTGTTCGTGTCTTGCTTCTGCTTGAAAAAGTGGGAGGGAGGGCGGTGCATTAGCTAACCGCATGGTGCTTGTGGGATTTTGGGCGGAATTCAGCAAAGTAATTTTAACTTTTTAATGCTATTATGGATTTCCGCAAAGTAACGCCTGATTCTATACAAGTTCGGATTGGTTAATATTGTTATTATACCAGTAATATCGTACAATAGGCGTGACGACAGTATCAAATAATCAAAATTATTTAGTTTTAAGAAAAAGAGATTACCATTATTTTCAAAAGATTATAATACTGTTTTCAGCCATTTTGACTGAAACACCCATCATACCGCGTGACGTCACACTTAGGTTAATATTGGTAAACTTCACCCGTGCTTTGTTGTGACTACTAGTGACTACGATGTTTGTTTACCTGGGCGTGACGTCAGATTCGACGCCATGACACTGCGAGCTGTTTTCCCACAAATATAAAATAAATTTAGAAAAGTGGCTTTGACCTTCGTTAAACTTTAGTACATTATTGAAATATATTTTTTTTTGTAAATAATGTGTCCCCACATTATGGAAGAGGATTTAAAAATCTTTCGTCATGCCTATTGGCTAAATAGTAAACATGTTTTAATGTAAAAACCTATTTAGAGGCTAAAAATTTCACCCATGCCGGGATTCGAACCCGCAACCTCTGGGTATCCGTGCCGGAGCCTCTAAATAGGTTTTTAAATTTGTTCCTTAGCACGGGTTAGTGCATTAAAAATAAAAATAGTATAATGTTTTAATGTAGCCAACCAACAGGTGACTGGGAGAATGTGGAGGGTAGCGCCAAACAGTGAATTTATATTTTTGTATAATTATCTTTTAAAAATAAACAATAATTATAACGATACATATATACTAAGACAATAATTAAACATATCTACATATAAATTAAGAGACCTTATTATACTTAATTACATTTGTATTTTGTAGTAGGTGCGTGCATGCAACGACTTATAAACGTTGATGGAGCGAAGGTGATCTGTCAGGATCGTGGCAAGTGGCAGTCCCTGGTCTCTGCCTAGCCCTCTGGGATACCGGCGTGAGGTTATGTATGTATGTTTGTTTGTTTGTTGTAGTAGGAATATTGCTCGTTAACGGCGAAGAAAAACATTGTGAGGAAATAAGTGTCTCAAATGTTCACATAGAGTCTCAAATTTCCAATCCAACGTGGGCACGCGAGGTAATTAAGCCCATACTTTTTCTGCGAGAAGGCATGTGCCGTGTAGTGGGACACTTCAGGGCACAGGCATTCAGGTTTTCAAATTCCCGAATGGCCGTGGACAGAAAGAAGACATGTGCCTCGCTCGAGGCCTATGTACAGCAGTGGAAGATTATGGGCCGATTTATTATATTATTCTTCTTCTCCTTCAGGCTATATTATGTAGTCCACTGCTGGACATAGCCCTCCCCTAATGAGCGCCATAGCGCCTGTCTGCCCTTTATTACATTAATAGAAATGAAATGAATCGAAATACGAAAAATCTTCCAAACAACCGGACACTCGCAACCCCGGCTGCCTGAGTGATCCTTAATGGACACGAAGGTAAAGCAACAGGGCGCGTGCAGTGCATGGATGGGTGACCGTATATGACTAAGGCTAGTGGCATTTTTCCGAGCGGTTCCGTGCTTCGCAAGGCACGCTAAGCAGCTGGTGCCGGCTGCCGTCGATAAATGGGAGCTGTTAAGCCAAGTCAGAGGCCGTCGGGCGGCTTGAAAACTTCTGACAGTAAGCCCAGCCACTATAGTCTTGCAAGGTTCCACCAATCTGAACTTGGCACCCGTGGTTGAGTATGGCTTCTTCAGGGAAGAGACCCGGCCCCTCGGTGAGGACACAATGAATTGATGTTGAACCGGAGACAAGAAGAAAATACTAAAACGTGTACTTACTTGGGAAGGCACCGCTGTAGGAAGGGGACACAGGAGCTGACATACGCCAGCCGGTTCACCCACGCCGGGATGTCTCGGGAGCAGAGCGCCTGCGATGCAAACATTAGGCTTGAGCGGTTGCGCACTACGTCCCATCCGGATCCGTAAACATACGGGTCTAGGTCAGAAGCGCTCGTGGCATAGTCGAGCCGAGTAATTAGAATCAATCACTTGAGTTTAGCAACAGGCGCGGTCAGGTGCAGGAAGGGTGACCGCTAGTGGCATTATTCCGAGCGCTTCCGTGCTTCGCAAGGCACGTTAAGCCGTTGGTGCCGGCTGTCATGTAATGGCAGTCTTTAATCCATGTCAGAGGGCCTATGGGCGGTTTGATAACTTCTGACAGTAAGGCCCGTCATCGTCTTACAATCCTCCACCAACCATGACTTGGCCCCCGTAATGGAGTATGACCTAACCTTCCTGCGATGCAGGAACAGACCCGTGCCCAAGCAGTGGGGACATACAAGGGTTGCTATCATATCGCAGCAAATAAGTCGTATACGACTCTAAGGCTTATGACTTGGAATTCTACGTAAAAATTTGAGCGAAAGCCAACATCTGTATTCCGAACGCCATTATACTCGTAGCTTGAATTCGAATGAGAAAATAAATGTCTAATGTAATGAATGACTCAGTCGAGTTACCTTGTCTTATTTTTAATAAGATAATAAGCCTTCGAATATTTTTCGTCTAGCTCCCTGATCTCTGCCTACTCTTACGGGATATAGGCGTGAGTTTATGTACTGTTAATTTTCAAGAACCAAGGCATTAAGTCCGCCGTATTGTACATTTATTTAAGTGCAATAAAAGTAAATATTATTTGTCACAGAGATAAGGTCGCCTTTGTACATGTATTTTTGTACATGTAATTTCATTTCGCGTTCTGCGTTTTACGAGTGCTTTGTGAAGTGTAATAATAATAATAATAATTTATTGTGAGCTTAGACGTGGGCTACACACTTAACTGTAACAGCAGCTTTATTTCAGCTATGCCCAATTTTCCTCAATACAAAGTCCTCTCTATAATTTGTCTATCGATCAGGATATCTTTAGGGGTAATTAACCTTAGACAGTTCTGACATCAGCGTGCATGGTTTCCCACGGGTCTACCAATTATACATGTTACATATAACGATTAACTTAATTCATAAAGTATCTTTCTCGGCTAAAGGTCTTCTTAAGGCGCTTCATGGTGCTAACTAGCGCCTAATCAACAGCCTAGAACTTTAATCGAGTTCCGCGAAAAACGGCCGTTTTGGCAGAAATCGATCAAAGTCCTTCGTAGTTGATTCTAGGTTCAACTCTTTAGGTTCCAAAACAGAGTTGTCTCAGTTATTTCTCATGTTCACTTTTAGATAAAAACGTATTATAAAACAAGTTATGATTTTTTTCCATTAGTGGCGCTGGTTAGCACCAACAGGAAGTCTTCGGCCATCTTCGGCCACCATCGAAAAACTTCTTTAGATCATCAGTCTTCCGATGTATGGCCTTCCGACGCTGCGGTCGACCTCTTCGTGGTCTCCCGAAAATCTTTTCATCTTACCAGTTGTCGGTTCTTACTGCATCTTCTCGATAGAGAATTACTGAGCTAAACATCAGGGTTGTCGATAGACATATTCTGAGATATTACTGAAGTAATCCTGAGTATTGTCTAGGAATATTACTGAGGTAAACCTGAGTAATGTGACAAAATATTACTGAGGTAAACCTGAGTAATATCTCATAATATTACTGAGGTAAACCTGAGTAATGTCTCAGAATATCAGGCGCATTAGTACAGGCGCAGTGAATGTCCTAAAATGTACGTAGCATCTTTTGATTAATTTACACAGGGTGTCCCAAAAATCAACGTCGCCGAAAACGGTTGATAGGCCAGGTAATCACAGATATCAGAAAAATAATAAAAAAAATCCAAGTTAAGTACTTTAAAAACTATTAATACTAAAAAAAATTGAGAAAATTGACACGCTGTGATGATCTTTTAAGTACTGTGACTATAAATCTTTACTTTTCATATTTTTTGTCAGTGGTGTAACCCTCGGGTTGAGTGTTACATTACTCACAAAAAAACTATATTTAATTTTTTTTTATGTCAATAATTGGAAAAGTACTTAACTTACACTTTTTAAATATTTTTCTGATAACTATCACCACCTGGCCTATCAACCGTTTTCGGCTTAACGTTGATTTATGGGAAACCCATTTTTGTAGGTTGAATTTTGATAATGTCTTTGTCGATAACCGTCTCATTGAGGCAAAAAGTTAATGTCCTACCAGTATGTAACTTCTTTTGTTTAATAAATATTTTTAATTTGAATTTGATAAACTAAGTTGATAAACGTCTCATTGAGGCAAAAAGTAAATTTCCCAAAATGTCCCATTCGCGATTCCGTGCTGTCCGAAAATTGGGTCTCAGAACACACTGTGCAGAGTAGAAAGGCTTTTAGCTCGCTAGACTGACGATGATCTTAAGAAAATGTTTCTATATCTATCTATAGTCTATAATCAGCCCACATCAACCCACTGCTGGGCATAGGCCATAGAAAATGTTTAATCTATTTATTTTATTCAGACCAACTGAGGTCATTAGTATTACAGTTGTTGGTCAACCATGTTAGTATTACGTTTAATTAATATTTTATTTACATAATTTAAATGTAAATGATAAAGGATACATTATATTAACTTTCTTTTGGCCTTCTCTCAGAAAGAGAGTATGGGCTTAATTACCACGCGTGCCCACCGCGGATTGGCAATTTCAAGCGCTGAAGTAGTTCGAACACCTCAGACCTCAGGTTTCCTCACGATGTTTTGTCATCAGCGTTAGCGTTTTAACTATTCTGATATCAACCACTGCTGGGGCACGGGATCTTCTTGCAACGCAGGAAGTTTTTTTTTCTTTTTTTCAATCTCTTTTATTTTAGGAACTTTTTTCACAAGGTGACGATGACAGTCCCATCGTACCCGTTATGCAATTAAATCATCCACAACTATGTACAAAACAAAAACAACATAGCTGTAGCTTACAAAAAAAAAACTACTCTCTCAGCCTAAAATAGAACATTAATTCGGCCATCCTCCACCACGGGGGCCAAGTCCGGATCGGTAATGGATTGTAAGACTACTATTAATTAATGATTTTCGATGGCGGACTGATGATGTTCGTTTTGTCCCTTGTCCCGATTGTCGTGGCTGTCCCTTTAGGTATAGAATGATTGTGACATACCTGACAGAATGCTGAGGTAAAATGGTTGCAGTTATTGTTCATAAGGTGGTATCTGTAACAACAGTTATTGTATTAGTCATCGGCGCGGGGGCGGCGTCTGGATGTATTTTTTTGCGATTGCGTCGTATTACGATGACGTATGTTTTATTTATATACTACAACGCCACATTCATTACAATGTTAGATGGCAACATTCTATCCTAATATTAAAAATACACTTTTATCGTTAATAAGCGGTTACGTGTATTATAACACGATTACTTAGATAGGTTACTGCAACACTATGTGCCAAATCAGTGTTCATTTACATTCTTTAATTACCGTGTTATACCTACATTAAAAGTTATATCAAAAATAAGCTATTGATTCCTGAAACACGTTACAGTTTCGTCAACCCTAATGCCCTGTGCAAGTGTCACTTGCAAGGGTTCTTGCGATAAATAATAAAAATATATATATGATTTTAAAAACGCTGTGTATATTTTAAAACTTTAGAAATATAACAGAAATATAGATAATTTTCAAGAAAGAAGTCAGCAGTAGTTCGTCAAGTATGAAGTATTAAGTGGAAATCCAATAAAATCTAGGATGGGTAACGTAATTTTAAATATTCATTTTAATATGATAGAACAGAATGGGGAGGGCTATGTCCAGCAGTGGACTTAATAATATAGCCTGAAGAAGAAGAAGAACAGAAAGAAATATAAAATAATGGTGTGAAATATAAAAAGGCTTTCGGAGTTAAAATACAACCTGTCACCGCGGAACTGTTTGCCGAGCTCGGCGACGAGCCGCCGCACTTCCTCCTCGCTGAAGTCCGTGTAGCCCACGTGCACGCTCTGCCTGCAACACAGAACACGCGGGGTAAGGGACTATCCACAGTACAAAGGGCACGTCAGCACCAGACACACGGGGTAAGGGACTGTCCGATACATTGTGCCCTTCAGAACTAAACATACGAGGTAATGGACTGTTCACAATACAACGGGCACGTCAGCACCAGACACACGGGGTAAGACAGTGTCCACACTACAAAGGACACGTCAGCACCAGACACATGGGGTAAGGGTCTGTCCACAGTACAACGGGCACGTCATCACCAGACACACGTGGTAAGCCAGTGTCCATACTACAACAGGAGGTCAGCACTAGACACTGCCATTTTTGTCTATGGTTTAAAGTCGTATAGGCTTATAAACAAAGTTTGACATTCAATATAGGTACCTAGTCTTAAAATATGTGAGTGATCTGTGAGTATAAGTAGTGAAAAAACAACAATTTGATGTAAGTCCTTTAATAATAAAAGCCCACAGAAACTGTCTGCCAGATGTTTGTTTACAAACCAAAGATGCAAAGTAAAGATGGATAGCGTTTTCACCGTTCCGAATTAAATACGCAAAATATATTTTTTATATTCATCCTGCACACTTACCTAGCAAAGTCAATACATTTCGGTTTCTTACGTTAAATACTACAGGCAATATTCATCAAGTAGCGGATTGTAGCTCTATGAAAGAAGATTCGTGGGTACTGTTACTCACCGGAACTGCTCGCCTAACTCGCGGTGGTCCCACGGCGCTATCTCGAACACCCCCGTGAAGGCGTACGGGTGTCCGCCGTACACCCGTGCTTTGTTCCCACTATTCTATACTAATATCCTATCTGTAGTCTGTTACGTAATCTTTGTTCTCGGTAATCTCCATGTTTTGTGGTGTGATATGTGCATTGTACACGTCCTCTAGCTACTCACCGGAACCGGAACTGCTCGCCTAACTCGCGGTGGTCCCGCGGCGCTATCTCGAACACCCCCGTGAAGGCGTACGGGTGTCCGCCGTACGCCCACTCCGCGCCGTGCACCTCCACGCCGCTGTGAAACACGCCGAGACCGGCGCCGGCCGTGTACCTGCCGAGACAAATTAATAGTAATTATGCTTGTACCCCCTAATGATGGCACAACCTTGCGCTCATTAGGGGAGGGCTATGTCCAGCAATGGACTAATATAGTCTGAAGAATAAGATGCCTGTACGTAATACAGAGAATAGTGTAAAGAGGTTCGAAATTTCACTGATGCCGGTGAGTCGCCCATTAGCTCAATTGGAAGAGCGCTGGCACGGATAGCCAGAGGTTGCGGGTTCGAATCCCGGCATGGGTGGAATTTTTAGCCTCTAAATAGGTTTTTAAAATTAATAGTATTTTATTTTACTTATTTGGTGCCCCAACAGTGGGGTCATACAAGGGTTGATATCGATATCGATTTGGTAGCGCGTCTGCCTACCATGCAAGAGGTCCCTGGTTCGAATCCCGGCTGGGAACAAAAAAAAGGCCAGGTCTTGGATGTTTACATGTTTGTGATGTCGTTGTTTCTGGTTCCCACGACACAGGGTATCCTAGTGTGGGGCTTGAATCAATGTATGTGCTTGTATGTAAATGTTATGTTATAGTGTTGGAAACAGGCAACCATTACACGATATCGATATCAACCCTTCTATGTCCCCACTGCTGGGGCACGGTTCTCTTTCTGCATCAAAAAATTTGTATGCCTAATATGGCAAAGCATGTAGGACACCACATAAAATTTACCATCTTTCAATACGCATGTTTGACGAATAAAAATCTTTTATCTTTTAAGGCGCTACCTACCACAACGTATTGTTGCGTTGTGGCAAAACTTACCACTTTCCACAGCACAGACTTAGGGAAAACTGTTCCAACGTTTATTGGTATAGCATAGCCTCGTTGCAGTGGTCTTTAAACATTTTTAGCCGCGCTTCCGCCTGGTTAGTAAGACGACGCTAGTCGCGCGTTTTGAATGTGAAAAATCGCGACTTTCGAGTACATGAAATTCAGACATTTGAGTGCCTCGAAACTCTTTTTCCCAGTACGTCACACCATACCGAGTAACCAAACGCGAGCAGCAATTTTATAACTGGTGGTTGCTGTCCGCGTTTGGTTATCGCACTTTTCTTTGTTACTCTGCATAGAGCTCTCTTTTACTAATTGTTAAAAGTAAATATTTAGGTACTGATTTTAATAAATAAATGAATGAATGAATGAATGAATGAATGAATGAATGAGTAAGTAAGTAAGTAAGTAAGTAAGTAAGTAAGTAAGTAAGTAAGTAAGTAAGTAAGTAAGTAAGTAAGTAAGTAAGTAAGTAAGTAAGTAAGTAAGTAAGTAAGTAAGTAAGTAAGTAAGTAAGTAAGTAAGTAAGTAAGTAAGTAAGTAAGTAAGTAAGTAAGTAAGTAAGTAAGTAAGTAAGTAAGTAAGTAAGTAAGTAAGTAAGTAAGTAAGTAAGTAAGTAAGTAAGTAAGTAAGTAAGTAAGTAAGTAAGTAAGTAAGTAAGTAAGTAAGTAAGTAAGTAAGTAAGTAAGTAAGTAAGTAAGTAAGTAAGTAAGTAAGTAAGTAAGTAAGTAAGTAAGTAAGTAAGTAAGTAAGTAAGTAAGTAAGTAAGTAAGTAAGTAAGTAAGTAAGTAAGTAAGTAAGTAAGTAAGTAAGTAAGTAAGTAAGTAAGTAAGTAAGTAAGTAAATAAATAAATAAATAAATAAATAAATAAATAAATAAATAAATAAATAAATAAATAAATAAATAAATAAATAAATAAATAAATAAATAAATAAATAAATAAATAAATAAATAAATAAATAAATAAATAAATAAATAAATAAATAAATAAATAAATAAATAAATAAATAAATAAATAAATAAATAAATAAATAAATAAATAAATAAATAAATAAATAAATAAATAAATAAATAAATAAATAAATAAATAAATAAATAAATAAATAAATAAATAAATAAATAAATAAATAAATAAATAATAAATAAATAAATAAATAAATAAATAAATAAATAAATAAATAAATAAATAAATAAATAAATAAATAAATAAATAAATAAATAAATAAATAAATAAATAAATAAATAAATAAATAAATAAATAAATAAATAAATAAATAAATAAATAAATAAATAAATAAATAAATAAATAAATAAATAAATAAATAAATAAATAAATAAATAAATAAATAAATAAATAAATAAATAAATAAATAAATAAATCAATAACTAATTAGTAATAGTAGATTATGCATTAAGGGAATAAAACCATGTATTACGTCATGGGCGGTATATTGAACCCTGAGCGGAGCGAAGGACTCCGAGTTAACTCCCGAGCGCAGCGAGGGAGTTAAATTTTAACTCCTGAGCGAAGCGAGGGAGTTATGTAGAGTCCTGAGTGAAGCCAGGGGTTCATACCGCCCGAGACTAAGACATGTTTTATTCCAGAGGTGAATACTCTACTTTTCACACCATCTGGGAGACAATAAAATTTTTCTTTTTTTTATTGGTGTTTCGCGCGGTCACACGACACAGTAGTTCAGAAAAAAAAGAAAAAAGGGGTGAGTTTCGAACAACAATTCGAATTTCGAATTGCAATGCGGGGCTTCTTCATAGTTTTCATGCGAATTTTGACATTCTAAATTCAAATCACTTTATTCCCTAGGGAAATTCTTCATTATTATTGCCCTCGAGAGACAAGGCTATGCTTTACGATGATATTTGACGGTACGTAATAAGCCATTGTCGAGCAGGAGGTGTGAAAACAATATTTTATCTATTTTATACTGTTATTTCCGCCAAATCAATAGTTCGAGTAGCTACAAAAAAATAGCGATTGGTTTAATTAAATGCCCATTTGGTAACAGTGCGACATGAAGGGTGTAATATACTGGGACTCTTATTCTTATAAAAATCCCAATAAGTAACAGTATCACAGCTGTGTGACAAACTGGGAAAAAATCCCATTTTGGAACAGTGTAACATAATAGTGGTGCGACATACTGGGAACAAAGGCTCGAAACGCGTAACTCAACTCAACTCGGGCAGTGCCGACGTACCACCCGGGCCGATGTGCGTTGAGGGGTATCACCACTCACCAGTTGGTCCAGTACATGTCGTAGACATTGAGGATGACAGCGGCCTGACCGGGGCGCGGCGGCGCGTCCTGGCGACGGGACAGCATCGACATGCACGAGGGAAACATGGAGCATAGACCGCAGGACTGTCAAGAAAACGAACGCTTTTAAAATGGCGAACTCTTTTTAGGATTCCGTACTTGAAATGGAAGACGGAACCCTTATACGATCATTTTGATGTCCGTCCGTTCGCGTTCCAGACCGTTCATCGAGGAAACGGGTTGAGGTATCGAGTTGAAATTAAAACCATAGGCCTTTGCACTTGTGAGCCTGAGGATGCCTCGTGTTAGAGGCGAAACGCGTAGCGTGTTTTCTCACACAAGTATTGGTGTCGGTGGTAATGATTCGTGTCTTGCTTCTGCTTGAAAAAGTGTGAGGGAGGGAGGTGCATTAACTAACCGCATAGTGCTTGTGGGATTTTTGGCGGAATTTAGCAAAGTAATTTTCACTTTTTAATGCTATTATGGATATCCGGATTATCCGCAAAGTAACGCCTGATTGCATACAATACAGGCCCTAGAGTCTAATACTTGCATAGTTTTTCAATAGAATGATATAAGTACGACAATGGTAGTTATATGCCTCAATTTGGTAGTCTACAAAGCAATAGCAGTACAATGTCATTACAGGGGTATAACCCGCGCAAATTAAATAGGCATCTCTCGCTAAAAAATCGAATCGCGCGAGGCGCAGAGTTAAGTAGCACGGGTTATACAATTGCAACGCGATTGGTTACTAGAATACCGATAGTGTGAATGAAGCGACCATTACTGGACTAATATTATGACTCTATTGAACAACTATGCTTTTTAGAGATTCGCCCCCCGGTCTACAGTACCTTAAAGTTGTGAAAAAATCAAACTTCTAAGTGAAAGCAAAAAAAAGTTACGGCCGTTTAAGCCACAAAAAATTATATTTCGATACTCAGGGAAATCAAAATTCATGTTGACCTAGAACTATGAAATATGGCCGGTAATTTTGTCTTATACTACGAATACAGGAAAAAACTAAAAGCTATACGTTTGTAATTAAATCACAAGTCTTTGAATTTCGAGAAAAGCACGGAAATTCTGCGAGAAACGATTCCTAAATCACAATACATTGTATTATTTTGTATTATAAAGGCAAAAGTTTGTGAGTGTGTATGTTTGTTACTTCTTCACGTCTAAACGATCGGAGCGATTTTAATAAAATTTGGTATGGAGTTAGCTGACATCCGGGATTAACACATATGCTACGTTTTACTGCGGGAAAATATCTTATTCCCATGGGAAAATCGATAAACCGCGGGGCACAGCTAGTATTTCAATAATAACATTATGTACATCGATGCTAAATTCTGTCCAAAAACTAGGTAGTCTCTATCTCGTATGCATAAATTCATTCATTCTTGCTCCCGTTGAAAGTCTAGTCTTAAATTTATTTTAATTGTTCATACAGGAGTCTGCAGTACAATAAAATTGGTTTCGGACCAATTTGCGGCGCAAAGCATGACTGATCCGATATTATACACCTGTCTCAGTGTATAACGAGTCGAGACATTGCTTGAACTTATGACGTCAATACCAATATGTAAGCAATACCAGTCGATAAAATGAAGGAAAACATCGTGAGGAAAGCCGAGTGTCCGGGATGTATCTCAGCGCTTGAAACTGCCAATCAGCGGTGAGCAAGTGGTGATTAAGCCCGTACTCTCTTTCTCTCAAAAGCGGTGTATCTCAGTGGGTAGAAACCCACTGAGCTACCACCCTTCCATGGTTCTCCATGGACTCGCAAGCGAGAGCCCCAGGTTCGATCCCCGGTGCGGGCTTGTACCAATGACTTTGTTTAATTTCAAAGTTACGTACATTTGCGATTTTTTTGTCGCAATACCACACGCGAGCCGTGAAGGAAAACATCGTGAGGAAACCCGCGGCTTGTTTGGCTCCGCACGTATTGACTAGTCTTTCCTGTGGGCTAGGCCGACTAAGCTGTCAGGATGGTATAGGTGCTGGGCAAGCCTACACCATCTATAAAACCATGTCCCAGGCACTACAGCGTCCGAGTGGTCCTTTCACCCATCTAGTGTGGGTGCAGATGCCACTGGACGCTGTATAAATCATATCATTAAGTAGATGCAAAAAGGCCAATATATATCCCTTTCCCTCTGAGAGAAGGCCTGATCCCTACCGTGGGACGTACCTACCTATGTGAACTGCATTATTATGACGTCAATAGCGGACTGACTTTGCAGTCGACAGCACATCAACCGGATACAAGTTATACTCATACAACTTTTACCAGGGGGAAAACAAAGAAAACTCGATTGTTATGAGGTCAATTTACGTTGTCCCCATGGTAAAAGTTGTTTACTTGCATTGACTGCCTCGCTGGTCTAGTGGTTAACAAGCTTGGCTGCCAAATTGTGATTCCGTTTCTTGCTTGATTTGTGCAAATGGCCTCAGCCTGGGTGCATTTACATTCGACTACTTTACAATTCCTTAATGTTAAAGTTGGCTTTTAGCATTCACTTAACTTATTATTTAGAATTATAATAATATTAGCCTATATATTTTTTTTTAGATTACAATCAATATACAATATACATCCCTGTGCAGGACTTGCTTGGCCTCCCACAAGCCTTGTGGTTTGTGGGGTGTGGTTTAATTACCCTGGCTGACCAGGCTTCACTGGGTGATTTCGAATAGTTGTAAAATTTGTGGTAAATTAATTGTATTCACTTTCGCTTTCATTAATATTTAATATCAACCCTTGTATGTCCCCACTGCTGGGGCACGGGACTCTTCCTGGATCGCAGGAAGGTTAGGCCATACTCCACCACTGTGGCCAAGTCCGGGTTGGTAGAGGATTACAATAGTTATCAAGCCGCTCATAAGGCCTCCGACATAGCTTAAGGACTGCCGTCACATGAAAACCGGCACCAACGGCTCAACGTGCCTTGCGAAGCACGGAAGCGCTCGGAAAAATGCCAATAGCGGTAGTCATCATGGGACGGTCATCCATCCGGCATCTAGTATTTCTTAACGATTCGCGATACTCGTACATAGTTATATAGTCAGGAAATATGGTAATTACGTTTTACCTAATAAATTAATCGCGATTAAACCCATTTAATATATGACATCCCGCACCTGACAGCGCCTGTTGTTGCTTAACTCAAGTGATTGATTCCAATCACTCGGTTCGATTAGGCGCCACGAGCACTCTACGTTTTGGTGGTAAGTAATTGCCTGATACCAGGAGCACCGCATTGCACTCGACCAGCACCTTCAAACTCCTCTCAACAGGAAATTTAACAAACACGTGCAACTGGCCATCGAGGAAAACCAAGAAACATGACAGCTATGCAATCAAATGCATTGGCGCTTCCCTTCCCACGAGCCGGCAGGAAAAGCCTGCTTCTCGACACGCTATCTGTGCTACGGCCGGCAATTGAGCATTTGCATCAACACAACGCGCGGTAGAAATGCGTGTTTATATGTTACGAAAGGTCAGAGTTATTTATACGCTAATTAATACACGAACAAGGGCTTCATATTGTTTTTAAATGGCAAAAAATACGGTTTGCCCTTGCGGGGCATTTATTGTATTTTTAGAGTTCCTTATCTCAAAAGGAGAAAAACAGAAGCCTTATAGTATCTAGGGAAAAAACCTAACACTTGTGGGATCAAAAGAAAAAAACAGAACACTTATAAGGGTAAAAAAAAACGAAAATCATAGCAAAGAACACTGCACTGGACAGCAAAGGACAGAACACTTATAGGATCAAAGGAAAATAAAAGACCATTACAGGAACACTTAACAGGAGTTTATGTTGTTTTTAAAAGACCAAAAAATACGGTTTGCCTTTGCGGGGTTGTTTTTAGGGTGCCTTACTTCAAAAGGAAAAACAGAAACATTATGGGATCACTTTGTTGTTCGCCCGTCTGTCTATCTGTCAAGACACTTCATTTAGGGAATGCGTTGAGGTATCGAGTGGAAATCAAAACCATACACAGTCCCTTAAAGCTGTGAAAAATCAAACTTTGTACTAGTTATTGCTGTAAAAAGATACATCCGTTTTTACCGCAAAAACTTTATACTTCTGCACTCAAGGGAATCAAAATTTATTGGGTACTTTCCGTTTTCCTACAACTATGGAATTTGGAAAAAATGCCTCTAGCGGTAATCGCGGGACGGTCACCCATTCTGCGCCGGACCGCACCTGTTGTTGCTTAACTCAAGAGATTGATTCCAATCACTCGGTTCGACGAGGCTACGAGCGCTATTACTATTGCTACTAATTATCGTAGCTCTATGCTGTTTCGTAAGCCCGAGAAGTAGCTCCTGATAGTAGCGTGTGACACGTCACACGCGGCTAAAGAATCAAATTACATATGCACAGGGTGTCACCTTCACCTTGAGGTTAGAAGGGGCTTAGCTCTATAATTTTTAAATACATGGTTGAAAAATACGTGATTGAGTAAGAGTTTTTTTCCGAGCGCTTCCGTCCTTCGCAAGACGCGTTAAGCCGTTGGTGCCGGCTGTCATGTAATGGCAATCGTTAAGCCATGTCAGAGGCCTTATGGGAGGCTTGATAACCTGACAGTAAGGCCCGCCACTGTTAACAATCCTCCACCAACCCGGACTTGTGTCGGAGTATGGCCTAACCTTCCTGCGATGCAGGAAGAGACTCGTGCCCCAGCAGTGGGGACATACAAGGGTTAAGGGGTAACAAACATCCATACATGCATGCATACGAAGCTCGAGATTTAAAATATCAGGAGTAGGATTAGTACGGATTAAGAGGTCGGTAGTCAATCAGCTTTATTCTTTGTAGGGAGCGAGGGCGCCGCTTGATGGACCGTGGTCTTGACTGCCGCTCCGGTGCGTATCTTGGACAAAGGATCTCTTTGCCGGTGCAGCGTGGCAATGATGCCGGCGTGTTGGGGTAATTTGGTTCAGATATTTTCCGAAGTAGTTTGTTCAGTTAGGATTTCTTTGTATGCTTAAATTATTTTGTTTATTTGTTCTTGACGAAAATATATTGGACATTGTACGGTGCATGTTTTTTTATTTGACTAAATAGAATTATTGTTTCATGACAACTCACTGTTAATGCCAATGACATGTAATTTTCTTTGGTTTTAGTTTAAATATATCTGGGAGTCAGTGAAGATTTTTTTTATAATATGTATTATGCGAAATTTCTTGAATAGTAATAATAATAATTATAAAAAAACTCATCACCTTATCGATCCGAAAAAGGGATTCTCGCCAACGACCCACTTTTACTATGGTGACCCTTTTCAAGTATAGCATAAAAAATATCAGCTGTTCCCTATTAGGTAAGGGGATCCAGAGGGTTTCTAGCGCCTTCAATGAAAAAAATCAAAAATCTTCTTTTGCGGGTCGTATGTGCAACAGAGTCTTTACTATCTCTCAATCAGTGCTGCAAACCCCACCAGCAAGAAAAAAAGGAGACTGAAGAAAAAATCAGGAGACGCTAAAAAAAATAGGAAGAAAGCAAAAAAAATACCTTTTTGATCGATTATGAGTTCAGATTAAGTAAATTAAGTTACGTAATACAGAGAATATTGTAAAGAGGTTCGAAATTTCACTGATGCCGTGAGTCGCCCATTGGCTCAATTGGTAGAGCGCTGGTACGGATAGCCAGAGGTTGCGGGTTCGAATCCCGGCATGGGTGAAATTTTTAGCCTCTAAATAGGTTTTTAAATTAAGTTAGTGAAGCAGAAAAGTACAACACAAAAAACACATGCTTTTTTATTCAATAAAGATATGGCTTAAAGGTTGTGTTACCAGGCCATAAAATACAAAAAAAAAAATCCTTTTGACACTCAAGACTTTTGACAGTTGACAGGTACATTGAAGTTAATAATTTGAGTTGCCATTAACTAAAAAAAATGCTTCTATTTCAGGCTATTAAAATGTTGCGAATACTTCTTTTTTTCGTAGAACTTCTAGAACTAGCCATTGAAATTGTGTTAGTGTTCGTTACTTAGTTAACAAAGGTGGAATATGCAGAAATGTAGTGGCTACCTGTTTTGACAAGTAGCCGGAGATTTTACATTCAGGAGATTTTACTCAATTCTACAAATAAAACGGTAGATCAGGAGACAGTGCCTAAAATCAGGAAATCTCCTGATAAATCAGTAGAGTTTGCAGCACTGCTCTCAATCATATTTAGGACCCTGTAGCTACGCCCTACAGCGCGTGCCCACCGCAGATTGACAATTTCAAGCGCTGAGTTACCTTAGGCACTCAGGTTTTCCCACCACATTTTCCTTCACAGTTAGGGAGGGGTATTGCAACTATACAATATTTATTTGATTTTGTTTTACGTGTTTATGCTTTGATTTTGCTTTACATGTTTGGTACCAATTAATGCCTAAGTAATTGTTTTTTATTTGCTAAGAATAAGTGCAGGAAATCCCGGAGAAGACTGAAAAACAGCATTAATGCTGAGGCTCCGACCATTTCAGAAGTGTTAACTAAATTATGTATTCGTATCATGGGCACATTTGTTACTTTTGAATTAAGTTCTATTTATTTTATTTATTTATAATTTCACAATAGCTATGAATAAAACTATATTAATCCAGATACCTTTTTCCTCTGCGAGATATAAATTTTCTTTTTCATTTTCCCGCAGATAGTTCGCTACATTCCATTCACATAACTTTCAAACACATTATTGCACCATGAGTCTAGCTAGCACTCACAAAAAACAATTTTATACCAATAATTTCACACACGTAAACCCAGTAGTAACATTCGTTAGTTCGACTTTATTCACTAAGTTCACATGCCTAACACTTCTAGTGCTTTTCACTAAATAATGGAAAACTACGTAATTTTTTAATACTTTCCGTAAATATAACTCTACAGTAAAGTTGGAGGTCACATTACAGCGTCACACAAGAGTTCTGTAAGCACGTCCACCTTTGATTGGGGCAATTATAAGAGTGTCCTGGCACGCGATACACGCTAGGTACACCGAATATATACAACCACAAGGTTAACTCGGCAAGCTTTTTTTTAATATTCTGAACTAGGTATCGAAGAATCCACGTTTTTTTCGACCGAACGACCCCATAAATTTTGTTTTTAAACAAACGAACTTTTAAACTAACACACATTTAAAACTAAAGGAACTGTAAATTATCCGAAAATATAGTTTTTAATATTAGTCCCAGTTTACATACCCGCTTACGGGCAATAGAATTTATAGACATATCAGGTGTGAAGCTATAGAAATATGGCAGAGCCAACTTCACCGCCAATTAAAAAAAAATATCTTTTATAATACGTTTTCGCAAAAACGTCAGCATCATAAAGCCATTATAAGAATTTTAATAACTATCTTTAGAACCTAGGTACAGCCTAGAACCTGGGACGTTAAAGTTTTTTTAAAACATCAGTTGTTGCCAAATAAGGTCTAACTTTCTAGGATGTTGGTTATAAAATGGCTCAAGCCATTACTGCTATTTATGTTTTCTTTTTGCCAAAAAACGTATTATAAAATATATTACTTTTTAGGGGCGACGCTAGTTACTTTTGGGTAACCCCATAACACGAGATGGAGTGTTTATTTAAATCTTGCTTCGAAAAGAATACCAGGTTAACCTTTAATTTTGAAGTTGCCTTTAATGTAACTGAGTAGCGTACGTAAGTACAGGTCGATATGCTATGGACTGTATTACTTTTCTCATGCTCTGCATGTAGTTTCCATGCATTTATGTGAGTGAGAAAAGTATTGAGTTTACGTCTTGATATTTCGTACTCTATGCAACGTATTACCGGAACAAGCTGCTCTAGGGACCTCGTGCCACATACATATCAATATCGGTTGAAAGATCACCAGAAGTCTCTTAGGAAACTTAGGACAGTAATACTTCACTTGAATGATTACAAGACTTTTTGCCGCCTTAAGTACTATTTATTTATGGGAGTATTTATAAAGAGATAACATTTTTAAATTACACTTTCGTAGGCAATACTAACTTTTAATTTTTGTTTTAAGTGATAAACCCAACGGGTGCCATAAGAGTCGGTAAGTTAAGGTTTTGCTGCCTTTTTTCGTATTATTTATGGATATTTTTACGAGCTTTTTAAACTCGCCCGAGAGACTCTTTGGGTTAAATAATTAACGTTTATGTATATTATTATTAGCTCAGCATCAGAAGCTATTGTAAAAAGAGTATTCATAAACTAGTTCTAATTTAATTAGATTGTATCAACACTAAGGTTTCTGAAAATAAATCATTCTTATACTTAGATATTTAAGTTTTTCGTGTTCTTTCAAAATGTATGGTGTGCAAAAAAAGAGCTGGCTGACAGATTTTTTTGTAGACGGACACGGACGTGTCTTAAGACGGAGTGAAAGTAGATTTTTGGTCGGAAAATCTGGCCGAAAATACACCGGATTTAACTTTCTCTTAAGACTGTTTCAGTGTTTTTTTTTAAGATCAAGTCTGTTATTTAATAGTAATAACTGTCTTAATCATAAAAAAGCTTACTTTTGTCAATAAAATTTTGTTTCAAAATAAATATTGTTTAATAGTACAGCAATTATTTTCTCCATAAATTATATCTTTTCAGGAATTTTGTAATAGGATTGTATACAATATCACTAATTAAATACTCAAGTAACGTTATGTCACGCTCTTTCCTGCGAAATTAGAAGAGAGCACTGCAGTTAACTATTTACTTAGCAAAATTCTGAAGTCAAAAACTGACCCATAGCCTTTAATTGATGTTAGTTAACGCATGACTGTACAAATCAACGATGATGTTAGTTTGTATAGAGGAGTCCGCGAGATTCGTCACTTGCTAATATGACATGTCACTTGCATACATTTGATGAGACATTTAATAAACGGCTTGAAATTACGTACTTTGTATAAAGGCTCGACATATTATTGAACAGAACGGAAATTGCGAGGCCTTTTACACAACCCTCGCCGTATATTTTTAAATCAAATTTATAACTAAATAAATAAATGACAGCTGTGGTAGCGGAGCGGTAGAACACCGGCTTTTCAATCCAGAGGTCGTGGGTTCGACATTCGGCATGTACCAATGACTTTGTTTTCTAAGTTATGTACCTTTGTGAAGTTAAGTAGCAATACCACTCGCTAACGTGAAGGACATCATCGTGAGGAAACCTGAGTGTCTGAGGTGTTTAAACACCACAGCGCTGGAAATTGCCAATCCGCTGTGTCACTTTAACACTCTGGTCTCAGCAAATAGGTGTGTCACGTTATCGGAACCTTCAATACATCGATAGCTACAGAAGCTATCGCTTACCCCATCACTGTGTGCTAGACGCCGGCTGACTAGTTTTGCTATCGCCTGGGCACCGTCTGCACACTGGTAGAAACCTTGTTACGAATGTCGTAGGTCCCATTTTGCCTCACACATTCTAGTCGGCTAACCGACAAATGAATTTTTGTGCAACTACCTGATCAGAATGTAAAAATGGTCCGATGTATAATTAAATTAGCTTTTACATATGGGAATTCGACTTAAATTCCCATAAAGTTGAGTTTATAAGTGTGTAGCAGAAATTATATAAGTGTACCATGTGAAATCAATGTTTTGTGAATGTTTTAAGAGAAGAGTCTAGCCTGTAAACATGATAACCTTAATTTTCTTGTTGTGGTGTTACAAAATTGTTTAATATATCTGGAAAAAAAAAATCCGCTGTGGACACGCGTGGTAATTAAGCCCATACTCTCTCTCTGAGAGGGCTGTTGCCCCGCAGTGGGACGTTAACAAGAAACATTAAAGTTTTTTTTAGTACAATGTCCATTATTGTTTTTCGAAATGCTGTACAGAGAATTGTCGCCGAGCTTGAGTAGCCTCTAATCCTATAGGTTTAAATTTTATTTTACAATGGCGCTCCGACGGGAGATTCGTTTGACCTTTAGTGTCAAACGAATCGGCCACTGTCATTTTGCTTTCTAGCAAACAGCCGGGAGTACTACTAAGTCCTCCGAGTGCCATTACGTCGTATCACTCGGTAAGCGGGTTTGTAATCCGAGTTAATCTTCAACGGCGTTATCGGCGTGGCAATGAACCTGCGTTATGCGACTCTTTACATTCGTGATAAGCGTTTTTATGTTACACACTTTTCCTATTAAAACTACACGCTTTGGATTGAAGTGCCGTTTGTAAGCCGCGCCCGTGTTTCCAAAGTCTCATTTAAGAAATTGAGTATCTAATACAATTTTAAAAACCTATTTAGAGGCTAAGAATTCCACCCATGCCCGGATTCGAACCCGCGACCTCTAGCTATACGTGCCAGCGCTCTTTCCAGCTGAGCTAATGGGCGACTCACAAGTCTTATACAAGTTTGAGAAGCTAAATAATTGTTTTGGTGTATGGAGCTTTTACTGTATAAATTTCGTTCTAGTGAGAATCTTTTTTTAAAGACAGGTTGAAATCCAGATCAAGAGTGTTTTAGAGGAATTGATTTTTATGAATGGAACTGTTAATGCTAATGTTTCGGTCACTCAAGTAAGCAATGAACCTGCGTTATGCGAATCTTCACATTTGATATAATCGTTTTTATGCATACACTTTTCCTTATAATTGTACACGTTTTCGATTGACGTGATGTTGGAAAATCTATCTTATTTGGGGAAGTAGCAAAAAGGCTTGCCATTTGTAGCTAAGTATACGATCAGAGTAAGGTTGGGATTCCATGGTATGTAAGACAAATAGGAACTATTTTGAAAAACCGATTTAAGACGCATTTTAAAATGCCAACGTTGGATTTGAGGCCTCAAACCACAGACAAGGATGTAACAAAACAAACAGCAACGATGTTTTACTAGATTTTCAGCATTTATAAGACCGCGGATAAAATATTTTTTCAGATTAATTTATGAATTTTTGTAACTTTTCCAATGCCCTTTGCGGTAAAAATGCGACGTCACTCAATATTAGTGAAATGTATGCACGTAAAAATTGAGGGAACCACGAGAATAAGATGAGGAATCTTATGTCCCGTTTGGCACAGACACAGTCGTAATTTTAAAACTTAGACGTAATGTAGAAAACGCTATCAAAGAAGTAAAACACTTAAAAAAGGTTGATCGGCCGGTCGGCAATAATTAGATTGGCTTATCTCAATGCAAGTTTCCCGTTCAATGTGTTACAATAACATACACAATAACAGTTGTACCTACAACATAGTCGATATCTATGAAAAAAGGCTGTGCAGTGCAGTGTCAAAATCTGGATTCACAATAAAACAATTCTAACTACACAACTTCAAATTGAAACTAACTTGAAATGAAACTTGATGAATTGACGAAATAAAAAACTGTGCAGTACATAACACAGAAAGGAGTCAGAACCAAGACTGCAACTATAAAATAAAAAGACTACAAAGCATCCTAAATACTATTCTTTACATTTTACGAAACAAATAAAAAGAAAGACTGCCAAACTATGCTTACAAAATGTATCCCCTGGTATCTTGTACACTAGAAGGCTGCTAATCTACTGATCACAGGTGCAAGTTGTTCTCTTTCGTATGCACTTCGGCTGACAGCCGTTACAGTTGAAATTAGATCAATATTAGGCCGACTTGCACCACTTCATAAATAATACTTTCTGTTACAGCTGTCAATTGGCTATAGTGCGTAAGAAAAATATCTGATAGCTCTTAACACTGTAACACAGTGAAATGTTAAAATTATTCTTATAAATTACAAATGAGAAACAAGGGGTAGTAAGATAATTTTTTAAGAAAGTAATGCAAGTAATCTTTAGTATACCAGTAACAGGGGGCAAGTAAAATTAAAAGGAAGGTGACAACTAAGTATGCATAAGCGAATGATGGTAACTACAGAATATACTGTGCTGGAAGAAGGCTCAGTGGCCAAATTGGAACCTTACATAGTTGTGTGTGAGGCAGGAGTCGTCCTGCACTAGAGTCGGAGAACGCACCAGCGGCTGGCGGTCCAGGCCGTCGAGCGAACGCGGCCAGGCGTCACATCTCCTCATAGCTTACCATACTTTGCCGCTGTGGACTGTCATAATATGACAACTTTACCCCCTGAGTATTGAGTGCTTAGTGCGAGTTTGACAGATCCAATCGAATAACTTTACTACCGCGTTAATCGAGCATCGAGTAGTGAGTATGAGTAAGTTAACCGTTCGAACTGGCAAAACGCTGTCATAGTACAACTCGCACTCGCGTTTATTCGTGTTTTGGCTGGTAAACGTGTTCACTTCTCAACGTAAACCATTACACCTCGCACTCAGCAATTTTAATTTCCATACTTGTTGCTAGGTGGCGCTTCCTCGATGCCATAGAAATATGAGTTTACGTTAACGCGATCGAGTAGTTAAAAAACTCGCACTAAGCACTCCGGACATAATATATCTGTTACTTGGGTAACCCCAAGTAACTGCCTATCGATATTGTTGTTTGTTTTAAATGATCTTTATTCATGTGAATTTTACATACAATACTCAGTGTATTGTATGTAATACCCTCGGCTAAATAAACTTTAGATATTTGTGACGCAATTACATAGGATATAAAACCACTTTCCTCAGTATCTCCCTAAAGGTATACAATAAAAATGTCTATGCAAAATATGAAAAGCTATAGTCAATATTTTAAAAATATAAGGCTGCACCTCTTACCCGCAGGTACATCTGGGAGGGGGGCAGTAGGGGTAGATACATATAGGAAGAGCCAGAATTGTGTTACTCTTATTATCTGCGACCCAACACTGTTTCTACTCTCTATTACTACTTTATATCCACTAGAATTCCCTTAATATCTTACGTGAGGATAGACTAGTTTCAAAGAGGTAAACACTTGGTGTCTTTAAATTAGTGTTTTAGAGGAATCCAAGGCTCTCAGGACATTTTTACAGCATGAAAATAAAAGTGAGTTTTATAGTCAGGTCATAAAATGTTTAGCCTAAAAGTTGAAAGTGGGTTCTAGAAATTAAATTTACATAAAAAAAAGAGAAAAAACAGCAAACCTTAGAGTCAGTTTGAGTCGGTCAAGTCACTTTAATATGAGGTTATGTTTTTCCATCTAAAATGTACACCACAAATATTTTAGTCAGCATTATTGGAGTGTTTTAAGGAATGATGTTTTTATAATTAAAAATGTTCGTTATTTTAGTAACATTCTGTATATTAGTGGGTGTGAAGAGAGCATTTTGTTACCTACGTCATACCTATACTTTATACTATGATCCTTTAAGTGAGGTGTCATGTCAACACACTACAAAGGAGACAGAAGCGGGATTGTGTTTTTTATAAGGACATAATAATGAAAACATGAAGTACAGAATAGCGCAACTAAACCTAACCAAAGTAACTTTGTATTGAATAAATTAATGTGTGTTCTTGTTAATACTTAAAATTGTATTATTTTGTCACAACACAATTTAAATAGTGTTTTTCTAGATTAATTAGGATTATGCATGATCTGTCTCACTTGCTACTCATCGTTTTATCTTATTAGCTATCACAACAACTCTTTATTACTCGGTTGAAGGAAATGCGAACAATAAAAGTTTTAAGTAAATTCAGTCAACTCTTAGCGGAATGTATGTGTAATAAAACTTTGGCTGCTGTCCAAGTTGGCAGAAATCAATGCCTTTGGTGGCTTTTGTTTTTATAGTAATCCAACATAAACTCAAGGTTTGTGACTGTGTTTCCTACTTGACTTATTTGGTATTTGGTTACAAAGGGAAAAATTGAACACACACAGTAACAACCGTAAGTAGATGCGGACTAAAAGTCTACAATGTGTTGTGCTTACGAAAGTTTTAGTACAAACACACAGTAATGATAAATATGTTTCATACAGGAAATGACGGTCTGAAGGCAGTATATGTGATAAAAAGAATAGGAATGCATGGAATAGGACAGACTAAAGAGGACTATTTCTGGACATCAAGAATGAAAAAAACTGTCATGATACTATTTGTGCTTCAAATGTGTGCACCGCTTGTTGTTTAGGTATAAATACCAACGGTATTATTCCTTAATAATACTAAATGATATAAAAAGTACTAGGAATTTTGGGAGTAGTTTTAGTGGCCCTGTAGACAGAATATTGATCCATAGCCATTAAAGTTACATGTATCTGTGATGAAATAAAATAGAGAGTCAGAAAACATGAGAGTTAGGTACCTTATAGTCATTGTCATCGTCAATAAGAGAAAAATGGTCCATCACTTACAACTTAAAATTGGCACTCACGATCAGTCTTAAAAAATGACACAAACACAAGTTCCCTTGAACCGTTTAGACGTCATATGATTAGTACTTAAAAGCAATTTAACCAATACCCTGCAAGACTATCATAAAAACACAGACCTCATAACGCGTATGAGTAAGTACAAGGAAAATATGATCGTATTGTATGCAAATCAATAGGTCGTCCTTTCCAATGGTGATAGGGCTTAGTAGCGACGTAAGTGAGCCTCGTTAAGAGTGAGTCGGTAGCGATAAATCGGAGAAGAATACAATTCAAGTGATAGAAAAACGTACTTACACTGAAAAGATGTGTTCAATGAAATACGACGATTTCCCATAGAAGTCAGCCACGCACTCAGATAATTAGCTCCATCGAAGTGCGAGGTTAGAAGAATTCTTAAATTAATCGCCGAATTTTATGAAGAAATGTAAATAATTGTCTCAAAATCAATCAGGAAATAGATGTAATAGAAATGTGCATTGACGAAAGATGACAAATGTCCACAGAACAATGTCAGAATTGTCAGATTTTTATCACAGTTGCATGCAGCCGCTGTCAACAACCTCAACAACCTTGATGCGGTCTCTGGGCAATCGTCGGTACTTACCGGTTAATATTTTTTTTTCAAAAGTGATGTTCATTGCGAATTTTGTATAGAAAAAATACTGATTATATGTTTTTGACACAGAGCAATTAGACAAAGTTTTTGACAACAGTGTCATGTTGGCCAAGGTGTTCTGTGGTTGGCCAACTTGGCTAAAAAAAAAAAAAAAGTTTTTTTTTCTGGCGGGCTTTTGAAGAGGATAGGCGCGTTTTTTGAAAATTTTTGCAAAAATATTTCTGAAAATTGTTAAAACTCGATAAACTTACGCTAAAAGTATTTAAAACATCGTCGTTAGGTTCGGCGAGATGAAAGATCGCCCGGGGGCAAAGCCCCCTGGGCTTTCCGAGGATGAACCTCCTCCCAAATTAAAGAGGGGGCGAACTGAGGACCATGGACGCGAACATCACGGCGAGCAGCAGCAGGATGATGGATTCAAGCCATATCTGAAACCAGGTTACAGGCGGCTGTACGCGGAAAATTTGGTGAGCGATGAATTCATTGTCTTTGTTGAATCCGAAAATGGCAGAATTGGTAATAAAAACCCTGACCAGCTAAACACGATCTTCAAAAATGACGTCAAGGGCGTGGTGGGCATCAAGCGCATCAATGCTAATAAAATTGGTGTGTGCTTTGGACAAGCTTCCAATGCGAACAACTTCCTGACGAATGACGAACTGCTGAAGAAACAGGGCTTTAGAGCCTATATTCCCGCGAGGTCTGTAGAGACTATTGGGGTCCTTCGCTTCGTTCCAACAAGTATCACGAATGAAGAACTGTTTAAGAAACTTGCAGCAGAATTTGAAATTGTAGGCGTAAGGCGCTTTACCCGCAAGGTCAACGGAGAAATTGTTCCGTACAGTTCAGTGTCTGTGACTTTCTTGTCACAGACACTACCGGAGTATGTATACCTAGATCTGTATAGATTTAAGGTCAATGAGTACAGAGCACCACTTCTGCAGTGCTTTAAGTGCTTCAGATTTAACCATGGAGCGAAGTTCTGTAAAGGACTGCAGAAGTGCTCTATCTGCTCTGGTGAGCACCACTTCACAAAATGCGACAAAGAGGATGAATTGAAATGTATCAACTGCCAAGGGCCTCACTTGGCAATTTCCAGAGACTGTCCAGTTAAAAAAAACAAGTTAGAAGAACATGTTAATAGGACTAACTATGCAAAAATTGCTGCTTCAGCCAAAAAACAAGACAATATTGTCAAAAACTACAACTCGAACTTCCCTCCACTGAAAGCCAAGCCTTCGCCAATGATTGCTAGGGCTCCCACAAAACCCATAGTAACAGAACCTCCACAACTTGTGATCTCAAATTCAAATTTAGTCAAAGAAATAGTCAAGAGCGACTTCATCTTAAATGGTTTGGTAGGAGCTTTGGTAACATTGGCGAATGGTAATTTGCCCAAAATCAATGCTTCCATTGTGCAGGAAGTGTTGATTAAATCACTACAGAATAATGGATAAATCATTTATTACAATAGTACAGTTTAATGTAGAAGGAGTTATTAACAAGAAGCCATTATTAATTTCATTTTTATTAAATAATGATGTAGACGTTTGTCTTTTAAATGAGACTTGGCTTAGGAACAATAGCACTTTTAATATTCCTAATTACAATATAATTCGACAAGACGGGAAAGATGGACGAGGAGGTGTAGCAATTTTAGTTAAATCCAATTTGAAATTCTCTACTGTCTCTGTTCCTTTTTACAATTTTATGCATTCTGCTGCAATAATCTTACAAACCAATGCTGGTAATTTATCAATTCTCTGTAGTTATATACCGCCTCCTAATGATAACCGTAGATTTCAGTGCAGAAGACTCAAACAGATTTTGAATATGTTACCGAAACCAATGCTTTTTTCGGGCGATCTCAACGCCCATCACGTCGCTTTTGGGTGTTTGAGGTCTAACTCTCGCGGTAATGAGATCTATAACACACTCGATGAGTATGATCTATGTATATTAAACACTGGTTTTCCTACCACTGTAGGTAGTCCTTCTAAAATGCCTTCTGCAATTGATATTTCTTCTGTCAGTCCTTCTGTTGCTCCTCTTTGCGAGTGGACAGTTCATGATGATGCGATGGGCAGCTATCATTTTCCAACAGTTATAACAATTCACACCACAATTCATAAATACGATATTGGTAATTCCGCTGATCGATATCTTTATAATAAAGCAGATTGGCAGGCTTATGCATCTGAAACAGAGAGAATATTAGGGCAATTTAATATAGACAGTAGTAACCCAGTCAAAACTTACAATGATTTTTGCGAAGAACTTAATCAGATTAAAGATGTCACTATTCCAAAGCTAAGGAAAACTAATAGCATTGTCATTAAAAAGCCTGTTCCTTGGTGGGACAATGAATGCTCAGATGCTGTTAATAAAAGTAAAGAAGCTCTAAATATGTATAGAAGTAATGGTAATATGTCGAGTTACATTGAATATAAAAAATTAAATGCTTTTAAAAAAAGATTATTAAAAGAAAAGAAGAAATACGGATGGACTAAATTAGTTGAATCTTTTAACAGGTATACACCTATAAGCACTATTTGGAATTACATCAAAAGATTCAAACGTGTAACATTACCCAAAATGCCCAAAAACGACGAATGGATTCCAGCCTTCATTGATAAATATGCTCCACCGTCTCCTCCTGAAAAAAACATAGACATAAACTCATTAAATGAAATCTTTAATAACACAGGGAATAGTAATTGTGCTCATCTTTCAGAACCATTTTCCTTTGCAGAATTCACATTTGCTATCAAATATAGAAAAGATACAACCCCAGGATTAGATGACATTCCTTACAAGCTTATTAGGAACATGCATGTTGATGCCCAAAAATCGTTATTGGAAATGTACAATGTATTGTGGATGACTCAGTCCATTCCTGAAGCTTGGAAAACACAATGCGTTATTCCTATATTGAAACCAGACAAGTCTAGTGATGACTTTAATTCATATAGACCAATTTCTTTATCCTCATGTGTAGGTAAATTGTTTGAGTTTATGCTTAAAACCAGATTAGACCATTACGTAGAGCAGAATAAAATCTTACCAGAGCAGCAATTCGGCTTCAGGAAGGGTCGTAGTGCTACAGAGAGCTTTACTTCACTCATCTCTGACATCAGGAATTCCTTTCACAGCCAATCAGCCACCGTATGTGCATTTCTTGATGTACAGGGAGCTTTTGATAATGTTGATCCATCTGTATTGGCAGGAATTTTATCAGAGATTGGTATGCCAGGACATGTCTGTAAATGGATATTTCATTTTCTTTATGATAGGACTATGTATGTTAAATTTAACAACATACTACACGGACCAGGACAAGTTTTTAAAGGTACTATGCAAGGAGCAACCATATCCCCTTTATTGTACAATATTTATACATCTCAGATAAATAAATATCTGACCCAGACTGGAGTTCAATTCCTGCAGTATGCAGATGATTTGTTAATATACTCTGTACATAAGGATGTAAATATAGCTGTAAATAATTTAAATTTAGCCCTCTCTCAAGTGCATAATTATTATTTTAATAAGCTCAAATTGGTTATAAATCCATTAAAGAGTGGAGCTATGCTTTTCTCCAAAAGGCTTTCTCCTTGTAATAGTTTGGTAGAATACAATAACCTCCCTATACCTTGGTTGAAAGAAAAGAAGTTTCTTGGTATATTGCTGGATCATAGGCTAACATTTGAATCTCACATAAATTATATCATCAAAAACGCCTCCAAAGCCCTTAATATACTTCGGTCTCTGGCAGGAGTACATTGGGGGTCTGACCCAAAAATATTATCTATGTTATATAAGAGCATTATGCGCAGCCATTTCGATTATAGCTCAATTGCTTATATGGGGGCAAGCCTTGCTTTGCTGAAGAAATTAGAAGTTATTCAGAATAAAGCTTTGAGAATTATTACAGGGGCTATGTGCTCTACTCCAATTAATGCAATGCAATGTGAGGCTTGCATTCCCCCTTTACATCTTAGACGTCTACAGCTAGCTGAAAGGTTCTGTTTGAAAATGTTAACTAAAAATAATAGAGTTGTCTTAGATCACATTTTACCAATGCATGCCACTGAATTGGGCAATTCAGTGGCTCCTTATGCAAATTTTAATCAGATATTAAATGGTAACATACCAACCTTATTAAGAATAGTTTTACATTTGAATGATTTAACAAAAAATTTGCATCAGGATAATTTGTGGCCCCTCTATAGGATGGATCTCGATATTCTATTGAAAAATAATTTTGTACATAAACCATGCATTACGAACCAACAAGATTTACTTGCTTTCCTGGAAAATAATCATCTGTATTCCATCTATACTGATGGCTCTAAAACAGTTGATAGGGTAAACTCAGCATTTTTTGACCCTCAGTTAAAGAAAACTAAATGTTTTAAAATTGACACTAGATGTAGCATTTTTACCGCCGAAGCTTATGCTATCCATCAAGCTTTAATTTACGTTCAAAATATTGATACTTGTAATATAATTATATTTACTGACTCACTCAGTGTATTATTAGCTTTAGAAGGTAACTGCCTTCGTTATAATGTAAATTATCTCATCTATAATATAAAGAATTTGTTAAATAGTTTGTTAGTTAGTGGTAAGGTAGTTAAGTTAATGTGGGTACCTGCTCACCGGGGTATCACTGGAAATGAAGTCGTCGATCGAGCTGCAAATCTGGACCCTGACGAGGATCACTCTACAGACCTCAAATTGCCATTTACTGATCTCCATGTTCATCTGAATGAGAATCTGAAAGCAATATGGTGCAACTACTGGAATGAGATCAGTAAAGAGAAAGGAAGCTGGTATAGAGACATCCAAGGAAGCCCGCCCGCCCAACCTTGGTACCATCGGAAAAAAGACATAAACTGCCGGAAATACATAACCACCCTAAACAGAATGAGATTCGGCCACTGCCAAACTCAAGCTCACCTTTATAGACTCAGCCTAGCCCAAGATTCGAACTGCATTTACTGTGGAACTGAAAACGCCGACCTAAACCATCTCGTGCTCAACTGTCAAGAATTTAAATTGCACAGATTAATACTTATCACGGAACTTGACACAATCAGCTGCGAAACGGGTGTCCCTACACCAACTCTTCTTCCAAATCTACTTAGCAATCCTACCTTTTTCGCCCCCTTATATAAATTCATTATGAACAGTGGAATAAAAATTTAAAGTGACTGGAAAAACTGAACATTATAGTGAAGTGATACGGAAGTGATAAGTGCTCTTATCTGAAAACTAATACTATAAAAAACTAATACAATACTCAAGGCTCAAAAGGACACGGATCCAGGGCCGTAAAACCCTTTATTAAAAAAAAAAAAAATTGGCTAAAAAAAACAAACTACACGTCATCTGTCGTGTGTTGTACAATTATTGTAAATTTCGGTATTTTCATGAAAATTTGCTAACAAACCAATAATTTATAATGGTAAATCACATTTTTATAATATTCCTAAAAGCTTACAGCTAAAGACTGCCAAAAGTTTCAGTACCTTTGGCCTATTCGGGTGTGTTAACCAATGCGGCCTGTGTTTACAATATCAAAATAGCGATAAAACTGAAAAATATCCTTTTTTCTCATATTTCAGGTGCTAATAGCAGCTACAGTATGTACGAAATCAGGAAAAGGTATGTCAGATTAACTTGCTGTATTATACAACTATTTCGCTTACCAATTCAAGTGACTTCATCGAATTGGTTTGTCGCATGTTTTCAGCTCTGGTGTCGCGTCAGTTCGTAGAAATGACGAAGGCGCGCATCGAAGGACTCCTCGCTGCGTTCCCGAAGCTCATGACTGCCGGGCGGCAGCACACTTTTGTGGAGACTGAGTCTGTCAGGTAGATTAGTTCCTGTGGTTTCCCCACTTAGCCTCGTAATTGGGCCATTGTACGTAGCAGGGCTGTGAGTTCACTCCGGCCAGCCATCAGGTAGTAATTCAGCCTTTGAGTCCATCAAGTACTAACATTCAGTCGTCAAAAATTGCATCAATGCTGACTTAATTTCATACATACTTAGATTTGTGTCAGTATTCTGAACAACTATACATAGATTTCCTACTTACCTAACAAGACTTAGGCTTAAAAAAGCAGGTACTAAACTGTACAGATTTACGTTAAAGTATGTATGTAGGATGTGTAGTGAATTTTGGGGTGGCATATGCAGAGGTGAGGGAGGGGGTGAAGATGTCGATAATCTTAAGCCTGCTGATATAGAAAGAGTTTTTATGAGTAGTTGCAATTAGCAGCAACCATTTCAGGTTTTCAATATTTGTAACCTTCATTCTAACAAAAGAATAGTAACTAAACCAGAGCTCCGCCACATCACAAGTCTAACCTACAGCTTCTAGGGGAGTAGGATTAAATTTTTTTAACTTGAAAGCATATTTCTATGGCACTTCACATGGTAGGACGCCAGGTTAGCTAGTGACTAATTAATTATCAGATCACTTTCATTGGCAGAGTCTGTAGGAAATATGACTTCCCTACAGATTACCTATGAAAGTGATAGTAAAAACTAAAAAATAATTATTGACTTTCACAATTCACTTTACACTGACTGAAGGATCTGATTGCAGATATGTGTACCAGCCACTGGACAAGCTTTACATGCTGCTTATCACCACCAAGGCCAGCAACATCCTCGAGGACCTGGAGACTCTGCGCTTGTTCAGCCGAGTGGTGTGTAAAACTACATAAAACTAAATCCTAAAGACTACATAATAATTAATTAATTGTTAAATTAAACCAAATCAACAATACATCAGGTAAAGTATTTCTTGATTATTTGCGATGTTCATACATAGTTATAATAAATATTCATGATTAGACCAAAGTCTATATCTCTATTGAACCCTTGCCTTATGTTGTGAGTTCGAATCTAGAACCTTTGACTTGAATTTATAAGTTTCATAATTTACACATTGTGCATTTATTAATGTGTAGTGTAGTGTGAAAGAAAATGCAACAAAGAATTAAACCTGAGCCTATTTTCACTATCAGGTGCCCGAGTACTGCACTCAGCTGACCGAAGCTGAGGTTTTGAACCAAGCCTTCAACCTGCTGTTTGCCTTCGATGAGATTGTGGCCCTCGGCTACCGTGAGAGTGTCAACTTGGCACAGGTAATTTATTGATGATAACCTACTAGATATTATACTATTTTTATTTTTAATGCACTAACCCATGCTAAGGACAATTTTACTTGATATTGATGATATTACATTTTAATGGACATTTAAATTGAATACTGTTGTAAATCTTTAGTCCTAAACTGGGGCAGACTGTATCTTGCAACTCAGTTTTTTCCTTCTGAATTAGCACAATTTTTTCTGAGAATCTGTTTTTTCTACCATGTTAGAAAAGGTAAACATATTGAAGAAGTTTTGTCGTCATTACGATAAAGTTGCTTTTGATCTATCTCACTTAAAGTCCTCATAGAGGTAGGTTTGATGTGTTCCATCTCACAATATTTACTCACTCTTGAAAGGTCCAGCTCCAATATCTAACCTACTTGAATGTTTTGTCTTCAGGTGCGTTCGTTTGTCGAGATGGATTCCCACGAAGAAAAGATCTACCAAGCTGTAAGACAGGTATGTTTGAAAATGCAACACAGGGTGATCCCAAAATCCCCATAACACCTGTATGATAGTAGGAAACTGAAGAAGTAATCTTTAATTATTAGTTTTAAAAGTCCTACATTACCTAGTTTTGTTAGTCTACTTTTTACCAGGAGACTTTGGCCACCCCCAAGGCACGCCACTTCCCTGTGTCCTCAGAGTGCTATTGCGACTAGTGCGATTTAACAAATCAAATAGTTTTAAATCAATATAGAGAATTTACCTTCGCTGATTATTAATGTAAGCCGCTGCCTTGTACAAGGCTTTGTATACGTGTGTGTCTTATAAAAGTAAATCTTCATCTAACTATATCTCACGATGCGCAGACGCAAGAGCGCGAGGCGGCCAACCGTATGCGCGAGCGCGCCAAGGAGCTGCAGAAGGAACGGCTGGAGGCCTCAAGGCGGGGCGGGCCGCGCTCGCAGATGTCCTTCGGTGAGTCAATTGTCTAACTATTAGACCCACAGTCGAACTAACTGCCTAGTGGCTAAATTCTCTTTGTAACTGCCCTACAACTACAGAAATTAGTTAGAGATGTCCTTCGGTGAGTCAATTATCTAACTATTAAACCCACAGTCGAACTAACTGCCTAGTGTCTATATTCTCTTTGTAACTGCCCTACAACTACAGAAATTAGTTAGACGGCTATAATTTCATTATCATCATCAATCCTCCACCAAAACGGACTTGGCCCTCGTGGTGGAGTATGGCCTATGGCCTTCCTGCGATGCTAGAAGAGACCGTACCCCAGCAGTGGGGACATACAAAAGGTTGATGTCAAGTGCACTTAAAGTATCAATAAATAAATTAAGTTCTAGGGGAATACACGACGACCTCTATGGCGTAGCGGTAGCGCGTCTGCCTACTATGCAAGAGGTCCCGGGTTCGAATCCCGGCTGGGAAAAAAAAGCCCAGGTCTTGGACGTTTACATGTTTGTGATGTCGTTGCTTCTGGTTCCCACGACACAGGGTAACCTAGTGTGGGTCTAGAAGCAATGTATGTGTTTGTATGTAAATGTTATAGCTCCATGAGTAGCCGCCTTAATGGGATTACTGACCTCTGTTCGCAGGCAGCAGCGGCGGTTTTGGAAGCTCCTCTGTGACCTCGGCTGCCTCTGAACCCATCGCCGAGAAGGTGCCCACCACTCCAGCCCGCGAACAGTGAGTGTGGCGTCATTTTACCATTAATTTTGGATTCGGGACTTGCAGATTTCGAATTTTTTTATACCTTTTTTTATGTAGCCCATAAACGTCCCATTGCAGGGCGCAGGGCTTCTCTTAGAGAGATAGTATGGGCTTAATTACCACAAGTCTGCCCCCGTTATTATAACAGGCTTGACGAAAGCGTCCAATAATCAAAGATTTAACAATATTAAGGGAAAGTACATATTTAGAAGGATTTTAAATCGTTGAATAATTGATACTGCTGTCACGCCTACTGTTGAGATTCGCCACGTGCACTTTTTGCAAAAGCTTAGTTGCAAAAAGTTTGATTAATATATTTTATTCCATTGATGACACTATTTAGCATAGTGTCGACCTGTCAATATTAGTTAGTTAGACCTGCGATTTCCGAACTTAGCCTCATAACCTACGTACCTTAAATACTACGATTTCTTCACGACGTTTTCCTTAACAATTTCCTTGTAAATTAGCAATATCACGTTACGTAACAAAGAAAACAGAGTCATCGGTACTTAGGTACATGCCGGGATTACAAACCACGATCTCCTGAATGTGAGACCACCGCCCAAGAGTCAATATTTTTGCCAACGTGCTAATTAATAATGTAAATTAAAATAATGTTTTCCCTCCACAGACGACCAGTGGCGCGGTCGGCCATGAAACTGGGGTCTCGCGGAGCGGACGCCGACTCCTTCGTTTCGCGGCTTCGCAGCGAGGGCGAGACTGTGACCCCGCAGACCGCGCCCGCTACCGCCGCCGCCGCCGCTTCCGCTCCCAAGCCCAATCAGAAGGAGTAAGTCTATATGGACTTTATTCCTTCAGGAATTAATATTTGTAGCAGTAAGCTATCATCATCAGCCATTTGAAAGAAAGAAAAAGAGAGAGAGAGAAAGAAAGATAGAGAGAGAAAAAGAGGGAATGAGAGAGAGAGAGAAAGAAAGAGTATTTATTGTGAACCATACATAGATACAAATATGCGTTATATCGTTATCAACCCTTTTATGTCCCCACTGCTGGGGCACACGGGTCTCTTCCTGCCTCGCAGGAAGGTTAGGCCATACTCCACCACGGGGGCCAAGTCCGGGTTGGTGGAGGATTGTAAGACAATGGCGGGCCTTACTGTCAGAAGTTATCAAGCCGCCCATAAGGCCTCTGACATGGCTTAACGACTGCCATTATATGACAGCCGGCACCAACGGCTTAACGTGCCTTGCGAAGCACGGAAGCGCTCGGAAAAATGCCACTAGCGGTAGTCACGGGACGCTCACACATCCCGTACCTGACCGCGCCTGTTGTTGCTTATCCAAGTGATTGATTCCCATCACTCGGTTCGCTTAGGCCACGATTGCTTGAATATTCCACTCTAAATACCTCTTCCGCTTCATCACAATCCATTACTCTAGAGAGTCTCCACTGGCAATTCGTGGCCTCCGCTTTAGAATCTCTTTACCCTATCTAAGCCCGGGCAGTAGAAGGATGTCATGGTTGTGCAACATCAAAGAGTGGATCGGTGTGAAAACCGCGGAGGAGCTGTTCAGAATTGCCCTGAACAGAGATCGCTGTAAAGAGCTGACTGCCAACCTCCAGTAGTAAATAAATAAATAAATATTCATGGACATATTACACAGATCTCGTTAGCCCTATATTAAGTACAACCAAATTACTTGTGTTATAAGTGCTAACTCGACGATAGATTTAATGTAACAAATACATAGATAACTACATAGACAAACAAGAAAAGTTCGTTTCTTAGTTTGACCCGGCCGGGGATCGCACCCGAGACCTTCGGTTTTACGGTCAGCGTGCCAAACCGCTGCGTCACCGAGGCCGTCAATGGAGATGCACTTTAAGAAGAAGATTGGACTTCAGGTAGTTACAGTGCGGAATGTTTACGTTGCAGTGTACACCTGAGGTTTGAGGAACGTCTGAACCTGACCGCCGGTCGAGACGGCGACATCCAGAACTTCGAGTTATCTGGTGCGTGAATGTTTTATTATTTATTTTTTGCAGCAAAAGGCAGACACAGTAGCACGCACACTCACAAAAGTTTCGTCTATTGAAATTGAAAAATGTTTATTTATCACACACAGATTAGAGAACGATAGTTGGACCGGCCGTCCCCAGGCATACGATCTGCCGGGCGGGAAATTTCCCTTTATAGTGGAAGAGCACGATCACCCGCTCTTCCCTATACACTCAGGTTTCCTCACGATCTTTTCCTAAACTTAAAAAAAAGCTTTCACTGGTACGTGCCGGGATTTGAACCCACCACCTCCCAAATATGAGGCCAGTCCGCTACCACAGTTTATAATAAAAATAGTAGATATGTATTTAAATCTTCTTTTTCGTCTATATGAATCTTCTTTTTCGTCGTGTCCATGACTGAGGGACGTGACTATGGGATGTATCTGGATAAATCATCCTAATTTAATTTACTATCTCCCGATCTTAGGTTTGCTGACTCTGCGCATCAGCAACGAGCAGTACGGACGTATTCGTGTTCAGCTCGACAACAAGGACACGAGGAATATGCAGCTGCAGGTCCGTAAATATACACTGCGATAACATACACAAGTAATAAAAAGTTCTTGTGTAAGAAACACAACAAACCTACTCAAGCTACGAACCTACAGTCTATTTAGTCTTACTTGTCCAATTTAGTAAACAAGATTAGATGCCTAAACTAGACATTTTCTCGCAAATTCATGAACTATGTTTATAAAATTGGCAGCGTGTTATCTAAAAGACTGTTCCAGGTTACTTCATTTATGGAAATATGGCAGTTTTGGACTAAAAAGTCACACTTTAAGGGTAGAATCTTGTTTGCTAAATTAGACAAGTAAGAATAAATTGACTATACTCAAGCCACGGGAAAACTCATGCCGAGTCTCGTACCCATTTTATTCCATTGCCGTTTTGTTGCACAGACCCACCCTAACGTGGATAAGGAAGCTTTCCGCACCCAAGGGCTGATCGCCCTGAAGCAGCCGCAGCGTCCCTTCCCGCTCAACAGCGACGTGGGCGTACTCAAATGGCGACTGGCGCCCCATTCGCCGGACGCCAAACTGGCGCCCCTGTCCGGTAAGTGGTCGCAGCGACCGTACCAGCTTAATAGCGACATGGGGGTTACCTAAGTGGCGAATGGCGCCCCCGTCGCCGGACGCCAAACTGGCGCCCTTCCCTAGTATGAAATTGCAGCGGCGATTTTCGCTCAACAACGACGTGGGTTTGCTCGAGTGGCGAATGGCGCCCCCGCTATTGATAAAAGATTGTTACGCAGGATGGCACACGACGTGACTAGAATTAAAGGCTATAACCAGCCTTTAATTCTAGTCATGTCGTGTGCCATCCTACGAAAAGTAAATTAGTTGTAGAGAAAAAAATCTTTGTTAAAATTATATCCATGGACGGTGGAGTAATGAAAATGTCAAATTGTCATTAAATAAATGTTCTATACAATAGGAGTGGGTCGTTGTCCGATTTTTCGACGACGAAACGCAACCGTTTTTTCTGGAACGAAAACAGGCCCTCGAAACGGTCCTCGTTCGCAACTGGTTTCATTGTATGCGAACGAGCAAGGCGCAGAGGACGGTCAAACGAGTGCGAACGAGACGAAATCACGAAACATCGGAAAAAATAAGTTGTTTTACACGATATTCGACTGTATACTCATAGACATAAAGATTACTTTATTGTATCACAGACCAAAACGAACGGAACGAGCAAGGAGCCGACGACGACGTCGCAATGATCTCATTACGTTCTACGCTCTATTAATATAGCACTAAAGGACATATTCGCGTCAAACAATCTAAGGACTGGTCTCGCGACGAACAAACGCTGGCACTGCTTTAGAGTCTCTGGCACTGCTTTAGAATGAAACGTAAAACGGTCCTATCGTCGCGGAACACAAAACGGTCTTATAAAACGGTTCGTCTTTGCAACGATCACGCCTACTATACAACATAAATAATTAAAATTTAGTTTGCCTAATTAAACAAAAACACGTACAATTAATTATTTCATGACAGCTCTGCGTTATAAAACTGCGATTAATTTTAAAATGGTTTTTGCACTACCTAAAAAATTATGTTTTGGACTTTCTTGCTTTAGTCTGCTGACCCTATAATTATTAATCTTCTCCGGTAGCAGTTATTTTTGGAAAAGCATCTTTGTTCATATAGCCTTGTTCTGCTAACCGACAGTAAACTGCTGGCCTTCCGAGGCGTCCGGTGGAGGCTGCGACGTCAACATCGAGTTCGAGCTAGAGCAAGATCATCTGGTACTTACAGACGTCGTCATCGCGATCCCCCTGCCGTGAGTACCGCGGCAAACTAGGTTTTAACCGGACGGCCTTAGACACCTGATCGATTAAGATGACTTGAGAAAAGATGGTCAGAGTGGAGTTATTTTTCCCCGCTGCCTTTTTCTCCACTACAATACGGCCCGAAGGCAGCGGCTTATATTTTAGATTGACATTCAGCCAAGAGAAATTGATTTGATTATGAATCGGACCAAGCAGCTCATGAACCGAACGACTTGTGGTCATCCGATAAACTGGTCGATTCATGAATTATATTGGACGGCTAACGACCCGCAACTTTGTGAACCGGAGGGTAGATTGAGAGAAAAAAAAATTAATTTTAATAATTTGTAATAACAATCAAATATTTATAAATCTCACAATTTTCATGATTTCCTTGTATATTTCACAGGTCTGAGGTCGTAGGCTAATATGGCAAAATAACATTTTCTTTACAGCTCTGGCAACAGCTCACTGGTAGTGCACCAATGGGAGGGTAACTACACGCAAAAGGGCCGCACTCTGCTCTGGAGTATACCTCAGGTGGACGCGCAGACTAAGACCGGCTCTCTCGAGTTGACGTGAGTCTTTAAACTAGCCTCCTGTTAAATTATTTAGGTGACGATGGTCACACCTTTTTTTGACGCCCTTTTACGCTTGATTTGTAGATTCATCGTCAAACCGATGTCACAGATTATGTCTCGTCGGATAGGGTATAAAACATTTTGGTACCACTAGTATGTTATAACAAGAAAAAAATATGTTTCAATACCTCAGATTTTCTCGTGATGTTTTCTTTAACGGTTAACGAGTGTAGCAAAACTACTGCATATCCACAAATGTACGGATCTTAGAATACAAAGGGTTTGTACGAGCTGAGGCTCGACCCACGACGTCTCGAATGTAAGCCAAGCGTTCTACCGACCACGCAACCACCGCTATACACTCCTATTTATCTCTATCTCCCACAGAGTGACTCCGGCGGTGCCCAACGATTTCTTCCCGCTGACTGTAAATTGGTCTTGCGCGACGAGCTATGCCCTTCTCTCCACGCGACAGGTATTTATTTATTTACTAATACTCTTATTGAACTTAAGGTAACAATGCGACGGACTTATTCCCACGGTAGGTACGACGTACATAGACAGACGGACGGACCGACACACTTTTCTCCATATTAATAAAGTCTCAAATTAGATACATACAACAAGCCACCTATTGTGTAGTGCACCCTTCATCCCCTAATGCGATAGACAATTTACGTACAATAGAAATAAGTGCCATAAGTACATCGGATCTCATTATTTTAAGTGTATTAAGCGAGTTAGTTAATTCCCATTTTTATTCCCTTGCAGAATTACCCTATGTGACTTAGGGACAGACTACAAACAAAACAAAATGAAAGGTTTTATTTGTTCCACAGGTGTCACAGAACGAGGATGGGTCTCCAGTGCCCTACTCTGAAGAGATCGTTCTGCACGCGGATAAATATGAAATAGTTTAGTTGAAATGAAATTATATTAAATTACAAGGTCCGTACGTTTTCAGGGGTCTTAATCCTGAGTATGTTCGTCCCAGTATCTCTCTTGGACTCAATCGCAGATAAAATTGGGGTAAAATTCGGCAATATTTCAAACCCTTTGTACATTAATGGGAGGACGTAAAATTTGTCCTTAGCACGGGTTAGTGCATTAAAAATAAAAATAGTATAAGGACGTAAGTTGACAAGGGTTCAACAATTAAGGCGGGTAATATCCCAGAATCCAGTTGATACGGTATAGTATAACAAATTATTTTGAAACTCTTATACATTTAAAGGCAATAAAAGTTGCTAAAGACTGCCCATTAGGAATCGAAATTACGGACAAAATAACGACGTTAATAAAATTGAAGTCAACCTGTTTTATGTGTATTAAGCAAATTGAAATTTATAAGAATGTTATAAACATTTTCGTTTTACTAGAAATTAAAGTAAGAAATGGTAGAGACAATTTTAACAGATACTGGTACATAATCAATTCGGTTTGAAATAGAACAGCATGGACTCATACATATTATATTACTTTTAATTGGTTTATTATTTACCTATTTGTATTATTTCGTAGTGTACGTTGAACAGTATGGTAGATGTGAACCATTGTATTTGGGAGATGATAAAACGTAAATACTTATAAATACTTATTATGTAAGTAAATATGTTCAATGTACCTAATTCAAAAAATAAAATATCGAAAAATAATGCTTGTGTTTTATTAGCCGCTGTTATAAGCCGCATGAAATAAAATATCTCCGTAGTGCTTAGAAAACACAATTAAAATTAATTGTTTTATGAGAAAAAACAATTACATGTGGTTTATGAGTAATTTTATAGTGTAGTGTAAAGAATAAATATCCTGCCTGCCCGTTCCGGAGCTGCCTTCTGTCGCTATCAACAGTTTTGTTAATACAAAACTCACACAAAACTGTTAATTTTGGAACTTAAATATAATTTTTCTGATTAACCACAATTTTTTGTAAGGAATTAAAATAAGACCCGTCTCTCTGTTTAGTGGAAGAAATCTCTTTCAGAGAATAGCTCGCCTTTGTACATGTTATTTCTTACGTAATAAAGGTTTCGTGTGCAATAAAATATAATAATAACAACTCGTAGGTACGTAAATTTGGCGCCCCCTTAGGTAGTCGCCCGGGCAGGGCGCCGCCCTCGAACCGGGTCTGGTTCGAAGTTGGAAGAATCCTATGAGTATATACAGTGGAGAAGTTGCGACACAGCGCCTCAGGAAACCATATCTTCGGTGCAATTATATACGGATAAGATAACTAGCAAACAACGTGAAATAGTATTTAAAATATTTAATTTTTCGCGCTGTCTCATAACATGACGCGGTTGATTCGTAAGATAAATACATAAAAACGTTAGCTCAAATTGTCGACACGGAAGAAACGGTTATCAGATGAATTGTGTACCTGCGCCTAGGGATGTAAAGCGGTAATATTACTGTCGTAAAATTCGGTAATTTACCATATTTTACGTAAAATATTATATTTTACGGTAAAATTGGGTAAAATATGATTTAACTCTTACTAAGAATACTATTGCGACCGCGCGGCTGCAAATTATGAAAGTTCCGAGTCCGTGCAACAGATGGAGCCAGTCACTCACTGCGACCGATCATCACCATCTTCATGGCTTGTGCGGTTTGCACATTAGCCAGTATCAAGTAATATTTCTTGCGAAACTTTAATTATCATCAATAAATGGTAGGTAATGAATGAGTGATGAATTGATGACAGATGTCGAATGTATGTGATATTTAGTTCAATAAAGATGTGGGACTTTATTGAGACTTCACACGGACTTCTTGAGAGAATATGAAAAGTGATGTTGCACTGTTTTGTTCTATTTGCTATATGGTGGTTAATAATCCACCATTATTACACATTAATATATGCTAAAACACTTATTTCAGACACTTTCACGCTCGTCTCACCCCCCGCCATACTTTTCACCATACATACGTAGCCGGTAATTTTACCGTAATATATATAAATTACCGTAAAATATCCGTATTTTACCAGCTTTTTCGGTAAAATTACGTAATTTTGCAACCCTACCTGCGCCACGTAATTATATCTACATATAAAGTAAGCAAATAAGTTGTAATATTTATGACCATTTCACAACTTCGAAGTACATTCAGCAAAAATGTTCTATGTTTTATTGTGAATATCTAGAGCGCGTACGTAAGATCGAGGTAGCCTGACTGTACTTATGTACACGCATGGAGTTATTCTTATCAATAACTACACATGGCACAACACATCTAACACTACCATTTTAAAAGTATTAGGTACCAGTAGCTCTTATTTTCATTAGTATCTGAACTAAACTGTTCAGAGCCTCTAATTTATTTTCAAATGCAACATACCTACTGAAAAGCAATGGTGATAAGGAGGCTGCTGGCTATCGCATGCTACGTGGTCGGCTGGTGTGGTAACGTACAGTGCTGTAAGTGTGTTAGTTATACACATAAATTCACACCTTTATCGCGAAGGGGTGTATAGAACAGGGTTTGCCACGAACCTGACAAGCCTTTTTGATTTTCATAAAAATGCACGCACTAGAATAAAGAATGGATTTTTATCCAAGGCGGGAACTGGTGACCTTTAGGTACTTTTAAATTGCCTTTTCCCTTGGGGCCCTCACGTAATTTATTAATGGTCCCGTAAGTTTAGTTTATTACGTTAGTCGAAGGTAATGTGACTCAACTGTTTAGTTAACACTGATGAAAATTACACTATTTTTATTTTTAATACACTAACCCGTGCTAAGGAACAAATTTAAAAACCTATTTAGAGGCTAAAAATTTCACCCATGCCGGGATTCGAACCCGCAACCTCTGGCTATCCGTACCAGCGCTCTACCAATTGAGCCAATGGGCGACTCACGGCATCAGTGTTTCGAACCTCTTTACAATATTCTCTGTATTACGTACAGGCAGCGACATCTGACTTAAGCAAATTGCATTACTTATCAAGTACAGTGATATCGTTCCGATGTTAAACCTAACTGCAAAGTAGGTAGTCGGGGCTGTTTTTTGGCACTTGGCTCCCCATTGGCTCAATTGGTAGAGCGCTGGTACGGATAGCCAGAGGTTGCGGGTTCGAATCCCGGCATGGGTGAAATTTTTAGCCTCTAAATAGGTTTTTAAATTTGTTCCTTAGCACGGGTTAGTGTATTAAAAATAAAAACAGTGTAATCATGTGGGTACAGTGATATCGTTCCGATGTTAAACCTAACTGCAAAGTAGGTAGTCGGGGCTGTAAGTAATGCAATTTGCTTAAGTCAGATGTCGCTGCCTGTACGTAATACAGAGAATATTGTAAAGAGGTTCGAAATTTCACTGATGCCGTGAGTCGCCCATTGGCTCAATTGGTAGAGCGCTGGTACGGATAGCCAGAGGTTGCGGGTTCGAATCCCGGCATGGGTGAAATTTTTAGCCTCTAAATAGGTTTTTAAAACTGATGAAAAAGTTTTTACCATTGAGATACTAATGAGAAGAATGTAGGACTAGAAATAGGGGCTTGACAGACGGACATTGAAGTAATCCTAAAAAAAGGGGTTCCGTTTTCTCTTTAGAGGACCAAAGCGCCTATTTGGCGTATTTCGTTGCAAACAGGACGTTTGGCGAAATACGAATAATTTACAAAGGTTGCGTTCAGCTCGAATCCCTCCGCATTAACCTGCACATTTCAGTATACCCTATGATGTGCGAACAGAGCAGCCCTGGGCTATCGGAGCGGGAACCTCGGCCTTGGTTAGCGCGTGTGGTGCCACATCCGGAGTCGGCTTTCGACACGCTTTGCATCGCCTCCTGCATCCATCCGAAAGTCTTCTACACCGCGGCACGGTGCCTCATTGGGTGAGAAAGCTGACCTTCCTTGACAATTCGCAACGCCTACTAAACTAACTTATTCTGATTTCGTCTATGCTCATGCGGTTATTTATAAAAACACATTTTACATTCTACATTGAAATTCAGGCAGGATATAAATTCTTCACGTTGCAAACTGTAGGTACCTATATAAATTCTTCACGTTGAAATAAATTGTTTTTATTGGAACTGAGTGCTTAGTGCGAGTTTTTCAACTACTCGATCGCGTTAACGTAAACTCACATTTCTATGGTATCGAGGAAGCGCCACCTAGCGACAAGTATGGATATTAAAATTGCTGAGTGCGAGTTGTAATGGTTTACGTTGAGAAGTGAACTCGTTTACCAGGCAAAACACGAATAAACGCGAGTGCGAGTTGTACTGTGACAGCGTTTTGCGAGTTTGAACGGATAACTTACTCATACTCACTACTCAATGCTCGATTAACGCGGTAGTAAAGTTATTCGATTGGATCTGTCACACTCGCACTAAGCACTCTGAGAAGCTGTGTATGATACTAAACAGCCTAGATCGGCTAAGACTACAAATGCACATCTGGAAACACGCGGTGGCTGAACGTAGCATAACGTACGTAACAGTGATCATCGCATGTTATTTCAGACTGACTATCGGTTGGGTGGGTGTGGACTACCGCGACCAGTACATCAAAATCAAGGCATTCGTAACAACACGCGGTCCGCCGTACCACGAGAGCGATGGCTTTGCCATCACTGAGAACACCACCGACGGTCAATGGACCACCGTGGCATACTACAAGGGTCCAGCTTTGAGGTAGGTAAGTCCAGAGTAAAAAACTCTGCCCCTTTTTGCACAAACAATCAGCTTGTATTCGTCTTCTGGACATAGGCCTCTCCTAGGGCTGCATAAAATATACTTTATTGCATGTACACCAGGCATACCATAAGAGAGTTAATAAATAACAGTACAATAAGAGTAATTTCTTCCAGACAAACATTGATGGAAAAGAAGAAACTGAAAGACTGGTAGTGCATCTAAACAATATTAGACAAGATATTTTATACAGTTCATACACATACATAAACGGTACATAATTAATATGAAATAAATAAAAATAAACTTATAAAAAAATAGGACATAATATATACGAAAAATATATCCACATAAATACTAAAAAGTTATTTCACAAATAAAAATAATGAACTTACGTTAAGAAAAAACAGTCATTTTGCACTCTGCTCTTAAATATTGCACTTAAATGTTTCCAACTCCTACGATAGTTATATCGTCAGATTGTGACAAGATGTCAATTGATTTGTCCTTATTGTCCGTATTTGCGGGAGAGTCACAGGCACAGAACATGGCTATACGAAATCAGTATGCAACCAATTAAAAAATAATAATTAAAATCTGAAATAAAACATAACCTGACTACTGAGCATAAACTAGGTACAGGCGGGACCCAAATACAAAATTGTGACCGTTACCGGCATACTAGTTAATGCTTTTTTGTGCACGTGTTGTTTAATGCTTGTGCTACCTACCAGCTGCAAGAGCTACAATAAATTTCACGAAAATCAGTCCATTGCTTCTGAGTTTCTTGTTCGGTTTCAGACTTGCTGATTATAGAAACGAGCAAGGTCTAGCCATGATGAAAGTGATGACACTCGTACGTACTTGCATATTATTTTAAGCTTAGGGCCAGTTCAATTATTACGTAAGACAAATTGAACAACTTTTGAACCCCTAGCCACTTCCTAAGATAAAGTGACCGTGGGGGAGTCTAAAGAAACCTTTTACTTTTTAATATACATATATTACATACAAAAATTCTGTATCTCAGAGGCGAGTGGCAATCCCTATCTCTGCCTACCTCTTCAAGCCAGAGGTTTCATATACATATACGGTTGAAATAAATCTTGTTGTTCTTCGTAACAACAAGACGATTTTGATCACTTTCGGACCCCCATGGTAGTCAAAAATGCCGTATCAGATATTTTGTCATCTTTGAACTTTACCAACAGGTGATAACACCAAACGAAGGCCTCGTGAAGACAGCTGAGCTGGACGTCATACTCGACCACAACATGGTCAACAAGAGGTACGATATTCGAAGCCGATACAACGGCGCCTACAAACAATGGGGGTTTCATCCTTGCACTGACAAAGAAGTCGAGGAAGATTTAGACAAATGCAGACAATACATCAAAGTCACTGGAGCCCCCCTTGTCTTCCAGGACAGATCTTCCGGCCAGGATATGGTCATTGGGGTCTCAACCTGGTCCGACTGCTCGAGTCATAAAACAAACTATCCTGTGGTCATCAGTTACATCAGAGGCAAAGAGGAGAAGGACCTGGAATGCGCAAAGTTGATAGCTAAATATGTCGTGCAGCATCCAGCGAAAGGGTACTATGACAAGGTGTGCGGTTCTCGGATAGCCAAGCCTGCAAAGGGCTGGGTTTATGAACAGGAATAAACGAGGCTTACAAGTACTGTAGGCTCCTTTTTTTCTTGGAATTTTTGTTAGTGATTCAGGGTAAATTTTGGTTCAAAACACTTATTATGATATTGGACGATATTATTTTTAAAATTTAAGTGCAATAAAAGTATCAATAAGTACATAAAAAAATATTTGTTTGAAGCGCTCGTAGCCTAGTCGAGATTGGAATCAATCACATGAGTTGAGCAACAACAGGCGCGGTCAGGTGTTGGATGGGTGACCATCCCTTGACTACCCCTAGTGCATTTTATCCGAGCGCTTCTGTGCTTAGCAAGGCACGCTAAGCCGTTGGTGCCGGCTGTCTTATAATGGCAGTCGTTCAGCCATTTCACGAGGCCTTGTGGGCGGCTTGATAAGGCGGCTGCCACTGTCTTACAATCCACCACCAACCCGGTCTTGGCCCCCGTGGTGGAGTATGGCGTAACTGTCCTGCGATCGCAAGCAGGAAGAGATTCGTGCCCCAGCAGTGGGGACATACAAGCCTTGGTATCGATCGATCATGTTCGGTACGGCGTTAGCCAATAATATAAGCCGATAGGTAGCTGATATCAATCTTTATACTTTAAAAGGTATATAAATTTTGATTGAAATTGACCGATTATAAGTAACTACCGTACGGTCAGTACGGTAGTTACTCTCGTTTGTTATTGTTATTGAAAACTATAAAACGAAAACATCGGCTTTTATGTGAAACCCAATTTATTTATTACTTATGTAGGTAAAATACCTGTGCATAAAATAACAAGATTGCTACTTCAAAATTAGACTTAGGAAAACTCTGCTATAGTCTGTTAGCTTTTAGAATATACCTCGGCTACTATCGGATAGAATCGGATATATTCGTGTAATAGAAATATCGAAACTAATATGAAACTTAATTTCGAAATCAGAACTCGATCATCAGTACGTAAGTTGGCGAAAACCGAAGCCTACTCTAGAGCTCAAGGTACGAGTATATTCTAAAAGCTAAAGACTATAGCAAAATGAGATTATAATAAGAATTAAGGGTATGAATATAATGAGGGTTATTTACCTGGGTGATCTGGCCGTGACAATCCATGTATGCTGTAACATAACATCCTAGGGTGGCCCTATACTATTCTAGAGTGGCTCGACCCACCCCCATTCTATCTTCGCCAATGATTCTGGTTTCGATACCCTAGAGCCGCCAAACAGGTAAATAGAACAATGATTTCCTGTGAACAAAATCTTTGCTGTTGATATGTAGGTATGAAAAATTAAAAAAAATAACATGCACAAATCTTACATGCTGTCTGAGAATCCTCTTTGGCGTCATACAATGAAGAGCAGACGTCTGACGATGCGGTTTGATCGCGGCAGACGCTCACAATGTGTCGTGGCTTGAGATGAACACGTTATATATTTAAAAAATGTTGTGTTTAAGATTTTACGAAAGTACTCCACATAGACACAAACGGGGGGGGTGGGCAGCAGCGCCCCCTGCAGTACAATTCCACCGAACTGCGATCCCCAACCCGCATGCCCAGCATTACAGCATTACCCCCTTGCACAACGTGGCGCTCTTTATAATAATAATTTGGCCTTTTTGCATCTACTTAATGAGATGATTTATACAGCGTCCAGTGGTATCCTCACTCACACTAGATGGTTGAAGGGACCACTCCGACGCTGTAGTGCCTGGGACATGGTATTTATAGATGGTTTAGGCTTGCCCAGCACCTATACCATCCTGACAGCTTAGTCGGCCTAGCCCACAGGAAAGACTAGTCAATACGTGTGGAGCCAACCAAGCCGCGGGTTTCCTCACGATGTTTTCCTTCACGGTTAGCGTGTGGTATTGCGACTACAAATTCGCAAATGTACGTAACTTTGAAATTAAACAAAGTCATTGGTACATGCCCGCACTCGGGATCGAACCTGGGGCTCTCGCTTGCCAGTCAATGGTTCTACCCACTGAGCTACCACCACTACTGCTCTTTAGGGGAGGGCTATATCCAGCAGTGGACTAGTATAGCCTGACGACGACGACGACAAATAGGTTCGGTTTCTGAATTGAGAAGTAATAACGTTCTGTTACGCTCTTTTCTGGGAAACTCGAAGAGACAGCACTACCAGTTACCTATTTACTTAGCGAAATTCTCAATTCAGAAACTGGCCCATACTTAAGGATAACCGCATAGTCGAGAAGCACAAGAATTTGAAACAGAAGAAACTGAGCGATGGTTTCAAGCTTTCAATTACGTGGAATCCAGTACTAAATGCAAATCACGCGCCTTATCACCGGATCTGTCCGCGGACGTAGTGAGTATTGTGTGTCGGCCCGCTGCGAAAAACTAAATGTGCCTACCCAAAGTAGGTAATTGACTGTACTCGCCACTTCAGTCGGGAATTAGGGTAATTACGTTCCTAATAAATAATCGCGATTACTCTCCTCTCCACCAATCTGGACTTGCCCCCCGTGGTGGAGTACGGCCTATACCTTCCTCAGGGAAGAGACCCATGCCCCTCGGTGGGCATTGGACTTGAAAATGTTAATGTTTGTCTGTAGCAATTTTATCGAAAATGGTCATGATTGGTCGAACCCATAATGACGTCACAGATAAGTAAATATAACGATCCGAGAACGCGAGAGTTGACGTTTGTTTTTTACTGACCAGTGACGTCACTAATTTCTGTGCGACGCTATATTGCTCAAGATAGCCTTTTGCCGGTTTATTTTAAAAATGTGTAAAAAAAACAATTTTTATTTGCTATACACGAAAGATTTTTAAATTATCACTTCCTGCACCAACACCAACGAAAAATCTGAGAAAATCTGTCAAATAGTGTATTGTGTATACTCCGTTAAGTTTCATAAATTGAGGGATGCGTTATAAACAACGCTTCCCCCACATGAAAGCCTCTGTCTAGTAGGTATCACGTGGTCTAGTGTCACCACGGAGGAATTATATCGCGCGATTTTTTTTCGCAAGCCCGTGCCATATAAGGTGAAAAATCGTAATGCTTAAAACAGTTTTTTGTTTTAAAAATAAATATATTTTAATTTTAATTAAACTACCATACACTTCTAACGGTAGGTAGGTGCAGTCGACAGCACATCAAGCGTTATTTATTTGCTCCAGGCAGATACATTGCTCTTTACAACAAAAAAATATAAGGGACGCTCTGATTGTTTCCATAGAATAGAAAATATGTAAAATTGAACCTTATCTTTAATTAATCATTATGCAACTAAAACTATTTAAACCTCTAATTACACTATGATTGTTCAGGATTATTGAAATTGAATCTAAAACCAGTGTCTGAAAACGAAAATTTGAACTTTTTTTCACTGTTTGCCAAGTCAGTCGCGCTTTTTTCCGTGGTTTGGCTCGTAGTATTTGCTTCTTTCACTTCTGTGTTACCATCGTCTTCTTGGTCGGGTGCTAATTTGAAGTCAAACCTGAATGAACTGTCGCTAGTACTTAGGAAAACTGATTTTCTCAGGAATGTAGCCTTCGGCTGAACAGGACTGTCTGTTATCTTGATTTTCCTTGCCACTGAAATGATCAGAAAAATTGTTAGCAATAACAGCGCCTAATATCAGCCACATTACACATTTTCACTTCATTTTAAATACGGATTATTTTGGCGATTTTGCACAATAATCCGTAGAGCCATAGAGAATACATAATTGCGAAAATCTTCTATATATAAATATATATATATATATATATATATATATATATATATAATTGGTACTGAGTTCAATGGGTTCTTTAGTTAATCTAGTGTTAATATCCATCTCAAGATGATACAAAAATTTACTAAAAAAATACCGAAACTACGAAAATATCGGAACTCCTTGGGTCGCAATCTTTTACGATCGCGAGTCGCGACTGCTTAGATATATGAACTGAGTGAAGAGATTTTGCCGCGATTTTCGCAATTATGTATTCTCTATGGCTCTACGGATTATTGTGCAAAATTGTTTCTATATATATATATAGAAACTTACTCTTAACCAATTTCTTCTCTTCAGCCGCCATCTTGGCGCGATAATCTCCGAAGTGCGTCCGCATCAACTGCCTCTTGCGTACGGTTGGCTGTGTGTTGTTCTTTAGCACCGTCAGCACCTTCCATGCCTCTTGCACTATAACACAAATGGTGAAGTGTGAATAAAACATGACAATTCATGACATATTATGCTGCATTTTTGTAGTGCATCTGGAATTTTTGCAGAGGCGCGCGTTGATGGCTTCCACGCCTTCATATGCAAAAGTATAGCTTCTCTAGTGTTTAGGATTTGCAGCGATAGGAAGTTTCCTGAAGGTTATGCAGCTAAGGTTGACAATCCCTTCTTGAGACACTGGGTGGCAGTGCACATACTGTAGCAAGCATACACGCAACAGTATTCATAGAGGGAGTCCCAGATGGGCCATGCCCGATCCTGATATATTGAATTTTCATAATATTCATGAATTGTAGTTTTTTGTAACATGTTTCACAAAGTTGGGTTACTGTGTAAATGCACTGGGATTCTGGGATTCATTGAAGTCTGGAAAATAACCCGCAATATGCCAATCAACTGTGGTAAGTAAACACCTCAGACACATGGGTTTTCACACTATGTTTTCTTTCAATTAGCAAGTGGCACTGTCACAGAACCTGATCAGGTATTGATCTAATTATAAAACTACAATAAGTTGACCTAATAATCAATTTATCATAGGAAATGTAAATATTAGTTTTAAAATAATTTTGTGAAAATTCAATATAATCTGATATCATTGATTTGACACCAGATGATCAGATTAACTTACTTAATTTTTTGTCAGAAGAGTGTGTGACCAGGTAATCTAAAAAAATATCTGATATCTTTTAGCCAAAAGTAAATAAATACATTTAACTATTAAAGAGTAAGTACTTTAAAGTGCATGTATTATTTAAAAACCTATTTAGAGGCTAAAAATTTCACCCATGCCGGGATTCGAACCCGCAACCTCTGGCTATCCGTACCAGCGCTCTACCAATTGAGCTCAATTGGTAGAGCGCTGGTACGGATAGCCAGAGGTTGCGGGTTCGAATCCCGGCATGGGTGAAATTTTTAGCCTCTAAATAGGTGTTTAAATTTGTTCCTTAGCACGGGTTAGTGCATTAAAAATAAAAATAGTGTAAGCATGTATTATTTGATCATTTATTTTGTTTTAAAGAGAAATAAAAGACTATTGGAGTTTGACCCTCCTTAAAGAATAATAATGTCTTCAGAGGACTCAAGTTTGGATCCAATTCTGGTTTTTGTTCCCGTATGCTGGAGGGCTTGGCAGAGACTAGAACCACTTCCACTGCCACAGTCCTGACAAATCTGGTTCATCAAAATTATAGCATAATTTGTCATCTACTGCATTTTATTACATCACTACTTTACCCACCAACCAACTGGATTACATTATTGGTTGTAATTTATTTAGGTGTTACAGTAGGAACATCATTTGCTAAGTTAAGAAAATCTACGAACCTGAGTAACTCAAACTCGTCAGGCGTAATTCTATCACATTTGCAGCATAACGAGAAGAGTTTTATATCAGCACAACTTTGTTTTCAATTCTGCTTTATACTAGACTATGAGTTTGTTCGAAATCGATGTTTTTTTGAGTTTGGGAGTAACGTAATTGATATTATTGTTTTACTTACATTGTTTTTCGGATCCCTTTTTCTCCATCAAGGTTCGCTCAAGCTGTTGGATGCACCAGCATAATTCAAGTTGGAATTGCCGCGCGGTTTCTTCTGGGTCTGCGCCATCTGATACGTTGTCTTCAACCCTGACGGGCTTCTGTATGGAGTTGGCTTTTCCCTTGGCGTGCAGTTTTGTTGCTTTCGGCATGTTAATGATAGTTTATTGGATTTCTAGAACAAGAAACAGTGGACATTAGCACTCGAGCACATTTGTTTTGCTTTTTTGACGTTTTTTTCTTTTTTTTTTTTTTTTTTAGTTCGTCCCGCAAGGAACCGGCTAAGGTCTTAGACCATGCTGCCACGTCTTTGGTTTTTGTTCTTCATTATGAGTTTTTGGGAGGTTAGTCTTCAGTATAATAAATTTTTATGCTGCCATGTCTTTGGTTTCTATTCTTATGACGTTTTTTTCTTTCATTCTTTTTTTTTTTTAATATTAGGTTTATTTCTTTCATAATATAGAGTAGAACTTACTCCCTCTACGATTTCTTTCTTTCGGTTGTTATTCACAGATTATGCTTACTCAGCTCGTATTCTTGTCTGTTATGTAGCATGACTAGCACGAAACTTAATGATGGACAACTTCCGGTGTTTTGACGGTTGGCATAATCGAAAAAATCCTAACCTGTGGAAAAAAATTGTCTGTGATCTAACCTGAAAATCATTACTTTCGGGCGGATTTCTGTGCAAAATATTTGTAGGAAATAGTATGCCGCTTGGAAAATTCGGTAAAATTACAGTCTCCTGGTGAGTAGGTACCATACTACAACATTTTGGTTGTTCTTTCGCGACACAGCAACAATTTTTATCACAAGTTTTTCTATAGTTGATAGGTTAGGCCGAGTAAATCAGATCTACTTCTCTACTACTTGCAGAACAATAGATAGGTACAAGCATTTCTGATAAATTCCTCATAATTTTGTAAGGCCCAAGCTGTTGACCAATGATGAAAGACAGGCCTATCGCTAGGCATTATTACCCCAAAAGGATTCCTGTAAGTAACTCACTGGTTTCCTCCGCACAGGGTCTCCTAGCGAGGGAACCAGGGTTGCACCTACTACAGGTTGAGCCACTAATTTTAATATCAAGTTATTTGTAATACCTAGACTTAGTCTCTAACCCTAAATTATCTAAGAAGCAAATAAATGAACAAAGTATAAAAGAAATAAAAAAAAATAAGTTAGTTTCATCAATAATTGAAGAACGTAACTGCATACCTTCTTTTTCTATTACTGAAACATGGTAGTATTGTGTGAGTGAGTGGCAAATAGTTTATAAAGCACATTTTTTTAATTAGCTTTAAAACTTCATCAGAGCCCCTAACACTAGATTACATTTATTCTGAATTTCTATTTTTAAATCATAGCAGACCCTAAAGTGAAAAGAGCACTAAATGGAAATCACTTGCCTGCTGAGTATATGTATTTTCTGTTGTGAGTGACTAAGTAGTTGTTCTGTGGTCATATAATATTGGTTATGTGTGATTTTAGGCTCGGAATAACAGTGATCAGTCTCAGCTTGCTTGTGGTATCACGGAACACCATCAATGCCCGTCGCCTTGAGAACATGAGATCGAGGGAACGCATGCGCAGATCTAACGAAGGAGAATACCCTGACTCGTACAGAAAGCTGTGAAATTATAAAAGGTACATTTATGCAAGTTTATGATTTGTACTCGTAATTCCACTGGCTAACAGTGGAGGAAAATATTGTGACATACAATCTGGACAACTGGACAAAGGCCCCTTCCACAGGCCCCTTCCTTTGACTTGGCTATCTAACACAGTTAACTACTGTCACTGTCAAAATGCAAGTACAGAACTCAATTGATATTTGCTTTTTAGTCCCATGCACATCCCATGTTATATTCTTGCTATAAAAGGTGCCATGTATATGAATACAATTTATCTTATTATTTAAAATTATCCTTTATTTACGTTTTTTTATGAAATTTTGTTTTATATAATTATCTGTTATTTGCATTTTTATGTATACTAAAGTGTTCTCTGCTTATCTATTTATGGACAAATGCATATCTCTACTTAATGTCTTCTATCACAAACCACCTGCCATTTTGTTTGTATCCACAGCGTCGACCTAGTGAATTTGACAAAAAACCTCCAGTAGTTATTTAAAAAGGAACCTATATAAACCTAAAATGGCAGCCCAAATGTTGGACCCGGCTAAAATGCAGCTGGTGCAAGATTTGGAGATAGAAATGATGTCAGACATGTACAACCGACTAGTGGCCGCATGCCACCGCAAATGCATCCCCATCAAATACCAGCAGGCCGAGCTAGGTAAGTGAGAAAGTTACTGAGTTGAGCTTCTGCTTCTGTAATACAATGCGTATACCTCAGATATAGACCTTGGTCCGTGACCGATAATACAGCACCTGTGCCCATGTTGGATGTGTCAGTCATGAGTATCTGCAGAAAATGTGAAAGACAAATCTCATCAGGGTCACCTCTTTGGCGCTATATGTCGACTACGCCAATTAAAGTCTGCAGAATAGAAACAGTGTTGGACACACATTTGTTAACTGATGGATATTTGTGAACACAGCGATTTCCTACTCTCATTTTTCACACCAAATATTTCTCCTAACCGCTTTCCCTACCCTTTGGCCAAGCTCAGCTTCCGTCCCGAGCCGATAGTATCATCATAATCATATAAACCACGATCGTGGTTTAACAAGTGTACAAGAAACAGATGGTTATAGCTTTAAGTCAAGTCCAACTTCCATCAAGCGTTTCTGCTGGTTCTCTACTGGAAAACCTTTTTACGCTAACTTTTAAGTGGGCCGATTGATTTTCAGGAAAAGGCGAGTCGGTCTGCTTGGACCGCTGTGTGGCTAAGTATCTTGACGTCCACGAGCGCATCGGAAAGAAACTGTCCAATATGTCTCAGGGAGAGGAAGACCTGACCAATATGAACATGCCTGAGAAAAAGTAACCTCGCCTCTCCTGTGTAGTATAGTTGTAATTTAAATATGTGTGCTGAGCGCAATTTCAGCGGTGAAATTGGACTCGCTTTATTCTAGAACTCCAAATGGAGCATCGAAAACAGTTTAGCGACTAATCGCGGTCAGTTCGATGTTTGTGATATCGGCCGTCTAGTGTATTTGCACAAATTTAGCATCCTCTGGAGTTACTCCAACCAGAGCCCTGTTACATACCACTGCAATTTATTGTTTGCTAAGACACTGATATACATTGCAAGGACGATTAACCCACACATGTAGGAAGACTCGACTGCGCAATGTATTCCTCCTGCGTAACCAGTTACGAGGGTGGCCGGAGGTTTTAATAAATGGAACCGAGCGAGAACGAAGTTTACAAGTTGTGGGCTTAATGCAGCGATCGTGCCATCTCATTCAACTGGAGTTAAATAAGCAGTATCTAATGCCAAATTAATGCAGAGCATTTTAGTTAGTTAATATGCCTGCAGCATTGCTAATACCTATGCCCAAGCTGGATGGCAGGAGCAACTAACAATAAACGGAAGGAATCCGCTCATGTAGCCCTGTCATGGGCTTTTGTTTGGGAATATTGCCAATATGCCCGGTATCGTACATGCAAATTGCACGGTACAGTCAACACCATCAACCTTAACCCTTGTGATATCAACCTTTTGTATGTCCTCACTGCTGGGGCACAGGTCTCTTCCTGCATCGCGGGAAGGTTAGGCTATACTCCTCCAAGGGGGCCAAGTCCGGGATGGTGGAGGATTGTAAGACAGTGGCGGGCCTACTGTCAGAAGTTATCAAGCCGCCCTTAAGGCCTCTGACATGACTGCTGTTAAGTAACCCTTGTGCACTCAAAATTTCGGGCGACTCTGCAACTGAAATGGTAGGTTGACCTGCTGTGGACTGTACATCAATAATAATGATAACGCGGGGGTCGCTAAATTTGTGCAAAAACCAGATTTTATAGACCTGTTGACGAGAAGTGAATCAATTGGATGCATCGCGTGGTATGTGATCAGAGTATAAACGAAACGCGAATGCGGTTGAAGGTAGTCATCATAAGGCCCTTATAGAGACAACATTGTTTGTACATGCTTTGATGAAACGATGTGCACGCTAAATTCATTTGTCGTCAGAAGACCTACTGTGTGATTTCATTCTCCAAGGCATATTGAAGGTTATATCGGTTGGCATTAATTATAGCGCGTAGGTACCTACAAAGGCTTTGTTTAAGTCAATATAGTTAATGGATGCATTTTATTTCGTTTTTACGCGTAGTTCGGTGGATCGACGTAGATTATTAGTTGTGGAATTAGAGTTGTTGAATAAAAACGAGTTACATAAATACGAAGCCATTTTATTCACGAAATAATAAAACAACACAATAGTTATATCACACTCTCTTCTAAACCTAAGTAACTATATCTACAAACTAAAAGACGACCATTTAATGCAATTTACTTTTAACTGGAACTTGGTCGGAATAGCCGAACGCGTATCCGGGGTTGTAGCTTTTGATAAGTGTCCCCAAAATATAGACGTTGGTGCAGAAGAACATAACTCCAGCCATCCATATGTGGACAAAGACGCACTGTCCCAAAAACTCCAAGAAATAGGCGTAGAACAGCCAAAATCCTTGCGCGAAGAACCAAGTGACTGTCAAGAGAATAGCTAACTTTGGTCTCATTCTGAAATTGTGGACAACCAGCGGCAACAACGACAGGAACCAGACAAAGTATTGCGACGTCATAACGCTGTTGTAGGCTACCAAGACCACAGCTTGGCAAAACATTGCGAAGGGCAAAGTCCTCGCCTCGCAACCGAACGTTAGGCTCAAGGCGAAAAGGACTATGAATTCGAACACCTGACCGATAAGTCTGACCACGTCGAAGACCATCTCGTTGGCCGTCAAATACTGATAGTAGAAGAGCACTGAGAAGTTGTGGCGCGTATCCTTCCGCGTAGCGTGATAGATGTAAGTCTCGAAAAGAAACTCATACCCGTAAAGATAGTACATGAGCCAAGTAAGTGAAAACAAGGAAACAACGCAACTAATCGTCAAAACAATCTGTTTCCTGTTCGGCATCAAAGACAGAAGGCCGTCTTTGATGCTAGTGTTCCTCGTGATACTATATTCCCCTAGAGATAAATACATCGGAAAACTAAACGCCAATGGATATAGTCGCAAATGTATAGACATGCCGAGCAGAAAACCCGAAATCACATACTTTGTCAGGCCTCTGATAAGCTCGGTCTGTAAGAATAACGTCGATAGTATGATCAGAAAGCACGGCACGGAGTCTGCGTTGCCTCTGGTAGATATCGCTATACTCAGAGGGTTGTACAACCAAAACAGGGAACAGTACTTAGATATCTTTGACACAGTTCCTGTATCTTTGATTCCCTTTATATGACACTCTACAAGATACTTCACAGCTATCGCTACTAAGATGTCAAAAAATGAGAAGAGAAATTTCCCAAAGTTGGGATGGAATAAGATATTTGGCGTCATAAGGTACGCTATGACAGGGCTGTATCTATAAGTGTGCCGTTTATAAGGGGATTGGCCACTGACGACATGCCTCGCGGCGTCGGTGAAGACCTTAAAGTCAACATCTGTATAAGGCACGTCGTACGTTTCATCATGATAATAGGCGTAGAAAATTAACACCAACCTGACGATGGCACCTAATACCAAATGCCATAAATAAGACGAATCAAGAAAACGCTTGAAAGCCTGCATTTTACAGTCTAGTTTTCATGTCTCTGGCTGCGGATTGTAGACAAGTCTTAAACTCCTGGAATTCTTTACTGCACTCTTCTTTCTTGACGTCCTCTTTGAGAAGCACACAGCGTGCGTACAACGTCGCCTGCTTGGAGCACTTGGCAAATACTAAGGGATACTTGGCGAAACGTTCCTTAGCTTTATTCACGGCGTCCATGTTAGTTAACGCTTTCTCTCCGTATACAGCAACGTGGTCGGTGGCTCTTCGAAGTCAAACTCTTCGCGCGGCGCGATGAATATGTCGTAAAGAGGCTTGGAGAAAAATATACCGAGGCCCAGTGTGGTGAAGGTGATCTGAAAAGTCTTCGGATATCTGTACACCCAACTCCGCTTTCCTAGGGGCTGGCTGCGGCGGTAGCCTCTGTCCATCTCACTTCTGCAATGGTGATAGAAAAGGAGTGATAATCAAGAATTACCTATTACCAATTTAATAAAGAATAACCTAGAATCGGGCAAAGACGGGATGCCAAAGAAACGATGGTAAGGTATCAACCGCTTATTTACAGCATGAACCTTAACCGCTGCGCACTCTAATCATACAATAAAATTGTTACGCTCAATTTTGCGACTGAAATGTGAACTTGGACTTGCTGTGGTGGTACTCTTAAACAACCCAACTGGAAATACTTTTGTGTCATTGTAAGGGCTAGTCTCAGTGTTACAAAAATTTACAGAGTGAATTGGAGCTCTAAAGGAGAGGTAAGTTTGTAGCACTGGGGCACGTCATGGCTACGTAAAGTATAATCTGAGATTCGCACCGTTCCGTTCGCGAGCCTTATTTTGTGTTGTCACTACCGAGGGTGGCGGTAAACATTCAGCTAAAATTGCGTTACGTCTCGTCAAATGGATTTGCACATTCCCGCCTCTTGGGGTTTCAGCAATTGCCCATTTTAGGGATAACCCAGTACGCTCTCACCTCCTTCTTCTTCGGAGGTACGTCGGTGGCCGGCGAGAAGACGCGAGGCTCTAGGGAATATCCGTCGCAGACCAACGATCTCGGCTTGAACTTTAGGCAGCACTGGCGCATACTCTCGAACACTCGCGCGCAGCGTATCTCCTGGAAGTCGTTTTCTGGAAGGGGAACGGTCATTCAGCCTCGAGATACGAATAAAAAGCGGGTGTGGATGTGTCGGGTTGACACAGCCGTTGATTTAACGTGAAACGTCTATAAGTGAGCGTTAATTTTTGGATCAAACTGAATGAATGAGTTACGTGGCAGTGGCGGCATCTAGCGGCAGGAGTAATTGGATCTGAGTAGTGGCACAGAGAGTTATTTTTAATAGTGGGATACCTAATAGTGGGATAAAGCTTTTATCATGACTTAGTGCTCCCCTAGCAGTTAGGAGTAATTTAGTTATTTATGTTGTTTTCAACTCAACTACAAACATATCTATCTACATTATACCACTGTTTTAGAGAAAAAAAAACAAAGGGAGAAAGAAACATTTGTAATAAAGATGCGGTGTTTCGGTCTCTGACTCACAACACAATCACCGATTTCTTGTCTGTCTGATAGTTTGTTTGGCCGTGTAGGTATCACGGAAAACTACTGCATCTAATTTGAGACTTTTTGTGTTAAAAAGTTATGATTACACCTGGTATATTTTTACAAGACTGCGTCCAAGCCCAGATTGAGGGTAATTTGTATGGCGTTGATGAAGCCAAAGAGATCTGTCGGGATCGTGGCTAGTGGCAGACCCTGGTCTCTGCCATCCCCTCCGGGATACAGGCGTAAGTGTTTTTTAAAGAAATGTGCTTACTCCTTCTTCGACTTCGTCATCTATCGTAAGAAGACGTCTAGGATGCACCGAGTTTGCCCAGACGAAGCCTGTTCACACGCGTCGTAAAGTGGTTGTTATAAGTGTTCGGAAACGGGCGACGGCTATTGTGTTCCACACTGGCTGTACGCATGTGGCTACTTTCCTCTACTTAACGATATATAAATGAATTGCACAGACTACAAGTAGTAACAAAGTTACAGTCGAGGCGACATGTTTTCGTTGCACGCTGTTTGCACGTAAGTGACCTCCTACTACCGAACTGTAAGGGGTTTCAAGAACGGGAAGTAAGAAAAGAAAAGGTTTTAAGAAATGGCTTTCTTAGTTCATTATGTGCGATACCGAGATGCGACGATTGCTACATTATAGTGACAGCCTAAGTACTGCGCATCTATTGTGTTACTTTCCACTAGGTGACGAAGATAAGGACGTGATTAACGACTATGATAGACAAACGATATGGTTGATTGGATGACGTCAATTTTCAGTACGTCAGCGCTTGGAAACTCCCATCAGCGTGATGATTACGCCCACACACCCTTTCTAAGAGAAGGTCTAGATGCACCTGGCACTGACTGAAAATCAGCGCTGAAGGCTTGTCCATCAGCATATTGCTGAGTCAGTTGCCATTTATAGCAGCAGTGACACGCCGTGACCTTTCGTTTTTCTTCCTTTTCTTTGTTTCTTGTGAATGTTATGTTTAGTAATATGTTTTAAGTTTGTTACTGTGGCGTGTGCACTGTTTCTATAATAAATGGTTTTCTTCTTCTTCTATGCATGTCTTGAATTACCTATGTCATTCAGACAGGGGAAATGGGTCAAATTTGTGGTACGCCTTTGCCTACTCCTGTGGTTTAAGTAGATTTCTGCTCTTGTTTTTTAAAAAAAATATTACACAAAATAATCGTACTTCAATAGTGGATAATAGTGGACTCTTTGTTCAATACGCAAAACATTGTTTTAATTATTACTAAGTACTAGTTTCCCCTAGCAACGAAAATGTTTTGCGCATACAATGTTTTGTAAGGTAATGTTTTTTGATAGGAGACTCCTTTTACTCCCTCTACGCTCCTTTGCTTATACGAAGTTTGTGTACATTCAGAATTTCTTATTATGAAGAATACCCGTCTAAGTAGAACTTTACATATTTGTATCGAAGAATATTATTTAGCGGAATAATCATTTGCCAACTTTTCTTATATTTTTTTTAATTTCCCAACCTTGCAGTTGCCAACTGTTTGTTTGGTTTGCTTTTTATAATGACGAATTTCAAAATGCCAACTTTAAGGTAGCATATATTATACTTAGCGTAATATTCATTCAGTCGACCGAAATTTTTTCTGCAAAAAGGCAGAGAACCTTTTGTCTCATGTTCAACCTAACACGCTCTTTCGCGCTCCGCTACGCTAAGCGCTTCGTCGCACCTATATTTTTGTTGTCGCAGATTGAGTCTCGTCGGCCACCCCTCTAGCCAATCGTAGTAATATTTTTCTTAAATAAAAATACATGTAAACATTGTTTTTTATCATTATATCAATGTACGAAAAGGGAACTGTTACACTGACGAAACGTTATTCATCTAATAGTTGTTTGGCCTAGTAAAAGACTTGATAAATAATGAATACCCAAAACGTTTTGTGTCATTATAATAATCAGCTTAACAATAATCCTACCAAATGAAACGTTGACATACAAAAATTTGTAAATCGTTTTTGTCAAAGTGAAAATTATGTGAACGTTGGTTGGCAAATGATAATCAGCGTAACAATTTTCTGCGAAAAGGCAGGATACCCACAGAGACACCTAGTTTGGGACCAAGTGACTGATGCGTGGAAGTTATTGTTATTTTAGGCTATGCTTTAGGTACAGTCATCAGCCGGTCAACCAATGTTAAATACTAATGCACACGCATGAAAAGCTCGACGTGTTGTCAACTGTACAGACAGGAAGTTGTTTCTCCAAACGGAAGTCAGCAATCAGTGGATCATCTACTTACTCTAGGTCCACAAATAAATAAATCGTTGATGGAAATCTTTTTTGTTTAATATGTAATTTAGAGTTTGTCAAGTTATCGTAGGAATACCACTCGCTAACTGGGAAGAAAAGCAGCGTGTTCAAATATCTCACCGCCAATCCGCGGTGGGCACGCGGGGTAATTAATCCCATATTCTCTCTCTCTCTCTCTCTCTCTCTCTGAGAGGTCTGTGCCTTGAAGTGACACGTAAATAGGCTACATAAAAAAAGACCTATAAATAAAAAACCGATCTCTCGGAGTCTGTTGGTTTTTTTTATCTTTAAAATAAGCAAAGCAATGTCTGTCATGTTGTTTGCTCGCCCGAGGTCATTCATCCATAATAATCATTAATTCAAGAAGACTATCAGTCCCTTTTCTCAATTTCTCGGCTTTGATAGTCTATAAATTTAACAACCAAGAAAATGAAAGAAATAATACACAATAATATGTCATGTATTGAAATAACAAAGCCTTTAAAACTCTTTGTAGCCACCGGTTTCCCGTAAGCTAACAACGTGTTGAAGCTAACAATGTGTTGTGTTCAGTTGACAAGTACTTGCAAACTAACAACAGATTATTAGTATAAAAAAATCGGACAAGGACTCACCCACCATGGGTTCCGTACCAAATTGTGCTTACAAATAACGGCCGCATTTAATCCGTGCTTACATATTACAAAATAAAATAGTTCAGGAATCGAGCCTTGCAGTTTTTTCAGAGCTTTTCCCAATCTTCGAAGACTTTTTTTTGTGATTTAATTACAAATGTAATTTAATCATAATTTATAGTAGGTATAGTTTTCAGATTTCCCTGTACTTGTAGGATAAGACGATATTACCTGCCAAATTTCATAGTACTTGGTCAACGAAAAGTACCTACCCTATTAATATTGTAGATTTTTTGCGGCATAAACGAATCTTACGCTAACTTAGAAGGTTGGAGGATGGTTTTAACTCGATAACTCCTCCCGTTCCCGAGATAAAGGGTCTTGACAGACAATCAGACGGCGGAGTGACAACAATTTTTTTTTAAGTTCTGTAGGTACCTTCTATTAACTCTTACATAGTAAAGTTATGTTTAGCTGTATCATACAATATTAAAAACCTATTTAGAGGCTAAAAATTCCACCCATGCCGGGACTTTTTAAAATTGTAGTGCAATAAAAAAAAGAATGTATCATACAAGTTTTGGTATGAAACAGCTAAAACATTTTTCAAATTAATTTTAATTAATTTTTGTATCACAAAACAACATAGTGAGCTTGTAATCTGACTAACGTGTGACTGATGACACGTGTCGTGCTATATTGATGAGAACCGAAACACATCATCAGGCCACATAATATATTCAAATAAGACTATTTGGCGTCTCGTATTTTTATTTGTACTCTAGTATGATAATGTGGCGTGATCTGCTTTTACATATGGATCGAATAGTTCTCCTTACGTAAATAGGTACGTACCTACTTAATAAAGAAGCTAAATAAAAGTTAACAAAAGAATAACAATCTAACATAAATTGTCCTTAACACGGGTTAGTGCATTAAAAAAATAATCTATTTTAACATACTTTATTTCCAACTTGTTTTGATCATAGTAAAAGTTGTTTTAAATCGACGTAGAAAAAGCCCTCGTTTTCAGATGTAGATAGATAGAGAACACTTTATTGTACATAAAAAAGGAAATTACACAGATATTTCTTAACCTAAGAGTACAGACGGCGGCCTTATCACTAAAAGTGATCTCTTCCATACATCCAGATGTATGTATGTGGATGTTTGATTTGGTTATACCAGTGTGTATCAGTGAAAAAAGACACTGATCCTTTCGCACGCTTCGGGGAGATAAATCTATTTTAATGTCAGAACGGCGATGGTGCGGGCGACACTCGTTACGTAACAAGCTCCTCAATGCTAACGAGCTCGTTTGTAGCCGCGTATAGTTACGTAAAATGATTTGCCAAATAATCTGTCTCGCGTTAACTTTAATAATAACTTCGTATGGATAAAACACAATCACCTGTTCTGGCCCTAGTGTAATACTTACATACTTTTTCAATTGAATGATATGCAAGATGATAGTTGCTATTATCTCTATTTGGTACCTAGTGTACAAAACGAAAGCAGTACAATGTATTGAGTATAACTCGCGCAAATTAATTAGGTATCACTCGCGTAGAAGATCGAGTCGCGCGACTTTGCCGAGTAACCAGCACGGGGGGCGATTTAAATATGGTCGTTCAGTAGAGTTAATATTAGTTCGGTAATGGTTATTTAGCGAGAAGCGCTCGTGGCTTAGTGGAACCGAGTAATTAAGGCGCGGTCAGGTGCTAGATTCGTGACTGTCCTGTCATTACCGCTAGTGGCATTTTTTCAGAGTGCTTCGCAAGGCACGTTAAGACGTTGGTGCCGGCTGTCATGCAATGGCAGTCGTTAAGCCATATCAGAGGTCTTGTGTGCGGCTAGATAACTTCTGACAGTAAGGCACGCCACTGACTTACAATCGTCCACCAACCCGGACTGGACCCCCGTGGAGGAGTATGGATGGCCTAACCTTCCTGCGATGCAGGAACACACCCGTGGGGACATACAAAGGGTTGTATCAATGGTAATTTTATTAAGACTGTGGTAGGTAGTTTCTAACCACACCCACTCCCACTGGTATAACCAGTGCAATTTTTTCACGGGAGATGCATATTTATTGTCGCGCTAATATAATTATTTTTAATAACTACGTAACTATGGCATATTCATTATGCAAGCTTACAAATTGCCCAAACTCATGGTGTAGAATAGATGGAGGTTTGTGTCAAAGGAGCGTGTCAAACACCCTTGGCGCGAACGTAACCAGAAAATTAAGATAATTCTGGAATATACTGTACTGAGATAAGAAAACAAACATAAAATTATTGCAGAGATACAGTTACATGAGAGAGAGAAATCCCTTGAAAATTCACGCTAGGGTGCATTCTGGGAAACGTATGTCCGAGAATTTACCCTAAGCTGGCTAAATAATAGGAATCTTTATCTATACTTATTTCCAATTTATCACCTCGAAAATGTACAGTTCTTGAAATGTACAATGTAGTAGTCACTAGTAATGTACTTTTACGGAACACTTGTTATGAAGAGCATATAAAACAATAATTGTTTAGATAGTAACCTCTTCTGATAACTTATTAATTATCTACTATTGTCTATTAGGAAAAAAACTGTTCTACGATTCCATTAGACTTACCAATCACATTTTATTTCTTGTTTGTTTTTGTTGACTATTATCAAATCTATTCGTACGAGTATACTAACCTAACAATTATAATATGTGCTCTGGTGTACGTACAATAAAGAATACTATTATCTTATCTAAACAATCATACACATATTAGGTTCCTATGATTGACAAGCTTAACTGTACCTAGGGTGAAAAATCGGAACAAGAATCTAAAATAAATTCCATTCTTTAACCTAGCATAGAGTAAATACTCAATTCTGAATTTAATTCTTCTTGTTAACTAAAAATATGTAACCATTGCATCCTGATTTTCAAGGTCCTCTCCAACACCAAGGTCCCGCCTATAGTTTGTGAGATCTGAGGGACAAGACTATATTTTTTTTAATTATTTCTTTTACAAATTCCACGCTCGATCTACAGTAGATTTATGTAAAATAGGAAAATCTTAGTAAGCCACGCGTGCCCACCGCGGATTGGCAATCTCAAGCACTGAGGTATTTGAACATTTCAGACACTCAGAATTCCTCACTCAACTCAGTAATATCGATGGATATAAGTCTGAGAAAAATGTAATAAAATAAACGTTTATAATATTACGGGGGACGTAGGATACACAACATTAAGGCCCGGTTTCTGAATTGAGAATTTCAAAAAGTTAAAAAAATACTTAAGTAAGGTTTTGTCACGCTCTTTTCTGGGAAATTTGATGAGAAAGCACAACAGTTAACTATTTAATTGACAAAATTCTCAATACAGAAACTGGCCCTTATTTCGCGAATCCCAAGCGTGGTCCCACGGTCCTTATAAAAACATCGGGGTTCTATAAATAAAAAGCGAAACTTTTAGCAATTTATACATATATTTTATTTAACGGTATGATAATATAATCGACATGCGCTCCTAATCTCAATACAAAAAGAAAAGTAAGTATTTTATACAATACGAACGACAGTTCTATAAAATCAAATAATCTTTAGATAATAACAGAATAATCGTTTAGACAACGTGGACTTCGCCTAATATACATAAACATATTTTGATTCGTTCCACGTGACGGCAGATGGCATTGAATCAAAATGATTCCGACTGGTTCACTAATCAGATTTTTAACATAGAACCATTAGGAAAACATGCCATCCACCATCAGTAAGACAAAACAATTCATTAATTTAATACTTAATTTATTACAAAGTATAATATTTATTTCCATAATTACAGTGTTTTTTTTATTATAGTATACTTTTTACAGACATTAGTCTTTTTAATTAGATTCGTCACTCTTTGATTTTGCTAACGCTACGCTCTATCGTAGTGAATGAAAGCTGTTTAATATTTCGATATTTGGTCAAATCGTGACCTAGATTTCTGTCGAGTACATAACATGTAAAAAATACCATAAACAAAACGCTTAAAAATAAAATTTATGCATTTGCAAAATTAAAATGCATTTAAAATTGTATTGTACATTCAAATACAGAATTAATTAAGAACCTACCTAACCGTTAGATATGAGAGTGTAATGTACATTTATCATCAAGAGCTTATCTACTTTTTTTTTATTCATTGTAACGATTTCCTTCGACCTGGATTCCACAACTGCACAACTGGCTAAAATGATGTGCACACTTAAATGAGAGCCGACTTAAAAAGATTAATTTAAATATTTTATTATTGTGAAGTAGATCATTAAAGGTGCTATGCTGCAGAAATTACATGTCACTGTTAAGCTCTGGAAATACCTCTTCTTTACAAAATACCTATACTTGCAAAACGTTGACAGCCCACGGTTACAACAAGGCGGAGGCCCTGCAAGGACAATTCCCATGCAAACACACTTTGGTTTTAATTCACAAACGACATGCCGACGACGTCAACTTTCTAAGCGCTTCCGTGCTTCGTAAGGCAAGTTAAGCAGTTTTCCGAGCGCTTCCGTGCTTCGCAAGGCCCGTTAAGCCGTTGGTGCCGGCTGTCATGTAATGGCAGTCGTTAAGCCCTGTCTGAGGCCTTAAGGCTCGCCACTGTCTTACAATCCTGACCCGGACTTGGTCCCCGTGACGGAGTATGGCCTAACCTTGAGACCCGTGCCGCAGCAGTGGGGACATACAAGGGACATATTACATGACGATGTCAGTGAAAGTATATCAATGCTTACAGGACACATATCAAGGTTTGCTCGTTCTTACAACAGAATAACAGCACAAAAAAGAAATCATAAGATGTTTCATGGAAACTATTCATAAGGCTATCATTTCTTTTTGATAAGTTTATTTGCGATTGTAAGACCCAACGGCGGATTGTGTCCTGCAAACGTATTGGCAGAGTTTTATTGAGATCACATTATGGAGCTGCTCGGATGAGCCACCAATGTAAACAGAACAATTTGATTTTTTTTAAACGTCTTGCATAAAGAGAAAATAGTGAAAATGCTAATCTACTTCTGAAAGCATTATTATGTAATCGGCCGTTTTTAGAGGAATTTGATAACACCTAGGTACCTATTGACCCTAGGTTTTAGGCTGCAGGTTCTAAATATTGCAAAAAATGAGAATAACAAGATATTAGTATTACATGGTATTACGCACACTGCAAAAACGTAATTTACATGGTATTATTATTTTTCGAATTAAGAAAGGAATTTTACATTGGAGAGAGATTGAGAGGATGAAGGAATACATCGAGCGAATGTGGGTGTAAGGGCCGGTGAGGGACGTCCCAGGCGGACACACTTCGACCAAACAGTGGACGTATTTTAAAAACCTATTTAGAGACAAAAAAAATCCACCCATGCCGGGATTCGAACCCGCTACCTCTGGCTATCCGTGGATGTATTAGTAAAGGGCAAGACAAAAATTACCCAAAACTGGCGTGCCTGCAAGCAACGACTAACGAATGTTGATGAAGCGATAGGCGAAAGTGATCTTTCAGGATCGTGGCAAATGGCAGACCCTAGTCTCTGCCTCCCCTTCACGATACAGGCGTGAGTTTACGGTATGTTCATTTTTGCCATTGCCATTAGCATCTAGTCCCCTCCCCCCTCATGTCTAGAGTGACTCACTGCGCGGTCCTGTGCCGTCTGTAGGTATATTGTGTTTCAATTGGTGTCATTTCGACTTCGTCAATTGTACCAATTGATTTCACCGCCGCATATTGTCTGTGCTTTACATACAACGCCAAATGACGCCAAAAAGTTAAGCTTGGTTGCGGACCATGGCGGGAAACGCTGGCTATCAGGTTTGCAGATTAAAATGATTACGTATGACGCAATTTGGACGTGGTGCGAGTTTTGTGTGAATTACACGGTATTCGCTCTGTACCTAAATAAGGGAAATACGAGCGATGCCTCGTAACTCAATCAGGTTGGGGCGTGAGTGTGCAGAGTATGTAACGAACTCGCATTTTGGGCTCATAAGACTGTGATGGCAAAAGAATGTCATCAGTTACAATACCACTGAAACCGGTTTTTTCCAACGAGTAACACACTTTTAAGTGGTGTTCTTTCCATATGATACTATCTATCTATCTATAATCAGCCCACATCAACCCACTGCTGGGCATAGGCCTCCTTTTTATTGCGCCATTCCTCACGGTCCTGTGCTAACCTGATCCATCTCAGACCCGCAACCCTCACGATGTCGTCTGACTATCGTGTCGGTGGTCTGCCTACCAACCTCCTTCCCTCCCTTGGCCACCACTCCGATTATGATACTATTTAACACCAATCTATTGGTAGACTACTTTGACATGCAGTGTGAAGTAGTGATCTCACAAATAATTAATTTTAATAAGCAGTCTAAGTGCTGAAGTAAACACATCCATCGACCCTGCTCTTTTATATAATGACGACTGACCTATCTTATAGTCATTTATCACACCTGAATAGAAACAATCGACTAAGCTCAACATTCACTTCTATACAAATATACATGACTCAAATTATTTTACACATTGCCTTACTCTTAATAGAACTTAGATAGTTTTACATCTTGTATAAGTATGCAAAATGTAGGACATTATGATAGATCAGAATGTGTAGTTTACAACTTACAATAAGAAATATTCCAGCTGCAGATATTTTACACAACAAAATATGCCCATACATTTTATCAACATATTTTGTGGCTCAACTTTTTCCATTATCTCCTAGATATTTTTATACAACATCACATAGCAATGTAGTTTAGTCTCAACAATTTATTTTAAGATAACAAATTGCTCCTCTCATCGCCTATATTGCTTTAATGAATTTAGTATGATAAGCATTATTTACTTAAAAATACTAAAAAGTCGATTGTTGGAATCTCCAGTTAATGTTACATTACTTTTAAAAGCCTAATTATGATGACTGTATGATTTTAGAAGCCATTTTACTTAGCTTTTAAAGTTATAACATTTTGACTCCCTTATTCTCAATCCAGTACCATAAAAACTTAACATGATCATATGTATGTCAGATATTCTGACTCACTAGGCAACAATACTATGTTTGGAACTATACAGACAGGTTTGGAACCTAAAAACTTGGTGAATTCTCTTTCAAATTGTATGCAATGTTACCTGGGTACCACTTCCAAACACTTAAGACGATAGTCTTCAGATATGAAAACACACATCTCTTTTCGTCCGTGACTATGTCAACAGAACAAGAGCATATGGGCTATTGGCTACCTTGACTCACTTCGGCACTCTCTGGTCGGCTTAGCATGGGCTTATCGGCAATCTGGGGCTTCTCAGCCAGCACCGGTTTCTCAGCAAGCATTGGCTTTTCATTTATCACTGGTTTATCAGCTACTTGCGGTTTCTCTGCTACTTCTCCTTTTTCAATTGGTTTTTCAACTTCAACTGGTATCTCTTCTTGATTGTTAACAATGTGCGTATCGGCAAGCTTGTTAGTGATCTCCTCAGTTTTCTCTTGCTCCATTTGGGATGGACCATTTTGCTTTTCACTATTTTCTGGTGACGGTGGGGACACAGACCGAGGTGGCAGAGAATTGTGAGTGTTCGCCGATGGGGATGTAGCCCGGGCAGAGTTCTCTTCACTGGATAGACTCTGCTGCCTCATTGAGGGATTAGCTGGATGAGAGAGAGTCTGCGGTACATGCGGGTTGTGTAATGGCAATCTTGACTTGTCACTCTTCCTCCATAGAGTAACTTCTTGCTGTTTGAAGTAGCGACGGTCCTCTGTATCCATTAGGACCAGATTTAGGTAATAACGCACAGAGAACTTGTTGTTTATGTCCCTCATTGTTGGGGTTAGATCGTAACCAGCTAGAAATACTCTTATTGGAATGCTCTCACCCCTGACCGGTGCCCCATCCATTATTTCATACTTGGCAACCGTTTCGTTCTCTGTAAATGTGTTAGGCCCTGAACCAGTGGTCTCTCTCTTGATTATAGATATTTCCATGTGTTTGATTTTAATGCGGACCAGTAGAAAATATATTTTGCCTACAATCACGTCTTTTAGGTGATATTTCGATTTATTGTACTCGAATTCTATGTGCAGACAGTCCTCAATGCCCACCTCCATCTTTATCGAGTTGAGGACATCTGGATAGCTGCATAGCGTATGCACGGCTATATCTAGCTCCTTGACAATGTCGGTAAGCCGCCTCACGATGGTAGCGCGAAGGAAGTATCTCAGTCGTACATTTGAGCCCGTATAGACTTCGTAGGGCTTCTCCACGTTAGCAAACTCGAATGGGTAGGACGTGTGCTGCAACAGGTCACCCGGTCGAGCCAGCTCCTTCACCAGTGAGATGAATTCGTGGTGGTTCCCTCTGTCGTAGAACAACTCGATTTGACCTATTAGTTCGACCTTGATCCCGTGGTGTTCGAGTTTGGAGCCCGGCTTCCGTAGTGTCACGTTCACACGGCCCGAAACAGTCTCCCCATCGTAGTACAGCAGCAACTTCTCCTTTTTCCCGTCATCCGTTTTCACTTCGGCAACCTTCCGCTTGTCAGCATCGTCGAACACAATCTCGATGTCGGCTGTTTGTCCGAATCCGAAAAAACTCATTTTCACACTGAACTGTTACGCGAGACTCTGGAAAGTTTTTATGAAGCTTTTATCGGGCAAATAGTGGTTTATTTGAGCAAAACATTGAAAAAACGGCGACGAAACGCCCGCGAATTCGTGGAGGCGATTGAAAGATGAAGTAAAGATGGCGACTGTATTCACGTCGGTTGTCGGAAAACACGAGATAAATTAATTTTACTGACAAAACTTACCAACAAGACATCTCTGAATCTCACAAGCGTTTCTCTTACAAGGATCTTGCGGCATGAACGTAGAAATATGTAATAATTCACGTAAAATAGAAAAATGAAATTTTTGTCATGTATACAACAATTTATTATCTCACGTAGCAACACTAAAACCATAGATGATAACAAAGAAGACTTTTGTAGGCGGTTTTTCCGCTTTCTCATTACACGCTCAATCAAAAGATAACCGGTTATAGAGCTACGGAGATAGAAAAACCGGTATTGAATCTCCAATAGTATTTTAATTACTAGCAACACTCATGCAGTGCTACCAACGTCTTTCTTTTGCTGAAATTAATGGCGGAGTACGAATATTTGTAACAAAAGCAAGCCGATATTTTAGTGAATAAATCGTCGAAAGTGCGAAAGAAACCATGGAAATAACTCGTACTACATTAGGAATTGCAGTCGGAATAGCTGGGACACTGTTCCTCGGTTACTGTGTATATTTTGACCAACAACGCCGTAAGGATCCGCTTTTCAAAAAGAAGCTGCGGGAACGTGAGTATATTCGTTTTTTCACATACTTTACCCATTTCTGCTACTAAAATAGCACTTTTATGTCTTCGTCTTTCATATTAATTAAATGAAATCTGCGTGTCTTATCTTTTCGTAACATATACTACAAAACGTTGTGGTTGTAACCTATAATTTCGTCATAACTTTCCCATTTATTCAATGATTTCCTCGTGCAATTATCAAAAAAGTGGTTCATTTAATCTAAACTGTGATTTTGTTGTGTAACCGGTCACGTAATTGTACTTTGTTGACATTGATAAGTGTGTCATTTAGTACAACCCTGACATTCCTCATGCCTATACTTACCCTCGACCATTTTAATTTAGTATTGATATCATTGTGATAGTATTTACCTTTATAGTTAAACTGTAGTGTTGTAAGATGTAGGTACATTTCCGTGGGTAATTAATTACTCCACAGACTCTTTAGGATCTGGTATGTGGTGGAACAGTAACAACATCTGGCTCATTTCAAAACATCTTGATTAGCAGAACCGAATTTACTAAACCATAATTATACTGTTGAAATTCCACCGTGCTCACACTTATCGCACACCAAAGATCTACTCAGCTATTTTATATTATATGTATTTGTGCGCCGTTACTATTTACATCGGCGGCGGCGTGTGTGCCAAACAAAATCAACTGGTGTGATCGCATTAAATTTTATGAATAAATGCTATAATAAAAGTTGGAATTTATTTACCACAATGAATTAATTTCATTTCAACATCTAGATAATTTTTTTCAAACATTATTGCCTGGAATTTCTTGATGGCAGATCATTGGTTAATCTACTTACAAAACACCAGAAAGCCGCCAGAAAGGGCTAGAGATATTTGACTGAAAAAGCAGAATTATGACAGTTAAAAAAGTATGTACCTATAGTTTAATCAAAATACGACAACAATTAAAAAAAAAGTATGTATAGTTTAATCAAAATTCGACAACAATGAAATAAGAATATTCTTTTTTGTACACTGGTAAAAAGAATAAAATATTTGTAGTTTTAACTTCGTCTGCATGACCTATGCGAAAATTTTTTTTCTGCGAAATTTCTACACAATTTTAATGATAATTCTGCTATTCTGTATCGATGGAAAAATACAATCAGAAACCAATAACATTATTCCAGCTGTTCACGAGTTATAAGTGTTCGAACACAACCAACTTTGTTAATATATAAATATTAAGGATATAAGACTTAACTAGGTTTAGCACTGAGTGAGTGTCCCATGTATTATCTGTAGGTATCAATTTGTCTGTAACATACCTGTTTGTATGTCACACTGGTCTTGACCACAGGCATACAATCTTTTGTATGCATGTGGATATATCTGCATACATACATCTAATGTATGCAGATTTTCTCATGCCTACATTATTCATGATTGTTGATTAATGCTTGGAACATGTTTCTGGGTCTCTGAGCAAGTATACCATGCTGAATAGTGGAAATCGAAATGCACTAATGGACTTAACTAAATTCGAGTGAGGCTATCCACATTACAATGTTTGTTACACAAGAAATAAAAAAACATGTTTGGTTATCTCGCCAAGTATTGCATGACATTCATATTCAACATTGGCAGTACTGGTCACATCTCTAACCAATTAAGATTAACAAGACAAGAAATAATTTATTGTGCACTATTTATAGGTGTAATTTGTGACTTTCAGGCCGTCAGGTGAAACAGAATGTGTCCAACACAACTGTGCTCCCGGACATGTCTGACCATGAAGCCATGCAGCGATTCTTCCTGCAGCAGGTATGATACTAGAGCTTAAAGGCTAACAAATCTCATGCAGGAAAGACATTGGGAGCCTTCTTAATTTTTAAATTATAAATTCACCCAATGCGGCGCGTTTTTGTGAGGGAGACATAGGATTTTATACAGAGTGTTTCAGTTGTCATTGTCAAATTAGCTGATTTAGTCATACCAATGATTCTCCTTAATACTTAAACCTTAAAAACCAAATGTCCTAAAGGATTAAAGACTACCTTGGCTGCGCTTTACTATGCACTATTGCAGTCTCTAAACTTGTAAATTTGTTGGTTTTTTCACTGGCACATCTCCTCGTAATCTTATTGGACTCCAGGCCTAAGAAATCAGCATAGTTGTATCTGCAATTCTGCGTAAAAGCCTAATAGTATCACTGCCCGGTTTCAGATCCAGCTGGGCGAGGAGTTGCTGGCAGCTGGGGACCTTGAGGCGGGAGTGGAGCATCTTGGACAGGCCGTGGCGGTCTGTGGACAGACACAACAGTTGCTTGGGGTAAGCTCTTGTGTCTTACTGATAGCCTTTATCTTTATTCTTTATCCCCTCAACCATTCTAATGCAACCCCTAGTTAGTTAGTCCTGAGATTCCGCACTTAGCCTCATAGTTGGGCCAATGTACGTAGCAAGCGCTGAGGTACGCTAACACTTCAGACACTAGGGTTTCCTTACGATGTTTTCTTTCACCGTCAGCGAGTAGTATTGCTACTATAATTTCACAAATCTACATAACTTAGAATACAAAGTCATTGGTTCGAACCCACGACCTCCAGATTGAGAAGCCGGCGTTCTATACCGCTCTTCTCATACAACCCCTGCAAGCAATCTGCTACAGATTTTTTGTCTAAGGCTAGTTGTAACGCTTTAACAATTAGGTTAATTCCACTGAGGCTAACAATATTTTCGAAATACCCCAGGTCCTCCAACAAACGATGCCCGCGCCGATCTTCCACCTACTCCTGAAGAAGCTCCCTGAGGTGTCAGAGCGTCTCCGAGCTTCCATGAAGAGCTCAGGGAGCGTACTCCAAGAGGAAGATGTTGAGTAGTTCCACCTCCTCTTGAGGTATGGAGAGACTAAGAGGAACTATACTGGTTTAGTAACGAGTTACAAGATAAAATGGATGCCTTGCTCGTAGGGTTTGTTAGTTTTTTTCATATGGGCACTCATATTGTCTGTGTTTTATCACACCTATTTGAGGCATCAACAGCACGTGTTTGTCGGCTGGCTTATCCTATTCACAGCCGAGGCTCATTGTGTCCTAATTTTTCATTGCAATGCAAGTTTGTTTAGCTGTTAGGTCTTCCTTAATTATTGATAACTAGTGTACAGTCTATACTCTACTTGTCCAATTTAGTAAACAATTTAAACAATAGAAATTTTCTCGCAAGTTCATGAACTTTGTTTATAAATTTGGCAGCGTGCTATCTAAAATAGTGACCCACGATACTTCATTATGGCAGTTTTCGACTAAAAAGTCATACTTGACCTGTAGAATCTTGTTTACTAAATTAGACAAGTAAGGATAAATAGACTGTAACATACCCTTCGCGGCCGTAGCAGATGTTTACTGTGAAATAAATTGACCAAATTTTGATTTAATTTGTTATAATATGTCCTATAGAGAAAGGCATCCAACAGTGTACTACGCGCGTTCATCGGACTGGCTTTGATCCGTAATGAAAGCGACTAACGGTGATATGCGCGTAGTAATTCCCGAGTTTTATTTTCCAACATGAGAGTTCTCTATTAAATAATAATGTTGTATTCGAATAATGGGAAATTTCGAAGTTGCACGTTTAGTGGATAAAACTTTTTTTGTTCGGCACATCGAAATAGGATATAAATATTTTTTGTTTCGAGAAATCCACAGATTGTTAATAGTGTGTACTTACTTCACATATTTTAATTCGAGTTGCTGAAAAATCATAATAATATTATGGAAACAGCAGGAGCAGCTGTTCGAATGAATGGAAAATGTTATATGCGTATTATAACCCTAATATTGCTTACAACCTTTGAACAAAATGCATCATCATCACTTAATAATTTTTCGAGAGAAATACGATAGCTCAAACATTTCACTCATAAAACTTATCTTTTTAGACTTTTGTTGTATTTATTGCACCTTTTACATTTAACTTATTGTGTCCTTTTGTGCTTTGAGCTATCGTTTTTTTAATGTGCCTACCTTTTATATATCAATGTTACTTTTTTTAGCCTGTATGTTGTTGGTTGGTTTAACTGAAATTCCTCGCCAATGAATGTATGTAAAAAAGCCAAAGTACTTTCCCGCTATTGTTAAGAATATGCCTGTGAGTTTTCGGGCAAATTGTCTCAAATGTACATTGGCTGTGACAGAAATTACACCCTGAACCACACCGCCATTTTGCTCGAAATTGTTGTAATAACGATTATATTCTTTTTAATGCACTAACCGGTGCTAAGCACAATTTTAAAAACCTATTTAGAAGGTAAAAATTCCACCCATGCCGGAACGAGAACCCGCAACCTCTGGCTAACCGTGCCGGTTCGAGTCCCGGCATGGGTGGAAATTTTTAGCCTCTAAATAGGTTTTAGAAAATGTTGTAATAACGTTTGAGGATTCCCACGAGGGGAAAAGCTTAATGCAAAATATTTGGGATCGCTTGTGCTCGCCTTTAGTTGCAACTGATATGTAGACTTTGTTTAAGATGGGAACAGATATATTTTTAATGATTAGCCATCAAGAATGTAAAGTACGCGAATTCTGTCGCCTTGAAACGCATAACACGGTCTCAATATCTGTGCACCTCGCTGAAATGAGATTCCATTCTTGCCTCCCTCTTCACCACGCTGCGCTCACCGCATCGTATCAGTGCCCTGCGCCTGCGTTTCCAATACAAGTCTTGATAATTTGGTTAATTTACTTTGCACGCCGTGCCAGCGCTCAAGTTACGTCATCGAGCCAGGTGCACAGATATTGTGACGGTGTTCCAGTCCAGTTACGGATTAGTTTCGAATATGTTTTACCAGTAGTCAGTCTGCATACTTTTGTAGGCATTTTTGGCGCAATGTGGGAGTAGTTATTGTTAGTTTTAGTTTTGAGTTCACGGAACTGGTTGAGAATGCTTGTGAGTTTTGATTGAGATTTTATTGTGAAATAAAAGTATTGTACAAAACAGTCTGTGTCTTTTGTAAGCGTTTATCGCTCTTTCAGATTCTTTGAAGAATATACAAACTCAAGTCGTGTACATAGTATAATATGTTGCGTTTTTATATTTGGTTCTTCTATAGTCAATTTGTTTAGATACTTAAAAAAATCGTAAAAAATCTTGACACGTCCTTTTATGATTACTTTAATTTGACCACAAGGAATCATTTTCCATGTGTTCAAATCAGTTTGACAAAATAGTTTGACTACGTGGAAGAACCCGAAATTACACTAAATTTCAGATTGAATTGGAAAAGTGCAAATATTTTGAGAAAGTACGTATCAAGATTGTTTACTTATTTTTAAGCCTAAACAAATGGACTAAGTATACAAGTGTAACTGAAAATAAGACTATATATTCCCGCGACATTGACCGATTTATTTAACAAATAAAACCTAATAAACATTTGTAACCAATAATTACCCTTTTAAATAGTGGTTAACTACTAACTTAGCAACAATACAATATTATATAATTGTTCATAATTTGGTAGTGTAAAATAATTGTCAACTAATTCAAATAAATTTGCAAAATAAGGCTTGAATTCGAGCTACATTACTTGCAAAAGGCAAAAGATGGAAGAAACTTTGGAAACAATGGTTAAACAGTCACAATAATCAATTATAACAACGCTTAGATCAAATCAGAAGATTGCACAAAAGTACTTTCATAAAACAAAAATCATGGTTTAATACGACAATCGATGTACTTTGCATAGCCTATTAACGTACAGAAGAAGCAAGCATTCTCAGCATTGCTATTAGCGGTAAAGCCGCCGATTGTATTTTATCTTTTGTATCTGCTGTTTCTGTAACTATTTTTCCGGTATACAATAAAGAATATTCTTATCTTAACAAGTAAAATGACTGCTACGCAATGTACATCGAATTAATGTAATTTCATAAAACATTGCCCAGCCTGGATAGAACGGTGCCACGCGTCAAGAGTTTTGTGGCGCTAAATATTGTCAGATTTTGCAATTAGATTTTGGAAGATCGCGAATTTTTGACATTTAAATCGTGCGACTTTATCGTACTGCCTAGGCTGGTCATCCTACAAATTCTACCAGACTGCATTTTGGCTCTTAAACTTAAGTACATACCCATTTTTACTTACTCCGTTTTTTTACCGTAAGCTGAGAGGATGATTTTGGTATATTGGGTAGCCATATGAAAATATGTCACAGAGAAAGTTTTTCTCACTATTCCAGTCACTGTACTAATGGGATACTAATTGCCTGAGTGGCCATTTCCACTATCTAAGACAGGAAGAAGTTGCCACTAGACGTTACCTATATAAATCAGATAACACCTATATTAGCCCATTTTGACAGTCTTAAATTCGTGTAAAAACGCTGTCCTTGACTAACCAACAAAACAGAATGATGAACTGTTTTTCAGGGTGCATGTCGACCTACCCATAGAACAAAGTTACATCTGCAAAACATCAACTTTTCAGGAGAGCGTGTTAAAGGTCATGGTAGTAAAAAATTGCTCTATTTAATTATATATCGAATGCAAAAATAAAAAAATTTGTTAATTTGTGTCATTTTATAAAACCATTAGTTGTGTAAAGTTTACATTAAATTATATTCCGTATTTTCAGATATAGTTACAAAAAAATTACATGTAACTGTGTTCTACGGATCACTTGCAGTCCCATGTGCACATAATGATTTGTTCTATGGAATTTCCTCTTAAAACTAGCGCTACTTGTGTACATACACCTTTGTTCTAGGTAGATTTTATGTGTGCGTACATTTTTTTAAACTGTAACATGTGTATTTTTATGTATTTTATGTTATTGTAAATAAAATTACTGTATTTTTTAATTAGGGTATATGGTATAGAATCATAATAAAACAATTAGGTACATTTTTTTTTTTAATTTAAAATCTTGGTAGCAAAACTGTTTATGAAATAAATCTACTTACATGTTTTGTTATATAAGTATCATCGTTTTTTAATATCACATGCAAAATCACATTTAAATATAATTATAATTCTTTGAAACTAAATTAAAATAATGCTGCTCTGTGATCAGTTTATGTTCTTAAATTTCATGAAATATTATAGCTTAGTACTAATTCAACAACTTTGGTAACCTTGTTACATAAAAGCTTCCAAAATCAACACATAAAAATAAATGTTTAAGGCTTACAATATAAATGAATAAACAAAACAGTTATATAGCTACTATTCGTCATCGCTGTCGCATTCATTGGTATCTTTTTTTTAAAAATCGAACACAGCGGTAAGAACGGTACCGTTAGATTTGATGGCATAATTTTTATCCTCATTTTTTAGTTTTCGCGCAATGTTTTTATTAGACAAATGCATGTCCTGTTTTACCTTTTCTTCGTTTGTAGGATGAGCAGTATTGGAAAATGTATGGCACACATCACACTGGTCTTTTTTTTGGTTTGAAAAAGCTCAAATTGAAATTGTCATTGACAATATCATGATATTGACGAACTGTTTTAGCTTGTGATTCACACTTTTCACTGTCAAACCATTCTTCATATAGCTTGGACATGCGCGCAAAGCTAAGGCTACTGTCCAAGTAAAGTTTTTTTGAACTTTTACGTATGTAGTGTGACTCTACCGGTACAAATGACCTAACATGTTCGCACACACTTTTGATAACTTCGGCCTTTATCACTCTTTTGTGATTTCTATGGCGACCTCTTTGATCAGTCTCCATAATAGTGCTGCCATCATATTTGGTCCATGCTGTACCTACAATACGGCCGCTGACGGATAAGGTGCTCAGGAACATAACCTTACACACGTCCACTACCTGCGACTCTAGCTCATCGGCTTTTACTGGTAAAGGTAGTGAGTATTTAAACGTGTATTTGCGGTTGTTTGGGACGTCGCGATTCAAGCATCGGTTCTTTTAATCTTTTTTTGTATACCTTACTACAAATTCCCACTGCTTTTCGCGACTTCCCAATTTCCAGAATTTTTCGAAACATTTGTACCTTTCATCGGGAGTGATCTTGGTGGCGCAGTTGTTTCGGCACTTGCACGGTTGGACCAGGACTTTACATTCAATGGATTTACCTCTTTTAGACACATAATTTTGGCCAATATTTGTAAGGCATTTTCTTTTGGCATCGGACCACTCCGTAGGATGACGAGTGCGCTTCCTAGTTTTTTTTATTTGTGGTTCATTGCAGTTAGTCTCATTAGAAGAGCATGCTGTGGGAGAGGCAGCCCAATGAGTATTGCCAACATGCTTAGCGCAAAAGACGTCGTTACATTTAGTTCCAGGGTGCGTGTTAACTGGTGAAGGCATAGGAGTTAGTACATATGATGATGGAGATGACAAAGGGGTTTGTGCAAGAGATGGCATAGGACTTGTTACAGAACCTAGGACAGTGCTTAGCATAGGAGTTTGCACAGAGGTTGATGGGTTTACCTCGAAATTGGTTGTTAAGATTGATAACAGCCCGTCTCCAATACTAATTGCACGTGAGTTCTCGAAACTTTCAGGTACATTAAACATAAAGGGTGATATTTCGGAGACAGAAACAGGAGCGTGTAGTTCTGAAATAGACTTAAGATTTACCGGATCGATTGACTCAGCAGCTCTGAGTTGTGCATCATCTAATGCAAAATGAGGAACTGGGGAATTTACAGATCTTAAATCGTTCTTGTTCCCAGCAGTAGTTGCAGTTTCTTCCTCTGTAGTCGTTGGTACTCCAAAAACATCCTCCCACACGTCAGCCATGTCCTTATCGATGTTTTCAGCTCCAGTAGGTACAGGAGATGGTGACAGTACTCCATGTTCCGTAACAGAGACATCTGAAATTTAAACGGGAAAGTTGATTATTTTTTTTAATAGCAAAAAAACAAATAATTTATTAACAAATGTTTCACCGAGAAAAAAACAGAAAAAAATTATTTTTATACATTTTATCAGTAGGAACAAAGCTATATCAAGAATTCGTCCCGACGAACAGTGTTACATGTCTATGTATAACGTTTTTTCAACGTAAAATCTCCAACGTACAATGACCCAGGTACACATAAAACTACATTTTTTTACTAAAATATCGCGGAACAAAGAGCTATTTTCATGTATTTGGTATATTTTATTACATTTTATGTAATCACCCAAACTAACATACCAATCAACATTGTATACAAAACTTCAATTTTGAAACAATTGCGTAAATTTTTAACCAAATGCGTATTTTCCATAGAACAACGTGTTATGTGCTTATATGTCGTTTACACTTTACGAATGAACTTTTAATTGGTATTTTGCAATAAAATTTTGTATTTCACTTTCGCATGCATCAAATATGGACCTATTTCATAGTAAACATCTAATAAACAGTGTAAACACTTACCGGCAATAACAGAATCTTCATTTTCCCCTTCCAACTGTATAGGGCAATCCGCAAATTCTGTAGTTTTTTCGGGACTTAAAGCTAATTTTACCAGTCGCTTCGACCTATTGTTACTCATGTTTCATGTTCAAGTAATCAAAACAATCTATACTTCAAACAAAACACTGATAAAAGTTTGAGGTTATAAACCAACCACAAACGTCCGGCCGCCGTAGAACAAATGCGCGAGTGATGATGCGACGCAGTGCTCAAGCTCAGTCTGTGCGAGTGAGACGGCGTATGCGCCCCTGTAACGTTGTTATTCGTGCGTGATATTAGATAGAACGTTGTTACAACTCAAATATTAGAAACTATTTTAGTTTAAAAAAAAAAAATTACATTGCTATGTAGAGGACGATAACAGGAAAACCAAAATGCAAAAAACGATGTTTCGTTATATTGTGACATGTAACTTTGTTCTACGGGTAGGTCGATGTATGTATGTGTTTCTTTATGTCACCGGCTTGTAGTCATGTGAACTGGATAATGTGAGTGGTGTTAGAATCCATGTAGGTATATTCCTAGACATGTAGGTATATTCCTAGACATGTAGGTATATTCCTAGATAACAGACCCAAAGCTAAACTGATCGTTCGTCGTATTAATTGCTTTTGTAATAATCAGATTTTTACATAGAAATAATTACAAACATGATGTATTATATACTTTTTGATTTGATCTAGGCTACATTAAGTATATATTTTCCACAGAAAGCTGTCTATCCGAGTCAATCTTGCGCTGAAGACTAACAGAAATGCACTGTAATATCAAGACTTCTGCCCGGCAGAACTCCTAATATAATCCTGAGTCACCTTCATAACTTCTAAGGCTCCTTTCTCTATTAAAACGTTTGCTAATTCTTGGCCTATACTCTCACATTTTGCTATAACATCCATTGGTATGTTATAGTTGCCTGTCATACCACAAAACACATGGACTTTCTTTAGAAGTTCTATCTCTTCTTCAGTTCTAGTGTCTTCACAATTAGACTGATGCTCACTGATTTTTATATTGAGCTCTTCTATGGGATTGACTTTATTAGAACCTTCTGAACCAGAACCAGAATCGATCTTGACTTTTTTATGATCACTGTCCTCTGTGGGACTGAGTTTATGCTTGATGGTTTTCTTGATTTGTGCGAACTGGTGCTCTATTTTGTGATGAATCTTCTTAGTACCATCGAGACTCCAAACTGCGCCGGATATAGAGAGTTTGTACTCGGTTTCGATGGGTTTGAGTGTTGTGGATACCCCCACAGGCGCGCTGCAGCCACCGCCTGTGGGATAAACAAATATTTAGTAGCTGTGAAAACAGATCATTTTTTTTTCTGTGCTGCTCAATTTAGACCTCAACCACATGGCTTTGTTAAAGGAAAGTCTATAACATAGACTCTCCTGAAATAGGTACTCTAATTTTAGTTGAAATTGTTAAACGACCAATTTCAAGTAGATATCTTCTTCGGTCCTTTAACTCCTAGGCGAGCATGCAGCAGGGCAGAGCAGGGCTTCAACCACAGATTTCCACTTCTGACGGTGGTTCGCGGCAGCTTCCAATTCAGGCCAGCTAGTGCCGATCGACTTGGCCTCTTGGTCTATTGATTTTTTCCAGGTGGTCCTTGGCCGCCCCCTCTTTCGGCTGCTCAAGTAGATACAATAAACATATTTAAGGATAGCATCCAACAAGGTTAGTTGATGATCAAATGCAAGCTTTCGGAGTCAACAGTAACTGCGGTTGGTAAAACCGTAGTCGGGTAGTGAATAAAGTGGGATTGAATCACAACTAATGCCAGTTTTGTCAGGTTATACGTCAATTTCAATACAGGGTCCACTCTTATTTATCAATAATCTCGGTAAAAATCACCAAAAGTCCAGTCTCTTAAACATGGACAAGCTAAACATTTTCCCATATTCGTAGCCACGATTGCCTCAAACTTCAGGAGGAACTTTATACCCTTACCCAGTGGTGTGTAGTGAACAAAAGTTCCGAGCCACATTTTTATTTTTGTATACCAGTATACAAAAATAAGACCTCTATGATCGATCGATAACCGATATGAACCCTTTATATGTCCCCGTTGTTGGGGCTTCCTGTATGGTAAGAAGGTTAGGCCATACTCCACCACGGGGGCCAAGTCCGGGTTGGTGGAGGATTGTAAGACAGTGGCGGGCCTTACTGTCAGAAGTTATCAGGCCGCCCATAAGACCTCTGACATGGCTTAACGACCAACGGCTTAACGTGCCTTGCGAAGCACGGAAGCGCTCGGAAAAAATGCTACCGCTAGTAGTCACGAGATGGTCACCCATCCAGTACCTGACCGCCCCTGTTGTTGCTTAGGCCTAGGCCACGAGCGCTCCAGGCCTCTATTTAATAATAGCAAACGCATTCCAAAACACTCACCTAGAGTCTTCAAGAATGCCCGTTCGGCTAACACTCGGCAGTAGGTCTCAGCGTGGCTGAAGGGCGCCAGCATTGTCAGTAAGTCTGCGTCGTCGGAGCGGCATTCCACGGCAAGTGCGCCCTGCCCCACTGCGTACATCATCTCTGAGCACGGTAGTACCTGGGACAAAGGGTTTTTAAGTATTGCATTGTATTCATTAATATAAAAGAGAATACGTCACATGTTAAAAATAAGGCTTTACAAAACCAATTACTTGGTTTGACTGTATCTAGGGATTAATGGACTCCTGTAGTGAATGAAGTCCTCCACTACAGGAGTCCATTAATCTCTCAAGGGCAAGTACTCTAAAAATGTATTAATAGAAATCGCGCCTATGGCGTCAATCCCACACGTTTATCAATATTTGAGCTTTCTCGTGACACAATGTTTTTGTGAATCTGCGTACCCTAGTAAGAAAATGTTTACATTTTAATGAAAAAACGAAATCTAATATTTTTTATTATCATACTAGATTAGGATAAAGAAATTATTTAACAGTAATAATAAATTTAAAACCCTATTTAGTGGCTAAAAATTTCACCCATGCCGGGATTCGAACCCGCAACCTCTGGCTATCCGTGCCAGCGCTCTACCAATTAAATTAAATTTGTCCTTAGCACGGGTTAGTGCATTAAAAATAAAAATAGTAAAAATAAACCCCATGACAAATGATACCCGCAACCCCAGTGACATTTCCACGAAACTCTTGTGTTACGTGGAGTTTCACGTAATAATATAAGCCAAATTATTATATTTTTTTTTGTAAATCACAATCAATACATTACAGAGGGATGCATCTCCAGGACTTGCTTGGCCTCCCACAAGCCTTGTGGTTTGTGGGGTGTGGTCTAATCTAGGAGTGGGTCGTTGTCCGATTTTTCGACGACGAAACGCAACCGTTTTTTCTGGAACGAAAACAGGTCTTCGAAACGGTCCTCGTTCGCAACTGGTTTCATTGTATGCAAACGAGCAAGGCGCAGAGGACGGTCAAACGAGTGCGAACGAGACGAAATCACGAAACATCGGAAAAAATAAGTTGTTTTACACGATCTTCGACTGCATCTTCATAGACATAAAGATTACTTTATTGTATCACAGACCAAAACGAACGGAACGAGCAAGGAGCCGACGACGACGTCGCAATGATCTCATTACGTTCTAGGCTCTATTAATATAGCACTAAAGGACATATCCGCGTCAAACAATCTAAGGACTGGTCTCGCGACGAACAAACGCTGGCACTGCTTTAGAGTCGCTGGCACTGCTTTAGAATGAAACGTAAAACGGTCCTATCGTCGCGGAACACAAAACGGTCTTATAAAACGGTCCGTCTTTGCAACGATCACGCCTAGTCTAATCACCCTGGCTGAGGAGGCTTCACTGGGTGATTTCCACGTAACACAAAAGTTATTCTTTAGTCTATTAGGATCTGGCTGAAAACAAGCGTTGCCGATTTTATCTGTAGCACATGCTGAGCCCAGTGACCTTTTTGCATATATGACACCATGCCGCACTTGCTGATTTCAACCATTTGATTACTGCGATCATTTCAATTTTTGATCGAAAATTGCATGTTATAAAACTGGTAACACTTGCATCTTAATATTTCTAGGTATGTAGTGATTTTAAGCGTCTGTAGATGATTTAATAGGGTGTCAGTATGATTATTGTTGTATTTCTCTTGATGCAAGTGTTTTAATTGAAATTGGGTTTAAATCTTAATTTCACCCAAATATTTTAATGTGTTTTTGTGTATGATTTTTATTTTTTTGTGTTTAGTGTTAATTTCATCCAAATGCTTAATGTGTGTCTTGTATATGAATAAAGCATTATCTTATCTAGTCCAGCGATTATAGCATAGCCGGACTAAAGAGTAACCTACCCTGTTGATCCTCGCGTCCCAGCCCATCCGGGTGAGTCCGCTCTTGGCCAGCAGAAGCGCCGCGTACTGCCCGTCGGAGGCGTCCAGTTTCCGCAGCCTGGTGTTGAGGTTGCCTCTCACGTCAACCACCTTCAAGTGGGGGAAGGACCCGTGCAGCTGTGCAGTGCGACGGAGGGAGGACGTCCCTGAGGGTAAAAGGGATCATCATCATGTACCGGCCATAGTTGTGTGGGTAGGCCGCGCACCCGATGACATTGAGAACGCAGCAGGAAGACAATGGAAGACGGTAATGAAATGAAAAGGTTTTATTCAAAGTAGCGCAGAACGGCTTAATGAACGTTACAATTCAAACTAGGTGTCCATTTCAAAATTTAGATCATTTTGGACAAAAAATGGACAAAAAACCTCCAAAGTAAAGTTCTCTACTCCAGTAAAGAGGCCTATGCCCAACAGTGGGCTGCTTTCATGGGCTATACAGATAGATGGATCATCAATGTGTCGATGACCTTAAGTAGGCGGCAGGAGGACAATGGAGATTAGGACCGGGTTGGTAGGCGTGTCGGTAGTGGCCTATGGCCCTCAATGGGCGACTTCATGGTCTATATAGATAGATGGATCATCAATCCTCGCCACAGTGTAATGAAATGAGGAATTGCTTAGATAAGGATACGTTTAAAGGCTATATAAAAATAATGGTTGTTTTTTAAAAACTATTTAGAGGCTAAAAATTCCACCCATGCCGGGACTTGAACCCGCGACCTCTGGCTAACCGTGCCAAAGGTCACAAACTGTTGATAGACATAGTTGAATTATAGGAAGAAATATTAATGTCTATCAAGTTGTTACCGTAGCGCAGGTTTATCCTAGTAATTTTGGAGGGAACGTTTGTACGTAGTTCAAATGCCCCCGCTCGGCATCAAATGCGATTTCGATCAGAACCCAGGATTTCAGGCCTAATTATGCACACCTAATCCTGATGTTTGTGATAGCAATTAGTATTAAGGTATTAATCAGAGTGAAGTTTTTTACTGCAACAAACATTGAACTTTGGCATTTTAACAGAACGTAAATTCTTTGCAGCCTAGCGCAAGTAGGAACTTTGAAATTTTTGTTCGCATTTAGCCCCGTTTTAATGGCGGACATATTTTTGTCTCACTCTTTAATACTACTTACTCTTTCTTTGCTGTCAATGTCAAACTGAAAACATAACAAATATGGCGGAACGCGCACATATTAGAACGTTTTCTAGTTAAAATTTTTGTGTTTTAAGTTTGTTCAATATCTAGCTGTGTGTATCTTGTTGTACAGTGTTTAGTGATTTTCTTTTAATAATGGCATTGATCGGATGGTGTCGAACTTGTGCCATTTGTAAAATAAGATGCAGCCGGTCAAAGGGTACCAAAAGAAAGTTTATGGGTAAATTTCCTAGGGATGAAGACCGGTAAGTATTTCTGGCTACAGTTTTTGTCATCTTGCACAAGAGCAAGATCATAAATTATGTTAAATAACGTAATTAATATACTATGAGAAAAATACTCAGATGTTTCAATGTCATAGTGATGTGCCATACACATATTCAATATCGATAAAAAAATATCTGATAAGTACCTTGGTCAGAATTACTACAGTGTATGACGGGTGAATTGCTGTAAGCCATAACAATGTTTCAACGATGCACTATTAGTGGCTGCATTGAATGTTGTTTTTTTTTTTAGATGCAGACAATGGGTGAAAATTGTGGAAGATCTTATATCGTATATCCCCATCGAAAAACTCCACCAACATAAATATGTTTGTAGAGATCATTTCCGGCCGAAAGATTTTTACAACTATTTTAAAAGGAAGCCGATTAAAGAAATGGTGAGTTGTGCTATAAACTTATAATGTAACACTTACTACATTTCATGAATAATTATGTAATAAAACACAAACTACGCCTTGCTTTACGTCGAACATTTGAATATATTTTGCTCCGTCATTTAGAACGCAATATTATTATTACGTCTTAATACGTAAATGACATACTTTGATAAACATTTTTTTACAGGGCTGTATCTTCTCTACTTATAAATGCGCCTCCTCTTCCTGATTACTTACTAGCTGAGTTTCCTTACCACGTAGCCACGTCGCATCACTTGAAACTGGTTAGTGATTGGAATTACTAAAATATTTTTTTTACAAATTTTTAACTTAAAATATTTTTTTATAAAAATGTATTTGATAGTTACATAGTCAATTATGCAGTTATGTGGTAAACAGGAACAAACTATTTTTTTTTCGGACTATTCTTGCAATTGTTTATTTTCAGATTCAGCTATACAAAAACCTATTAGTTTTCGAGCTTCACAAAACAACTCTGGTACGTAGACTTTTCATGTATTGCTGAAGTTTTTTGTAACTAGAGTTTGTTTACTTTGATAAATTACAAAGTGTTATCATTTTCAGCACCTTGTACAGCAGCTAAAATATCAGCTGTTGCTATTGGTCCAGTAGGGTTTGACCACAATTATTGTGGCCTGGAATCTCAGCATATTTATCAGAACTATCCCGGTAAGTAGCATAGTTTACCAACAAATTAATAATCAATAACGACTCAACTTAACTTTTTTTGACGATTTCAGCACCTGAATCCAAACCACCGATTGATGAAGTTCGCTCAGATTGGACACCTCTAAGGAAAAACCAAATAGCTGCTGAAATAAATTCAATAGACCTTGACTACAATTATTGTGATTTGATAATCAATAATAAAATACTAATTTCATTTGTCGTTTTATTGAAAACATTGATTTTTATTAATTTTATTAGGCTAACTGCGGAGCCCCTGGATGAAAATTTATCGTATCGATAAATGTAGTACCAATGTAAGTGGACGTCCCTAATGCACAGACAAGTTGTTATGTTGGTAGCACTTTTGACATTGCATTTTTGCTCTATTGGTTGGTATTGCTAACGGGGCTAAACTCATTACAAAAGCATATAGGGAGGTCCCGTCTCTTAAAACGTAGTGTTTATATGCTCTGTGATTCTTTGCGTTGAAATAAATTTTTTATGTCTGACTTTTATTCAGTACTAGCTGTCCCGGCGAACTTCGTACCGCCAAAGTTTTCGTAATATCTCCATACTTTCTCACCATTTAAACCTTCCATGGAGTTCCGCAAAAATAAAAAAGACCAAAAATCTGGCAAATCGGTCCAGCCGTTCTCGAGTTTTAGTGAGACAACCGAACGAATTCCAGAATTCTAGAATTCCATTCTATCGAGTGAAGCATTAGACAACTCCAAATCGTCAAAAAATGTATGCATTTGACAGCCGGAGTAGCTTAAAAAAAGCAAAAATCAACGTCACGCAACTCAGTGGATGCTTACGTAATAATGCCCCAGCAATCTATTTTTATATATAAGAAGATTTGGTACGCGTAATATAGGAGCATATTATTCACCCATTCTATAGCTCACCTACAACGGCGCCTGCTGGCAACGTCGCCAAAGTCTTGTCCTTAAACTCTTCCCGCAAGACCAGCGCGTCTCTTGGATCTTCCCTGAAATTAAGAAGAACCATTGGCTCAGAACTAAAAACCCTAGCGTTTTCTGAGGTTATAATAAGTTTTTTCCGGTATGGTCGAAGATGCATAAGGACTGTAAAACATGAGGTGGGAACACAGAACAATAGGTGGGAAGCATTTGCCCAATAGTGGGACACATTAAGGTAAGGGAAAAAATTATAACATATTTTAAACTTTCGCGACTGGTACACATATCGGCCGAAGATGCGAACGGGTACTAGCCATCAGTATACTTATCTATGCCATCAGTCTTCTCGTGATCACGATGACTGTAACGTCGTCGAAACGTCAAGGTAAAATAGCAATAAATTACTACGCAATTAAGCCCCGAAAATAATCTAACTATAGGAAAGAAAATTATTACTATCCAATATTATACTTTAATGCAAACGAAACATTTAACAGGACATTACGTAACAAATACCTTGTAAATGGTGAGCTTATCTCTGAAACTCACGAGATGAATTTCTTAAAAAAAAGCGACTTCAAATCTCGATATTATATCTTTTAAATCTTTATTGTTTTTTCCCCTAGAACTTCTTGGCTAGAAGACACAATTTCCGTAAAGATGTGAGGATTAGCAGTTAAACAATAGTAAGCCACTAAGTTTTTAAGGAAAAGTTTTATTTGGAATATTAAAGCAGGTTAGGTGTTTGGCATCATTTTAACGTACGCACTTATTCTCTAGGGAAATGTTAGATATTTATACGGGTATTTATCCTGCAAAACCGATGGCGGCGGCAGGGCGGCTCGATAACTTCTGATAGAAGGCCCGCCACTGTCTTATAACCCTTTACCAACCCGGACTTGGCCCGCGTGGTGGAGTATGGCCTAACCTTCCTGCGATGCAGGAAGAGACCCGTGCCCCAACAGTGGGGACATGCAAGGGTTGATATCGATATCGAAATATTAATGAAATAATTTAATCATATTTTATACGTTATCAACCCTTGTATGTCCCCACTGCTGGGGCACGGGTCTCTTCCTGCATCGCAGGAAGGTAAGGCCATACTCCACCAAGGGGGCCAAGTCCGGGTTGGTATTTAATCATATAAATAGTATTAAAACTTATGTCTCTATAATAAAAAATGAATCGCTGAATGTGTTGGTAAGCGCAAATCTCGAGAGCAGCTGAACCGATTTCGCTATAATTCTTTATTAGAATATTCCTTCAAGTACGAGGATGGTTCTTACGGAGAAAAAAAAAGAATCGACTGTTAGGCGGTACGAAGTTCGCTGGGTCAAGTAGTATATTATAATTAACCTTATTTGCAAATATTATTTGGTAAGTAATTTCTACTAGTTCTATCCGACCTTTTTTATACACTATCAAAGGTTGTCTGGAAGAGATCACACCGTTAGTGATAAGGCCACCACCTGCACTCTTAGGTTAAGAAATATCTGTTTAATTCCATTTTTATGTACAATAAAGGGTTCTCTATCTATCTATAGCATGATGGGATGTGATAACATTGTGATAATTTTTGTATGTCTAGAAGGGTGAAATGTGTTGAACCAAACACTTTATCTGAATTTCGTACTAAATTTCAAGCATTCAAGATTTAATCAAATACTTAGGTGAGGCTAAGCTGTTGAAAATAACGTACATCCTGTTATCAATTGCCGATATCCTTTAACAATTAAGTGGCAAATTACCTGAGTAAACAAATAAAGGTCAATATTTTAATCATCATCTCGGCATTGACCTGGTCTTTTGAGGTCCTTTACCAAGAATTCATAAGTCATTATTGGGAATGTTTAGTATGTTTAACTTTTTAAATTTCTTTTTGGGGAATCTTGGTCTGATAATAAAGCATATTCAAATCTTATCCTTTAAACAATATCCAGCTAATAGAAAAGTAAAGAGGTTCGAAATTTCGCTGATGCCGGTAAGTCGCCCATTAGCTCAGTTGGGAGTGCGCTGGCACGGTTAGCCAGAGGTCGCGGGTTCGAGTCCCGGCATGGGTGGAATTTTTAGCCTCTAAATAGGTTTATAAAAATATCCAGCTGTTAAATGAACTGTTTGTTATATGTTACTAGTCTCCAAGGCTCTATATGAAAGCAAGCTCAGCTAGCGGATCGCAAGGTCAAGATGGAAGTTGAACACTTCTTCTTAGATATCATTCCAATGTAAAAACCTAACTGCAAAGTAGGTAGTCGGGGCTGTAAGTGATGCAATCTACTTCAGCCAGATATCGCTGCCTGTAAATACAGAGAATAGTGTAAAGAGGTTCGAAATTTCACTGATGGCGGTGAGTCGCCCATTCGCTCAGTTGGATAGAGCGCTGGCACGGATGGCCAGAGGTCGCGGGTTCGAGTCCCGGCATGGGTGGAATTTTTAGCCTCTAAATAGGTTTTTAAAATTGTCTTTAGCACGGGTTAGTGCATTAAAAATAAAAATAGTATAACAATAATAAATTACAGAACAAATGGAGGCCTTATTATTAAGAGTAATTTCTTCCGTAAATGGATTATGGAAAAATAGAAAGAAGCTAAATGAAGGGTTGGTGCAACTAAACAATATTTACCAGATATTTTCAGTTATATTTTGGATCGTTGTTTCAGCTATAAGAATGGAAACTTGGTATGAAGTAGCGACTAAGAGAAATCCAGGTGTAGTGCCCTGGTGGTGGCACATGCAGTAAATGAATTGACTAATGACTGACTCACCTTTCAAACACAGCTCCAATAGCCAAGCTGTCAGGTAGGGAGGTAGGTAAATCCTTCAAAGAGTGGACCACAAAGTCTACTGTATTGTTCCTCAAAGCGTCTTCCAGGTCCTTGGTGAAGAGAGACTTCTCGCCAATCTTTGGCAAGGATATGTCCAGTATACGGTCTCCCAGTGTTGACATGCTCACTGGAATATGGTAAGTATTTAAGGTAACTAGTTGAAGGATGTCTTAAAAAAGTTCAGTAAAAATTATAGGGGTTATTCTACTTAACAGAAAAACTTTTATTAAATGACAAACTCTAAAATTTACGACAAATACCAGCTGTTTCATACATTTCTTGAAAGAATTTGCAGAAATGTGGCAGAGCTTTTTAGAGTAACCCAGATAAATTAAAGTTGTTTGTTTTACAAACAAAATAACCTGTTACAGTGGACTCTTCTCAAAAAACCAGTATTTAGATCACAAACACAAAAAATTTTTTTTGTATTTTATTCCTAGGCCCTGCAATAGAGCAATTAAAAAAGCATTGTAAATAAATATAACAGACTGCCTACTATATAATAGGCAGTCTATAAAATCATTTCTAAATAGAGCTTACCAATAGTGAATTCCTTGTCAGGGTAGATCTTCTTCAAGCTGTCTATTACAAAGTTGGTTTGAATAAGCGCCAACTGAAACATAGAATTTTATGTTGAGATTTTGGACCTAAGGAGAATATCAATTACGAAATAGATTATTTTGGGAAAACTGGATTAGTGTGAGTCGAACTAATGGACCGTGGGTTCCTTAGTTACATATAGTAGTTATACCTTAGTTATCCTATCTTAGTAAAATTTTAATTTTAGTTGGTTACACTGGCAACCTTATCTCTACTGGGATCATAGATTTCAGTCATTTTGAATTGACAACTGTCGTCCCTGTCGGTTATAAACTATTGCCCAGGCCACTATGTTCTGTGGCCCAGGCAACAGCACTTTATAAACAATACTTTTTATTTAGCGTAATGTGGAGTCAAGGTTATTGACTACACATTACATTAAACTGTTACTTATTTGTAATATTTCAAATATTTCACATGCAAACAGGAGATCTGGAAGCTATGTCAAAAAATTGTAATAAAATGATATTTCATGTTCAATAATTAAAAATAAGTTTGTTTATATAGTATTTTTTACATTTCTTGACCAATTTATAACTGGCTACCTATTATTGGTTTTTAAGTGATAAAGCCATTTGAAGTGGTGAAACAGACAGACGTCGTATTCTTAGTAATAGGTTTGATGACGGTCTCATTAGAACCGCTTGTGTACCTATTATCACAAAATAAGAGCAAGTTTTAACTTATTGGATAAGTGATATATTATGACAAACCTCGCTTTTCCTTGAACCCACACGAATGACCTTTTTACCACCGCTTTCCATTTTTGATCAATAACAAAGTTACAAATAAGTACACTTGCAAATAGATTCAATTATTTAGTTAAGTTTAGAGGTTATCATATCACAGATTCGGGACTTATTTAGCAGTCATTTGCACGGAAAATGTGCAGGCAGTGTCCGTTGCTGAAAAATTACTAGTCACTAACACTGTAGTGGACTAGTTAATTACCAAAAACACGCCAACTTTAATTCACAAAATTGAAAACATTCCTCACGCAAAGCACGTCACATGAACTGTCAAACTTTGCGTTTCAAAATCATTATTAGCAACCTATTAAGAACTGTGTGATTTTGAAACGGCAATAACAAACACTTCATACGAAAATCTGGCTTGTTGTCCGAACTCTTTATGTCTATTTTCGTTTACGAACTGCTCTTATCACTTATCAAACCTTGGATTATTTTTGGGCCGTAATTAAATCACAGGCACATCACAGGTACCCACTTTACAATATCCTGAAATAGAATCTTCATTTAGTTCACTATAGAACAAAGTCTTCGCTAAGAAATCGCTAGTGACTTTCTCGCCCATTTCTATTCAAGATGCGCCTTTTACAGAATTTGTTGCCAACGACTGGTTGCCATTTCAACAAGAAATAGAATATATTTTTTTTAAAATAATAACCAAAAAATGAAAACCACTTGTTGATTAACAAAATGTTGTTTATTCATACTAGATTCTACAAGGATTCAATAGAAGATTAGTTCAGGACACAGGTAAAAGTAAACTTCACACAGCAGGCTTTATCTAGTACGAATTCACTAAATGCAAGACCTAGTCGAGGAAGGCGCAGTGTGCCGTTTTACAGGTATTTCGGAAAGGCCTACATATATCTGATACAAAGTCCACGATGGTGGATCACCTTAAAAATTACAATAATTTCCATTACACAATATAAAAAAAAACAAAAATCACAGTAATCTTTTGCAGACTTCAATTTTAAAGGTCTAAAAATGAAGAAACCAAACTGAATGAGTGCATTCTTAATATTACAGGGTTTTATTTTATGAGACGTCATATTTTACAGTTATTAACATTTCTAGTTGATTGGGGAACTCTCTAGAGCAGTAGTCTCCAAAGTTGTGTGACCCGCGACCACATCCTTGTCCGCGACCCATTTAAAAAACACATATTGACACCCACCCGACTTCATTCTTTATTTCTTTCTACAGCATTTTCCACTTTCAACTGAAAATTCAGGTCCTATCTAGCGACATGGTCCAGGGAACATGTTCTTGCACGATGAAACCTTATAAGCATAATTTTAGGAGCCTGGGCTGTATATTTCGATTAGGGCTACCTTAATTCATTTTTAAGACTTTCTTTCAGAGTGAGAGTGCAATTAAACTATGTTTAAAAGTATTTATTGACGTGTGATACGTTGAGACGTGGCCTCTAAGGATTGGTTTAGAGTAATCGTGTATTTAGCAATAAACCGGAAGCAAGACTCATAGGCTGACATTCAGAGACGAAAACTAAGCAAAGACTGGTCTTTCAAATGTCCAAATCACGTACACTTTGACATTTCTGAGACCGGTCTTAGCTTCAGTTTTCGTCTCTGAATGTCAGCCTTAGACTTTAACATGTTCGTCATGTAAGAACATTTTTCCGTGCCCAAAACTACCCAAGACCACCTGTGGGTCACGAACCTTTGGGAAAAATTGCATAGAGCAAGGCGTTTATTGCTTTTGTTAAGTATAAAAAAATTGTTGTAAAACTTGTCACTTCTCTGACCATCTCAACTAAACGTACTGTAGTTTAGAAAATAGTTTATTTAAGACGTTTACTGCTTCTCAAACGTCTTCTGTTAGCAGGCGTGGCGATGTCACGGGGTCGCTTGACTGGTGTTGCTTCTAGAAAAAGGAAACTTATTTTAGTATTATATTATTTTTAATGCACTAACCCTCCCAAGGACAATTTTTAAAAACCTGGCACAGTTAGCCAGAGTTCGCGGGTTCGGGTCCCAGCATGGGTGGAATTTTTAGCCTCTAAATAGGTTTTTATTTTCTTTCTGAAACGTTGACAAACATTTTTAACGGACTTTAAAAAACCATTGTGAGTGTAGAAAGACCAATTTTCGATTTTAGGATTAGGTTTGAGAAAAATTAATTTTTTTGTCTGAGTAGGGCATCCCATCCTGTATTACGTTGATTGAAGGATTTAGTTCTATAAAGCAGATAAAACGCCCTAATTCTAAGGAACACTACATACACTGCGCGTGGCCCGACACGCAGTTGGTCGGTATTGAGTAATACTAATGTACAAGTATTGTCTTGGTTTTCAGTCACGTACAAACCTTACCTAAGTAAGGGGTCCCAAATTAGAACTGATGATTTGCAACTCATGTCACCTCAAAAAGAATTACTGTTAAAAAACACTTACTTGTATTTTTCGGTGGCGATTTCGGACAATCGACAATTTTCACCTCCTTAACTTCAGCTTTAGCCATGCTCTTACCATTCTTTGTTTTTGTTCTTACTTGTCTAGTGTTACTCTTAGCCTTTACTACGCTCACTTTTGCGACTTCCTTCGCTGTGGATTTTTCCTTGCTATCGTGAATTTTCGTCACAACTACCTTCACTTCAGGCAGTTGGACTGTACGTCTCGTTGTTCTACGTTTAGGTTTAGCATTCGCAGTCTTTGTATTCTTAGCTCTAGTAGATCTAGACTTTCTCTCTTCAGTCACGGTTTTGGCAGTTTGTTTCGCCAATTCTTGCTTCTCTCTTGCTTCCCTCTTCTCTTTTATTTTGTACAATTTCACCATAGCTGGTGTGTAACCTTCAAAGCCTGGCATGTCGTCTTCTTCCTTGATAGGTTTGCCAGACAATTTCTTTTTCATATTTGCAATCACATCCTTCATGGCGTAAGTCGGATTCATTTCGTTGAGATAGTCTTTCTGTAGCAACGGCGACAGCAGATTCGCGTCTGCGTTGGTATTATCAGACGGAGGGTCCGAGAGCTTCCTAATTCTGTACTTACAGGTGTCTTCGTCGTCTTCATCGCTGCTAGTCGCTGCATTCCTTTCCTTGCGGATAATATGCTCTGGGTTACCAGCTAGGATCTCTGCCCACGTGAACTGACGAGCTGACCCCATGAAGTTGCCAAACTTCCCAATGCTGCTACTCCTGTAGGTCTTCTTTCCTTTTTTCTTTTGTATCTTTCTCTTGTTCGATCGCAGGTTTTTCGGCGACAACTTCTTGCCGAGTACGTCGTGCGGCATGAGTGACTTTTTCAAACGCGCCACTAAATCTGCATCTGATATAAAGAAGTTACGCGAGGAGCATGGTTTTCTGATACCATCGCTGGACGAGTTCAGCGTTTGCTTTAGCAGCTCCAACTTCAAGTCGTTTTCTAGAGAGCAGATGTTTTCTCTCTCATAGGTTTTCTTAACTCCACTTTTGGTTATGAAATCGGCCGGTGTATTCTTTTTACCGAACCGTTTTGACTGGCAGAGCTTGCGATTCATGGGAGACATTGGCGAATCAGAGAAATTCAATGACAGTTCTTTATCCAGGTAACCATTCTTTACCAACTCATTCCTGAATATGTTTCTACAGTAATCATAGTCTGGTTTCTCCGTAAAATCTAGACTGGTGACATACTCCAGGTATTTCTCCAAGAACTGTGGGTAGAATTCAGTCTTGAAGCAGGTTTTTAAAAGGGATTTTACATCGTTCATGAAGTTTTTCTTTAGTGCATGGACCAAGTCAGGTTCGGTCAGCATTTCGGTGGTCTTCCATGGCAATGTCCCCGTTAACCAGTCCAAGAGGTTGTACCCAAGGGTTTCAAGGTCTGAGCGACGGGAATGCGCCCCAATGTGGGAGTCTCTGGAGCTGTATTCCAATGTTCCATCATGGGCTTTCCGAGCATCCATTCCAAAGTCCTTGTGATTCCCGTTTGCATCCAAAAACTTCGATGCTAAACCGTAATCCAGCAGATAAATCTGTCCAGTCGACTGTGATAGCACAGCCTCTTTATAATTTTCATTTGGGTTTGTTCCTGGCACTTTGAAGGTTCTCTTTTGGCCACAGCTGTCATTTGATGTAAAAGCAAGACGTTTGCTTTCAAAGTTGTCTAGCAGCTTTTGGTAGGACTGGTCTGAGCAAACTGAACTGTTTAGATCCTCATAGTTGACGTAATTGGATATCTGTCTCAGGTTGAAAGCGTGATGTCTGTATGTCTTGCTATCATCGTCAGAGAGTATTTTACGGAGCTTGTGTTTGACGCTAGCCAATTTTTTGTCCGTTTCGTCGTCCAGTGAGATGTTGAAGCCAGACTTGTGGTCTTCTATTATGAAATCCTCATCATCATAGTAATTTGTTGACCGTCCCCTGCCACTTTTTGCCTTCCTATGTTTCCCTGCCAACACTGCCAATTCTTTTGTCTCTTTTTGGAATGAAGGAGGCGGTTTCACCATAGGAAGCTTTCCGACCTTACTGCCGTCAAACCCTAACATCAAATTTGAACTTTTTATATCCGAATGCGTGTATCCCTGGCCGTGTAGATACTCCAAGACGTCGAGAATCTGTATGGCCAGTACCAGGACATTTCTTAAGTCTAAAACTCTGGTTCGAGCAACGATTTTCTGCAAGTCAATGTCGAACCGCGGTAGGACCAAGAAGCGGTACTTTTCTCCAGAGGTTTCGTCGGTGAAGGATCCGCTGGCAATGTAGCAGGGCATGCCAAAGTGCTTCAGTTTTTTGTGCTGTCGCCAGCCGTTAACTGTAAAGATGAAAATATATTTTTCTAGTGATGTGATATGAGATTGGGCAGTTAAGAGAAAACCTACGACTCATAGCTTCATTCATGAGCTAGAGTGATTTATAAAATTTGCAAAATAAAATAGAGTATATTTGGGTAGTAAGATCAGACTGTTACATTATATTGGCCTTGGTTCAAACTTTTCCGCCAATGTAGTCAATGCAATAACATTGTCATTTGGAGATATCTGTTTAGGAATGTTGTGAAATGTGTATTGAAATACTTAGGAAATAACGGAAACTCGAAATGAAAAGCTTTACAGCATGTTTACACTTCTCACTAAATCTACTGCTGCACAACTGCTTTAATTTAGACCTATTGCATCTAAAAAATCTGCCCTAAGTATTAACAGCATATCAGTGAATTGTAACATTATTTATAGTATTTTGTATGAGGGCAAGCTTTACACTAGATAGATTTATTAAGAATTTATTTATTTTTACTTAGCTGATTGATTTCAGACAGGCACCATCAACTTTGCCGAGCCAACAGGGGTTACAGTAGCCACAATGATACGAGTAGCTACCTCCAATAGGAGTGGGCACCTCAAGAAGAAAATTAAATTTGTTGACACACAACTAACGGGCATAAGTTTTTTATCTAAATGTGCGTTTAGTCCAGCCTAAAACTTCAGGCATGCAACAAAATTGATAAGATGAAGAAATACATTATAGGCTGGTTGTAACAGTCGTAAATATTTGCCAAATTAGTAACATTAAATCAATTACATTGCTTTTTGAACTAAAACTTTCGTAAGCACAACACATTGTAGACTTTTAGTCCGGATCTACTTACGGGTGTTGTTATATCGGAAGAGTCCGACCAGGCTTAATCATGGTGAGTAGAGACGGAGCTCGCGTCGTCGGTTGCTCGCGCTTGCCCGTAGTGTGAGACGAGCAACCGACCACCATGATTAAGCTCTGCGAATCGGAGCGAAACCTGGTCGGACTCTTCCCATATAACAACACCTGTAAGTAGATCCGGACTAAAAGTCTACAATTACATCGTTTTACATTTTTTATGTTTGTTTTTTCCTGGTGTACAATAAAGAATATTCTTACCTTACATTATATATCTGAGGACCCCCACATTGATGAGGACAGTAAGAGGGGTAGTGCCAGAAAGAAATAGAAGTATTTTGAACTTTCAGCATGTTTGCTCAGTGTTTAAATAAAGGCTTCTCTATCTATCTAAATAATTTAGAAAACATAGTAAAAAATGCCCTGTAAAAAGTACAATAGCACACTAAGTAGATTGCACTATAATTATTATAAAGCACCGAGACCTGAAACCTAAACCTACTTCAGGACCCATGGTAACTTATCTTAAAATTGAGTAGTATCAAAGTTGTTCTTATGCAATTATACATTGTATGTATTGTTTTTTCTATGAGGAAAGGAAAGAATTATTATTATTAGGAGAAAGGAATTATTATAAATTATTACGTAAACTAGGCATGTAAATAATAAGAACAGAAAGTTTTAAGATTTATATTCTCTTTGTAGAATGAAGATTAAACATTAAAGTTACCTTTGGAAGCCTGCGCAGTACGTATAAGACAGTGTATCTCAACGAATAGGGGTCCATTGGTATGCGGTTCTATCTTGACCACATATCTTGCGTTCAGCTTGGTCACTTCCTTCTCTATATCATCAGAAGCCAAGTATATGCGCCCGAAACTGCCACGACCTGGTAAGAAAATGGAAGAATGTATTGATTAAGACTGGAAATTTGTAAATTTTTTTTTTTATGTAGCCTCGATTGTGTCCCACTGCTAGGCAAAGGCCTCCCCTTTGGTCTTCCATTCCTCCCTGTTCATTGTAAATTTTATTTTAATACAATATTCCTTATTGGCTCGAAGCGCTCGTGGCCTAGGCGAACCGAGTGATTGGAACCAATCACTTGGTTAAGCAACAACAGGCGCGGTCAGGTACGGGATGGGCGAGCATCCCGTGACTACCGCGAGTGGCATTTTTCCGAGCTCTTCCGTGCTTCGCAAGGCAGGTTAAGCCGTTGGTGCCGGCTGTCATATAATGGCAGTCGTTAAGCCATGTCAGAGCTTATGGGCGGCTTGATAACTTCTGACAGTAAGGCCCGCCACTGTCTTACAATCCTCCACCAACCAGGACTTGGCCCCTGTGGTGGAGTATGGGCTAACCTTCCTGCGATGCAGGAAGAGACCCGTGCCCCAGCAGTGGGGACGTACAAGGGTTGATAACGATTCCTTATTTGGTTAAAATATCTCTGTGTGGAGTCAGGATGATTTTTCCATGGACAACAGCAGATATATTTTTATCATTTGTTAATAATAAACCAAAGTCTGGAAGAATTCTCAGACACATCCCATATGAATTAGCCCCAAAATATGTTCATATAAGTATAAGAATAGTTTTCATTAATAAAATAGGTACAAAAAGTCTAAGTCAAATAATATAATAAAATGCAATTTTCAGGTATATACCATGATCAGCAACATCTTTTTTAAGCAAAATAAGGTTAAAGGATAGATTTTTACTGTAGAAAATTTATACCTCGCATTCAAGCTGATCAAGATTCGTCCAGAAGCAATAGTGATAGCTTCTTGATGGACTGCGTTTTAGGATTTATGATGTAAAGAGGTGTATGATGTAAAATTAAAGCATCCAGTAAATGAACAAGGTAGTAGAGAATAAACAAAGCCCACCAATGTACTTGTTGTTGTTTCCAACAGGTTCAAGTAGAGAATCCGGTTCTTATAAACCTGTTTTCTCTCTTTGTTAAAGTGCCTAGTGAGACTGAAGTACTCATTACCTACATTTTACTCATAACTTAAAAGGACTAGGCATATAACAATGAATATCTTTCTCATACAGCAAGTTATGTTTTGATTGATGAATTATCTGATAAAATAAATATCATCATAATCGTAACATTAACTAATACTAATCCAACAGTAGACAGATATAACAAAGATATTTTCAAACAAAATTCAGAGGTCTTTATGAAAATATCAACAAGATATTCACAAAGTTTATCAAATTATGTATATGGCTAAGTTTCCTTTTTTTTCAAATTGGTTCGTAATCTGAGTTGGGTCCTTCAGGCACCCAAAAACTCTGAAAATTAATGCTTTACTTGACATTACTTCAGTCAGTTTATACAGTGACAATTTTTTGGGCCTGATTTTGCACACATACTGTCTGAATCCTGACGTTAAACAGAGTAATCAGAATGCTGTAGAAGGATTGTAATATAGGGGTTAATCAGACTATTGAGGACCACTCATTATGCAAGTAAAGTTTTTTGCATTTCAATCGACCTAAAGGATGTTTAGTTTTTCAAGGACATCACTTAATGGGTTAGCAAAAAATAAGAATTAGCACAATCGATAATCACTTCCAAACATGACTTTTTTATTAACATTCTAGTTGTGCCCCGCGGTTTATGGATTTTCCCATGGGAATATCATATTTTCCAGCAGTAAAACATAACCTATGTTAATCTAGGGTGTCAGCTAACTCCATAACAAATTTAATATTAGAATCGCTCCGGCCGTTTAGACATGAAGAAGTAACAAACATACACACTCACAAACTTTCTCCTTTATAAAATTAGAGTGATATTTCCAACACTTGAAATTGCTTATCAAGTCTGCATGTTTGTTTGTACCTAGTCTTTGAGAGATGGCTTTATAGATTTTCATGAATAATATAAGAGAAGGAGTTTGAGAAACAATAAAAGGTTTGAAAAAAACTTGGTAAGAATTATATTTTTCAAAAGAACGCCATGAGTTCAATTATAGAGATACAACTTAAGCAATTAAACAAATAAAGAGAAACAATAAATGTAAATAAATATTAAATTTCAAAATCTCCTTATATGGGTCGTAGCAGTATCTAATAAAGGTTGATGAGGCTAAAAATATTTAAAATATTTGGTCGTTTTATAAAGCTACAATTAAGTGGTGAACTTAAAATTGTTCAGTAATTTTCGCCCAAGCTGGCCTCATAATTGGATGTGTAGCCAAAAGTCCTGTCATTGCCAGTTTATTACTAATTGTTGCTTAATGAAATAAGGTAAATGTAATTGCCTACCCCTCCGGAATAGAGGAGTTTAGGAAAGTATCTTACCTATAGGCTTTCCAATGCGCCACTTCGTCTGTTGTACGTCGGTGAAGACAATACCGGGCGGCAAGGCTTCGTCAAAGAAACTGACTTCAAGGCTCGGCGTGTCCTCCAACGAGGCCTTGGACTTCTTACGGGGAGGCTCAGCAAAGGCTATCACCTCCGGCACTCGTCTTGGCATATTGACTGTGAGTCAATCAATCAAAAGTACATTGATCCGAACAACGTTTGTCGACAACCTGCGTGAACACATTGAAAAGGTTATGGGGCGACCAGAGGGTTTCTAAATGTTTTATTCAATTACGGACAGCGTGGAAGGCAATGTGATTGTTTTTAATCCGATTACTGCAATACCTAATAAAGCTATGTGAGGACTACTGAAAGAGATTTGTCTCACCGTGAAGATCCTTGGTGTACAGGAAACGTAGTTCTTAAAAATGTTGTTAAGCACTTTGGGATCACTTAAAGCCACATGTACATAAAAAATCCACTGTAATTCTAAGTAAATCGTACAAAATCACACACAACAACTGATTACAACGTTCGCCATGTTGTGAGATCGATGAAATAAGTGGTGACGTCACGAAAATGCTGTCGTTCGATTGGTGGTGAAAGTTTTTTTTGACAACACACCACAAAACCGTTGAGTTTTATGACAGTTTTAATTGGCATTTTGTGTAGGTTTATAAAACATTTTATAACAGAAATCTCCAATGCCTACCTAAAATAGATAACATCAGTGTAGTAAACATTTAATAAACCTTTATTTTAGATTTGTTGTGGGTGTAAAAATAAAATTCTTATCTGGTAACACTTGGTTTTGCCAATGTGTGCGTGACCGGTGTATTTTGTAGTGTTTGTCGCCAACCAAGATACATCAAACAAAAAAAGGACCAAGTTCAGTTTCATTATTTCGCAAATTGTGAGAGATAAATATGTGATATGATAGCTGTGTTTTGGATAGACTGCAAAATAAAATCAAATTGTTGAAAGCTTTGCCATTTGTTGAAAAACAAAGAAAATAACTAATTATAGTGCAATGTAATGTTTTAATATAACCGGGTTTTCACGATCTTAGTACAATCGGATACCGTGTACACTAGCTGTTTTGGTAAAAAAATGTCACTCTGAAAAAACGGCCTTGTTTTTTTCACTCCCACTGCACTTTACTCGTCGTAGCAACTAAAATAAAATCACAAAAATTGTAGGAACTCCTGCGTTTCGTAAAGGAAAAGTGAACGAGCTGTGAAATATTGATATTTGAGGGGGTTCATGAAGCTGTGGAAATTCACGGTTTGCACTGACGATAAGCATTTGATTCAACTTATATTTATCGTAATTTTTTTGTAATTTTCAGCACGATATGCGACTAACGACGTCTAAAACGCGTATAGCCTAAAGCAAAAATCTGAAATAACTAAGATGTAATTAAAACTGTTTTTACACGGATTTATTCTCTTTTATTATATTTTTACAATTTTCCGCCGTTTCGGCACTTTTTCAGGTGCCGTGGTCCCGGATGACTGAGGTGACAGGCGTCCTTTAGAAAGAAATAACGGTTAGTTTACTATTCTTGGCAAAATTTACGAAAGTTAATTATGATTTAGTTACGTTCCAAAATAGGAAACCAATTATTTTTTATATAAAGTTAACAATATCGATTATTAGTAACTGAAGTTAAAATTAAATTTATAAACTAATAATTTTACATGAACTTAACTAAGATATGTGTACACCGGCATCTGAGTAGCTTGCAGTTTTTTGTTACTAACATAAATCACTCTGATCGAGCCTACTAAGATCGGTAAAAGGCGGCTTTAACGTACCAGCCGTTGTATATCTTGGCCTACGCACTATCGTAGGTTAGTGTGCAGGCAAATGTGTGGGTGTTGCGTTCCGTTTTGTTTGACAAAATGGAAGTAAAAAAACATTCTCGAGTCGGCAACAGAGAGAGCGGTCGTGCGTTCCGTTTGCTCACCTTCGCGAAATCGAACGCGATGTTTTTGTTTGTCAACAAATGTTCGCAGTTCTTGTAATATCCGGGGTCTTTTTTTTGTTCTATCAATAAAACAAACACTATAACGAAAATGTAAACTAACAAAGTTAGTTGGCGTAACTTATTCGTGTTGTGTGTTTGAAGATGGACGGTGCGAACGCTGACTCAGATCATTCTATGACTTGGGAAGACTTTTTCGGTAAGTGTTAACGAATTACAATAACTTCATATAATCGTAGTATAGTGAGCCGACTCTCTTTGTCGTGGCTGTACAAAGCTTTTATCGTAAGTTTTACCGAAATAAATAATTTAAAACTAGACCACAAATTACTAGACAAGAAAGAAGAACAAAAAAATCTTGAAAAAATATTTGCGTGATCGATATTATTTATGTGCTGTGCTAGTAAACTATATTTATATTTCAATACGTTTTAATCATCATTATATTGCAGTATTCAATGCCCGATCTCACGAATCACGATAATGGATTTCTCAAGGCAATATTGCTCGGTGGACCGATGGGACGGGTTTGCGAAACATTTCCCCATAAGGGTAGTATAGTGGTCCGGTTGTATGCAACCCGATGCTGCTGCTAAGGAAATCGCCGCTTAATTTATGAACGTGAAGCTTTAACAGCTTCTTGTAATTTTGCTGCAATGTGTCGGGTGCTATTGAAAGAATCTTATAGATAATCCGTGCGCCTAAGTATCATTACTCGAAGAAGCTGGCGCAATGTTTGTTCAGCTTGTAGGTAGGTAGATACGTTGTACCAAAGGTTGTATGTTTGTAGTAACCTACCTACATAATCCTACTAATATCATAAAGTTTGTTAGTATGGATGAATAGATGTTTGTTTGTTACTCTTTCACGTAAAAACTACGGAATGGATTTTAATGAAACTTTACAATAATATAGCTTGCACATCAGAATAACACATAGGCTACAATAAAGATATGTGTGATATGATATGTTTCAAATGCGACCCAAAAAATAGTTGTGCGATATTTTTTATGTCATACATAATGTTAGTTCTTGTGTACGCCACGCTGATATAAGCTATTCGAAATACCTACTAACCCTGCGCAGACGAAGTCGCGGGCAGCATCCAGTACGATATAACAACATAACATTTACATACAGGCACATACATTGATTCTGGCCCCACATTAGGTACCCTGTGACGTGGGAACCAGAAACAACGACATCACAAACATGTAAACATCCAAGACCTGGGTTATTTTTTTGTTCCCAGCCGGGGATCGAACCCGGTACCTCTTGCATGGCATGGACATAGTCGTCGTATGCTAAATATTTTGTAGTATGTACAGTCAACAGCACGTCAACCTTTACATGCGTGCGCTTCATTTAGTTAAGGGCGACTTTGCAATCAAAATGTAATATGATGTGGTTATGTGCTCTTGTATCTACATACGGACATACTATGTATTCCAAGGTAAAAAAATGTACGTACCTACTGGCGAGGAAATTATTATGGTCTTTTGAGCTTGAGCGTAAGGCAGTATTTTAAATCTCATGTGTATAGATGCTGCAGATGAACTTTGCTCTGTATATGTAACTCGTATAGATTACATTTTTAATCTGAATTCCACCCTAGGGACCATCATACGGGAGTAGGTAGGGGTTCGACAAAATGTGACATTGTTTATGTCATTGTGTGACAGGGTTACCAGATGCGATTTGCGATTTTCTGTTTCTCCCCAAATTTTAAATTATTTTTCTCCAAAACGATACTATTTTCAATAGTTTTACCCAAAGACCCAGACTTCTTTTTTCCCGTATTCTACGGCGTTTTTCGCCTTTTACCAATTGCAATGTTTTTTGTCAGTGGTACCAGTAAAACTACAAACAATTTATTATTCATATACTCGTGTGATCATGGTTTCTTCTATTGGTTTAATTGTTCTGTGGTTATAAAACAATTTTGATGGACGCGTTCGTAAAATATATGAAATACATTCCAAAATTAAATTACCCTAAATTCTCGCCATTTTTTTTCTCCAAAAGTTTCTCTAGGAGCCAAATTTTTACCCAGAATTGGGAAAACAATACCCAATTTGGTAACGCTGTTGCGTGACAGCGGTGCCTGATATCCCGATTTTGGCGGGATGTCCCGATTTTTATGTGTCGGGCGGCATGCCCCGCTTTTTTGGGATAGATAAGATAAAAAATATTTATTTGCAGTAACTAATCTAAGTTTACATTTACTCGCGGCACCCACACTAGGAAACCCCGTATCGTGGGAACCTTTAGAAATTTTATTTATAACCAAGAAAAAAAAAACGAAACATGCAACTCGGAAATGTTCTTAGATATAAAACTCAATTATAATAACTCGGGATAACTCGACTTATTTATTCAGAAAAAGATTGAACTACTTAAGATTTTCATTAAAATACATTTTCAACGGCTATTTTTGCTTTCTATTGTCAGGAAAGCGTAATTAAACACTCAAATACAAACATATATTTAAATATAAATTTTTACGTTTAAATATATTTTTGTATTTGAGTGTTATCAACAATAAACTGTATTTTTTTTTCAAATGTTTGATAGGATGTCAATAACACGATAAAAAAATGATGTCAATAAAACTAATTTCGGAAGTGCTATTTAATTTTAAAAATTTTAGTAATATAAATTGTTAAAAGTATTGTTTACTATCTTAGATAGATAAAAAGATTTTGATTATATTTTTTAATGACTCGCGACGGTTATAATATTTTTAAAGAATCGCGATTAGACCCATATAATATAGAACTAAAGTTATATTATTATACTTTTATTTCTTTTATTATTATTACAAAACACACTATTTAAATAGTACGTCTAGACTAGACTCTTCTGTCGCGTCAGTTCACGGCACATCAAATTTTTACAATCATGCCCTCTACTCCGTAACTTTACCGTCTTATTTGCAACAAATCGCGAAGGTTGTCGTGCTGTCGCTTGTTTCACCACTATCACACAAAAGATCCTTTTGGGGTTCTTCCACGTAGTCAAACTATTTTGTCGAACTCATTTGACCACGTGGAATTTTGTTTCCGTATAGTCAAACTAGTAAAATGCCCTTATTCCGTGCCAACCAACTAAACTGATCAATCAACTAGTTGTTCCGATCGGAGCTCAGTAGGTACGACTCGGACTAATCAAATATACAATATCTACCGATGACTCCATGCAATCCATTTTCATCTAAAATGAAATGCATTTGGGAGCCTGAGGATGCCTCGTGTTAGAGGCGAAACGCGTCGCGTGTTTTCTCACACAAGTATTGGTGTTGGTGGTGGTGTGTTCGTGTCTTGCTTCTGCTTGAAAAAGTGGGAGGGAGGGCGGTGCATTAGCTAACCGCATGGTGCTTGTGGGATTTTTGGCGGAATTCAGCAAAGTAATTTTAACTTTTTAATGCTAAAATGAAACAGTAACAATTAAACAAATAATATTCAGGAAAGTGAGTATCGGGATGAGGAGAGAAACGCGACAAGCAAGTGAAAATTCTTACACAGAAGTCATCATTTTTACTAACGGGACCACGAGGGATAACCATGCTTGTGGACCCGTTAACGGGACAAAATAATGGGACCACGAGAAAACAACATAATAAGTACATGTTTCTTTTTTTTTACTTGTAGTGAATGGCCGCCAATACCTATGTAAGATAAGATAAGAATATTCTTTATTGTACACCAGAGCACATATTATAAAACATGTAAAGATACAAAGTACAATTGGCGGCCTTATTGCTAAAAGCAATTTCTTCCAGACAACCTTACGACGGAAAGTTGCTGAATTTAGTACGCCACAAAGATTTAAGTTTAGTTAAGTTGATGATTTTTTTATTTAAATAGATACGTAAGCATGAAGTTTATTTTAAAAACCTATTTAGAGGCTAAAAATTCCACCCATGCCGGGATTCGAACCCGCGACCTCTGGCTATCCGTGCCAGAGTTCTGATTTTTTAAAATTGTCGTTAGCACGGGTTAGTGCATTAAAAATAAAAATAGTCTAATGAAGTTTATTATTTTGTTGTTTTTTAACGAGTTGTTCCGTGAAGAATAAAACTTCATAGTGTTTCCGTTGAGAACTCTTATATACGCTTAATATGGTTGATTTGAGAAGTCCGACAGGAATAAAACCACGTACTGAGCTCCGATCGGAACAACTAGTTGATCAGTTTAGTTGGTCGGCACGGAATAAGGGCATTTTACTAGTTTGACTATGCGGAAACATAATTCCACGCGGTCAAATCAGTTCGACAAAATAGTTTGACTATGGTTTGACTGTACTTTTTGGCATTTAGAATCATACACAGGAAGGATCATTACTTTAATTTGACCACGAGGATCGAATTTTCCACGTGGTCAAATCAGTTTGACAAAATAGTTTGACTACGTGGAGGAACCCTTTTTGAATTGCCATTTATGATTGTGGCTTTAAAGCCTATCTGACACAGCAAACGACTGATCTTATCATAAAGACGCAGAGTCTAATTCAGACTGTAAGGCTGACATTCAGAGACGAAAATTAAGCAAAGACTGGTCTTACAAATGTCCAAATCACGTACATATTGACATTTCTGAGACCGGTCTTAGCTTCAGTTTTCGTCTCTGAATGTCACGTTAAGATTTGACTTAGTTATGAGAGAATATATTTAAAAAAAGTAATTTACGCGTCGAATTAATAACCTCCTAATTTTTTGAAGACTGTTAAAAACGAACTAACGTAGTATAATTGGTATCAGCTTTGTAGGCGATGGAAAATCATGGCCACTTTACTACCGTATATCTGCACTTTGCATATTATAATAATTATCGTCGTTAAACCCGGTTTTATGGAGTTTACGCATTCGACCAACTGTGTAATCCTAGCTTACATGGATCGGCGAGTGCGGACTGTGGTCTTCAGTTACAAACTCACACATTATTTAAGATAAACTGTCTTTTATATCTTGTTCATTTGAGTTTAGAATTGGATATTTCAGGCGCGAACTGACGTAGATACAAGGCGTGTTTTTTTAATTGGTAGAATAACCAGCATCTTCTTCTTTCCAGCCAGCCATGTGACTTTGCATATTTCGCACGCTGTCTGACGTCAGTCAGAATTTTTATGGTCAGAGAGCCTGTGTGCCTGTATTATTAAATTGTTCTAATTTCAAAATTTAACTCGTTTGACCAATTGAAGTTTCAACTTTTTTCTTTCAATATATAGGGTTGCCAGCCATGACGGAATATAACTCTAGGTTGTAGTTAATCTTTTTTTAATTTAGTTAAAATAAAAGGTCAAACCTTCTACGCATGCGTCAAATAGGAAAGCAGACGTTGTCTAGACAGGGTGGCTTTTTTATCATTCACGATGCATTTGTATTAGCGTAGCCAGAAATTAAGATCTTCTCCTCTCCTTCCGGTGTATTGACATAACGGCGATAGGAGGGTTTTGGGGGAAAGGTCAGAGGTCTTAGTAAAATGGTCTCGTTGGCAATGTTAGTAAGACTCGACGACTGGCTGGTTGCCAAAATGTTAGACGTTATGCCTAGATGCAGCTGCATTTTCTGCTTTGAAAACAAAATTTCCCATAACGTAAAGAGAGTAATGCCGAAAAATTAAAAATAAATAACAGGGCCAAGACAAACTAGATAAATTAGTAGGTAGTAGATTCCAGATAGTAGATAGACAAAGTTGCCGGGATAATAGACATTACTGACCCATGCCTCTTGAGATTATCCAGCACTTAACTTCACATGGCTTTTGTCAACTATGAGATATACTTGATTACCAACATTTCCTAACTCTTACCTTCCAGAGCATAAGGTAGAAAGTGGATTGCCACAATGATTGTGTTTTAGTTTTGTTTTGTCGCAATCCAGCCGAGCCATGCGGGCAATGTTGATAACAGCCGGATATGTAACGTAAACTGATGCCAACAGTCGTCTTGCACCAGGGGTTGTTTTTATTACAGCGGGGTGCGCCAAGATAAGGCGCTAGGGTTGCCAGGTATGCTTTTTAGTTTTTAATTAAAAACAAAAAAAATAGTAAGCAATATTTTAGTTTCACTATTTTGGTAACTAAGTATATACTATCACTTTAAAGGAAGAACTACACCGGCCGGTGGTGGTGGCTGTCCATAGATAGATAGAATAATATTTATTGTATGTGCACCAATCCGCAGCAGGAATCCGCTACTTGACTCGTCTCAAATTTGACGCGATAAATGAATATTTCCTCTAGTATTTAACTTAAAAAACTGAAATATATTGACTTTGCTAAGTAAGTATGTAGAATGGCTGCAAAATTCGCAAATTAAAATAATATTTACCGCTTTTAATTCGGAACGGTGAAAGCGCTATCCGCCATGTTGAAAGCATCTTTCGGTTGTAAACAAACATCTGTCAGCCAGAACCAGTGGACATTGATTATTATAGGATTTACATCAAAGTGATCTTCACGTAAATACACCCGAATTTCAGTCGATAAAGTATCGGGGTCTCTTTTGGCAAGTTTGAGCCAATTTTTTCGTGTGTTTATTTCACTGGGTACACGAATCCACAACTTCCCGGGGTTCTTTATTGACATGTTTTTGCATTCTCGAACAATGCAATAATGATAATTGCTATATTTTGCATATAAACTCGATGAAATCATGGTTTCGTCATGGTTTCGAAATCTGGTTGTTATTTCACTATGCTCACAAATCACTCACAGTTGTTGAATGTCAAACTTTGTTTACAAGACTTCAGGTCTTCAAACCATAGACAAAAATGGCTGACCGCGTTTTTGGCTGTTTAGCAAAGCAAAGTTTTAAAATATATTTTTTGGTTGCTTTTAGATCCTCAAAAAATATAGGTACTAAAATATATTTTGGTCTAATGGAAGAGATAATTACCATTTAAGACTTACTTGCAAAGAGAGTCAAATAGCAGATTACATTAGAGACTTAAACAATAATAACAGTACAGTACAATTCGCGGTATTATTACTGCATAGGTATGTCATACTGCAGTAATATTCATATGGACTTCTGTATGGACCGCCACTATCGTTGGTGTTTCATCTTTCAGAGACGGCATGTGCCCTGTGGTGACGTACATAGACCACATAAAAAACATTAAAAGTACAGCACATCGACTTTTACATATTTGTTGAATTCTCCTACCCCGACCTTGAGTACAGTTTAATTCAATTAGCCTTTGTATCCTGGGGTTTCATAAGTGTAATCCTGGATTTAAAGAATATATTTTAGTTCAGTGTGCCTCCTGGCAAGAGGCCCCCTTCAATGTTTTCCACTGTGTTCTATCCTGTGCGACTTTTCTCCAGTTAGGACCTGCTGTAAGTTTGATTTCACCTTCCCATCTTTTACACTGCCTACCCCTGGTTCTTATACCATATCTGTGATACCAGTCTGTTACAATTGTATTGTATTGAGTATAGTACACGAGTGTAAATGTTAATCTATTGTCGATTGCAGTTATAAATAAACTTCAATGTAAGTTTAGGCTTTTGTATCTGCGTAATGAGACGATTTATATACCTTCGCCCACACTAGACGGGTGAAGGGACTACTCGGACGCTGCTGTCCCTGAGACACAGTTTGTCCTAAGGAAAAGGTAAAAGAAGAGACATTTTTTTATTAATATTATTATATAGGGACAGAGAAGCATAAACCAACATTTAAAATTATGAAACGTCAGATGACAAAAAATTGGGATTTAATCTAATCATAATATTTTATCATCCACATAACATAAATTTTATGTTAGGCATAAATTGTGAAAGTTACTGTGTGAGTCTTGATTGGGGCCAGATTTTGATTATAACTGTCATTGGAAAGACATGCAAACAATCCCGTTGAATTTGTTTTCAGAAATTACATTCTGACATTGACACAAAATAAATTGGCAGTTAAAAGTTAATTTACAACTAATAAACGGTCGCTCGTTACAAGCAATTTTTGATAATGGCAACACCGCAATAAACGTCAGTTCCGAAGTTTATTTGCCCTGGGACAGGGCCGGCCATCCGTCAAGCTTCAGTATAGGTTTTTGGCGACATGTTAACATCATTGTCATCAAACTTGTCTTGGTTCTCATTCACATATTGCGCGAACCCTTGAAGGCTTCCTTCATGGCAAAAAGTCTGTGAACGTCTTGTTTATCAAGTGTGATATGACTGATGGCAGTTTGGTCGTGTAAATGAAAAAAAAAACTTGTCTGGCGCATGCGCATCGTATGGCGTCTTGAGTGCAACGACTGTCTTCTTCTTCTTTCACGGAACCAGTAGCACAGTAGCATCATCCTTATATATCCAGAATGATAGACAACGCCATCTTGATTTATCAAGCTAAATACTAGGGACCAATTTCTGAACTGAGATTTCGCTTAATAGTTACCGAAGAGACAGCACCTGTAGTGCTGTCTTTTCGAATTTCTCAGAAAAGAGCGAGACAGAACGTTACTTAATTCTCAATTCTGAAACCGGCCCTAACTGTATCAAACTAGTTTTATGCGCTTTTATCGTCAGTTCCCATGATGATAAAAGTGCACTAAAATAGTTTGAAACGCCAAGTAGCTTAAAACATTGGGGCTAGAAAAACTTTCATTTTATTTTATTATTTTATTTCATTTTATTCATCTTTTCTAGGTCTCTTTTTTATGGCTGAGGGCGTTCTTCTTTCACACTTCGCAGCAACCTATATCTCTATGTCCTGACATCCTACAGTTCCATTTCTAAAGAAATAAAGTTAAAAAGACGACGCAGGCTCTCCACCAGATGGTATGACGATCTGGTTACGGTGGCGGGAAGTCGATGCATGCGGACGGCATAAGACCGTGAAGGTTGGAATACCATGAGGGAGGCCTCACCTCCTGCAGATGATGATGTGAAAAATACGTTTCACCAAGACCCTGCTAACAGCTCCATTTAATCCACACTTATTTTAGTGGCACAAAACTGTATTTCCATAGATATACTACGCAAAGACTCCGCTCAAAAGCGAAACGACACGCGTGTGTGTACTGTAACGCACTACTTATTAAAACGCTGAATTAGTAATAATACATTCTTTTTATTATCTTTTTTATCACGAAAACCTAGCCTAGCTGAGAGTCTCAACACGACTGACACCTACCTAAACAAAACGTAACTATATTTTTCAAATAATTTAAACTCTGCCTAGACGGCTACGCCAGCCAGCTACAGTACTACTCATCATAAAAGTCCCTTCGGGAATCTACGTTCGCGCAGACTAGGAAGAAGTGTAACGAGAGTACCCGAAGCTATAAGTACATTCAACATGATCTTTAACCGATACGGTTAAGGTGCAGAATTGATTGCCGCAGTAGCGCTACCTATTTCGCTCACGCTAATATTGCCAAACTAATAGTCACCTGCATCGATGACGTTGAATCAATCAATAGCAACAAAGGCGCGCGGCCTGCCATAAAGTGAAACTATCTGATTGGTCGATCAACTTGCCGCACATCCAAAATTTGGTCATCTGCGCAGGTACATCCGCGAGACTTATTTCTTGTGTAGCACTGTACCATTAAGAAGTATCGTTACGCTCGCAGACACGCTCTAGTGTAACATTAACTACCGGCCACGCTAAGCATGCCAATTTTCCCACCAATTTCTTGCCTCTCTTTAAAAGCTCACGCTAACCGTGCATCACATCGCGAGGAAACCCGCGGCTTGGTTGGCTCCGCGCGGATTGACTTGTCTTCCCTGTGGGCTGGGCTAATCAGGATGGAAAAGGATAAAAATATGTGACGTGTATTGGTGAGTTGTATCCAATCCAAAAGTGGACTAAGCTATCTGTTTTATTGGTTGATTGAAGTAATATACAGGGCGTCCCAATGCTATGGGACATGAAGGGAAAGTACCTCAAATATCTTCGATAGGCTTAATCTTTAGAAAATCTTTGAATGCAGAATTACCAACTTTTAAAAATAACAAAGTCTTCTGTCAGCAAAATACCGTATCGAACATAAAATAATTATAAAGATACGGTACAATTGGCGGCCCTATTGCTTAGAGCAATGTCTTCCAGACAGCCTACGATGGAGAGTTACCGTAAGTAATCCAAATAAACGAAATAAAAGCAAACAAAATTGCCGAAGTCTCTACGCGCGTGCCAACCATGGCCGCGCATTTGTCTACGGTTTGGGATAGGTCGTTGGATCGATACCCAGTTCCGTCTGTCCGTTCCGCACTTCGCACCCCGGCACTGCATGTTGTGTTTGCAGCGAAACTTTGCGGTCGCACCCTAAACGTCTTTGTGTCAAATCGCCAGGGTTAAGTGAAAATGCGCGTTTCGTGAAACATTCCGATTAGGGTCTTACAGCAACTTTTGTTCTGTGAGTTTTTGTGTTCATTAAATTTATAGGTACCTGTTTATATTATTTTTAATGCACTAACCCGTGCTAAGGGCAATTATAAATACCTATTTAGAGGCTAAAAATTCCACCCATGCCGGGACTCGAACCCGCGACCTCTAGCTAACCGTGCCAGCGCTCTGCCAACTGAGCTAATGGGCGAGTCACCGGCATCATCATTTATACCTGTTTTTAGAAATATCAGAGCTTACATCCTACTTAGAAGAAAGTCCATTCCATTCAAGGTTGCTTTTACAAAAAACTTTCACACGACACAATCACTTGGCCAGGCCCTAGAGTCTAATACTTACATAGTTTATGAATAGAATTACATAAGGACGACAATGGTTGTTATTTGCCTCAATTTGGTAGTCTACAAAGCAATGTCACGCCAGGGGTAGAACCCGCGCAAATTAAATAGGCATCTCACGCGAAGAAGATCGAATCGCTCGAGGCGCCGAGTTAAGTAGCACGGGTTATGCCATTGCAAAGCGATTAGTACTATTACTAGACTATCTATGGTGTGAATGAAACGACCATTACCGGACTAATAGGACTATTGAATCACTATTAATTTTAGAGAGTCACCCCCTGGTCCCAAACTAGGTACTATGGTAACCAGGCAAGGACGCCACAAACTTGAAAAAACAGACTGAGGCACGTGTACTTGGCACCCAGTGGGAATCGAACCGATAAGCTCTGTCCTGGTAGCCATTATTATACTTACTTTGATACATGTGATCTTAGGATTTTTTTATGTAGCCTCCAAAACTTCGATGTTCCACTGCAGGACAAAGCCCCCCTTTTAGATCAAGAATTTGGTAATTTGCTTAAGGTTTGATAGGTAATATTATTGGTATTATTAAAATTATTTATTACATAAAAAATCCACATAGGCGAACTTAATGCATCTTAGCATTATATACCAGCCAACCTAAGTTTTAGAGACTAATAAAATTACGGACCCACTAACAGAATCCACGTCTAATCTAGGTGCCGGAAAGACTCATTGCAGCCCTCTCCCACCGAATAGAGTCCTAAATAAAAGCCCTGCGGCGAACAAAATGAAACGAGCGTGTCATGGATTAGTTTAACACCCATTCAATTGATTTATTTCTGTGCAACCCTCGCCAACCGCACGAGACGCCAAATATTCCGCCATCTTGGAGAAAGAGGTTGACGCCATAATGAGTCTTGAAAGGACGGGGACAGAGGTTATTACAGCGTGAAACAGTGGCGTGTTGTTTCATGTCTAGGGGCGAAATCCTTGTAAATGAGGCATTGATAGATAAGTGCAGTTCAGAGTTCGGGAGTGCACTTACACCTTTAACAGCTGTAAAAATAAGGTAGAAACCGTAGGAAAAACTAGACTAATAGTTTTACCGAAGAGTTAGGTCATTTGCTTCCTTTATTTAACTAATTTGCAATAATGTGTCTGACACGGCTTAGCGACTGCCATTACATGACAACCGGCACCAACGGCTTAATGTGCTTGCGAAGCACGGAAGCGGTCGGAAAAAATGCCACTAGCGATAGTCACGTTACGGTCACCCATCCTGCACCTGACCACGCCCGTCAGGGGCAGGGCGGCTCGATGACTTCTGACAGTAAGGCCCGCCACTGTTTCATATAATATAACCCTCCACCAACCCGGACTTGGCCCCCGTGGTGGAGTATGGCCTAACCTTCCTGCGATGCAGGAAGAGACTCTTGCCCCAGCAGTGGGGACATACAAGGGTTGATATGGTAATGTATGGCTGTTTGCTCAACCTAAGTCATTCATTAATGTTATTCCTGATTGATGCGCACCAAATTCTGTTGGAACAGGGTTGTCAGGTCTTTTTTGAATAAATACCTTTTTTTTTTTAATCGTTTATTTAAACTATTGACACCGATTAACTAGCTAATGTAACTTATAAAAATTATATTTTTTCTCACTAATGCATGACTCAAGCAATTTCTGATTTGCTTTAACTGCTCAACTGAAATGGCTCGAAAACAATGAGCGGCAGCATGAAATACCCAACCGTCCATACTTCGGTATTTTTGTTATACCGAACACAGTGCTAAAATACCGAACGGTTCGGTAGAATACCGAACAACTGGCAAGCCTGGTTGGAATCCTGACGTTTGCGACTACAATTAGTATGGAATTTGACAGTTAGTCGATTGGAATAGTTCGGGATTTGGTGCATGTTATACAGGAGCTGGACTGAGGAGGTTCTTAAAATATATTATGTCCACACAATACAATTACTTGTCTAGCATACCTTGTGCTATGGCAACCAGGCATTGACATCACAGACATGAAAATACACCCAGACTGCGGCCATTGTACAAACATACGGCGGTCCCCAGTGGCAATCGAACCCACGACCTCCGGCTTAGTAATCAACCTTATAATTTATACCGCTAAGCCAACGAGGCAGTCAACTCACACATTTAGGTACAAATTTCTTGACTGTGATAATGACAAACAATTTTGTTTACACGCAGACCAAATGCTGCCTGAAACGTACGAGTAATACAAAGTGGTAAGGTACAGTCTGTTAGCTTTTAGAATTCACCTCGGCTACTATCGGATAGAATCGGATATATTCGTGTAATAGAAATATCGGTACTAATATGACACTTTACCTAACTTTTCAAAATAGTGAAGAAAAGTTTTATGCAGTCCTGCTCTTCGAGTAGTATTTCACTCGTGTGCTTTCGGCGAAAACCGAAGCCTACTCTAGAGCCCGAGGTACCTATATTCTAAAAGCTAACAGACTGTACAGTCTATTTATCCTTATTTGTCTAAATTAGTAAACAAGATTCTAACCTCAAAATTGACATTTGATGTCAAAACTAGATATTTTCTCGCAAATTCATAAAGATCGTTTATAAAATTGACGCGAATCATCTAAAATAGTATCCTATATTACGTCGTTTACGGGGATAAGACAGTTTTCGACAAAAAAGTCTACTTTACCGGTAGAATCTTGTTTAATGGACAGGTAAGGATAAATATACTAGTAATTTGGAGGCCACAGGGCCCACTAGCTGTGATTTCAGTACCGCTTATATAAGTAAGTAATTAAGTTGGCAGACAGCACGAACCGTGAGAAAATAGTTGTTTAAAACACTAACGCCACTTATGACATAATTCAACAGTACCCACAAAATGGGGTGTATAAAAATAAACACACACACAATGCCCTTTATTGTACAGTTATTATTTACGACTTACCAGCTAGTAGAGCCCGGAAAAGCTCCGTAATCAATGGGGTTTTGTGATGGAGAGTTTAAACGCTCACCCCAACAAAATAAACTTGCTGCGTTGACCTGTGATGCCAGCACTATTACAAATGTTGTCGAGGTCACCAGGTAAACAGATTACCTACTATATTCTAGTGGATATCAGTGCATGAACTAAACACAGAAGCTCGGGTTTCCTGCATTTGCACTAACAGTGTGAAATACATCGTAAATGCAGCAGGACATACACTGTTGTACACTGTAATCCGTTTTATCAAGAGCTACTTTGCAATAATGTGAAGGTCCCATCAAGTGTGCTCACTTGATGGGACCTTCACATTATTGCATACCAATTTATAATTTTTTCCTTATCTTTATATACATAATTCTACTGAACGTGTGTCCAGTCACTGAACTCCTCCTAAACTCCTCATAATTTCATGTTTTTTTGTATGCGTTTGGGTGATGGTTTAGATTTGTTTTTTTTATACCATTGACGCCTAGAAGGTACGATGCATTTGCGCGCCTAGACATGAAAATGCAAACTAAATTAAATTAAGATGCTCATGCAATTGTCATTGAACCACAATGCATTAGCAGAATCTAGGCACAGAATTTAGTGCACGTAATGCAGGAGCTGGGGGCCGATTCTAGCCCATGCGAATTGAAAGCGTAGACGCAAAACATTCGAAGGCTTAGACATTTGTCGCATAAAAATAAGATAAGATAACTTGACAGAGTCATTAGTCATTTTTTTTCTCATTCGAATTCAAACTAGTATGACGTTCAGAATACAGGTATTGGCTGTCTCTCGACTTTTTACGTAGAATTCCAAGTACCGATTTAGGGTCGTATACCACTTAGCTCCCTAAGCTGGAGGCCGAGTCTCGCCCATGCGAATTGAAAGCGTAGTCGCAAAATATTCGAAGGCTCTGACATATTTCGCATAAAAATTAAATAAGATAACTCGATGGAGTTATTAGAAATTTATTTTCTCATTCGAATTCAATTTAGCATGCCGTTCAGAATACTTTTTACGTAGAATTCCAAGTCATATACGACATAGAGTCGTATACGACTTATTTGCTAATGAAGTGAGTTTTTGAAATTGTCCTTAGCTCGGGTTAGTGCATTAAAAAGAATATAATGAAGTGAGAAATAGCTCCCTGGCCGGATTTTCTGTCTGTAGCATACTAACAGTTCAGAAGTTACCATAAATAGTCACTCACTGGTATCTGGCATTCATCCGCTCTGAACAAACATCGGGTCTTTGAACTATTGGATAAATAAAGAGGTTTGGATTGGCATGCACGGTGACTTAGGCGGAAGGGAGATTGGATGTTTATTTTACACATCAAGTTATTGAAATTGCTCAACTATCTATGCTTTGCTTGCTTTACTCGGTTGGTTAAGGCGCGGGGCACACATAAAGGACTTGGGATTAGGGCGCGAAAAGACGAGATCCGACGAGTTATATTGATCAGACGAGATACGAGTATATCTAATTCGCCCCCTTATGCCCCGTCCTTTCTGTTTGGGCTTCGTCCCGGGGCCCTTCAGTACATTTTGGATGAAAGTGAATTTAAAATACGACCCGTATTTTCCGTGCGCCTCGCGGCCTTTCTGTGGCCGAGTTCTCTAAGACATCCATAGTCTACAACAAACTTTAAGGGGCATGATAATTGTCAATAAATGTAAATTTTGTAATCGAAATCATATCACATCATCATTTACGTTCACACTATTCGCCCTAATATTATAAAGGGGAATGTTTGTGAGTGTGTATGTTTGTTACTTCTTCGCGTCTAAACGGGTTCAGCGATTTTAATAAAATTTCCTATGGAGTTAGCTGACACCCTGGATTAACACATAAGCTATGTTGTACTGCGGTGAAATATCTTATTCCCATGGGAAAATCGATAAAACGCGGGTAAAACCGCGGGGCACAGCTAGTACCTATAAATATAAGTATTATAAATTAGATAGTAGACGTGGCGGCACAGCCCCTGTTGTATCTTCTTCTTCTTCAGGCTATATTAGTCCACTGCTGAACATAGCCCTCCCCTATAGTGTAACGCGCACCGATTCAAATCTTCTAATGCCGACCGATTCAAATCTTCTGTCAATGGAATTTATTCTGGCTAGATCTAGTGCAATAACGTGGTTATGTAGTGCACTGCCCACTACACACAAAGTTTAGTTTTTATTGGAAAACAAGCAAGAGGTTGCACACCTTACACTCACAATAAAATTTAAAGATAAATTGCATAAACCTAGAGCAAATCCGACGCTTACATCCAAAAATGCTTTTATAATTTATTGCAACCATAAAAATTATAAAGAAAACACACATAAAAAGTGTACAACATAAGTTGAGTTAAGTATGTGTTTACACCTAATAAGGTGACTGTGGTGAATTACATTCTGTTTGCTGAATGTCAATGTACAATGTAAAATAAAAGCCTGCCTTCGGGTCTTATTGTAGTGGAGAAAAAGGAAGCGGAAAAAAAAACTCCACTTCGGCCATTTTTTCTGGAGACATCTTAACAAAAACCGAATACATCAGTTGCCACCTATCTACGTATAGGTACCTAATAAGATTTCATGATTACTATCAATAATGCATCTGTTACCGCTTCTGTAAATACAAAGTCAAGAATATTAAAAATTTCTTTTACTTCACCGATTCTGATTGATTTTGCCTTATGTTATGTATGATGCAATTTTAGTTCTCGTTTACTGCAACCCCGCAAGCTTTAAGCTTATCTCTTGGTTAGGCATGTAATTATGTTAAAGTAAAACGAAGTTAATTTATCCTAATGTCGCGTTGGAATTAACCCTAATTGACAACTCATGTGGGTCTAGTTCAACAAAGTTACCGATAAAACTGCACTTAAAACTGGAACACTAAATACTCAAAATGTAGATAGATAGATATATAGAGTATTCTTTATTGCTTGCATACCAGGAATTACATAAGAGACTTAAAAATAAAACGGTACAGTACTGTAATGTATTTACAAAAATAATTTTATTGAAAACCTACTGTGATACTATAAATGTTGTTCGCGCGAGAATCGATCGCGCGACGTAATCATGAATCTGTGGTCATTCATTCATTATTCTCGTTCCGGTGCCGTCGCTGGTGCCGCTCGCTCGCTACTAATTTATCCATCCATCTGCATACACATTCGCACGGTGACATACGCGCGTGATAAGTGCTCGAATTCTCGTGAAGTGATAGACATTTTGGTGACCAAGAAACTTTATCAGCTCAAAGAACAATATATTGACAATATTAGACTATAAGTGCAGGAGTGTTCTCCGTGCGCTGGACGCATCAGCTCATCCATCACCGCTCATCATCTGCCCTACAACTAAAGCGAGCCATCATCCACCATCACCAAGTAAGTCCATTCACATCACCTCCCATTCCGCTCTCTCAACCAGCCCATCGTGAGGTAGACCTAGCCGACACTGGCTAACTACCAAATGTGAAAGTTTGTAAAGAGGTTTGTATATCTGTTACTCAATCACACAATAACGTCTGAAACGTACATGAAATGTATTTTATTAGCGTATTGTAAACAAAGATCTATCGTTGAGTTCGTCGTCGTCGTCAGGCTATACTAGTCCACTGCTGGACATAGCCCTCCCCTAAAGGGCGCCACGTTGTGCTATCATAGGGGGTAATGCCCATAATCCCCACGCTGGGCATGCGGGTTGGTAATCGCAGTTTGGTGGAATTGTACTGCAGGGGGCGCTGCTGCCCAACCCCCGGTTTGTGTCCCTTAGTCGCCTTTTACGACACCCGCGGGAAGAATTTGGGTTCGTGCTATTCTCTAGGCCGACACCACACAGCTTTATTGCTTGTACACCAGGAATTACATAAGACTTAAAAAATAACAGTACAGTAGTGTAATGTATTTACAAAAATAATTTCATTGAAAACTTACTTACTGCATTACTGTAAATATAAATGTGAAAGTTTGTAAAGAGGTTTGGATGTTTGTTACTCAATCACGCAGTAACGTATGAAACGTACATGATTTTTTTTTTATTAGCGTATTCTAAACAAAGATCTATCGTTGAGTTAGCGTCTGTAAAACAAGTCGTTTAGTTCTACTTAGTATGGGGCTAACGAGATCTGTGTAATATGTCCATGAATATTTATTTATTATTCTATATAAAAAATAAACGATCTGAATCGAGACATAGGATAAAGTTTGCTGGATCAGCTAGTAAAAAATAAACGAGGAAAATTGTATTCAGCTTAGCCTAAAATAGCTTAAAATGCCTAAGACTCCACCAACGCGGACTTGGCCTCCCCGTGGTGGAGTATGGCCTGCGATGGAGTATGGCCTGCGGTGGAGTATGGCCTGCGGTGGAGTATGGCCTGCGGTGGAGTATGGCCTGTGGTGGAGTATGGCCTGTGGTGGAGTATGGCCTGTCGTGGAGTACGGCCTGGGGCATGGGTGGTACATATAAAAGGTTGATATAGCTAGCCCTAAGTGATACCATTGAATTTACTTCAAATTCAATGGTGATACTTCATTTGAGCTAAACATTTTGAATAACCGTGAAAAGTTTACCTACGGCTCTATTTTAAAAACTATCCTCCAAAAACGTTGACTAAAATAGTCTGTGGTGGAGATTTTACAAGGAAAAAAGAGTAAAAGCGTGATGTAAGACGTAACACAGATGCAACAAACCTCTGGAGTGTTTTAGCGGAATCTTGTTTTAAGAAAAAACGCCCGTTAATGTTTTTTGTGACCCCGTCTAAACACCAAGATTTAGCCTCACAGATTATAGGATAGCCTGGTTCTCTGCACGTTTTTTGCCCAAAACTAAGCCGACTCGTATAAAAACATGAAACAAAAGCGGTCTCGAACCAGCCCCGTACGGTTATCTCCGGACGAGTTCCAAGTAAAATCTCCTGCAAACATTGTGCGTTTACACTGGAAATGAGAGCACCTAAGAGCACGAAGCGCTCGTGGCCGAGTGGAACCGAGTGATTGGAATCAATTGGAACAACAGGCGCGGTCAGGTGCTAGATGGGTGACCGTCCCGTGACTACCGGGCATTTTTTCCGAGCGCTTCCGTGCTTCGCAAGGCGCCTGTCATGTAATGGCGGTCGTTAAGCCATGCCAGAGGCCTTAGGGGGGGCTTGATAACTTCTGACAGTTAGGCCCGCCACTGTCTTACAATTCTCCACCAACCCGGACTCGGTCCCCTTGGTGGAGTATGGCCTAACCTTCCTGCGATGCAAGAAGACACCCGTGCCCCAGGGTTGATATCGAAGAGCACCGATTCATGCCATTTAGTGTGTAGTTTTTACTTTATTGTAAATAATGGAAGTTTGTGTATGTTTATAATAAATTGTTTTATGTATTACGAGTATATGTTATGATTATGATCCGATCCGATGTTAAACCTAACTGCAAAGTAGGTAGTCGGGGCTGTAAGTAATGCAATTTGCTTAAGTCAGATGTCGCTGCCTGTACGTAATACAGAGAATATTGTAAAGAGGTTTGAAATTTCACTGATGCCGTGAGTCGCCCATTGGCTCAATTGGTAGAGCGCTGGCACGGATAGTCAGAGGTTGCGGGTTCGAATCCCGGCATGGGTGAAATTTTTAGCCTCTAATTAGGTTTTTAAATTATGTAAGTATATTATTTTTAAGTATAAATATGTATATCAATTATACTATTTTTATTTTTAATGCACTAACCCGTGCTAAGGACAAATTTAAAAACCTATTTAGAGGCTAAAAATTTCACCCAACCTAACTGCAAAGTACACGGAAAAAAAGGAATGCTTAATCGAAGAATATGAATCTTCTCAGACATATTGTTTTAATTGAAGTAAATATTATTTTGACTTAAGTAAATATTCTCAAGCCAAGAAACAGTGTTTACTTGATTAAAGAATAATATTATCTTCCTTTTTATTCTTGACTGAAGAAATATATTTTTAATTGAAGATTAACTAATCTCAATTGAAGAATATCACTATTTCTTGACAGTAAACAATAAAAATATTAAACCAAAATAGAAATCTCTTCATTCAAGACGATATTATCTTAAATAAAGAAAAAAAATACTTCCCTTAAAACACTAACAATTGAATCGAATAAAGAAATATAAATTCTTATCTTGAGAAAGTTTTCTCGATACAAAAACATTATCGTCTCGTTTTGATTGACTTTCCTTATTCTTGAAGGAAGACTATGAGAATATTTTAGTTCAAGAAAGCTTGCTTAGTTCTAAGAAAACACTTTTTTTGGTTCAAAACATATCGTTTATTTTTGACATAAGAATCACAGTATCTTCATAAAAGAATATTAATATATTGATCTAAAACTCAATGAATTTTAAATCAAGATTTCATATTTTCTAAAGAGAAGACAGCATTGTTTCGCATAAAAAGAATTTATATTCTCCCATCAAGAAATTCAGATAACTTCCGACCAAATTATATTATTCTTGATTTGTTATTCTTGACTTGAGATTTTTTGTTTCAACAGAAGAAAAAGTTTTTGTTTTAATTTTAAAAATACATTTGTCTTTACTGAAAATAAAGGTATATTCTTGACCAAGAAATTATTTACTTGCGTCCATAAAATACATATTGTTGAGCAGAAATTACCATACACTTGGTTAGAGTTTTTTTTATCTTATTCTCAAGCTTTTAGGTGTTTTAAACCAAGGCTATATATTTTATCAATGCATCACAATACTATTTTGCATGTCAAGAATATATATTTTTCCATCAATAAATTACCAATACTTGGTACCAAAATAAATTATTCTTGAATATTCTTGACTTGAGAATATTCGTTTTGATTGGAGGCTAAGGGTTTTTATTTAAAGAATAATGTTTCTCTTCACTGAACAAATATACATATTACTTTTTACCGAAATAGATTATCCTTGACTTGAGAATGAAGTTTCAAAGAAGAAGGGTTATTTTACTTTAAAATGCGTTATCTCTTCACTGAAAGAACTGATTTTTGACCAATACATTTCTTTTGTTAAAGAAAATCTTTGTGTTCAGCCAAAATTACTACCTACCTACTTATATTCTTCGTTGAATAACTTTCACATCTTGTTTTCAAGCATCATGGTGTTTCAAACCCACACTTAATAGCGGCCGGTGTTCGCGTAGCGTTCGTTAGTAAAATCAAAAATATAAGACAGAAAGGTCATACCTACCTATTTATATTTAGTAAATCGAATGCGATTCTATAATGTGCACCTTTAAACTAAGGTGCACTTATAGTTTTTCATACGATCGTTTCGGAAGGTAGGTTAGAATTTTAAGGACAAAAATGCACTCATTGGTGCCTTTTTGATATCATATTTAATTTTAGGGTATTATTAATAAAACTTATTACTACATTTATATTTACATTGTCTCTTCAAAAGACAGCCCAGTAAAAAACAAATTTACAAACACAGGCGTAACTCTAAAAACCCGGCCAAGTGCGAGGCGGACTCGCGCACGAAGGGTTCTGTGCCATTATCTATGAAAACGGCAAAAAAATCATGTTTGTTGTATGGGAGCCCCCGTTAGATATTTATTTTATTTCAATTATTTAGATATTTTTAAAGTACATAATATAGCTCAATATTCTATGAATATTTTTTATCGTCTACCTGTTGCCGTTATCAATATTGAGCAAAAAAATAGATATTTGTTGTGCGAGAGCCCCCCTTAAATGTTTACTTTATACCGTTTTTTAATATTTGGTGTTATAGATGATGTATTTCTGTAGCCGCTATAACAAGGCAACATAAGTACCTACATCATCTGTTGTCGTTGTATCATGTAGTTTCGATAATTATTATTTTTTTACGAAGTAATTTCGTTACGTAGTATTAGTGTCGTGAAATCGTCAGTATCGCAGTAACCATGTTACATCGGCATCAAAGCTATATTCTTCTGTATTCAATTTAGTTTTTAAAGAGATGCTTCTATATAGACTTAAAAAAAGACTAGGTATCAAGAAAAAAACACGTTGGTAGAGGCGACAATAGCTTCACGACGCATCTACATTATGAAATTATTTGCATGACACTAACTTCACCAAAAAAATCGCGCAGGACACGAAATTCTTAAGCTGTCGCGGAATTAATGCATGCATTACAAAAGTCCTAAATTAGACGTGAACATATCGATAAAACTCATATCACGACATTAATTGTCATGCCACAAATACGTAATATAAAATCGGCTTTACGGTTCATGAGATACAGCCTGGTGACAGACGGACAAACGGACAGCGGAGTCTCAGTGATAGGGTCCGTTCCGGGTCCTTTGGGTACGGAACCCTAAAAATATACATAGGTACACTTGTTAAGGAATGGGGAAATAACACCAAAAATGAACTTTGCAGCCCCTGTAGGTACTTGATAAGAACAAAATATTCCTACAACATCTTTCTTCTAGCTTCATCTAATCTAATTAAATACCTATAACTATAAAATTCTTGTATCAGTTGTATCACAGTGTTAGGTTCTAGGTACTCGGCCGAAAAGACCTGACCGATTTTGACGAATTTTTATAGGTAGGTAACTATGTATATTCGGTACGTTTGAGAATTAGGTCGTTATGTATCTATTTTGTATATACCCTAAGTGATAATAAGGGCGTGGTCCTCCCAATTTTTTTTTCTTAATATAATTACTAGGTACCTACCTAGTTACCTAGGTACAAATAATTTATAAGGCGAAACAACGTTTGCCGGGTCACCTAGTAGGTATAAAAAGTCAGTTATGTAGGTATATAGAAATAAGATTTTCGCCTTTCCTGTAAAGTGCTTTTCCTGTTTAGATCTAATTAATTGTGCTATAGGTATTAAGCACCTACTTACAGACCTAAGGCAAGCTAAACAAAACACTATCAGTTAAATTCGGTTACTAGACCACCAAGATTCATAGTTTTGACTTCACGTCACTTAAAATCTAATTCAAGAGTACCTATTTCACCTCAAGAAACATATTCTTCGACGTAAACAAAAATTTTTAAATAAGCCAAACGTGTCTGAACGTGTCTGCCTGCACTGCGCCTGTATGCATGCACTATAGACGGCGACGTACAGCGCTGACTAAAAGTGTTGCTAGTTTAAGACTCATCTCCCAGTGAAATGCGTATTTCGAGATGAATATGCCCATTATTTTGCCAAAAAAGAAACATTAGCGTAGCGAGGGATTCACATGGACGAGACGCAAATTACATTGCACATGTGCGAAATACATATCTGTTCATCTCAATTCAGCGAGGAAAGGCGCAAAAATAGTTAGAAATTTAAATTACGCTTTTACTCCAGCTGGTGAAGCTAATAGAGATTCTCTTTCCGAGCCTTTGAGATGAAAAACCTTTTTGTACAATTTGATAAAATAAAACTGAGTAAAAACGGGCTGAACTTTCTATTCTTGGGTTTCCGTAACTCAAAAGAAAAAGAACCCTTATAACTTCGAAGGGAGGGTCGAGGTGGATAGACAGGATATACAGTACGTCGAAGAGTAGGTATACAATACTTGGGCCAGATAGTCTCCTTCGAATAAAGGCAGAATAATGAAATCAATCATCATAGCGAGATCTCCTGGAAGAGCTTCTGGTCCATGAAACAGTTAATGAAGGGCAAGTTAGTACCTACTTGCCTGAAGCAAACCTTAATATTTCTTGTGTATTACGCCCATCCTAGCCTACGACGGTGAAAAACCTGCTCTGAACGAACATCTGAAAACAAAGTTTAAGGTTTGCCAATGGGCGATGGGGCGCAGCATTCTAGATGCAAGAAGGATTGACCGAAAAAAACACCACGCTCGCTCGCTCCAGAACCAAAATGACTAATATTGGATCTGATGTGCCCGCAAAACTCAAGTGGAATTAGGCAGGCCGGGTGGATCTACTCGAATTGTCACTAATTCGTCATTGTTGTCATTAATCTCTCACAGTTCTCAGCACAACAGAAAAGTACTAAGTATACAGTTATTGTCGTTACAGTATATAAGAATGTCAGTCAACTCCAACTAATATAGAAATAAAAATATCTTTAACAACTGTTGCACTGACAACATATAAGTGTGACACTTCCAAGGACAATGACGCCGTTAATTTGAGTAGGCCACGTAATCCGTATGGGTCCAGACAGATGAGCGAAAATTGCCACGCGACGAATATTGCATAAATCTCGGAAACAAAAGCAGCTAATAGTATTATTATTATTAGCTGTTCATAATACTTGCTATAAGTACACACAACAAAAAAAATCATACTGTGAGGGTGTTTTGGCACGCTTAATTGCAATAAACAGTAGGCACAGTCTTCAGCACATGAAATCTCTACAAGCGTTCATGTAAATAAGTAGATATTATTTAACAAATCTAGTGGTTGGCAAAGGAAATAATATTTTGGGGTTTTTAGGGGTTGTTCTGACGATTGAAACTTACAATAGCAGTGAATTGAATTACTTTTTTTAGTCCTACAAGAAGATGACATTGAATGCAGCCGAGAACGACCGAACGACAACGTACGGCACACAGCTGATGGGCTTATGAATTCATCCATCAATCACAATTCGATTTTGAAACTTTTCTGATTTATAACTTGTAAGATTGTGCTATAAAGTACGATGCCGAAAGTGTAAAATAAAAGTACCAACAAAATTCTTTTTATTTCATGAGTGAAAAGTATTTGTTAACCTTTCACTTTTGTTCACATACCAATGAAATGGTACATAGATATAACAAATTCAAAAAAACAAAAATTTGAGGTTTTCAGGGGGATTTAAACATTTTCTTAGAGGATTTTTTCCGAAGGGGTTGGCAACACTATGGTCGTTGTTCCGCGCTGCGTTAGCGCCATTTCTTTTTTTCCGCGCACCCGCGCAGTGCATGCAGCGCATCACATGGATTTAATTTGCTCTCGTCCTATTGTAGTAAGAAAGTGAAAATGAACATAGAAAAATTGCTAACGTCATGGGAAGTGGACAAAGACATTCAATGATGGGTTGGTGGGTAAAGTTGGTAAGTTTTTCTTTTTCGTGGCCCTTTTTTGGTATTTTTTTATTCATAATGCGATACTAATCATATAGTCCGTTTTAGATACTCCCAGAGATGATGTTGTGTGATTAAAAAACAACACAGAACCTTGTGATGATGTTATCAAGAAGTGGAAAGCTACTCATGAACTCCGCCAATTGACACAGTATCTATGATGCTGTAGAAGGATTTATCGCAAATTGGCCCATATTTATTTTACCATTAAACATGTCAGAAGCGATGTCTTGGTAAGATTTTTTTAATCTCCATTAATGAATGCGTCACTTTTGTCATATTAAACTTGACGTTTTCATATTAAATTTGACAACTTTACTGGATCAGATACTTTGTGGCATTATACAGACAACTCATTGGTTTTCTTTTTCAGATCCATTTAGACTTCGTGGCAATATATCCTGAAAAATCGAATAAATTTTACCTATTTTGGGACGAATTTACGGAAAAAGTTAAGAATATTAAAAAACATCAAAATTCGAAAGAGGAGACAGTGGCGTTGGTCGAATATATTGACGGATTAACAAATACCGGTGAGTATATACATAACATTTAACGTTTACATACAGGCACATACATTGCTTCTGGCCCCACACTAGGATACCCTGTGTCGAGGGAACCAGAAACAGCGACGTTACAAACATGTAATAATCCTGGGTTTTTTTTGTCCCCAGCCGGGATTCGAACCCGGGACTTCTCGCATGGTAGGCAGACGCGCTAACCACTGCGCCACAGAGATCGTCGATACATTTTAATTATATTTTTAATTAGCCGATTTAGTGTTCCACTCCTGGGCGAAGGCCTCCTCTTTAGCTCTCAACTTCTCCCTGTCACCCCGGCAGAAAGTTTGCGAGGTCGTCCCGCCATATACCTAATTTAATTATAAATCGATTTAAAATTGTACTTTTCTCATAGGGGTGTAACTGTAAATTATTGCTCATTATGCCCTTTATAACCTGCATTAGATAATACGAGCAGAGTAGATAAAATATTTTTTTTTTGTGAACGTCGCCTAAAAAGTTACTAATATGGTTTAGCTTCTAACGTTTGCACTTGACGGGTCTGACGGGGGTTTCGCGGGGCGGGGCGGGAGAGTGCGCCCGCGCGCTCGCCGCCTGCGCCGCAATACCGGGGATTTAAGGTGATTTTCACTAAAAAATGTTTATATTTATTTTTCTTCAGTATCATATAAATAACCACCCCTGAGTCGGATTTAACTGTACAAATCAACACCCTGTAGAAACCAACTTTTAAATTTAGTTATCATCATCAACTCATTATATCCCCACCGAGGGGCGCGGGTCTCTTCCCTGAGGAAGGTATAGGCCATACATACTCCACCATGAGGCCTAGTATGGATTTGTTTTGGATTATCCAATATTTTCCTATTTCAATCCTCCAATCTTGAAATTAGAAAAAAATCGTAATAATTAATTTAGTTATTATTATTTTAGATCACAACCTTGCATCGCAAATCGAGCTGCTGTGCCATTTGGTGCGCCAAAGGGACGGTTGAATAAACGGGAAAAGTTTTCAATAAAGGAATGCAGTGAAAGTTTCATTGTCAATGTAAAGGTAAAAACCGAGTACCTACACATAGAGTTTTTATAGTTTTAATCAGCTTTTCTATATTTTTTTAAATGATTTTTGCGCTTGTATCTTAAAACTTACCATGTTGAGTGAAACGGGCGTTTAAATGGTGACCTTTACTTTCTAGACACCTGGGGATGTACAAAAGAAAATTGACGAAATATTCACCACCGCATCAGGAAAACAAAAGGCCGTCCAGCCGTACATCATACATTGCACTTCCGACGAAGATTTCCACAGTAAATTTTACCTGATTATAGACAAGGTCAGGTACGTCTATAAATCTGCCTATAAGGCCTTTAATATACTATTCAAGTGTTTAATTTAGACAATAGGTATATGTTCAATTTTTATCGATAATAAATAAGTGTTGCCTACCATTAATCAATCTGTTTACTTTCATTCCTGTATGTATAGTATACCTACCATTAGCTGGAGTTTTTTTATGTGAGACGTTTCAACAAAGCTTGTTAATGTTAATTGGATAAGCATTTTTATGTAATCCTCTACATAAAAATGCTCATCAATGCCTTAGCAATAGTTAGCTTAAGAGTTGTTTGTTTTATGGGAATACCTACGTGTAAGAGGGTACAGTCTTGTAATGAGACAATATTCTTTTGGATGAAGTGTCATTGGGATAAACTTAAGCTAGAAAATATTGTCTCAGTATGAAGCATAAAAAATATCCTCTCAAAACGAATGTCTCTTTAGCTAAGAATAGTAGAAGCTTCTCCCAAGATAATATTCTCTCAGTAGGAAACAAACAAGTCTTGTCCCAAAACGAACGGCTCTTCAGCTAAAAATAGTAGTACCTTCTCCCAAGAAAATATTCTCTCAGTAGGAAACATAAGACTCTTCTCTCAAAACAAATGTCTCTTCAGCTAAGAATAGTAGATGCTTCTACTAAGACAATATTGTCTTATTATGAAACAAATTTCTTTTCGGCTAAGAATAATAGTAAGAACATATTGTTTTAGTATGAAACAAAGAAGTTTTCTATCGAAACAAATTTCTCTTGATCTAAGAATGGTACAGTCTTCTCCCTAGAAAATATTGTCTCAGTATGAAACAATGAATTGTTCCTACAAAACACATTTATTTTCAGCTAAGAATATTAGAGGCTTATCCTAAGAAAAAAATGTCTTAGTATGAAATACATTTCTCTTCGGCTAAGAATACTAAAGGCTTCTCCTAAGAAAATATAGTTTTAGTATGAAACAAAGAAGCCTTCTATCTAAAGAAATTTCTCTTGATCTAAGAATAGTACAGGCTCCTCCCAAGAAAGTATTGTCTCAGTATGAAACAAAGAAGTCTTCCTACAATATACATTTCTATTCAGCTAAGAATAGTAGCGGCTTATCCTAAGAAAATATTGACTTAGTACGAAATAAACGAGTCTTCTCTCAAAATAAATTTATTTTTAGCTAAAATAGTAGACGCTTCATCTAAGAAAATATTGTCTTAGCATAAAACATCGAGTCTCGCTGCAAGACAAATATGTTCTGTTTTAAGAATATTAGCAGTTTGAAGAATGAGTGAATGACTGAATGAATGACTGTTCGGAGACAGTTTTTCTTTAGCTAAAACAATGTATGGTCTTCAAAGAAAATATATCAAATTCTTGCTTATTCCTGAAACATTATATATTCTTTCATCAAGACATTAGTTTATTTCCGAAATAAAACTTAACTTTCTTGTTTCAAGAATGAGTGTTTTAGATGAAGACAACAAAACTGAGACAGTATTTTACTTCATTCAAGATAATATTGTTTCCGCCATATATGAATCACGGATTGTCTTGACCAATAGGATATTGTCTTAATCTAAGAAATCTTTTTTTTCCGTGTAGGTAGTCGGGGCTATAAGTGATGCAATTTGCTTAAGCCAGATGTCGCTGCCTGTACGTAATACAGAGAATAGTGTAAAGAGGTTCAAAATTTCACTGATGCCGTGAGTCGCCCATTGGCTCAATTGGTAGAGCGCTGGCACAGCGCTGCTGGCTATCCGCCAGAGGTTGCGGGTTCGAATCCCGGCATGGGTGAAATTTTTAGCCTCTAAATAGGTTTTTAAATATGTTTTACGTTGGTTAGCACAGTAGATGTAAGTCTGTGCGGGAACTGTTTGAGAAGTTCATTGCTGTAATCCGCTCGGCCAGTGTAAGCCGCCCAGAGTGATAATGATGATAAGTAGAATGGGGACGCAGGCAAACATGCAGATTGCGCTTTATTAGTGTCGAGGAAAAACGTTGAAATACCGCGCCGTGACAGCGGAAGGGCCAAAATGGCGACGGTGACCTATAATTAACGTTACTCGACTGTGGGTATGTCGACGGTGTCGATTTTATATATATCCTTCTTCTTCTTCTTCAGGCTATATTATGTAGTCCACTGCTGGACATAGCCCTCCCCTGATGAGCGCCATAGCGCCCTGTCTTCAGCTTGCCGCATCCAGCATCTGCCGGCAGTTTTTCGCAGATCATCATCCCACCTGGTCGGAGTTATATCTATTATTATTATTATTGTGCTTTATTGCACATTAAATTCATTCATTCAAAGGCGAGCTTCTCTCTGAAAGATCAATCAATCATCCGACAGGCAGACGGTGGACACGGCGAAGCTATAACGGTTCCTTGTTGACTACGGAACCCCGAAAAGCCCAGTGGGCAGAGGCATGTCTCCCGCAGCCGTCGACTAGTGAAAGCAGCCATTCTGTAGTAATATTATAAACTGTCGTATCGTATCATGCATGCTCTAATACGGCAATGACAGGCCTTCGGATTTCCGATAGTACAGTCGACACGACACACGTTTCATGATACTACAATTTGTAGTAAATATGATCTTGTATTTTGATATTGGCCTCGGTGATGGCGCCGCGGTTTGGCACGCTGACTGTAAAACCGAAGGTCTCCGGTTCGTTCCCGGCCGTATCAAACTATGAAACAAACTTTTCTAGTTTATCTCATGTCTTGGATGTTATCTATGTATTTATTGTATTAAATCTATCATCGAGTTAGCATCTGTAACACAAGTCATTTAGATGCAATTAGTATGGGGCTAATGAGATCTGTGTAATATGTACATGAATATTTATTTATATATTATTATTTATGATTATACTATGATGCTCTAACAGAATCGAGAAAGGCTCAGTGTGAACTAATAGTTTCAATATCAACCCTTGTATGTCCCCAACTCCCCACTGCTTGGGAACGGGTCTCTTCCTACATCGCAGGAAAGTTAAGCCACACTCTAACCCGGGAACCAAGTCCGGGTTGGTGGAGGATTGTAAGACAGTGGCAGGCCTTACTGTCAGAAGTTATCAAGCCTCTGAGGCCGCTGACATGTCTTAACTACTGCCATTACATGACAGCCGGCACCAACGATTTATCGTGCCTTGCGAAGCACGGTGGCGTGGCGCTCGGAAAAATGCCAATAGTTAATGTGGAAGGATTATTAAAATTTTCACGGTTATTCAAAATGTTCTATTATTTAAATTTGCACGGTTATTCAAAATGTTATTTAAATTTTCACGGTTATTCAAAAAGCTCAAATGGGCTAGCAGCTAAGCTACGAGCCCCGTAAACGGCAATTAAAATATAAATTTTTGATAAAATTGAATTTATTTTTATATATTGCTTTGCTAGGTAATTAAATTACTTGCTAATACTTAATTTTATTTAAAGAAGTGTTGTTCCAAAAACTATTAAGTATTCTCCAATTTCCCAAATTTTCTCAAATTTTCCCGACTAACAAAGTATTTTAATTTTAAATCATTCCAGACAGATTAATCCACAGGAAACAAAAAAAAATACATATTTATCCGGCAGCCAACTCTTATGCGTGGACTGTCACCTTTACAAAATTTTGTCGTTGAACTTGAGTGAAAGTAATAACCAAACGATTGCCACATGACTTATTGGTGTCCGTACAGTTTTGACATGACACATTTCGTAACGAAAGTGGTCGACTTTTATGGATGGGCTCGACTACTGATGAAACTCTCGCGTTTCAATGTACCTTGCTGCCTCAAAATACGGTCGGTTATTCCACTTCCATCATTACCGGCTTTATATGCGTAGTTTGCGTTGTATCGCTTTAAACGGACGTATCAATGCGCCCGAGGAATGTAGAATGTTATCGGACGTCAAATTTGTCCGCCATTACACAATGCTCGCCATTGAACTTGAATATGAATCGGTGCGTGATGAAGATACTTCGTTGGGGTTCCGTTACACGGACGACGGTTTTACTAGTTATTTACTTTGTTAGGGTTCATATAACAAAATCCATGAAGATATATTAAGCTTGCCTGAAACGCGGTTCAAAAAATTTGTTAAATAAGTACACTTTGTGCGAAAAGGGCTACTATAACTATAAATATTTAGATGACAATGATGTCTGGAATTAAAGCCAGTACAATACATGAGTTCTATGTTTTATAATAATTATGTAAAGTCCGTTAATTAAGGACTTTGAAAAGACTGAGTTTGGAGATTTTTTGCCCATTTTTTCTCCAAAATGATCTAGATTTTGAAATGGACACTTAGTTTAAATTGTAACGTTTATAAAGGCGCAGTTATTTGCGCTACTTTGAATAAAACCTTTTCATTTCATTTCCGTTGTACGCATGAAAGGCTTACTAGCAAGTCTCCTAGTTTGGGTACTGCCGGTAAACGTAAAAATTTGTAATAACCTCCTTTGTATATTTATAATCGTTATTTATAATAATTAATATTTTATGCTTATGGCATTAAAGATGGTACGGACATATGATGATAGGTGAGGAAAATCATGTCGTCACACAGGCTCAGGTAGACGACGTCCACAAACCACCTGGTGGGCCACGGTAGCGAATGACTTGGAGCGAGCCCAGTTGAGCGAGCGGACAGCCCAGGACAGAAAATCCTGGAGCAAAAGAACGAGGAGAGCCGACCCCAAATAATGGGATGAGGCAAAGACAAAGAAGAAGAAGAGCTTATGGCATTAAATCCCCCTTATTGTACGATTTATTTTATTTATTTATTTTTATTTAGGGTCACCAACAAGGTATACATTAAAACATCGTATTAATCACATGTACCAAGGATATAAATTAATGCTACCTTAATTATAGGTGTCCACAGCATGCGTAAATTATAATGTAACACCTACTTGAACCATAATAGCAAAAATGCATAATTATGTTCTGACACTATTAAGAACTATAAAAAAAAAAAATCGCATTATAATATGAAACAAATAGAGAGAGATGACATGGTGGAAGGACGTTATGTATTTGTGCGATTTGAGTCCAAAAGACCAAGAATGGCCCGTTTGAACTGGTCTCTGGTATTCGCCAGGATGTCGACTTCACCGATAGCCCCCACAAGGGCATTATATTGATTAATTAGCCTGTTAAGTGGTGAGAATGAGCCTAGATTTGTCTTTGATCTACTGGAAGTAAACAGATTAGTCCTTTTGCATTTACGGAGTTTAGCGATTCTCGGCACAGTAATATTAATGGAAGATAAAAGTAAGGGAGCATCAATGTCGCCTTTTAGGATCTTGTGAAGAAATATGCAATCAATGACCAGCCTGCGTTCACTTAGGGAAAGTATCCTGAAATGGCGAAGCCTCTGAGCATAGGAGCGTAATTTCCTACCCAAATTATATTTGTAGGAGAGGTGCCAAAGAAATCGTTTTTGTACGCTTTCGAGTCTTTTTTTATGTACCTCGTAGTGGGGATTCCAAACGGGACTTGCGTATTCCAAGATACTGCGAACCAAACTGTTGTACAGTGAAATTATAGTCGTCGGATTTCTCAGATCGCCAGAGTTACGCAATACAAATCCAAGCACCCTAAAAGCCTTAGTGACTGCTTTATCGAAATGTAGATGAAATCTTAATTTCGAGTCGAGTTCAACACCCAAGTCACGGATATGGTCAACTTCTTTTAAAGGTACTTCGTTGATGGAATAGGTGCGTGTGAAATTACTCTTCTTACGACTAAACCTGACAGCATAACACTTTTCGGCGTTGAGAGACATTCCGTTCTGATCACACCAATCAGCCAACCTTCTGAGATCCTCCTGAAGCTCAAAGGCATCATTAGCTGATTCAACAGGTCTAACCATCTTGAGGTCGTCCGCAAAGAGGTAAAATTTAGAAAACAAGAAACATTCCTGCACGTCGTTTATGAAAATATTAAAAAGTATTGGGCCAAGATGGGAGCCTTGAGGCACCCCCGAGACTACTGGATACGCAGAAGACCGAAAGCCATTCACTACAACTTCGCAAAATCTGCCCATCAGGTAAGACCCGAACCATTTCAATAAATTGCCGTGAATACCGTGCATAGATAATTTGTTTATTAAAATATTGAAGTTTACCCTGTCGAAAGCCTTGCTGAAGTCGGTGTAAATGACATCCATAGACCTGCGTCCATCCAGACACTCGGAGAGATAATCCACAAAACAAACAAGATTAGTGGTAGTGGACCTGGCCCTAATAAAACCATGCTGATGAACAGAAAGTAAATGCTTAAAGTGCCAGGAAAGTAATGGGCATAACAGCTTCTCGAAAACCTTGGCGAAGATCGGAAGGATACAGATGGGTCTATAATGTGTGACTTGTTTGACATCTCCCGATTTGAAAATAGGAACCACTAAACTCTTTTTCCAATTAGTTGGGAAGATACCGGTGGCCAAAGACCTGTTGTAGATCAGAGACAGAGGATACGAGAGCGAATCCGCGCATTTAGAAGCAAAGACCGATGGAATCCCATCTGCACCAGCACCCTTAAACATATTAAGTTTTTTTAAAGCTTCGTGAATTTCCGAACTACTGAAAGCAATGGATCCCATGAAGTTACCAGTTTGAGTCAGTTCTTTCAATGAGGAGACACTATTTGGGGGGGAGTCTTTATTAAAGACTGAGCAAAAGTGCGTAGCAAAGAAGTTGCAGATTTCTTCACCGTTAGATGAAGATTTATTCTCGTGGTACATTTGACTTGGTATGGAACAGTTATTGCCTTTCTTTCTTTTAATATGGGACCAAAAAAGCTTAGGGTTTGATGTGAGGGCCGCCTCAAGGTTAGACATATAATCTCTATAAGCAGTCCTCATCATGGCGTCGCATCTTTTTTTCAATGTTTGGTAGGTTATAATATCAAGCGGATTTTTATATTTTTTGTACCTTGTGAGGAATTTATGTTTTTCATTAAGTCTACGGATGAGGTCGGTCGAGAACCAAGCTGGATATGACTTTTTACGAAATTTGCGCAGAGGAATCAGTTTTTTAATTACCTCGTGAATAACTGAATAGAAAATGTCTAACATGTCGTTAACTGTATTTGAATCGGTAAAGAGTTCATCCCAATCTACCAAGTTAAGTTCGGCATTGATTGCTTTGTAATCAGCTTTAAAATAGCTGTATCTGTTGTTGGGTTTGGGCTGTAGACCTTTATCAGATTCCATAAGAATTGTGAATTCGAGCGGAGGGTGGTGTGGATCAATCCTACTCAGAACATCTGAAGCAGGAGTTGCTTCTGTAGTATTGCAGTTTCCGAGTACGAGATCTAGAATCCTGTTCAGCTTATTTGGTACGTGGTTGAATTGCATAAGATTGTGAAATTCTATAAAATCTGACAAGATAGTTTCAAGCTGACCCAAACCTATGGGTACAGTATCGTTTTCCTGGCTATGAGGGGCGTATAATTTACCCAGATTGAAGTCACCAACGACTAACAGGCCCACTGTTGGATCCACCTTTTTGCTAACGTTGTTGGTGAATTGTTCCAAAACGTGACGCTGCACGGGACAGGGAATATATACTGCACATATCTGAAGTAAGTGTATTTTGCCGGCACTATCGCTTGTTTGCAGGCCAACCCATAAATCTTCGCATTGACTTTCTAGATGTTTTAGTCGCTGTGACTTGATTTTTTTAGAAATGGCTATTAGTACACCCCCACCGTCAGATTTTGATGAACTTGTTGCACAGGTTTCTCTGTCTCTTCTAAAAATGTTGTAACGGTCATCAAATAGCTCTGCATCAAACACACTGTCATTTAACCATGTCTCACAGAAAATAATAATGTCGTAATTGGAACCACACACATTATGAAGGACTTCTGTTGTTTTGCTACGAAGGCCCCTAACGTTTTGAAAATAAATTCGTAGCATTTCAGACATAATTCTAGAGAGATATCCAATACATGATAAGTACAACGTAGTAATTAAAAAATAAAACTTAAATCAAACTGTTGAGAGTTTCCATATCGCGGATGAAAACGTGATCCATCGATTCTGTCTTCCGCATGTAAATTTTGCCTCCTCTAACCCATACAAACTTGTAGCCGATCTGTTTAGCCTTAAGTCGCGCTGCAGCATGTAGAGATTTGTTGTCGGTAGAAAGGTGTTCCAACACGAATATGGGAGTTTTCTTCTCTACACCAATGCCGACATGACCAGTGTTTAATTTGTCATTAGGGTTGTCCTTGTTAAACTTGATAACAGCGGCCAAAAACGTATCTCTTATGCGTGGTGATCCAAATTTGACAAGAATCGACCTAGGACGCGAGCTTGTTTTGTCCATTTTTGCTAATCGGGAGCAATAATGGATTTCGCTTTCATTTAGTTTGCAGTCGACAATACGACTTATCTGCATAACAGTGGTTATTAGGTTCTCGGATTTATTTTCAGGGACGCACTGTATTTCAATATTGTTAGAGCGAGAATGCTGCTCCATTTGGTTAACCCGTTGGAGTAAGACATTGGTCGTAGCTCGTAAAGAATCGTTCTCCTTTTTTAGAGCGTATATCAAGGAGGATTGTTCTTTGTTCTCGGACTTAAACTTTTCGAACTCCAAATTAATAAAGTTCATGGACTCTTTAAAATTTGCAAACTCCTCCTTGAGCTCTTTAAGTTCGAACTGTAGGCAGTTCTGTAGTTCTTCTCTGATTATCTGTCGAAGACTGTCGGTGGAGAAGGATACCTCTGCTGGGTCGGGCTGAGGTGCGGTTGCTGAATGAGACGGCTTTGATCTCGTGGTGACGTTATCGAAGAAGGATGAATTATTGAAGGAACTGTCGCGCTTGTTGACGGGGGTATTCGCGTTTTGGTTACTTTTATGCGATCCGCCAAGACACACTGCACATTTCCAAGCAGATTTCGATCTTCCGGGTAATTTTTTATACTCCGCGAGAGTTAATTTTGCGCAGTAAAAATGATAGTGTCCGTAGCACACCGCGCATTCCAAGCGTTCGTCCTCACGCAGAATGCCCGGACAAATAGCGCATTTCGTGACGGGCATTATGTATGACTGATATAGATTTTGCCTCTCGGAGACAGCTCGGTAAGTGTCGTGTCTGCGCTAAACGATCTTTGCCGCGTCGACGTTGGGTGACTACGAGCCGGCTTTTTGACCGACGCACGCTAATTTGACCCGTTCGGCACTCCGCCACTTAAGTGTAACCGTGCGAATGGCTTGCTCTTCAACTGAGCTACCGTGGTTACTGGTCACTTATAAATTATCAAAGTGTGAGAATTACTTAGCTGTTTTGAGTCCAAAAACGTTGTGAACACTGGTAAACTTTAACAATAGCTTAGGATATCACTTCACCATGTAAGGAAACGTAAAAAAATTCGGTAAAAGTTCAAAAAATTGTTAAAAACTGAATAAATAAACGGGAGCAAGTTAAAGTGCGAGTAGGCGTTTCAATATCGCGTCAAAGAAAGTTTATTTTTTAATTTTAAGTTTTGTATCTATAAATAGATAAATATTGGTTTTATTATGCAAAACATTATTATTAATGATTTATGGGTGCGTAACAGTATAACATGTTTTAAATATTTGGGATTCGCTCGAATTCGCTCAATTGTAAATCCAAATCAAAGTGGTATTAACAACATGTTTTCTAAAAAAATATATGTATAAGATCTGTACTGACCTCTGACTATGACTCTGACCTCCGACATATGTGAAAACATTGAGTTGGCCGGCTCTGATATGCTGTCAATTATATGTGGCATTGAACAAGCAGGTTATAAACCTAGGCAGATATAAATTTGTGATATACTACGGAACCCTAATATCGCATGACCGATGCACACTTGACTTTTCCAATAAAGGCGTCGTTCATTACTTAAAATGACACTTGATTACGTCATACATAAGAGGAGAAAGTACTTGAATACACAAATTAATGAAGAATTGATCCTTCTTGACCGGAGATCTTTGTTGCGCTTTCAGTGTGTATTAGACTTGTCTGCTTTATTTAACTTTATTACCCGACTGCAGCCCAAAAGAAGGAGTATGTATGTATGTATGTATGTATGTATGTATGTATGTATGTATGTATGTATGTATGTATGTATGTATGTATGTATGTATGTATGTATGTATGTATGTATGTATGTATGTATGTATGTATGTATGTATGTATGTATGTATGTATGTATGTATGTATGTATGTATGTATGTATGTATGTATGTATGTATGTATGTATGTATGTATGTATGTATGTATGTATGTATGTATGTATGTATGTATGTATGTATGTATGTATGTATGTATGTATGTATGTATGTATGTATGTATGTATGTATGTATGTATGTATGTATGTATGTATGTATGTATGTATGTACGTATGTATAAGTGCGTGTACGTGTGTTTATGTGTGTATCTGTACATGCATAAACGCATGCGTAAACACAGTATGACTCATACAGTGTTCCCTCATTCATACCACCAAAGGTCAGATTTTGACTAAGAGCTCAATCGATTGGCATAAATTGCATGGCATGCATTATTGAAGGGAAAATGGCGTTTTAATGTCGTAACTTTTTTTTGCGTTAACTTAGAAGTTTGACTTATTCCCCGCGTCAAGGGACTGTAGACCTGCATAGGTAGTACGATGACGCGAGTCACGCGTTTTGTGGCGATGAAATGTCAGAATTTGATGATACAGACATAACCTCACACCTGTATGTGGGCAGAGACCAGGGACTGCCACTTGCCACGATCCTGACAGATCACCTTCGCTTCATAAGTCGTTGCATGCACGCACGCCGGTTCCCGGTACTTTTATCTTTCCTTTTGCTTATACATCCCCTATTTGGTCGATGTACTTACCAGCCCTTCCACTCACATTCGCAACACATATTTGTTTCGTCAATCTTTCTTCCTTCATCCTCTCCACAACTTTCTTTGATAACTAATGTACGAGAAAGTCGTTACGAGGCGATTAAAGTTAGGGTACCAGTTTCCTAAAATGATTGTTTTTCCATTTATGCTCTGCAGTTAGGTTGTTGCTAATTTATATTTCAGTTTTTTAAACGGTTAATCGACTGCGCAATGTTCATAGAATTATCAGAGTAACATAACATACAGGCACTAGCCTCTGGCCCTACACTATGTTTTCCTGTGTCAACATGAATTGAACTTCTATAAAATAGGGCCCCAGAAGTACTAATTTTAATGTTGTGGGTGAAGTGACTTTTACCCGCCTCAAGGCCCCGGCAGTTTTGCAAAAGGTACTAAAAAGTAACTCCGACCACGTCTGGATGTTTGCCAACAAATCGTTGCCTGAAGCAAATGCATCGTTTACATTCCTTTCGTCTTCACCTCGCAACTAATCCCTCCCTAAAAGATAATTCAGTGTAGAAAATTTGTAAGCTGTGTAATAAAAAATCGTCTCGTTTACGTCTAGGCACGAAGGACAATCTTTGCCTAGTGAGACCACCGATTGTATGCTAAGGACGCACATTAAAAGGCCACCAATGGAAACAACATATAATATCATCTGTTAGAATACTATTTTGCATAAATGTCATTAATGTTGATAGCTACTTTAGAACCTAGGTTCGTACATAACCTAAGACTATAAAACATTGTTACCGAAAATGTCCTTTTTTCATTCCGACAGAAAACGGCCCTAAAGCTGTCATACCAATCGTTATCAACCCTTGTCGTCCCCACTGCTGGGGTACGGGTCTCTTCCTGCACAGGAAGGTTAGGCCATACTCCACCACGGCGGCCAAGTCCGGGTTGGTGGAGGATTGTAAGACAGTGGCGGGCCTTACTGTCAGAAGTTATCAAGCCGCCCATAAGGCCTCGGACATGGCTTAACGACTGCCATTATATGACAGCCGGCACCAACGGGTTAACGTGCCTTGCGAAGCACGGAAGCGCTCGGAAAAATGCCACTAGCGGTAGTCACGGGACGCTCTTCCATCCGCGCTTGTTGTTGCTTAACTCAAGTGATTGATTCCAATCAATTGGTTCGACTAGGCCACGAGCGCTTCATACCAATACGAAAAAGAAATCACATTTATTTTGTTTTAGAAACAGATGTAAAAGCACATTTAAAAATAAATAACAATATTAAAAGATAAAACAGAATTGAAAAACTAAGTATTACAGAAGCCCTCTGGCAACAAATAGGTCTTCAGCTCAGCATATTTCTGAATATCTTCTCAAGAATGCTCTTCTCACACTTACGTGTTCGCTCCACTTCCAGGGGAAGTAATGTAAAGCCGCCTCAAGCGTGGGCGGACAAGAGTAACTTGTCTCCGATTCATAAGCGACCTCTCTATTAAACTGTGTCTCTTTCACGGCCCTAATGATAGAACGTGACAGAGTCGAAGGGATAGTTACTTCCTTCCTACGCAAAGTACCTAGTGACATACGAAATACTATCAGAAGTATCTATACGCAATAATATTGTCAAATGGCGTTAGTGTGGGTGTGTTTCCATGCTTGTGGAAACACACCCAGACTGGTTACCATAGCATAGGGTGTCCTAGTATGGGACCAGAGGCCTGGTGGCACTAGTGAACCTAATTGAGCCGCTTAAAACAATGAGGTGCATTACGTTACAGTAAAATAAAAATGTAGTAAGCCAATTATAAATAACTGTGAATGTGTAAAAATCAAAAAACACCCACATGCTTAAAGAAACGTTAAAAGAAATATTTCTGAACTAAAACTTTCGTAAGTACGTAAGTTAATATAAGTAAGTCAATCGAGCGACACCTCTCAATCTAAAATACACAAGCATTTTGGGCTACAGATCGTAAAGAAATATAATATTATATTTACATTTAGATATAGGCTACATCGAACTCTGAATCTATATCTGTTTAATTTATTTTTTTATATGTAAAATAAAGTGTTCTCTAGCTAGTCCTTCTGAACTTAATTCGTACTGCGGCCACTCAAGAGACATTTTTCATTCCATTTCTATCTGGCCCATTCAGATGTTTGTATGGCATGAATATTGATGGCTCTAACTTCGCCTTACTTGTATGCTAATGTCTCATGTGGGCTTTCCGGTGAGCTTTTACTGGTTCAAACTTCATGGCTTTTAAATTATTTTAATCTATTTCATTTCGGGAACTTTGTCACAGGGGGATTTATCTGTCTTACAATTTGGACGATAATAGATGATTAATTAAATATTCTTCCTTGCACAATAAACACATTTGTACAAAGGCAAAGTTAATACTCGATTAGGTCACGTGGTTACCGCTGTGGCATTTTTTCCTAGCACTCCCGGGCTTGCAAGGCACGTTGAGCCGTTGGTGCCGGCTGTCACGTAATGGCAGTCGTTAAGCTATTTCAGAGGCCTTATAGGCGGCTTGGTAACTTCTGACAGAAAGGCCCTCCCCTGTCTTACAATCCTCCACCACCCGGACTTGGCCCCGTGGTGAAGTCTGGCCTAAACTTTCTGCGATGCGGGAAGAGACCCGTGCCCCTGCAACGGGACCATACCAGGGTTGATATCGACGGTTAATACTAATAAGTATTTTCTTCCAGCTAACTTTTTTGATGATTGCTCATTGGACGATATCAGTCAAAGCATCTTCGCGCTGGGGCTTACTCGTACTTCATAGAATGACAATTCCTTTTTCTGTGACAAATACGCAATGTGCATCGAATTGTTAAATTGGACGATGAATTGGTTTTTTATGAAACACAACCATGGTTTTTGATTTATTTAGATTACTTTACCACTCTTTATTTTACAAACCAGAAAACAAAACACATTAAAAGGCTTATATATCTTAAGTTTTGGCCGTATATACAATTGGCGGTCTCGTCGCTAAATGCTTAATTTAATTTTTTTTAATCGAAATTAAATACGTATCATTATTAACCCTTACCACTTTGATATGAAGAAAATGTTTATTGGTGTGCCCGTTAGAGTGTTAACCTGATGTTAAATGTAACTAAATATAAAACTGTTTCATACATTTACTTAGGCCGTTGTGCGAACGTTGTCTGAATACTTTTCGAACGTGTTCGCTAGCGACGATCTTCATCAGATTTAAATGTAGGATACCTCCTCATTTTTGGAACCTAAATTACGAAGGAAAACACCTTCGTAATTTAGGTTCCGAAAATGGGCCATTCTTATTGTAAAACTTATTATAAAACAAAAGAACCAACTGCGCAATTTCTAAAACCTCTTATTTGATTTCTTGTAAGTTAATTTGGCCCCGCCTGCTCAGGTTGAACAATCAACAGAGTCGTCTACGCCTTTGCGACACTGTAGCAATAGGGGTTTTGGTTTCGTTAAGTTTATAAGAATAAGGTATCGAGATCGTTAGAATAAGATTCTAGGTCTAAAACCTAGAATCAACATCCAAGGACTTTAAAAGTTTTACGCCTGAAACGGCCGTTTTTAGCGGAAACCGATTAAAATTCTAGTCTTTTGATCCTAGTTATGAAGCAATGATTTTTTCCATTGGTGGCGCAAGTTAGCATCCCGAAGCGTCTTAAAAGAAAAAAGTTACTGGCCGATTATTTACAAAAGAAAAGGTTATTTTTTATAGTATATTTTGTAAAGTGCGGCCAGTGGTCAAGAGAAAATTCATGTGGTTTTATTAATTGTTTTTTTTTCTAAAGTGAGACATGCTTTAAAGAAAAGCCAATTCTTAATTTGAAACCGGCATCACCGATAATCTGTGTTATAATGTTTTTAGGTGAAATATGCTGTGGAATGATGTATTGGACCTGGGTTACATCACAATGACGATTTTAAAACTTATTTGCATATCACACTTTTCTTTGTCAATAGGTTATTTATTAATTACTTTTCGTAAAATTAAATATCCTGGCCCGTTAATTTTTGTCTGTTAAGCTTTATGGGCATTACCCCCTATGATAGCACGACGTGGCGCTCTTTAGGGGAGGGCTATGTCTAGCAGTGTACTAGTATAGCCTGACGACGACGACGACGACACTTTACGGCACAAAATACAAAATTTAGCACTTCAAAAACGGATTTCACCGTGTACTGTGGATAGTCCTTTATGTTCTCCATTTGCATCTCCACAGGACACTCCAGCTTCCTTGCATGTAAATAAATTGTCCAATTACCTTCTGCCCACTAGGCCTAGTATTAAACTGATTGCCCGGCCTACCCAACTTGAAGCAATTTCTGGTCGTTTTACGTACTTTATTTGTTCACGTGCAGTCGACAGCACATTAACCTTTAGATATTCTTATTTTAGAGGAACAGGGGTAGAATTTTGCTTCACAGTAAAAGTCTATCAGTCTTATAAAAAAAACACTTTTCCTTAAGTCAATTCCTTACTCATATTTAGAGGCTAAAAATTCCACCCATGCCGGGATCCGATCTTGCGACCTCTGGCTATCCGTGCCAGCGCTCTACCAACTGAGCTAATGGGCGACTCACCGGTATCAGTGAAATTTCAAACCTCTTTACAATATTCTCCGTATTAAATAGGTTTTTTAAAATTGTCCTTAGCACGGGTTAGTGCATTAAAAATAATATAATTCCTTACTCGTTCACGTGTTCAATTGCCTCAGAAATTTCCAATCTTAGCGCGTGGGAAATTAGCCCATACTCTCTCTTTCTGAGAGAAGGCGTGTGCCCAGCAGTGGGACATATTAGGCTACACAAAAAAAACATTAAAACACTCATCACCATCAGCATAGGGAGCATGTGTGCGCGAGTCACGTGTCTTCCGGCATGGCAACCAGACGTCGTTATATAAATCCTACTTAATATTATAAACGTGAAAGTTTGTAAGTATGGATGTATGTATGTTTGTTACTCTTTCACGTAAAAACTACTGAATGGATTTTAATGAAACTTTACTATACTGCCGTCATAAAAGAAAAGGCCATAACTTCCATGAACATGATTTCGAGATAATTTAAGTTCAGTAAAAAACTAAATTTCAAGCTTGTCTGCTAACTTTTTGACGGTGATTCCTATTTCAAAAATACGAGAAAAATGTATAATTTTTATTATGTCATAAGGTATTTTCTTAAAATTAACGTGTTATATATTTAAATGCATTTTACTCTTTCTCACTAGTAAAAAAATAATTAATATTTGTACAATCCTAAGCTGGAAAGGCGTAACTTCACAGTTAGGGCTTTTTGGCTAAGCTTGTGTAATTACGCCTTTTTTCTCTAGTAGTTGCCATACTATGAGAAAGGTTTTTTTATAATTAAAGGCCCCAATTATGAAATTGTGCCTTTTCTCGCTAGGAAACTATCCGCAAACGGCAACTTTACACTTTGTGATAAAATATCCTAAAAGCCCTACATAAATCCAATATCAACATATCAAGATACACACAACATAATTTTAATAAATCTAATTTTGAGATTATGTTTATAATTTCGTCATACTCTTTTTTGTTGATTTAGAATAACTAAAAACACTATGCCACAAAAAGATCTACAAGTTACCAGCTATAAAAAAGGATGACAATAACAAAACTTACCAGAACGATCCACAAATCACAAAAATAATATTTGTGCACGCGGCGGTTGACCGGCGCTGACCTTTCTCACTCGGGCGCAACTTCTTCACTGGCGGACCGACCCCCCACACCCCGTGAAAATGCTAAGTGAAAAAGCCATAATTAGAGTACTATGGCTTTTTTCGTTAGGACTCAACTATATACATCAAGTACTAATGCTTATTAGAAAAGGCGTACACAAAATTATGGCCTTTCACACAAGTAAATCGTTGTTACTAATAGAAAAAGCCCTAGTTAGGAAATTATGGCTTTTTATGCTAAAATCATATGACTCAGGAGCAAAATAATGGCCTTTTAAGCTAAGGTATATCCTGTTACAAACAAATTTGAGCCTTGTTGCAAAGACAAAAAGATAGAATTTTTCTTGCTCATTCTGAATCTGTATCTAACTCAATTTAAGAAAAAATTGAAGTTATGGCCTTTTTTATTATGACGGCAGTATAATATAGCTTACACATCAGAATAACACATAGGCTACAATTTATGACGATGTTGAGTGAATTGTCCATAGTAAGACGATAAGTATCAAGTAAGTAGGAAAAAATGCCACTAGCGGCAGTCACGGCACGGTTACCCATGCTGCACCTGGCCACGCCCGGGAGCAGATTCTCGCCCATGCGAATTGATAACGTAGACGCAATATATTCGAAGGTTTAGACATTTGTCGCTTAAAAATCTATTACAGGTATTCTCACAAAGTCGTATGCGCAAATTTGCTACTAAATTTCGCTCGCTTTGGGTTGTCATAATGTCGTAATCATAATCATAATTAACTGTCGTTCGACTTTTTATGTAGAATTCAAGTCGTACGCCTTAGAGTCGAATACGACTTATTCGCTAATGAAGTGAGAATTGGCTATTTGTTGTTGCTTAACTCTAGTGTTCGTGTGTCTGGCCGCAGCACTTATGTTTTCCCCTACTATTGTGAGACTTTTGACTATGGCATTTAGGGTTGTTAATGGCAATCATGAAATGTTATTAGGTTTACGTATGGCAACTGATGTATTTGGCTTAAGATGATTTGAGAAAAGATGGTCAGAGTGGAGTTTTTTTTTCCGCTGCCTTTTTCTCCACTACAATACGGCCCGAAGGCAGCGGCTTAGATTTTACATTGACATTCAGCAAACAGAATGTAAATTCTTTACGTTGAAATAAATTGATTTGAATTGGAATTAGTGATAGATTCCAATCACTCTGTCTGACTAGGCCACGAGCGCTCCCCTTCGAGGTAGCCGGTAGCCGATATCACCTCATCTGGCAACACCGTCTGCGAGCAATGCGAATGTCACTACAATTAATAAATTAGGACAATTAACAATTCACTTGCTTATTGCAAAAACTGATCGGGCGACTAAACGTGGGTGGTATTGTTGCATTGTTCAGCGGCTATTGTATTGTTTAGCTCTTGAACCGCTATCTTTAATTGGACTCAAGGGCGTTTTTTGTCGCCTATGTACTATATTACATTTGAAGGAAGATATTTAAAAAAAAAGTGACTCGTCAAGTGCGAGTCGCACTACCGCACGAAGGGTTCTGTAGAACCGTATTTAAAGAACATTAGACACCTATATATGAAGCGCACGTGGCCTAGGCGGACCGAGTGATTGGAATCAATCACTTTAGTTAAGCAACAACAGGCGCTTTCAGGTGCAGGATGGGTGACCGTCCCGTGACTACCGCTAGTGGCATTTTTCCGAGCGGCTGGGTTTAGCACTCGCCAGTCCGAGTCTAGAGTCGACTCTAGATCCGATCGTTCGATTGGATCTAGATTCGAGTGGAACGGAACGAGGCTAGAAATCTAGCCGTGAAAGCAGCTGACCTAACATGCAAACTCGATCGTTAGAGCTAGATGTCGCCATCCCTTTTTTATTTTAGTAAAAAAAAATTTGATACAGTGAGACAGAACATTTTTAGTATGCAATCGCTCGCTAACGTGAAGAAAAGTCGCGTGAGGAAACCCATGACTAATCGCGATTATTTACTACGTAAATAATCCCAGGTTCGATCCCGAGTGCGGGCATGTACCAATGACTTTGTTTAATTTCAAAGTTACGTACATTTGCGAATTTGCAGTCGCAATACCACACGCTAACGGTGAAGGAAAACATCGTGAGGAAACCCGCGGCTTGGTTGGCTCCGCACGTATTGACTAGTCTTTCCTGTGGGCTAGGCCGAACAAGTTGTCAGGATGGTATAGGTGCTGGGCAAGCCTACACCATCTATAAAACCATGACCCAGGCATTACAGCGTCGGAGTGGTCCCTTCACCCATCTAGTGTGAGTGAAGATACCACTGGACGCTGTATAAATCATCTCATTAAGTAGATGCAAAAAGGCCAATATTATTACTACGTAAATTGTAATTACTGAAACTGTGTGATGTCGGCCTAGAGAATAGCACCAACGCAAATTCTTCCCGCGGGTGTCGTAAAAGGCGACTAAGGGACACAAACCGGGGGGTGGGCAGCAGCGCCCCCTGCAGTACAATTCCACCGAACTGCGATCTCTAACCCGCATGCCCAGCGTGGGGATTATGGGTATTACCCCCTATGATAGCACAACGTGGCGCTCATTAGGGGAGGGCTATGTCCAGCAGTGGACTAGTATAGCCTGACGACGAATTACTAAAACGTACATACATAACCTCACGCCTGTATCCCAGAGGGGTAGGCAGAGACCAGGAACTGCCACTTACCACGATCCTGACAAATCACCTTCGCTTCATCAACGATTAAGTATAATTATGTATACTATTTTTATTTTTAATGCACTAACCCGTGCTAAGGACAAATTTAAAAACCTATTTAGAGGCAAAAAATTTTTCACCTATGCCGGGATTCGAACCCGCAACCTCTGGCTATCCGTGCCAGCGCTCTGCCAATTGAGTTCAATTGTCAGAGCGCTGGCACGGATAGCCAGAGGTCGCGGGTTCGAATCCCGGCATAGGTGAATTTTTTAGCCTCTAAATAGGTTTTTATAAGTATGTATATCAATATTCATATTTGCACCAACTACCCGTCTCACTTTTCCTTCAGCAACTCTCCATCGTGGATTGTCTGGAAGAAATTGCTCTAAACAATAAGGCCGCCAATTGTACTGTATGTTTGTAATTATTTTTTTTGTTTCTTTTTTCCATGTGTACAATAAAAAATATTCTTATCTTAAGTGTTGTATATTTTGTAATAATTTTAAGATCGTTCGGTAGATTATTGTAAATAAGTATGCATCTATATTCTTAAAAATTTCTAATTTAGGTGCGGGAACGACAAGTGTGTTCTTACGACGTGGATTTTTATTATATTCCAAGAAAGAAATATTTGGTTCCATATTTATAGTTAGTTGGAAAAGAAATACTTATAGTTAGTTGGTTCCAGACGATGTTGAACCCTAGACCGGTGCTGCAGCATCTAAAACCTTACTCTACTGTATGCAGTAAGGTTTCAGATGCACTGTCGCCCTTAAGGTAACTAGTGCAAGCGTGTAAAGGTTGATGTGCTGTCGACGGCACTTACCAAATATAAATATTGACACGTGCAAGCTCTTGCATGTTGCCTTACAAGACTTCGAAGAGCGTTTTACTAAAAACCAACAAGAAAAAGAAGAGTCAAGTTTGTTCAGCAAACGTACTTAGTGAAGTGGGTAAACGTTGAGAAGTGGCCAAGCTCCTTTGCTTAATACGAACAAATCTCTAAAGGTAGTAACAGACCAGGGTAGTGAGACCAATTGGCTAACTCTCAAATAATTCGTATACGACTCTCAGGCGTATGACTTGAATTCTACATACAAAGTCGAACAACAGCTAAGTATGATAATGACTAGCTGGTGCCCGCGACTTCCTCTGCCCAGGATTAGTATTTCGACTTTCGAGTTGCTTAGCGTGGCGTACAAAATGTTTTGGCAGCGCACGCCAGAATAGCTCGCAAATGTTACATTTTTTCCTACTTATCGCCATATTTTGGACAATTCACACAATATTCTCATAAATTGTAGCCTATGTGTTATTCTGATGTATAAGCTATATTATTGTAAAGTTTCATTAAAATCCATTCAGTAGTTTTTACGTGAAAGAGGTACAAACATCCATCCATCCATCCTTACAAACTTTCCCGTTTTTAATATTAGTAGGATAGCGACATTATGACCAGTGGTCGGAGTAGGTATATTGAATTAAGGTCACTGACATCAAACGTATATGTTAATATGGATACGCCTCCGAGTTTCCGGATTATTATGATAAAAATACCGGAACTATTACTACATGAAACTAGTTAAAAATGTATCAATACTCTCAACGCTATGCTGCTAGTGGCGTAGATGACCAGAATTTAATAGTAAAAAATGACTGGTGTGTAAAAACCTTGTTGTAGTAAAAGTGTTGGAGTAAAAGCCTAAGCATGTATAAAATGATATAATAATAATAATCATTTCAACACACGACATCCGGCAAACAGGGTCTTTTGTCCTCTTATCTCTATGCTCAACGCATCTGACCAATTAGAATCAAGTATCCAGGATGACTTATTGACTGTTTGTTCGAAAACAATGCGCTCGCACCGACATCCAGACCAAGTGGCTCACTCACTTATTTCGGTTCGTGGAGTGCGCTTATTTTATGTGTTGTGAATATCTTGACTTGACCCTGGCTTGTTTACTGTCTTCTGAAATCTACTTAAAACGACGAATTTGGCTTATAACTACGGACATCAATTTATTACTCTTGGATTGGGCCCATTTGAAGTTGTTTTTGTACGGGTAAGTTTTAATTATTTTCACTATTTAAGAAGGTTTTAGAACTTGGAAACAGTTAAAAAAATCACTTTATAGCAATCATCACAGCGCATGAGAGTCCGGTTTACCAAATTTTTGGAAACTCCGGTACATTCCGGAAGAAATGCATGTCCATGCTATGATATCATGACGCAAGTATCTAAAATCAATATACCTACACCGACCACTGATTATGACACCCCAAAGCGAGCGAAATTTAGTAGCAAATTTGCGCATACAACTTGACGACCTCGGGTTGCGCAGCGGGTTAGGACGCTGACTGTAAAACCGAAGGTCTCGGGTTCGATCCCCGGCTGGGTCAAACTAGGAAACGAACTTTTCTAGTTTGTCTCGGGTCTTGGATGTTATCTATGTATTTATTGTATTAAATCTATCGTCCAGCACCTATGACACATGTCATTCAGTTTTGCTTAGTATAGGGCTAACGAGATCTGTGTAATATGTCCATGAATATTTATTTATGTGAGAATACATGAAACTGATTTTTATGCGACAAATGTCCTTCGGATAATTTGTGTCTACGCTTTCAATTCGCATGGGCGAGAATCGGGTCCCTGAGCATTCATCTGGAACATAAAACCGAGTACACTATTTTTATTTTTAATGCACTAACCCGTGCTAAGGAACAAATTTAAAAAGTTCGCCAAGTGTTCGCCGAGTGTTCGCCATTTCTAAACCACGACGTAGCGCATCTGCCTACCATGCGAGAGTTCCCGGGTTCGAACCCCGGCTGGGCTGGGAACAAAAAAAACCCCAGGTCTTGGATGTTTACATGTTTGTGATGTCGTTGTATCTGGTTTCCACGACACAGGGTATCCTAGTGTGGGGTCGGAAGCAATGTGCCTGTATGTAAATGTAAAAAAAATGTTTAAAATTGTCGAACTGAATAACGAACAGAGCCACATCAACCCTTATAGTTATATGTCCCCATTGCTGGGCCACGGGTCTCTTCCTGCATCGCGGGAAGGTTAGGCCATACTCCACCAGGGGCCAAGTCCGGTTTGGTGGAGGAATAACAATATAGAACGATAGCAATATCTATATCAAGTTAGGTGTAATGATCATTCAGAAGATGTAGTTAGTTACTTAGTTAGTAAGACCTAAGAGTTCCACACCTAGCCTCATGATTAGGCCATGTACGTAGTGGAGCTGTGGGTTTACTCCAGCCAGCCTATTTCATCCCAGAAAGCCAGCAGTGCTCCGATGTCACTGCGGGCCTCCTGAAGGGATCCCAGCTTCCCAATGATAAAGATATTAAATTTATTGAGCAACAGACATCTAGATATCCAGTTTACATCGGTATACGTGTAAAGTTATGCTAGTTTACAAGTTGACTTAGATATTAAGTATACGTAATTTTCTCTCACATTAGAGCCTAGCTAGGGGGGTTAGAAACCATAACACAGAATCTAGGTAGATCCTGTGTTATGGTTCCTAACCCCCTTCGGTTATCGTTAAGTAAAATTTAAATTAAAGTAAATACATCAAATCTACAGATAAAACTACACTTTCTTTCCTTTTTTCATTGACGATAATCTGCTCCCACACTACGCGCACCAAATGCTGAGCGATCCCAATCGTGTATTTGTTAAATCCTGATGTATTTGTCAAATGATGGCGGTCCGTTGCTTTTCCACGCCTTCACAGTGAACGGTCACGTGTGCGATTGCAATATAGAGCAATGGCAATATCTATATCAAATTAGGTGTAGTGATCATTCAGCAGCTGTAGAGCCTGCGGCATATTTTAAATGGAGTAGGCTCGTGGCATAAATGTAATCATTCAACTAAAACAAACTGGATATCTAGATTCCTTTTAAAGCATAGTCATAGTCCATGCCACAGCTGTGCCAGTTCGAAACACGTGTTTCGTTAAATGCAACAAGCTGTTAGTACACTCACCCACACCTCGGGGCTGCCTTTCTGTACTAAACTAGCGCTAATAACGCTGGTGATAAGAACTATTGTCTTCGCGGACTGTAAGGTAGACTATCTATAAGGTACCTACTGTTTACGTCGAGACTGTGATTGTTTAAGCCCCGTTGACACGGTCAAAGTCTGCTTAGACAAAGTAGGGTGGTACATGTAAAAGGAAGAGAGATAAAAGTGAAAAACATTTATTTCTACTTTACAAATGAACGTACCATATTGTTATTTTAATTCTGTATTGCATTCATTACATGAGTGTACAAGGACGTCCTTAATGCAAGAAGCATTCTCTTCCAAAAAACCTTTGGAAAACTTTAACGTACGACAGCAGTGGAGACGTACAAAGGGTTGATACACACACTTATAGCAGTATATTGTCTATTTCTTCTTACTTTTCCAAATTAGTAAACTAACTTCTAACCTCAAAATTGACATTTTATGCCAAAAGTAGATATTTTTTCGCAATTTCATGATCTTTGCTTATAAATTTGGCAGTGTGTTATCTAAAATAGTGTCCCGTGTTACCTCTTTTATGGGAATATGGCAGTTTTCGACTAAAAAGTCAAACTTTACCAGTAGAACTTTACCATTTACTTAATTGCAATTAAAATCTGTGCAACTGTATGATATCTATAGGGAAGAGCGGGTACTATAAAGGGAAATTTCTCGCCAGGCAGATCGTATGCCCGGGGACGGCCGGTCCAAATATTGTTAGTCGGACATTGTATTTATGGTATGTCATTGAAACACTTTGATTGAGCGATGCAGGAATGTTGGAGTTTGTAGTGCGCGCGTAGAGTTGACATGTGCTCTCCACAATATGTATTCGCAAATAAACTATCTGAATCTGAATCTTGTTTACTAAATTGGAGAGTAAGGACAAATAGACTATACATGCCGTGATACAAAGAACTTTGATTTGTATCAAGCGAAATCTAAGTAAATTTTGATCAGAGCTACCTCGGCAAATTATATTGACTTTGTCTATGCTGGCTGGGACTGTGTTTACACGGCTTTAGTTTATGATTTCACCCTAGAGACCTACTGAATCGTGCACAGAGGCAAATCACAAACTCGAACTGCATAAAGGTGTTGATAATGAAATGTACAGTCTGTTAGCTTTTCGAACATACCTCGGGCTCTAGAGTAGGCTTCGGTTTTCGCCAAAAGCACATGAAATGAAACGAAACGAAATGAATAGTATATTTCATTACAAGTGCGGAAAGGCTGTCATTGCAAAGGCGCAGCCGAAGGCGAGGGTTGACAGTCGGAACAAGTTGCAATGACGGTTCCGCACGTGTACTGAACGACTATATTTAATACAGTTGCGAAAAAAATAAGCAATTTAATAAAGAAAAAATGTTTGGAAAATGGCGCCAACCGTAATAGTACATTACACAACTAGGGTAGTAATACAAAGAAAGGCCGAAATCGCAGAAGTTTGCGGCCCGAGCTGCAAGCTAGGGACATAAATATGCGATCGAGAGCTTTCTTTATTACCTCCCGTGTTGTGTACATCTTTTTATGTCTACACTTGGCCAGAAAGCAGCTTTTTCCGTACGCGCAGCGTGCGGAAAAAACCACTTTATGGCCAGGTGTGGCATAAAAAAATATAAGCAGAGATTTTTTTTCTTCACCCATTCTAGTAGGCATAGGGAACTATGCCCATACAGCCAAGTCTTCAGTAGAATTTTTTTTTATTGATATGAAATGAAAATGAAATTTAATGAGATGAAGTGAAATGAAATCTAACTTAACTTATTCAATCAAATCATTAAATCTGATATTGAAACAAATTAGTAGCTCATAAAAACATCTATGATTTTTTTTAGTAAAAACTTCATGGTTGGTCTTTCTTTTTCGTTATCAACCCTTGTATGTCCCCACTGCTGGGGCACGGGTCTCTTCCTGCATCGCAGGAAGGTTAGGCCATACTCCACCACGGGGGCCAAGTCCGGGTTGGTGGAGGATGTAAGACAGTGGCGGGCCTTACTGTCAGAAGTTATCAAGCCGCCCATAAGGCCTCTGACATGGCTTAACGACTGCCATTATATGACAGCCGGCACCAACGGCTTAACGTGCCTTGCGAAGCACGGAAGCGCTCGGAAAAATGCCACTAGCGGTAGTCACGGGACGCTCACCCATCCTGTACCTGACCGCGCCTGTTGTTGCTTAACCAAGTGATTGATTCCAATCACTCGGTTCGCCTAGGCCACGAGCGCTTCTTTTTTCTTTTTAATAGACATTATTTTGACAGTTGGGAAAGAAAAGGCACGAGTGCGGTAAAGGTAAAAAAAAAACACGCGTGTGCAATAGCCCCCATCCCGCACGCTATACGTCCCTGTAATACGCCACTTTTTGAGCAACTGTATTAAAATAGTACATTACACAACTAGGGTGGTAATACAAAGAAAGGCCGAGATCGCATATTTACGTCCCTCGCGAAAAAGCCACTTTATGGCCAGGTGTGGCATAATAGTACATTACACAACTAGGGTGGTAATACAAAGAAAGGCCGAGATCGCATATTTACGTCCCTCGCGAAAAAGCCACTTTATGGCCAGGTGTGGCATAATAGTACATTACACAACTAGGGTGGTAATACAAAGAAAGGCCGAGATCGCAGAAGTTTGGGGCCCGAGCTGCAAGCGAGGGACGTAAATATGCGATCGAGAGCTTTCTTTATTACCTCCCGTGTTGTGTACATCTTTTTATGTCTACACTTGGCCAGAAAGCGGCTTTTTCCGTACGCGCAGCGTGCGGAAAAAGCCACTTTATTGCCAGGTGTGGCATAAAAATCATTACAACAACACAAACTCGAACTGGATAAAGGTGTTGATACCTCGGGCTCTAGAGTAGGCTTCGGTTTTCGCCGAAAGCACACGAGCGTAATACTACTTCCTGCTCAGTGTAAACTTTTCTTCACTATTTTGAAAAGTTATGTAAAGTTAAGTGCCATATTAGTTCCGATATTTCTATTACACGAATATATCCGATTCTATCCGATAGCAGCCGAGGTATATTCTAAAAGCTAACAGACTGTAGTTTTGAAGTAAACGTCTTTCACTTCGAGCCCAGTAACTCATTCAATTAATTTATGTATCCTTGTAACGGTGCAAACCTCTTTACAGCATTTTTTTTATATTTCTTTAATTCTGTCTGCTTCTTCTTCAGGCTATATTAGTCTACTGCTGGACATAGCCCTCCCGTAATGGGCGCCATACCGCAAGGTTGTGCCATCATTAGGGGATAGTGCCCATAATCCCCACGCTGGGCATGCGGGTTGGGGATCGGAGTTTCGTGGAATTGTACTGAATTCTGTCTATAATTTTTAAATTTTAAATTATTTCACTAATTTTTGAGATTTCCTTCTTTTTTTAGCATTACTACTCTTTATGTACAGTAAAGTGTTATCTATCTAGCTATTTATATCGTTCAGAAGAGTAAATCGCAATGGGAGCTAAAAATTATCGATTACTTAGAGACGTTTCACTTTAAGCGGCCTTGTAACACGACACAGCCCTGACTTTTTCTACAAAAATAAATTCTACCTACTTTGTAATTATTATTCCGACCGTGAAGGAGCCCAAACGTGTTTTGTGGTAATGTGTTTTGCTCGTGTGTGTATATATGTATGTACGTATGTATGTATGTACTTATGTACGTATCTACGTATGTACGTGTACGTATGTACGTATGTACATATGTACGTATGTACGTATGTACGTATGTACGTATGTACGTATGTACGTATGTACGTATGTACGTATGTACGTATGTACGTATGTAGTATGTACGTATGTACGTATGTACGTATGTACGTATGTACGTATGTACGTATGTACGTATGTACGTATGTACGTATGTACGTATGTACGTATGTACGTATGTACGTATGTACGTATGTACGTATGTACGTATGTACGTATGTACGTATGTACGTATGTACGTATGTACGTATGTACGTATGTACGTATGTACGTATGTACGTATGTACGTATGTGCGTATGTATGTATGTGCGTATGTACACTGTATGTTTTTATCTTCTAAACTCTTTCGGTTTTATTTATAAAAAAAGTAGTTTCAACTAAAACACTCATAAGACGGAGCTATAGCCGGTTTAAAGCAGATATTTCTGACATAGACCGGCTTTACCTGCCGTCTTAAGGGTGAATTAGTTCAGTCCACTTTTAATAAATAAGACTTAACATTTGTATCTTACAGTGGCGGTAGCCCACTGGGTAGAGCAATGGACTCGGATGCGAAACCCAGGTTCGATTCCCAGTGCGGGCAGGTACCAATGATCTTGTCTTCTAAGTTATGTACATTTGTGAAGTTATAGGTAGAGCAATACCACTCCCTAAAGTGAAGGAAAACATCGTGAGGAAACCTGTCTATCTGAGATGTTAAATTACCTCACAACTTGAAATTGCCAATCCGTGGTGGGCACGTCTGGTAATTAAACCCATACTCTCTCTCTGAGAGAAGGCCTGTGCCCAGCAGTGGGATGTTTCTATAAACGTAGCCTATGCTACATAAACAAATATCTTTGTAGTATTTCCCGTCTTTCAAAATATTGCACTAATGCCCGATTTCTGCATTGAGAATTTCGTTCGTTATCAACCCTTGTATGTCCCCACTGCTGGGGCACGGGTCTCTCCCTGAAGCGTAGGAAGGTTAGGCTATACTCCTCCACGGGGGCCAAGTCCGGGTTGGTGAGGATTGTAAGACAGTGGCGGGCCTTACTGTCAGAGGTTATCAAGCCGCCGGCCTGTGACATGGCTTAAGCACGACCATTACATGACAGCTGGCACCAACGGCTTAGCTTAATTAAAATTGCTGATTTTTCAGTTCCTGGACTTATGTGATCATAATACAAATGCTAAGTAAATACTCAACTGTACTTACTCTTCGAATTTATCAGAAAATAGCGTGACAGAACGTTACTTACGTATTTACTTAGTGACATTCGCGTAAACAATTAAACAAACAAGTAAACGTCTTTCACTTCGAGCCCAGTAACTCATTCAATTAATTTATGTATCCTTGTAACGGTGCAAACCTCTTTACAGCATTTTTTTTATATTTCTTTAATTCTGTCTGCTTCTTCTTCAGGCTATATTAGTCTACTGCTGGACATAGCCCTCCCGTAATGGGCGCCATACCGCAAGGTTGTGCCATCATTAGGGGATAGTGCCCATAATCCCCACGCTGGGCATGCGGGTTGGGGATCGGAGTTTCGTGGAATTGTACTGAATTCTGTCTATAATTTTTAAATTTTAAATTATTTCACTAATTTTTGAGATTTCCTTCTTTTTTTAGCATTACTACTCTTTATGTACAGTAAAGTGTTATCTATCTAGCTATTTATATCGTTCAGAAGAGTAAATCGCAATGGGAGCTAAAAATTATCGATTACTTAGAGACGTTTCACTTTAAGCGGCCTTGTAACACGACACAGCCCTGACTTTTTCTACAAAAATAAATTCTACCTACTTTGTAATTATTATTCCGACCGTGAAGGAGCCCAAACGTGTTTTGTGGTAATGTGTTTTGCTCGTGTGTGTATATATGTATGTACGTATGTATGTATGTACTTATGTACGTATCTACGTATGTACGTGTACGTATGTACGTATGTACATATGTACGTATGTACGTATGTACGTATGTACGTATGTACGTATGTACGTATGTACGTATGTACGTATGTACGTATGTACGTATGTACGTATGTACGTATGTACGTATGTAGTATGTACGTATGTACGTATGTACGTATGTACGTATGTACGTATGTACGTATGTACGTATGTACGTATGTACGTATGTACGTATGTACGTATGTACGTATGTACGTATGTACGTATGTACGTATGTACGTATGTACGTATGTACGTATGTACGTATGTACGTATGTACGTATGTACGTATGTACGTATGTACGTATGTACGTATGTGCGTATGTATGTATGTGCGTATGTACACTGTATGTTTTTATCTTCTAAACTCTTTCGGTTTTATTTATAAAAAAAGTAGTTTCAACTAAAACACTCATAAGACGGAGCTATAGCCGGTTTAAAGCAGATATTTCTGACATAGACCGGCTTTACCTGCCGTCTTAAGGGTGAATTAGTTCAGTCCACTTTTAATAAATAAGACTTAACATTTGTATCTTACAGTGGCGGTAGCCCACTGGGTAGAGCAATGGACTCGGATGCGAAACCCAGGTTCGATTCCCAGTGCGGGCAGGTACCAATGATCTTGTCTTCTAAGTTATGTACATTTGTGAAGTTATAGGTAGAGCAATACCACTCCCTAAAGTGAAGGAAAACATCGTGAGGAAACCTGTCTATCTGAGATGTTAAATTACCTCACAACTTGAAATTGCCAATCCGTGGTGGGCACGTCTGGTAATTAAACCCATACTCTCTCTCTGAGAGAAGGCCTGTGCCCAGCAGTGGGATGTTTCTATAAACGTAGCCTATGCTACATAAACAAATATCTTTGTAGTATTTCCCGTCTTTCAAAATATTGCACTAATGCCCGATTTCTGCATTGAGAATTTCGTTCGTTATCAACCCTTGTATGTCCCCACTGCTGGGGCACGGGTCTCTCCCTGAAGCGTAGGAAGGTTAGGCTATACTCCTCCACGGGGGCCAAGTCCGGGTTGGTGAGGATTGTAAGACAGTGGCGGGCCTTACTGTCAGAGGTTATCAAGCCGCCGGCCTGTGACATGGCTTAAGCACGACCATTACATGACAGCTGGCACCAACGGCTTAGCTTAATTAAAATTGCTGATTTTTCAGTTCCTGGACTTATGTGATCATAATACAAATGCTAAGTAAATACTCAACTGTACTTACTCTTCGAATTTATCAGAAAATAGCGTGACAGAACGTTACTTACGTATTTACTTAGTGACATTCGCAATTCAGAAATCGGCCCTAAGTCACGCTCTTTGCTGAGAAATTCGAAGAAACAGCCTACAATTACAATTAGTACCTATTTACTTAGCAAAATTCTCAATTCAAAAACTGGCCCTTAGCCAGGTTAAATTTTATATCAACGTAAAGAATTTACATTTACACTATTTTTATTTTTAATGCACTAACCCGTGCTAAGGAACAAATTTAAAAACCTATTTAGAGGCTAAAAATTTCACCCATGCCGGGATTCGAACCCGCAACCTCTGGCTATCCGTAATACATCTAATAATAATATCTAATAATAATAATAATAGTAATAATATCTGGTAATACAGAGAATATTGTAAAGAGGTTCGAAATTTCACTGATGTCGTGAGTCGCCCATTGGCTCAATTGGTAGAGCGCTGGTACGGATAGCCAGAGGTTGCGGGTTCGAATCCCGGCATGGGTGAAATTTTTAGCCTCTAAATAGGTTTTGAATTTACATTTGTTAACCTCTTCTTCAATAATACCACCAAATCTCAGTTTCACGATTATATTATCCTTCTTCTATCAAATATCGAGCAACCAGTTCCAGAACCCTCTAAACTTCCTCCATTATTTTCTTTTTACACACCAATCTCCCACACGATCCACCGCAAAAGCCAAAAAACCCCCGAGCATCGAAATCACTTCACCGGCCAAGCCCTGGGTTGCCAGCCCCCCAAGTACCTTTTTCCTATTTTGTTTCGCGGCTGACTGTAATAAATGCGCAAGAGTAAATAATAAAGTATAAATTTTTTTTTAATTAAAGTACCTTAACATTCTGTTTGCTGAATGTCAATGCACAATGTAAAATATAAGCCGATGCCTTCGGGCCGTATTGTAGAATACTGTGTTCCGTTAATAAAATATTTTGAGGAATAAAGAAATGCTATTCAAGACACGCACATGCTGCTTGAAGGTCGTACTGAGAAAACACAATTGTTTCAACTTCAACTGAATGACATAAATAAAACATACAATACAGGAGCGTATGGCTTTCAATGTAGCGTTATTGGTGTTAAATAAGTCATAGCGCTCGTGGCCTAGTCGAACCGAGTGATTGGAATCAATCACTTGAGTTAAGCAACATGAACGGTCAGATAAGGATGGGTGACCGTCCCGTGACTACCGCTAGTGGCATTTTTCCGAGCTCTTCAGTGCTTCGCAAGGCACGTTAAGCCGTTGGTGCCGGCTGTCATGTAATGGCAGTCATTAATCCATGTCAGAAGCCTTATGGGCGGCTTGATAACTTCTGACAGTAAGGCCCGTCACTGCCTTACATCCTCCACCAACCGGGATTTGGCCCCCGTGGTGGAGTATGGCTTAACCTTCCTGTAACCTTCCTGCAGGAAGAGACCCCCCAGCAGTGGGGACATACAAGATCAACCCTTGTTGATCTTGTATATCCCCATCGAAATCATATATAGCTTTGAACGCGGGGATACTTACAATAACTCTTTAAAATAAAGAACTCTTTAGAAAAAAGATTTATAATAAATTATCGAGAAACTTTTTACTTAGGTGTACGCTTTGGCTGCGCCTGCGACTTTGGCGAAGTATTGTATTTTCTTATTATACGTATGTGGGTATATACGTCCGACTGCAGGGCACAGTCTCGGAGAGGGACAGAGTATGGGCTTAATTACTACGCGTGCCCGCCGCGAATTGCCAATCTCAAGCGCTGAGGTTTTTGAACATCTCAGACACTCAAGTTTCCTCACTCAACTCTGTAATATCTAACTCTGTAAATAAATGCTATTGGCCAAAATCCCGGTAAAGTAACTAAAAAAAAGATCAAGTATGTTAATTGTCTGTATTGCTTACGAAAGTTTTAGTTCAAATATAAATATTGTTGCAAAACGCCTCCTCTAATTGGGATTATGAACCATAAACAGCGTTAAGGGCCGGTTTCTAAATTGAGAATTTCACAAATAAAAATTAAAGTAACCTTCTTTCACGCTCTTTTCTGAGAAATTCGAAGAGACAGCACTACAGTTAACTATTTCATTAATTCAGAAACTGGCCCAAACTGTGTTATCGTAGGAGTGTAATGTGATTGAATAGAGTGCATCTTCGTAAAGTGCAACGTGCTGTCGGCTGCACACAACTAGGAATGAAACTGTTTATCTTACTAACGAATCTCGACAGCCACTACGGAAAGAAACCAAACCTCAAAACTTCGTTAACTTCGAAAACCGACAACAATGAAATGTGGTTTTCTTCCACAAACAGATAAGGCCAGGTTCTTTGGGCGCCCGATTTCTATTGGACCGATTGCGCTGCGCCAGCAAGAAGGAATAGTATTCAATTTTGAAGATTGAGACAATGAAGGAAGAGTACGTGGATGAGACTGGGCCCGTAGATGCGAATGGCGAGAGGCCACGGAGGATTGCGTGATGGGGAAAAGGCCTAGACCCAGCAGTGGGCAGAGGTGGGCTGATGATGACGGATTTGCACTACTGAATGCAAGTAAAGTAATAAAATAATATTGGCCTTTTTGCATCTACTTAATGAGATGATTTATACAGCGTCCAGTGTTATCTTCACTCACACTAGATGGGTGAAGGGACCACTCCGACGCTGTAGTGCCTGGGTCATGGTTTTATAGATGGTGTAGGCTTGCCCAGCACCTATACCATCCTGACAGCTTAGTCGGCCTTGCCCACAGGAAAGACTAGTCAATACGTGCGGAGCCAACCAAGCCGCGGGTTTCCTCACGATGTTTTCCTTCACCGTTAGCGTGTGGTATTGCGACTGCAAATTCGCAAATGTACGTAACTTTGAAATTAAACAAAGTCATTGGTACATGCCCGCACTCGGGATCGAACCTGGGGCTCTCGCTTGCCAGTCTATGGTTCTACCCACTGAGCTACCACCGCTTATAAAGTAAAGTAAAGTAGTTTACATCTAAATTGTAGAAAACGCTACTGGTTGTACATTTAATTACTCTTAATACTAATGATAAGTTACGCTAATGTTTGTTGTATATCTTTTTGTTTCTCGAATAAAATAAAATAAAATAAAATAAAATAAAATAAATACTAAAATCTTCGTCGTCACTAATTGGTTCAGTGATAATCATTTTGGAATATTTTATTTTCTACAAAACTCAGTATAGCTTAAATAAAACAATACTTACGCACACGCTGACGTTACTTTGATGCAGTAAAATACTGACTAGTTGAGATATTAATACGATTAGATCAGAGAACCACGCCTTAACGCCTGCTTTCTTTACACCCTCTTTGTTTGATACTAGTTCTTACGGCACTCGCAATAAAGTTGTTTCTAGATGGGTTCCCTTATAGTTATTTGACGGCCTCGATGGCGCTGTTTGACACGCTGACTGTAACACCGAAGGTCTCGGGTTCGATCCCCGGCCGGGTCAAACAAGGAAACGAACTTTTCTAGTTTGTCTAGGGTCTTGGATGTTATCTATGTATTTATTGTATTAAATCTATCGTTGAGTTTGCACCTATAACACAAGTCATTTACTTGTACTTTGTATATGGCTAACGAGATGTGTGTAATATGTCCTTGAATATTTTTATATTCAATTTATATTCCCAGGGAGAGGAACGTAAGTGTGAAAGTCGTAAACACTTGAGATAACGTACGTTAGTAGCTGCTTGCCTGGAGCGATGTTTGTTTTATTAACAAATACTTTGGTAAAGACAACCTTGAAAACCCCACCCGTACACGACAAGGCAGGCCTTTGTAATCCCTACAAATACAAAAAAGGAATACAAAATTTATTTATTTCACTAACAGGATGCATTTGACAGTTGGGACTTAAGTTAAAAAACCGGTTTTAGGAAAGGCCTGCTCTTTCAACGAATTTTAATTTATACCTGTGTTACATTACAGGTGTACCTAAGCTAAATTAGCGGTGGTAGCTCAGTGGGTAGAACCATAGACTGGCAAGCGAGAGCCCCAGGTTCGATCCCGAGTGCGGGCATGTACCAATGACTGTTTAATTTCAAAGTTACGTACATTTGCGAATTTGCAGTCGCAATACCACACGCTAACTGTGAAGGAAAACATCGTGAGGAAACCCGCGGCTTGGTTGGCTCCGCACGTATTGACTAGTCTTTCCTGTGGGCTAGGCCGACTAAGCTGTCAGGATGGTATAGGTGCTGGGCAAGCCTACACCATCTATAAAACCATGACCCAGGCACTACAGCGTCGGAGTGGTCCCTTCACCCATCTAGTGTGAGTGAAGATATCACTGGACGCTGTATAAATCAAAAAGGCCAATATTAAGCTAAATTAAGTTGGCGTTATTTTTTTACTTGAACACTTTTCAAGAGCAGCACTTATATAATGCGGACAAAATCCTGAACGATTCCAATCCTCTAACTGTAAAATTCTATATTAAATGCTTTCGCAAACGTCAGGATTCCTTCAGGATTTCGTGCGTATAATTTTATTAGGCCTCAGATTATATACGAACCAAATGTTTAATGGCTTCAATCGTTTTAATTTAAATGCATTCTTATTGCTATTGCAAACGTCAGGAATCCGATAAATATAGGGTGCATAATTAGGTCTGTCTCCCCTAGAATAACCCTACAAACGCCAATCTAGCATAAAATACTACAAGACACTATTTATATACTATATATATTTAAAAATGCCCGCAAAAACAAAAATTTGCGGTCTTACAGTTCTAGATTTAATTTATCATTTAACCCGTAATGTGGTTAAGGACATGTGTTATTAAATTTTCATCGCTTTTGGACTTAATTTCAAGTTTATAAGGTTCCATTTAGTGTGGTTTAATAGTCCCCACTACTTTACCACTGCACTATAAAGGATTAACGGGTGTTATCGTTATTATTTTATTGTTTATTTACTGCAACGTTGCCGAAACGTCGGAAATCGAATCAAAATTATGAAATGATAGTTTTGCTAATAAATAACTGCGATTAGGCCCGTAAAATGTATGAGACAAGTTCTAGAACAAGTGTCGTTATAACTAAATTACAAACTCTAACGGAGATGTTTCGGAAGTAACGTATTTTAAAAATATACTGCATAGACAGTTTCACATAAAAATAACGATGCTTTCGAAGCTTCAAACCTAGTACATGACTCATGAGTCATAAAAATGGACTTTCTGACCACAAAAATGTACGCATTTTCCATTGTTCTAAGTTCATGACGAATACTTCAGTCATAGAAAGTATATGTGTGTCGGTCCACCGGTAATCGAGTGCCGAGCATAAGATGCAAATGGTGCTGCCTTGGTGGAGTCAAAACTGCTTTTATGACCCCACTGCTGGGGCGCGGGTCGCTTCTTGCATCGCAGGAAGATTTGGCCATACTCCACCAGGGGGGGCTGTTCGGGTTGGTGGAGGATTGTAAGACAGTGGCGGGCCTTACAGAAGTTATCAAGTCGCGCATTTGGCCTCTGATATGGCTTAACGACTGCCACTACATGTCAGTCGGCACCAACGGCTTAACACTAGCGGTGGTCACGGGACGGTCAACCATCCAGCACCTGACCGCGCCTGTTGCTGCTTAACTCAAGTGATTGATTCCAATCACTCGGTTCGACTAGGCAACGAGCGCTTCTATATTTCATAGATACGCTGATATCTCTGTAATGCGGCATCAGCGATACCTCTGTGAACGGCTGCTGCTGCCGTAATACATTGCTCTCAAACACACGACTGTTTAAGAGCGAATTCGGTTTTGCATCGCCCGTCCGAGCGCGCGCTCGGGACAGATAGGTCCTTGTTGAGGCGTCGCCGTCAACGGAATCGTTGTAGATCGTCATCATCACCTCTGAGGTAGTAGTGCGTTGTCAAATTGCTGTTTTGTTTTGAACAACGATGTAATAAGAGCAATAACAAGTGATCTTAAGATCGATCTCACAGGTAAGAGCGCCCTCTCTCCAGTCAGCTTTTTGCATCAATCTCTGTTCTGTGTATAATTTCTAACTAGTCTTCCGCCGTTTTGACACTGACCCACTCTTTCTGGCACTTTTGGGAGATATAGAGAGTAATCTCACAGGACCTGTGAGATTGCTTTCTCTCCAGCGTTATACATCAACCTCTGTTCAATTTATTTCCTAACAAGTCATCCGCGGATTTGACACTGGGCCACTCTTTCTGGCACAGCCATAATTTGTTTTCTTCTGATCTTCTCTCTGTTTGCTTTGTCTAACTAAGGTAAGGTGTGCATAGTGAGTTGTTAAATACGATTGGCAATCCATGCCGAGCCATTGCCAATGTCGGGAGCGGCAATCGATACGCGTGTCATTGAACTTGGGGCCGTCCCGACATAATTAAGTATAAAGCACGGCACCAGAGAGACGGTATTGTCTTCCAAGATACGTCGTGATTTGTGGCGTGATTCGAGCCTCCTGTCTGTTAGGACTGTTTCCTACGTTGTTTTGGTCACGGGCTCGAGTCCCACCACGGCTGTGTACCAATGAACATTTTCTGAAGTCTAAATGCACTTTTTGCATAAACATTGTTATTGATTGAATATCACGAATGTACCTTTTCTGTCAGACAGACAATAAGAGTTTTCGCCATCCTAAAACAAAGAAATTTAGAAAACCAGTCATTTTCGGAAAAAGTGGTTTTGATATTTGTTAATTAATGAGATTAATACAATATAGAAATCAGTCTTAATAGACCGGAGGCTGATTCTTGACCTATGAGGTGTACTTTCGAGAGACTTTTGTGCAAAAAGGTCGTTGTGGTCTGGAGACATGCTCTCCACTACCTATTGTTAATTAGAAGCTGAACAACTCTGTTTGGCCATATTAGATAATAAGCCTACGACCTATTCTCCGTTATTCTCAAACCTACGAAAAGAGATCATAAAAACGGGCGTCGGTGTTTCAGAAGAGTTCTTTCGTACTTTTACTTTAGATCAAGTACAAGACTGCATTGTCTTCCAAGATACGTCATGATTTGTGGCGGGATTCTTGAATTATAATGTGCTTATATAGTGTGCTTTCTAGAGAGATCGATTGCATCTGGCATGGTATGAGTGGTGATGTCGGTTACCGCATCTCGACTTCTAATTTTATGTGGAAGGTATAAATTTAGTTTGGCCACAGCATTTTTGCTTGAAGGTGAAGAAATTGACCGCACCAAATTCAAAGGTAGTCTTCAAAATTTCGAAATTCCGAATTTGCAGTGATAATTATCTCACTAGTTTACACAGAAGCCGTTCCAACGCCTGCCATGTTAGGTGGTCGGTCAAAGTAGCCGCAATATTTTGCACGAGGGAAGTATAGAAACTAATGCCATAGATGATAAGAGCTGCGGATCGAAGAAACAGACAAACGAACTAACAAAGCTAGACAAATGTATAATACTAGCTGTACCCCGCGGAGTTACCCGCGGCTTATCGGTTTTCCCATGGCATTAAGATACTTTCCCGCAGTAAATCTTAGCCTATGTGTTAATCCAGGGTGTCAGCTAACTCCATATCAAATTTAATTAAAATCGCTCCAGCCGTTAAGACATGAAGAAGTCATAAACAGAAGTCGCCTTTTTATAAAGGCGATATTAGTGTGATTGTGGTATGTAATGATGATTAGTGTGACGTGATGTGATGATTTAGGTTAGCTGGAAAAAATACTTATTAGTGTTAAGCTTGCCTTTGTACGAACCCTTTTTGGACAATAAAGATTTTTTTATATATATACACAGAAGTAACAAGTAGCACATAATTAAACTATACATATTTTAAGGCATTTAAAATTCCAATCACCTTTCTTATTTCTCATGACTTTTATCGCCACATCCTAAGGCTGATCAGGCCGACTGAGGAAGATATTGCTCATTTTTGTTGTGGAGAATCAAGTACTCGTAAATGATCGCTAGGAATGTCTCTGTATGTCTATACCAGCCTTATGCCCGGATATAAAGCAAGCCGCGCCCTAAACAGTGCAATATTACTATTGTCTCAACTAGGAAGTAGGATGTTACTGAGCTTTGGATGTGACACGTAATTTTGTAGAGTGCATACTTCAATATTATTGCCTCGCCAACTAATCTGCGTCACTTTTTAGGTAGGCTATGACTTGGTTTGTGAAATTATTTAAAAACCTATTTAGAGGCTAAAAATTGTGAAATTATGTCTTTAAAAACCTATTTAGAGGCTAAAAATTTCACCCATGCCGGGATTCGAACCCGCAACCTCTGGCTATCGCTCAATTGGTAGAGCGCTGGCACGGATAGCCAGAGGTTACGGGTTCGAATCCCGGCATGGGTGAAATTTTTAGCCTCTAAATAGGTTTTTAAATTTGTTCCTTAGCACGGGTTAGTGCATTAAAAATAAAAATAGTGAAATTATGTCTTGTTTACAACAAAGTTTGGTAAAGTAACTTTCTCGTTTACGCACAGTCAGGATCCTATATTACGCCCACCAAATCCTGAGCGATTCCAATCATCCGACTGTCAAATTCTTTACTAATTTAATAAGGCCCATGATCGGCCTAAGGCGGTTAATACAGTTGGCATCAACCTTTACATACGTGTAGTCTAATCAGTTACGATAAGGTTGACTTTTTAACAAAACTGTAAAGGTTGACCTGCTGTCGAATGTTGTCTACGATGATACTAAAGTGGTATTGAGGCCAAAAGACCGACTTGTGGTGTAAGACAGTGATAGATCATTTGACTAAAAACGACTAAATCATCCCAAGAAAGGTGATTTATTTACCATTACCTACGCACAACACACTTTTAAATGCTTGCATGATAAATAAATATTAAAAGTAAAATAAATTCTTATATCCTCCACCAACCCGGACTTGGCTCCCGTGGTGGAGTATGGCCTAACCTTCCTGCGATGCAGGAAGAGACTCGTGTCCCAGCAGTGGGGACATACAAGGGTTGATAACGAAAACGAAATTCTTATAAATTTTAAGTTTTAAAGGTAACACCTTAATATTACACATTTGGAATAATATTGTTGTACACGCCCTCTGAATAAATACCCTTACTATAACCATTGAATGCTATAACTTTTGGGATGATGCGCTATTCACAGGCAATAAGCCTATTAGCTCAGTAGCAGATGTTTTTGTGCTATTGAACGTATCAGTCATGTGTGAATTAGCCAATTATGTATTCTTTGGTCAATAAAAATATTCTTATTCCTATTAAAATAATGAATAAATAAATATTCATGGCTATATTACACAGATCGCGTTAGCCCTATACTAAGTTTAACTAAATGACTCGTGTGATAGGTGCCAACTCGACGATAGATTTAATACGATAAATCCATAGATAACATCCAAGACCCGAGACAAACTAGAAAAGTTTTGGTCTCAAAGCAAGACAAAGTCTGGTAATGTAAATAATTAGTTGGTAAGGTGTTAGTAATAATTATTAAGCATCATTTGGGTGACATGGTCACGTTGTGTACCAAACCCTTAAATAAAGATTAAAAAAAAAAAAAACGAGAAAAGTTTGTTTCCTAGTTTGATCCGGCCGGGGATCGAACCCGAGACCTTCGGTTTTACAGTCAGCGTGCAAAACCGCTGCGCCACCGAGGCCGCCCATTAATTTGCTTGTGAAATTACCCCATCCATTTTGAGTTTCGTATCTCCGATTGGCACGTAAACATGGAGGCGGATGAGTGCAATAACGATACTTTATTGCTCTCATAATATTTATTTAATGGCTTCTTTAGATGTTGATTCGTCAAAAGGTTGTTCGGTTCGCTTTTTAGTACTGTTGATCTACACATACAAAGAAAACCAGAGTATTTTTATACGACTGCCCAAATAAGGGGTGTGTATGTTTCCAGGGTTCATGTATGTATGTTTCGTGATACTTTAAGTTATTTAGAACTGAGTAGGTACTGTTGCTGTTATCCTGAGGCAACAATAGGGTAGGTACATAAACGGGCTTCTTTTAATGTTCAGATAAGTTTATATTTCTGTCCAATTGAAGGCTCTTAATGAATTGATGTCTCGGCGGGATAGAATAAATTGATAGGCTAAGCCTTATACTTCGGTTGTTTACCTATTTTGTACTGGAATGTTACCTCAGTTTTGAAGACGTAATTGCCCTGAGAAGCAATTTTTATTAAAAAAATCGTCGAAGCGTAGTTTTTATTTACATATTTATAATAGTAAATGAGGACTAGAGGATGAAGAGAGCTTGAAGGAAAAGTATGTGGATGGAATAAGGATTTTTTGTGTATATTTGTTAGGTCTGAAAATAGGTCCCGGGCTAATTATTGGCAAAACAACGGTCAAAAATATGAGTATCTAAAATATGAATTTTATCGGTCTAGTTGTGGCACTACCCACGTATATTATGTTACATAATACACTCAACACACGTGTGGAGAATAGTATGTATCATAAAGCATAGAGCAGCGTTCATGGTTTCCCTCCAAAAATGATAAAATCGAGTCCTCAGGGCGAACGTATACCGCGTCCCAATCACCAACCTGGCACAGAACAACAACCTCCAACGAATTAATTAGTTATACTATTTTGCACGAAATATTAAACATGACATTCATGAGGAAATAACATGTACAAACGCAGGCTTATCTCTGTAAGAGATTTCTTCCAGCAAACGTTGGAAATTCGGAGCAGCGGTAAAACCAGGTGTATATATACATGAACAAACAACAATAAAAAACTTTTGTTATGGTCACATAGTGTACTTTATGATTGAAGTGTACTTAGGGCTGATTTTTCAATCCTCCGATAAAACTTATCCGTCTAATAAAGTGTATTACACAATAATATAAAAATGTCACTGTAAAATAACAAAAAAAAGGCAATTACAGCACATTTTTGAAATGATGGTTTTATACGATATTCGACGAAAATTTTTTATCCGATGGTTGAAAAATCAGCACTTAATGTACTTTAATAAACAAAAAGGACCACAAAGTTTAAGCGTGCGTCATCCATCTCGCTCCTAAATTTAGAATTATCTGGCTAAATCTTTCGTAAGCACTGTATAATAATGAGTAAATTTTTGACATAGCTCTGAGACGGTGCTCAAAATAAAATCCGAGACATATTTTTGTTATCATAGAAAATTGCGTACAAAATCCTATTAAATTCTTATGCCATGTTTTTTATTAAAACTATTTATATAGAGATCACTTTTAGTGATAAGGCCGCCGTCTGTACTCTTAGGTTAAGAAATATCTGTGTAATTTCCATTTTTATGTACAATAAAGTGTTGTCTGTCTGTCTGTCTGTCTGTCTGTCTGTCTGTCTGTCTGTCTGTCTGTCTGTCTGTCTGTCTGTCTGTCTGTCTGTCTGTCTGTCTGTCTGTCTGTCTGTCTGTCTGTCTGTCTGTCTGTCTGTCTGTCTGTCTGTCTGTCTGTCTGTCTGTCTGTCTGTCTGTCTGTCTGTCTGTCTGTCTGTCTGTCTGTCTGTCTGTCTGTCTGTCTGTCTGTCTGTCTGTCTGTCTGTCTGTCTGTCTGTCTGTCTGTCTGTCTGTCTGTCTGTCTGTCTGTCTGTCTGTCTGTCTGTCTGTCTGTCTGTCTGTCTGTCTGTCTGTCTGTCTGTCTGTCTGTCTGTCTGTCTGTCTGTCTGTCTGTCTGTCTGTCTGTCTGTCTGTCTGTCTGTCTGTCTGTCTGTCTGTCTGTCTGTCTGTCTGTCTGTCTGTCTGTCTGTCTGTCTGTCTGTCTGTCTGTCTGTCTGTCTGTCTGTCTGTCTGTCTGTCTGTCTGTCTGTCTGTCTGTCTGTCTGTCTGTCTGTCTGTCTGTCTGTCTGTCTGTCTGTCTGTCTGTCTGTCTGTCTGTCTGTCTGTCTGTCTGTCTGTCTGTCTGTCTGTCTGTCTGTCTGTCTGTCTGTCTGTCTGTCTGTCTGTCTGTCTGTCTGTCTGTCTGTCTGTCTGTCTGTCTGTCTGTCTGTCTGTCTGTCTGTCTGTCTGTCTGTCTGTCTGTCTGTCTGTCTGTCTGTCTGTCTGTCTGTCTGTCTGTCTGTCTGTCTGTCTGTCTGTCTGTCTGTCTGTCTGTCTGTCTGTCTGTCTGTCTGTCTGTCTGTCTGTCTGTCTGTCTGTCTGTCTGTCTGTCTGTCCGTCCGTCCGTCCGTCCGTCCGTCCGTCCGTCCGTCCGTCCGTCCGTCCGTCCGTCCGTCCGTCCGTCCGTCCGTCCGTCCGTCCGTCCGTCCGTCCGTCCGTCCGTCCGTCCGTCCGTCCGTCCGTCCGTCCGTCCGTCCGTCCGTCCGTCCGTCCGTCCGTCCGTCCGTCCGTCCGTCCGTCCGTCCGTCCGTCCGTCTGTCTGTCTGTCTGTCTATCTATCTATTAAATTACAACATGACCAAAATGTCCTTAATTTTCTAGCGACGCTTCAGACCACGTTTTTCAGTATAGGTCTAGTCACTCGTTTACAACAATTTAATAGTCTCCGAATCGTGATGGCTTAGGCCCACTTGCGTCAGCCCGGGTTAGCTCATTTAACTCGAGTTAACCGAATTAACATTTCGCGTACGAAATTATCTATTTAAACGGTTAACCAGCTTACCCGGGCTGTCGCAACTGGGCCATATTCGACCTTCTATTTTTATTTACTCTGTCGTAAGTCGTAACTCACAAGGGCACTCCCTCTAGTCGCAAGCATACTTAAATGATGCACTATTTTGTATGGGTAATGTAATTTTTCACATTTGGGGAGGTTTAAAATGCGTCGTTTAGTTTTTTATGTTGTCGGGTGCAGTTTGATTGTGGGCGGCAGTTCTAACTCGATCAATTTTGTTTTGTCGAACTTAGAGCTGGCTAGATGGAGCCAATGAAGTTTCTTTATTTTAATTAAAAACACACCACATCGTTGCTTTCGCAGTATGGTAAAAACATTATGGTAGTAGGGTAAACTCTCCATCGTAGGTTGTCTGGAAGAAATTGCTCTAAGCACTAAGGCCGCCAATTGTACTGTATCTTTGTAATTATTTTTTGTTTGTTTTTTCCTGGTGTACAATAAAGAATGTTCTTATCCGATCTTATCTCTCGCGCGCGCGCTGTGCTTGGTAAACATGGTGGCCGATCATTGTTTTGCTGTACCCTGAGCGAGTTCAAAAAGGCCATAGTTCTGATTATAAGCTAAAGACTTACTTTATTTTGTAATTGTAATATTAAGTGTTGTCTTTTTGTTTAAGTTTACTTTAATTTTATATAACTCTATCGCATTAGGTAACTGTTTAGGTAATGATAGATGTTAAGTGGTGATACAAAAAAATAAATAGATAGGTAGATAGATAGATAGATGGATGGACGGACGGACGGACGGACGGATGGACGGACGGACGGACGGACGGACGGATGGACGGATGGACGGATGGACGGATGGACGGATGGACGGATGGACGGATGGACGGATGGACGGATGGACGGATGGACGGATGGACGGATGGGCGGATGGACGGATGGACGGATGGACGGACGGACGGACGGACGGACGGACGGACGGACGGATGGACGGATGGACGGATGGACGGATGGACGGATGGACGGATGGACGGATGGACGGATGGACGGATGGACGGATGGACGGATGGACGGATGGACGGATGGACGGATGGACGGATGGACGGATGGACGGATCGACGGTTGTCGGATGGACGGATGGACGGATGGACGGATGGACGGATGGACGGATGGACGGATGGACGGATGGACGGATGGACGGATGGACGGATGGACGGATGGACGGATGGACGGATGGACGGATGGACGGATGGACGGATGGACGGATGGACGGATGGACGGATGGACGGATGGACGGATGGACGGATGGACGGATGGACGGATGGACGGATGGACGGATGGACGGATGGACGGATCGACGGTTGTCGGATGGACGGATGGACGGATGGACGGATGGACGGATGGACGGATGGACGGATGGACGGATGGACGGATGGACGGATGGACGGATGGACGGATGGACGGATGGACGGATGGACGGATGGACGGATGGACGGATGGACGGATGGACGGATGGACGGATGGACGGATGGACGGATGGACGGATGGACGGATGGACGGATGGACGGATGGACGGATGGACGGATGGACGGATGGACGGATGGACGGATGGACGGATGGACGGATGGACGGATGGACGGATGGACGGATGGACGGATGGACGGATGGACGGATGGACGGATGGACGGATGGACGGATGGACGGATGGACGGATGGACGGATGGACGGATGGATGGATGGATGGATAAATATTATGAATATGATGTACGAAAAAACCAGTTTTCTCTTGCAGTACTTCCAAGATAAGAGAAGAATAATGTGTAATCATCATCATGATCATCATCATCAGAACTTGAGTCTGGTTTTTGTGTATTTTGGCAACGCATTAGAAAAAAAAATACTCTGGCGTTACCGTATTGTACTTTTGACAAGTAGCATTTAGTAGCATGACGACCTCTGTGGCGTAGCGGTAGCGCGTCTGCCTACCATGCAAGAGGTCCCGGGTTCGAATCCCGGCTGGGAACAAAAAAAATCCCAGGTATTGGATGTTTACATGTTTGTGATGTCGTTGTTTCTGGTTCCCACGACACAGGGTATCCTAGTGTAGGGCCAGAAGCATTGTATGTGCCTGTATGTAAATGTTGAAAATGTAAATGTATGTCAAATGTTAATATTTAAACCTACTACTAATAATCCTCATTAAATTGCGAATATCTGCACAATATTGTAATAATTACTATGATTAATCACTATTTTCGTACCGTACAAACCGTTCTGATACCATTTTTGGTTGTGCAGTTCGAAAAACTTTATCTGTTGGCGACAGACCTTTTTTATTGTTTATTTTGACTTTTAAAGTCAATGATCAAATAAGTGAAAAAGGCAATATGTACAATTGCCTTTTTTACTTATGTCAGTTTTAAATTTAGTTTCTGTGTAATCTATTACTAATTGTCTTGTGAAAATATTATTATGATCGAATAAACACGGTATTGTAAATTGAAATATATTTTATTATTTAAAACAGAAGAGTAGGGCACCATACGGTGCTTAACATTATCTTTAATATACTTTCGCATTGTGTTAACTCAATTGCGAGGGCAATATCTGCACCCTATTTCATTATGATAATTCAGTAATTCCAATACTGTCGACAAAACGTTTGGGAGACCCCGTGGCCTGTAGTATCTTACTACAATGTTGCATGCAATGCACAATTGCACATGGCAGCAACATTGTCCTGAACTATCATGCGGATTGGTAAAGAGTAAAACAGGAAGAGACACTTAAATAAACTTAATATAAAATTTTGCTGAATATTTAGTCGGTTCATTGGTAACTTCATGGCGACCGTTTATTCTCTATATATTTTTTGCGAAATGCCTGTAGCTCCAACTTTTATAGAACATTTACAAACAGAAAACAACAGACAAAGACAAAAAGTATTTGCAAATTCTTTCTCTTTATTTTCTTAACAGCGAATTAATGTAAATTATTCAACATAACGTGATATTCGCTGAATAACGTTAAATAATGAACTTATAGTGCGACAAACTTATATGACCCTGCGACAGCTTCACTTTTCTCATAGTAAACTTGACGTTTCCATACATATGACAAATCAATCAACTTATTTCAACGTAAAGAATTTACATTCTGTTTGCTGAATGTCAATGTACAATATAAAATGTTAGCCGCTACCTTCGGGCCGTATTGTAGTGGAGAAAAAGGCAGCGGAAAAAAAAAACTCCACTCTGACTATCTTTTCTCAAGTGATCACCTCCCCCGGGTCATATAACTTTGCAGCACTATAATTTCGATTCACTATATAGAGCACGATATTTGCGTGTAAAGCGCCACCTAGCAGGAAGAAAAGAAACACGCAGGTAATATTAACAACCAAATGGCAGCGATCCAAACGCGCAAGGGCTTCGACAATTAAAATTCATTTTGCATGTAAGTTGTTCTCCGTTGTATGCTAATATCACAGTAGAAGGTGAACAGAAGATCCAAAAGCACTGAATCGCTTTAACGCTCTATATCTATCTATAATCAGACCACATCAACCCACTGCTGGGCATAGGACTCCTTTTTATTGCGCCATTCCTCACGGTCCTGTGCTAACCTGATCCATCTCTGACCCGCAACGATCACGATGTCGTCTGACCATCGTGTCCGTGGTCTGCCTACCAACCTCCTTCGCTCCTTACCAACGCTCTATGATGCTAAAATGTATGTATTTATGGCAACACAAGTCAATGACAATATTGTCATATTTTCTGTTTAAGTTTTTAGTTAAGTTGGCTAAACTGCTTCCGCTCTCTCTCTCCGTGTCACCGAATTACCATGGCTTGCTGTGTTCGTTGTGAATTATAATAAAATATTATCTGGTTCATACAGTGCTGCGTCTTTCAGTCTACGGTCCACAAGAATTGCTCTCTGAGCAATCTCCTAACATGGTCCTTCGAGCCGGATATGTGCAATATGCATCCACACAACTCGATCACTGGTCCCAAACTAAGATATCCTGTGATATGGTGACCAGCGGCTTATTCTGTTGAGACAATAATTCGATTTTTTGTGCAACTCTAGGATTCTGCCAGTGTTGAAGATGCCTACTATTCTAGATTTTATAGTCACATTTAAGAGCGTCTCGCAAGGAGCAACTTCCTCACAATTAGTAGTTTGTCATTATTCACAAACGAAATTGAGGATTGCAATGATACTTTACCAATATGTTTAAAGAACACCAATCACGGTTTGCTCTTACTTGCAACTGCGAATAACAGAATAAAAAGGAACTCAGAGTCTCACCAGAAATTTATCTCACGGAAAGTAATCACAAAGCTATTTCTTTCTTTTGGATAAACTTGTTTCCAATTCTAACTACGATCAAACCTCGATTACTAATCTAATTAAGTGTTAGAAAGTTTCGATGCGAAGTTTGATGTCATTTGTATATGAAAACCAAAATAGTTTGTAGGCAATTGCTTCGAACGGGTCCTACGAGTACTGGTTAAGATCTGAAAAATGTGTAACTTTGGTATGAAGAAGTTGTTCTTGTGTGCTTTGGTGTTGTATGCTAATATGTATGTAGCAACCTTTGGGCTCTACGCGATGAATACTAAGCAATGCAGATTCCAGGGGACCTATGGGAAACCAGATTGAGTTTTCACTTTTGTCGCTTAATGTACCCGCTTACACACTACTGGCAAAGACTGATCTTAGATTAGGTTCAATATTTTGTTTGTTTTTTTTTGCAATAAAGTATATAATAAAGGATCCCGTTTATGTTCGGCCACTCTAAAAATAATATACCTATTTTGAGTCTTAAGTCCAGTAATAAATTAACGTCGACGATTGAGTTATTTTTTTATTAAGGCCCTGTTTCACAATAATCAAATAAAGTTCCAGATAAGCTATCCGCAACCAGGGCTGCCGTTTGTTCTAAAATTAAATAAATGTTCCTATGTTGCGTGTGTTCGTTTATGGCTTCAAATTTAGAACAAACGGCAGCCCTGGTTGCGGATAGCATATCCGGAACTTTATCTGCAGATTGTGAAACAGACCCTTAATATTATGTTTTTATAAATTAATTGCAATGAGGCACCCTACTTCTGCAAGTTGTACTAAACTATTTTGATGCCTATAATAGTGACCTTTGATAACGTTATTATAATATACTCGTACCTCAACGTTTACTTGACCCGGAATAGTTTTCTACTTTCAAATGTTTATTTCTTAGCAACATCAGTACTTTAGTCGTGAAATTGGATATTCTGTAATTGTTCGTGTAAGTACCTAGACGTTATTAACAAAGAAATACCTAACTGCAGCTGACAAAGTGTAAAACGTCTCTATAGTCTTTTCGAAAAGGTAATAACCACTTAACTGAATAGTTCGTAGTATTTTTATAAGGTCCGAGGAAGGCGGAAGAGTTAAAAAGAATGTTAATGGAAACCAAGTGTTTTGTTTGGTTTTCAATCTCCTTATTTTGCTACATATAACGTGCTATTGAATTATACCATTTACAATGAGAAATAAGAAAAAGTGAATAAGAAAAATATTTTTATAGTTTTAAATGAGAAACTGTTTTTTTCAAATTCAAATCATTTTATTTCAACGTAAAGAATTTACATTCTGTTTGCTGAATGTCAATGTACAATGTAAAATGTAAGCCGCCGCCTTCGGGCCGTATTGTAGTGGAGAAAAAGGCAGCGGAAAAAAAACTCCACTCTGACCATCTTTTCTCAAATCTTCTTAAAACAAGTTTCATTATTAAACAAAATTTTCAGAAAAACCTTTGTCTAAAATAAGATGTTGTGTACAATACCCGCTGATAACTTGAACAAATATCAAAAAACTTTTGTCTATGTGTACAATAAAGAATTTTCTTGTCTTATTCGCACAGTTTGGATGCATTTTTTTAAATTTTGATCATTTAAGTAAACTAAAGTAAGAAGAATTCTTAATGACATCCCATGTCCCCCCCAATGAGACCCGAAATACCATGCGAAGTCAAACTGATTTGTTCAAGTTATCGTCAGGCATTGTAACTACGTTCGTAAAACATAAGTAATTAAATATTTCCAGTAAAATAAGTCCATAAAATACTTGAAAAAAATACTTAAGTACATTAGAAATACTTACGTATCTTTATGAGTACATGATTTAATTAGCATTATTTATTTTACATTTATAAACACATAATTAAGCACCTAAATGAAGCTAATTAAATAAAACTTTCTTTTGTTTTCGCAGGTAAGAGTCATGGGGGTTCACAAAAAGATGTTTTCGATTCATTTAACGTGTCAGTAAGGTATGTAACAGTAACAAACCAACTGTTAGCAACCGACTAACCTGATTTCCCTTACGGCAATGCAAATTCATTTTATTTAGCATTTAATTAGGGTTAAGGGCACCGCCGGTATCCGTTAGGGTCAATCCGAACTTAATTAAAAGAGGAAATTAATGAGAGAATTCCAGTCAACGAATAATGAAGATTGTATGAACGTTGCACATAATATCAGCCGTGACCTCAAAAAGCGCGCGTAAAAACATAAATTTTTAAAACAAACCTCTATGGCTAAAGATTCAAGTAACACACTGACCGCAAAGAAACGTTTGTAAACTACTTGCATTTGCATTGGAGGCTTTGAAATGACGTCACCCTCGATGTTCCGTTCCACGCAAAGACGTGAGGCTAATTAAACGCAAGCACGCGTGTTTAATGTGATAATTGGTAATGCTGATGCACCAAAGGGCATTCGGTTCAAGTTGATATAAAATCTGCTAACATGAAACGGCACAGCGGATAACGGAACGGACGTGCTTTCTTTTTTTGTTTTTGCATAAAAGAAATAAATAATTTTAAGTATTTTTTTTCTGTGAAATTTTGAGTAACTGGCCGAAAACAGAAGACTTTTTTTTTAGATGCATTAAAAAGGTGGCCGGCGAGGTTGGCCTCTTTAAAATATTAACACAGAGTTCGCGTATTCCTTCAAGATTTTACAATCGGAACGTGCTTTATCGGCGCCAGAGCAATTTTGCGCGGTTCATAGACCTTATGGGGAGACGTATTGTGACCAGAAACCTGGACACTCCATCTTAAACCTTAAATTCTTTTCAAATAAGACTTAGTTTAGTCTGCAGACGCCATGTATTCTTGCAGCCTGCGGCTAAGAAAGACCTCTATATGTCAAATTTCACGCGATTCAATATGGTAATGTTGGATGGGATGCCAATAATGAACAAAGCATGAGACAATAGAAGTCTTCTGAAGGTTAGGTTCACATCAGTTGACTGCAGTGGAGTCTAGGTCTTAAAAAGACTTTGTGCTTTGCGAAGTATTCTTTGTTTTAAAAACACGCTAGTCATCCAAACCTTCGAATCATGTTAGATTTATTGTAAATCGGTAAGTTCAGATAAAGTTTTATTTTGCGACATTAAACATGTTTTAGAATGTCTCCTGCAGTACATAGCATACAATACCACATTTCATTGCAGATTGCCGCGCTTTCCGTCTCCCGCGAATTATACAAATACACACATTCATTCAAGCTAAATTCAAAACAAAGACGCAGTGAATTTGTACGGAACCGAAATAACGCATTTTGGTCTCGGACCAACGGATGGCGGCGGCTTGTTTTGAGTTAATTCGGGTACTACCCGCTAATGTAAGAACTCCCGGTGAAACAAAGGATTTTGGTGCTTATTCCAATGGGCGTAAAGACCTGGCTGTAGACTTCTTTCGTGCGCTAACCGCTCCTGCTGGGTTGCATGGCTAAATTTACCGTCTAGCCTTCACCCCCCTTTGGATTACTTGGAATTTCTTCCGTCGGCGCCGAATTTGGCCAAATACTTAAGACGCTCCGGCGTGTTAACTAACGCTACCAATGGAAAAAAGTAAAAACTTCTTATATTACACGTTCTTGTCAATACAAACTACTTACAAGAACTTAGGTCCAAGGATCTAAGGCCAAACACGGCAGTTTTTAGCGGAAATCGATATATAAAATAGAATGTATCTTTACGCACTTTTTACAACTGCCTGCTACCATTTAATTCTACGGAGACGAAGTTACATAGTTCATTTTATGGAACGAAAAATCTGTTTTTGAACCGCGTAGTTCACGGTCAACCGAAATAGATGTGACGTCACTTCAATAGTTAACAAGGTGTAACAAACAACTGTCCATTACACAATGTTAATTGATTGCAACGGCTTCGGCATTGGCGGATGATAATGATGATTGTTCGCACGTGAGGCTGTAAAAAGAAGTATTTTTCTACGACAATGACCTAAGCGAGAAAAGACAATGGCGGAATAAATCTAGACGAGTCATCCTTCTCAAATTGACGGCCCACGTAGAGATAAAACTTGTGGTGGATGCTGGTTCAACATTCTCGAAGAAACATTCTGAAGGTCGCGGTGTTATGCCGCGTTCACAGAGAGTGAGGCGGTGGCATCAGATTACTTTCTTCTTTTTTCGCCAGTATTGTATACCTGCCAGTCCTCAACTGGTTTCCAGAATTATTACCTACTTACGTCACATTCGTGTTCGATTTCAAAAGCATGTTCTTTTTTTAAAAGCAGAGTAAAAACAGCCCTCCCTGTACTGTATTGATCGTCAGTCTGTGGTCGATGTTTGGTCATACAAGACGGGCTTTCGTTTTACGTCACAAGACATGTTTGGTCACAGATTGGTAGTGAATGAGTTTTTGTGGTCTTAATTAAAACGACTTTACAACTTATACCGATAAACATGTTACATGCCTTTTTTAATTTTCGTGTTGTCAGAATGATGCTCAGAACATTCTATCTATCAGCCCATGAATAAAGCCCACAGCTCTACGCCCAGCTCAGCCTCTTTCTCTAAAAGTAAATTATTTTTCAATCTACAGAGTGTTTCAGAAAGTCCCGGCGAAAATTCAAGGGGCTATTTATCAATACAAACAATTTTAATTATATCAGTAACTCCGAAATGTTGAAAAAATATTAGCAGTTTCAACTTTCCACTACACGGATATATCCGTGCCATTATATCAATATGTATGGAAATAATTCGCGATGGACACGCGTGCTGAGCCACTTCTCTCTCTGAGAGAAGGCCCGTGCCGTCCTTGATGTATGTAGGTTCTGTTGGTGTATACAGTTGTGCAGACGATGTGGAAGCTTAACGAAACCGAGTCTCCCAGACCCAGTTGAATGAAAGCGAGAGGCGGGCAAGACTCCGAACTCAGCGCACGTGCTCGACAGGATATATCGTGCCGGCTTTTGTATTATTTTCAAACAAATACAAACGTGGCGTTCTAGGGCTGGGAATGGATTCATTGAGAGTCGATATCGATGTTTCCTACAAGAGGAAGATGTTGTTCTTTATTAATTTGTACTCATGCTAGTAGTAGCTTTGTCAAATTTTAGTAGCAATACCACTCGCTAACGGTACAAAAAACATCACGAGGAAACCTGAGTATTCAGATATCTCTGCGCTAGAAATTGCCAATGCGCGGTTACATGCGTTGTGTTTAAACTCTCTCTCTGAGAGAGACGAGACAGAAATCCCTCTCTGGTTTCTCTTGGTTTCTGTGGCCGACTAAGCTAAGGGGATGGTATAGGTGCTGGCCAAGCCTGCTACTCCATCTAAAAATAAACTGTGTTTCAGTAGTCCTATCACGTATTTAGCGTGGGCAGTAGTTCCCACTAAACGCTGTACAGAGTATAAAAAAATCTGCGTTAATTTCTGTAAGTGTGGGGTTATACTAGTCAATTCAACAAACTTTTCCTGATCGTGGCTTAAGAGAGAAGTGGGGCTACAATTGGTTAGAGTTTTGCGACCCTGTGCAGTGATTGAACGCTGGTCAATCGTTTTTATTGCAAAGGCGCAAGAGTTAATTTTAGATTGTCAATGTACATGTTGTGAGGTAGTCACGAAACGCAATCTATCACTAAACGTGAGTAAGTACCTCAGAACACAAAAATAAGGAGAAGTGCCTTGTGGGCGTGGCACTGTCGCCCAACGTTAGCCCATTTGGGCTAACCTCTGCGAAACTTTAAAATATGGCCGTCAATAGCTTCGCGCCAGCCGTCGTAGTAACATCTGAGAAAAATGCCTAATTGCGCAGTGATTACCTGCAGAAATCGCTGCGATACATGCTATTCAAATACAGGGGAGTGTCTTTTCACCGGTAAACCTATTTTACTCACTATGTTCGTGTTATAAACTACGAAAATCATAATTATAATAATTACATTGTGCAATGTGCATCCCATTACTAAGAACATAAATGGGAAGTATTTATTACATTGTAGTCACTCCACTGCTGTTTCTATATAGGATTTTCGTGGAGGTTTGCTAACTAGGAAAAGCCAGCCCGCAGTGAACCGTCGCGCAAAACTGATCATTGTTCAATACGATGTTTCGAGGTACGGCCGCATGTATTTGCCGCGAAATGTCAAATTCACCAGTAGGTCAGCTGGAGACATAGTGATGGGGTAGTTCCTTTCTTTTCTGACTGATTAAGTATCGATATTATTGAAGCATTTATAATCGTTCGTCCAGACTTCCAAAATTACTATATTTTGATAGTCTTATCGTCGACTATTGCCCGCGACTCCATCTGCGTAGACTTCAACTTGCGTTGCTAAGGAAGCTTTTATTTTAGTAGAAGGATTTTGCCTTATTAAAAACAGGCCTAGCTTCGATCATGTATTTCAAAGAGTTTCTAATAAAGATAAAGAAAAATATGAAAGAAAAATGGATCAAAATACAGAGGGTATAACTGATTTCCTCTCAAATAAAGTACCATTTGCTCCATCTATTTTACAGTGAAGTGTTTCCAGATGCTAAAGTGGGGGAAAAAATATTTCCGTGGGCAGTTCCTACTTTGAAAATACCAGTAATAACGAGTTCTATAAAGGTTGAGGTACCAGTATATTTAAAATCACGATAAAATTTTACATGGTTTAGAATATTCAATTATCACTTTATTCTAATCTTCATTTCATATGGACGACGCATAACTCTCCAAAAGAAAGTGTTTCTAAAGAAACAAATCAGGTGATGTGGTTGTGGTACTAAATCATAGTGTTATATATTTAATTATTTATGTGCGTTATGTTATAAATGAAATTCGATTATGTAATGAAAAACAAGTTAATTAAAGCATTTTCAGTATTTTAATAATTTATTTACCATTTAAGATCCGACAAGTTCTCGAATGGAGACCACAATATGGTATGTCGGTACTTGCTTATATATCATATCAGCAAGTGCAGCGTCGGACGACAAGATGGAGAGAAGATCTCATCCTAGTCGAAGGAAGATGCTGGATGTAAGCCGCTTTCAACTGGTCTTTTTGGAAATCCATGGAGGAGGCCAGCAGTGGATATCTTGTGGCTGAATGTTGGCGATAATGAAAATATTTTCTGTAGTATTTCAGTCTGATGCTGATTTTATTTTTTTAATCTATATATGATTCGAAAGTTTCATTGAAATTGTTTTTGACAAGCTTATAAAAGTTCTTACTATTTACTGTTTACATTGCTTCTGGCCCCACACTAAGATACCCTGTGTCGTAGGAACCAGAAACAACGACGTCACAAACATGTAAACATCCAAGACCTGGAGGGTTTTTTTTTATGTCCCCAACCGGGGATCGAACCCGGGACCTCTTGCATGGTAGGCAGATGCGCTACCGCTGCGCCGCAGAGGCCGTCTAGACATAGGTCTCCTCCAAGACATGCCACTGAGCCCGATCTTCGGCTCTCCTCTGTCAGTCACTGACCACCGCTAAACAATATAGTACATAATATTTATTGCTAACAAAAGCTTAGCTTGGTCATTTCACAAAATGATATACTTAGCCCACTTACCAGACGGATGTAAAGTAAATGAACCGAACACAAATTAAGTCTAACAGTGACCCAGGTTAACAGACAGTCGTCTATAAAACAACTTTAACAGACCATAGATTAAACAACCACCTCGCAGTCCATGGTAGAGGAAGTAAAGGTGCCTTCTAGCAAGTTTGACTCTTGGACAAACAAAAACACTTTTAATAAAGAGATCCTTTGCTTTCGCAGGCAGGTAAATTTATCTTCTTAATTTGTTCGTGGCCTCATTTCTGAGGTCAGGTATATTACGCCTCCAAAACTGTTCATTCAGTATGACGTTTATAAGCACCCGTGTGACCGCCTGTAAAATCCCTTCTCCTGTAGCTTTACCTCGGTCCAATGAGCTGGCGGGAGCAGCGATGCGTTTGCCAGTTCAGTGGTCTCCGTGCTTCCTTTTCTTCTTGTTCCATCGGCGCTACAACTCTTTGTAGGTCTTGCCCTCCTAAACAGTTTTCTTCCAATTATTGTGAAGCTTGGCGACGTTCTTCCAGTTGGTAAACTTCCCCATCGCCGTCGCAGATCCTCTTCTATTCAGTCATACCACAGCTTCTTTGGTCTGCCTCTTGGTCTTTTTTGCTGTGGCGTTCGTTTGGTCATTATTTTTGCTGCTCTAGAGCTCTGGTATCTGTTCTAATTGACCCGCCCATCTTAGTCTCTGTGACTTGCAAAATCACACAATGGTCTCCGTACTGGCAAATGTGAAGCTTCTTGTCTACCCGATGTGCTCCATCAAAGAGACTCCCCAGAATAACCCGTTTCATAGCAAGCTAAGCGATATTTTTTTTACCCGTCTCTAGCAAATTACAAAAGGAGGGTATGTATTTAAGTGTGTGGAATTCTATGTTCCCTTATAAGTCTTTAACCAATCTTCAGATTTTGACAAATAAGGTCTCAATCGGTTCTTCGTATTTGTGAGAATGTCATACATAACCTATATGAAATCAGCATGAAACCTTAAATTACGCTAAGTAGTTAATGCTCAGCAGTCGGTTTGATGTTAATTTTTTTATTTCAGTTTTTTTACTTAAATATTTCGATACGGTTGAAAACAAGTTTTAGTTGTAACTGTCCTCTGGGAAACTTTACCATTGAAACGATTCAAAACTGATAAGAATAGTAGACTCCGATCAATACACTGATGGGTTAACGTGTTTTAGTATAATGAAAATTAACAATCAAAATGTCTCTATGTAGTGTCCTTTTTAATATCCTTTCTATTAGCCAATCAACAAATAGCATTTCAAGATATACAGCCCTTTACCGTTCACCAGCCCCGTTATATCGACCTAGAATTTTCATCGATAAATCTCTCGATTTGAGTTACCGACTGCGCCCAGCGTGTGATGCATGATGTAGGTTCAACGTTCGACGCACACACGCACACTTGCATTCATATGGGAATAATGTCACAGGATTGGTAGGCACAGTAGGTCTGGAGACGGAGTGATACGAAATATTGCAAGGATGTTCAGATTTTTGACATAATTAAGATTATATTATTTTTAATGCACTAACCCGTGCTAAGGACAATTTTAAAAACCTATTTAGAGGCAAAAAATTCCACCCATGCCGGGATTCGATGCTTAAGATTAAGAGGCTTTTTAGGTTATTTTTTTATTTCAATCCCTTACACCTGGCGCACCCTGGGCAACAATCCCTTACGCTGATTGGCAAATCCCTTCACTTCACAAACTTCGTGTATTCATTATATTAATACAATGAATTATTTCAGTTGCAAACTAAAAAAAATATTAACAAGTAAATTAATAATTACTTAAATAGTTATTTGTGATCAAATCGAACACAAATTACATTTATAAATAAAAAATACCTATAAGTTAAGTTTTATTTATTGTGAATTACTACATATTTGATTCAATAGTTAATTAAGTGTATTATATTAAAATTATAAGACATACTATTTTTATTTTTAATGCACTAACCCGTGCTAAGGACAATTTTAAAAACCTATTTAGAGGCTAAAAAATCCACCCATGCCGGGATTCGAACCCGCGACCTCTGGCTATCCGTGCCAGCGCCCGATCCGACTGAGCTAATGGGCTAATGGGCGACTCTGAGAATTTTTAGCCTCTAACATAGGTTTTTAAAATTATAAGACCTATTAATGAATTAATTTTTAAAATTAACTTTTATATGTATTTCTTCATATATATTTTTTGTAGCTTATAAACGACCCACTGTAGGGAAAATGCCTCCTATCAGTGAGATAGTGGGCTTAATTACCACGTAATACGGATTAGCAACCTCAAGCGCTGAGGTCATCATTTATCATTATTTATTTGGTATATTATTTACAATCTTTTAAACATGATGATAAAAACTTTAAATAAAATCAATGATAAAATGGCCTCTATTATCACATCACACTTAATATTATAAAGGCGAAAGTTTGTGAGTGTTTATGTTTGTTACTTCTTCACGTTTAAACGGCTGTAGCGATTTTAATGCAATTTAGTATGGGGTTAGCTGACACCTTCGATTAACACTACGTTTTACTGCGGGAAAATATCTAAGATAAGATAAGAATATTCTTTATTGTACATCAGAGAACATATTATAAAACATGTAAAGATACAAAGTACAATTGGCGGCCTTATTGCTAAAAGCAATTTCTTCCAGACAACCTTACGACGGAAAGTTGCTGAAGGAAATAAGATATCTAAATCGATACACCGTGCGGAACAGCTAGTTTCCAATAAATTCTGATCCATCTTTCTGTTTCTTTCGTTTTATAATAAACCCACCGAATGTTTTAAAATGTAATTTCACGCGTTGCCTGTTGTTTTAATGGTTACACAATGTTGTTGTGTTCGGAGTTTCGGATGAAGCTGTCAACAAAGTAATGGTTTTAAAATACGTTCGTCCGTTTTCAGTTGACCGTTTATATCACAAATTCTCGCGTTTCATTCTTTCATTTATGATTCTGAACGAATTTAATGTACAAAAAAATATTTTTAGTTTTTAATTATTTTTTTTATTTGTCTTCCCTAGTAACGATTCCAACTTTGAACGGTGCTGTTTAGAATAATTGAAAGTAATAAAAGAAAACAATGCTAGAATAATGAAAAATTCGTAGAAAATTAAATACGTATGTATTGAAGACATTATTTTTAAGGCTAACTTAAGTTTGCTACTTTGTTTAGCGTATGAACGTCGCAGAGCACAGTCCACTTTTTGGTTAAAACTTTTTTAAAAGAAGATACTCATGATTGATCTAATGATCAATCATGAGTATCGTACGCCACTAATGTGGCGTTAGTGAACACTACAGGCCCTTTATGTTTCTAAAAGAAAACCTCTGTAGTGTAAAGGTTTTTGTGCTGCCGAGAGCGACCGGGTAGGGATATTTTGTCGTGGTATGTCCGTCTGGGGAAAAATAGTATGGATTTTTTTTCTGTAAAATCACACTGTCGTAAAAGGTTTTTATTCGCACAAGATTGTATTAAATAACTTCAGCTTCTTTATTGATATTGTTTCCTACAAAGAGCAACATTGACAAGGCCGTAAGCCGTATAATTTAATAGAGACCTCGTAACTTTTGCTTTTAATAAAGATTCCTTGACCAATGCACGATCAACAACAGCCTATCTAAATGCAAAATAAAATGTTAAGATACAATCAAATCCAATTTCGCCTTTACTACTTGAGCAATAAGGACTAGTCGAGTGTTCGTAATGAATTGATAGAACGTGCGACTCCTTGTAGCTTTTTAAACTGTCATGACGTCATACCTCCACTGCGTGGAATACCAAATAGAATTCGCGTACAAATGGTTAGTAGGACACTTCTGCCGATGATATTTCTGGCCAGTACTAACTTTGGAACGAACCGTACCTCGCTGTAGGTCACCAGGTCATAAATACAACAGCTTGTCTTCAATTCATTACTAGCCTTATTTTATGATTCATCATTTTGAAGTCAGTAGTCATCAGTCTGTGAGACCGAATGATTGTTTTTTAATACAACATGTGCGGCAAAGTTTTATTTTTATAATATTTTATTCTTTTTAAAAGTTTTATTTGGCGTCCCATGTGTTAGTGAGGTTCAGCCAGTGTTGCATTTGGGAGAAGATAATGTGACCGTGTTATTCAACTGGTGCTGTTATTTACGTGTTGGATATTATTGGTTGGTCAAGGACTCGTCTATTTATACAGGTATTTATGTGATTGTTTTAAATACCTAATATAGAGATAAGACAGTAAGGTGTGTACAATAAAGAGTTATAATAGTTAAATTAATAGTTAACTATTAGAACGCTTTATTGTACATACCTAAAAAGATCTAAAAAGAATATTCTTAATTGTACACCAGAAAAAAACAAACAAAATATTTATAAAGTTACAGTGCAATTGGCGGTCTTATGGCTTAAAACAATTAGATTACGATTCAAGACTAAGATTTTGATTAAAATTCTGGCTACATTAGATTTTCGAAGCTATATTTTATTTTCAATTTTATATAATCAATAGTGCTTAAAACTTTAGGTTTAAAAACCTATTTAATCAATTGGTAGAGCGCTGGTACGGATAGCCAGAGGTTGCGGGTTCGAATCCCAGCATGGGTAAAATTTTTAGCCTCTAAATAGGTTTTTAAATTTGTTCCTTAGCACGGGTTAGTGCATTAAAAATAAAAATAGTGTACTTTAGGTTTAGTTAGATTGATTAGATTTCTTACCCCCGATTTCTGGAACACTAACAAGACTGTTATCAGGTGTCAGTTGACCAAAGTGCATACGAAAAAAAAAAAAACATTTGACAGCTGTTACCAGTGGATTAACAGATTGTTAGTGTACTAGAAATTGGGGGTTAGTATCTGCCTGAGTCCAAACTCTTGCTTATTGGACAGAAGCAATTTCGGCGTAAAATTTAGCCAACAACAGTCTTGCGCAGTTTTTCGCCCAAATCCAACTAGATTCCCATTTTCTAAGGTTAACACGAGCTGTAGACATAATTAAAACTGTTTTTATACGGATTTATGCTCGTTTACTACATTTTTACAATTTTCCAACGTTTCGGCACTTTTTCAAGTGCCGTGGTCCCGGATGACTGAGGTGACAGGTGTCTTTTAGAAATCATTAACGGTTAGTTTACTACCCTCGGCAAAAATTACAAAAGTTAATTATGAAGCTACGTTCCAAAATAGACAAACCAATTATTTTTTTTTATATAAAGTCAACAATATTGATTATTAGTAATTGCAGTTAAAATTAAATTTATAAACGAATTACTTTGTATGAACTTAAAGATACCGATTATTAATTGAAATTAAATTGATTTTTTATTACCTATTTATTCTACAGTCACACTTCTAGCAAGGGGGTCTCATGCACTTAAGCACTGGTTCCCATGCTACCGGTATGTTCCAACCACGATCTCTATTAAAATTTGGATGCCGGCGGATCTCTATTGCCTCACGTATCATTCTAGGGAAGAAACGGTCTTCTCGGGCTAGAACTTTAACTTTATCGAAATGTATAAAGTGGTTGGTACCGCTAAGTGTATGCTAGCTGACTGCAGATCTACCAGAGCGCTTATGTTTCACATCAGCGATATGTTCCTTCACCCGCTCAGCTATGGTACGCTTCGTTTGACCAATGTACGAGGAACCACATTCACAGTCAAGCTTGTATATTCCTGCCTCTTGTAAGGGAATCCTGTGCTTGACACTTCGCATGAATTGGTGTATCTTTCTTGGCGGCTGGTAGATGGTTCTGATTGAGGCGCGTTTCAAAATACTCCCAATTTTGTCAGTCACTCCTCTCACGAAAGGCAGGTAGGCTGGAACTCGCTCGACTGTGTCCGGTTTGACACGTCCTCCGCGACGGACACGCGGAACTTGCAGCTTGTTTGCACGAAGTACTCGTTTGACATGCTGGAGTTCCGCAGGTAGATGGTCCTTGTCGCAGATTCGGTGTGCCCTCTGTAACAGAGATTTTCCAACGGTAGACAACTGACACGGGTGATGGTGAGACTCACCGTTTAGGTACCTATCAGTGTGGGTCTTTTTCCTATAAACTGTATGTCCTAAGGTTCCATTTGGATTCCTGATGACTAAAACATCTATGAAAGCTAAAGAACAATCTGCTTCTAACTCCATTGTAAACTGGATCTTGTTGTTTATAGAGTGAGAGGAGTGACTGACAAAATTGGGAGTATTTTGAAACGCGCCTCAATCAGAACCATCTACCAGCCGCCAAGAAAGATACACCAATTCATGCGAAGTGTCAAGCACAGGATTCCCTTACAAGAGGCAGGAGTATACAAGCTTGACTGTGAATGTGGTTCCTCGTACATTGGTCAAACGAAGCGTACCATAGCTGAGCGGGTGAAGGAACATATCGCTGATGTGAAACATAAGCGCTCTGGTAGATCTGCAGTCAGCGAGCATACACTTAGCGGTACCAACCACTTTATACATTTCGATAAAGTTAAAGTTCTAGCCCGAGAAGACCGTTTCTTCCCTAGAATGATACGTGAGGCAATAGAGATCCGCCGGCATCCAAATTTTAATAGAGATCGTGGTTGGAACATACCGGTAGCATGGGAACCAGTGCTTAAGTGCATGAGACCCCCTTGCTAGAAGTGTGACTGTAGAATAAATAGGTAATAAAAAATCAATTTAATTTCAATTAATAATCGGTATCTTTAAGTTCATATAAAGTAATTAGTTTATAAATTTAATTTTAACTTCAATTACTAATAATCAATATTGTTGACTTTATATAAAAAAAAATAATTGGTTTGTCTATTTTGGAACGTAACTTCATAATTAACTTTTGTAATTTTTGCCGAGGGTAGTAAACTAACCGTTAATGATTTCTAAAAGACACCTGTCACCTCAGTCATCCGGGACCACGGCACCTGAAAAAGTGCCGAAACGTTGGAAAATTGTAAAAATGTAATAAACGAGCATAAATCCGTATAAAAACAGTTTTAATTAGATTCCCATGTTTTTCTTTCTGGTGATTGGTTTTATAGAAAATTTCAAATAGTTTATTTGGTATAAGTACTATGTCATACTTTAACACACTTAAAGCTCTTAAGTTTCCTCCTTAAACATACTTAACAATGTAAAACATGGTTAACAGTGTCAAAAACATTTGAGGTAGGTACACATTTTGCAAAGGTGCACAATAAACTGTAATTGAATTGTTTAATAATTGTCGTTCTTAAAATATTTACGATACGATATCAACCCTTGTATGTCCCCACTGCTGGGGCACGAGTCTCTTCCTGCATCGCAGGAAGGTTAGGCCATACTCCACCACGGGGGCCAAGTCCGAGTTGGTGGAGGGTTGTAAGACAGTGGCGGGTCTTACTGTCAGAAGTTATCAAGCCGCCCATGAGGCCTCTGACATGGCTTAACGACTGCCATTACATGACAGCCGGCACCAACGGCTTAACGTGCCTTGCGAAGCACGGAAGCGCTCGGAAAAATGCCACTAGCGGTAGTCACAGGACGGTCACCCATCCTGCACCTTACCGCGCCTGTTGTTGCTTAACTCAAGTGATTGATTCCAATCACTCGGTTCGACTAGGCCACGAGCGCTTCAAATATTTACTTTTGTAATAATCAATCATTCAATCAAACAGTCTGTGCTCATTCACTGCTTGACACGTCACTTTCTTATTTATTTCTTCTTTTTCTTTTGGTGTCATCTCCTATCGGAGGTCGACTATCATTGTAGCTATTTTGTCCCGTCGTGTTGCGGCTCGGAAGAGTTCTATGTTTCTTGTGTTGAACCACTCTGCAAGATTTTGGTGCCACGAAGTTTTTCTGCGGCCAGGTCTCCTTCGTCCCTGAATTTTGCCCTGTAGAATGAGTTGCAGCAGATTGTACTTGGGACTGAGCTTGATATGACCAAAGTATTGTAGTTTTCTTAGTTATTTATTTATTGATACTTAATAATTTAATCATCAATTAATTACCCTTACTCTTTTTCGATCGATATCAACCTTTGTCTCTCCCCACTGTTGGGGCACGGGTCTCTTCCTGCATCGCAGGAAGGTTAGGCCATAGTCCACCACGGGGGATAAGTCCGAGTTGGTGGAGGTTTGTAAGGCAGTGGCGGGGCTTACTGTCAGAAGTTATCCAGCCGCCCGTTATCAAGAGCTTACTCTGTTTGTTTATTTATATTTCTTATACAATAACTTTAAACATTTAATAACAAAACATGAGATCACCTCGTCTAGTAGTTTCCTTCACGTTTAACTCAAATCTCCATACAAACGGCGTCGTTCCCACAATCACCTCATCTTATACATAACGGTCAAGACCATTTGTGCTGTCGGAAGTATGAAGAGGTTTGAAACAAATCATGTGTGTGCCTGTTTACTCACGTCGTGGTTGTGTTTACTTGTGGTCTGTAAAGCAGTAATGCTGGTTATGTTTCGAATTACTGTATTGACCCTGGCAAACATCTCCGCTTCTTTGCAAATAGGTCTCTGTGGTCAACATTTCTTCTACCAACAGCGTTGTGTTGTGTTGAGCAACAGCCAGCTGATGCGCAGCTACCTTTTTATGCCACTCGGCTTGAAACTACCGGAGTTTGGGGTGCCCAGGGGAGAGTTTTTTTAAAAGGAGACAGGGCGACGCGACGTCACAAGAGCCGTGGCTTTGACTACCGCTCAAGGACATTTTTGATCCAAAGGATATCCCTTGCTATGCAGCGCGAGCGCTTAAATTGCATTGCTGATTTTTTTAAACCTAAACTTAATTAGTTATTGAAGATCGTCCGTTAGTACTTAGGAACTACATATGGTACAAAAAATAAAGACACAGTGACTAACATTTCCCACCGATGACTCATCGATCGGGTCGAATAATTCACATTCTTACGTTTACGCTACCGTGTTTGGGAGATTCCACACAGAGCGGTCCTTGCAATTCAAGGATAAAGTGGCTAAGAAATAGTCATCCATATTTATTTTTCTTGTTTAAAAAGGTAGTAATCACCGTTTTATGCAATATATGGATCCGCCATAATATTATGCACACCAAATCCTGTCCTGTAAAATACTGTAACGTCTTTCAAAACTTCTTCAGTGGTTAATTCTTCCGAAAATCGTCGTTAGTATATGTAGAATTCCTTACCTGTAATAAAGGGTCGGCTTAATCAAAATCAGATTCTTAGCTTATTCAACAATAAGCTAATAATTTGATTAAGCCGACTTATCAGTCTAAACACCATAATTCCAATTCAATTTATTTAGCATTCTTACGGATTATTATTCATTTGTGCTCCTAAGAACGTCAAATATGCTAATACGACCAATCATTATGGTCGTTTAGTATCTAACTAGCGATACGGACGATCTTAACACTAATCTTAATTGTATGAATATTCCCCGCATAGTGGTCTATGATATGAATACATGTATTTAGTTATCAATACATTTGATCCACTTGATATATTGATATCGGCCATATTTAGTATCTGTTAGGATACTAATTATGGCCCATATTTAGACCGTGAAGTAATCGACCTACAAAGCTGGATGCTTTTGAGATGTGGTGACACCGAAGGATGTTGAGAATAAGTTGGGACCATAGAGTCACGAATTTGGAAGCCCTAAGACACGCTAATCTTTATCGAGAACTATGTTGACCATAATAATTAAAAAAATGGTATTAGTAAGGGGCCATATATGTCCCCTTACTAATTAATAAATAAGTTATACACTCTGAATAACTATTTGACGTATATCAATTTAAACTGGTTTATACGCATTTAGCGTACAAATAACCAGTTTGTCATACCTCGTATAACGGCTGTATACAGATAACAGCTCATAACCTTTATTAGTAAGGCCGATAGAGCATTTGCTGCGACACGCGGGACAGATTTCTTCAAGTTATCATGAGAGAAAGATGTGTGTTGGGAGAACAAGGCAGTCGTTGCTCAGAAACCTCAAGGAATGGATAAATAATAACTTCCACACAACACAATCCATGAAGCGCTCGTGGCCTAGGCGAACCGAGTGATTGGAATCAATCACTTGGTTAAGCAACAACAGGCGCGGTCAGGTACGGGATGGGTGAGCGTCCCGTGACAACCGCTAGTGGCATTTTTCCGAGCGCTTCCGTGCTTCGCAAGGCACGTTAAGCCGTTGGTGCCGGCTGTCATGTAATGGCAGTCGTTAAGCCATGTCAGAGGCCTTTTGGGCGGCTTGATAACTTCTGACAGTAAGGCCCGCCACTGTCTTACAATCCTCCACCAACCCCTCAGATCATAGAAAGAAGGAGATATGCCCTAGCCGCGAAATAAGTCCGGTACCGCTGTCGCCACTTTTGAATATGTGTGCGTTTTCATTACATGCACAATATTGTAAATATAAGGTTCACGCACACGTCTGTCCAGTCATTTACTAGCGTTCTAATCTTTTAATTGGTTCGCACACTATGAAAAACAATTGTACGAATACACTCGCACACGTAAACAACAGCGTCGGTGAACTCCTTAGGGATGGAACACTTGTATCAAATAATACATCTATCGATAAAATTGTCCGATGAGAGGATATTCATTTATTAACAGTATACTTCGTGTTGGGATGATACAAAAAACAGAGCATGTTAAATTTACAAAAACAATATTATTAAAACAAATAATCCTATTATACTATTTTTATTTTAATGCACTAACCCGTGCTAAGGAACAAATTTAAAAACCTATTTAGAGGCTAAACATTTCACCCATGCCGGGATTCGAACCCGCAAACTCTGGCTATCCGTGCCAGCGCTCTACCAATTGAGCCAATGGGCGACTCACGGCATCAGTGAAATTTCGAACCTCTTTACACTATTCTCTGTATTACGTACAGGCAGCGACATCTGACTTAAGCAAATTGCATTAATTACAGCCCCGACTACCTACTTTGCAGTTAGGTTTAACATCGGAACGATATCACTGTACCCACATGATTACACTATTTTTATTTTAATGCACTAACCCGTGCTAAGGAACAAATTTAAAAACCTATTTAGAGGCTAAAAATTTCACCCATGCCGGGATTTTTAAAACTTTCGAAACATTATATAGATTAAAAAATAAAATCAGCATCCGACTGAAATCCTACAGAGAATATTTTCATTATCGTCATCATTCAGCCACAAGATATCCACTGCTGGACATAGGCCTCCTCCATGGATTTCCAAAAAGACCAGTTGAAAGCGGCTTACATCCAGCGTCTTCCTTCGACTAGGATGAGATCTTCTCTCCATCTTGTCGTCCGACGCTGCACTTGCCGATATGACATATAAGCAAGTACCGACATACCATATTGTGATCTCCTTTAAAGAACTTGTCGGATCTTAAATGGTAAATAAATTATTAAAATACTGAAAATGCTTTATTTAACTTGTTTTTCATTACATAATCAAATTTCATTTATAACATAACGCTTATAAAAAAATAAATATATAAGACTATGATTTAGTACCACAACCACATCAACTGATTTGTTTCTTTAGAAACACTTTCTTTTGGAGAGTTATGCGTCGTCCATATGAAATGAAGATTAGAATAAAGTGATAATTGAATATTCTAAACCATGTAAAATTTTATCGTGATTTTAAATATACTGGTACCTCAACCTTTATGGAACTCGTTATTACTGGTATTTTCAAAGTAGGAACTGCCCACGGAAATATTTTTTCCCCCACTTTAGCATCTGGAAACACTTCTCTGTAAAATAGATGGAGCAAATGGTACTCTGTATTTTGATCCATTTTTCTTTCGTATTTTTCTTTATCTTTATTAGAAACTTTTTGAAATACATGATCGAAGCTAGGCCTGTTTTTAGTAAGACAAAATCCTTCTACTAAAATAAAAGCTTCCTTAGCAACGCAAGCTGAAGTCAACGCAGATGGAGTCGCGGGCAATAGTCGACGATAAGACTAAATACCTAGTCTTACAATAATTGGTTCTAGTAATTTTGGAAGTCTGGACGAACGATTATAAATGCCTCAATAATATCGATACTTAAACACTCTGAAAAGAAAGGTACTACCCCATCACTATGTCTCCAGCTGACCTACTGGTGAATTTGACATTTCGCGGCAAATACATGCGGCCGTACCTCGAAACATCGCATTGAACAATGATCAGTTTTGCGTGACGGTTCACTGCGGGCTGGCTTTTCCTAGTTAGCAAACCTCCACGAAAATCCTATATAGAAACAGCAGTGGAATAACTACAATGTAATAAATACGTCCCATTTATGTTCTTAGTAATGTGATGCACATTGCACATAAAATTATTATAATTATGATTTTTCGTAGTTTATAAGACGAATATAGTGAGTAAAATAGGTTTACCGGTGAAAAGACACTCCCCTGTTTTTGAATAGCATGTATCACAGCGATTTCTGCAGGTAATCACTGCGCAATTAGGCATTTTTCTCAGATGTTACTACGACGGCTGGCGCGAAGCGATTGACGGCCATATTTTAAAGTTTCGCAGAGGTTAGCCCAAATGGGCTAACGTTGGGCGACAGTGCCACGCCCACAAGGCACTTCTCCTTATTTTTGTGTTCTGAGACCAACCCGGACTTGGCCCCCGTGGTGGAGTATGGCCTGGCCTTCCTGCAATGCAGGAGGAGACCCGTGCCCCAGCGGTGGGGACATACAAGGGTTGATAACGAACACAATCCATGATCTGGGGCGAGAGTCTCTATAATGCATAGTCATTCAATAGAGTCAAATTAGCCTAGTAATGGTCGTTTCATTCACACTATCGGTAGTCTAGTAACCAATTGCATTGCAATGGTAATATCGGCGCCTCGCGCGATTTCATATTCTTCGCGAGAGGTGCCTATTTGATTTGCGCGGGTTATACCCCTGGTATGATATTGTACTGATATTGCTTTGTAGACTACCAAATGTCGTCAACCATCGGCAAATGTCAACGATTGTCGTGATTATACCATTCTATTGAAAAACTATGTAAGTATTAGATTTTAGTGCCAGAGTGCTTAGTGCGAGTTTTTTAACTACTCGATCGCGTTAACGTAAACTCATATTTCTATGGCATCGAGGAAGCGCCACCTAGCGACAAGTATGGAAATTAAAATTGCTGAGTGCGAGTTGTAATGGTTTACGTTGAGAAGTGAACACGTTTACCAGCCAAAACACGAATAAACGCGAGTGCGAGTTGTACTGTGACAGCGTTGTGCAAGTTCGAACGGTTAACTTACTCATACTCACTACTCAATGCTCGATTAACGCGGTAGTAAAGTTATTCGATTGGATCTGTCAAACTCGCACTAAGCACTCTGGTCTCAAACTAAGATACAATGTTATATATTAAACGGGTCAAATCTCGATTATTTATTAGGTAATACGTAATTACCTATTATTATTAACGTCTGGAAATAAGGTAATTACGTTTTACCTAATAAATAATCGCGATTTGACCTGTTTAATATATAACTATGTATGAGTATCGCAAATCATTAAGAAATACTAAGATACAATGTACGATAACTAGGCTAGGACATCACAAACTTAAAAAAAAAAAAACCGGCCAAGTGCGAGTCAGACTCGCGCACCGAGGGTTCCGTACAAACCTGTATTATAGACCTGAGTATTTGGTATGAATTTCAATTTAATACCTCTACGCGTTTATGAGGAAATGGGTAGTAAGTTTAAAATTATTAAAAAAATATATATTATGTGATGTAACTAAAAATGTATGGTTTTCGTAATTTTTCCTTTATCTATGCTATAAGACGTTGCTTCGTACCAAATTTCAAGATTCTGAGTTCACGGGAAGCACCCTGTAGGTTTTGATTCCCTTGCAAGTGTCGAAAATTTGCGGCATAAACGGCTGTATCTTTTGATTGCGTTGGCTTAGAAGTTTGATTTTTTCACAGCTTCAAGGGACAGTAGACCTGAGTAATTGATATAAATTTCAGCTTCATACCTCCACGCGTTCCTGAGAAAAAGGGTCTTGACAGACGGACGGACGGACGGACAGACGGACAACAAAGTGATCCTATAAGGGTTCCGTTTTTTCCTTTTGAGGTACGGAACCCTAAAAACACCCAGACTGAAGCATAAGTATAAATGAACGGCGCCCCCCCAGTGGGAATCGAACCCATCATCTCTGTCTTGGTACCCAAGCGCTTTAACGGCTGACTAACGAGGCAGTCGTAGAGAAATTAGCGTCGAAGTCCTCTTTGGCTTATCAAGAAATGAAATAGATTTTTTTTTTCAATCAATCATATATTTATTGTTATAAATTACATGTGCGGGGTTGTTTATAAGTACCTACATTAAGTTTCAATGCAATTTTACCAATCTGGTGTGACAATATCGAAAAGTTTAAACTTTTATTAAGTAAATAGATTTAGATTACAAGTCAACATTAGGCTTCAGACGTATACATTTTGTTCTGCAGGCTTTATTAGTCCACTACTGGACATAGCCCTCCCCTAATGAGCGCAAGGTTGTGCCATCATTGGGGGGTAATGCCCATAATCCCCACGCTGGGCATGTAGGTTGGGGATCGCAGTTTGGTGAAATTGTGCTGCAGGAGGCGCTGCTGCCCACCCCCCGGTTTGTATTCCTTAGTCGCCTTTTACGACGCCTTTTACGGGAAGAATTTGGGTTGGTGATATTCTCTAGGCCGACACCACACAGCACACTTATATATTTTATCGGACCTAAAATACATGCTCATCCAGAAATTCAATTATTTTGTAATAGCCATTCGATAGAAGTAAATTTAACAAATCACGTTTAAAAGATGGTAGATCGTCGACATCTCGCAGTGTTTTAGGTAGTTTATTAAAGATTTTTGAATATGGGGAGCTAACGGCAATCCTTCATTAATGGAGAGACACAGAAAATAGTAGAATGAAAATAAGAGAAGTAGAAGAACCTACTTTTTATGACGACGTTCTTATAGGTAAAAGCGGCGCACTACACCCCAACTCCCGCGGGAGGTATTGCAGCAGACAGTCCTCACTTAGTTGCACAAACGTTCGTCGGTTCAGTTATTAGCGTTGCATTATAATAACTGCATTAACTTCCCAGTTGCCAACGTTGCGCAAAAGTACGCGACACGTCTTCGGACCTGTAGAACCTGGATCTTTGACCCGTTTTGGGAATCCACATCATCATCATGCTATTCGTGTGTCTGGCCGCAGCGCTTATGTTTTCCCCTACTATTGTGAGGCATTTGCTTTGGCATTAAGGGTTGTTAATGGCAATCACAAAATCTTATTAGGTATACGTATGGCAATTGATGTATTTGGCTTAAGATGATTTGAGAAAAGATGGTCAGAGTGGAGTTTTTTTTTCGTTGCCTTTTCCTCCACTACAATACGGCCCGAAGGCAGCAGCTTACATTTTACATTGTACATTGACATTCAGCAAACAGAATGTAAATTCTTTACGTTGAAATAAATTGATTTGATTGATTCATCAGCCCGTCGATATCCACTGTTGGACAAGGGCCTCTTCATGCAAGCGCCAGTCATTTCTGCTTTGAGCTGTCCTTCTCCAGGTCTTTCCCACCACCTTGTCGATGTCATCGCCCCACCTGGCTGGTGGTCAGCCTACACTGCTACGTCCGTTCCTCGGTTGCCACTCCAGTAGTTTTGGGAATAGCTCGTTATTTTGCAAACAGTATATTAGTATGGATTCTTTCTCTTCATCACAAGTCAACATCCATCATTGACGATGTAAAACTGTTTAACCACAAGGAATTCTGTAGCGTACTTAGAAAGAACCTCATCAAGAAAAGCTATTATATTGTAAATGAAGCATTCAATGATAATAATATAATTGACACTGTAATTTAACGAAGTGATGTATGTATATGGTTGTTATTTAATTTAGTTTCATACGAGTAATCAATTTGACATTATTCTAATTCAATTCAATTCTGTTAGTTTGTTTATTTGTGCATGCATACTGTGAAATTGTTGATGTAATAGTTGACTGCCATTTATTATCTACTTTATATATTGACGTGTCTACGTTTATGAAATGTACCAAAAGATGAAATAAATACAATACAATTAATCGTTGCATGCACGCTCTATGGTTTCGGCGGCAGTAGCGGCTAATTAATATTATTGTTATGTAGTCTATGTTATACGTCACACTGCCAGGCACAGGCCTTCTCTCAGAAGAGAGAGTTTGGGATTAATTACCACGCGTGCCCACCGCGGATTGGCAATTTCAAGCGCTGAGTTGAACACCTCAGATACTCAGGTTTCCTCACGATGTTTTCCGTCATAGTTTTCTTGAGGTATTTCTACTATATTCTATTCTATTCTACTATTTCTACTTCTTCTCCACATAAAATAACATAACCTAAAGGGGTAAGCAGAGACCAGGGACTGCAACTTGCCACGATCCTGACAGATCACCTTCGCTTCATCAACTTTCATAAGTCGTTTCATAAGGCGCATGCACGCACGCCGGTTCCGGGTCCTTTTTATCTAACACTACATTACTCCCCAATATTGTTAATAATAATAATTTTACATGTGCCTATTGAGACGTCTCTTATCGGCGCTTCCTTGTTCGCCCACAGCTTTCTTACATCTCCGAGTTTCAGGAGATTTTAAATTTAAAAACCTATTAAGAGGCTAGATTTTAAATTGTAACCCTAATTGCATCCGCATACTCAACCTCTCCAGTCTAACAAGTCGAGGCCCCACGAGGAAGTATAAAGCTCACGTCTTCCTTATTAAATATGCTCGCGGTGGTAGACCATTGTCTGACGGGTGACGCAACCGACCCCCCTGGGCGCCGGCGTGATGGTAGCGGGAGAGGACGTCGCTGCATCGTGACTAAAGGTGCGTTTAAACGACGCGGGGTAGCACGATCCTACGCGAGCCGAGCCATCCGTGGAGATGCGGCTCGGCTATATACGAACGCAAGCCTGCTCGCTTCAACGACGCGGGGTAGCACGATCCTATGCGAGCCGAGCCGTCCTCCGTAGAAATGCGGCTACATCGCGCTGTTGAACGGCGCTCTTCGTCGCGCGCTCTGTTTAGATGGCGCGTATTAACACAAGCCGGGTCGAAGATGGCGCGCGCGCCTTTGATCCGTGTCGAAAAAACCGACAAGCGATGGATTGTGCGAACTTTGCCGAGCCGCGTCGAGTGTAGTTGTTTAAACAGCACGTGGCGCGCTGAATCACGAGCGGAGCCACGCTCGGCTCGTGTGTTTGCGCGCCGTTTAAACGCACCTTAATGGGAAAGACTCGAGGCTGTTGCGGATCTAGATCTGGCTATCTAGATAGTTTTTACGGTTTGCGAAAGGTATTTTCATATATACGCCGAAAAGCTAAGTTAGAGGCCGCATTGCTCCTCTCAAACTCAAGTAGTTAATTGTCTGGTTAGTGACTCGTGAGATACACTTGATTAATTTAATTACAAAAATGGTTTTGGCTTTCACTATAGAAATGGTCTTAGTCGACCAATTATGATGACCAATTATGTGCCTACATACACAAATTAAAAAAAATGAGATTATCACGGAATAGCAATTGCCCTCATGATGTACCTACTGTCTGAATTTAAAATCTCGCTAAGCTGAAGGAAAGAGCGGTGGTAGCGGAGCGGTGTACGCCGAACGCCGGCTTCTCAATCGGGAGGTCGTGGGTTCGAACCCCGGCATGTACACCAATGACTTTGTTTTCTAAGTTATGTAATTTGTGAAATTGTTGTAGCAATACTACTCGCTGACGAAAGTGAAGGAAAACATCGTAAGGAAACACTAGTGTTTGATGTGTTAGCATACCTCAGCGCTTGCTACGTACAATGGCCCAACTATGAGGCTAAGTGCGAAAATCTCAGGTCTAACTAACTAAGCTGAAGGAAAACATCGTGACGAAACCTGAAAGCGTGAAATGCCAATACCGGATGAGGACCCGTGGTAATTAAGCCAATACTGGCTTTTTCTGAGTGCAGGGAAGGAAGGGCCCTGCAGTGGGACGTATCTAGCATACAAAAAAGGATCTACTGTGGTTGCTGATAAAATAAATAAAGAATATTATTTTTAATGCACTAACCCGTGCTAAGGACAAATTTAAAAACCTATTTAGAGGCTAAAAGAGTCGCCCATTAGCTCAGTTGGAAAGAGGGCTGGCACGGATAGCCAGAGGTCGCGGGTTCGAATCCCGGCATGGGTGGAATTTTTAGCCTCTAAATAGGTTTTTGAAATAAATTAATTTAAAGTTGCTCCTTCATTTATTCCGCTTATAAAAATAATTGACGATTTATTATTATTATTAAAATTCTTTATTGCATAAACATTTTGCACATTGGCGAGCTTAATGCTACTAATGCTAATTTAATGTTTTGTTTAGGTTTTAGGATCAAATATTTATTTCGTATTTGTTGATTGCGATCCTCGTAAAAATAATAATCGCGATTAGACTCGTTTAATATATAAAAGTAAAAAAAAAATATAAAAATATTACTAAATACTTTGGTTCTTCTAATATTTTTATTACATCTCGTTGAATCTCTTTGACTCTTAAGACGGAGTTAAAGCCGGGATGGAAGTCCTTTAACTCCGTTTTAAAAGTGTTTTAGTCGCGTCTGCTTATTATAACACCGTAACATTACACGTATTTCTTATTTAAAGGTACTAAGTAAGTAAACTTCTGTCCCGCAACTGTCTTACAAACCTCCACCAACCCGGACTTGGCCCCCGTGGTGGAGAATGGCTTAACCTTCCTGCAATGCAGGAAGAGGCCCGTGCCCCAGCAGTGGGGACATATAGGGTTGAAATGGAAGCATTTAAACAGTAACAAATTAACATTGATAATGTCAACACAACAGGAGTAAATAACAAGTTAACAACCATTAATCTCGTTATCGTGTTGTGATGTTACAAGAGTTAATTAATTTATCGATAACTCGACTACGCTGCGCGGGCGCATCCCCGACTGTCTGGTCGGGCGATCTTCGTATCATTTCGTGTCGGGCCCACACATTGTGACTCACGACTGTACGTTTCATATCTCTTGTTTTGTTTGAGTCTAAAGATACTCGTAACTTGCAGTTTCCGGAGTAAGTTAGTCTTGCGATGTGCAATAAATAGCACGTACCTTAAGTATATTTAAAGTAAATATAGGAAGAAATATTAGGTTTTCTTCGATTTTTTTTATTAAAGCTCTACCGTTGTACTAATAAAAAAAAAAACAGTTGTTGAGCAAGTGTTTCAAAAGATCTTTACCACAATACTGTGTTTTATGATGGGTAAGGCCTAGACACGGCTTAGAAATGGTCTATATTAGACACTCGAAAACTCTTGTTTAGCAAATAAAGTTTAAAATAGATAAGCTCGTATTGTGGTAAACATATTTTGAATTCATATTCAACACCTGTCTAATTTTTATGTAGTAAAATGGCTACGGTCTTATGAATTAAAACACAATTTCTCTAAACCAACCCTCAGATGCATTTCAAATGATCTGCGGTACAGGTTTGCGCTTATCACAGACTATTTAAAAAGGCATCTAAGGAGTCATGTTGTAACAGTGCAAACCTCTTCACACCATTTTTATTTCTTTTTCTACCTATCATTTTCAAATATTTTTGAAAATGATAGATAGATTCTTTTTCTATCTATCATTTTCAAATTATTTAAATTCTGTCACACATTCTTCGATTTCCCTCATTTTTCATCACTACTACTTTACCCTTTGACCAGATCTGACTATTTTACCTGCTTCTCCGTTTATCCGTTTTTATCCAGTTTTCTGTTTTATTAAAATATTATACTACTAATCTACAAATAAAACTACACCTGAAGTCGTTCCAGTTCTCATTATTTATAAATGATATACAACGTTACAATGTTTCTAGAAAAAAATATTATGTAGCCAATTTGGTGTCCCACCCACTGCTGGGCAAAGGCCTCCTCTTTCGTTTTCCACTCCACCCTGTCACTGTCCATTCCCTGCCACTCCAGTTAGAAGACTGTTAGTTTTTAGTTTGTGTTCTTTGGTTTTAAGTACCTAAAAGTAAGGTCACGCAGAGTGCGACGATTTTACCAAGATGTCATGTTAAAAAAACGCAAGTACGGTATACACCGAAGCAGAGGTTTCGGCGGTGGCTGGAAGAGACGGAAAATGGGACGCCCACGGTACACCACACCTTTCCTGTAATGAACCACTCTGGTGTAATTTGGATCACCTATCACGACAGAATACTGTGTTAATCTACTATGTGCACCGCGGTTCTCAATTACAAAGTTGACAAACATTGTCGTTGTTATGATAATCGTACGTAATCTGGGCAATAATTGAGATAGGTGATTGCCGATTACAAAACACAATTTCAATTTGTGCTCGCTCAATCAGACCAATCTGTATGTAAGTAATTTAATATCGCAATCCAAACAAATGACACATCGTATTCAAAAGTTACTTGCCAGTGGTGCAATGGCAATTATTGTTTTAATCTCTGTGTTAACGCGCAACACCAGAATGTAAATAGTAACAGAAGACTGGGTAGAGGTCATCGACAAATCGATCGACATGTCGGTCAAATGACGGTTTCACACTGGACGATAACGGTAATTGGTAGATTGCTGGCAGCGGCTGGATAAGGATGACTGAGGATACAAACCGAAAATAATAATAATAACTTCTACATGACATGATCACTTGTTCTGATCCGAAGCTATGGTAACCAGGCAAGGACGTCACAAACATTATAAAAAACAGAAGTGACGTGCTCTTAGTGACGCATTAAATATCAACAGTCATCAACGGTCTGTTTTAGTAAATTTATGAATAAAAATTAAGACCGGCTGTTGTTTAAAAAAAATGACAAAAAAACTATTACCGGCGTGCGAGTATGCGGCGATTAATGGATGTTGATGAAGCTAGAGAAGTTTGCCAGTATCGTGACAAATGGGAAACCTATGGTTTACAAGCGGGAGCTCAAGTACAATATTTTCGACCTCGTTTATTGAAACTTCGTCTTCTGTGTTAGAAATCATAAGTTCTGAACGAAGCCATTTATTTGTTCTAGTCATTTTGCATGTTATTATTCTAAAACCCATAATTTATGACCTTACGATGAAAAAAAAATAGATGAAATAAACTCAATTTTTTAATATTTAACTAAAAATATTTAACAACTCAATTTTTTGTTAAATATTTTAAGACTTCTTAAAATATCTTAAAATATTTAACAAAAAATTGAGTTGATTGAGAGAAAATAAATGTAGTCCAGCAGTGGACTACGTAATATAGCCTGAAGAAGAAGAATAAGGAGAAACAGATAAATACAGATCCCGTCGGAGAACTAAGCTGTGGTCTTGGTTACCTAAGACTTGTTAATTGGCTGCTCAATGTACATTGAATTTTCATAGTTAACCATGAGTTGTAGTTCAATTAAAATGCAGCCTGTTTGCGTTGCCACAAAGTATGCAACCTCCTTGCTACTCCAAACTTATACTTTTTCTATAAATCGTTTTTTGTTTGTTCTTCTTGTAAAAATATTTGCGCAAGCAACACACTATTGTATTAAAGCACTGTTTCCATTGAAAAGTCGTCGTATTTTTATTCTGCGCGAAGATTTGCAAATGAGATAAATCTCTTCATGACCGTTTTCATGCTTTTTTAAATTCTGCCACCAGCCATTGACATACGAATATGTATGCGACCTTTTACCATACAACCCGACTATAACGCGGTCGGCATTTGAAACTGGCAGGCAATCAAAATATTACGCCACGATTCAGCACGCTGTCACTTGGTTTATCGACAGCCTCTCGATCCGTTCATCAATAGCGGCCCGTCACTAGTGCAGTGCATCAGATAAGAACTGTTTGCACGGTTTGTTATGCAAGCTAGTTATGGCTCGTCTAGGGTTGTTATTTTGAAATTTTAAGTCGTTATAAATGGCATTAAAGAAAATGCGGAAAATATTGCCTTTCCCTTATTTCTCGTGCATTAAAAATCAATTAATCTACTGTTAGTAGTCCTAGTGTCACTATCAAATTCCATACTGATTTGTATTTTACTTTAGATTTACTGCGCATAATTAGGCCCCGGCTGTCACAGTGCATAGAAAAACTGACCGGTAGCTGTTAAAAAAAGTTACAGTTTGAGAAACCCGGGGTTAATCTTACTTAAGATGCAAGTGCCAGGCGAATACGGAGTTTTAAACCGTTCTAAACTGTTTATTTTACTAGACAACTGTTAAGTTTTAGTATGCCAACATCTATATTTTCTACTTGACATCTCTAAAAATATAGACTTAAAATTGTATTAAAGAAAACAGAAAGAAACTGCGAACAAGGCTGTAGGTTTTAGCATATTTTTTCTTGCTCCGTGAATGTGGGGTTTTGTCTTACCTTTGAGCAAGCTAGACGGTGAATATGAATAAAAAATGTGTTAATCATAATTTGTGCAAAAAAGCCTATCACACTAACATTAAGGATTATATGGAAGACAAAGATGTCTGGTATTAAAATAACGTTAACAGGAACAATTACGTCAAGTGTAATGTTACATTACACTTGATTGTTAAGTTACATTACTAATGTAACTTTAAGTTAAAAACTCTGTTAATTAAGTTAAAATCTAATTAAAACTGTTTTTATACGGATTTATGCTCGTTTATTACATTAATACAATTTTCCAACGTTTCGGAACTTTTTCAGGTGCCGTGGTCCCGGATGACTCATAAATCCGTATAAAAACAGTTTTAATTATGTCCACTGCTCGTGTTAACCTTAGAAAATACTATAAGTTAAAATCTGTTTTGAAAAGAATAAATGTGGAGTTTCTTTGTTAGTATCTTCTCCACATAATCTATTATTTGTGAAACTAACAACTTTAAGAGCTTTGATGTTCATTAAGTGATTATTTTGTGTTTATAGTGATTTTTTTTACCCATTAAGTACCCGGAACCGGCATGCGTTCATGCAACGACTTATGAACGTTGATGAAGCGAAGATGATCTGTGAAGATCGTGGCAAGTGGCAGTCCCTGGTCTCTGCCTACCCCTCTGGGATACAGGCGTGAGGTTATGTTATGTGTTATTTTTTTTTACTTTTGACTTTATGTTAAAAAAAGATCTTTATCTGTACCGCTAAGGTAAAACGGTTTTTGCCAATTGACTTGTCAAGGTTTTGCCTCTATAATCTTGTAAAATATTCAAGGGCTATTCGTTAACGCATCTATGCCCAGATTAATCCGTATTTATGGCATCATTATTAGTAGGTACCTAATCAAAGATTTATAGCAAAGTTAATCGTGTCAACAAGATCTTAAGGCTTTTAGGCTTATATAATGCCCGGCACATAACTTGACTAAAAATCCGCTGGAGTTTCTTTCGTTATCAACACTTGTATGTCCCCACTGCTGGGGTATGGGTCTCTTCCTGCATCGCAGAAAGGTTAGGACATACTCTATTACGGGGGCCAAGTCCTGGTTGGTGGAGGATTGTAAGACAGTGGCGGGCCTTACTGTCAGAAGTTATCAAGCCGCCCATAAGGCCTCTGACATGGCTTAACGACTGCTATATGACAGCCTGCACCAACGACTTTACGTGCCTTGCAAAGCACGGAAGCGCTCGGAAAAATGCCACTAGCGGTAGTCACGGGACGGTCACCCATCCTGCACCTGACCGCGCCTGTTGTTGCTTAACTCAAGTTAATGATTCCAATAACTCGGTTCGCCTAGGCCACGAGCGCTTCGGAGTTTCTTTGTAAACAATAAAAAAACATGTGGAGTTTCTTCATTAGTTTCTTCTCCACATAATCAATTTATTGTGAAACTAACAGTTGCGTTTATCAAGTAAATATTATGTATTTATAGTGAATATATTTTTGTATATACTTACTTTCTTACTTTTAGGATATATTTGCGATGTTAATTATTTATTAATCGGACTTACCTAAAATATGAACAAAACTAATCACATCCTGCGGTCTCGCCATCGCCAGTACCGCCTGACGTATTAGTAATGACGTTTAAGGTTCCGTAGGCGAAATATTAACCGCAAATTATGTCAAGAGTTGGGCATCCTGTTAAGTTTTTGAGGAAAGTAGAAAAGAGATAACTGTGGAAAGGAACGTCTATTCCGTAGAAAGAAGACAGTCTATAGATAAATAGGACTAGTGTAAATGTAGATTGCTACGTGACATCCATTGCGGATCTTACTTAATCAATACCGACTTAGAGTTATTTTCTGTAAATTCAGAAGGTAGTATTTCTGAAAGCAGTTTCTAATAGCTGTAGTATTTCTTAATGATTCGCGATACTCATAGTCTTATATAAAACGGGTCAATTTTTTTTATGTAGCCTATAAACGTTCCTCTGCAGGGCACAGGCCATCTCTCAGAAAGAGACTACGGGCTTAATTACCACGCGTGCCCACTGGCAATTATGGATAGGTGATTTCAAGCCCTGAGGTATTTGAACGCCTCAGACACTCAGGTTTCCTCACGATGTTTTCCTTCACGGTTAGCGAGTGGCATTGCTACTAACTTTACAAAACAAATCAAATTCAGAAATGGATATCGCATCTAATTCTAATGTAATTGTCCTAAAACGTTTTGACTGTAAGGAAACGGTAGTTTACCGTATTGGTGCTTAATACATAATTTCCATCCAGAGGTCGCCATAAATATTGGATTTTATTGTAAAGAAACAATTTAAAGAGTTACCCACTTTAGGGCCACTGTTGTGCAACGAAATATTTACTTTATCTCAATACTAACAGAGTTGGAAACGTGTTGACTGAAAATTATGTTGACTCTGATAAAAAGACGACATTGGAAGAGGTCGCCGTAGGAGGTGGCAATAAACAAGAGATGTATTTGAAAAGTGTGAAATCAATAAGATAAGAGGACCGTTACAAAAAAAGGTGTCAAAGTTCATATTACCATTTTGGTCGGATACGAGAAGCGATGGAATTTCAATTGAAAAAGACGAGCAAGGAAATGGTCACGGAATTATCATGCGTGATGATGACAAAACGATGATTGCGTAAAGGTCAGGGGGCCGATTCTCGCCCATGCGAATTGAAAGCGTAGTCGCAAAATATTTGAAGGCTTAGACATTTGTCGCAAAAATATAAGATAAGAATAACTCGACAGTCATTAGACATTTTCTGATTCGAATTCAATTAAGCACGATGTTCAGAATACAGATTTTAGCTGTCGCTCGAGTTTTTACGTAGAATTCCAAGTCAAAAGCCTTAGAGTCGTATACGACTTATTGCTAATGAAGTGAGAATTGGCTCCCTATAGTTAACATAACATTGTCGTCCGAAAAATACACTAAACTCTTATTTCTCGTACGGTAACAATGAAACTTATTTGGTAATTAGCAAAATTCATTTTTTTACCATGTTGGCAAAATTGTCTAGCTTAGTTAGCTTACAAACGTAAATTGAGGCAAATTGTAATTGGGGCCAAGTCCGGATTGGTGGAGTTTTGCAAGACTAGTGTCTGGTCTTACTGTCATTGGAAGATTATAATTTTTTTATTATTAACGTGCATTATATTTGTTCTTTAATATATTTATTGATATAGATAATGTTGTTGGTTTGTGGGAGAATGAACAGAAAACTAGGTTAATCTTGCGATAAAGGAGCCATCGCATTGAATCACAACACTACCACATACTAAGCTTATCCTCAAACTAAATCATAACCTTGAATGCGCTAACTGGCCGGTTCTAACAGTAAACCAGGGCCCCGATTCTACTCAACAACATTACAGTTCTCAAGGAGTTCATCGGGAGTCCAATTACAAGGTTTTACGCTAGCGGTATTCCACTAAGCACAAATGTTCCATTTAACGACCAATGAACGACATGACAGGTACCGTAGAGCTACATGGAGCCACTTTCGTATGCTCTTACAAAATTACAGTTCCTTGGTAACAGTCTGGCTGTCAAATCCGTATGCTACTCCTTATTTGACGTTTCATTGAGCTATATAACTGCATGACAGCTACCTGACAGCTGCAATATTAGTATCTTTGAACAACAGTAGCTTTTTCGGTATGATTGCTCACTGGCAGTTGTGACGAAGAAGGTTAAAAAGTATTTTTTTAATAAAATTAATACTTCTTCACTCGGTTTATGATAGCGATTATCACAAATAGTCAACAGGGCGAAGCGCAGAGTACAAGAGCGCCAAAATAGACGTCGGTTTCACGCGTTTCGGCAATCGTTCCAACAATCAGAGTTCACAAAAACCTTCCGTGTTTCCAAACATGGGTTGAGGCATTTGGCGGACGAATTAATCCCATTGATACCCCAGGAGCAGAGGCAAGTCGGGATATCCCCTATAATAAAGGTATGTTACTTACATGAGTTCAATATAAATAGTTTGAGGTGGTCGTCTCTTGGATTACTTTTTAGTACTTAAGTTAGGTATAATCTTTCTTCTACGGACATTCATCGCCGTCTTTTCTTGTGACAGGCTCATATAAGGCCCTAGTAGGGCAAAGTGTCCTTCACAGTGTCAAGGTATTAGAATAAAAACATAATACTTACTTACCTACTAGATTTCTGTGGTATGCAAAAGACCTATTTTGTAATTATGTACCTAATTTCGGGACAGATAAGTAAAAATGTGTAACTTGACACTGAAACATGTGAGTGGCACTGTTAGTTAGTTAGTTAGACCTGAGATTTCCGCACTTAGCCTCATAGTTGGGCCATTGTACGTAGCAAGCGCTGAGGTACGTTAACACTTCAGACACTAGAGTTTCCTTACGATGTTTTCCTTCACCGTCGGCGAGTGGTATTGCTACTATAATTTCACAAATGTACATAACTTAGAAAACAAAGTCATTGGTATATGCCGGGGTTTGAACCCACGAACTCCCGATTGAGAGGCCGGCGTTCTACACCGCTCCGCTACCACCGCCCTGAGTGGCACTGTACCACACATCATTGTATTGTTAAAAAAAATTGTCATTGCCACCTACCTACTGGAGTAGAGAGAAGTGCATCTCATCAAATCGAAGTTATACAAGCTCAAGCATAAACGTAGAAAAGTTACTAAATAACTTGAATTCACTTTCAATTATTGTTTTTTTATTCTAGACAATTCGAAATTGATGGACTGCGGGGCTGTATTGATGCCATGGCATGCATCCTTCGTGCAGCACTCCGTGAAGAGCGGTTTCTCAATAGAAAGGGGTACCACTCCCCACATGTTGGATTTGTAAGTACCTAAGTATTGGCTAGTTTCCATGTAGCTATATAAAACACAATCCATGTACAGTCTATTTATTCTTACTTGTCCAATTTAGTAATTTCAATTTCAATTTCGTTTATTGCTTCATGTGGTACAGAATAGGTCTTAACATATAGGTATAATGGTGCGCAACATGAGCCCTGTAAGGGCACTGCAATTTTATACATAAGTAGCTTACGTATCTAAGAAAAATAAGTACTTAATTATTTTTATGCACTAAAACAGAATAAGAGTGTCATGTATTTTTAATACAATTAGTTTAGACACTGTTACTTATACCTATTTAATACTAAAAGGCTAACTTAAAACTATATAACGCCAATAGAATCATTAACATTACTCACACCAGCTTCATCTACTACTTAAGTAATTATTATGTATTATTAATACCTATGGCTTTCTTCCATAAATTCTTTTATTGTATAATAGCACTTTTTAACAAGATATTCTTTTAGTTTATTATCAAACAAGATTCAAACAAGATTATCAAACAAGATTGTAAACAAGATTCTACCCGTAAACTGTAACTTTTTAGTCCAAAACTGCCATATTTCCATAAAATGAAGTAACTTGGAACACTCTTTTAGATAACACGCTGCCAATTTTATAAACATAGTTCATGAATTTGCGAGAAAATGTCTAGTTTAGGCATCTAATCTCAATTTTAAGGTTAGAATCTTGTTTACTAAATTGGACAAGTAAGAATAAATAGACTGTAATGGTATATTGCCTGTTTTAGATTTGAACATTATGTGTATGCATGCCAGGACACCGTACTCTACTCATAATGCCAATCTATGGCAAAGCCACACACTCGGCCTCCACTTACATTTGAGAGAGGACTGAGAAGTGGAGTAATTCACAGATTTAGGTAAGGTTTGATAATTATTGTAAAAGCACATATTTAAAAAACCAGTTTTATTGGTTACAACCTCACTCAAACATAAAAAAAATAGAAGTAACAATACAAAATTATTTCACATAAGTACCTAAATTGTTCAAAATTAAAAAAAGGAAGTGGCTTTCAATCAAATCAAAAGATTTATTTCAAAGTAACACCAAAACTGTAAATGAGTGTGACCCTGCTCTGACTAGCTACTGTCAGTTTCGAAACCTCTGAACAAATCCCTACTAGAATTCTTCAATTTTCAGAATTTGGAAGCTGACGCCGAGAATGTCTTGTGTGCAGAGTGTTGAGCACAGACGCCGGGACTTATTCGAGGGTGTGGCACTGTAGCAAGTTCTTGTGGAGAGGCTGTGGAGAAAGAAATGTGACTTAAGGTGCAAATCATAGTTTATTATAACAACCAAAACAGATTCTTCTTAAAATTGTGTTTATCACATGTTTTCTCAGTGTTGTAAATAAATATTTTAATATTTAAAATAATTTTATATTATTATCAATAACTTGGATTCCTGACTTCTAACAATATTTGATTACAAGGCATGAATTTAATGACATTATCTATGTAGCATTATTGCTATGGTACACATATGTGTAGTATAGCAATAATGCTATGTATGGTATTGTTTGACAACTATTATTATTATCATACTTTAAAACATAAATAATAAATTTAAGAAAATACATGTACAAAGGCGAGCTTATCTCTGTGAGAGATTTCTTCCAGCAAACCTTGGGGATTCGGAGTGGAGATGTGAAACAGGTCTATGCATGTGCACAACTTACACTACACACTTACACAGATAACAAAATCCTATCAAGATAAATATCTACCCAATAAATATATAAATTATATTAATAAATTCTAATAAGTAAATGAATAAACTACATAAACCATCAAAGAAATATAAATACATACATATACAATACATAAGTAATAAATAACCTACTTACATAAATACCTAATAAATAACTACATAGCTTCTATATATTGTCGATGTCCCAGTGGCTAACTATGAAAACAGAGGTCATCAGTTCGATTCCCATTGGGGCTCGCTATGTATTTATAGAATTGACAATTTCGCTAAGTTAAAACTCAACTGTAGTGCTGTCTCTAAGAATTTCTCAGCAAAGTATTTACTGAGTGTATTTCTCAATTCAGGAACCAGCCTTTAGACCCATACATGGCCTCAACATAACATAATACTCACTTCTGGATCCCGGACAGGTAAGCATGTATTTATATAAACAAATTTTGTTTATAAATGCAGATTGTTTCGTAGGAATCTTGGCTCTTTGCCTCCACAAGCGTGAGCCTTCCATTGGGAGTGGAAGACAATGACCCAATCAGTGGAGACCCCTGCCATGCTGAAGATGAAGACGGTTCTCTGAAAGAAGTTATATTTGTGACTATAATACACACATTTTAAAGAAGGATTTCTTTATCCAATGTTTATCCAATGAAGTGATCACACCTAGAACTTATATAAGTTCTAACAGTTAATATTGATGTGATGTATATACATCACATCAATATTAACTGTTACCACATAGGATTGTGATATTTAGCTTCGTAAATAAGCACGAAAATTACTACATCGTGGTACTAGTACCCTTTGTCTACATTCATATTGCTTGCAGTGGCTGGATGAGGATGGCGGAGGACCTATGCCTCGCAGTGAACGAGAACGGGCTGGATGATTGATGTCCACAGTAAAGAAACAGTGGCTATGATAATTACATAGATATATAGATAATTATTTATTGCACACCAGTAATTTACAGAGATAAATAGTGATACATATTTTCCAGTACCATGCTGGAATAAAAAGGGGTGTTATAAGGATAAGGACCACATCAATGTTTCTTTTACACTCACCAAAGCCTGCATACAAAGAAGTCTCGATGACACGACATTCATTCGTTCGGTATTGGCTTCGTTCTTTACATTTCATGCCGATTTCGATGCTCAATTAATACACAAACACTTCATTTTCACTTTGTACACTAACGAAAGGTTTGTTAGGAAGAGTTTAATCATTTAATAACTGAAACTTTATTTTAACCGACGTATGTCACAAATTAGAAATCGTCGTAGGTACGAATTACGATAAGTCTTCTTCACACAGACTAAATTTGTCAAACTAATAGTGTTGCCAGACTGTGCTTACCATTTAGTACGCCGGTTTGCTTGAAAAGGTATACGGTTTGGAGTTAAAAGGTATACGATACGATATTTTAGATAAATGAAATAATTAATATTACTTACTTCGGAGCTAGAATTATTGTAGCCCGATTGTAAATAAGCTAAAATTTTTCTGTCCACAAATTACATTCGTATTCAAAATAACATTGGATAAATAATACAATACAACAGAATGCACTATTTGTGGAAAGACTGGAGCTTAGACTAGATCAAAAGATCTGTATCTTAGGTTTCCAGGCCTCCCGGTCTACAAAAGAACGGTATTATATTCGACGCATCATCAGCTTACGGTGTAAAGTTAGTATAAAAAATGACAGATGTTTGCAAAACTTATATAAAAGAAACTAAAATGTACGTGTATATAACTGTGTGTGAATTTATATAAAAGAGACTAAAATGTACGTGTATATAACTGTGTGTGTCTGCTCAGCCCTACGACCGGAGTCTTGGATTCGGGTTTCAGCCACTGAGAAGAGGGTGTGTGAAAAGGTAGGATGAGTGTATATTTGTGCATGGTAGTGATGTGTGTTAAAAGTTTGTACTAGGAAGCATAACGGAAGGTGAGAAGTAAAATGAGCTATTATCACATCAATTTCAAAAATGTTCGATCATAAGATAGAGTGTTTAAGTATGCTGTTAATTTCTGTTTCAGTTCATATTTGGTAAGATCAAATATATTTAATCAAATATTTCGCCCAAACTTCGGTCAAGTGCGTGTCGGGCCACGCGCATCATAGGATTCCGTAGAACTACTTGCGCCTCTTTATTACAAATCTTAAAAGTATATTTAAATTTCAATAGAATTAGTACGAAATCTTCCTTTTTTTACGTTTGTAGACTATATTGTAGACTAGTTACTAGTTTGTACACTTATTCGTTATCTTGTTAAGCCTACGTAGTATATTCCGGTTACTTTAGGACCGTACACACCATACACTTTGAACCTACATGAAATGCTGAAATATCTAATTCACACAGTGTGGAATTGGCCGTCTTATCGCTGAGAGCTATCTCTTTCAGACAGCCTTAAGATGAATAGAATTAAAAAATAAAGAGAGTAGGTAGGCGTCTCTCTGCTGCGTATTTTGTACAGGAGTCGGATTTTATTTTTTATTTTAATTTTTTAAAATAGACAATGTGGCTTTAATAACTATTGCATGTAGTATATTTTTTACTAAGGGAATAATAGCCACGACAGTAAAATTGTGTATTTTGACTTATATTCTGGTTTAATAAGTGCAACGGTACCTTACACTTATAGGTGTTATTGGGCTATTCTACATCTGGCTCTTGATTTTTCTAGGGTTTGCTACCCTAGGAAACTACATATTTCAACTTAAATTCCGGATTTCTAGGTTCAACGTCGTAACAATGTCGAACAGACACAGAGAATGTCAATGAATACTGAATGAAAGTATTTGATGAACAAAGTGTTTCTTACATCAAAACATAACTTAATTTGTTTGCCTTAAAATTTGAAGTTCTCAATTTCCATCTCAGGGTCTTCATCAAAACATTACCAGATTACCCTGGGACCAATTTTACGCTATATTTTCTGAAACATAATATGCATGTTACTAATGGATGGGCCTCATTACGCCTTTTCTTCATATCTGAAAGTCTTCATCAGATCTTCACCAAATTAAAATGAAACCAATGGGATGCTATACCTAGTCGAACAAAATAAAATTTATCCAAATCGAGTGACGAGGATATGCGAGGATATGCGAAAACATAGTAAAAAAAAGGAATATATGCATAGAATTGATAACCTCCTCCTTTTTTTAAGTCGGTTAAAAATACTTTATTTTATTTATTTAGAACTAAACACGACTTGTGCTATGCTTACTGTATGTCGTATGTTAGATATTGATATTAATGAAAAAGTCTTGCTTGAAACGTTGCGTTAGATACTTTCGGAAACAAACCATTTTTATGACTAAAAATAGTCGAAAATGTACAGTGAGGGCGGTCGCACCAAAAAGTTACTGGTGAAAGCCAAATAGTACGGTTTTTGTATTAAAATTTACGATCTGGCAACATACTTAACAATTGATGGTCACGTGATACTGTACAGATTAGTTTGCTTGTTTTTTACGCTTGGATTTGGATAACTTCACAAACAGCCAAATTTCTAACAAATAAATACAATTTTGATAGCTTTGTTGTGATTAAAACCCTCTAAAGATTACGAAGTTATAAAAAACTGAAATATAAGTAATTTAATGCAGATACAATCCTTACAAGCAACGTTTTTGTGCTCCGAATATTAAGGTAGAATTTCCAGTTTACAAAGTGGCAATACCGGTTGACCGGCCGAGTAGCACAGTTAAACTGCATGAGTATGACAAGAGCATGACAAGGTTCATACAGCGACAGAGCCAGAGTAATGCATGTAAAAGGTAGTGGAATACGGTTGTTGTAATGTCATGCGTTGGCATTAATCTTGTCATGCCATTGCTCGAACATTGTTTGTCATTTAAGAGAATCGACGCCCAGAGCTTAAAATAAGCCGATCTGGCACAAAATAATAATAACAGAAGAATAAAAAACTTAGCTATACGAATTAGTATCCAGCAAAGCGGTTTTTACCCAGCATGGTAGTCCGTGCTTCGCAAGGCACGTAAGCCGTCGGTGCCGGCTGTCAATTAATTGTAGTCGTTAAGCCCTGTCAGAGACCTTATGGGCGGCTTGATAACTTCTGACAGTAAGGCCCGCCACTGTCTTACAATTCTCCACCAACCCGGACTTGGCCCCCCTAGTGAAGTATGGCCTAACCTTCCTGCGATGCAGGAAGAGACACATGCCTCAGCAGTGGAGACCTACAAGGGTTGATATCGAGGGTATTAAAGTTAGTAAAACATTTTTCTTTTATAAGTATTTTTTCATGCCATCAAATATTTGAGTTTTGGACTTATGTGCCTTAGTCCGCCGACCCTACTACAATTCATGGTTTACAAGCAAGGTTTGCAAGCAAACAAAATTACAGGGTTTGGGTTAAAAGTTCTTGATTTCAAACGAAACGAATCATGGTTGACTGATACAGAACAAACTATCATAGGTGATTATTTATTAGGTAAAACGTAATTATCTTATTTCCCGACGTTTCGGCAGCGTTACAGTTGCCGTGGTCTCGGGTAGACTGAAGTGGCGAGTACAGTCAATTATTGTGGGTAGTCACTTCTAATTTTTCGCAGCTGGCCGACACACAACACTCACTACGTCCACGGACAGGTTCAATGATAAGTCGCGTGATTTGTATTTACTGGATTCCACGCACTTGAAATCTTGAAACCACTCTCTCTGTTGAAATTCTTGTGTTTTTTAATTTCAATTGCTTCCTATCGCTTTTGAAACGTCGTTAAATACGGTAATTACGTTCTACATAATAAATAATCGCGATTAGACCCGTTTAATATATAACTTTGTATGAGTATCGCGAATCATAAATACTATCATAGGTGACTTACAGAGCAACAAGATAAGTAGGCAGACTAACTGTACTAATCAGTCACGCAATGTACATCGAATTGTCATAATAAACGATCAATTAATAGGAGTTTTGTGAATCGCGGCTCAGACATAATTATTCTTCCGTTGTAAGCTGATAAGTATTCTGTATCTCATGAATATTTACCCCCTTATTCATAATAGTCTGCATAGCGAAAGCATTGCTAATTCTCGCTCTGTCTTCTTGTATTGACCTAAGTCAGAATAAAAAAGAACTCTTTAGCTGCTGTTTTAAGTTAGCGTATCATTATGAATAAGGGGGATAGTTTGTTAGCTTTTAGAATATACCTCGGGCTCTAGAGAAGGCTGCGGTTTTCGCCAATTTTTGCCGGTTTTCGTACTGATGTCGAGTTTTGATTTCAAAATTAAGTGTCATATTATTTCCGATTTCGAAATTAAGTGTCATATTAGTTCTGATTTCGAAATTAAGTGTCATATTAGTTCTGATTTCGAAATTAAGTGTCATATTAGTTCTGATTTCGAAATTAAGTGTCATATTAGTTCTGATTTCGAAATTAAGTGTCATATTAGTTCTGATTTCGAAATTAAGTGTCATATTAGTTCTGATTTCGAAATTAAGTGTCATATTAGTTCTGATTTCGAAATTAAGTGTCATATTAGTTCTGATTTCGAAATTAAGTGTCATATTAGTTCCGATATTTCTATTACACGAATATTACCGATTCTATCCGATAGTAGCCGAGGTATATTCTAAAAGCTAACAGACTATACAGTATTTATCACAGTGACCGATAAAGGAGCTAGGACTGACTGCTGGCCGCACGCATTGCCCTAGGGGGCTTATTCTGTTAAGACAAAAGTGTGGATATAGAAAAGGTCAGAAATATGTGTGGATAGGCCGAGTAAATGTGGGTGGATAGGCCCTGCCTAAGATATAAAACTCTACTTCTCTCTGATACTTTTTTTTTATTTTCATTACTTTTCATCCTGCTATTGTTTGGACGAGAAAAATGGATATTTGATTATGGGGCGACAAAATAAACCCAAAAATAAAAAAAATCGCGCGATTGTTTTTTCTTAATTCTAATTCATCATCAACCCATAATGTCCCACCGAGGGACACTGGTCTCTTCCTTGAGGAAGGTATAGGCCATCTTCACCACGGGGGCCAAGTCCGGGTTGGTGGAGGCTTGCAAGACTAGTGGCTGGTTTTACTGTCAGAAGTTTTCAAGCCGCCTTAACGCCTCTGACTTGGCTTAACGACTGTTGCTTAACCTTCGTGATCGTTGAAGATCATTCAGGCAGTTGGGGCTACGAGCGATTCTATTTAATTATTTTTATTCATTGCAAAAACATAATGTTTAGGTACTTAATCACAGAACATTATGTTCTGTGTACTTAATGAACGTCAAAGTTGTTATTTTATCCCAGGGCCACGTACTTCTATATCGACGTTATGTCATAAAAATATAATCCAATTATCTATTAACACAACCAAAATCACAAAAAACTGAGAGGTTAATTTCGGAGTACGCAAAAGTTTTTTTGAGAAAGCCCCTTCATAAACGGTACGCGATTTCAAGCCACACTGTACTTTGTGACATCTAATAATAAGTACTGACGATCCCCGTAGAGAATCATTCGATCAGCGTTCCATAGATGATCGAGGAAAGAGCACCAAGTAATAGCAGCGCGAAGTGCGCTTTCATCAAGCGATCATTACGTTTAATTGCCCGACTAATAGGTTATTATGTAGCGCTCAAATGGCACTGGATCTTAACCGCCGGTGGAGAAAAAAGAACGGGTTTTTTCTTTTAATATTGTTCCGAGAAACGCGACGCAGCGGCCAGTTGCTATGCCCGGTTGCGTCAGACTGCACTTGTGCGGAAATATTGACAAAAATGCTGAAAAACTCTCCGAATTTTTTATCTACAGGTTTTTTTTTATTAGAGATGTTCGTGTCCCCCCATACAACAAATGTTTTTCACTTCGAAATGTCAAACGCTTTATTCCAGAAAATCTTAGTAAATTCACCAATTTGTTTTAACTTTTTCGTTAGAAAACAATGTACAGTACTACACATCATAAAAGTCCCTTCGGGAATCTACGTTCGCGCAGACTAGGAAGAAGTGTAACGAAAGTACCCGAAGCGATAAGTTCATTCAACATGATCTTTAACCGATACGGTTAAGGTGCAGAATTGATTGCCGCAGTAGCGCTACCTATTTCGCTCACGCTAATATTGCCAAACTAATAGTCACCTGCATCGATGACGTTGAATCAACCAATACCAACAAAGGCGCGCAGCCTGCCATAAAATTAAACTATCTGATTGGTCAATCAACTTGCCGCACATCCAAAATTTGGTCATCTGCGCAGGTGAGACTTATTTCTTGTGTAGCACTGTACTTTGTACGTCCTCATACAAAAAAATGCATTTAATCTTGCCACGTCTGCAAATTGGCTTCTAATTTTGTTCATGTTTGATTCATAACCTTTGCAGTGTTGGTACAAAAACTGTCACGTGTATCATAATTATATGGTGATTCATTGGAAAGGAAACCTAAAAAAAAAACTAGTTTAGTTTTTTAAAACAAAACGCCCCCAGCCCCGCCATAAGATAGGTAGGTAACCGTTGGTGTCTCTCGCACCCCTCATATGAATTTTAAGTGCTTAGTTAAGTTTTAGTTAAGTTTTACATACCTAGGCACCTAATACTAACTTGTGATAAATGTACTAACTTTTATATGGGCAAGGCCTGAAATAAACGATTTATTATTATTATTATAAAACAGATGCCGGTTATGTCAGTTTGACTAAGAAATGAAGGCGAACAAAGTGAAAACTGGCCAGTAATAACAAGACTCTAATTACTTGTAGTGTGCTAACTTCGTGCAGTTTTCCCGCGTCCCGACGCGTCGGCGCCATAGATTCTAGTATACAGGGTGCCTCTAGTATACATCCTCTACATTTAAGTTGCAAAGCCCTGTAATGTAACTATATAGAGTGCACGCGTGTAAAGGTTGATGTGGTGTCAACGACACGAGTAGTGATCGGATCTGTCTGATCAGCCCATAAACAGAGCCCACTGTTGGGCATAGTTGGACAAACAACTTAAACAAAGTAAGACTTAAAACTACGAGTAGATATTATAAAATAAGGCAAAAGGTAGTGGCTCAGCTGGTGTTGACCCGGGTCAGCCCCGGACAGCGCTGGTTTTCAGCCACTGCCTTCTCCCTAAGATGTTGTACGGGAGTAATGTAAAAAGGGCTGTATCAATTAGGTAACTAACCACTAATAGAAGATCGATTAAAAACGAACGAAACAAAACATCTGTTAGAATAAGAGATCAAAATAAAAAAAAAAAAAATTTTTCTTCTTAAATAAAAGGAAGTTACTAAACATTTTTTTTCTTAAGCCTACTCTAATCTGGTCTTAGCCTTCTCCAATGTTTCCTAACCGCCTTCACAATGTTCTCGGCCCACCGCGCTGTGAACGAAACGAGTGATAAATTAATTAATGACTTGCGATGCTCATACAATTTTATATTTTAACGGGTCAAATAACAATTATTTATTAGGTGACATCAACTCTTTGTATGTCTCCGCTGCTGGGGCACGGGTCTCTTCCTGCGTCGCAGGAAGGTTAGGCCATACTCCACCACGGGGGCCGAGACCGGGTTGGTGGAGGATTGTGTGGCAGTGTCGGGCCTTGCTGTCAGAAGTTATCTAGCCGCCCATAAGGCTTTTACATGCCTTAACGAATTTTTTAGGTAAACTTAATTAATGACTTTATTTTCAAGATGAGATGGAGAAATGTTTGCTACTCGAGACGCGTTTGCAAATGTATACCAGCAGATCAACCTTTAGATTTTGGGTTGCAAAGTCGTGCTAGGGTTAATGTGATGTCGAACGTTATGTTTGACATTTTGAGGCTGAACTGATGATGGGAAACGAGATTATTATCACGTAAAATTTCTGAGACGAAGACAGCAGGAAACTACGTAGTTTGGTTCCCGTTTCGGCCTGAATTCCTCTTCCATGTCAAGTTACTTTTTAGTTTGGTTATCCAATTAAACACGAACGTAAACGAATGAATAGTGTATTTTTATAAAATTAAAAGTAAAATAAAAATCAAAAACGGTTCATCGTGAGGGCACCCTGCATATATCCCCAAGCGGCGCCGGCGCATCCGACAGCAGGCGCCATCTTGGTTTGTGGTCCACACATGTGGAAAATCACGTCTGTCTATCTTCAGAACATAGTGGGTCGTATTTTAGGAAAAGTAGTCTACATGGGTCAAGTGTAAGAGCCTATTTAGAGGCTAAAAATTCCACCCATGCCGGGATTCGAACCCGCGACCTCTGGCTATCCGTGCCAGCGCTCTTTCCAACTGAGCTAATGGGCGATTCACCGGCATCTGTAAAATTTCGAACCTCGTTATAATATTCTCTGTATTACGAACAGGCAGTGACATCTAGCTGAAGTAATTTGCATCGCTTAGCTTTTTAGCCTCTAAATAGGTTTTTTTTTTATTGTCCTTAGCACGGGTTAGTGCATTAAAAATAATATAATCAAGTGTAAGAGATTCCAGTGACGGCTTGGTGCAGACGAGTGATGGGCAAGGTTGAAAGAAAGACAAAGCCAGAAAGAAGAAGGATTTCATGGCTGTGCAACATCAAGGAGTGGATCTGTTTTACGCCATAGGCTACGCTAAAGACGTTTGTAAGATACCATTACACGGCACGCTTGTACTTCTATAATCCGTTCCACTAACGATTCCACTGAAGGTAAACCAACTTTATCCCAGAGGGTACCAAATTTTAAGTAACGTAGGTACATTCAGCCGATTAGCAAACAACATCACACTATTATACTATTTTTATTTTTAATGCACTAACCCGTGCTAAGGACAAATTTAAAAACCTATTTAGAGGCTAAAAATTTCACCCATGCCGGGATTCGAACCCGCAACCTCTGGCTATCCGTGCCAGCGCTCTACCGATTGAGCCAATGGGCGACTCACCGGCATCAGTGAAATTTCGAACCTCTTTACACTATTCTCTGTATTACGTACAGGCAGCGACATCTGGCTTAAGCAAATTGCATTATTTTAGCCTCTAAATAGGTTTTTAAATTTGTCCTTAGCACGGGTTAGTGCATTAAAAATAAAAATAGTATAATCATGTGGGTACAGTGATATCGTTTCGATGTAAAACCTAACTGCAAAGTAGGTAGTCGCGGCTGTAAGTAATGCAATTTGCTTAAGCCAGATGTCGCTGCCTGTACTTAATACAGAGAATAGTGTAAAGAGGTTCGAAATTTCACTGATGCCGGTGAGTCGCCCATTGGCTCAATTGGTAGAGCGCTGGCACGGATAGCCAGAGGTTGCGGGTCGATATAAAAAACCCCAGGTCTTGGATGTTTACATGTTTGTGATATCGTTGTTTCTGGTTCCCACGACACAGGGTATCCAGATCCTAGTGTGGGGTCAGACGCAATGTATGTGCCTGTGTGTAAATGTTATATTATGTTTTAAAACCGCGGAAGAATTGTTCAATTATTCGCTGCAAATCCTGAGCGAATCCAATTCTGTCAAATTCTGAACATCTTATACACTCTGGTTTCTTCACGATGTTTTCCTTCGCCGTTAGCTAGTGGTATTGCTACTAAACCATCACAAATGTTCGTAACTTTAAAAACAAACCCATCGGTTCGAACCCACGACCTCACGAGTGTGGGGCCGAATGTGCTACCGCTCTGCTGCCATGACTTTTAGTTTTACCATGGGGAAAACTTAAGAACCGGTTTCGGAATTGAGAATTTCGTTAAGTAAATCCTTAGCGTTCTGTCCCGCTCCTTAGAAATTCGAAGAGACAGCAATACAGTTAACTATTTACTTAGCGAAATGCTCAATTCAGAAACTGGGATATGAAAGTATTAAATGTCACATAAAAGATGTGTTATAATACGTTTTTATTTAAAAGTGAACGTGATAAATCCTAATAACTGTGACAACTATTTTTAGAACCTAGAGTTTAGAACCTAGAATTAACAACCAAAGACTTTAATCAAATCACTTTCCCCCAAAAATGGTCGAACCAAAATCGATTAAAGTTCTAATCTATTGATCGTAAATAAAAACGTATTTTAAAACAAGTTATGATTTTTTCCATTGGTGGCGCTATTTAGCGCCCCAAAACGCCTTAAAGACGCGACTTGTATAAAATTCGCGTCCTCGCCCCGTCCTTTCTGTCCGGTCTTCGGTCGCTTCCAGTTCGTTCTACCTTAATTTTGTCTGAAAGTCTTTTCCGGGTCTTTTCCGCGACCCTTCTGTGCGGCCGCTGCTTAGAAGGCTGTCGTTCGCCGCATAATCGAGTGCCTGTGTTCCAATATGGGCCTAGTCCTAAGGCTGGGTGCATGCTGAGACGCAGGCGACGCAGCACAGCGCAGCGCAGATTTTGTAAAGCATGGAACTTCATTGAACTACGTACGCTGCGGCGCAGGCACGCGCGACGCAGACAGTGTCTGCCCTGCTCTGCGTCTCGTTGTAGTGCCGGCACAGATTTCTGCGCGACGCGTGCACGTGGAGCCGTTTTTGCTAATATTTTTTTTGCAATGACAGAACATTTAATTGAATTAGTTCGCTGTGAACCTTGTTTGTATGATACAAATCATCCAGAGTATTCAAAAAAGACATTGAAAGAGTTATTATGGGTGAGAATTGCCAAGGAATGGAGCGAATAATTGCCTCGCAGCGTGCGGTGCATGTCTACCTCAATTGCCCTGCCCTGTGCAGAACTGTGCTACGCTTTTCTGAGTCGCCTGCGTCTCAGCATGCGCCCAGCCTAATCGAGTGGTTGTGTTCCAATGTGGGCCCAGTCCTAACTAGTCCATCTGGCTAGTCTATTTTTAGTTGCGGTCTGCTTGTAGGTCTATTCTTGTTTGCTAATGTTGTTGAGCCTATTAATGTAATACAGTACAGTCTATTTATCCTTACTTGTCCAATTTAGTAAACAAGATTCTAACCTTAAAATTGAGATTAGATGCCTAAACTAGACATTTTCTCGCAAATTCATGAACTATCATGAACTATGTTTATGAAATTAGCAGCGTGTTATCTAAAAGAGTGTTCCAAGTAACTTCATTTATAGAAATATGGCAGTTTTGGACTAAAAAGTTACAGTTTACCGGTAGAATCTTGTTTACTAAATTGGACAAGTAAGAATGAATAGACTGTAAGTTTGCGAACTAGATGCAGTTTAGTTTTACTGTGGTCTTCTTTGGTCAGCCAACTTGGAGCTTGTTTCAAGTTTACGGAAAATTAGGGCTTAAGGCCTTTTGTGGATTGTGCCTACTCTGCCCTAAGATAGATGTTCAAAAGCATTAGGCCCTTTTTATCCGACTTCACAAAAGGTTTTCAATTCGACGAGTGTAAACGAATTTGTCTAAAACTCCAATAACTCTTCTACATACATACATACATAACCTCACGCCTGTATCCCAGAGGGGTAGGCAGAGACCAGGTACTGCCACTTGCCACTCTTCTAATATATGGTTTTAGTTTTGTAAAATGTTTTGTCATCTTAAAAAATAATTCTCTTTAAATTTACTAGCTTTAGGTACCTATAAACTAAGAAATATTTTAGAAATGGCTGTTAGACACAAGGGCTGTTAAAAGTAGAGGTGGTTTTGAAAAAAAAAAAATTTAACTAATTCAATCTAACTCATTCAATCTTCATACAATCTAACTGTCCTTAAAAAATAACCTAATAATAATTAAGGCGCTTTAGGTTTGCTATCTTGCGCCACCAACATAACTTGTCTTATAATACGTTTTTTTTTAAATCATATATCTTAACCACTAAGACGACTATTTTTAGAAGCACCCCAAAGCGCCTGAAGTATAAACTTTTTATTCTGTTTTTCCTCCTTTTTAAAATAAAAAATATGCCGTCGATTGTGCTACGCCATTATAAGACCATAGAATGACAATCTAAATCCTTTGAGGCAGAAAGCGGTGTCAGAGTCCATCGTAACTTGAAAGGGCAATACAATGCGGCACTACCTTCTAGCTCTATGTGTATCATCAACTTTCACCCTCGTTGTGTCGTCACGGCTAGTCAGGCCACAAAGGCTGTCATTTGATCAAATGCCATGAAGCACTCCCATCGATCCACTTGACTTGACTTCAATACGCTAGCTGCAGGAAGACAGAAGAACCGAGGAATTGACATGATCAAATCATATTCTTTTTAATGCATTAACCCGTGCTAAGGACAATTTTAAAAAACCTATTTAATACGGAGAGTATTGTAAAGAGGTTCGAAATTTCACTGATGCCGGTAAGTCGCCCATTAGCTCAGTTGGGAAAGCGCTGGCACGATTAGCCAGAGGTCGCGGGTTCGAGTCCCGGCATGGGTGGAATTTTTAGCCTCTAAATAGGTTTTTAAAATGACGTACTCAGTCTTTAGGGATTGAACGACTATTTACCTCCAACTCACACAATACACCGTTTTTATAGGTATTTGTTATTATAATGTCTCCTACTCTTGTATGTCCCCGCTGCTGTTGCACGGGTCTCTTCGTGCATCACAGGAAGGTTAGCTCATACTCCACCACGGGGGCCAAGTCCGGGTTGGTGGAGGATTGTAAGACAGTGGTGGGCCTTACTGTCAGAAGTTATCAAGCCGCGGGCCAGCTTCTGTATTGAGTATTTCACTAAGTAAATACTAAGTAACGTTCTGTCACGCTCATAGCTGAGAAACTAGAAGAGACAGCACTACAGTTAAGTACTAACTTAGCGAAATTCTCAATACAAAAACTGGCCGTAAGACTTTCACAATCCGCTATTTGACACGTATCAAATTTGACGCGATAAATGAATATTCCCTATAGTATTTAACGTAAGAAACCGAAATATATTGATTTCTGCTGAGTAAGTATGCAGGATGGCTGCAAAATTTGCACAGTAAAAAAAATTTTTCCTCGTCTAATTCATAACGGCGAAAACGCTATCCGCCATCTTTGAAAGCATCTAAAGTATGTAAACAAACATCTTTCAGCCAGAGCCAGTGGACATTGATTATTATACGACTTACATCAAAGTGATCTTCACATAAATACACCCGAGTTTCAATTGATAAGGAGTCGGGGTTTCTTTTGGCAAGTTTGAGCCAAGTTTTTCGAATGTTAATTTCACTGGGTACATGAATCCACAACTTCCCGGGGTCTTTATTGACGTGTTTTTTCATTCTCGAACAATGCAATAATGATAATTGCTATATTTTGGACGTAAATTCGATGAAATCATTGTTGCGTTGTTGTTATTTCACTATGCTCAGAGATCACTTACAGAAAATTGAATGTCAAACATTGTTTACAATTTTTTGGACTTCAAACCATAGACAAAAATGGCTGACCGCGTTTTTGGCTGTTTAGGAAAATAAAGTTTTAAAATATATTTATGTTGCTTTTAGGTCCTCAAAAATATACTAAAATATGTTTTGGTCTAATGGAAGAGTTATTTACCGTTTAAGACTTACTTGAAAAGAGAGTCAAATAGCGGAGTGGCGATCTTATTGCTAAAGATAAATAAATAAATTGGTATATTATTAACATTTTTTGGTTGAATGGTTTAAAAGTTATAGCAAAATGAGCGTGTCTTAAAAATATTCTATCAATCACACTGATGAACTGACTGATGTCGTCCATGCCGATCCGGCTACGGCACTAATATTATAAAAAGGCGATAGTTTGTAAGTCTGTATGTTTGTTACTACTTCACGTCTAAACGGCTGGAGCGATTTTACTAAAATTTGTTATGGAGTTAGCCGACACCCTGGATTAACACATGGGCTTGTTTTTACTGCGGGAAAATATCTTATTCCCTTATAAGCCACGGGTAACATCGCGGGGCACAGCTAGTATTCATATAAATTTCAAATAAGACAGATAGAGAACACTTTATCTATAATATAAAAATGAATCGCTGAATATGTTGGTAAGCGCAATTCTCGAGACCAGCTGAACCGATTTCGCTTTTTCTTTTTTTAGAATATTCCTTGATTGTACTTCAAGCAATATTCTAAAAGAATGGTTGGATTAGATGGTTCTTACGGAGAGAAAAATTAAAAAAATTAAAGAATCGGCTGTTAGGCGGTACGAAGTTCGCTGGGTCAGCTAGAAAAAGGACATTACATAGATTTTAGACTAAAAAACCACTGTAGTACTTTATTCAAAGCGAAAGGCGTGTTTACATATCTAGGGAGTCATCCTTATCGGGAGGCTCGAAGGGGTAACACAGCCCCATCCTCACCTTCTCCAACGTCATGTTCCACGCGGTGATATTGGCGCAGTACATGTAGCACTCGTTTGTGAACGTGATGTTCTTATTTGAGCAGACTGGTATGTAGACGTGGGGGCACTCGTCGCAGTCGTATGGTCTGTTCAAGGGTGGCAGGTCGTAAGTGTAAAGGTTGAAGAAGTCTACAAAGGTCTCTCTGAAGTCACCCCAGTCCTTGTCTGCTCGGCTGGTGAGGCGGGAGGCGATGCGCATGACCCGGCCGGTGGTTTTTCGCTTCTTTCTCTTCTTCTGATCGGTTTCTTGGATTAGAAAGGCTGCCATAACTGTGAGCGTGAAAGCAACGTGACGTTCACGTATTGGAAAGTTTCATTAAAGGACTTGCATGCATTACGTAGCTCTCGTGGCCTAGGCGAACCGGGTGATTGGAATCAATCAGTTGAGTTAAGCAAATACAGGCGCGGTCAGGTACGGGATGGGTGGCCGTCCCGTGACTCCCGCTAGTAGCATTCATTCCCGCTGTCCTATAATGGCAGTCGTTAAGCCATCTCTGAGGCCTTATGGGCGCCTTGATAACTTCTGACAGTAAGGCCCGGCACTGTATGGCCTAACCTTCCTGCGATACAGGAAGAGACCCGTGCCCCAGCAGTGGGGACATACAAGGGTTCATAACGATAGCGAACGCAAGATGCATTACGTTACTTTCTATACTTTACTATGTTTTGTGTTAGGAACCTTTGTGAAGTTATAGTAGCAATACCACTCGCTAACCGTGAAGGCAAAATCTTTATGTAACCTGAGTGTCTGAGCACTTGTGATTCCCAATCCGCGGTGGGCACGCGTGGTGATTAAGCCCATTCTTTCTCTCTGAGAGAAGGCCTGTGCCATATAGTGGGACGAATATAGACTGCGTTATTTTTGCATTGTTTGTGTATGTTAATGTCGATTTTCTTCTTTTTTGTGGTGTTTTTTATTTAACCTGCTATATTAGGTGGAAAACCTGTAAGGGTGGAGTCAGTACAAAATAAATAACCGCAACACCGCGAGGCATGGCTAGTAACAAATATTATAGAGACAATGCTCATGCATGCATTAATATAATAAAAGAAGGCTTACCTAAAAGCAGAATAAGAAGCCGCAAATATCCATTTTTGTAGCGCGACATAACTCTATGACGGAAAAGAAAACTGTGGAAAAGTCAGGGCTAGTAATTAAGATTTAATGAGCTCTTGGGGCTAACTGCGAGCGAGATTAATGGTCAATTAAAATCTTTAGTAACCTTATCACTGGCCTTATCACAAATAAATCACTAACTTATCACAAATAAGTAGGTAGGTAAAGTGACTCACTTTGACTCAGGTACGACAATACATTTTACTCGTTTTACTCGAACAGTAGACAAAATCACTAAGTGATTGAACATAACGAGACAAAACTGTTCTCGTTATCAGAAAATTTACGTTCTTAATAGGTACCTAGAATTGCGCGTGGAACAACCTGTAATTTTTAACAGGTAATAGGTACTTGTGAAAAATTACAGGGTGTTCCACGCGCAATTGTATAATAATTATGTATCCTTAAATAAAGTCTCGCTACGGACAACGTTTCAATATATCATCGTATTATGAGTGTCGGTAATAGAGTAGCAACATTATTTTTTATACTACGTAGGTGTTTGCGATGCAGGAAGAGACCCAGGGTTGATATCCGGTAACTAAGTATATAAGTAGCGTGTGCATTTTGAAATGCACTCAGTCCATCTCAATATCAGTTATCCTAATAATGTATGGATTTTATGAGTATCAACATGAGTATTTTTGATAACAGGTATCATGCTTTCTGATCACTAAAAAGTTATAAAATTTTAGTCCTTTAAAATAGCCGTTCTCTTAAATACACCTCATATATTCAGTAGCTATGATCGCTAGGCTAATAAAGTAATAACTCTTATTGCCAATTAAAACGGTATACTTATCGACTGTACAGTTGATAGCACATCAATCTTTACAAACGTGCACTCAATTTATTTTACGTAATTTTTTACGTTAGGGACAACTTTGCAACAAAACTGTAAAGGTTGTAAAGCAGGTTGACCTGTTGTGGACTATACCTAGTACTGCTGCGTGTCTATTTCTAGACCCGGAATCGAACGCCAATACCTTGGAAAGCCACGCGGGCTTTGATCTCCAAAATGCGATAGGGACGCCCGCAGTTGCCAGTTGCTAAGCGGCATTCTGCTGTTTTGCGGCGTGTCTCAGAAATCTCCGGTGGAATGTAGGGAATTATTCTACTCATCAACGGTATTTTGTGAATGTATTGGTGTGTACCTTGTTGGTAGTCCTAATAAATAAAATAAAACAGTAGGAAAAATAAAAACTAGCAACCATTACTAGGATTACAACGTGAACGTAATATACAGCCTGTATTACGCTCCAAAAAGGACTTCAACACAATCAATGAACATAATAACAAATTCAAATTAAAACTGTTTTATACGGATTTCGTTATCAACCCTTGTATATCCCCACTGTTGGGGCACGGGTCTCTTCCTGCATCGCAGGAAGGTTAGGCCATACTCCACCACGGGGGCCAAGTCCGGGTTGGTGGAGGATTGTAAGACAGTGGCTGGACTTACTGTCAGAAGTTATCAAGCCGCCCATAAGGCCACTGACATGGCTTAACGATTGCCATTATACTCGTATGACAGCCGGCACCAACGGCTTAACGTGCTTTGCGAAGCACGGAGGCGCTCGGAAAAATGCCACTAGCGGTAGTCATGGGATGCTGACCCATCCCGTACCTGACCGCGCTTGTTGTTGCTTAACCAAGTGATTGATTCCAATCACTCGGTTCGCCTAGGCCACGAGCGCTTCCCAATACGGCTTTACGCCTATTTATTACATTTTTACAATTTTCCGACGTTTCGGCACTTTTTCAGGTGCCGTGGTCTCGGATGACTGAGGTGACAGGCGTCTTTTAGAAAGCATTAACGGTTAGTTAGTTTACTACCCCTAGGCAAAAATTACAAAAGTTAATTATGAAGTTACTTTCCAAAATAGGCAAATCAATTATTTTATATAAAGTCAACAATATTGATTATTAGTAATTGAAGTTAAAATTAAATTTGTAAACTAATTATTTTACATGAACTTAAAAATACTGATTATTAATTGAAATTAATAATAATAAAAAAAAATTAACTCTACAGTCACACTTTTAGCAAGGGGGTCTCATGCACTTAAGCACAGGTTCCCATGCTACCGGTATGTTCCAACCACGATCTCTATTAAATATAAATTACCAACATATTAAACCCATTGCTTGTAGAAAGCAACAAAGGCCGCGTTCAGTGCATTTTGGCATTTGTCATTTTTCCGAGCGATTCCGTGCTTCGCAAGGCACGTTAAGCAGTTGGTGCCGTCGAAAGATGGCAGTCGTTAAGCTAAGTCAGAGGCCTTAGGGCGGCTTGAAAACCTCCTCCTCCGAGTCTTGCAAGCCTCCACCAATCCGGACTTGACCCTCGTGGTGGAGTATGCATGGGCTATACCTTCCTCAGGGAAGAGACCCGTGCCCCGCGGTGGGGATATAATGGGCTGATGATGATGATGAAACCCATTGCACCGTCTCATTTGACTTGACATTTGACACGTCCATAAGAATCGGGCCTAGATTAAAGGAAGCATTCATTTTGTAACCAAAACTCTTCCGCATTGGCGTTAAATTTGTCACACACGGCTAGGGTTACCAAGAAATTATTCCAGAATTTTTTTTCTTTTGAATATATTGAAGTTTGATTTGATAACTGATAGATAGATCGAGAACTATTTATTTCACAGCGAGAAAAAAAACACATAAGCCCACGCGCGTTATTTTTAATTGCTGTTTTTGTTTAATTTATAACGAATCGGCTTAATTTCATTTTAGCTCTGTTTAGTGCGTAAAACATGATCACAAAAGTCCAGGAACTGAAAAATCAGCATTTTTTAGCTGAGCCGTTGGTGCCAGCTGTCATGTAATGGTCGTGCTTAAGCCATGGCCTTATGGGCGGCTTGATAACTTCTGACAGTAAGGCCCGCCACTGTGTTACAATCCTCCACCAACCCGGACTTGGCCTACGTGGTGGAGTATAGAACCCGTAGCAGTGGGGACATACAGTGTATTCGTTCTTAAATGGCAAAACGAGTAAACAAACATAGCTGACCAATAAATTGTGACATTTCATAGTGTTGCTGAAATTATTGAATGAATGGAATGAATGAAGTTTAAGTCATAAAATAAACTAAATAATTATGTAATATTAGTATCGCAATCCATCTGCTACACTGAACTCGACCCATATACCTACAAACTGGGACAAAAAAAAAATAAAGAAAATTCCGCTAATAAATGTTGGCGGTAATGCTATCTCCTCAATAAAGAGTTCTTAAGATCATTATGGGGAAAAGTAGAATCGAAAAACGTGTAGAACATTAAAGATGTTTGACCATTTCAAATGGGGGTTTGTGCTGCAAAAGATATTATTTTTAGTTTTTTTTTACACTATTCTCTGTATTACGTACAGGCAGCGACATCTGGCTGAAGTAGATTGCATCACTTACAGCCCCGACTACCTACTTTGCAGTTAGGTTCTTTTTTTACATCGGAATGATATCGCTGTACCCACATGATTATACTATTTTTATTTTTAATGCACTTACCCGTGCTAAGGACAATTTTAAAAAACCTATTTAGAGGCTAAAAATTCCACCCATGCCGGGATTCGAACCCGCGACCTCTGGCTATCCGGCGACTCACCGGCATCAGTGAAATTTCGAACCTCTTTACACTATTCTTTGTATTACATCTGGCTGTAGTAAAGTCTGGATGGAATTTTTAGTCTCTAAGTAGGTTTTTTAAAAATTGTCCTTAGCACGGGTTAGTGCATTAAAAAAATAAAAATAGTATAATGACTTGGAGATATTTAGAAAATCTCATCTGGGAACCGTGGCTACAGCAACGTGAAAAAAACTTCTTGCTCGCTGGCTCGGCTGATCCACTGGCAGTTTTGTATACCGCTTTAAAACTGACAGAATTTCAAGCATGCTTGAAGAATCAACGGTATAACCCACAGAGTAAAATTTGAAAAAAAAAATCGCCGTATTTTGGGGTGATGTAGTTGCGGTCTATACCGTTGGCTCGCAGAAAATAAAAACTGCGGTAAAGAAAACTGGTGGCTCGCTAATGAAACACCCGCTTAACATGCAAGGTTTTAGTAAAAAAATCAATAAAACTTTAATTCTTTATTCAATACCCACCGCAATACCTACTCTATTTTGTTATTTTTATTATTCCGGTGCTATGTGCACTTCTTAAATAACATAACAGCGCAATTTCGTTCATTCGTTCTTTCATTCACCTCATACAACCGCATCCCAACACTAAAAAAAATTACAAACTAATCTGTGTAGTTTTGCTAACCTGTGATCAGAAAATCAGTGTATTTAGAATTTCGGCAAAAAATCATAGTTTTAATCACAAATTCAGCCAGTTTTCGGTAAAATATGATGCCCCTGTGTCTTAACTAGTGTCTACAACTAAATGTGGTAACCTACATCGAGTGATGCTTCCGGAATTCGTGTTTTGTGGTCGAGTGAGGTTTGTTTACTCGTTTTGCCATTTAAGAACGGATACACTGTACAAGGGTTAATATCGAGTAGGATGGCATGATAGCACGAGTAACGCGTTTTGTGGCGTTAAAACATCAAAATTAGACCATTCATTTACGTTGTCATACTACCCAGGCTGGTATAATAACACAAGAAGTCGGGACATTTGCTGAAAACTAAGGAATTTTCTCCGCAAATCTTATGTTTGGATCTGGTAACCCTAACACGGCAGTATATTTCCAGCCTCATCTCTCACCTCGTATGCCACTGGCACGCCGGTCGCCACAAAAATACGCGCTACTGAGCCACGGATGATGTATGAATGAATACAGAACTACCTTCTAGTAAATAGTGGCTTAGTACCGACCTCGATGTCAAACCGAGTAATATAACGATATCGGTTTGGAACCGGGAGGAACAATACAGGTCTCGTGCTCCACTTCGAATGACGATAGTTTGATGCTTTATACCTCGATGGTTAGTTTTGTCGGTGGGTCATTACCTCGAAAGATCAGTAACTCGAAGGGTCTTTATCTCGACGGTACATTTCAACGATGGCTTGTTACCTCGAAAGATCTTCACAACCAATGTCGATGTCCGTATCTAATGTTCTTATGTAATGTCCTCTTAAATGTTTCGTGTGCATTAATATATAATTATATTAATAAATTCAAATTAAAGCACGTAAAGGTGTAATAATACTAGTAAACTACAACTGCATTCAACAATATTTATTATCAACTAGCTGACCCAGCGAACTTCGTAGCGCCTAACACTAACAGTCAATTGATTAAAAAAAATATTATTTTTCTCTCCGTAAGAACCATCCTCATACTTCGACGAATATACAAAAAAAGAGTTAGCGAAAGCGGTTCAGCTGCTCTCGAGATTTGCGCTTACCAACACATTCGGGGATTCATTTTTATATAATAGATAAATTTTACTAATATCTGTGGTATCGATCTAACATTATGAAATCACAGGTACTAAATACGCATACGTAATATAAATAATCGTTTTATCAATCGGGACTCGGGATTTTTTGTTCGTTATTTGTGCAGCAGCGACACCAAAGTTTTATCTTAGTTATCTTCAGAACTACCATTCGGTAACGGTGATGGAAAACTTCCTGTGGAAACCTGCGTGTTCTGTGGTGTTGTGTCGCCCTATAAATTTCCAATCCACGGCATGCACGCGTGGTGAGAAGACCTGAACGCTGCAGTGAGACGCTAAAAAAAGTTATCTGTCCATTTCTCTGGGAGAAAGTTCACAATTTACGTAAGAACCATGTGGAAGTTCTGTTGCATGTATTCACACAGGTCACGTTGACAGACTGTCATCCACGGTTCGTTACGTTTTATTATTCTTGACAGATTCCGCCTAATTACAGGAACCGTCGGATGTCACTTAAACTTTTTTCACTCAACATAGTCTCTCATTTTCCCGAGAATTCTACTGGTCAATATGAACGACTTACTGTCCCCCACAGAAGTTTTTTCACACCTTTATAATCACAAAAACAAGTATTGCGAGTAGTTGTCCTCTATATTTTAAAGTCGAAGTTCAAAAAGAGACAAGAATTAAAAGAAATATAAAGCTTAAAGAGGTCTTACATGAAATGTTGTGTTTTTCAGTAATTTGATTCAAACTGTGGCTTGATTATTGTGCACTGTTTTATAATTTAAAGTGTGCTGTTGACAAACCTAACAAATAATAATAACATTATTTGATTGTGACTGCACTGCACACCTCTGATAAAGTAAATCTGTATGTATGAACAGAGGCATACAGAATGCTTCAAAGGTTGCGAAAAAAATAAAACTACAACCCATTTTGGTGCCTTCAATCAAGATCAAAAAGAATCATTGAAAGTTCATTCATCGCATCACGAACAAACCACTCAGTAACAACTGTGCCAATCCCCAAATGAACCACAAAACAGCCCCAAATTCTTGAACTAGATCTGCGCTGAACACAATAGCTTTGCAATACACTACCCGCCACTGATTGACGTCGACGATACGATTCGTCACAACACAATTCGATAGATTACATTGACTTGGAGGCAGGTCTTGAGGCCGGGTTTTCTCTGGGAGCCTAATGGAAGGTACAGATAATATATATCTAGTAGATTTTTAACCGTGGGTCGAAAGAATCAATTCCCGATGTATTTAGGCTATAGTCCGGCTATACTCGTAGTCCGAGTAGGATTTGATTATTTTATCCGTGTTAAGCACTCTACTTGTCATTCCGAATCTTAGCATAAATTATTACCATTTTTTTGAATTCCTTCACAGATACATATAACAGATTGGTATCCCGCAAACGACTTTTTAAATTTTAAATGTGGAACTCACCGCGTAATTGTTGTGGCTTATTCCGCTCAAAGAAGTTTGCGCTAGGTTCACACTGGCTGTTTAGAAACTCACATGGCGGCAGCATTTTTTCAAATTAGTTTTTTTTTATATAAAAGTCTTCACGGCTGACAGTAGTTCTAATTATTGAAGTTCATTTCGGCCCTTGGGTGGGAAGTAATTTGAATGAGTTTACCCTCTCTATGGTATTGGTAGAACGCTGGCACGGATAGCCAGAGGTTGCGGGTTTGAATCCCGGCATGGGTGAAATTTTTAGTCTCTAAATAGGTTTTTAAATTTGTCCTTAGCACGGGTTAGTGCATTAAAAATAAAAATAGTATAATCATGTGGGTACAGTGATCACTGGTTTTATGATATCATATGATATCAATATCATTCCGATGTAAAACCTACTGCAAAGTAGGTAGTCGGGGCTATAAGTGATGCAATTTGCTTAAGCCAGATGTCGCTGCCTGTACGTAATACAGAGAATAGTGTAAAGAGGTTTGAAATTTCACTGATGCCGGTGAGTCGCCCATTGCTCAATTGGTAGAGCGCTGGCACGGATAGCCAGAGGTTGCGGGTTCGAATCCCGGCATGGGTGAAATTTTTAGCCTCTAAATAGGTTTTTATATTTTTTGTGTTTTTCCCATAGTTAAAGTTGTTAAAGGTGTAACGTATGACTCAAATCCGAATTAACTTACCTACCTGTTTTACTTCAAAACCTAAACCACTTATTCTATACCCACAAAGTATTCTATCTGGCTATAAATATCGCTGTGTTGACTGGAAGGGAGTTTCAGAACCAAACGTGTTAGGTTAAGAAGAAAATGTGCGACGTACGAATCCACTCACTTGGGGACAGATCCTCGCCCATACGAATTGAAAGCGTATACGCAAAATATTCTAAGGCTTAAACATTTATCGCATAAAAACAAGATAACTCGTCGTTAGACATTTATTTTCTCAATTGAATTCAATCTAGCATGGCGTTCAGAATACAGATTTTGGCTGCCGGTCGACTTTTTACGTAGAATTCCAAGTCATAAGCCTTAGAGTCGTATACGACTTATTTGCTAATGAAGTGAGAATTGGCCCGCAGGGCTTCGATTTTGTTAGTGCATTATAGTGTCACATGACAGATAGATGGTCGGGTCACGTGGGGTGGGGTGGCTTTTCACACCATTGACGCCTTGAAGGTTCGATGTATGTGCGCGCGTAGACTTGAAGGAGCAACGGAATTAAATCACCATGTTCATGCAGTTTTCAATGTACCACAGTGCATTAGCAGATTCTAGGCCCTGGTCTAAGTTTGCTGCTATGTATCCGAAGCCCCGGTTATAGATTAGAGGGCCTAAAGATGCTCACGTTTTGGTAAGTTGTTGTTTGGGTCTTGGATGTTATCTATGTATTTATTGTATTAAATCTATCGGCGAGTTGGCACCTGTAACACAAGTCATTTAGTTGTACTTAATATGAGGCTAACGAGATCTGGGTAATATGTCCATGAATATTATTATTAAATATGTTTGTTGTACGAGAAGCGATTATTTTAAGCACTTACCAAAAGGTTGGTAATGTGTTTGGTAAAGTTGTTAAGAACTAGGCTGTTTTGGTCGTAGAAGCGCGGTAATGATTAATTCAACCAATGTCTCACAAAAAAAAAATCTTACGAGAATTTTAAAAACCTATTTAGAGGCTAAAAATTTCACCCATGCCGGGATTCGAACCCTTTTCTTGTTCCTTATTTGTTCCTTAGCACGGGTTAGTGCATTAAAAATAAAAATAGTGTAATCTTACGAGAAGTTTATTACAAACTACGAGTACTGTTTGACGTAGGTACAATCAACTACTACGAATCATATCTGTGGGATTTTCGCACTTACGCCTAGTGCCTTAAGATCCACCGCGTGTCGGTGTAGTTAGTTCATTAGGCGCGAGATAAAAAACAGCACTCCCTGACTCATAGATAGTAACCGTATCGTACGGAACTGTATAGAGTTGCTGCAACGACAAAAAGCGGGAAGAAACTTAACGGAAAAAAAAGATCGATCGAATATTATTTATTGTACACCAGGAATTACATTGAATTATGTTAGCAATGATGGCGCTCATTAGTGGAGGGCTATGTCCAGCAGTGGACTAATATAGCCTGTAGAAGAAGAATATGTTAAGCATTTCAGCTTACTACGTATCTATTTGGTTAAAATTTCCTCTTAATGTGACAAAATCCTGAGTGGAAAACTAAGAGAAAGTGCCACTTGATGTACTAATAACTAAATAATTCTTTTTAACTGTAAAATGCTAATAATAATACGGCCAAAATAATTTCTTTTTTAAAAGAAAGAATTATTGTGAAGTTATAGTAGCAATACCACTCCCTAATTGTGAAGGAAAACATAGTGAGGAAACCCGATTGCCTGAGGTGTTCAACTACCTCAGCAATTCAAATTGCCAATCCTTGGTGGGCACTCGTGGTGATTAAGCCCATACCCTCGCTTTCTGAGTGAAGCCCTGTGCCCTGCAGTGAGACGTTTCTAGGCTAGGCTACAAAACAAACTTATTATGGTAGGATTAATTTTGTCAGATTATTATTTTGCTGGATTTACATAATTTTATGAAAAGTAATATTTTTATATTATTTTTAATGCACTAACCTGTGCTAAGAACAATTTTAAAAACCTATTTACGTAATACAGAGAATATTGTAAAGAGGTTCGAAATTTCACTGATGCCGGTGAGTCGCCCATTGGCTCAATTGGAAGGAGCGCTGGCACGGATAGCCAGAGGTCGCGGGTTCGAATCCCGGCATGGGTGGAATTTTTAGCCTCTAAATAGTTATTTAAAGTAATTATTATCCCCGAAGATGGCTTGGCACTGCTCTGTATAGATATAGCGCCTTGTAAGTTGTGCCAGTGAACCCTGCCCCCAGTAATGGAAGACTTCCGCTGAGGAACGAACGACGAATTGCTTACAAACTCACTGCCGATACTGTGTTTTATAGTCAAGCAACGTTAACTATGCAACAGAAAATAAACTGGCAACCCCAAAAAAAGTTTATCTTGCCACTTTAAAATATTTAAAAAATAAAAAGGTTATGGCAACAAATATTTTGTGTTTGTATAAAATGTTAATTATCAAATATAACAATGAGGATTTTGTGGGGCCCATTTGTTGTAAAAGTACTTATTTCTTAACGATTCCCGATACTCATACGGCAACTGTAACGCTGCCGAAACTAAGGTTATTACGTTTTACCTAATAAATAACCGCGATTTGATCCGTTTCATATATAGATGAAAATGTAAAATTTTATTTAACCTCGATTGGGTCTCAAAGTGTTACAAAGGCCTATTATTATGTTTTCCATTGAATACCATATAAATAACAGAAGTTCATATCTTACTATGTCTGATATTTTCTTGTGTACACATAAGTAAGAATTGAAAATAAAAAATCCAAAAATCCAACTACAATTTTTATTTAAAAATAGCATGTACTAAAACGAAGGTAATATAAATCAATTCTCTAAAATTTTCTCTAAAATAATTTGAACAAATCGAACTGTTTTTAAAAACCTATTTAGAGGCTAAAAATTCCACCCATGCCGGGATTCGAACCCGCGACCTCTGGCACGGATAGCCAAATGGGTTATGGGTTTATGGGTTTGGGTTCTCCAAATGGATTTTCAAAATTGTCCTTAGCACGGGTTAGTGCATTAAAAATAAAAATAGTATAATCGAAGTGTTTTTGTCAAATTGGAAATATGAAATTTGCCGGTTCAAAAGCTAGCTTTTACAGGCCAGGCATTGTAAAAATAGGCAGCCACTTACAAAAAGTTATGATTTCCGAGTACGTTTACTCGGTTCGCAAGAAGTTACTGTTATGAGTTGCTGTAAAAAGCGGTAAAGTAGCTTTTTTGCTGACAGAATTAACCTACTTACCACAGTAACTTTTTGCTTCACCTAAAGAAGTTTGTAACCAGTTATTATATGTTGTATAGTCGACAGCACGGAGATTGTTACGTGTCTGCACTCTATTCGGTAAAATTTCGGGCGAATTCGCGCCGGAAATATAAAAATTGATCAGTTATGAACTGTACTTACTTTTATCAAACTTTGTACGTATTTAGTCTGTACCAGATTTCCTATAAAGGTACATCAAATTCTAACGACTTTCAAGTCGCGAATAAATATCAGTTGTTCCATAATAAGGAACGCGATTTTCCTGTAGGTAGGTAGTAAAAGTAAAATTCCCCCATTTACGGCAATTTATGAGGATTTTGTTACATCCGGATTAAGAAAATATCACATACATGGATTAAAAAACCTAAACATGAAAATAAAGGAACCCACTTTGAAACAGTAAAAATATAATACATTTCATGCAGTGTCTCTATCAAACAGTTAAAACGGTCTGCTCTCGTGTCTGACTAAAATAACTCGTCTTATTTTGTAACACCCCCTGAAGTTTTATCGTTTTTACTCGCCCATGGATGGATGTTACCTGTAAAATAAAAGAATTCATGTTAGAATACTTTGTTTTATTAGACAAGTCGCTTTTCTGGTTTCAGAATGCAAAAGATTTTTTTTTCTATGGACGCTCTAGGGCATTATTACGTAAGTATACACTGAGTTGAGTGACGTTGATTTTTACTTTTTTTAAGCTACTCTTGCTGTCAAATGCATACATTTTTTGACACTTAGGAGTCGTCTAAATGCTTCACTCGATAGACTGGAGTGCTACGTAATAGGAGGGCTGTACGTCTATCCGGCAAGCTGTTGAAATAAAAGCGCGCAAAAAAAACAACACTAAAAAGAAGTTGGTATGTAAAACAGTCCTATTTCGAAAAAAGTTTTTTTTTCTTTTACGGTATTCCAGACTGCCAGACATCGCGTGCTCGTTTTAAGACACAACAAAAAATCGAATCGGAGCTCGATTCTTTATTACTTTAAAAGCCTTTTTGTTAGCGAACGGCATTCGGTTTAATGACATAATCCGATCCCTTGAATGATAAAAACGACACACCTTGGATATTCTTATTGCGTGGAAATAAAGATTGGTTTTCCGTGTTAAAATAGTGAACGTTTGGTATAGGTGTAAGAACTAGAGTGACAGTATTTTTTATTACTTTGTAATTTACTAGAAGATAACATCGTTGGAATCCTTTCGTTCTCGATAAGGCACTTATGGCGCCATCCTTTTTTTATGATCTGTCACTTAAAACCGTAAAACGGGGATGAAAGATGTAGAAGTCAAAACATTTTGACAAGGAGCTTTGCTTAAAGTTTTGGAAATAGGTCTTGTTGCTTTTTAGCTTTCCTGCTATGAAGTTCCGTCACAAGTATACCGTCTCACATTTTAGGTACCACTTGAGTCATCATTAAGAATGTACCGACGAAGATGCTTGCTGACTTGCAAGCTTGCAAGCAAAGATCCTTGCTGACTCGACAGACGTTGGCCTGACTTGTCAAATGCCATAGATGAGCTTTTAGTTTTCCAATTTTTACAATTTTCCAGTAAATTTTAAATTTTTCTTTATCTAAAACTATTTACAAGAATTGCCAAATCGCTCCAGCAGTTCTTAAGTGATGTGCTATTTTTTGGTTATAAATAAAGACTTATAAGCAAAAATTTGCAATTCCTGAAACTCTCCAATTAAGAATGTGAAAAACAATAGCTCGGTGGCGCAGCGGTTTAGCACGCTGACTGTGAAACCGAAGGCCTCGGGTTCGATCCCCGGTCGGGTCAAACTAGGAAACGAACTTTTCTAGTTTGTCTCGGGTCTTGGATGTTATCTATTTATTTATTGTATCAAATCTATCGTCGAGTTGGCACCTGTAACACAAGTCATTTAGTTGTACTTAGTATAGGGTTAGCGAGATTTGTGTAATATGTCCATGAATTTTTATTATTATATTTTGACTGCGTTTTGAACAAAATTTCACCCTCTGCCAATTTCGCGTCCCCCGGTAAATCATTGTCCTACGTAGAATAATGTTAACATTTAAGCATTATTATCAAATAGCTATTAAAGCAGAAAAAACAGTGCAACGAAGAAAACATTAAATACTGACGAAATGGAAAATAGAACAAAAAAAAAATTGACAACACAGAGAATTACAATCACATGCATAAATTATAGTTATTCAATACGCTTGTTGCACAAACAAAATACTATGGCAATGTGGCATTAATTAGTCTAATACTGTTTAAGGTGTTACAAACATAAATTTACACTACTGGGATGAAATTTATCAATCGGCTCGTAAAATGTATAGAGGTAGCTATACATTGGACCGAGAAATTCGATAAAATTCAACATTTCTTGAACTTGAAACTTGAATTGAATTGAATCCACGGCCCCTGTCTTTAAGCGATCTATTAACTGCCAGCAAGCGACTCAATAGCTGTCAAGAATGTCAACCTATTAACAATCGATTTAGCTCTATCTGTAATGACTAGTCTGTCACCCGCGGCTCCGTCTTCGTCACTATTTAACTTTATACTCATCTTGAACATATTTGAGCAACTAGAAAGACAAAGAGCCAAGAACAAAAAAAGGACCAAATATCCTCTGCTCATCTATAACGTGGTAAACATTATTGTTTTGCTTTTAAATTTCAAATGCCCACGTTTTTCATCTACTCGACAATCAAACACACGCTCCTCTTCATATATTAGGTTCCGTTGTTAATTAGTGTCCCCACCACTAACAGACACTTTGTATTGTTCCAGGCAGCACGACGGATCTCACGCCAACTCTTATAGGCATATACGACTCTCTGTTGGAACCAGCGAAGAGTCCAGAAGTCAGCAGGTTTGATTTGACAGCTAAGGATGCTCGCAACGACCCACCTTTGAAGCAAGACAAAGTCAATATGATTGAGGAAATTAAGAATCCAATAGATGCTCCGAACAAAGGACTTAGTGTCAAACTACCCGTCGCAAGTGTAAACAGGAGTTCTCTTTACAGTTTACGAACTAAAGTGGAAAGTGTGAGTGATGTAGTGACAACCAGTGACCCAGCGTTGGTGAGCAAAAACAATCTGAGAGTGATGAAGACTGAGCAGAAGGTGTCTGAGGTGTCGACATTCGACAACCTCTCGCCTAACGTGAAGAGAATGATTTCAAGTGCCACAGAAACTACGGGGAACCCATTGAAGTTCCAAAAAAGAACCGCAACTGTAGGTCGCAGCTCTGGTCGTGGACATAGATCCAATATACCTTTAGTTGGTGCTACATCGAAAATCACACAATCCAGGGTAGAACTCCCACCGCCAGTGGAAATTTACGATCAACCCACGAAGACTTTCAACAAATCGAAAAGCGAAGAGCCCCATTCGGAGGAATCCCCCACGAAAGTACAGAAAATAAAACCGGAATTTAAGCTAAACTTACAGGAAACTTACGACGTTCCCACGAACAATAGATCGGTGATCTACGACGTTCCACTAAAGAACAGTAAAACGGCGTTTGAATCTCTATCTTTGCCTTATATAGATCAATCTATCGAGTTGTCCATTTCATCCAACGATAGAGAATTTGACATCAAACTGCCCTCCAAAGAAAATTCGCCAGAAAAATCAGAAAAGGTGAAATCCCCGGAAGGGAGTCCTCTAAAACTTCCAAGACCTATCAACGGAGGTACTAATAGTCTGAATAGAAAAGATTTCAATCCAAAATCTGACTCTCCATCCAAACAACTAGCGAAAACAGGCCCATATCCTGAAGCCATAGGTTCGACGGGAAATCTCAAAGCCGTACCAGAAAAGGAGGTACCACGTTTGAATCCACCAACCGTTGAAGTGTCAAGACCGCTTTCAATGAGTTCCATTGCGTCCTCAAGTTCAACATCAAGCAGTGGTGTACAGAATAAGGGAGGAGTGAACTCTGCGTACTTGGCATCGATCGAAAGCCTGGACGATCACAGTGACGCTGATGTGGCATCAAGAAATGGAAGTAATATATTCGTGAACAAAGCTGGGATGATGAACCAAAGCGTATCGGAGGAACATCATTCGGATAACTTGTCACGTGAGTATTTCATATTTCTTACATGCATTTCATTAATTAAGATTTTTCTCTTCTTCTTCTTGTGAGACTGAGTTATTAGAATTTTTGATCTAAGTTTTTAACTACATGGTCTGATAGTTTACGCTTGACCAACTCTATATTATATATTACACACAGGTACTGTATACAGGACGTAACAGTGCTTTGTTACATGGAGGTAAAGTACCTTGATAGGGTTTAATATTAATATTATAATAAACATTTTACTGAAATGTAAGCAAATGAAGCCTTTTGACGTCCGAGTTCGACTCCCGGTTAAACCATTCAATTACTCATAGTATTTAAAAATCTATGAATGCAGTTTAAATTTTAAAAACCTATTTTAAGAGCGCTGGCACGGATAGCCAATTGTTAGCCTGTAAATATGTTTTTAAAATTGTCCTTAGCACGGGTTAGTGTATTAAAAATAATATATTCATGTGGGTACAGCAATATTATTCCGATGTAAAACCTAACTGCAAAGTTGGTAATCGGGGCTGCAAGTGATGCAAATTACTTCAGCCAGATGTCGCTGCCTGTACGTAATACAGAGAATATTGTAAAAAGGTTCGAAAGGACATTGACCACTTTCGGCTATGCGTGAACAGCATGTTCATAATGATACAAAGTAATAAATGGTCATTATTATTAAAAACACGAATATTTTTTATATTTTCGGAGTAACCATTTAAACGACAAAAAACAATCAATTTAATAAGTTTTCTTCCTGTCTTTTTTTGCCACTTTCGGCTTTGGTGTTGCCAGTACTAATTATTAATTTATTATCGATTGGGAAATAATTCATATCATGATTTATGTTATGTTCTTTTTAGTGTGTGTTGTAAACAATGAGGTGTGTTTTGTAAACAATGTTTTGTGAGGAATGAATAAATAGGCAAAAGTGTATCAATTAATATCTTTAGCTTCTCACAAACCCCTCACGAGCAAATGAAAAGAAATACGACAAGAATCGAATCGGAAATCGATTACTTTTTTTCTGGCAACAAAAAAAAAGCTGTCAATAGTGTCAATCACAAACTGTTTTGTCTATTCGATTCGTCTTCGTGCGGCATGAATATTTTCTTTAACTGTTTTCATCTTTTAATGACTTAGCTTGTGATAATATAGGATAGGTAATCATATTTTAAAAACTTTTTTTTGTGATTATGTCAGTCACATTTTTTTAGTTTTAAAACATGTACGTACCTAAAAAAACTTGAAACTTTTAAAAATGGAGGCCAATGGCGTCTTTCATCTCAACAAGAATGTCGATCCGTGGTCGATCCGGCAAAATATTTTTTTAATTTTTACCTTCAATGGTTACAACGAAGAAAGCAAAATTATTTGTTTAAAAATAAATAAGAATTATTGACCAAGTTATCTTTTTACTGATATTCTGTTCACGTTTAGCCTGATGCTCAAACAAAATGGTCGATATCCTTTCACTGATGCCGGTGAGTCGCCCATTGGCTCAGTTGGATAGAGCGCTGGCACGGATAGCCAGAGGTCGCGGGTTCGATTCCCGGCATGGGTGGAATTTTTAGCCTCTAAATAGGTTTTCAAAATTGTCCTTAGCACGGTTGCATTAAAAATAATATAAGCAGTTTAAATTGTTTTAAAAATGAAAATAATATTTTCAGTAACACGTTCCATCTTCAATATTCATGGTACATTCCCTCCATGTGGCATAGTCGTGCGACACCCTGTTTAGTACAGAGATCTTATTGTTGAGTAAGTTCGAGTTTTAGAGGCATATAAGACGATACTGTCTCAACAATAATGCCTTTTTCATTGACGGCCTCGATGGCGCAGCGGTTTAGCACGCTGACTGTAAAACCGAAGGTCTCGGGTTCGATCCCCGGCCGGTTCCAACTAGGAAACGAACTTTTCTAGTTTGCCTCGGGTCTTGGATGTTATCTAAGTATTTATTGTATTAAATCTATCGTCGAGTTAGCACCTACAACACAAGTCATTAAGTTGTACTTAGTATAGGGCTAACGAGATCTGTGTAATACGTCCATGAGTTTTTGAACTAAAACTTTCGTAAGCACAACACATTGTGGACTTTTTGTCCGGATCTACTTACGGGTGTTTTTATATCGGAAGATCCGGAATAAAAGTCTACAACGTCCATGAATATTTATTATTATGATTATTTCGGCGGATTTTCGGATTTCTTGCGGATTTTCGGCACCTCCAGCGCTAAAGTATATGAATACTACAGTCACTCCGGTTTTCTCACAAAGTTTCCCGTGTGTAGCATTGCACCTACGATTTCACAAATCGTACTAATCGATGTATCGCATAAAGGGCGAAGGGCTGTGCGAAGTGTCGTGAATAGGCAGATACAGTGCTACACAAGAAATAAGTCTCGCGGATGTACCTGCGCAGATGACCGAATTTTGGATGTGCGGCAAGTTGATCGACCAATCAGATAGTTTCATTTTATGGCAGGCCGCGCGCCTTTGTTGCTATTGTTGATTCAACGTCATCGATGCAGATGACGATTAGTTTGGCAATATTAGCGTGAGCGAAATAGGTAGCGCTACTGCGGCAAGAAATTCTGCACCTTAACCGTATCGGTTAAAGATCATGTTGAATGTACTTATAGCTTCGGGTACTTTCGTTACACTTCTTCCTAGTCTGCGCGAACGTAGATTCCCGAAGGGACTTTCATGATGTGTAGTACTGTACCTAAACTCCAGCAGTGGATGTCAATCGGCTGATGATGATCTGTGTTACAGGTGATCAGCCGGAAGACGTGGAGATGTCAGGCCTATCACAGCTGGAGCTGGTATGCGCAGAGATCGTTCACACTGAGAACGTGTACGTGCAGGACCTGCAGCAGGTCGTTGAGGTAAGTCATCGTCAGTTTTTGTAAGTTGTCGTAAGTTGCTATATGCTAACGTTAGTTATTGTATGCTATGGGCAGCTCAGATTGTCGGTGAATCCAATCGATAAGTAGATAATGGTTACGAAATGTGCTATAATACGTTTCCAGTAGCGTGCCTTTTAAATTAGTGGATCTGTAAGTAAAGTAAGCAGCGGAATGTAATTAATTAACAATTATACCTTGATGAGAATGAACACGAAACGCATTACGACATTACTTAAGAAAGAATATTAATGCACTTACAAATGCAAACGCTGATATTTATGTTATATGCATTCTATATATTTAAAGTAATTTAAACTTAACATCGACCAAATAGGGGATGTATTAGCAAAGGGGAAGATAAAAGTACCCGGAACCGGCGTGCGTGCATGCAACGACTTATGAACGTTGATGAAGCGAAGGCGATGTGTCAGGATCGTGGCAAGTGGCAGTCCCTGGTCTCTGCCTACCTCTCTGGGATACAGGCGTGAGGTTATGTATGTAATTAAAACTAGAACGGATCCGATCATTTCCGAGAAACTCTATAACTTCCAACGCTTTTAAATTCCAACTACATAATTCCTCTACAATCGTGTTTCATTTGCCGAATTACCAGAACTTTACTAGCATATCGTATTTCAACTAAAACAGTTAAGTACGTAACTCGCGAGTAATTTCCCTCCATTTTCTTTCGTGCCAGAACGTTCGTGTTTCAGTTAGATAGCAATAAATAACCTGCAGTGACCCAATGAATAACGAATGCATGCCCTACTTTACTTTCCTTCGGAGGTTAGCCATTTTTACCCGACTGCGGGGCGAAAGAAGGGTATGTTTTGCGCGCGAAATGTCTGTATTTTTGTTTTGTTTCGTTTTGTTTAGCTTCGATCTAGGGATCTTCATTTCATTATACTCTTCATTTCATTATTAAATATATAAAAAAAAGAAAATTATTATTTAAATTCTTTATTGTACCAGTAAAGATTACAAATGACCGGCTTAATACTAAATAGTAAGTATTTTATTCTAGCCAACCAACAGGTCACGTTGATAAGGTGAGGGTAGTGCCAAGCAGTGAGATGATATTATTTTAAGATAATAATTAAGCACATATACAAAGACAAATATTACATACATATCTACACATAAAAAACTAGACTTAATAATATACGAGTACATTTGCATACTTGCGGAAAGAATTACAAATTATTGTTCTGAAGATGTAAATATTGTGATATAATTATTTGAAAAAAGCTTGGTTTACACACAAATTAAAGGTGAGAAATATTTGTATGATTTTATTATATTAAACAACAGAAGCCCAAACCTTAAGTAATTATGAAATAAAAATATAGAATTTATATTTTTATTTCATAACAAGTCCCTATAATCGTTATCAACCCTTGTATGTCCCCACTGCTGGGGCACGGGTCTCTCCCTACATCGCGGGAAGGTTAGGCCATACTCCACCACGGGGGTCAAGTCCGGGTTGGTGGAGGATTGTAAGACAGTGGCGTGCCTTACTGTCAGAAGTTATCAAGCCGCCCATAAGACATGGCTTAACGACTGCCATTATATGAAAGCCGGCACCAACGGCTTAACGTGCCTTGCGAAGCACGGAAGCGCTCGGAAAAATGCCACTAGCGGTAGTCACGGGACGCTCACCCATCCCGTACCTGACCGCGCCTGTTGTTGAACCACGTGATTGATTCCAACCACTCGGTCGCCTAGGCCACGAGCGCTTCCCAAGTCCCTATAAACTTGTTAGGAACTTAAAAATATTATTATACCTAATATTATTATACCTATTAAAAAAAGGGGTCAGAAAAGCATTAGTCTTTGTTTATAACATTCGGAAACCTATTTAGAGGCTAAAAATTTCACCCATGCCGGGATTCGAACCCGCAACCTCTGGCTATCCGTACCAGCGCTCTACCAATTGAGCCAATGGGCGACTCACGGCATCAGTGAAATTTCGAACCTCTTTACAATATTCTCTGTATTACGTACAGGCAGCGACATCTGACTTAAGCAAATTGCATTACTTACAGCCCCGACTACCTACTTTGCAGTTAGGTTTAACATCGGAACGATATCACTGTACCCACATGATTACACTATTTTTATTTTTAATGCACTAACCCGTGCTAAGGAACAAATTTAAAAACCTATTTAGAGGCTAAAAATTTCACCCATGCCGGGATTCGAACCCGCAACCTCTGGCTATCCGTACCAGCGCTCTACCAATTGAGCCAATGGGCGACTCACGGCATCAGTGAAATTTCGAACCTCTTTAGAATATTCTCTGTATTACGTACAGGCAGCGACATCTGACTTAAGCAAATTGCATTACTTACAGCCCCGACTACCTACTTTGCAGTTAGGTTTAACATCGGAACGATATCACTGTACCCACATGATTACACTATTTTTATTTTTAATGCACTAACCCGTGCTAAGGAACAAATTTAAAAACCTATTTAGAGGCTAAAAATTTCACCCATGCCGGGATTCGAACCCGCAACCTCTGGCTATCCGTACCAGCGCTCTACCAATTGAGCCAATGGGCGACTCACGGCATCAGTGAAATTTCGAACCTCTTTACAATATTCTCTGTATTACGTACAGGCAGCGACATCAATACACAATACAGAGAATATTGTAAAGAGGTTCGAAATTTCACTGATGCCGTGAGTCGCCCATTGGCTCAATTGGTAGAGCGCTGGTACGGATAGCCAGAGGTTGCGGGTTCGAATCCCGGCATGGGTGAAATTTTTAGCCTCTAAATAGGTTTTTAAATTTGTTCCTTAGCACGGGTTAGTGCATTAAAAATAAAAATAGTGTAATCATGTGGGTACAGTGATATCGTTCCGATGTTAAACCTAACTGCAAAGTAGGTAGTCGGGGCTGTAAGTAATGCAATTTGCTTAAGTCAGATGTCGCTGCCTGTACGTAATACAGAGAATATTGTAAAGAGGTTCGAAATTTCACTGATGCCGTGAGTGGCCCATTGGCTCAATTGGTAGAGCGCTGGTACGGATAGCCAGAGGTTGCGGGTTCGAATCCCGGCATGGGTGAAATTTTTAGCCTCTAAATAGGTTTTTAAATTTGTTCCTTAGCACGGGTTAGTGCATTAAAAATAAAAATAGTGTAATCATGTGGGTACAGTGATATCGTTCCGATGTTAAACCTAACTGCAAAGTAGGTAGTCGGGGCTGTAAGTAATGCAATTTGCTTAAGTCAGATGTCGCTGCCTGTACGTAATACAGAGAATATTGTAAAGAGGTTCGAAATTTCACTGATGCCGTGAGTCGCCCATTGGCTCAATTGGTAGAGCGCTGGTACGGATAGCCAGAGGTTGCGGGTTCGAATCCCGGCATGGGTGAAATTTTTAGCCTCTAAATAGGTTTTTAAATTTGTTCCTTAGCACGGGTTAGTGCATTAAAAATAAAAATAGTATAACATTCGGGTTGTTGTTTTTTATAATAAGTAATTTTATTTCATAGGTCAAAGTTTAACATAACGACGGTTTTACGCGGCCTTCCTGATGAATTATCAAGATTATTTTCCCAACTGAAAGTCGAGTTACCTCATAATCATTAACGCATGTTACTCAGGCACCTGTTTCTACGGGTGTTTGTTCATTTATTGGTGACGCTTACGAGTAGGTATTAGTTAAAATTGAACGAGTTTATTGAAGGTGGTCAAGATGGATATTTAAGGCGCATTTAGTACCCCGTACCCTATTAGTATCCCGTACTAACCAATGGAAAAAATTATAACTTTTTTATAATAAGTTTTAATTTAAAAGTGAACATGAGAAATCATAACAATAAATATTTTTTTAACCTACCGTTTTTAGCGGAAATCGATTAAAGTTCTAGGCTCTTCTTACACACCGTATAAGCCTGGTATAGTTACACAGTGTTTTGTTCACGTCATTTAAATGTAATTTTCAGTTGGAAGAAAAGAGACAAAACACTGCATAGTTATACAATACTTACACCAAGTTTATTAGTAAGGCTGTAAGTCTATTGATCCTAGGTTTTGAATTGTAGGTTCTAACAATAGTTATCAGAGTTGTTAAGATTTCTCATGTTCACTTTTAAATAAAAACAAGTTATGATTTTTTTTTCATTGGTGCCGTTAGCACCCCGAAGCGCCTTAAAGGTGGACAACGGGAAGATCTACTTTGAAAACCGTCTATGATGTTTTATGAAAATGGTATAATCCCCGGCTGGGGACAAAAAACCCCGGGTCTTGGATGTTTACAGGTTCGTGATGTCGCTATTTCTAGTACCCACGGCACAGGGTATCCTAGTGTAGGCCAGAAGCAATGTATGTGCCAGTATGTAAATGTAAATTTTATGTTTTTTTTACTTTCATTCTATTTCCGTTGTCTACTAGTGGTGTATCGTGTTCGAGGAGCCACGATACACCACTACTTTATTTATAAAAAAAAAACAATTTCCTGTTGTCCACCAGTGGACAGAGGGACCATAAAGGATGCCTGCATTGTGGAGGCATCCTTGTCCATGTCCAGAAGCGGACGAATGTTGGTACCCACAACAAAAAAAAAGAAATATAGGACCGAATAACAGTTTTTTTTTCGGTCGGGAATATTTGTGAAGAATCGACGGAAACAGCGATAAAGACTTGTGTGTATATTAGAACTGTCGTCATCACCGTCATCGTCAGGCTATCCAAGTCCACTGCTGGACATAGCCCTCCCCTAAAGAGCGCCACGTTGAGCTATCATAGGGGGTAATGCCCATAATCCCCACGCTGGGCATGCGTGTTGGGGATCGCAGTTCGGTGGAATTGTATTGCAGGGGGCGCTGCTGCCCACCCCCCGGCTTATGTCCCTTAGTCGCCTTTTACGACACCCACGGGAAGTATTGGGTTGGTGCTATTCTCTAGGCCGACACCACACAGCAGACATTAGAACTGTGCGTTTGAATAATTCCCGAAAAAGACCTGACGTACTGACATCCTGGCCCTAATTAAAACTCCACTTTGGAGATCCGTGGAAAATGAAATCTGTCTTCGGAAGTGTTACGCTTAATTTTTCATAAGCATCGTTAAACGCAGGCTTCTTAGATAAACTCAGCAGTGCTTAGTTTGCGGAAGGCGCTGCTAATTTCTCGTACTTTCCAATACCAAGTAGAGATCGTTCCGATACCAAACTTAGCGGAAGATAACAATCTACCAGATCGCCTAATACAGCCGATGTTAGGCTTTCCTATCGTTCGTTACTAATTAACATGGACCACGGCTTAGTTTTATCGCGTGAGTTAGGGCCTTTCTCGAAAACTCCACTTAGTAACTCTAATTCTAAAGCGTTAGCTAAGTTTTCGTCTTAGGTTAAAATTTATTAGGCTCCATGATCAGGCACAAGATTCTGTTAATGCATTGTAGTACAATGACAAATTCCACCGAACTGCGATCCCCAACCCGCATGCCCAGCGTGGGAATTATGGGCATTACCCCGTATGATAGCACAACTTGGCGCTTTTTAGGGGAGGGCTATGTTCAGTAGTGGACTAGTATAGCCTGACGACGACGACGACGACAATGACAATTGCAATAACATGGCGTTTCATTGCTACTTAAAGTTTAAGTCCGCACGCGTATCGAACCTTCTAGGCGGCAATGGTATAAAAAAACACGTCACGTGGCCCGTCCATTTATCTGTCATTATAGTGTAATGTACCAACAGAACTAATGGTCATTGTGATCAGGTATTTTTTTTATGTAGCCTGTAAACGTCCCACTGCAGGCCTTCTCTAAGAGAGAGAGACTTATGGTCTTAATTAAACCAGGCGTGCCCACCGCGGATTGGCAATTTCAAGTGCATTCTACGCTTTCAACGTGATAGTATCTCATACTCTCTCTCTGCGAGAAGACCTTGCACTGCAGTGGCACTTTTATAGGCTGCGTAAAAAAAAGAAAAACGAATAATGCTATATGTGTGGGAAAACAGCTCGCAGTGTCATGGCGTCTAATCTGACGTCACGCCCAGGTAAACAAACATCGTAATCACTGTAGTCACAACGACGTACTGGTGAAGTTTACCTGTGTTAGCCTAAGCGTGACATCACGCGGTGTGATGAATGTTTCAGTTAAAATGGCTGAAAGCAGTATTATAATCTTTTATTTTATTGAAAATATTGGTAATCTCATTTTTTTTATAAAAGTATATCAGTGTTAAATCATTTTAATGTGTACTTTCTCCTTATATCTTTCATTATTTGATACTGTCGTCACGCCTAGTCAAGATGTAACTTTGGCCAAACGTGCGAAATACTGCTACTTTACCCCTTTCGCTTTCAACTACCTACTGGCAGGTTGCAGTTGACAGCTGTCATACTGACAGCGAGAGAAAAGAGCGGGAAATGCCGTCTGCAGCTGATATGTTAGGGATGGGCAAGTGAAGAAATATTGCGATAAATATTTCTTCGTTTTATCAATAACGTACCGAGTATCTAAAATGGGTGTTCCAAAAACGTCCGGTGAAACTTAATGTAACTTTACTCGCTTTTCACATTTTTCTTTTATAAGACAGACTAGCTGTGCCCCGGTGATATCCGCGGTTTATCGATTTTTCTATGGGAATAATACTTTTTACCACAGTATAATGTGGTAAAAAGTTATGTGTTAGATTAAAAAGTTAGAGATTTAAAGTTAAAGATTTAAAAAGTTATGTAGCTATGTGTTAATCCAGGGCGTCAGCTAACTCCATACCAAATTTTATGAAAATCCAACGATATTGTTAAAATCGTGAAGGAATAACAAACATACACATTCACTAACTTTCGCCTTTATAATATTAGTGTGATGTGATTATATTTGCCAACAATATGTCGATTCTTACAAAAAAAGAAATTTCGATTTACATAATTTCAGCCTAAAGTCAGATACATATTGTGCAAACTAGGTACTCGGGGCTGTAAGTAATGCAATCTACTTCAGCTAGATGTTGCTGCCTGTACGTAATACAGAGAATAGTGTAAAGAGGTTCGAAATAAACAAATATTCGGGTTCGAATCCCGGCATGGGGGGAATTTTTAGTCTCTAAATAGGTTTTTACATATTGTCAGTTATCACAAAGTATTCCCGATACTTTTTAGGAAAATTTATAGGAAAATCATGTAAAGCTTTGTAAAATAACGACACTTGTTGGAATAGAGACATCAAAAAATTAAAGCATGTACATCATAAAAGTCCCTTTGGGAATCTTCGTTCGCGCAGACTAGGAAGAAGTGTAACGAAAGTACCCGAAGCTATAAGTACATTCAACATGATCTTTAATCGATACGGTTAAGGTGCAGAATTGATTGCCGCAGTAGCGCTACCTATTTCGCTCACGCTAATATTGCCAAACGAATAGTCACCTGCATCGATGACGTTGAATCAAGCAATAGCAACAAAGGCGCGCGCGGCCTGCCATAAAATGAAACTATCTGATTGGTCGATCAACTTGCCGCACATCCAGAATTTGGTCATCTGCGCAGGTACATCCGCGAGACTTATTTTGTAGGACTGTAACTGTGTTTACCGCGGATTGGCAATTTAAGGCGCCGAGATATTTGCACTCCTCAGACACTCATGTTTCCTCACGATGCTTTCCTTCGCCGTTAGCGAATGGTATTGCTTTTATAACTTCACAAATGTGCATAACTTAGAAAACTGTCACTGGGAATCGAACCGAAGTCCCTCGCTTCCGAGTCCACTGTTCTACTCAATGGGCTGCCGCCGCTTGTCTTATCTTTGATACATCGATATATTTTACCCCAGTCGAGTCGATGACATGTCGGTGGCAGCCGGATCGATCGGCCTCGAGTGAAATTAATTACTCATTTCACGTGACTTGATTATTCCCTTTGCATATTAATTTATTAGTACCTAGAAAGGAAGATTGATTAGCAAATGATTTAAGATTTTTCTTTATTCATATAAATACAGAAAAATACATAAGTAATATTTCTGCCCAACTGCTTAACGCATTGTTAGCAGATGGTCTTGTTTTGAAAATTTGTAATAAGAATTTGCGTTTTGGACAAGTAAAACTTGTATTAAAGGTACAGGGCAGGAGATTGATTAGAGTCTAAAGATCGAGACACAGCGTGTTAAATCAATATAAAATGACTTTTTTTGTAATTAATCGTACTAGTAATTATAGAGATACAGACTTGAAACCTTATTTTAGGAACTAGACCACCAATTTGTCGAAGTCTATAGACGTCATGCCATTGACCAATTAAATCAAAGCAAACAATCGACGCTTAAACAAGCCAATCAGCTGTCAAGATTTCAAACATTCTAAAATTAATTTGAAGAAGATCCTAGGGCGACAGAGAAATAATTCTGTAGGTGGTTCTCCATTATCCGGCTGTTTCCTAATATCCTCAGAAAAGAAAAGATGGGATTTATTTAGGAAGATTCAAACGGGTTCAAATTTCAGAACGATGCTAAGGCATAATATATCTATCACACAGGTGCGGTCAGGTGCTGGATGGGTGACCATCCTGTTACTGCCGCTAGTGGCTTTTTGTCCGAGCGCTTCCGTGCTGCGCAAGGCACGATAAACAGTTGGTGCTGGCTGCCGTGTAATGTCAGTCGTTAAGCCAATTCAAGGCATTGTGGGCGGCTCGATAACTTCTGACAGTAAGGCCTGCCACTGTCTTACAATCTTCACCTACCCGGACTTGGACCCCGTGGTGGAGTTTTGCCTAACCTTCCTGCGGTGCAGGCAGAGACCCGTGCCCCAGCATTGGGGATATACAAAGGGTTAATACCAAATGGGCATATCCGGAAATATAGTCTTAAACTATTTATAGGAGCTCTATGTATTTGCGTGGGTCTGTGACCTAAGCTATTGACCCAAATGCAAATCGTATGTAATGTAGATGTTATCAGACAGTGGACATTGTGAAGTAAAAATAAAATACACTAACAGCATTTACGGTGTAAACGACCGACTAAAAGCCATGTTGTTAGGTTAATTTTAGTACCTGCTGTAACTTAAATTTTATTATTTTTATTTTTTCCGTAACATTTTATTTTCACATCCAAGGCTCTAAAGAGGTTGGTGCAAAGAGGCCAATACTACTTTCCTCCCAGGGAGACCTCTAACAGTTAAATCGCCGGTTTAGTCCAACCCTGACTGACTGACAGACAACTTGATTGATCTTACCTACCCATATCCAACGCCACCAGCTAAGAAGACCTCTCATTTAACACCAAAATCTTTACAAAACCCTCACGGCTGGAGCTCAATAGGGCATAAAACTGGACGCTCACCCAATAGTCTGGAACGACTTCAGTATGGGCCTAACAAAGTATCAAATCAACATTCCATTGGAAACTCGGTCTTGTGTTACAGGCAATAGAAGTAAAGTTAGATGAATTGTTTAATTGGTGTCTGTTTATATGGCAATGTCCCAGTCCAGGCTGGAAACGCTAACGGGACAGCCTAATATGGGGGCGGGTAGGGTGACTATGGTTGGAGAAAAACCGGAACAATTATTTTTTTATGATTTGAAAAAGGAGAGTCATAGAATTCTAGCAAGCTCCTTGTTTATCTTAGGTTAAATAAACGGAAACCCACTATGTAAAGGTATAGAAAATCAAAACTACGGACGTTGGTCATAAAGTTAAAGAATGGACCTAGCGATCCATTCAGGTCCATTCTTTAACTTCATGACCAGCTCGATTGGTGATTGTGGATACACTGGTGGTAACAGAGACTGTCTACGGACCGGGCGAGAAATTGATTAAAGAGAAGAAAAATAGTCGACTGAAGTGGATGTAAAGTCTTTACGTTGAAATAAATTTATGATTTTTGACTGTTTGAAAGATTTAGTTAATTACGTGGTGTGGTCCACATGATTGTGGGTACCTAAATAAAAATGATGTCATCTGTGTGTTTACTGATGGTTAATATAAAAAAAAAACAGAATTAAGACGACGCAAGAGTCACTTTTGTGACGAAAAAGTAATTTAACCTTTTAAGTATTTTTTTCTTTCTTCTATTCTCTTAGTTACCGCGGTGAGCACGGTTTTGTTTTATACTATACTATTCTATCCCTTTGAGAGAATTAATTGCTATATTATGTTTAGCGCGGACATATATTAAACCTAGATGTGAATGTTATGAAAAAAAAAAACACGTCACGTGACCCGACCCGACCGACTAACAGCAGAGGCCTTGGTCACCCTACAGCTAGGCGCCAATACGTAATCTACTGCTACGTAGCCTGGGAGCCGTCTGTACTAGACCCAGACCAGTCTCGTGAGTGATGCGTTGCAAAAGTACAGTCGCGTGCACCTGACATGTAAACATGTTAGAACATTGTCACATTATGCTCTTCTAGCCTGATGTATGAGAAATTGACGACCTCTGTGGCGTAGCGGTAGCGCATATGCCTACCATCCAAGAGGTCCCTTGTTCGATCCCCGGCTGGGGACAAAAAAAAACCCAGGTTGGATGTATGTTTAGATGTTTGTGATGTCATTGTTTCTGGTTCCCACGATACAATGTATCCTAGTGTGGGGCAGAAGCTATGTATGTGCCTGTATGTAAATGTTATGTTTGTTTTGTTATTGACTATTTTGACTTTGACAAGGTAATGAAGTGCATACTTAGTGCTCGTGACTGTACACACGGCAACAGATCGTTTAACATGTTTGCTGCGAAGTCACCTGAAAATTATTTACGCAGAGTACACAATGTAAATCCGGCCATACTTCGTTTCATACTGAATTAGTTACCACCGGGGACATTAAAATGTATAGAACGGCTGATATATTTCTCGTGAACTCCAAGTAATTTTTTTCATAGTAAAAGGGACGTTATGACGTAAAATCCCAATTTTTTTGTGTAAATGTGGGTTTTGTAAATAATAATAATAACTTCCACATAATACAATCACTTGACCTGGTCCCAAACTACGATACCATTACAACATTACGACATTACAAACACAAAGGAAGAGAGAGAGATAAAAAATTTATTAATCAAAAAAGTTCAATCCTGACAACGTTATTAGGTTTCTTACAGCTAAATATTGGATATAAATTAATATTGAAATGATGCCCAGGAGGTTGTACCTGCGGCCCCAGAAATACACCCAGACTGAGGTCATTTTGTACTAATTTGGTACGATGACCTCTAGTGAGAATAAAACCCACGATTTTTTCAGTAGATAAATAAATAAATAAATAAAAATTTTTGTATGCATATACCTACTTACATGGTACAATAAGTTCTTAAAACAAGTCAATGGTTCAGACTCAGGCATACAAATGTCGCCTATAGTAACAACCTGCAATGTAACAACCTGTATTGTCTGAGCGAGACGCAAACAGTTGTTCCATCCCTTTTGTTCAACGTGCTACACACAATACAAGACTGGTGTTTTGAAATGTAAAGCGTAGACGCGTGGGCTTTATTCAAACTTCTCACTGTGGAATTATTGTCATTTTCTTGTCGGACGCAGGTTTACTTTTGTGCTGTCGTTTGGGGTTCCGTGCTACTTCTGAGAGGGTCGAAAAAAACCCTCCGAACCATCAGTTGAGAGTAGGTTATTTGACGTTTTGTTCAAACCTAAAAAAATGTGCTAATTTTGTAGCCCATATTATCATGTATGGTAGAAAATCGCTCGTAGCCCCGGCCTCAGTGATCTTAAGCAACATAGAGCGCGTTTAGTGCATGGATGGGTAACCGACTATGACTGACGGTGGTGGCATTTTTCCGAGCGGTTCCGCGCTTCGCAAGGCACGCTAAGCAGTTGGTGCCGGCTGCCGTCGATAGATGGCAGTCGTAAAGCCTAGTCAGAGGCCTTAGGGCGGCTTGAAAACTTCTGACAGTAAGACCAGCCACTAGTCTTGCAAGCCTCCTCCAATCCGGACTTGGTCCGTGGTGGAGTATGGCCTATACGTTCCTCAGCCCTCGGTGAGGATATAATGGGTTGATGGTGATGAATTTAAGTAGCAGTACCTGGGCGAAACAAATTATCTTTTCTATATTAAAATTATCTATATTCTTATAATAATAATAATCTTTATTGACACAAAACACATACAAAACTAAATTACATCATATTCTTCATTCTTATGATTTTGGGTAGCAATTTTTTTATGCTTGAAAACACTGGTTCGATGGACTGACGATCTGAAGCGGATTGCTGATGGCGGTAGATGAGGATGAGCGAGGACATGAGGACGTGGCAAGGGGATGGCCTTTATGATTATATTCTTTTGGTTGCACTAACCCGTGCCGAGAACAATTTTTAAAACCTATTTAGATGCCAGCTGCTGCCTATAAAATAATACAGAGAATATTGTAGAGAGGTTCGAAATTTCGCCGATGCCGGCACTTGCCCATTAGCTCAGTTGGGAGAGCACTGGTCGCGGGTTCGAGTCCCGGCGTGGGCGGAATTATAAGCCTCTAAATAGGAAGGCCTATAGCCAGCAGTGAAGGAGCATGGGCCGATGGGCGTGATTGCATTGAAATTTAACGTTAGTATGTAACTATGTGAAGGAATTATATTCCTCACGTGAGAATCAAGTGGACCTTGTTCACCCCATTGGCACATGCTACTTGCTCGATATTTATTATATTTGAATCGTAATCCAGGATTAAGATACTTATCGAGTGTGTAGTATAAGGGATCACGGATCGCTGGATTTCTAAAAATCCAGAAATCCCACGATTTATTTCGATTTATATCATATCGTCGATCGGATGGAGTGCCTAGTCTCTGCTCAATATTTATCGTGTCAATATTCATAGGATCGTTATCAACCCTTGTATGTCCCCACTACTGGGGCACGGGTCTCTTCCTGCATCGCAGGAAGGTTAGGCCATACTCCACCACGAGGACCAAGTCCAGGTTGGTGGAGGATTGTAAGACAGCGGCGGGTCTTACTGTCAGAAGTTATCAAGCCGCCTATAAGGCCTCTGACATGGCTTAACGACTGCCATTATATGACAGCCGGCACCAACGGCTTAACGTGCCTTGCGAAGCACGGAAGCGCTCGGAAAAATGCCACTAGCGGTAGTCACGGGACGCTCACCCATCCCGTACCTGACCGCGCCTGTGGTTGCTTAACCAGGTGATTGATTCCAATCGCTCAGTTCGCCTAGGCCACGAGCGCTTCGTTCGTAGCGTTTCATAGGATACGCGAATATATTTTTCATAATCATCCATTCCTTGGTAGTCCCGAATCTGGTTTAATAAATTTAGGTGTGTACCTATAATGGTCCTTGCCTTGAAGTCAGTGCTTCATCTATTTTTTGACACGTGTTTTTTACGCTATCGCTAATAAAGTAGCAATGCAAGCTTTAAATATAGTCACTCATTACGGTACTGGCTTAGGAGTATGTAACGTCTACCCGTCTTTAGTGAATAAAATCTACAGTTTTACTTACGTGTAGCATGCGCCATAAACTAGTTCAATGATCCTAATTTTGTATTTCGAATTCGATTTAGGAACCCTCTTCAAGTTATTTTTCTTTTTTCTTTTCAAATGTCCGCTGCATGGGCCTGCATGTTTAATGTTTATGCGGCCAGTGATTATAATGCGTAGGGCCACCGCATGGGCGGGGCGGTAAAAATAGACGTTCGACATTCATACCGGGATAGCAAGTTGTAGGCAATGTGGGTTGTGAATGAAGCTAGCTTGCGGGTAACTAACTGGCTGGCTGAAATTCGAGCGTGATAATTTTGATTATGGCGGTCTTATCGCTAAGAGCGATCTCTTCCAGACAACCTTTGGATGGAGTGGATTGCATGAAGAATATAGTATATTTTTTGTCATAATTTTTTTAAGTAAATATCTGCCATTGTGAAAAAATAGAGTCTGTTAGTAACTCGCTGGTTTAATTTCGGTGGTAATAATTTTGATAATGGTGTCATGTTGTAGATAAAAAATGTATTAGAAAAAATTTATTACTGCGTCCAAAATTGTAAAATAAATGTTATACAGTTAAGACACACCTAATTTCACCGCTCAAGCTCAAATCCATCAAATGGATCAGACTACACAGCGCAACAATTGTACAAAAAGTCTAAAAACATAACCATCCTTCTGGCGTAGCCGGATAAAATCAAGTGCGGATCATACTCTGTTTTACGTACTCGTATATTAAAAACCCCAGGTCTTGGATGTTTATATGTTTGTGATGTCGCTGTTTCTGGTTCGCACGACACAGGGTATCCTAGTGTGGTTGGATACCCAGGATACCCAAAGGCTCTAGACCCGTTTATCGTTATCAACCCTTGTATGTCCCTACTGCTGAGGCCCGAGTCTCTTCCTGCATCGCAGAAGGGTTAGGCCATACTCCACCACAGGGGCCAAGTCCGGGTTGGTGGAGGATTGTAAGACAGTGGCAGGCCTTACTGTCAGAAGTTATCAAGCCGCCCATAAAGCCTCTGACATGGCTTAACGACTGCCATTACATGACAGCCGGCACCAACGGCTTAACGTGCCTTGCGAGGCACGGAAGCGCTCGGAAAAATGCCACTAGCGGTAGTCATGGGACGGTCACCCGTCCTGCACCTGACCGCGCCTGTTGTTGCTTGACTCAAGTGATTGATTCCAATCACTCGGTTCGCCGAGGCCACAAGCGCTTCGAAGTCCCGTTTAATATGTAACTAAAAGCTTCGAATCGAAACAAATGGTCACATACAACAACTGCTCTGGAATAAGTGTATGAAAACGACCCAATAATCATTCGAATGCAATTGTCAAGGTTTCTTTCGACTGCAGTAACCCACACAAGCGGTCCGGAAAGTTGTTTGTGGCGTAGGTGTGTACAGTTACTGCCACTTGATTAACACCTAGCTTGCGATGCTCGAGTTACTTTTGTGCACGAGTGAAAGTTTGGGGTTTATAAATTTATTGTAACTTTAGGAACAGTTTCAGTTATAATACCACCGCCTAGGAAAAGATAATACCTTAATATGTAATCTGTCTCTGATTTTTTACTTCTTGCAATAATAATAATTATATTAATAATTTTAGTAACAATTAATAATAATAATAAATATTCTTTCACAGAATATTTATTATTCACATCTTATAAACATACATAACCTTACGCTTCTATCCCAGAGGAGTAGGCAGAGACCAGGGATTGCCACTTGCCACGATCCTGACAGATAACCTTCGCTTCATCAACGTTCATAAGTTGTTGCATGCACGCACGCCGGTTTCGAGTACATTTTGTCTTCCCCTTTGCTAATACATCACCTATTTGGTCGATGTATGTCCGCCTGGGACGTCCCCTACCAGCCCTTCCATTCACAGATTACACAGATCTTGTTAGTCCCATACGAAGTACAACTCAATGGCTTGTATAGGGAAGTGCGGGTGATCGTGCTCTTCCACTATAAGGGAAATTTCCCGCCAGGCAGATCGTATGCCTGGGGACGGCCGGTCCAACTGTTGTTAGTCGGACGTTATATTTATGGTATTTCAAATGAAACACTTTGATTGCGCGATGCAGGAATGTTGGAGTTTGTAGTGCGCGCGCAGAGTTGACATGTGCTCGCCACAGCTTGTAATACAGCTACGTGCTAACTCGACGATAGATTTAATACAATAAATAGATGGATAACATACAAGACCAGAGACATACTAGAAAAGTTCGTTTCCTAGTTTGACCCGGCCGGGGATCGAACCCGAAGCCTTCGGTTTAACAGTCAGCGTGCCATACCGCTGCGCCAGCGAGACCATCAAAAACAGTTAATCTGTGAGTTAAACGGAAGTGATAAAGTAATTAACTAAAAACTAAGCTCTTATCCGGGCAATTACTTCCTCGAGACGTGTTACCCCAAACTCCCTTAGCCACTCCTTATGAGAAGTCCTGGGGAGTATTTCTGTTGTATATCTTCCACTATTAATTATATCCCATTATCGTCCTTGTTAGGCTATACTAGTCCACTGCTGGACGTAGCCCTCCCCTAAAGAGCGCCACGTTGTGCTATCATAGGGGGTAATGCCCATAATCCCCACGCTGGGCATGCGGGTTGGGGATCGCATTTCGGTGTAATTGTACTGCAGGGGGCGCTGCTGCCCTGTAAAATGTGTATTGTAGTGGAGAAAAAGGCAGCAGGAAAAAAAATCCACTGTGGCGATGCATAAAATAATAAAAATTATATTTTATTGCTAAAATACGCATTTTTAATAATTACATTCTTTTTAATAGGGTAAAAACGCACTGGCGTGCGTGTATACTGTATAGTACGGACACTTTCTTTTAATAATGTATAACTGCGTGCCAAAATTTCTCGAATTTCGTTAATTTGCATTTTGGATCTTGGTCGCATATCCAAACATGTACAAGGATATCAACCCATTGTATGTCCCCCACTGCTGGGGCACGGGTCTCTTCCTGCATCGCAGGAAGGTCCGGCCGTACTCCACCACGGGGGTCGAGTCCGGGTTGGTGGAGGATTCTAAGACAGTGGCGGGCCTTACTGTCAGGAGTTACCAAGCCGCCCATAAGTCCTCTGACATGGCTTAACGTGCCGGCTGCCATGTGATGGCACCAACTGCTTAACGTGCCTTACGAAGCACGGAAGCGCTCGGAAAAAATGCTACCAAGGGTAGTGACGGGACTGTCACCTATCTTGCGCCGCTTACGCCTGACCGCGCCTGTTGTTGCTTAACTCAAGTGATTGATTCCAATCACTTGGTACGACTAGGCCACGAGCGCTTCTAAAACCTTTACTTAAGTTCATTCCCATGGCAGGAATTCAAGCAATTAATTCGTTATGTTAATCAAGGTGCTTAATGCATTAGTGTGGATGAATCTTAACCTCATAGCGGGCGAACTACAGTCAGTTAGTTTCAGACCCTATTTCAAGGATAGAAAGTTCAATTTAAGGCTGCAATTTATTTACAGCCGCCTCATAGGGATTAATGTAATTCACTACATTGATTATGCGCGCGAGTTTCGCATCATACGATAGACTATTAGATGCTTCTGCACGTTTCGACTGAGGCATTAGCGGCGTATTCATGGTGACCCGTGCCCCAGTAGTGGGGACATACAAAGGGTTGATATCGATAGATTATAGTCTAATAGCGTATAGGCCCAGGCGGAAACACATCGACCAAATAGGGGATGTATTAGCAAAGGGAAAGTTAAAAAGTACCCGGAACCGGCGAGCGTGCATGCAACGACTTATGAACGTTGATGAAGCGAAGGTGATCTGTCAGGATCGTGGCAAGTGGCAGTCCCTGGTCTCTGCCTACCCCTGTGGGATACAGGCGTGAGGTTATGTATGTATCGTATAGGTTACTTTTTATCTCGAAAAAAAAAACACATCAAGCTATCGTCAAGATATGTAAGCCTTTTATGTATTTTATTTTCTGGTGTGTACAATAAAGAGTTCTAATCTAATGTAATCTTAACTTTCAAGTGAACGAAATCGTGATCAACAGGTAGTTATTGATCTAGAGACGTATAAAACGCTAGCTGAGCCTAGCGGTGTTACCCGCGGCTTATCGATTTTCTCATAGGAATAAGATATTTTCCCGCAGCAAAACGTAGCCTGTGTTATTCCAGGGTGACAGCTCACTCCATACCAAATTTTATTAAAATCACTCCAGCCGTTTCGACGTGAAGAAGTAACAAACATACACTCACAAACTTTCGCCTTTATAATATTTATAGTGTGATGTGATATATTTTTTCCGTTTTTCCGTACGCTTATAACCAGAACCTCTTTAAGATGCGTGTGAGCAGGCTTCTTCTGGATAAACTCGGTTCGTCCTAGAACTCATCTTGACCCTCGGCCTACATAGTGGTCAAGAGTAAGCCCCGTTTCTTACCAAAAAACACTCTCTTCTGTATACCGTAAGGGACGGCAGACGGCAGAGACCAGGGTCCGTCACTGGCCACGATCCTGACAGATTTCTTCTGATTATACTCTTTTTAATGCACTAACCCGTGCTAAGGACAATTTTAGAAACCTATTTAGAGGCTAAAAATTCCACCCGTGCCGGGATTCGAACCCGCGACCTCTGGCTATCGCTCTTTCCAACTGGGGTAATGGGCGACTCACCGGCATCAGTGAAATTTCGAACCTCTTTACATTATTCACTATATACAATATAATATTCTGTACGTAATACAGAGAATATTGTAAAGAGGAGAGGTTCGAAATTTCACTGATGCCGGTGAGTCGCCCATTACCTCAGTTGGAAAGAGCGCCGGCACGGATAGCCAGAGGTCCCGGGTTCGAATCCCGGTATGGGTGGAATTTTTAGCCTCTAAATAGGTTTTTAAGATTTGTTCCGCTTCATGAACGCCAAACATTACCCCCCTACCATACATTCTTGACTTTGACGCAGTCCGGTAAAACTATACAATGGAGCCAATTCTCACTTCATTAGCAAATAAGTCGTATACGACTCGAAGGCTTATAGACTTGCAATTCTACTTAATAAGTCGAATCTCCTCCTATATTATATTGTTTACTGGCCCTACCCCTTCCACTGTCCGCATTATCGTGGGTTAGCTGGAAGAAAATACTATCTAGTATTAAGCCCGTCTTTGTACAAATTTGTTTTAGTGCAATAAATAATTTTTCATTCATTCATTCAAGTCGAGCGACATCCAAAATCTGTATTCTGAACGCCATGCTAGATTGAATTCGAATGAGAAAATAAATGTCTAATGACATTTATTATCTTATTTTTATGCAAATACAAATATCTAAATCTATTTTTATCTAATTTTGCGTCGTGGTCTAGGCGAACCGAGTGATTGGAATGAATCACGTGGTTAAGCAACAACAGTCGCGGTCAGGTACAGGATGGGAGAGCGTCCCGTGACTACCGCTAGTGGCATTTTTCCGAGCGCTTCCGTGCTTCGCAAGGCACGTTAAGCCGTTGGTGCCGGCTGTCTTATAATGGCAGTCGTTAAGCCATGTCAGAGGCCTTGTGGGCGGCTTGATAACTTCTGACAGTAAGGCCCGCCACTGTCTTACAATCCTCCACCAACCCGGATTTTGCCCCCGTGGTGGAGTATGGCCTAACCTTCCTGCGATGCAGGAAGAGACCCGTGCTCCAGCAGTGGGGACATACAAGGGTTGATAACGACTTTTAATTCGCATGGGCTAGAATCGCCCCCAGGTTTAAGGGTCTAATCACACCTTTTTAACACAAAAAGTCTCAAATTAGATCCAGTGCTTTTTGCGTGATGCACGGCCAAACAAACAATCAGACAGACAAAAAATCGGCGATTGTGAGTCAGAGACTGAAACGACGCATCTTTGTTACAAATCTTTGTTTTTCTCTTTAATTTTGAATGTGATTTTTTTTTAAACAATGGTGAAACATAGGCATATTTGTAGTTGAGTTGAAACCAACATTAATACATTTATTTCGATTCTAAGAGCTAAACTAGTCATGCTAGGGACGCACAAAGTCAGGATAAAGGGAAAGCTTTACCGCACTGTTAAGTAGTGGCCTCTCGCTTTACGCCGCAAAATAAAGCAAGATGGAACTAGCCTATAATGGGATAGAACTAACAATTTTTTGGTGGCCCTGTGCTCTCCTGGCTGAAATTATATCGAGAAGACAATACCTATGCGTTATAATATAACTTCTTGTGCATGTTCAATATTTAAAAGTTCATTTAAATATTTTATCTAAAAACCTATTTAGAGGCTAAAAATTTCACCCATGCCGGGATTCGAACCCGCATTCTCTGGCTATCCGTACCAGCGCTCTACCAATTGAGCCAATGGGCGACTCACGGCATCAGTGAAATTTCGAACCTCTTTACAATATTCTCTGTATTACGTACAGGCAGCGACATCTGACTTAAGCAAATTGCATTACTTACAGCCCCGACTACCTACTTTGCAGTTAGGTTTAACATCGGAACGATATCACTGTACTCACATGATTACACTATTTTCATTTTTAATGCACTAACCCGTGCTAAGGAACAAATTTAAAAATCTATTTAGAGGCTAAAAATTTCACCCATGCCGGGATTCGAACCCGCAATCTCTGGCTATCCGTACCAGCGCTCTACCAATTGAGCCAATGGGCGACTCACGGCATCAGTGAAATTTTGAACCTCTTTACAATATTCTCTGTATTACGTACAGGCAGCGACATCTGACTTAAGCAAATTGCATTACTTACAGCCCCGACTACCTACTTTGCAGTTAGGTTTAACATCGGAACGATATCACTGTACTCACATGATTACACTATTTTCATTTTTAATGCACTAACCCGTGCTAAGGAACAAATTTAAAAACCTATTTAGAGGCTAAAAATTTCACCCATGCCGGTCACTCTAAATAGGTTTTTAAATTTGTTCCTTAGCACGGGTTAGTGCATTAAAAATGAAAATAGTGTAATATTTTATCTAGTTAAGAAACAAATACTTTCATCATCATCAACCCAATATGTCCCCACTGAGAGGCCGGGTCTCTTCCCTGAGGAAGGCCTTCTAGATCCTTTCGGAATCCTGACGCTTGCTACAGCAAAAAGTATGGAATTTGACAGTTCAATGATTGGAATCATTCAGCATTTGGTGCGCTTAACATAGGAGCAGAGCACTCGATATTAGTCCTTAGATGTCCCCACTGCTGGGGCACGGGTCAGGCCACACTTTACCACGGGGGCCAAGTCCGGATTGGTGGAGGCTTGCAAGTCTAGTGGCTGGTCTTACTGTCAGAAGTTTTCAAGCCGCCCTAACGCCTCACTTAGCTTAACGACTGCCATCTATCGACAGCAGCCGGAACTAACGGCTTAACGTGCCTTGCAAACCTCGGAACCGCTCGGAAAAATGCCAATAGCGTAAGTCATAGACGGTTACCCATCCATGCACTGAAGGCGCCCAATGTTCGTGATCGTTTAAGATCACTCATGCAGCCGGGGCTACGAGCCCTTTTGTACACACATACATATTTATGTGTGTAGAAAACCATTTTCTTCTCTGACATAGATGGAGTTGTGAGATAAGGTGTTGGATTTGACTACTGTTTTTTTATCTGATTTTGTTTGATAAAATATAAAATGGATCATGTTTCATACCGTACCTTAGTTTTAGGATCTTCCATATATTGCTTCGGTTATTTATATCACAGTTTTTTAATATTTATTGTAAGGCGTACGCAGGGTTTGGAAATTCAATCTTTATTTCTTTGCGTGGGATTCGGATAAATAAAAGAACATTAGCCCAAAGGATGAAGCGGCGGTAGCGGTGCGGTAGAGCGCCGATTCATCAATCGGATAGGTAGTTGGTCATTACTTCTATTAAAAACCTATTTAGAGACAAAAAAATCCACCCATGCCGGGATTCGAACCCGCGACCTCTGGCTAACCGTGCCAGCGCTCTCCCAACTGAGCTAATGGGCGACTTACCGGCATCAGTGAAATTTCGAACCTCTTTACAATACTCTCTGTATACCGTACAGTCCAGGCAGCAACATCTGGCTGAAGTAATTTGCATCACTTGCAGCCCCGAGTACTTTGCAGTTAGGTTTTACATCGGAATGATATCGCTGTACCCACATGATTACTTCTATTTTAGTAGGTAATTCTCTTTTAGCTTCTTGTTAATATAGAGTTATATGAATTTTGATAAATGGTTAGATAACGCAAAAAAATACAAAAACAACTTAAAACAGACTAAATTAATCTATCTATAATATAAAAATTAATCGCTGAATCTGTTGGTAAGCGCAAATCTCAAAAGCAGCTGAACCGATTCCAATGATTCTTTGTTGAGAATATTCCTTGAAGTACGAGGATGGTTATTACGGAGAGAAAACAAAAAAAAATTAAAGAATTGACTGTTAAGCGGTATGAAGTTCGCTGGGTCAGCTAGTTACTTATATATCTCATTAAAGGTTGGCTTGCCTTTGCAACTCTATCATGGTCATCATATAAGTTCTTATTATTTTATTTTTGCGCAGTAAAGGGTAACAGGGTAAGAGTACCCGGAACCGGCGTGCGTGCATGTAACAACTTATGAACGTTGTTGAAGCGAAGGTGATCTGTCAGGATCGTGGCAAGTGGCAGTCCCTGGTCTCTGCCTACCCCTCTGAGATACAGGCGTGAGGTTATGTTATAAAAACCTATTTAGAGGCTAAAAATTCCACCCATGCCGGGACTCGAACCCGCGACATCTGGCTAACCGTGCCAGCGCTCTCCCAACTTAGCTAATGGGCGACTACCCTTCATCAGTGAAATTTTGAACCTCTTTACAATACTCTCTGTATTATTTTCCTTAGCACGGGTTAAGTTAGGTTAAATTATAAATATAATAATTATGTTCAATCATTCATTCATTTATTTAAAATAGTCAATCAATCATTAAAAATAGTATAATTATGTTACGTTATGTTAAAGGGTAACAATTAAATCTGCGGTGGGTGATCAAGCCTATACTCTTTCTCCAAGGGAAGGCCTCTGCCATGCAGTGGGGCGTATGCTACGTACAAAAAGTGTAATACACAATTACACCTTTCTTGAGACGGCTATTTGTGTTGTGTCATCGTCATCATTAACCAATCAAAGCTCACTGTAGGACATAGGCCCCCTCATGGTTTTCCAAGCTTCATGGTCTTGTGCCGCCCGCATCCAGCGTCTCCGCGCCACCGTAACCAGGTCGTCAGAACATCTGGTGGACGGCCTGTCTACGCTGCGTCGTCCGGGCCGCGTGTCATTTACTTGTCGATGTGTTTTTATTATTTCACGACAGCGTAAAGGCACTTCCAAGGGCTCCGTGCTTCGCAAGGCACGTAAAGCCGTTATTGCCGGCTGTCAGGTAACGGCAGTCGTTAAGCCATGTCAGAGATCTTATGGGGGGCTTGATAACTGCTGACAGTAAGGCCCGCCACTGTCTTACAATCATCCACCAACCCGGACTTGGCCCCCGTGGTGGAGTATGGCCTAACCTTCCTGCGAAGATACCCGTGCCCCAGCAGTGGGGACATACGGTTGATATCGATTAAAGGCACTTATAGCTATCAAACCACGATCGAACTACATCACCTTATCCCCATCTCGAGAGTTGTACCCATTGTGTGTGGTCTTTGGTCTCATAAGCGCTCGAATTCCTGCCTCATACTAGATCAGGCATGAACGCGGCCATTTGTACCCTAAATAAGGTATTAAGATCGTGATTCGCTTATCAGTTACTTTCCTTTTGCCGAGGCGCCGGCGCGGCGTGGCCTGTAGTTCTGGAGGTACGGTAGTTCGACGTCGACCAAAGTCGTCATAACAAATTTTTGAGTGTCAACTTCGAATCAAATCAAATACATTTATTTATTCAAACATAGGTTTTTTTTCTTTGAAGTTTTGATATGATGATCATGAAGTAACAATAAACGGCTAACACTTATATCAAATTTTTGGCACTCTTAGGTTTTTCATTAAGTATGTATCCATGACTATCTGTTATGAAAGAAATAAGTAAAAAATAAATAAATTATATTCAACTAAGAGATGAAAACCTCGATCATTCAATTCCAGTCGCTTCGGAGTTCCGTTGGTTTGGAAATACCTATCATACTAATTTTATAAACGCTTAAGTTTGTAAGTATGGATGGATAGATGCTTGTTACTCTTTCACGTAAAAACTATTGAATGGATTTTAATGAATCTTTACATTAATATAGCTTATACATCAGAATAACACATAGGTTACAATTTATAAAGATAATGTGTGAAATTTTTCAAATGCGACCCAAATATTATTTATGTGATAATTTTAATGTCATAAAGTTAGTTTTTTCTACGCCACGCTAATATAAGCTACACGAAATATTAATTCTGCGCAGACGAAGTCGCGGGCGGCGCCAGCGATTGTAATATAAAGGTTTTAATCGTATAATCTCGTATCAGTCATGTGTTTGTTATTTAACTCCTCCGAAACGACTTCACAGATTATTATGATTTTTTTGTGTATATTTGGTAGACCAGAGGTTGTAGGCTAATTAATATGGCAAAACAATGTTTACGAAGTCAACTAGTAATATAAAGAGTATGAAAGAAGATTAACGGCAGAAATAGGGCTGGTAAGGGCCGTCCCAGGCGGAATTTAGTTTCACATTGTAAGCTAGCTTTTGAAAAAAACGCACAGTTGGTCTAGCGGCTGTACCTTCTAAACACCTGCGCGGGCGCACGCGTCGCGGTATCTGCGCGGGGCATCGCGAGATCTAATTCTAATCGCGACGTGATTCATGGTGCCACGGGCCACGCCGCGGGATTGTTTTACTTACTATTTATTTGAGACATTATGATACGAGTACATATTTATAATATACTATTATAAATATATACTATTATTTTCGGCTTCGGTTTTCGCCGAAAGCACACGAGCGTAATACTACTTCCTGCTCAGTGTAAACTTTTCTTCACTATTTTGAAAAGTTATGTTAAGTTAAGTGTCATATTAGTTCCGATATTTCTATTACACGAATATATCCGATTCTATCCGATAGTAGCCGAGGTATATTCTAAAAGCTAACAGACTGTACATCTGTATCGAATTTTTAGGCGCGCTCAAGAAAGGAGAGTGACTTAATGGCACTTAGTATTATTTGTTCAGTGACTATAATCACGCCCACCCACACACGAAACCACCCAACATACTCACACACACGTGCACGCGCACACACACACACACATACACCCTCACACATACACCGTCACACACTCACACACACACAGACACGCTGATACACACACACATACATAAATAAGCGCACGCCTGTGACCCGAGGGGATCAATTTGTTCGCGTGATTTCTACTTAATATTGATTCCCTGTCTCTTTTTGTCACAGGGCTACCTTCACGAGTGGAAGCGTGAGATGACCTTCTCCGAGGAAGAACTGTCCGAGGTCTTCAATAACATCGAGGATATCTACACGTTCAACAGGTATAATTCCTTGTTTCTGTACAATAAAGTGTTCTCTATCTATCTATGTGATACTTTTTCCAAGTTTCTTATGCACTTACAATCAGTTTATTGACTGATAACAGTGCAAAAACATAGCTAATAGCTGATAACAGTAGAGTGAAAGACTGGCAGTAATAGTTATCTTATCTAACTTTCTTAAACCTTTGTAAAATTTTCCAACCGGTCACCTTAGTCAAAATTAACCCTTAGTCAAAATTGAGACTGTTCAAAATCGACGCCTAATGTTAAAATATTGACCAACTTGACCAGTCCCCCACTATACAGACTTTAGTGTGAGGGTCACCGCTATTTTTATACTCCTAAAATAAGACAATCAGTTTTACCATTCATAAATAGTAAAAATTTTGATTGGTTTATTTTAATTTTAGTCTGTAAGATTGTATCGTCGATATTCCTAATCCTACAATGGATAAGTTGCTGAAGGAATGGAGATAGATAGAGAACCGTTATTGTAACCAAAAATTAAATTACACCGATATTTCTTTATCTAAAAGAACAAACGGCGGCTTTATCACTAAAAGTGATCTTTTCCAGGCAACCTGATGATGGACTGGACTAATTGTTTGTACACGACTATGTTAATATTCTCTCATTCTCCACATTTTGCACAGTCGCGGACAAATCAGTGCCCCGCCTCCTAAGGAAGGACATGTGTCGTAATTGACAGATCGCAGCGGTATTAGCTCCAGCAGAGATATGCTCCTTGGAGGGTAGACAGAGGGACGGATCCAGGCGAGACCTTGGTCCTTAAGGGGCGCCTTGAGGTTTACTAAGTGTCGCTTAGCAGACAACACATCACAAGTCGTTTTTACTTTCTATACAGGGGAGACAAAAAACTTTTTTATTGCGTTAACAGTTTTCCGTTCCAGTAGAGACTTAAAAAATAATTGCGCGATATAATAATTTCTTGAATAACGGCTGCTGATTAGTTTGAATCCTTGAATCTTATTGGTTCATCGCTCGTGGCCTAGTTGAACCGAGTGATTGGAATCAATCACTTGGATTAAGGAATAACAGGCGCGGTAAGGTGCTGGATGGGGAGCATTCAGCAAACAGAATGTAAATTCTTTACGTTGAAATAAATTGATTTGAATTTTGAATTTGAAAAAAGCACCCGTGATTACCGCTAGTGGCATTTTTTCCGAGCGCTTACGTGCTTAGCAAGGCACGGCAGTTGGTGTCAGGCTATCATATACAAGGCAATCGTTAAGCTTTGTCAGAGGCCTTTTAGGCGGCTTGACAGTAACACTCGTCACTGTCTTACAAACCTCTACCTACCGGGACTTGGCCGCCATGCAGAAAGAGACCCGTGCCCCAGCAGTCCCGACATACAAAGGGTTGATTTCATCATAAGTTCATCTAATTGCCCTTAAAATCTGCACCCAGTGGCATTCATATGTTTAAACTGTCAAATCTCGACTTGAGCGGCGTTGTTAGCTAAACGACGCAGAGCTACCAATAATGGTCTTTTTACACGGCGTTTTTCAAAAATTACTTACCACTATTTCAATCTTGCCCTATACCTTCTTCAGGAAAGAGACTCTTGCCCCTCGGTAGGGACACAATGGGTTGATGATGATGATGATTTCAATCATACAAAGTAGTTTTTGGGAACCACAATCCCACAACCAAGTATCTGGGACTCATGCTGGCTAGTCTTAAGCTGAGTATCCATTTGCGCAGCCTCGTGGCGAGCTGCCTCATCCTGAGCGTGCCGCAGGCTGCGGAAAGTACCTGCGTCTCCACTTGAGCACACATAATATCGTATCGAGCGGCAAGCCTCAACCCGAGCCATGATTTTCTCAATTCCTCATTAACCACCATGGTTGACGCACGTAAAGTCGCTGCAGCATTAGTAGTAATTAGCCACTACAAAACGAAGCAACATAAGAAACGGAAACATCGATGGTGGATTAAGAAAATATATCGTCAGCGAAATGTTCATGCAAAACAATTGTTGTCAGATATGACGTTTGATGGCGTAGAAGAAACTATTAAAAATTTACCAGAATGATCTCTGAAACCTTTGAAGATCTATGTATCAAGCTTGAACCAATAATTGGAAAAAAGATACATCGTTTCGCAAAGCAATCACAACAAAAGAACGACTGGCCATTACCCTGAGGTTTTTAGCCAGTGGTGATTCGTTTGTTAGTTTGCAATGCCTTTTTAGAATGTCAAAGCAATCTATTTCAAAAATTGTTCGCGAAACATGTGATGTCTTGGTAAAAGTGCTCGAAGAATATGTTCAGGTATGTTAAAAATGCTTTATTAATCAAAATTTTAGTAAAGTACAAAGTTACAATAATGACAGAGTAGTAAATTGTTCAGTATGTGTCGATAGACATTGAGTTTTAAATCTCACGGGGAGAGAACTTGTCAGCCAAGAAGTAAAAGTGCTCATAAGCGAACCATTTCGATATGTACACCTCATTACGACCTAGAATAAAAATCATTTTAGAGGTACACTACACACGTGTGTAAAACGAGTATAAAATAAATGACAAGAAATATACAAGTCATTTTCAAAAACCAATGAATTTTTACCTGATTCCGTGACGAGACTTTTTTATGCCGAGATTTTTCCCTCCAAAAATATCCACAAAGAGAAGTAATATTTTTTTTTGCTTCGGAAATGGGTAGTTTTCATTTCCTAGCTTATTATTTTCCAAAAATCTTCTTTCAATTGTTTATTATAATGATGCCGTGAAGTTGGATCCCACAAATGTCGGTGGTTTTCATATAACTTAATTAATTCGATACATTTCTCATTATCCATTTTGCCGAGCACACGTACGTCCGTCTCCACTGAACGCACGCCTCACACTGAGGCGTCTTTGAGCATGGTCATTTACCGACACGATTTGGCTCGCTGCGCGGCCGCCTCGTCTGGTTCAAGTCGCGACAAGCCTTGACTCGCGGCACGGTCTCCACTAGATCTGCCTCGGGTTGAGGCAGCCGCTCGGCCCGAGGCTGCCTCAAATGGATACCCAGCTTAGGTTCTTCGCGGTTTCTAGGTAGTGGGTCCTAAATATTACTAATATTTACCTCTGAGAAGGCCACCAGCAGAGGAGTATTCTTACCAAGGGGGACGGAGGCCAAGATTCATAATGAATAAAATTTCGAATCAAAATTAAAATACAGCTCATACTTGGACGCGTCCTCGCCTCCTAACATTTAAAAACTGGGTATTTATGTTTCTCACGCAATTACGGATGAATGGCTGAGCTAATTTCATGTAATTTAGGACTATAATTGTTGGTATTAAAAATACATAAGATAATTTCATTCCGAATCACACCTGAATAAAGCCACGGGCACATCTTAATCATCGAAATAGAAAAGCAATACAAAAAGCAACGTTGCCATAACGCCGGCAATTAAGATAATTACGTTATACTTTTAATAATACATAACTATGTATGAGCATCGCGAGTCTTAAGAAATAAAAAAAGCAATCGTAGTCACTGCCTTCATCTCTGGGATACATGCGTGAGTTTACAGATCTCGGTTATCGTACATTTTGTTTCATTTAGTCCACTTAGACTGAATTAGTGCTGGTCAAACCTCTGTTGTGGCTCCTGAATAAATAAAAACAAAAAAAAACAATATGTTCATCAAATAATTATGTTTGTGTCAAATAGGCTCAAAATTTAAGTTTTGGGGTGGAGTTTTGGGGTGTTAAGAGTATTCCTTCAGATATAAAATGCCGAAATAAATACTTAACTACTTGTTAGGCTATTGACAAACAAAAAGTGCCATTGCAACTGTTGCATCTCGATATAACACAAAACAAATACGAAAGTCCCCTAAAAACTCAATAGTAATAAAGCTTTCAAGTCCGGCCCTGTACAAACAACCGGAGGGGTATCAAAATAATGGCGGAGGGCCTGTCAGAGTTGCCCAAGAGGGAGTGAGGGTGGACGGATCAGAACAATAGTGTCGATCAGTGAACTCGTGTGTGGGCCCTCTACTACTGATGGTAGTTAGAGCGTGGTAATTTTTTTAGGAAAAAAATATGAAAAGAGTTTGGATACAAAAAGGTTGTCAAGTAAAGAGGTTGCATTCATTTAAAAAATGTTCTGTTTTTACATTTCAGCAAACCTCCGGTATTGAAGAGACTGGCCACGTTATGGGGTATTTTTTTCTTCTGTAAACTCGAAGTAAATCCAGCGTAGAAACGATGAAAACTATTTTATTTTTTATTTTTATATCTTAAAGGTTTCGACATCGAGCTTAATTGGAACGTGTTTCGCAGAAACCAAAGAGTATATAACCACTCAGAAACATTCAAACCACAATAAGTAAATTGCAAGAAAAACGTTCTTTTTTTTGAACATATTACACAGATCTCGTTAGCCCTATACTATAAGTACTATAAGACTTGTTTTACAGGTGCTAACTCGACGATAGATTTATTACAATATATACCTACATACTTAACATATTTTAAACTTTCGCGACTTGTACACATAGAATATTTTCGGGGCTTAATCGCGTAGTAATTTATTGCTATTCTACCTCGACGTTTCGACGACGTTACACGTCGTATTTTACCTCGACGTTTCGACGACGTTACACGTCGAAACGTCGAGGTAAAAAAGCAATAAATTACTACGCGATTAAGCCCCGAAAATATTCTAACTAAATATATACATAGATAACATTCAAGACTCGAGACAAACTAGAAAAGATCGTTTCCTAGTTTTATCCGGCCGGGGATCGAACCCGAGACCTCCCGTTTTACAGTCAGCGTGCTAAACCGCTGCGCCACCGAGGCCGATCTTTTGTTCCATATTTTTGTTTCGACGATTTATATTTGGAATCACTATAATATAAACAGTTCTGAGCAAAAGATGAAAAATAGACAAGGTTATACCTAAACAAGAGCTTTTCTCGCATGTTACGTTGAGAAAGTTACTGTGGGTTCCAATTAATAATAGTGCTGATACTAAAGTACAACAAATAGGGCAGGCAAATAAGAGATACTTACGTTTATATAATAGGTAAATGAAACCTGAAAGCCCACCGTAAAAGATGAACAGTCATTAAATAATGGGGAATAGGCATTAGAAACAAGATGTCTGCGCCATCAGCCTATTTTGAATTTGCCACCATAATGGTCTATGACCATCCGTCGCTACGTCACCGGACTTTTGCGAACCCCGACACTCTACTGAACCGCACCCAACGTCAACATGCCTTTGATTTCATCATTTTATTTTGTTCTACGTTTTAAACGAATTTACTGTAGTTTTCCTAATTAAAAAGAAGTTTTTGTGTACGAAGACTACGAGGTTTTCTTTGTCTCGAAAAGACCCAATATATTGAAGAAGACTTCCAGTGGCCCGCGTGGCCACAAGAAATTTACCTATTTGCGTCAAATATGGTACATTTCAGATGTAATAAACTAGAGTCTCCGTTCAGCTTCATTCTGGTCTTAAATTGTTGTAAAATATCACTTAGAAAGATCTTAATTTACCCTTTATAGCCACTAAGTAAAACTTATAAAAGGATATACCGCGACTAATGCGTGCTTTTAGCAAACGTTAGGTTTTGCACCTAAGGTCCATCCTAACATGAACTCTATCTATATAAATAAAATTCAAAGTCCTGACTGAGTCACTCATCAACGCCCAGCCCTAGGCCGTTGGACCTAGGAAGCTGAAATTCCGCACAGATCTATATAATGTTAGCAAGGAATAAGACCCGTTTTTTTTTAAATTCAACCCCTAAGGGGGAGAAAGGGGTTGCCAAAATTTGTATGGGAGGTATAAAGAATGATGTCTGATTTTCTTGAAACTTAAAATAAATACTCTTCAACACAATTGATTGAACGCGTGTTTCGCCGTTTTTCTAAATTTAATACTTAAGAGAGTGAACGGGGTTGCAAAATTTTACTGAATAACTAAAGTCCACGCGGACGGAGTCGCGTTCAAAAGCTAGTCTACTAATATGTAGTACAAAACCAGGGGTCACAAATGGTTGGTAATAAATGCACGATGCGAAAAATAGGGAGAAAACGTTTGATGATGGTAACATTGAATTACGAATAATGTTTGTGAGGGGTTGAAGTACAGTAACCAGCGGTGCATTTACCAAAGTAGCTATTAACGTGTTAGGCATAAGTGTCAGTATTGAATAAAGTGAATGTATTTCCGGGTATTGCTAACTCTACACGAATTTTTTTGTGTGTTTGGTCCAAGTATCTTGGGGTATTTGCTCGCAGAGTAGGAGAGAGAGAGTGATAGATAGAGAGAGAGAGAGAGATTGAGATAGAGAACACTTTATTACACAACCAGAAAAATAGTACAACCATGAGTTCTTAAATCTAAGTAATGTTATACAATTGGCGGTTTTATCGCTTAGAGCGATCTCTTCCAGATAACCTTTATCGAAAAGAGGGATTTATGTTATTACTAGCTGTGCCCCCCGGTTTATCGATTTTCACATGGGAATAAGATATTTTCCCGCAGTAAACCGTAGCCTATGTGTTAATTCAGGGTGTCAGCTAACTTCATACCAAATTTTACTAAAATAGCTCCAGCCGCTTAGACGTGAAGAAGTAACAAACATACACACTCACAAACTTTCGCCTTTGTAACATTAGAGTGATGTGATACTTTTAGGCATAATTTGTGCTTATATATGACTTGGTCATTGGTCCCAGCAAAACCAGCACCTTTTTGTTTGTTTTTCAAAGATTTGCGATCGATTTTTTTATTACGGGTCGGGGACTCGGGTCCAGAACTGTGCGGTTAGGGAATGCAATATAATTAAGCAAAGTATGTCACAAGTGTTATATATTACTGTTAATGTTTATACGTTTCATGTATGGAGCCCTATAATATAGTTGCCTTATGCTAAGGTGGGCTGGAAGAGATCTCTCTTAGAGATAAATTTGCCCTTGCCACAATTTTTTATGTAATTATCTTTCGTATTTACTGTTTGCAATAAGAATTATATTAAACGGTTGCTTCTTTATTTTTTTGTATTTGTTGGAAAAGCTGCTATACGAGTAAGAACGCGTATTCAGTGAACATGTGTAGTAACCCAAAAGAACGTACCTGTTTTTAAAGTTTTCTTTTCGGTTTCTTAGTTTTTGTGCAATAAAGCGTAACAAACAAATAAACATAAGGCCCTCATTAGACTATGGTTCCAATACTGCAAGTGCTTTCCGATTACAACAGCATTGCAGACGATTACTATTCATAGTTTATAATGACGATTCGATGTACACTGCATAGCTGGTTGATTAACAAGTAGGAAGACTAATTTAAATTTCCCTTGTGGAGTGGAATTGTTGGTATCAACGAGCGGAGTTTTTTTTCCGCTGCCATTATCAATACATTTCTGACGTACATTTTACATTGTATTGACGTTGAAATATTTATTTATTGTTTTAAATCCATTTCATATACCCTACATGCGGTTGGTGCCGGCTGTCATGTAATGGCAGTCGTTAAGCCATGTCAGAGGTCTTATAAGCGGTTTGATAACTTCTGACAGTAAGGCCCGCCACTGCCTTACAATCCTCCACCAACCCGGACTTGGCCCCCGTGGTAGAGTATGGCCTAACCTTCCTGCGATGCAGGAAGAGACCCCCAACAGTGGGGGCATACAAGGGTTGATATCGATCGATCGATACCCTACAAACTCGTATGTTTCTCTTTATATAGGAATCGTTTTGCGAAGGCTCTCTGTATTGTATCCCTTCAAGGTAACTGCCGTAGGGGTAAGAGAAATTTATTTCGCCTTACTTACTCATTACGAAGCCACCATTCCATTAACTCACCATTAAATTGTTTCAACAGTGTAAAGGTACAGTCGGACGCACATCAACCTCAACATCCATGCACTCTATTCTGTTTACGTTACGGGCGACGCAACTAAAATATAAGGACTGGTGTGTGATTGACTGTACGCCCAAATTGAGAAAAGCGAGACTTCAAAACGAGAAATAATTTAAAGAATCTGATGACATAATAACACGGCACGAAGACAGCAACGCTGCAAAAAGCGTGAGAGCTTTTGGAGTAATAAATTCCAAAATTGGGACTCGAGACATCATAATAATACCCCTTTTAGTTGACTTCTGCCCGTGGTCTAAGTAGTACCGTCGATCGCGTCGATAGCAATCAACATTTAAATGCTTGTACTTGGAGTCGATCGATCGATATCAACCCTTGTATGTCCCCACTGTTGGGGCACGGGTCTCTTCCTGCATTGCAGCAAGGTTAGGCCATACTCCACCACGGGGCCAAGTCCAGGTTGGTGGAGGGTTGTAAGACAGTGGCGGATCTTACTGTCAGAAGTTATCAAGCCGCCCGTGAGGCCTCTGACATGGCTTAACGACTGCCATTACATGACAGCCGGCACCAACGGCTTAACGTGCCTTGCGAAGCACGGAAGCGCTCGGAAAAATGCCACTAGCGGTAGGCACAGGACGGTCACCCATCCACTCAAGTGATTGATTCCAATCACTCGGTCCGACTAGGCCACGAGCGCTTCACTTAGAGTCAATTAAATTCAATTCAATCTATTTTAACGTAAAGAATTTACATTCTATTAGCTGAATGTCAATGTACAATCAGTTACGGTAAGGACGGGCGACGTTGCATAAAAAATGTAAAGTTTGATCTGCCGTCGATCGCATTACAGTGATTGGCGCCGTTATTAAAAAAAACGCTGGCTAAAATAGTCTTTGGTGGAGATTTTGCAAGTAAAACGTAACCACAGATTAAATAAATGGCTTCTAAGGAGCGCTTTAGAGGTGTTATTTATAAAAACACATTTTTGTAAAAAAGACCGCTTGTGTCTAAAAGATACAATATTCTTAATAATTCAAGTAGGTGCTCGGGGCTGCAAGTAATGCAAATAACTTCAGCCAGATGTCGCTGCCTGAACGTAATACAGAGAATATTGTAGAGGTTCGAAATTTCACTGATGCTGGTGAGTCGCCCATTACCTCGGAAAGAGCGCTGGCACGGATAGCTAGAGGTCGCAGGTTAGAATCCTGGCATGGGTAGAATTTTTAGCCTTTAAATAGGTTTTTAAAAAAAATGTCCTTAGCACGGGTTAGTGCATTAAAAATAATATTCTTAATGAGAACAAATGAAATTTTGTTTCTCATAAAAGAAGAATTATTTAATGAAATCGGCCAACGTGCTATAGAGATTGAGAACTTGTACAAGAAGGTGACATTTTTTAGAGTCCCTCGTAAAATATTGGCTATCTCCCTGATTAGAAAACAATAAGATATGTAATACAAAAAATGTGTTAAGCATAATCTGTGCAAAAAAGCCTCTTTAACATTAAAAATTATTCGGAAGACAAATATGACTAGTATTAAAATAAATTTAACGGGAACGATGAATGTTGTGTAAAGGATCTACCTAAATATGTACTAATACTTAAAAACTAATGAGAAAACCAGGCACTTACAAAGTCTGTCTTCGTCGACGCCTCTCGACTTGGCAGCCGGCGTCGTTCGGGATGGGTGCACTGGAAGGTTTGGGGATCCCTAGACTTCCCCGTCTATCCCAAGAGCTCTTTCCCCAGAAAGCTACCTACCTTCAGTGCACTTTCACGGCACCACGTTTTCACCAAATGAGAATATTTTGGGCGATCCGTCGCGACAACAAAAACACTGGGATCCGTCTCTGAACTTATTTCGCGAAGTAATAAGTTAACAAAAACTAACAAACTTCTTTGTTAGTTTTTTCTCCACGTAATCTATTAATTGTGAAACATTTTGTTTATTTGGTCAATAAAATTCGTTTGACTTTGACTTAGCCAGTTTAGGTATATTTCAGTAAAATCACCAAAAAAATTTGGGTTTATATCTCATAAATTTTTCTACGCATAAAAACACGTTTTTTTGAAAAAAAAAATTAACTCCAATCTAAGTTGAAGCAAGTTGACCATTACTGCTGAAAATAGTAAAACTAAATATATGGACGAATTAAGAACCTCATCCTTTTCGTAAGTCGGGTAAAAATAATAGCGTTTCACTTGAGAAGTAAGAAAAAAAAATCTTTATGTGAACTACAAATTTAACATGAAAAAAAAAAACGCAAAATACTTTCGGAATTCACCTGAGCATCTGTACAGCCCTTTGACTGGTCACGTAGCGCGCGAGTTTTATGCTCAGGCGCATTGCGGATCGTAAAAGTGCGCAAAAAACAATAGATCTCCTTTAAAGCACCGCACAATGAACGTCATTATGGGCACCAACCTTGGACAGTAATGCCACCCAAGGGTAGCTAGAGGCAACAGTATTTTGAATTTGGATCGCCTGTATTTTTACTACAGCTATTAAAAGTCGCCTGGTTTACTTTCTTTTTTTAACAATAATAAAATAAATTATTGTTAGAGCTCTATAACACCAGCGCGTTTGCCGCGATTACGCGACGTACACGCCGCGATAGCGCAGCGTTATCGCCCTTGACGCCATTTTGTACAATATCGTTCAACAGTCCGCTCTGCCTTATTGAGTCTTATAAATGATAGGATACGTATGTAAGCGGAACTAGTATTGCTTAGGGCAATCGTCGCTGTTGCTATAATTAACTTTGTATCCATTTTTAAAAACCTATTTAGAGGCAAAAAATTTCACCCATGCCGGGATTCGAACCCGCAACCTCTGGCTATCCGTGCCGGCGCTCTACCAATTGAGCCAATGGGCGACTCACGGCATCAGTGAAATTTCGAACCTCTTTACACTATTCTCTGTATTACGTACAGGCAGCGACATCTGACTTAAGCAAATTGCATTACTTACAGCCCCGACCACCCACTTTGCAGTTAGGTTTAAGATCGGAACGATATCACTGTACCCACATGATTATACTATTTTTATTTTTAATGCACTAACCCGTGCTAAGGAACAAATTTAAAAACCTATTTAGAGGCTAAAAATTTCACCCATGCCGGGATTCGACCCCGCAACCTCTGGCTATCCGTGCCAGCGCTCTACCAATTGAGCCAATGGGCGACTCACGGCAGCAGTGAAATTTCGAACCTCTTTACACGATCTTAAACCTAACTGCAAAGTGGGTGGTCGGGGCTGTAAGTAATGCAATTTGCTTAAGTCAGATGTCGCTGCCTGTACGTAATACAGAGAATAGTGTAAAGAGGTTCGAAATTTCACTGATGCCGTGAGTCGCCCATTGGCTCAATTGGTAGAGCGCTGGCACGGATAGCCAGAGGTTGCGGGTTCGAATCCCGGCATGTGTGAAAAAAAAATTTTTAGCCTCTAAATAGGTTTTTAAATTTGTTCCTTAGCACGGGTTAGTGCATTAAAAATAAAAATAGTATAATTTGTATCCATTACAAAGTTTTTTATGACTAAAATTCGAAATCGTTATATGGGATAAATAGCTAACTAGCTCTCTGCCTATCGATTACTTTATAATTATACTTCCCAGATTTGTCGTTAACTTGCATCTGCTTTAGTTTCCTGCGTCTTCGTAGTAACAAACCCTGCAGCGGTGTTCGTCAGATCAATCCATTTTGCTACTGAGTATCCAAAATGCTGATCGCACGCTGCGAGCACGTCGCGTCGTCGCTGTGCAACCCTCGCTTTCAAATCGTCGCTAGTTAGCGATTTGCAAACGATTAATTCTTTAATTAACACTAGTGTGATAGGTACGAGTATGGTTACTTCAGAAGCTTTTGCTTCAGCATATTATTTTGGATTAATGTAAAGATATCTTCAGAACTTTGTTGTAGTGTTGTCAAATCTTGAATTGAATTCAAGACATGGGCCAACCGTGTGACAGTCCTCAACTCATTTGGAAAATTCATTGTCACTGATGTGAACACAGTATATCAACCCTGGCATGTCCCCACTGCTGGGTCACGAGTCTCTTCCTGCATCGCAGGAAGGTTAGGCCATACTCCACCACGGGGGCCAAGTCCGGGGTGGTGGAGGATTATAAGACATTGGCGGGCTTGACTGCAGAAGTTATCTAGCCGCCCATAAGGGCTCTGACATGGGTTAACAACTGTCATTATATGACAGCCGGCACCAATGGCTTAACGTGCCTTGCGAAGCACGGAAGCATAGTAGTATATTAAGTGAAAAAAGATGCTTCTGCCGATAAGGGATTCTCTATACAGTAAGTACGCTATAAAATACCAAGTATACACTTGAGTGTAAGAAAAACATGCTGAGCAGTTAAATCGACTCCAATGTCTGGAATCAAAGCAAAGCGTTATGTCAGCTGTATCGCAGTTCAATGCCCTTCTAAATATAACTCCGGCCACTATTTCAAATGTAAACCAAAACCAAACCAAAAGCGCTCGAAGGCAGGGAAGTTCTTATGAAAATTTGTGTAACGCACTGCGTTTCAAATTTTGACTTAGACCTGAGATTTCCGCACTTGGGACCATTGCACGTAGCAAGCGCTGAGGTATGTTAACACTTCGGACACTAGGGTTGCCTCACGATGTTTTCCTTCACAGTTAGCGAGTGATATTGCTATAATTTCACAAATAATGTACACAGCTACAAAACATAGTTTTTGGTACCCGCTTAGAACCCGCGACCTCCCGATTGACAAGCCGGCATTTTACCGCTCCGCTACCACCTCTCTGAATTTTGACATTTCACGCAGGCGAATTTTACACGCATGAATGTAGGTTAGCTGGAAGGAAGTACTGTCTAGTATTAAGTTCGCCTTTGTACACAATAGTTTATTATTGAAAAAAATTTAAAAATGTTTTCAATTCGACACAATTGCAGTCGACGTATACTAAGAGTTACTTCCTCAAACTCTAATCACTTCAGGTACCTACTTACTTTACAGAACACGTCGTCTTAGATAACAAACTTTGTTTTTACGTAGTAATTGAGATTATGCTTATTTTAGGTCGTTACTACAGAAAGTCATCTAGAATGAGCCATTCAATACTTAGGTACATGTTAAGTGGACCGATTCCTTTTGATAAATACGACCGTTGTATCCTTGTCAAATATATTTTGTTAATCCTTAGTTGTTGGCACTGTAGATCCATAATTTGTAGCTTGAAAAAGCATTTGATCGTGCGACACATTTATTCCGCATTCATCTAGCTTTCACCCGGCGGATATCCGCCGTTTGAATGTCTTTGACTGCCAGAGGCGTGAATGGTTATTATAAAATGTGGTAGGGTATAAAAAGAATAGTTTATTTGATGTACGCGGACTTAAACGTATTGAAAATTGAGGATGTTGCCTTAAAAGGATTACAAATCAAACTATTTGAAGGCACTAGTAATCTGTCGCTTCACTTGGATGTTCTTATTCGTGTATTTGCTATAGATCTGTAATACATTACAGGTTTTGGAAAGTCAGTGCTAAAGATTGTTAAGAAAACCCGGTAGTCGATGGGTAATAATACCAAATTTGCGAGGCCAAGCGAGATGCTGGTATAACTTCTTGTCAGCTTCTTTATGTATGAAGACTTAATAATTACCTGCCGTGCTATTCACTAGCCCCGTTCGCTAGTGAGTTCGATCGAATTCGTATTCAGTAATTTAAGCTACCCCAGCGCTACGGCGGTGAAGTGAACTAGTTGTGCAGGTGGGATATTGACCCTTATTTCTATGAAGTTACGTTTAAAACAAAGGGAGTTTGAATCTCGACTCTATTACATCTGTCAAATAACCCTTACGCGGACAACGGCAAAATAATTACTAAAATAATTTTTCCCGAGGGTAGTAAACTGACAGTTAATGCTTTCAAAAAGAGCCTGTCACCTCAGTCATCCGAGACCACGGCACCTGGAAAAGTGCCAAAACGTCGGAAAAATGTAATAAACGAGTAAAATCCGTATAACAACAGTTTTGATTAGAATATGATCTTTTTTTCAAAAATATTTGTCAATAAACAGGTAGTCAGAGTGCTTTAATTTTCGCTCTCGGCACCGCTCGCAAACTCTAGGATTTATGCAAATTCAATCGAAAAATTTTACTGACTTCCACTATTCGTTAGTCTTTTTTTGAAGTCGATTTATCTAATTTTGCATTTTCAGCTTATGCAAGTTATTAGTTTCGGATATTAACCCAAAAACCCCAGGGTAAAGGCGAAAATATTATTAATATTAACCATTGATAATCCTACTATAATAAGGCCGCAAATTGTAGTGTACTATGTTATTATTTAAGTCTCTTATGTAATTCTTGGTGAACATGGGATAAAGAATATTCTGTCTATTTCTATATAATATTGCATATGTCAATGTTTTTCAAGTAGTTTAGATGATTGTTAGTACTCAATTAGACAATAATGGCTGATTGGAATTACATGAATCTTGTACAGATAGACGAAGCTCTGAATTGAGACAAAGGCAACTTGATATCCCGCCAACGCGGTCTGAACTAATCCTGCGCAGGTGAAGTCGCGGGCACCAGCTAATTTACCATATTGGCATTGGCAAGAAGTTCGTGTACCCATGAAAGGGTTAATTCGATCGTGAGCTCACATCACCATTCACATCACACTCACTTGTGCGTGACGTTTAATTCGTATTCAGAAGCAAAATACGCAAAAGTCACAAGTGATGTTGCCATGGGTTACCTATTAGGGATGGAACACCAATGTTTGTCAGTCGAAAAGTCACATTATTATTTTGTTCAGCTTAATTAGCCAAACGCTGCCAAATATTTCTTACAAATAAATCGTTCTGCTACATTTTTTTAAAGTCTAGGCGTTTTCTAGTTTTCGAGTCTACGTCTTGTGGAAAAAATATGTTATATTGTTGACCTAAGAGTACCCACCGGCGAAGCTTTCTTCTTCTACAGATAAACAAAGGTAACCGCAAAAATGTATTTTAAATATTTCTAACCGAGACATTGGCTTAAATTTATCACACTTATGTATGATTTATCAATTGTATAGGCAGTACAAAATGCTTGAAATACGTTGTAACAAATTTCACATTGTGCATATAACCTTCCCTGCTTAAAAAAATCACGAAATTTTATTCCAGTTTGAAGCTCAATCAGCTATTTGAAGGCTCCTGACACCAACATACTCAGGTGCTCCATCAGAGGTAATGATCGCTATTAAGATATGTGCGGAAATGTGATTGGGACAATATGGCACGGCTAGCTCTACATTGATTTTGCACGATGTACATAAAGGGGATCTGAGAAAACCACAAAATCTGCAACGTTTGTTTGCTTACTTCAAATTCAATGGTAGTAACGAAGAACCTTGCCTCAGCAAACGTGATTTGGTACATTAATTCTTGGCCCTGCCATCAAAATGACATCTTGCAATCAAGATGAAACTAGTAGAAATACTAGTTTCCTATTGATATAAAAGTTATAACATTCTTAGATTGTTCTACAAATGTTTTTATTTTAATGATGAGTCCTTGATGTTGTATTAGTAAACACATTTTGCGCAACAAATAATTGGTAGTTATCTTATCATCCATAAATCTTTTCCAGACTTCTGATGCCGACTGAAATATTTCAAGGATTGCTACTTCACTGAGAGATGTCTCACATGATAGCCATGTGTTTAACAAAAACCCTATAAGGCACCATCTCATCAATGTGCTGAGCTCTGTAAAAAGCGAGGCTTCACTGGGTAAACAATTAGCTAAATCTATTGCAATTTATATATTTTAACAGTCTATACTTTTATTGCACTACTTCTGAATTAAATCTGTATTTTCTAGGTGACTCACGCTATACTCCGAGAGAGCATAGATAATGACAACTCTGGTTGAGGATACTCCAGCCCTCGGTAGAAGAATTAAACTAAAAAGCAATGCATAGCATGTAACAGTTTTAAGGAATGGTCCCCACCATTCCCTAGATGTCAATAATCGAGAATTACAAAAAGAAATGAAGATTGTGCATCATCTCGAGATTAAGGTGGAATAATAAAAATAACGTAGCACTGTTTTTAACCTGTTTTAGCAAAATGGTGTTTTAGACAATAATCCATGAATCTAGACGGTGAATTTTAAAAATAATTATTAAGTTACTGTTACTTTAGAAATGCCACATATTTTTACACGAAATTTCTGGAAGATTTATTTAAATTGGTTGATTTAAATTTGAAATAAATATTTTTTACTATAAATAAACAATAAAAAATGTAGTCTGTACATTTATTAAATAAAACGAATTGATTATTCAAATTATTGTTTTAAGTCACCAACATTATACTCATTAATTACCTGCAACAAGCAAGGTACGTAGGTAGGTATAATCCACAGCACATTAAAGTCATTAAATCCAGACTGCATGTCGACCTTTACACGTATCATTCTGTACAGTTGGGTACAAATCGAAAATACTCGTAGGTAGTACCTATATGGTAACACTATTATATGCCAATGACAAAATTCAAATTTGGGCACAACCTCTATGATCTGAGGGCACAACCCTGTATTTTAGGACCACCACCAACATGATACATTTTTGTTATTTATTTGGTCAAAGTAGTTTGTGATAAGTGACATCTACAAAAAAACATTTAAAATCATTACCATTATTTTATTATGCTAATGCATAGAAATATTTTAACTATTAAGTGCCAATTCCTCTTTACTTGCTACTAGATTGAAGCCAAGGTCGATAACACTATCAGGCATCAAAAGTTATAATTCATTCTAGTAAAAGAACTAGTTTTAGTATAACGAAATAAACTAATTTAAAAACGTCTCTTTAAATATGAAACTATAAAATTATAACTTACTATTTGACCCCCGAAAACATCTTGACGACCTCTGTGGCGTAGCGGTGGCGCAACTGCCTACCATGCAAAAGGTCTCGGGTTCGAATTCCGGTTGGAGACAAAAAAACTCCAGGTCTTGGATGTTTACATGTTTGTGATGTCGTTGTTTCTGGTTCCCACGACACATGGTATCCGAGTGTGGGATCAGAAGAAATGTAAGTTTACAGGAATAATTGAGTTATTGGTACATATATTTTATCTGTCTAGTATTTTCCTCCGGACATTCAAGCATATAATATAATTTTTAATAACAATTTACTGTTTTTGACTTTTATTATTTTATTAATAATTATTTAATTTAATATTGTAATTCTATTAAATTTTTTACATTTCCCTTTTGATGACATGTATTATTGTGATCTCGTACTCCTGGACTATCCTTGCCTCAGTACAAATTATTTAAGATAATATGTTGACATTTGATATAAAATTGTTTAATAATTCATTATACTATTTTTATTTTTAATGCACTAACCCGTGCTAAGGACAATTTTAAAAACCTATTTAGAGGCTAAAAATTCCACCCATACCGGGATTCAAACCCGCGACCTCTGGCTATCCGTGCCAGCGGTCTTTCCAACTGAGCTAATGGGCGACTCACCGGCATCAGTGAAATTTTGAACTTCTTTACATTATTCTCTGTATTACGTACAGGCAGCGACATCTGGCTTAAGTAAATTGCATCACTTACTCGCGGATTCGAATACCGGCATGGGTGGAATTTTTAGCCTCTAAATAGGTTTTTAAAATTGTCCTTAGCACGGGTTAGTGCATTAAAAATAAAAATTGTATAATCATGTGGGTACAGTGATATCATTTCGATGTAAAAACCTAACTGCAAAGTAGGTAGTCGGGGCTGTAAGTGATGCAATTTACTTAAGCCAGATGTCGCTACCTGTACGTAGGTAGCAAGATGAAGTCTGCGTCGAAAAAATGACGTTCTGGGCAAGTCATTTTAGGGTCGGTACTTTTTCCGTCCAATTAGTACGTCAATAGTACGTTAGAATAGCGTCCGTTCTACATTGGGCGTCATAGTACGTCAGGGGTACGTTGATGTGTGGTCACATGAGCGTCGAAGTGAGGTCCCATGCTGGTCGTGCTTGTGACGTCTTAGGAACGACTTTTCAGTGTCATTCAGAAGTCAGAATCTTTGTAAAATACTACTAGTATCTTCTTTTATTAGGTGTGTACTACGAAATTAAATAGGGATCTCAATTATCATCCACGTAAAAGTATACTAACCTCTCATCTGTGCGGCCCGACCGTTAGTTAATTAGACCTGAGATGTTCGCACTTAGCCTCATAATTGGGCCATTGTACGTAGCAAGCGCTGAGGTATAACACTTCAGACACTAGGGTTTCCTTACGATGTTTTCCTTCACCGTCGGCGAGTGGTATTGCTACTATAATTTCACAAATGTACATAACTTAGAAAACAAAGTCATTGGTACATGCCAATGACTTTGGGTTGGAAACCACGACCTCCCGATTGAGAGGCCGGCGTTCTACACCGCTCCGCTATCACCGCCCTTTCACTGATGAAACACTGATTTCACGTTTCATAACGGTCGGCGTTATGAAACGTGAAATCAGTTTTTTTTGAACGCAGTTAACAACACTTGACACGGATAGCCAGAGGTTGCGGGTTCGAATCCCGGCATGGGTGAAATTTTTAGCCTCTAAATAGGTTTTTAAACACTTATAAAAAGAACGAATCCTTAGAGCTAAACAAAAATACGTTCCGTTTTTTTATTTCGAACTTAAAATGGGAGCTTCAAATCAAGTTTAAAAGTTGATTTGATAGGTATTACATATTCCATTCCCAACACATAAGTATTATAATTACACCTATTGAACACCTACGATCATTAATAATTACAATAATATTAAAACAATCCATTTGTTGCGCTTCCAAACAATCCAAGTGCATTAGCCACAATTCGGAACGCGCGAACTGAGTGATACAGACAGGCAATATTAAAAATTCTTCTTTAACGTGCGCGCGTGCTCAAAGAAATGTAGGTTAGGTACGCTTAATTTTGTGAAAAAGATGGTGGTGCAGTATATTGAGTGATTGTAAGAAAAATTGGCTCACACCTAGACGCTGTGAAGTATATTGACCAGTCCAAGGGAGCGAAGAATACGATCGGCTACTGCTACTACCAGATCACGGATGATATTTATATTGAAGATTTAGTGCTCAAATGGTGATTTTCAAGACTAGTATGTACCTATGAGTTTTTTTCTAAATACATGGCATAATGTTGGTACGAAGTTCTCGGTGCGCGTCTCCGACTCGCATTTGGTCGGTTTTTTATGATTTTCATAACGTAATTTGATTTAATACAATTAAAATATGGTTTAGTACTATTTACTTAAATTTTGTTTTATTTTACAGCCCTCGTCTCTCAATCGGGAAGATAAGTAGGAATGCGTATGTCAATATAAGGTTGTGATAGAAATGTGACGTCTTTAGAACTTCATAAGGGCTGGTACTTAAGTATTTCTCGACGTCTTACTGACGTCTTGTGATACTACATAAGAAGTACGATGCACGGCATACATATGACGTCACTTGCACGTCATATGGTGTCGTATCTCCGAGATCTTCAATTGACCTCGTAAGGCTGTGACAAATTCACGTCATCTGAGGGTTACCCCGACGTCGTAAAATGACGTCTTTTACGTCGAAGATGACTGTATATGGACGTCAAAATGACGTGGAAATGCTACCTGATAATACAGAGAATAATGTAAAGAGGTTCGAAATTTCACTGATGCCGATGAGTCGCCCAGTAGCTCAGTTGGAAAGAGCGCTGGCACGGATAGCCAGAGGTCGCGGGTCCGAATCCCGGCATGGGTGGAATTTTTAGCCTCTAAATAGGTTTTTAATAATTCATGTTTATAAAATTACTCAATATCTGTTTACTTTGAGTACCTACACAAAGTTTATCCAGATTGAATATATTTATTTATATTCTTTTTAAGGCACTAACCTGTGCTAAGGACAATTTAATAAAACTATTTATTTAGAAGCTTAAAATTCCACCCATGCCAGGACCTCTGTCTAACCGTGCCAGCGCCCTCCTGATAAACTGAGCTTATTATTCCGGTATTTACACTATTTCATTCGGTACGATAGCAGTTATGACTACCATACCTCAGCTCTCTTAGCGCTGCATGCCGCTCACACCGGGTACCGGCAGAATACCAGCGCTGAAGTTCTTCCTGAACTTTCAGCACATGATGAGTCGGAGCCCATTCACATTTGCCACACCTAGGTTGATCACTCCCAGTCCATTACATTGCCTAGGTACACTACAGTACCGTGTATGACTTTTCTTCTGAGTTTTTTTGCTTTTTATGTATGCTAATGTTTTATTATTGCTTTGGACTGGTATTTGGTTTTGTATTGCTATGCATTGTAAACGTGTGTGTCTTATGTGAATAAATGTTTTATCTATCTATTTATCTATCTAAAGTACAAAGTACTGCCGGAGGTCGTGGGTTTGTTTGGATGTACATTTGAACAAATACATAGCCTCAGTATCAGTGTATTTACATCTTTGTCACCTAGCTGGTTTACCTAAACCTACTTCGTAATATCACAAACATAAGGCCACGCCGCTCGTGGCCTAGGCGAACCGAATGATTGGAATCAATCACTTGACTTAAGCAACAACAGGCGCAGTCAGGTGCTGGATGGGTGACCGTATCGTGACTACTGCTTGTGATATTTTTTCCGAGCGCTTCCGTGCTTCGCAAGGCATACGAAGCCGATAGCGCCGGCTGTCGCGCAATGGAAGTCGTTAAGCCATGTCAGAGGCTTTAGTTACTTTATCCTGTTTTCTCTGCACTCAGCCTCATAGTTGGGCCATTGTGAGATCACTCCAGCCAGCCAATCTTTTTTCAGAAAGCCAGCAGTGCACCCAGGTCACTGCTGGCCTCCCGAAGGATCCCAGCTTTCCTATTATCGATGTTCGTTGCACTTCCACGCTCACTCAGTGAATAAACACGTCGCGGGTAGTTCGTCTTCCTTGAGGCATAGTCGACATAACGGGATGTCGGTCAGTCCCATAGCGTGGAGGTGTTTATTCAGTGTTCAATGGCTCGTTATAAGTGCCATAGCTTTGCGCAGATCGCTGCATGTGAGGCGTTTCGATATTGTTGGTAGGGCCTCTCTGGCTTGTTTGCATTTCGTTTCTGTTTTCCATAGTTCAGCATGATGGGTTTCTGTTTGCAATCTTAATGTCGGAGGCCTTATGGGCTGCTTGATAACTTAAGGCCCGCCTCTGTCTTATAATCCTCCACTAACTCAGGCTTGGCCCCGTGGTGGAGTGTGACCTAACCTTAAGAGACCCGTGCTACAGCGTGTGGACATACAAAGGGTTGATATAAAAAAAGGGCACCTCTGTATCCCAGAGGGGTGAGCAGATGCAGGGACTGCCAGTTGCTATTATACGATCCTGGTTAATTACTATCACTTCATCGCCATTTATTAGTCGTTGCATGCGAGACGGTTTTGGGTACGTTTTATCCTGCCCTTTGCTAACACGTCCCCTATTCGACCAAATACGGGTCGAAGTATGTTCGCCTGGAGCGTTTCTTACCAGTCATTCCACTCACATTCGCCATTCCACCCACATTATATTTATTTTTTCTTACTTCATAATAATTATTGTTCTTAAAATATACAGTATATGATATATCCCACTGTAGAGCACAGGTCTTCTTTCAGAAAGAATATAGGCTTGATCACCACGCGTGCCCACCTCAGATATGCGAACAGCGAGTTATATGAACATATCAGCCAGTCAGGTTTCTTTACGATGTTATCATTCACAATTAGCGAGTGGTATTTCTACTTGAACTTCACAAATGTGCCTGAGATACATAACATTACTATAATAATACTGGTTTCAACAAAAAATAATGAGTTATCTTCTACAATATGGGATTCGATCGTGAGTTCACCTAAAGGAGAGTAACTTTTGATTTTGACAGATGTAATCGAATTCATGTGCGAGTTCATGATCGAAGTGAGCTGCGAATCGAACCTTCAGAATACCAATTTCATTGACATTTGTAGTTCTCTTCACCGCCGTAGCGCCAGTGTAGAATTAAGTCTTGATTTAAAAGCAAACTATTCGTTTGTGTGTGTGTGAAGTGTGACCAGATGCTGGCCGGAAAATATTGACAAAGTTTGGAAAAACTGGGTCTAACCATGAGTAAAAATATGAAAAAAATACGTTCAATGCGTAAGTACGTTCATATAACACTTTCTATTTAACATTACATCGAGTGCAAATTACTGTGTCAATGTTTTTATCTGTAAATAGAAAAAAATAAATAAAGAAACGGTAGTCTACTTGAACACACACTCAGTGTTTTCGTGCTAACCACCCAAATTATGAAGATGTCATATTTAAACGCTCCGAAACGCTAAAATATAAAACGAAACAAAAGTGCCAAGAAATGTGTTTTTTAAGATTTCTGTTTTTGATTTACCTACGGCGAAAGCATGTAACAAATTAATAATACAATTCGGCTATGTGCGAAATCCCCCACTAAATAGTTTACTGAAATAAAAAAACGCAGAATAGATTAATACGTCTCTCTTTGTGTTCGAGTCTGACTCGCGCTTTGCTAGATTTTATCTATATATTATATTATAGAACTACATAACATATTGTATGAAGGCGAACATAGAGAAGCTGTTAATAGTGACTTATACATGTTCTCTTTACAGTTCCATCGACGGCTTGAAATTCGTAAATGAGTGAGTCAACTTGTTAAATGAATCATTTACAAAATGATAAAAAGTAAGACGTCATGATTGTGCAACATCAAAGAGTGGACCGTCGTTAAAACCGCGGAAGAGCTATTCAGAATTGCACGGAACAGAGAACGCTGTAAAGAACTTACTACCAACCTTAAGTAATGAAGAAGCACTTTAAGAAGAAGAAGAAAATCCACGGCAACTAAACCCGGTCACCAAACTACTTGCTAATGTATGTTAATAAGACGCACATATAAAGCGTCTAATAAACAATGTTATTAACGGTGTGATATTAGTAGCTTGTCGATCACACGCAAAATACTAAAGATAATATGCTTTTGGATTTTTTCAAAGCTGTCGAAACTGTCTCTGTTCCCATTCTGCTGGATAAACAAGAAACCATTGGAATCGGAGAGTTGCCCTTTCAAGGCAATGTAAATGAGCGACAAGTTAGGATTGGTGACTACACGTATGATATAGGCGTATGGCGTGCTCCCCAGACTTCCGTGTTATGTCTTGAAAGAGCTTACAGAGCAGTGATAAAAGTAATACTTAGTAGTTCAGCCAGATACTCGATTACACTTTTATATTGAGACTTGATTTATTTCCTCACAAAATTATTGAACAGAAACAACACATCTATGACCTACGTTCCCCTAGTACTTAAGAATCGACAGAGTATACCAAACGTTAGCTCATAGAACCAAACTTTCCCGGTGTCATTTTTATGTAGTAGGTTCATACACTTTTAATAAATAAAATAACGTAAAGCCCAAACAACAAAATAGTTCCTTCGTCTTAACTATTAAATAACGGAAAATCTACTAAAACCCATACAGTAAAACCTAGCCCACAAATAAAGTTATCGTACCTCATCTTTCTCTTCTCATTTGTTTCAATTAATTTTTCCTATACCTACAGACATACATAGCACGAACACTCCCCGTTCACACAAACACAACACACATACGAAATTACCCCCCCCCCCTCTTTCCCTCATACTTGCTACTTTACACACGTTTACTTACCGTCCATTACACTGCACCTATCGATTTTTTGCTAAGGTTAAAATAAGATAAGAATATTGTTAATTTTATTCATTTATAATTTCTAATTATGTACAACTTATTGTGTAACCTTTAAATGCATGTCCTAATTATACAGTGTATATTATTATTTGAAATCTAATGGTAGTTGGCGTTGACGTCTGAGATACAGTGTTTAACATTAGTTCAGATGTCATGATTTTTTTTTGTAATGTACGCACTAGTAGGCTCGATATTATTGTGTAAGGAATGTATTGCCTATATTTTTAAAGAATAAAAATTACTGAATTACTGAACTACCTGAAAGCAAATAAATCAGTAATCGTGGCATTTTGATTTTACTCGTATGGTAGCCCCACGAGAATTGCTTCTTATGCCAGCGACTTGGATACACTGTATACTGCCAATTATATAATCGTTTTTATACATTTCAATAGATTTAGGCTAGTAAATACTTAGACTGTACAATTTTAGACAGCGCAACATGTTTGTAAGATTTTTATATAGCATCGTTTTGCCAAAACATGCGAAACAAATTATAGGCTACGACTTCGACTGAAATAATATTAGTGTCAACCCCTATGCAAGGAATGTCATATTTTCGGGTTCTGAAGGTCAAATTAAGGTGACTCATAAGTGAGTGTGAGGTGAACGACGAGGTGACCGACGAAGTGACCGACGAAGTGACCATCGAAGTGATCAACGAACTTACTGAATCGACATGCTGTAAAGCGCGATCTTAAGTAAGGAGTATCAACGATGAAATGGATGAATAATAAAATAACAAATTTTACGAGTATTCCTTGCATATACTTTACATGATTCAAAGTAACAAATTAAACATTGGTGTCGTTTAAACAATATTACAAATATTCAGTATTATTTATTACACGGACACTGTGACTATACTTAGTTAGTTGTATCAAATAACTTAAATTAATAATTTCCACACAACACAATTACTTGAAATAAATATTGTTCTAAATTGGTGTCCAATTGTAAATTAAAAGGCACAAACAAAACAATGGTGTCCATTTCAAAATAGAGATTGTTGTAGAAATGGTTTCCGGTGTACAGTGTTTTTTTTTAATTTCGTAGCTTTGCTTTGTGCTTTAAATTCTTTTTTTAAACTCCGATCTAGCTGTAACAAAGAAACTGCAGCCAGTCAACAAAACTTAAATTATTAAACTGAGTTTGCAACAAGTTAGCGTTAACATCTCAGTACTAAGCTATTACAACACTTCCACAACTAAACATCCTATTCATATACAAGCAGAAGTGGCAGGCCTAAAACAGTACCTCGTGGCATCCCACAGCCGAGGCAATAAAGTTAGCGCACTCATCCGAAAAGAACAGAAGATTTATCAGAAATTTTAATGCACGTTCCCTTTCGTACGTCCTTATTTTTACCCGACTGCGGCGGAGCCCAAAAGGGGGGAATGTGTTTGGCTCGTGTACATGTCTGATTTCATGTTCCTTCATAACTCTTTAACCAACAATCAGGTTTTGACAAATAAGATCTCAATCGATTCGTTGTTTTTGTGCAAGTGGCATAGGAATTTAGTACATAAATTAAGTAGGAATCCAACAAAATTTAAAATCACTAAAAGGTTGAAAACGAAAAACTGAAATGAAAACCAGACATCGGAGCATTAAGAATTTACTAACCAATGTTACTCATTGCAATGTAGCTAATGCGCGGCAGTGGCATTATTGTTTGTTTTTATTTCAGTCTTTTCACACTTTCTTTGTTGAATTTATTTCAGACACTCTCGTGAATGCTCCATTATGTGGTAGTGTGACTGCAAACATATGTTATCTACTCAGCACATCTTGATCAGGCAGAAGCCTCAGAATAGCGCAGTTTCTATGCTACTTTGAATAAAACCTTTCCATTTAATTTCATTCCATTCCATTTCATTTCACATACAATTTTCATGCAATGACCCCACTGTTCTTTCGTTGAGTTTTTGCTCTACGCTACCGCGTATCAGGTTTAACAGGCCATGAAATAGGATCTTTAAATCTGCGGTCACCTCCGTCCGACGCTTGGTTTAGTTAGACGTTAGTTTAATGCTGTGTTCGAGGTGTTTTATGCTACTGCGCGGTGTAAGAATTTCTCTTGCGGCTACGAGAGATAAAGTATCTGATCTTGCAAGTCTGGATTAAAATTGCTAATGTTGAGTTTTGTGCTTACAACAAAAACCAGACTACGATAGCACAGGCAGCATTTATACGTACACTATTGATTAGTGGATGGATTATGGATCGCCCGTAGCCCCGGCTGCCTGAGTGATCTTAAACGATCACGAAGGTTAAGCAACACAGGGCGCGTTCAGTGCATGGATGGGTAAACCGTCTATGACTAACGCTAGTGGTATTTTTCCGAGCGGTTCCGTGCTTCGCAAGGCACGTTAAGTAGTTGGTGCCGGCTGCCGTCGATAGATGACAGTCGTTAAGCCAAGTCAGAGGCCTTCGCGCGGCTTGAAAACTTCTGACAGTAAGACCAGCCACTAGTCTTGCAATCCTCTACCAATCCGGACTTGGCTTCCATGGTGGAGTATGGCCTATACCTTTCTCAGGGAAGAGACCCGTGCCCCTCTGTGGGAACATAATGGGTTGATGATGATGTGATTAGTCTTGAGATGAGATGATTAGATTAGTGACGTGTGTCACTCACTTACTTTTCCAACGTTAATGCCTACTAATCATATCACATGATCACATCACACTATATTATATTAATATAATATAATAAAGGCGAAATTTTGTGAGTGTGTATGTTTGTTACTTCTTCACGTATAAACGGCTGGAGCGATTTTAATAAAATTTGGTACGGATCTCTTATTTCCTCCAGCAACTTTCCGTCGTAAGGTTGTTAGGAAGAAATTGCTTTTAGCAATAAGGCCGCCAATTGTACTTTGTATCTTTACATGTTTTATAATATGTGCTCTGGTGTACAATAAAGAATATTCTTATCTTATCTTATCTTACGGAGTTAGGCGACACCCTGGATTAACACAGGCTACGTTTTACTGCGGGAAAATATATTGTACTTTTAATAAACTATTATTTTCCCTAATAAACCGCGGGTAACACCGCGGGGCACAGCTAGTATTATAAACGCGAAAGTTTGTTATGGAAGGATTTTGGAAGGAAGGTTTGTTACTTTTTCACGTAAAAACTACTTAATGGATTTTAATGAACCTTTACAATAATATAGCTTATACATCAGAATAACACATAGGTTACAATTTAAAAAAATATTGTGCTATTTGTCCCAAATTTTAAGTGTCAAGTACGTAGGAAAAAATCTACCCGATATTCCTGCGCAGACGAAGTCGCGGGCACCAGCTATTATACAATACTAGCTGGCCGAGCGAACTTCATACCGCCTAACAGTCGATTCTTAATTTTATTTGTTTTTTCTCTCCGTAAGAACCATCCTTATACTTCAATTAATATTCTAAGAAAAGAATTAGAAATCGGTTCAGCTGCTCTCGAGATATGCGCTTACCAATACATTTAGCGATTAATTTTTATATTATAGATATAACAATCACAACTCTCGCACTGGTCCTTCGAGCCGGATTGCCCGGGGTAGGGTCCGGGGACTAATGCAAACAATACCATTATGGTAATAATACCATTATGGTATTATTTCGTCGTCTATCCTCTCTATTCTAAGTTAAGTTACATAACGACAACGACGGCACAAACATGTAAACATCCAAGACCTGGGCTTTTTTTCCCAGCCGGGGTTCGAACCCGGAACCTCTTGCATGGTAGGCAGATGCGCTACCGCTACGCCACAGAGGTCGTCAAAGTCTATTTTTTAAGAGTTCCCCGGGTGAATACTAATATTACCGTGTAAATACTTTTCCTCTGAGGGCCGCTCGGTCGTAGTGTAAATGACAGTATCGATTTGTTTTGCGATACCATAAGTAGCTTACGTAAATCCGTTACCTCGGACTTCTACAATAATTCCTTGTAATCAATCCCCGATAAAATGTATTCCTTACTGGAAATACATTGATCGAGACCATACAATATGTAGTGTGTGTGTATTTGTTTCGTTTTATAGTGAGCGAAAGTTTCTTCTAAAATATTTCTTTAAGTGAAAACTTGTTATTGGCTCTCAGTATTTTGTTCATACTCGTAGCCGTAAGTTTTCCCACTATGATAAAATAAAATATCAAATTATCAGCAAACATAAGTATGTTTTGTTGAAGTGTTTTTATTGACGTAGGAAACGTAAGTGAGTGAGACCACTACAGGGGACCTATGCCCTATTGCAGAGAGAGTATAGGCTTGATCCCACGCTGTGCCCACCGAGGATTAGCAATCTCAAGTGGCTCTTCAGACAACCGACTCAATTGAATCGTCCCAAATAGTTCTGTATATTGCTACAGTTGTATCTACACCAGGTTTACATAAATTTCCGATAGTACTCTGCTCAACAGGCACGGTGAGGTGCAGGAAGGGTGACTGTCTTACAATCCTCCACCAACCCGGACTTGGCCCCCATGGCTCAACCTTCCTACGATGCAGGAAGAGACCCGTGCCCCAGCAGTGGGGACATCTAAGGGTTAATATTGAATGTCGAGTGCTCTGCTCCTATCTTAACCGCACCAAATGCTGAATGATACCAATCATTGATCTTTCAAATTCCATACTTTTTGCTGTAGCAAGCGTCAGGATTCCGAAAGGATCTAAAAGGCGCATTAAGCGCATAATTAGGTCTCAGAGGTTCAATTATATAAGTATTCAGCTGCCAAATGTATACATATTTTGACACTTTGTAGTCGTCTAAATGCTTGACTTGATAGAGTGGAATTTTACATAATAGAAGGGCTGGTAGTTATTAAAAAAATACCGTTTTCTTGGTCGATTCCTTGCTTGCCTTAGCCATCTCAGTGAATGATCGTGTAGGCAAACGTTTCCTAATCCTTAAGGCAATTAAGGATTATTTGGAGGACAAAGATATTTGGTATTAAAACAATGTTAGCGGGGACGATTATGTCTAGTATAATGTAACTTTTAAGTTGAAAACTCTGATAATTAAGTTAAAATCTGTTTTGAAAAGAATAAATACGGATTTTCTTTGCTAGTCTTTTCTCTTAATAATGTATTAATAGTGAAACTAACAGCTTTGACGTTCATTAAGTAAACATTTTGTTTTTATAGTGAATAGAATGCTTTTGACATTGAATTTGAATTCCGGCGCAGTGGCTGCCATTTACTATGTGAACAGCTTCTGTGAAGTAGTTGCAGGGAGTCAATTGCAAAACTCTCACAGTAACCCAACCGGTTTGCAAAGACGCTTCGCGTAAAAACTCTATATACGGCGAGTATATTCAGTGTTCACAATTAATCAACGTGAGGCTGAGAAGCGCTTAGAAATTTAGGTCGATCCAGTGTTTCGCTTGTAATGAGTTTTTTTATGATTGCTCATAAAAAAAGGTTTGAATTCGTCCATTCGCTGGTTAGCGTTCGAATGTTCATGTGGAGCAATATCATGATTTCGCACATCCATTAAGCTATTATTAACACTTTCAGACGCTTTTCGGATGCACGATGTATCATACCCAAGTCCTGTGACATACACCCTGAGTTGTTGGATGGTAGGCGTGGTCGAATGTTCATATGGAGCAATATCACGATTTCGGACATCCATTAAGCTTTTATTAACACTTTCTGACGCTTTTCGGATGCACGATGTATCATACCCAGTCCTGTGACGTACAAACTGAAATGTTGGATGGTAGACATGGTTATTATTATGGGTACTCTCTTTTTTGCCGCAAAATATGATTTTTTTTCTATTAAAAGTATCTCAGAGTAGGTTCTCCTTCACCGCGTGGAAAACACATCGTGAGGAAACCTGAGTGTCTGAGGTGTTCAACTACCTAAGTGCTTAAAATTGGCAATCCGCGGTGTTCATGCGTGATAATTAAGCCATACTCTCTCTCTGAGAGAAGGCGCATGCTCTACAGTGGGACGTTTATAGGCTACGTATTAGATTCTTAAATGTATTGAAAAAGCATATTCATTAATGGTAATTTTTAATTTTAATGGTAGTCACAGTAGCTCTCTAGTATTTATTGATAGCAAAACACGCGGCCGGCTTTTAAAAAAAAGTTGGTTGTAACCAAACCTGTGATACAGATATTGCTTCCCAAATGTATCACAGGTTTATTACCTTTATTATCCAAATGTTGGTGCCTCCGTTGCTATATTATCATTAATTAGCACTTGCTTTTATATTAATTTTATTGCAAAATACTTGGTGTTGGGACAAATAAACTTGTCATTTTCCTTTTGTTTCTTTATTGGATTTACTTCTTTGCGAGATTTTTTACGAATGTAACGTGATTTGTATCATGGTCTTTTTACTGCATTTTAATGAGATACTTGTTCATCTGTTTGGTTGATTCATTAACTGGGTAACTTATATATATGCAGTTTTTTAATCTCGATAGAAAGTTCAAGGATATTGGAACCTTGCTTTCTATATTCATGCCAATAATTTGCATAATAATTTGATAAATGATTATAAAACTCAAGGAGGTTAAAATAACTTTTAATACTTACCCACGTACGCCAACAATCTGTCCATAGACTTTTAACAGGAACCTGTTCATAAAACTACAATCCCTAATTTAGAATTAGGTAACCTACATTCAATAAATTAGAGATTAATTATGGACATACTTCAATAATAAATTTCTAATTAGTCAGCTACCTTTTGTGGCAATTTAGACACACCACAGGCTAAATGTATGTCTCTTTTTTTGTTTCGTTTATTTCTCTTGTGCTCATATTATGGCAATTTATCTGGTTATTTTGTTTCTGTGATGTGTCTTGTTGGTATAGTAAATGTCTTTCTTTCTATTTTATTACGACAGCTCGATGTGCATTACGTAGCCGAGTCTTCCTTAATCTGAATGATTTTCCACTTTTCAAAGTACATCTAGTTGTTACACGCAGTAAACCATGAGTTATAGTTCTATTAAACAGGCCCCAGATGTCAGTTGACGAAATTGACAACAAAATAGCTCACGATCATTAACAGACTGTTAACAGCCTGTTGACGTACGATTAGGGGTTGCTGTTTATTTTAGCAAAGTACATTAATTAAGGTTAGATGGCTGCCTTCTGGCCAAATTTGTAATGGTGAAAAAGGCAGCGGGAAAAAACTACACTGACCATCTTTTCTAATATACATAATTTTTAACTTAATATATCAGATCCTATATGATAAGATTCCAATTTTTTTTTTTAAATTAATAATAATAATAAAAATAAAATATTTTATTTGTACAGTCTACAATATATAAATAACTTTAAAAGCCGAAACTAGTAATAGTATTAATTAATGTTCTTCCAAAAGTACGAAAAACATTAATGCTGCGGCCAGAAAAAGACCAGCACCCGTTCACGAGCATAACGCAGGGGTCAGCCGTCACCAGTCTCAATCATTCACAGTCTAATCTCACTTTCTCCCGGTCTGTTTCAGGTCCCTCTGCGAAGAGCTGAACACGTGCCGCCTTGACGCGACCTGCATCGCGCGCTGCTTCGTCAATTACACCAGCGGCTTCTCCGTCTACACTTCCTACTGCACCGGATATCCGCGGACCATGGCGCGGTTGGCAGCTCTGGCGTCGGAGCCTCGAAGTGCGCGGGAGTTTCGGGAGAGGCAGTTGGCTTTGGGCCATCCGCTGCCGTTGGCCAGTTATTTGTTGAAGCCAGTGCAGAGGTTGCTGAAGTACCATCTGCTGTTGCAGGTGAGCATTTAAAGAGATGTTTGGGGTAAAAGCTCCTCCACCGGATATCGGCGAGCGATGGCGCGATTGGCAGCCCTGGCCTCGGAGCCATATAGCGCGCGGGAGTTTATGGAGGTGCAGAAGTTGCAGAAGTATCATCTGCTGTTGCAGGTGAGCATTTAAAGATATGTTTGGGGTAAAAGCCCCAAGTAGATTTTCTGTCGACACGTTCTCCTCCACCGGATATCGGCGAGAAATGGCGCGATTGGCAGCCCTGGCCTTGGAGCCATATGGCGCGCCGGAGTTTAGGGAGGTGGAGAGGTTGCGGAAGTATTATGTGCTCTTGTAGGTGAGCGTTTAAAGAGATGTTTAGGGTAAAAGCATCAAGTAGATTTCTGTTTACACTTCCTACTGCATCGGATATCGGAGTAGCCCTGGCCATGGAGCCGAGAAGCGGTGTTTCGAGAGAGGCAGTTGGTGTTGAGGCATTCGCTGTCTATTTAACTATGACCTTACGACTTATGTCATTACGCAATTAATAACTTTGTTTTCTAAGTTATGTACATTTGTGAAGCTGTAGTAGCAATACCATTCGATATCTTGAGGTAACCCTAGTGTCCAAAGTGTTGACAGACCTACCTCAACGCTTGCTACATACAATGGCGCCACTATGAGGCTAAGTGAAATTTCCTCTTTTATGGACAACTGCCAGCAGATGCTTGATGCGGCAAGCTGAAGAAGACAGGGCGCTATGGCGCTCATTGGGGGAGGGCTATGTCCAGCAGTGGACTACATAATATAGCCTGAAGAAGAAGATGCACAATAAGTGTTCTCTATCTATCTATTTATCTCAGTGCGGGCCTGACCGAGGTCTGACTAAGTGACTAACTGGAGCTTCGTAACTAAGTATCCTTTAGCTTTATCTAACAATAGTGTTGTCATTTCCAGAACGTGGTGAAGCAGTGCGCCTCCCGGGAGACGGAGTACGCGCTGCTGAAGATGACCGGCATCGCACAGCACATCGACGACATGAAGAGGCGACATGAGCACGCTGTCAGGGTGCAGGTGAGGATATCGAACGTAACGCGTTATTCGAAAGCCTTACAAGAAAGTTTTACAAGATCTCCCCCTTGAACACCCCCTAAATGCGCTAAATGTTGTTTCCAGGAGATCCAGTCACTCCTGTACGGATGGAATGGCCCGGATCTGACCACGTATGGAGAGCTGTGTGCCGAAGGGACATTTAGGTGAGACCACTGTCAGCTTTGGGCAATTAGGCCAGTTGTTGACGACCTCTGTGGCGCAGCGGTAGCGCATCTACGTATCATGCGAGAGGTCCCCGGTTCGATTCCCGGCTGGGGACAAAAAAGAAAACCCTCTTGGATGTTTACATGTTTGTGATGTCGTTGTTTCCGGTACCCACGACACAGGGTAACCTAGTGTGGGGCCAGAAGCAATGTATGTGCCAGTATGTAAATGTAATAATGTAATATTAAGTTGTTAAGATTACGTACCACACTTATTACCGCTCAGATAGATAGATAAATCATTTAGTCACATAAGACACGTTCACGTATACAAAGCGAAGCCATAGAAATCTAATTACTCTTCACAGCACGCAGAAATCATAAACAAAACTGTAGCTTACATGAAAAGAGAAACACACAGAAAATTTGCCAAGTAGGTGATTCCGGAATTAAATTGATAATGGTATTTCTGGTTACAGAGTATTCGGCGCGAAGGCGATGCGACACGCCTTCCTCTTCGATAAGATGTTGCTCATCACCAAGAACCGGGAGGACGGAATTCTGGCCTACAAGATGCATATCATGGTACGTGTGACAGAGATGGAGTAGGTAGGTTGGTAGGTTGGAGAGAGTGAGAGAGAGAGAGGGTATCGCCAAAAATCTAGAGAACGGAGTAGCTACTGTGCTTACATGTATAGTGACAAGTGTCAGGGAGAAAGAAAAATAACATTTAGTGAAAGAGAGAGGGTGGTTAGAAAGACGGCAAGATGATGGAATGGAAAGAGATAGAGACATAGATGAAAGAAAGAACGAGAGATAAATAGATAGGTACACAAAGAGACGGAGAGAGATAGAGGGACAGAATAGGTGACAGGCGAAGCGTTCCCTCACATTTTACACTAGCTGATTTCACTGAATCCTTAAGAAATTTCAAATCAGTAGGCTGTCGCAGATCACCATGTCGTTAATCTTGGAGTAAATTAGTCTAGCTCTTATTTTGTGCAATGCTTTAAAGTGCCGTTTAAAAAATGTTGACTGTTTGTCTTTTCGCCCGCCATTCACATTCGTTGGAAGTCCCTTGAAACTTACGAGTATTCACTTACTAGCTCCAAATTCATCTCACCACACATTATACTCATGGTTGTATTATTTTTTCTGGTTGTGCAATAATGTTCTCTATCTATCTAGCTACTCCCACTTTTACCTACAGTCCAACTTTGAAAAGACTATGTTTGGAGTTTTTTTCTCCAAAATGATCTAGACTTTGAAATGGAGTCCTTGTTTATTTTGTAAAATTCAATAAGTCACATTTTCTGTGCAATTTATAAAAAAACATGCTGCGGAATCGATAGCGGTACTTTTTTTTTTTTTTTTTTTTTTTAACCCTATAAAGGGCACCCTCCGGAGGACACGGGGGAGGGAGGTGGTGAATGCTCATGCATAACAGCACGGACCCGGCCGTGCTGCCAATGTGGGACTCACAAGAAGTGCGCCTACCCACTAAACACCACCTTGGGGCTAGTTTTGGTCCTAAGGACCCCTAAACCGACATCGGAGCGACCCCCTCGAGGCCGAGGACGGGTGCGCAGCGGAGCTCCCTAAATGAAGCGTCCGCTTAGAAGGTTAGCTACAGCTGCTAGGAGAGAGTAGTGTCACCACAAGCGGGGACACTAGCGGGCGGGGGCTGTGTCTGCCTGGGACCGAGCCTCTAGTAGGTGGTCCAGTTCAGAACAGAGTTCATCGTGAGGGAGAATACAATAAAGAGAGGGACCGGGGACTACGAAATAGTTTAATTAAACGAGACTAGAGAGCATATCGCTATGCTCGGCAAGAGCGATAAGACGCTCAGCGGGGGAGGTGGCGGCGCGCAGCTTGCCCGCCAGTTTAGAGATCTCCGCCAGATCAATATTATTGATGGCAGCACTGATCAGCCTAAGGTCGTCAGCTGTCTGAGACCTATCTGAGGGGGGATTTGCCTGAGTGGCCGCTACGGGCTCGGCTGTAGCGGGGGGACTAGGTCGGGGGCCCCATGCGGGGGTCGGTGGGGGGCTAGGTTTGGCACTGGGGCGGCCTAGGGGTGGGAATGCAGGGGTATTCAGTGCGGGAACTGATTTCCTCTGAGCGAAGGGGGCCTTGGGAGCCTTAGCGGCGGAGGGGCGGGGGGCACGCGGGCACCCCCGGTAATTGGCCGTATGGCCGGACTGATTGCTGCGGTACTTTCTGGAAACTTATACACAAACCAGCCCCAAATTCATGTCAGCACACATTACACTCCCACTTTTCCTTCCACAGTGCAATAACATGATGCTGGTGGAGTCGATCGCGGGCGCACCGCTGTCGTTCCACGTTATCCCGTGGGACTCACCGCGGTCGCAGCTGACGCTGCAGGCGCGCTCGCCGCGGCACAAGCGCGAGTGGACGCTGCTGCTTAAAAGGGTAAGAAAAAAAACTCGTATTGCAGAGATAAACTGACCTTTACTTGAAGGTGGCCGAACTAGGCCCTCAGTTTGCAGTTTTGGACGCTACATCTAGACGTAAAGTTGCTCCTAAATCCTAAAGCAAGTTAGTACCTAAAACCAGGTTGAGCATATTTAGCCATTGGTTAGGTTAGATCAAACTCAAAGTTAGGTTAGGTCAACGTAAGGTTACACTATAATAAAATAATATACAAGAAACGTGGTACATGACATGTATTTTTTATGTGTTATTTCCTATACTGATTTTTTCATGTGCATTAAAATATTATTAGAAGGCTCATAGTTCTATAGTATATATAGTTAGATAGATCGATAGATAGAGAGATAGAACACTATTGTACATAATAAAGAAATGACACAGCTATTTCTAAAAGTACAGCCGGCGGCCTTATCACTAAAAGTGATCTTTTCCAGACGTTAGGCTATCCTAGTAACAACAATACAGCCCAGTAAGTAAGTAATTTATTTATTACCCCTATCTTCAAAAACCAAAGCAGCTAAGTATGTACAATTTGAGTAATGAATGAGTCATTATTCCTATGTGAAAGGCTGAAGTCCATACTAGGACAGATTCTGTGTGACAGATCTCCGAATGCATTGTTGCACCCGTCCAAATATCGAGGTACCTAGCTGGATAGCGGTCTGACGGTGGCCCACCTTCCCGCTATTGAACCCTATTTAGCCATGTATGTTTTTAATTGCTCTTGAAACATAATATTATTAGAAAGAAAGACGTTTATTAATTCATTAATGCCATTAATGCCCCTAGTATAAGTGATTGTTGTGTCTTATTTCGCTTGAAGACAAATAAATATATGCTATTCTATTCTATTGCAACAAATTAACACATCACAGGAAAGAAGGCATACCATTCATAGGTGAATTAATCTTGTTTTTTATATTTGACACATAAAAAACAAGATTAATTCACATAAATACAAGATAGCACAGACCAAATCAATGTTGCCACAAAGGGCATCTGACTAAGTTGTGCTGAGGGTGTAAGCCCTCCTTATTATGCCTACCTACGAAGTTCACTGTACGAACCAAGTCGTGTATTTTTTGTACCGATGTTCGTTGAGCTTTAAATATATTTTTATTTAGTTTTATCCAGCTTTACGTGGCGAGCGAGATGGCACGACATGTTATGGCGTTGTCGCTCTCTACACAAAAGTCCTGCTAGCCCGGGCTAAAAACGTGATTGTGGTGTTGTTTTATTTTATTTTATGATTTTTTGTATTTTGAATTTAGTTTTACGCTTATCAGTTTTTTCCTTGTCAGATTTCTAAATACAGCCGTGAAATGAATATGCAAAAAAAAATCTTATGTGGAGAGCCGCCACATTAGTATTATTTTTAATTTGTTTTCTTCAGGTAATCCTTGAAAACTACAACGCCGTCATCCCGTCACATGCCAGGCAGATTCTTATGGAGCTGGGACAAAACAAAACTGATGGTAATTGTATGATTATACTATTTTTATTTTTAATGCACCAACCCGTGATAAGGATTCCCGGCATGGGTGAAATTTTTAGCCTCTAAATAGGTTTTTAAAATTGTATGATTGTTTCGCAGTTACGTTCACGAATGTTTATGGTAGCATTTGCTTAGGAAACATCCTAAGAAACTTGAATAACTTCTGCATAATATCTTCTTCATCTTAAAAAATATCTTCACTGGAAACTAAATGTTTGAAAGAAAGAAAATTTAGTTAATAAGGCTGTTTTGCACCGATGGTACTAGTTTTAATTACTTAGCTGTCCGTGCCTACATTATTTGCATTTCCGAAAAGGGTAATAACGTGGCTTCTTAATTAAATAATTTAATCTTCCAACAATACTTTTTCTCCATTTCAAACACAATCCGAAGGCACCGGAAAACATTGCACATTCAACTATAAAAATGTGAATTCTTTATCACATCACATCAATCCACCTTATTTTCTAAAGGCGAAAGTTTGTGAGTGTGTATGTTTGTTACTTTTTCACGGCTAGAGCGATTTTAATAAAATTTGGTATGGAGCTAACTGACACCCTGGATTAACACATAGGATACGTTTCCCTGTGGGAAAATATCTTATTCCCACGGGAAATTCGTTAAACCGCGGGTAATGCCGCAACTAGTTTTACATAACCTCCCGCCTGTATCCCGGTTTGATAGGCAGAGACTGTGAGTTCGTTTCGTTGAAATAAATTTAAGACTTAGGCCTCCCTCGTGGTTTTTCAAGCTTCCCTTGTCTTCGGTCTCGTACCGTCCACATGCAGCGACTCCCAGGTCGCCACCGTAACCAGGCCGTCGCCAGGTCGGAACTTTTTAAAACCACGAGGAAGACCTATGCCCATGGACTCGATTCTGTTAGTGCTTTATAGTACCATGACAGATACATGGTCGGGTCACGTGGGGCGTTTTTTCATACCATTGACGCCTAGAATGTTCGATGTAGGTGCACGCGTAGACGTGAAGCAGCAACGTAATCTCCATGTTCATGCAATTGTCATTTTACCCCAATGCATAAGCGGAATCTAGGTCCCGCAATGGGCGTCAAATGGCTGATTATGATGATGAAATTTACGAGTCGAATTTTTTATTTCCTTCCAGACGACATGCTCGCAGAGAAGTCTCACAACCTGATTACTCAAGCCTCAATGCGGAAACAACTCTCCGCCCCCGAGTACCTAGAGAAGCGTAAACTGGAGCGCGAACGACGCAAGTCCTTCGAAAACGGCATCCGGGGCCGTCTCAAGAAGGTCAATAGGAAGTACACCATGCCGGCAATGAAAACCAAACAAGAGTGTGACTGCGCGCAGGTCTCCCTAGAAAAAGGTATAGATTACACTTGTGATAGCTGCTATATAGATCTGTGTTCCGACTGCGAGGTAGAACTGTCTGCTAAGGAGAAAAAAGAAGAATGTTCGTGTAAGCATGAAGAGAACGAGGGCGATAAATGTGCGGAGTGCGACAGGGCTTTGCATTTCATTGACGCGGGTAGCGCTGAGCATATTGAGAGGAAGAATTCAGTTTGTAAGTGCTCAGATTTCAAGTCCTCACAGGAGAGCTTTAGTAAAGATAACTTGAACAAAACTAGAGGGTATCACTCATCTGACAATATCGTAGGATACACGGACCGTACTAAAAGTAAAGACGATCTTACCGAGACGAATAACTCCATGAATAATGTCAGGAACTTACCGAAAACTTGTCTGAAATGCGCAAAGATAAAGGAGAATATTGTCATGACGGATTCAACCTCCACTTTGCACAGCAGACGATCCAGGTGTAACGAGTTGGAGAATCAAAAGGCAGATACGTTAAGGTCCAAATCAAAAGAGGATCCACAAAGGTCGAAACTGTCTAAAATAGGTACTTGGAGAAGGAAATCTGAACCTGGACTGCAGCAAAACCCAGGATTAGTACCTAAAAGATTTCAAGACAGCGACAGTGACCGTCCAGAGCAGAAAGGCATCGAGAAAATCGAGTTTGAATGCCGCAACTGTGGCTCTACTAAAATAAATAAGAAGGGAAAGACTCCAGGAGCAATGATCTCTGATCCCGAGTTAGAAAGTCGAAAACACGGGTCAATTTCTGGTTCTAAATCGAACTTGGACATCAAAGTGTACACAACAAAAAACATACCAAAGAAAATATCTAAATTGAAGAAGAACAAGGCTAAAGGTAAAAGGCTTGGCTCCGATACGACAGCTAAGTTCTATGCCGATTTGTCAACTGACGTGTCGACTGAGAATATCCTTCATATCACAGAATCCACTGACAGCTTAGTAGATAAAACTAAAAGCGGTGAAAGCACTAAAGCTACATTAAATATTCCTGAAACCATCAGCAAAGATGAAGATATTGACGAAGAAACATACAAAAAATTAATAGAGAAGACAGATTCTTTCAAAAAGAATGAACTCGAGAAGGTGAAATACTTGAACAATCAAAATGTTATTAATGAAGGATCTGAAATTGAGAGTGAGAAAGCTGAAATAGAAGTGAGGAGAAAAGAAAAGCCAAATGTAAGTTGTGAAGAGACAGAACAGCCACTAGAACAGATCATTTCTCAACTGCTAATGCAGAACAGGGAATTTCAGAAACTTCTGAAAAAGCAGCAACTACGGAACAGCGCACAGAGGAGACACCAGAGACTGCTGAAGTCACATTCTAACCCTGATCATACAATCACATCAAGGACGGGCGATTCAAAGAATAAACCTAAATACTTCCGTCAGTTGTCCGAAAATTTAGACTTGACAAAAGTTAACATGGAAGAAAAAGTACCTTTGAGTCCGCCGCAAGAAAAAAACGATGTTTCCGATGATGATCATATTTACGAGACTTTACGAGTTGACAATAGAGTCGAGGAGACCCTACACAGCTTAGATAGTAAAAGTAAATCCATTCAGCACAACCCAATAGTTTCCAGACCAAAAAGACCAACTTCTCCTCCAAATCCAAACGTAAATCTATCACAAATTACTCCAAAAGTTGGCGCACACGATTCTGACTATGTCTACCTATCTTTTGACAAATTGAACAACTTACACGATGACTTAGAAGGAATCTACGACGTTCCAATTAAATCCCCTCAGAAAGTGCAAGAAAAACAAGCTGACTACTATGTTACGGTGGAGAATAAAGGACCTATGGATAGCAAAGAAAACATTGAGGACCTGTACGATAACATCATAGAAGTCTGTCGACGAAAGAAGGAATCTCCCGCTACGGTCACAAGTGACTATTTACCAATGGGACCGGACCAACAGAGTCCTAATACACCAGAGATTTGGCTCAGTCGCCAGAAAGAACATTTCAATGTCTCTCGGGATAGAAAATCAGGCTCTCTACCTAGGAGTTTCCAAGTGCCTGTGAACAATTCGGAAGAAGCAAGTCTGAGTACTTTTAAAAGCAAACCTAATAGTAACAGCAAGAGCTACCTAAATAAAGATGGCAAGGTGATGAGCAACGATAGACCTTTCACTATAGCGTCAGACCAGAGCGAAATAAGTTATGATGATGTAGAAAACTATATGAGTGAAGGTGACATCCTGAAGTTCAACAAAAACTCAAAATCCAACGATGGGGAGATACAAAACATAAGTCAGTCTACGTTGGAATTGGAAGAAGAGATCGATAGGTGTTACAAAAATAATTTCGAAACCAATTTAGACTCGAAAAAAAATTGTTTCTTGCTCAATGTCTCTCAACCAAACTTGGATATTTCAATCACGTCGTCATGCGAAGTCTTACCAGCAAATAAAATAGATAACAAACAAGCAACAGACATAGAAGTTATACACCCTGAACACAAAATCTATAAACCTACAGGCAATATGCTTTCTCTGAAGAACGTCCTAAGCCGATTTAAAAGCAAAACACCTAATAAAGGAGCTGAAGATTCAGAAATCAGCGTAAATGACCCAAGTAGTCCTGACAGTACAAAATCCGATCCCAAAAGCCCAACTAGTGAGAAAAAATCAGCCCTAAATCCAAGGAGCTACTCCAAAAACTTGTTGCAAAGATTCAGAAGCATTATAGGTGACGAACACCCAGACGACAATCAAAATAGGTCCGTGTCTCCACAGAGGCAAAGTAAAAAAAATATTGAAGAGCTGCAAAACAGCACGAAGAACGATATCAAAGTTGTCATTACAGCGACAGACGCTAGTCCGACAATCTCCTCGTTAGTATACTCGACAAACGACGCTCTGAGCAAAAGTACTTATGAAAACACGACCTTGACAGAAAGCCAAAACGAGAAGAATAACCTTGATGTCCTATCATATAGTTGCAACGACATAGCTCAAAAATCGGAAACAAATAGGCCTGCGTATGAAAAGAGCGTCAGCTTAGTAACCAACATATCAAACTCTGTTAGTAGCACGGCGACACAAAGCAAATCGAACAATAGCTCATATCAGAGTTTGAACAAGTTACCTATTTATATGCAAGGGAGCAAGCATTTAGGCGCTAGAATAGCTCAATCAGATTACGTTGACCCGACCACTTTGATGAGTGAAAAGGCTGCGTTGAAGAACGTTAATGTTTTGATTAATAAAAGCGCTGTCAGACCTGACAGTTTGTTTTCAAATTCTTCATTTGTGACGTCATCTAGCGAGGGCACTTATCAAGAAGGCCAGAATAAGTTGCAAAAAGAACATATAGAAGAAGTTAACGAGCCAAACCTGGGAGATTCACCTGTACCAGGGAATTCGGATGAGAGTTACTATGAAAAAACCTTCGAAAAGATCGAACATGTCCTTGGCGATGATGTCTTTAGAGATTCTGCTGTCTATTCTGATCAAGATGATTTAGAGGACGGTAAAACAGAATCCAGTGATAAGACTAAGCACATCAGTAGAACTACAAGTAGAGTTGAAAGTATCAAACGAGAATCTTCGTTCAGAACACAAAAGACATCGACAGTGTCAAGTGTAACAGAGAACAAGACATCACAAGTACGAGTTTTGGTAACAACAAGTAAATTCCAACACCTGGAAAAAGTTAACGTGGCTAAAGAAAAGACTGTTGAAACTAACGAAAAGGTGAAACCAAAAGTAGCTCCACCGGTTCCTGCTAAACCGAAAATCACTAGTATACCTACAACGTCAAACTTCCATACGAGGAACGTCATAGCAAACAGAAGTAGCCTGATGAAAGCTGAAGAAAAAACTTCATTCAGTGAATCAGTCAATATGAAGACGATAAAACGTAACACTAACTTGAGGCAAAGCTACCCAAAATCTGAGTCGATTTCTATTGATGATAGAAGTAATACTCAAATCACAAAAGAAATCAATACGAAAGAAGAAAAACAAAGTTCAACGAACGTTCGAATTGTCCAGAAAGTTGAAACCACAGACCAAACTGACTGTAAAACAATTGAAACAAACAATACTGATAGTAAACCTAAAACATCGAATATTCAACTGAAAAGACTCAGCTTCGAACGAGCCAGTCTCGACTCCGCAACTAGGAAAACGAAACCGCAAATCGAATCAAAGCGATTATCCGTCGAACCTCAGAAGGTCACTTCTAAGACAGTCCACGAGAGACGTATGGAGATCGAATCAATGACGAAAACTGTACAGCGACCGAGCCAGGGAATCAAAAAGCCTTCGCAGATAGCTAAGCCAAAGTCTTTGACGACCAAAGTGTCACCTTTCGAAAGGAGTCTCAGTGAAATGGGCGCTCGGGAGTTGAAAGTATCAAAAAGTGTCGACAATTCTCACATTCCGAGCAATGACATGGCAGATCAAAGTAAAGAAATTGAATTAGAGAAGGGGAGTTGGGTAAAGACTGTCGTTAATAAATTCCAATGAGCTTATATACAACATTTTTAACTATATTTCATATTATTTTTCAATGTTTTAGCAATTTGTTATCATTAACACTTTTCTACAAATAAATAAAAAACTGCTCATTAAAAACAAACAATTACAACAACAGGCGCCATTAGCGACTGTTCCTATCCAATAGAAGCAGATTGAAAACCACATGGCGGCTTTATGAGCTAATCACAACTTGGCTTTTAGAAGCAGTCGCTTCTAGCGCCATCTCTGAATGGCGTTCACTTTCTTTGGCAGCAATGCTTGGAACACTACCTAGGAAAATGTTTTTTATTCACACACTTTTCTTGTGGCTATTCCTTATCGTTCTCTAAATAAGTGAGTATATGAAAGGCATTACATAATTTTATGTATCTGAAAGCGCAACTTCTAGCAAAAATTATGGAAAATAATCCGGTTTCATGTTCCAAACCTTTTTTTAGTGGATAAAGCGAAATTTTATTTAACTGTATTTAATTGATTCGTGTTTTTTAGCAGTTGGCCTTCTGTAAATCAAAAGAAAATTCCTCAATAACTTATTTTTGGACCCAGCTTAACCTACATGAGTGATATTTGCATTTAAAAAATCGTAACCGTCTAAAAACAGATAACACATTTTTATACTCCACTTTTAATGAATTCTCCATCGTAAGATTAGGTTCTTTTTAATTAAATAGGCTGTCTTGCCCCAATTTCTTAAATGTAGCTTAAGTAGCACTTAACTGAAATTATTAAAACAACTTGTATGGCTACTTAAATTACTTTTAAGAAATAGTTCAAGTAGGCCTACTTAAATAGTTTTAAGAGTGATTAAAAATGTATCTCATTGTAAATATATTTTTTTAATTGTATTAGTCAGACTCAATGAGTTATGATATCTTGTGCCATAGACAAGATTTTATTACGCCTTTTTTCAAAGGTATGTAGTTGTAGCGCTTTTATAAACACGCAATTAATAGTATATTTTGTCATACGCACTAACACAGCGCCAATAAAAAGTTGGCTTCAAATGTATATTTTCACAAGAGACTGTAAATTAAACAAAAGATGATTCTTAAAGCTTATTTCGCTACTGTATTTATTCAAAAGTGCCATTACGCTGATTGAATGTATCTCGTCGATCATTATAATATTTTGTGCAATTTGAGTTTACTTAAAAGTATTTATTTTATTAGATCTTTTGCTTAGGTAAGTTACTAACACCAAAAATTAGAATGATTGTTTTTTACGGTAAGTTATTAATTTGTTCAGTTACTAATGACAAAACGATTTAGAAACATTAGAAAATATTATAACTATTTTTGTTAATTTCGTTTCAAAAATAATACTGATAACACGTAACTCTTTTACAGTAATTCTACTTAATTTTTTGGAGACTGGTAGGTCCATAAGTATTAATATTTGACAAATTCTCAGGAAAGCAAAAGACATTATATGATTTAACAAATCGAATCACATTCTAACGTTAAATTAATATTTCACAAAACGAGCAATGAAGTTCAAACGTTTAGATTTTTTTTTTTAACGTTGTCCACTGAATGATCTGTCCAGTATTTTTAAGAGGCTCCTTTTATATCTTTTTGGTGTGAAATTCTACAATACTTAATAATGTTAACGACGTAGTAATGTTTTAAGTATTACTAAATAATATTTTTACTTAATATTCATTATACTTATTAAATTATATCGTGTCGATATAGTTAATGCCTTTAAATAACAATAAATGAGTTTTTTCTTACAAGTTATGTATTTATTTTCACTTGCCCAACTAAGAAGATTTACTTTCTAAGAAGTAATTAATTACACTCTTTATATGCAGATTGAGTTAAAATAAATTTAGTCTTTCAAAACTGCATTTGAGGGATGTTTTATTGGAATCGTGTTTTTATAAATAACACCATTAGTTCATAGGTATCAACTTTTGGTGTTCTATACAACGAAGCTTACCGTATAGGTAGCACAGATAGCTGTACTTTCAAACTTTTTATACCCTACGCGATCCATGAAAAACCGCGATTCGCAATTTCAGTTCCTGTACCAGTTCAAGCAAAATAGGTCATAGACTCATAGCAGTAAACAGTGGACGCCTTACAGACAGACAGTAGGATAGAAGGCCTGCTTTATATCCAGCTAAGTATCAGTCCATAGTATGATATAGACGATCGTATCAGAATGTCCATAGTATCATATTGTCTATAGTTTCATATTGTTCATAGAATCATGGTCCCACTACCTTTTTCCCCACTGGTGGGACCAGTGCACAAGTAATTGCAAATGTTTGTCGCAATGTTTTTTTTTTCGCCGCGTTCTCCTACTCGCACTCTGCTTTCCTGGTACTTTACAAAGAAACCTTGCATGATTTTGTTTGGCTTTCATGAGCTACTTTGTGACAGAAGGATTATGTAGGAATGGCAATAACCTTTCGGTAGTAGGATTATCGACTTGGTAAAAGAATTTGAAGAAAGCGAAATGAGACTTCATGTAAACATAAAAAGTATGTGAACTCTAGCAGGTTTGGTTTAAAAGGATGCATTTATCTTCAGTTTATGCAGACCTAGTACTTTTTCTCTCTAGATGTTCAAAAGTTTAGTTTCCACGTCTATTCCGATAACGCCAAGTGGAAAGGGTATTAATAGTGTAGGTAAAATGCACCGACAAGATCCATTATGTTATTAGAAACGTTGTACTTGTACATTACGATATTTTGATACTTTGCTTATTTTGATGCTAACATTTCCGGTCATTTGTATATTCTGGACGTTATGATACTGTAGACATTTTAGATAATTGGTCATTTTGATACCAAGGAAACATATATTAATGTGTCATTTTGATAAAATGGACCAAGTGCCCCGAAAGGTCTGATAGTATTTCTTAACTATGGCTCTCTGGCTCGACAAATCCATCGATTTGTCGAGCCGCCACATAACGGGTCACAGTGGCACAGGAGATGGCACTACAAGAACAAGAAGATTGAGTAAGTACATAAGCAGACGGTCCTTCCATTCCATCTATAGAGTAGGTACGTAACTCCTATTTTCCACTGTCGCCTCGACTACCCATTCCGTGACAAGCGGTGCTATCTCCAGATCGCATGCCGAAACCTATTTATGTACCTACTTGCCTTGGCTTCACCTGAATCTATCATGAGCTCGCCTTTGAAAAGTATGAACACGGCTGCCGAGACGGGGTCGCATTTCACGACAGAATTAATCAGGTTAATGCGGTTTTAACCAGGTTAATTCGGTTTTAACCGGAACATAAAGCAGCATTACAAAGGCGGCGGTGTACAGACAAAGGTCATTTTGTAATACGAGTCAGTCCACTGCTGGACTGATTCTGATTGGTCTTAAGGTACACCACTGGGCCCGATCTTCGGCTCTCCTCTTCCAGTCACTGCCCACGGCTTTGTGAATGTCGTCGCGCCAGGGCGTCGTCACAGGGCGTCTCACTCTACGTTTGCCAATTCGCAGTCTCCACTGTAAAATAAGTCCAGAACCCCAACGGTTATTTTATTATATAAGCATACTTTATTCGTTACACATTGAGTAAAAGAACATAGCATTTATTTCACTCAATGTGTTCATTGTAGACTTTTAGTCCGGATTTACTTACGGGTGTTGTTATATCGGAAAAGTCCGACCAGGTTTCGCTCCGATTCGCAGAGCTCAATCATGGTGAGCAGAGACGGAGCTCGCGTCGTCTAAAAGACTACAATGTGTTGTGCTTACGAAAGTTTTAGTTCAAAAACAATGTGTTCATATTCATACAGGCATATACATTGCTTCTGACCCCACACTAGGATTCGTCGTGCGAACCAGAAACAGTGACATCACAAACATGTAAACATCCAACTTATTATTTATTATTACCAATTTTTGACCTAGCGTGGTGACCACTGTAAACTATTCATCTGCGTGTAACCATTATAAAGAACTTTTCACTTTTACTTTACTTTTTTTTTGAGCCCAGCCGAGGTTCGAACCATCTCAACTTCTCGCATGGTAGGCAGATGCGCTACCGCTGCGTCACAGAGGTCGTCAATGATTCATGAAATAAACGTACATATTCAACGTGAGGAGTTGTTTCCCTCAATAATCAATAACTAGGAAACCAACTTTTCTAGCTTGTCTCGGGTCTTGGATGTTATCTATGTATTTATTGTATTAAATCTATCGTCGAGTTAGCACCTATAACACAAGTCATTTAGTTGTACTTAGTATAGGGCTAACGAGATCTGTGTAATATGTCCATGAATATTTATTTATTTATTTATAATACTCCGCATTTTCATTCAACTTACAACACTCAGTCACTCGTCAGTACAGTCAAATAACCGTAGAAAACACCAACAGACAGAAAAGCAATTTTTACGTTTTACGGAAACTGACTTACCTACGGCCAATTTCTGAATTGAGAATTTCACGAAGTTAATACTTATGTAAAGAGGTTCGAAATTTCACTGATGCCGGTGAGTTGCCCATTAGCTCAGTTGAAAAGAGCGCTGGCACGGATAGCCAGAGGTCGCGGGTTCGAATCCCGGCATGGGTGGAATTTTTAGCCTCTAAATAGGTTTTTAAAATTGTCCTTAGCACGGGTTAGTGCATTAAAAATAAAAATAGTATAATCATGTGGGTACAGTGATATCGTTCCGATGTAAAACTTAACTGCAAAGTAGGTAGTCGGGGCTGTAAGTGATGCAATTTGCTTAAGCCAGAAGTCGCTGCTTGTACGTAATACAGAGAATAGTGTAAAGAGGTTCGAAATTTCACTGATGCCGGTGAGTCGCCCATTGGCTCAATTGGTAGAGCGCTGGCACGGCTAGCCAGAGGTTGCGGGTTCGAATCCCGGCATGGGTGTAATTTTTAGCCTCTAAATAGGTTTTTAAAATTGGCCTTAGCACGAGTTAGTGCATTAAAAAGAATATAATTAGAAAATAAAGTCTTTGGCACGTGCCTAGCTTCGAACTCACGACCTCCTGGCCCGGCCGGTTGTTCTACCGCTGTGCTACCACCGCTCCCAGCGTCATCCTAAATAATAGAAACGGCGCGTGAAGCGTCTCGAAATTCGTTCAAATACATACGACTTTGTATTTACTGGCTACCACGGATCACTCATTTTAATAGCAGTAAGTAAATCACCAATAAAACACCTTTACCCAGACAGAAGTTCCACAATCATAGAGCAAGGTGCGTTATTTATCTTTCTATAATATATAAATTGTTCACGCGCCTGTTAGAAGTTATTAGCAACGATTGTGAATCTAGTGACTGTTGGTTTCACAGTTGAAGTAGGCGTTTTTCTAATGACGGTACATTGCCTTTATTTTTGTTTAAATATCACTCACTTTTCTCGATCTGACGAGACACAAGGCATCCTTGTATAACCGTATTTTTTTATCGTTATTACATCTAAATAGTAAACAAAAGCCTGAGTTTTATTGAAGAAACTCCGTTCTTGAGCTAAAACAAGAAATTTGGCGCCCGAACACGCACGAAATACAAGAAAAATCTGCAAAAATCATCGTCGGCCACGTTGTACCTACGTGTTAGTCAAGAACATAGAAGCTAAACAAAGAAGAGCCTGGATCTAGTGCAGCTGAAGAAAACCTGCAGCCCTATAACACCTGGACAACGACTACTCTAAAGTATCGGCCGGTGCGCAGCGCGGGAACAACTTTGCCACTCAGATAAGTGCCCTTCCTTTGTTCTCAAAAACCCACCTAAATCCGTTTTATCCTTCCTCTAAACCGTTTTACTCGATAGCTACATATCTAGAACCATATTTGAAGTAAAAAATATTGCCTGTGAGCTTCACTTGTGCATTTATTTTTCGCTCTGTCGGTTTTACAAGGTACCTACTACATCACAAAATACATTACATTCTATTGTACATTTCAGTTCTAAATTGTAAAACTAATTTCCTAAACCTACCTAAACAATAAAATAAACAAAAAAAAAATATCAGTATATACGTAAAAAAGTGAATAATTAAAAAGTATAAAATTGAACAGTTACATATCCGTTCTGCCAGCATAACTTCTGCTTAGGTTTTCAATTTAAATTCTTATCCCGGTTTGCCGACCATTCCAGGCTTGGTGTCCCTGCCCTACCCTGCACGGTCAGCCTGTTGCACTCGAGTTTCGCAATTATTGGAGTTCAGTGACCCAGCTACCGACTGCGGAGCCCACCGAAGCGAGGAGCGTCAGATAAGCATTTTTATTTCTTCTTGTTTAATTCTGCTGTTGCATTTTGTTGACTTCTATTTCAATTAACCGAAATTAAATTTCACAAAACGTTTAAGCATCTACTCAACTATGCCGGACAATGTAGCGCCTGCTGCATCTGCAGCGCCTTCCTTGAAGGAACTACTGTTCAAACGTATTTCCATCAAAGGACAAATAACTAGATTTAAGAATTATTTCGAAAAACTAAATAAATCAACACAAATTATTAGCATGGACATTGCCGAGTTGACATTGAGAGTTGCAAAATTGGAAGGTTTGTCAGCAAAATTCGACAGTTTACAATCTGAGATTGAGGTTATGAATGCTCAAAGTATTGATACGGAGATTGACGAGCGGGAGCGCATTGAAAGTGACATTATTCAAAATTTAGCAGCAGCCCAAACATTTTTGAATAAATACAGTCACATAGATAATGAAAACAAAAATCAACGAGAATCCATTTTCATTGAGTCTTCCGATCGCCAGGAAATTAATTTTAAACTACCGCAAATACAAGTTTCGAAATTTGACGGATCATATTTTCGCTGGCTCGAGTTTCGAGATACATTTTTGAATCTCGTGCATAATAATGAGAGAATTGCCGAAATACATAAATTCCATTATTTAATTTCCTATCTCGAAGGTGACGCGGCGCGCATTGTTGCCAATCTTGAAGTATCGTCGTCCAACTATAAAGAAGCTTGGAAACTGATCTTAGAACGTTACGATAACAAGAGAATTCTTATTAATCATCACTTAGATGCGTTATTTAACATTCAAGCACAACGTGAATCAGAAAGGTCATTACGTTTCTTAGTGGACCATGTCACTAAAAACCTACGCGCGTTGGCCAGTCTAGGTCAGAAAACTGACCACTGGGATGTGCTAATAATATACATGCTAACTTCTAAATTAGATAGCCGTACGTTGGCAAAATGGGAAGAATACCGCAACACGTTGGAGGATGTGCCGAGCTTGGAGCAATTCAAAAGATTTTTAATAGATCGCGCTGATGTGTTAGAAAGTCTAAATCGCAACAAACCCACTACAAGCACTAATAATTTTGTACCTAAGCCTCAGATTGCTCCGCGTCCTATGATTTCGAATCACCATAATAATTTTAACAAACCTGTCCGTTCTCAGGCACAACATACCAAATCATTCGCGATGACTCAGAGTCAGCCCGTTGTTTACCTCTGCATTATTTGCAACGGCAATCATAAAATATATGATTGTTCTACTTTCCAATCAAAAAATATCAAAGAAAGGCTTGAATACGTGTCAAAATACAAGTTATGCCAAAATTGCCTGCGTCAAGGACACCCTTCGAGTGAATGCCGAATGGGCCCTTGTCGTCAATGTAATCAAAAACATAATAGTTTATTGCACAATCCTAACCGCACTGTGGCAGTCAACGCTAACGTTGATGTCCAAGATAATCAATCTGTCGTAACGTTTGCAAAACAAAACACAAATCAGGTACTTTTATCCACCGCCGTGATACAAGTTTGTAATCCTCAAAATAATAGACTGGAAACTGTGCGTGCGCTTTTGGATTGTGGCAGTCAGTCATCATTTTTAACAAAATCACTGCAACAAAAACTCCAACTAAAATCGAACCCGATAGATTCGGTTAATGTCATAGGAATAGGTAATAACTGTTCTAACAAAGCTGTAGAAACTAGTGTTGCCCAGCTAAAATCCATGACAAGTAACTATCAAGTCACACTGTCTTGCTACGTCCTCGATGACTTAACTGGAGATTTACCAAAGGCTCCCATCGATCTGCAAAATTTATCTATACCTAAAGAGTTCACACTGGCCGACCCTAAATTCGACCAACCTGCTCCCATTGAAATTCTCATTGGGGCAGATCTGTTCTGGGACATTCTAGAATGCGAACAACGCTCCCTAGGTGTCAACAATCCTAAATTGCAAAATTCTAAGTTTGGTTGGATAGTGGCTGGCCCTATTCAATCCCGAAATGTACACAAAAATATTCAGTGCAATCACGCAATATTAACAAAATCCACTGTTGACCAGATGCTTCCTAAGTTCTGGGAACTAGAAGAATTGCCTCAAAAGCAAATTCTTACTAAAGAAGAAATGCAATGCGAAAACCATTTCCTAAATAATACCACGCGTTTACCTAACGGCAGATTTTGTGTGAAGTTACCACTAAAGGACTCTCCAGACTGCCTAGGTAATTCGTACAACCAAGCGAAAAGACGTTTATTAAACTTAGAAAAACGGTTTCGGAAAAATCCGAAACTAAAGTCACAATACACAGAGTTCATAAGAGAATATTCAGCATTAGGTCACCTAAACAAATCACAAAATAACATTCCAAATCCATCTTACTTTCTCTGTCATCATGCAGTATTCAAGGAGGATAGCGAATCTACTAAGATCCGAGTAGTGTTCGACGGTTCAGCTCCCACTACCTCTGGCTACTCCGTCAATGACATTTTAATGGTAGGTCCAAACATGCAAGACACTCTCTTCTCCATACTAATCAGAGCACGACAGTACAAATTCATTCTGGCAGGTGATATTGCAAAAATGTACCGCCAAGTGGAAGTCGCTGATGAAGATCGTGACCTCCAATTGATACTATGGAGAGAAGAAGAGACGAAGCCTATAGAAACATTGCGACTGAGTACTGTCACTTACGGCACAGCAAGTGCCAGTTACTTGAGCACTAGATGTCTTTGGCAGGTGGGAGAGGAGTGCGAGGATGAACTTATTAAAACTATAATTCAAGGCGACTTTTACGTCGACGATCTAATAACCGGGTCTGACGACGCATCAGAATTAAAATACATACAAAATTCAGTTTCAAATGCCCTAAGCGCAGCTGGTTTCCCCTTACGAAAATATAAAACTAACCTATCTACACTATTTCAAGATTCAGAACTAAATATCCAAGATAAATTAACTCTCAGCGAATCGTCGAGCACTCTTGGTATCGGGTGGGATCCAGCTACAGACACACTTAATTTTCCAACGAATCTTCCAACACACGATTGCGAAATTACGAAAAGATTTATTTTGTCATGTTCTTTTCGAATCTTTGACCCACTAGGCATTCTAAGTCCGTGCATTATTAAACCAAAGATTTTAATTCAAAGGCTCTGGCAAAAAGGCGTGGAATGGGATCAACCCGTTCCACAGGAAATAAAGGCAGAGTGGTTGGACATAGCAAACTGCTTACATGAACTGTCAAATCTAAATATTCCACGGCGTGTTATTTGTAACTTCCCTAAAACAATCGAGTTGCATACCTACAGCGACGCTTCGCAACATGCCTACGGCGCCTGTGTTTATTTAAAATCTATCAGCGCAGATGATGACGTCACTATCAGATTGCTATGTGCCAAGTCCAAAGTAGCTCCGTTAAAACCCACCACCATCCCGCGACTCGAGCTCTGCGCCGCCTTGCTAGCTGCTAACCTATGCAAAAATGTCCTAGATTCGATAAGATACACTCCCTCACGTATAATACATTGGTGTGATTCAAGTATTGTGCTGAGTTGGATAAGCAAAAATCCAAAAAATCTAAAAACATTCGTGGCAAATAGAATAGGCGAGATTTTAGAACTGACCAACCCACTGTCGTGTCGTGGCGTTATGTACCTACAGATGTAAACCCGGCAGATTTAATTTCACGAGGAGTCAGTGCTAGTCAAATATGTCAGAATGCGTTATGGTGGTCAGGTCCTCTTTATCTGTATAAAGGCGAATCCAGTTGGCCGAAATTGAACTTTAAAGAACCGATTAATCTGCCTGAACTAAAGGTAAACATTGCGACTGCACAGAATGATTCCGATTTTATTGACTTTTGTAAATACTCCAACTTCAATAAATTGCAACGAACATTTGCATATATCTATCGTTTTATAATGAATCTTAAACCGAGTAATCGTAATAATAAATGCAAGGGATCATTAACGGTTGATGAATTAAATAATTCATTTAACATTTTATGTCATTTGTCTCAAAAACAATCTTTCGCATGTGACTACAAAAATTTATCAAACAACAAGGATTTAGAACATAAATCTAAAATCTTGTCCCTTTCACCCTTTTTTGAAAAACACACTAACTTAATTAGAGTTGGCGGGCGACTTAATTCCTCCAATTATTCGCACGAGAAGAAACACCCTATATTGCTCGATGCGTCACATCACCTGACTAAATTATTATTCGAGCGCGAGCATCTTCGTAGTTTGCATGCCGGCCCACAGCTGTTGTTATCAACGATTAGACAGACGGTGTGGCCGATTAACGGTAGAAAACTTGCTAGACGAGTTTCAAATCAGTGCGTTTTGTGCACTCGCATTCGCGGTCAAACACTTTATCCTAAAATGGGCAATTTACCTACTTACAGATCCTCAGTAGATTTCCCTTTTAAATCAGTAGGAGTAGACTATGCCGGTCCCTTTATGATCCTAAATCGAAAAGGACGGGGAGCAAAATTAATGAAATGTTATTTGTGTTTATTTGTTTGTTTGCGTTTCAAGTGTGTGCATTTAGAACCTGTTAGTGACTTAACAAAAGAGTCATTCATAATGACACTTCGCAGATTCATTGCACGCCGCGGCAAACCAGCGGAGGTATTCTCCGACAATGGGCGGAATTTTGTTGCAGCGGCAAAGGATTTAAATACTTTTTTTAAATGCAGTCATACTTCTTTCTCGGATTTTGCGACACAGGAGGGAATAAAATTCAATTTTATCCCTGCATACGCTCCTCACTTCGGGGGTATATGGGAAGCCGGGGTTAAATCGGCAAAATTTCATATAAAACGAGTCATGGGCAACACTCATTTAACGTTTGAGGAGATTTGTACTTTATTTGCACAGGTGGAGGCCATACTTAACAGTCGTCCCTTGTGTCCTCTTTCCTCATCCCCTGACGACTTCCTTTCCTTAACCCCAGGGCACTTTATACTTGGGAGGCCACTTAACGGCGTACCTGCACCGACCCTGGAGAATTACAAAGAACATGCGCTAAAGAGGCATGCAAGACTTGAACAAATACGACAACATTTTTGGAAGAGATGGCAGCGAGAATACGTCTCTGAATTGCAGCAGCGTACAAAGTGGAAGACTGACAAGACCAAGCTAAGCGTTGGCGATTTAGTACTGCTGCAGGAAGACAATGTTCCACCACTATGTTGGCGTCTCGGGCGAGTTTTGCGGTTGTATCCAGGCCAAGATGGGATATCCAGAGTTGCCGACATAAAGACCACCAGAAATGTTATCCGTCGGCCATTGGTTCGAGTATGTCCCCTACCTGCGTCTGAAGATCTTCAAGTTTGAAAGTCTTCGCCTTTCAACGGGGGGAAGATATGTTCACGCGCCTGTTAGAAGTTATTAGCAACGATTGTGAATCTAGTGACTGTTGGTTTCACAGTTGAAGTAGGCGTTTTTCTAATGACGGTACATTGCCTTTATTTTTGTTTAAATATCACTCACTTTTCTCGATCTGACGAGACACAAGGCATCCTTGTATAACCGTATTTTTTTATCGTTATTACATCTAAATAGTAAACAAAAGCCTGAGTTTTATTGAAGAAACTCCGTTCTTGAGCTAAAACATAAATGAATCGCTGAATGTGTTGGTAAGCGCAAATCTCGAGAGCAGCTGAACCGATTTCGCTAATTCTTTTTTTAGAATATTCCTTGAAGTACGAGGATGGTCCTTACGGAGAGAAAAATAAAAAAAATATTTAAGAATCGACTGTTAGGCGGTACGAAGTTCGCTGGGTCAGCTATTCATTATAAAACAAGATGCCTAAAACCCTCCATTAACGACGTATAAATATTCTGTGATAGAACCTTCATTGTTTTTTATAAATAATACCGTTTGACTCTCTATATAGACAGTTAGACACATATAAATGTAGAGTTCTTTTAGGGTTTTGATCGATCGGTATCAACCCTTGTGTCCCCACTACTGGAGCAAGGGTCTCTTCCTGCATCGCAGGAAGGTTAGGACATACTCCACCACGGGGGCCAATTCCGAAATGGTGGAGGATTCAATCCTCAATCAATCAATCGATTCAATCAGTCCTCAGGATTGTTGTCGCGGGTCTTACCTACTGTCAGAAGTTATCAAGCCGCTCATAAGGCCTCTGACTTGGCTTAACGACTGCCATTACATGACAGTCGGCACCAACGGCTTAGCGTGCCTTGCGAAGTACGGAAGCGCTCGGAAAAAATCCCACTAGCGGTAGTCATTTGATGGTCATCCATCCAGCACCTGACCGCGCCTGTTGCTTAACCCAAGTGATTGATTACAATCACTCGGTCCCACGGTATTAGTATAATACTGATGTATTTTTCGGATGAAATTATTGTAACTTCATATTACATGGAGAGGAAAAGGCATTTACTATCTATTTACGGCATCTACTTTACGAGTGTCAAAAGGATTCGATTGCAATAATTTGAAAAAATATATAAATATTCTATGTAATTTGGGTAATGTGGCCCAACATAACCTTACGCCTGTATCCCAGAGGGGAAAGCAGTGACCAGGCTCTGCCACTTGCCACGATCCTGACAGATCACCTTCGCTTCATCAACGTTCATTAGTCTTTGCATGCACGCGCGCCGGGGTAATCAGGTGAGTATGAAATTTCCTTTTTTCAGGGAGGAATTTACTATTTGAGTCGTCCATCTATTGTACGTAGTTTGTTCCTATTGAACTCGCATGTCTGGTAAGGTAACAGATCGCGTGATGTCAGTAACGGATTTTCCCTCCGAAACCTGAAATGGCGCCCTTTTCCGCGACACACGCCAGGCACTGCCTGTCGCGTAGTCAGGGAGGAAGGCCGTCAGTTTTCTTGTTGGTGGTGTCTAGTTCGACTTCGTTTATTGCTTCATATGGTACGTACTTAATTCGACTGCTTATAGTACATACTTAGGGCGCTATCCTGTGCTAGAGTTAGCACCACCAATGGAAAAAGATCATACTTATCATCTTTTTCAACGCGTCGTTGGAAAAAGTTAACATCATGAAACCGGCGTCTCACTATGGGATGTAATATAATATATACCTATTGCATCTTGAGATATAACAAGTTATCACTCGTCAGACATTATGTACGAGACTGGTTCACACTTGCTATAATAATATTAGTTCTTCTTCTTCAGGCTATATTAGTCCACTGCTGGACATAGCCCTCCCCTAATGAGCACCATAGCGCAAGGTTGTGCCATCATTGGGGGGTAATTCCCATAATCCCCACGCTGGCCATGCCCACCCCCCAGTTTGGGTCCCTTACGACACCCGCGGGAAGAATTCGGGTTGGTGCTATTCTCTAAGCCGACACCACACAGCCGATACCATAATAATATTATAGCTATAAAACTAAATGTATAACGAAGGATAAATTATTATATCGCAAGATGTAATATGTATCTTATTACATCCCATAGTGAGAAGCCAGCTTAAACGTAATAGATAGGTATAGTATCTCTTTTCAGAACCTACTGACAAGAACCTAGGACTTTAAAGTTGTTTTGGTAAAAATGCCGACAAATTGTCTGGATATATTTTTATTTAGAGTTTCAAAAAGATTTAAGAAGAAACTGTTAACTTAGAAACGTCTTAAATTGTTATGTAATTTTTTCGAAAAATTTATAAAAAACGAGACATAATTTACCTACCTACATTGTGATCTTTATGTTCCTTATTTGTTAACGAATGTTTTTGAAATTAATTTAATAAAATCTCTCACTCTTCGTGATTGTGAAAAGTCCAAGAAATGTCTTATGCCAGTGCCATAGTCACCGCATTTTTTTAAACCTTTAACTTTTTTGAGTATTTTAAATAGTCCTTCATCCAAAATACTTAAAAAGGGTTATTTCAGAAGATTTTATTAGTAAACTGGCTTTGCTCTAAATATCCCTTTCCCTCCTTCTCTTTGCTCTGCTCTCAGGATATGCAAATATTTTTATCAATCTCTCTATCTATCTAGGTACTAAGAAAGATTTGAATTAACGACATCACGTTAAAATTTTGGTTTCTAAAATAGAAATATTTATTCTAAAATACTTATTCTTAAATAAAATAGAGATACCTAGACATAAAAATCAACCACGAATATCACGTTCTGAGCATCACATAGGCTGTTAACATTCATCGGCTCTCTGACTATAAGCCCATCCAGAAGGAAAACTTCTCCCTTAGAGCGAAACGGACCTATTACCTCACGATCGAGTGAAAAGGAGACAAAACATGGGAAACAGTAAAGTTCTGATTTGAAGACCCATTCCTTTTCCGACGAACGCTTCTTCTAACCGCGTTAGTCATGCGTTCTTCTTTCGAATAATTTTAATTTTATTTTCATCTATAAAATTTTCAGATCAGTGTTTTTTTTTATTCTAGTGTAATTTGGCTACCAGAGTGAAGTATTGGGAGTAGGTATTGGAAACGGGCGGTAAAGGCCTAGGTAAGTAATTATAGTCTAGGACCTATTACTACATCAAAATGAAATTTTGAAAATTTTCGACTGTAAAATCAACATTTTAAATTTATTATATTGTAATAAAAACTGTTTTTACATGGATTTTACTCGTTTAATTTAGATTTTTACAATTTTCCGACGTTTTGGCACTTTTTCAAGTACCGTGGTCTCGGAAGACACAAGAAACGTCGGAAAATTGTAAAAATGTAAATTAAACGAGTAAAATTAAATGAAATCCGTGTAAATACAGTTTTTATTATGTTGATTGGGCAGCCGAAACTTTTTTTAAACAAAAAAATAACGGTGACTTTTTGTTGATTTTTCTCCCTTAGGATGGGTTCAACGAACTATTTGAGCAAGTCAAAAGCTTACAAGCCCCGGAGCGGGTCCAGTGTGGGCAGCGACAAAGATCTGAGTGGAAAGCTGAGGAGAACCAAAATCAGGGGAGTATTGTACATAAATGTTTCTAAATAGGTTTATTTCACTTACTTGTGTAATCAAGAACCAACATCAGGGGAATATAGTTTACCTATGGTTTCACTTACTTGTGAATATCCTGTTTACATTAGTGTCAGTTGGCCAAAATGCATATAAAAAAACAAGTACAAATAGTTTAACAGATTGTTAGTGTACAGCCGACAGCACATCCACCTTTACACACGTGCACTTTACTCAACTACGTTACAGGCGACATTGCAACAAAATTGTAAAGGTTTATCTGCTGTCGACCGTGCGAGCTCATTTTATAAAGCATATGAAGTGAAAAGGTTTTATTCAAAGTAGCGCAGAAACTGCGGCTTAATGAACGTTACAAGTCAAAATAGGCGTCCATTTCAAAAGGAAGATAATTTTGGAAAAAAAATTGACAAAAAAACTCTATAGGTACATAGTCTTTTCAAAGTCCTTAAGTAACAAAGTTTACACCTATTAGGTATAAAACATAAAACTCATGCATTGTACTACTGGCTTTAATTCCAGACATCATTATTGTCATCTAAATAATCCTTTATTCTATAGTAGACCTTTTGGCACAAAGTGTACTTAACACATTTTTTGAGTCGCGTTTCATATAGCTCCCTATAGGTCAATTTCAAAGAATGTTCTAAATAATTAGACCCGGTAAAGCATATTAAGGTAGTGAAAAGTCGTATCGTGGGTATTACACGTTGTAAGTATACCCTATATTTGGATATTATATAGACTATTACCCCCTATGATAGAACAACGTGGCGCTCTTTAGGGGAGGGCTATGTCCAGCAGTGGACTAGTATAGCCTGACGACGACGACGACGAATACCTAATATGTCCAGATTTGGTTTTTTTCTTTTCTTTTTGCTCATTTTTCCCAACGCTCTCCAAATAATCATAAATGCGAAAATATTGTAAAAATTAAATCGTGATTAAATTGTTCATTTGTCCGTGAAACCTTTTATCTACCTGCTGCCCATAGCTGATAGACCGCATTTGACCTATTTATTTTGATAACTACGTTAAGTGGTACAGATGTGGAAAAAAAATAAATGGTTATTTTTAAGCTAAATAATGTAAGTTACGACTCACAACTATAACTGCGTGTTAAGTACCTAAACTTTTACCATCGAGCTAAATAAAAAAAAGGAACTCTATTATTAACTTTGTAAGTATTCGTTTAGTAATTAGTTAAGTTTAATAAATATAAAGATATTGTTAAGTTTTAATTGTCTTGTAAATCAATTGTTTTGAATCAGTGAATTTTTAGCCTCTAAATAGGTTTTTAAATTTGTCCTTAGCACGGGTTAGTGCATTAAAAATAAAAATAGTATAATCACGTGGGTACAGTGATATCGTTCCGATGTAAAACCTAACTGCAAAGTAGGTAGTCGGGGCTGTAAGTGATGCAATTTACTTAAGCCAGATGTCGCTGCCTGTACGTAATACAGAGAATAGTGTAAAGAGGTTCGAAATTTCACTGATGCCGGTGAGTCGCCCATTGGCTCAATTGGTAGAGCGCTGGCACGGATAGCCAGAAGTTGCGGGTTCGAATCCCGGCATGGGTGAAATTTTTAGCCTCTAAATAGGTTTTTAAATCAGTGACATGTTTACATGTTTTTTAAATCAGTGACATGTTTACATGTTTTTTAAATATACTCAAATTAGAAATTATTCTAAGTATTTATCTACACACTCTTACACACACACACACACACACACACGCACACTATTCACGCCATGTTACCGATCACTATACACTTGTTTACGATAACAACGGTTGTCATGGTAACTGTATAATCAATACGTTCCCTACAAAATTAAACAAAATCCCCCAGTGCACGCCCACAACTTGGCGCAATGCGCAACCAAAAAGGACTCCCTTTAAAAGTGTCCTAATTTAATTTAATTTTGTTTAAGAAACAATAATTCAATAGTTTTTATCGCAAAATGTAGTTTTTGTTTTAATAAAAAAAATCTAACAAAAAAATACAGGATAAAAACATACAAAATTTGCCAAAAAAAATTAAGTGTGTTAAGTTATAGAATAAAAAAAATGACGTATTGCTATCCCTACTACAGGCGACCGGCCAAAATGAACGAGTACGGACTGAAGCGGATCCCGGACTACACAGAGCTGGCGTATAAAGAGGCTGTCGGGAAGCTAAGATACTTTCTATCTGGAAACTATAGTCCTACCGTAAGTCAATTCCACTAACAATAAGTAATCCAATTTAATAAATAATAAATTCTAAGCTGTGGGCGTACACCCCCCCCCAAAGACAATCTATTACGTAACATTCCACTCAATCGAATTAAACATTTAGCCCCTTATTCATAATCGTCTGCTAACTTAAAGCATTGCTAATTCTCTCTCTGTCTTCTTCTATTGACCTAAGTCAGAATGAAAAAGAACACTTTTTAGCAGCTGTTTTAAGTTAGCGGACCATTATGAATAAGGGGGTTAGACGAATCCAAAGTGTCAAAATATGTATGCATTTGACAGCTGAAGCAGCTTAAAAAAAGTAAAAATCTATGTCACTCAATTCAGTGGATACTTACATAGGTAATAATGCCCCTGAACATTTATGATACCTTCACTCCATTCAGTCCAGTGTTATTTTTTTGTAAACATTTTTGTCAGCTGAGCCGCGATTCATAAGCCTACAATTCATAGTTCATTGTGACCATTCCATGTCTATTGTGTAGCTGATTAGTACAATTACTTAGCTACTTATGTAAGAACGCGATTAACTAAAAACACCGATTTCTGAATTGAGAATTTCATTAAGTATTTACTTAAGTAACGTTCTGACACGCTCTTTTCTGAGAAATTCGAAGAGATAGCATTACAGTTAATTATTTACTTGGCGAAATTTTCAATGCAGAAACTAGCCCGTAGAGACTTCGCAAAAGAAATACTTTGCTACCGACTATTTACATAGCGTTTATGGGGTGCTTCAAGGGAATCGCTCGGCCTCGCTAGCCCCGGCTGCCTGAGTGATCTTAAACGATCACGAAGGTTAAGCAACACAGGGCGCGTTCAGTGCATGGATGGGTAAACAGTCTGTGACTAACGCTAGTGGCATTTTTCCGAGTGGTTCCGTTCGCAAGGCACGTTAAGCAGTTGGTGCCGGCAGCCGTCGATAGATGGCAGTCGTAAAGCCAAGTCAGAGGCGTTAGGGCGGCTAGAAAACTTCTGACAGTAAGATCAGCCACTAGTCTTGCAAGCCTCCACCAATCCTGACTTGGCCCCCGTGGTGGAGTATGGCCTAAACCTTCCTCAGGGAAGAGACCCGTGCCCCTCGGTGGGGACCTAATAGGTAGATGATGAAGGGAATCGCGTTTTTAAAATACATAAAGCGGTTAGTCTTCCTACTTGTTGATCTGCGGAAATCGGCTACCCAATAAACATCTAATTGTTATTGTAAGCTTTTATGACTATTAATTACAAGTCCCTTGACAACTATTTGCGTCACGCTCATACAAAATTGCCTTGTCTAATGCGAGAGCACCGTTCTGCTTTGAGGGAGTTTTTTCATTCGTACTTTATTATGACAATTCGAGGTCCATTGCGTAGAAAAGTCTACTTGTCATCTGTGGGTCCATCGACTTTGTACATAGAATTATCATAGTAAACTGGCCCCAGACAATAACAATGCTCTTAGAGTAACAATGGTTCAGTGATATTCAAAATAATTGATTTACAAAATCGACATGTCGATAAGTACCTTCCGCCTCCAATGCTATTGGCTGACCAAAACCTTGTTTGTTTCGACCAAAACCTGTGACCTATTCTCAGAACTTCTAAATGTAAAGAAGAAAAATCGGTGAAGGCGTCGATATCATTCTCATGACACAAGAATGGTTATCGATTTTTATACTATATTGTACTTACATTTACGCTGCCGCTTCCAACCGGTCCAATCCATGGACGACTATGTCCAGCAGTGGAGTGCTTGTGGCTGAATGATGATGATACATTGACCACCAGGTCCGCAGCTACGGCGGCTCTGCCTCGATCAAGAACCTGGATGAACCCGACGGAGACCTCATGGATAAGAAGTATGCATCCACCACGCTGGGCGCCAACCTCGACTTCAAGCCGAGGCCGCGGCTGACAGCTAAATACGCCACCCTGTACGCGGACAGTCTCAAGAACTATACGCCGTCGCGTAATTTGAATCATGGTAAGACCCTGACCCCTTATCTTCTTTCTATAATATAAAAATGAATCACTGAATGTGTTGTTAAGCGCAAATCTGGAGAGCAGCTGAACCGATTTTGCTAATTCTTTTTTTAGAATATTCCTTAAAGTACGAGGATGGTTCTTATGGAAGTAAAATAAAAAAAAATCGACTGTAAGGCGGTACGAAGTTCGCTGGGTCAGCTAGTTTATTTAAAAAAAACTCCTGTTCTGGGTGTCTATGGCGTTTAAAGATCTGACTAGGAAAAGTTGTCTGATTTAGCCATAATTTAAGCCTGCTTTGAACTGTCAGATATCTACATACATATTTGAGTCGTCTAAATGCTAAACACGACATTTACATGATACCTTACGGAAGCCATCACTAAAAAACTGGCTGAGGTAACTGATGACTGGGGTCTTTTCATAGAACAACAATTCATGGATTACTGCGACAATACAAATTAGGTACATTGCGTAGCCTATTAACAAGTCGAAAGACTCATTGTACTAATCGGCAATGTAAATTTAACATCACATAACATAGCATGTAGGTACATACCGGCGTACACAGACCATCTTTTCTCATGTCATATAATATCTAATACCTCAGTTGCCAGCTATTACTGGCAATACGTATGATAAGATTCCATGATTGCCAATAACTTTAAATGCCAAAGCATTAAAAGTTTTTGTTTTATTTAAGTCGGGACCTAATTAGTGCTGCGGCCAGACACACCAACAGCACTCGTTCACGATCAGAGCATTCTCGATCTTTCCCTGCTAATCCTAGGATTGAAATTAAGTCGTACCCTTCCAGCGCCGCCGCCGCCGGCGCCCGCCGCCTCCGACCTGTCCGGCGGGACCAACCCCGACGTGGTGAACTTCATTCAGAAGCAAGAGGAGTACATCGAACAGCTGGAGCGCGAGAGCCAGTACTGCAGAGTAAGTGTAAAAACATACGCTCTTCTGTATCATCGTTTTCATATCAACCCATTATGTCCCCACCGAGGGGCACGTCTCTTCCCTTAGAAATGTATAGGCCAAGTCCGGACTGGTGGAGGCTTGCAAGGCTAGTGGCTGGTCTTACTGTCAGAAGTTTTCAAGCTGCCCTAAGGCTTCTGAATTGGCTAAACGACTATCATTACATGACAGCCGGCACAAAGAAGCACGGAAGCGCTCGGAAAAATATCACTAGCGGTAGTCACGGGACGGCCACCCATCCTGCACCTGACCGCGCCTGTTCTTGCTTAACTCAAGTGATTGATGCTAATCACTCGGTTCAACTAGGCCAAGAGTGCTTATTCGACTAGGCCACGAGCGCTTATCTTAGCAGGCACTCATTAAAAAAAACATGCCTAGTTTGACAGGTGTGTTTGGCTACCACAACTACACCTTCTTAACCCCTTCACCTCTTCCAACACCTAGGACGAGCTGAACAACCTCCTTGGCAAAGTGAAGGAGGTGATCTCCGAGAACGAACACTTGCACGAGGCGCAGAAGAACAGGCTCATCTCGCGGATGTTTCAAACCACGGGCTCCGAGACTGACGAGCTGGATGACTTGGGCGATAGCACTGGGCTGGACAGCGACAATAAGGTAATGAAACGAAAAGGTTTTATTCAAAGTAGCGCAGAAACAGCGGCTTAATGAACGTTACAAGTCAAATATCTATTTCTATTTCAAAATCTAGATAATTTTGGAGAAAATAACTCCAAGGTAACGGTGGTAGGAAGTAATAATGACGAGATGAACGAAAGAGCTACCCTGTAATCCCCAGGCTGGATGAACTGGTTATTAGCACTGTGTTGCACTTGGTTTCACTGCGTGCTCATCTCCATCAAACCAGGGGCTCCGAGACTGATAGCTGGAGGACCTGGGTAAGCACTGGGTTGGACAGTGACAATAAGGTAAGGGTGGGAAGTAGTAATGACGAGCTAAACGAAAGAGCTACCCTGCAATCCACAGGCCGGATGAACTGGGTGTTAGCACTGGCTTGGACAGTGACGATAAGGTGAGAGTAGAAAGTAATTATGATTGGAAAAGTGATGAAAAATGGTCAAGCTCAAACCTGCAATTCTCAGGCCGGACGACCTGGGTGGTAGCACTGGGTAGGAAGAGGGAGGATTTGGGTGATAGCACTGGGCTGGACAGTGACAATAAGGTTAGGAAGTGGTAATGGCGAGATAAGCGAAAAAGCTACCCTGCAAACCCCACCGTGGATGAACTGGGTATTAGCACTGGGTTGGACATTGATGATTAAGCAAGCGCAGAAAGTAATAATGACTGGAGAAGTGGAGACATAAGGACGAGCTAAACTTGCAATTCTCAGACTGGTCGATAGCACGTAGGAAGAGGGATGATTTGGGTGATAGTGACAATAAGGGGAATGTAGAAAGAGCGTAGACCTGGATTGGACAGTTAGAATAAATAATACTAGTAGAACACTTATGTGAGAATGTGTGTGAAAGTGAAGGATACACATAGAAGCCAAGAAGAACCAGCTCATTTTGCGTATATTCTGACCCAATTCTGACTCGGGTTGTCCAGTTACCTACTCAATTTCAGTAGGTACTAACTAGACGAACGAGGTGACATTCAATGGTGACAGTATTGGGTGGAACAGTGACAATATTACAAGGACATAAACTTAGTTCTGCAGCACGAAGAGCCGCAACTGCTACGCTTGTTTGTTTTTGTACTAACTTTTAAGTAATAACTTTATTCTAGATGTCCATTGACTAAGTTTCTCTGTTCTAGATTTCGCCCTCAAAAGCCCGTCGCTCAGCTTCGAAGTCTCGTCCCACGAAACTGGAAGGACCGAATATCGTCTTCGAGTCCCGCATCGCAGAGCTGGAAGCCCAGCTAACTCAGGCGAAAATCGATCTGAAGAAAGTTCAAGTAGGTATCATGCTTAATCGTTAAATAAAATTCAGGAATGTAACAAATTGTTATTTTAAAAACAGCCTCTACATTATCTCTCTCTCATTATCATCCCCCATCCATTATCCACACAACCCAAGGTTAGCTGGAAGAAAATACTTATTAGTATTAAGCTTGTCTTTGTACAAACCCATTTTTGGCCAAAAAAGAATGTTTCAATTCAATCTGTCGCTGAAGTAAAAGAATGCTATACAATGTCACTGCCACGATAAGAAGATGGGTACCTAGTAAGAGCAGGGGAGTCGTGCGTTTTTAATCCTGTATTGTATACTGTAGAGCGTATTTCCTGTTTATTGTTAAACTAGCTGTGCCCCGCGATGCTATCCGCGGTTTATCGATTTTCCTATGCAGTAAAACGTAGCTTATGTCAATCCAGGGTCTCAGCTAACTCCATTCTAAATTTTACTAAAATCGCTCCAGCCATTTATTTAATTTTTTTTTTTAAATTTTAAAGTAACGTTGCTACAGTTATTTAAATTGAGTGTAATATTTTTTTAATTCACAAACTTTGTGCACACGATGTTCTAAATTCAATGTACTTTATCCTCAAACGGCTTTTCCACTCAGATATTGAAGATTAAAAATACTCTTTCCGAGATGGTGGGATGAAAAAATGTTTTTCTTTTCTCAGGAGGAAAACAACGAGAACAAACGCAAGCTCGCCTCAGGGCTAGTTGACTCAACCTGCCTTGATGGCTTCAAGCGGCAGATCGACAACTTGCAGAGGTTGGTTCTTTAAACTTCTCATCCTCTAGTTGATCCACTTAGATTACACATGACAATTATCAAGAACGATAATTCAGATCTGTATCGTCTTTATTTACTGTGGGGATTTAAAAATGACCCTGGTTGTATTAGAAGTAAGCCTTCTCGAAATGTAGATAGACAGAGATCATAGCATACAAACAACGAATTCTAAAATGCGGCGCGTACGATATCAACTCTTAATGTCCCCTCTGCCGGGGCCCGGGTCTCTTCCTGCATCGCAGAAAGGTTAGGCCATATTCCTCTACGGGGGCAAAGTCCGGGTTGGAGGAGGAACGTACGTTGCTGTCAAATGTGCGATCACCTTCACATGACCCCACAATTCTATTTTCTGTCAACTAGGGACAAGACCTCCCTAGAGAGCCAGATCTCCAAACTGAAGCTAAGCCTTGACAGTCGTGACGGGGACTTCGACGGGCGCTACAAGCGAGGCTCTGATGCCGTCGAACATCAGCTGCGCGAGGAGAGGAATAACTTGGAGGCTGAGCTGCGCCGACTGAAGGTAAAGGTTAACTATGATCTTTACAAAACACTAGTCTTTAAAACTGAAGGTAAATTACCTTTCTATAAAACACGTTTTGAAAAAAACCTGTAATACAGTTTATTTAGTGTTCGTTAAAAAAAATATTAAGAAAGTTTACCCGTTGAATTCTGACCATGACACAACGATTAAAAACTATTCTATGTCCAGGACGACCTAGGCAAAGTTTAGGTACCCGTTGAATTCTGACCTTGACACAACGATTAAAACTATTCTATGCCCAGGACGACCTAGCCAAAGTTTACCCGTTGAATTCTGACCTTGACACAACGATTAAAAACTATTTTATGTCCAGGACGACCTAGCCAAAGTATACCCGTCGAATTCTGACCTTGACACAACCATTAAAAACTATTCTATGTCCAAGACAACCTAGCCAAAGATTAGGTACCCGTTGAATTCTGACCTTGCCACAACGATTAAAACTACTCTTTGTCCAGGACGACTTAGCCAAAGTTTAGGTACCCGTTGAATTCTGACCTTGACACAACGATTAAAAATACTCTTTGTCCAGGACGACCTAGCCAAAGAGCGCAGCAAGACCCGCGAGCTGGCCGGCGAGGGCGCCCGCCGCGCCATTCAGGAGCGCAGCGCGGCCGAGCAGCGCTACAACGCGCACTTCGACGAGCTGTCCCACGACCTGGCGGCTCAGTACGACAACGTGGCCAAGTTGCAGGTGAAACCGTTACGCTATGTTACGTCACGTTCATCGATTTCAACCCTGTTTGACCCTACTGCTGGGGCACGGGTCTTTTGCTGCGTCGCAGGAAGGTTAGGCCATACTCCACCACGGGGGCCGAGTCCGGGTTGGTGGAGGTTTTTTTTTTTTTTGGAAACATTTATTCAAATAAAAATACAAAAAAATACAGAAGTTGGTTTCTGCCAAACTGCATAACAGTTTCTTGGCAGATGCTCTTGGTTTTACATGTTCGAGTTATCTTATATGCTAGGTACATACAAATACTAAAAAACAAATTTAAGGACTCCCTACATACTACCCTCTTGCTCGCCCTACGCCTAAGGCTTGGGTTCGGTCAGTCACATGACATTGCCTCGAACAAGAGGACAGACAGTAAGACAGTGGCGGGCCTTACTGTCAGAAGTTATCAAGCCGCCCATAAATAACCTCTCTCATGGCCTCTGACATGGCTTAACGACTGCCATTACATGACAGCCGGCACCCACGGCTTAAAGTGCCTTGCGAAGCACGGAAGCGCGCGGAAAAATGCCACATTACTTCATAATATAGCAAATACAGTATGTGTTAGTTAATTTCTTGCACCTGTAAGCATTATAAAAATAAAAGGAAACACTCCATCGTAGGTTGTCTGGAATAAATTGCTCTAAGCAGTAAGGCCGCCAGTTCAAGTGTATCTTTATAATTATTTTATGTTTGTTTTTTCCTGGTGTACAATAAAGAATATTTTATGTCTTATCTTATCTAAAACTACAGTCATATCATTAAAAAGATGTATTTAGACTATCTATTACAAATTTAAGATATAATTAGACCATTAATAATTTATCTATCTTGATGGTCTAAATTTTCGTTATTTGAACTAATGAGTAATGCTGCAAGTGATACAAATTACTTCAGCCAGATGTCACTGCCTGTAAATTATACAGATAATATTGTGAAGATGTTCGAAATTTAGCTGACGCCAGTACTTGCACATTAGCTCAGTTGGGAGAGCGTTGGTACGGTTAGCCAGAGGTCGCGGGTTCGAGCCCGGCATGGACGTAATTTTTAGCCTCTAAATAGGTTTTTAGAACTAATAAAGTTTCACTTCCAGTTTTTTGGAATTTTGGACATACTGTACATGTACCTAACTGCAAAGTAGGTAGTCGGGGCTGTAAGTAATGCAATTTGCTTAAGTCAGATGTCGCTGCCTGTACGTAATACAGAGAATAGTGTAAAGAGGTTCGAAATTTCACTGATGCCGTGAGTCGCCCATTGGCTCAATTGGTAGAGCGCTGGTACGGATAGCCAGAGGTTGCGGGTTCGAATCCCGGCATGGGTGAAATTTTTAGCCTCTAAATAGGTTTTTTAAACATACTGTACATGTCATATAAAACTACAGTCATTTCATAAAAAATATGTATTGTGTTTAATTAAAGATATCAAATAGACTGAATTTTCAATAATATAATCTATTTATCTACTATAATATAAAAATGAATAGCTGAATGTGTTGATAAGCGCAAATCTCGAGAGCAGCTGAACCGATTTCGCTAATTCTTTTTTTAGAATATTCCTTGAAATACGAGAATGGTCCTTACGGAGAGAAAAAAAAATAAAGAATCGACTGTTAGGCGGTACGAAGTTCGCTGTGTCAGCTAGTTAATAATAAAGTTTCATTTTCCTTTTCTTGTAATTTTGGACAGACTGTAGTTTTGTGTCGCTATAAATGCATAAACGTGTTTTACAGCTGGAGCTGGAAAGACAACGCCGCGACGATAACGACCTGAAGCGTGAGATCTCAATGAAGAACGCTGCCATCGAAGAACTAAAGATGGAGTTGAAGAACAAAACAGGTACCGTTTGATTTCTTGAGCCAGTAAGTATTACAGACTACATAAAGATCGTACGTACGTACGAGTCATCAATCTTGAACGAGCGAACGAACGAACGAACGAACGAACGAACGAACGAACGAACGAACGAACGAACGAACGAACGAACGAACGAACGAATGAATGAATGAATGAATAAAGAACCAACGAACAGACGAATCGCTCGTAGTCCCGGCTGCCTGAGTGATCTTAAACGATCACGAAAGTTAAGCAACACATCTTAACCTAATCATCCATAATCAATAAACATCCATAATCAAACAAAGCTTCAAACTCATTAACTTCGACTAGATGATTGCGATGCATCTTCGATTTGTTACCTATGTTTCTTGCAATAAATCATCCATTTATTCGTTCGTTCATCATCAATCCATTATGTCTCCACCGAGGGGCACGGTTCTCTTCCCTAACGAAGGTATAGGCCATACTCCACCACGGGGGCCAAGTCCGGATTGGTAGAGGCTTGCAAGACTAGTGGCTGGTCTTATTGTCAGAAGTTTTCAAGCCGCTCTAGGCTTAATGACTGCTTAACGTGCCTTGCGAAGCACGGAACCGCTCGGAAAAATGCCACTAGAGTTATTCATAGAGGGTCATCCATCAAGCACTGAACGCGCCCTATGTAGCTTAACCTTCGTGATCGTTTAAGATTACTCCGGCAGCGGGACTACGAGCGATTTTGGTTGATACTTGTTGAATCTTCTTCTTCAGGCGATATTAGTCCACTACTGGACAGAGCCCTCCCTTAATGAGCACTATAGCGCAAGGTTGTGCTATCATTGGGGGGTAGTGCCCATTATCCCCACGCTGGGCACGCGGGTTGGGGATCGCAGTTCGGTGGAATTGTACTGCAGGGGGCGCTGCTGCCCACCCCCAGGTTTTCGTCCCTTAGTCGCCTTTTACGACACCCGCGGGAAGAATTTGGGTTGGTGCTATTCTCTAGGCCGGCACCATACAGCCAAATAAAAATTACATTTATATATGTACACCGGTTTATAAAATTTTATCAGTGCTATTTTCCGTTGCCGCGCTATATTGTTCTTCGAGCTAAGCATTTTATTTCCTCAGCGACTCTACAAGCTGACTTGGCCCAAGCTCACGCGGAGAAGGCTTCTCTGGATGAAGAGCTGGCCAGCGCTCGGTTGGCCATCGAGCGTCATCAGCGTCAGTCGAAGCACGAGACCAATCGCCTCAACTCCGAGGTAGGAACTTCAATGTTTGTGATGATTTATGGGTCAGGATTATGTATAACACGGCTCTCACATAGGTATGGGTATAGTCGCGATTGCTTATTGCGTCGATAAACTCACTACTTCTGTCTACCCTAGACCACGGCAATTGCAACGTTAATCCGCGCTAATTGCTGCAACCGCAGTAATGACGGTTAGAGCTGTTAAAAACTGCGATTTTTAGGTCTTTAACAGAACTCTCCAGTAACTTTAAAGCGAGCTAGATTGTTGAAGATACATATAGAACACTTTATTGTACATAAAAAAGCAAATTATAGTCTGTTAGCTTTTGGAATATACCTCGTCTACTATCGGATAGAATCGGATATATTCGTGCAATACAAATATCGGAAATAATATGACACTTAATTTCGAAATCGGAATTGATATGACACTTAATTTCGAAATCAGAACTCTATCATCAGTAAGAAAACCGGCTAAAATTGGCGAAAACCGAAGCCTACTCTAGAGCCCGAGGTTCGAATGTTCTAAAAGCTAACAGACTATACATAGTTTTTGAACAACATTGACGGAAATTTATATAATGTAATGTCTGTAATGTTTATATTTCAGTCGTCTGTCGATCGTTACACAAAAGGTTATAAAGTTTATTCTGTCACTATTATACTGTTAAAGAGACTAAGTTTGAAAGTGAGAAGAAAAAGGGATACAGAGAAAGAACGAGAGAACTAGGGAGGGAGAGGCAGAGAGAAAGAGAGAGAGATATAAAGGGAGAAAGAGTGAGAGAGAGTTATGCCTGACATAACCGATCGAAATTTTCATCCATTTTAGAGAAAGGAGAGTTTTAATGTCTTTAGTAGGTGATACGAAGTACACCGGGTCATGTAGTATGTAATAAGTATGCATATCTTATTATTTTTTGCCCAACTGCATGACACATTGTCAGCTATGCTACAATATTGTTTCAGATCCAGTCACTCCGTCAACGTCTGGACAGAGCTGATGCCGACTTGGTACATTCTCGTCGTGAGAACCTCCGTCTGTCCGAACAGATTGCTACTCTGGAGAAAGAGGTAAAGTACTTAATCATAATAATAATAAAGTATAAAACCAATGTACGTAAAAATTGTTTTGCAATGGCAATCGTCCCATTTTAAAAAATTAAACATAATATACATACGCTATCAAAGAAGTTAAAAACATAAAAAAGATTTACTGGCCGGTCAGTAACAATAATAATTATAGTTTATTGACAACTATAAATGCATTCCTCGAAACCCTACATACTGTGGAGACACATAACATGGACACACTATTTTTATTTTTAATGCACTAACCCGTGCTAAGGAACAAATTTAAAAACCTATTTAGAGGCTAAAAATTTCACCCATGCCGGGATTCGAACCCGCAACCTCTGGCTATCCGTACTCTGGTACGGATAGCCAGAGGTTGCGGGTTCGAATCCCGGCATGGGTGAAATTTTTAGCCTCTAAATAGGTTTTTAAACATAACATGGAGTTAGACTATAAAAGTTTTTTTTCAAGATGTCGGAATATGACATCATGTTGAGAGGCCAATTTGGGATGAATTTATAGTAGTGAGGGATTTAGTTAGTGTCGTGAAAACGTCACCTTACTTATATCTTATGTTACACAGTAGAAAGATGTGCAGTTGTAAAAAGAAGACGACCATTAACTCTGGCAGCAATAGTAAACATCTGCGGGATGCCATAACAACAAGAATTTAAACTAATTGAACTATTAGTTAAATCACGGCGTCTTAAAAGGCCCTAGAGTCTAATATTTACATAGTTTTTCAATAGAATGCTGTAAGCAAGACAATGGTGGTTATTATAAAAATAATGTTGGAAGCAAAACTGCCTTTTCTTCTTACTTCATGTCGTAAAGTTCGCATATTGTTAAATCATGGTGGTAATATCTATCAAACGCATGAAGATAGAGACACCATAGTAGAGCATAATGCATTTAGCGATAGAGATATGTTAGGTATATTAGATGTAAGTTCTTAAGGAAACTATTCCGACAAACAAACTCATGTAGAGTATCTTACATTCACAGTTGAACATGAAGAACTTGACACCAATGTCTCCAGAGAAGAACAAGAAGGAGAAAGAATTTTCCACGATGCTGGAGTCCATGGAAAACAAACATGGTAAGTTACAACAATCACAAATTAAATGGGCTTAACACAAACTAATTTTTGTTCTAGGCACTCTTCCTTTAAATTCCATGTGTCTACGATCAGTAACTCAATCACCTTTATGTTCATCTAATGGGTAAACTATTGATGTTTTGAACATTGTAAAATTACCTTCTAGCTTGTTCAGTTTGTCTACACTAAAGTTAACTTCAAAACATTCATATTTTACCCTTTCATTTTCAATAGTTGCATGTACTTGAAAGGGCTTAAGTATCTGTTTCAATAGTTTATTCATCAGATTGTTACAAAAACTTTGAACCAATAAAACATAGCAAAAATGTAAGTCAACCACACTGACTAAGTTAGGTGTACAGTTATTCACTAATTGTTAACACAGCTGAAATTACAAGTGATATAAGATTTATAGTGCGAGGAATTCTGGTGTTCTCTTCCAAAGTTTAGTTATATTCGGCAGATAGTACGCCCGATGTCACTGAATACGGAGTTTGATATTAATCAGCTCGAAGTAACACAGCTAGACTGAGACGACGACTCTATATCAAGCTCAATTGCAATATAAATGCCTCTAAACATTATGAGCAAGAAACTATCGATCCCCTCACGCCCCGAGCCACCCTAGTCCTAAAAATCGAGTACTCTGTACAATGCGCACTGCTTAAAATGTTTGCCAAAATCTCAAGCCTTGAGCTTCACATACTGCAAATACTGCTAAGTCTCGACCCTGGAAGAGAAAACCCGGATCCCCTCACGACGCTAAGCCCCAACTTTCCCGCAGCCAAAACGGTCGCTGAGCTGGAGTCAATGATCCACTCGCAAAACAGTCTGATGGAGAAACTCACCGGCGAGTGTCGAGGGCTCACAGACAAGCTCGACGACGCGAGCCGTAGGCATAAGTACGACCTCCTTGTTGTTTAAATACACCAGTGGCATTCAGACACAGATGGTGACCCGAAACGTGTTCGCTCTAGCGTGTGCGGGAATTGGAAGCGTTACACGTGGCGCAGTGTTATCGATATTGGCAGTAGGAATGTGTATTTTGTAAAACAAAGTCGGTTATCGATAGCACGGCAGCTTAACACTGGCAGCTTGTTGTGGGTAGAGACCAACCGAACGATTAGGAACGAACAAACAAAACAAAACGAATCAGTGTAATCGTTGCGGCAAAAGCAATCAAACTTCATTGTATGCGCATCGGCGGGACGTTGGTTTTAGACTCACATTTTAGAGGTTCTTGATTCGATACCGAAATGTACCGAATACTTAGTTCTTAAGTAAAGCACATTGTAAACTCGTAGGAGCAATAACGCTAACTGTGAATGGAAACATTCTGAGGAAACTTGAGTGTTTTGAATCACCAATCCGCGGCTTCCATTGTGATTATCTCTTCATGAGTAAGCTTGTGTCTTGTTGAGGAACGTATAGGCTGCTTATGGAGGTCAGTGGAGCGAAGGCCTTAGCTCGTGTGCGATGCCGATTGGCTGGTGCCTTTGTTTGTATTCGAGGGTTGGTCTTTACGCGACCAGCAATGCGTTTTGCTAGGTGGAGTGGACGCGCGGCACGTTAAGCTTCAATATCTGTGTCTAAATGCTACTTTTAGCCCAGGGTTCACCCTTCAAATTACTCGGTACAATTAACAAATTTCATTGTGTACTTAGACGACTTCATTGTGTTTATTTTAAAGAGGTATGAGATATCTTACTAAGTTTATCGAGGTTTGAATAGTGAAAATGGCACGTAGAGGTGCATCTCCTGCGATGTGAAGCAATTGTGCACAGATCACATCATACTTTTCACTGACCAGCTTAATTCAACATAATACTGTGGTTTTATCCATGACAAGCTTGAGTTGTTACCATGCCATTGAAAATGAAAAAATATTTATTTGAAGGAATGGTTACAATGACTTACATTCTTGAGTGACTCATATTTATTGCTTTATATTTGTACTGGTATTTTGCCCTATTTATTAGCTGTACAGAGATTAAAGTACCCTCTTAGTCCTTTTATCTCAGTATCATTCGAAAGAGTATCAGTGTAATTGAAACAAAATTCGTAATTTTCAAAAACGAAAACAACTAAACTTTGGTAAACTGAAATAAGTACATGGCCAATATATCGCATGAGATGCGCTAATATAGCATGTCTTTGTATACCTACTTGCTATGCACTTCATCGTTAATTTTTAGGTCCCAATTGCCACAAAAAATCTTGTTTCTGCTGACAACCGTATAATTCACTGATACCATAATTAAAGAGATGGCTTTCGTACCACATGAATCGTCATAGACCAAGTTTTTGTGGTAATGGAAGGCTAGTTTTTCTGTATTGTTATCATTACCCAAAAATAAAGACTGTAAAAACCATAAGATCTAACGAAATTGAGCAAGGTTCTCGTTGTTTCTTATAGACCTTAAAAAACTATCGCAACAAAATGCTAACGTCGTGCTGTGTTTTCATTGGTGACAGGCAGAGCGCAGAGTCGCGGCCGCTCAGACCGACCAATCAGAACACAGCGCGACCATTCAAGATACCACGAGCAGCCAATCCCGAGCCGCCGTTCCAGGCACCGCTGCGAAAAAGAGTCCGATTCGTCGAATAGCCATCCGCCGATTATGGTGGGGCCGCTGACGACGAGTCAGGATCTCAATGAAGGCGAGAGGGTGTTTAATCTACCGCTGATGATTCAACAACCCTTTTTACGGGAGAAAAAGGAGCCGATCAAAGTTGACATTAGTGTGAAACTGATTCCTAAGCCGCGAAAGAAAGAGAAAAAACACAAAAGCTACGAAGCCCAAGTAGAGGACGTTGTTATACTCTCAGACAATCACAAAGGAGTAAAGAATAGTATTAGCATGGAAGTGACAGATGGTAAGGTGAATGTTTTGGATGAAAACGTAGAGGTTCTAGAAGCTAAGCACTGTGATGTAGACGACAAAGAGACTGAAGATGGAAACGCACCTACTATTGACGTTAAGGATGTAGATGAGGCATGTAAAGATAATTCGAAAGTAGAGACAGTGGTAAATTACACAGGCCTCAATATTGATGAACTCACAGATCAAACTACAACTGCAGTATTAGAAAGTCGAGAAGAAATAAACCCAGTAACTGAACAGCCACAACCGCATATTGATACGACAAAAGAAGCATCTGATGACACTGTCGAAAAAAATATATTGAGTACTGAAGGAGGCGTCTTAAGTACTGAAATCAAACAAGCAGAAGAAACTGCAATTACTGCGCCAGTAGCACATACCGAAAATAAACCATTACAGTCTGAGTCAGCTGATCAAAATCAACAAAACTCTGATGAAATTAAGGAAGAAAATCTTGAGCCAGAGTCAAAGAATACGGAGAAAATAGATGATAGTGAAGTTACTTAGAGGAAATAAGAATAGTACTTATATCTGTTAAAATGTATACCGTAGATTGTATTTATTTAGCTTGTTTCGTTTTGTTTATTAGGCATGTAAAACAGGTATCTTAGTATAACATAATATTGTTGTTGTTGCATGTTTTATAAAATTATGCTGCCTCATTACGAATTTAAGTTACATATGTGCAATATTTATGTGCTACTTATAGTTGATTTATATAAGATCGTGTTGTATAATCTCTTTGTTGTATTAAGTTTTTTTCTGTTATTAACTAGTTTATGAAAATTCAAATGAATGTGACCACTTTAAATGTGAGGGTAATGATAACAATTTTAATAAATGTGTTTTCGTCGTAATCGACTTCTAAATTTGATCATGACACTTAGATATTGTGCTATAAATAATGCCCGAAAAATAATTTGACCAAATGTATCCATGTGACATCGGCCGCGGGATGTGATTCTTTGACTTTTCGTTAAGTCAAATTAAGTAATTAAATAAAAATATACTTACATGCAAGTTACTCGTAGTTCTGATCTCACGGATTTCTGTTCAAGTAATTTAACGGGCATTATTACCCTTAATAAAAAAAAAACACAAAATTAAAGAAACCACTCCCAACCTATCATCCTTTAGCAACCCCTTTTATAACACAAACATCTTAATCGCACTTTTAAATTTCCAGAGCAGAGAGAATCCAATTGCTTTGCCGTAATTCCGAGCTCATGAGGAAACTGCGCAACCTATGGTGTTCTCACAAAAAGTACTGTATCACCACCGTCGCACCACCATCACGATGCTACACGCCCGTCAGCGGCTATCCTAACTCCCGATCATCATATGACTTAGATCGCACGTACTACACCTCAACTCCTTACACGAATAGATACTCCAGACGTGGCTACGGTAGAGATGATGTTGGTAATCTGACTAGATGCTTCAGTGATCTCTCGATTGACAGAATCGGTGGAGAGTCTGACGACGATCTCCGGAAGGTAACGCTTGACTTAGAAGTTATGTGACAGTTGCATGTAAATTAGACGCCTGCAGTGCAGAGGTAGATTAGATGTTTTTGATGGAAAGCGCTTCACAGGAGGTAGTTATTAGGTACTTTGGTAAGCGCCGTTGGGAAATATTGCTACTTCAAGAGAGTTTATTGCCCAGTGCCACAAAATTACGTTAAGGCACAAAATATGAAAAGGAAACAAGTGGGTAACCATTAATTGATAAATAGTGTTGAATAACACATGCAATTTTCTCATCTGTTATACTGGTCCATCTCAAGTTTTGCAGCAGTGTGTTGCGTGTTTTGTGTGTTTACCACCGAGTGTGTGTGTCTGCTTCAGGGAAGAACTGGCAACTCTGCACCGTCAAGTAGACCTACTGAGTCGCTCGATGCAACAGGCCAAGGCACCTGATACAATTTACCAAGGTAAACTCATCGAAATCCCCATATCATCATCCTCATCAGCCGTATACAATACATGCATTTTCCGTATCCTCAACTCAACCACAGATGGAAATACAATAAATTACGTCTTTGCTATCCTAGGGTGCCTTGATTTACCACCAAAACTAATCATTATTACGTTGAGTTCACAATTATTTAGATGTCCATTTCTTTTTAAAAAGCCATGACGCTCTTAAATGTGTATCTTAAGAAATTTAAATCGATCATGTTTTTTTCTTTCCCTTTTTCATTATTAAAGGCAAGTTAATTGATAATAATAGGTAATAAGATAATATAAATAGGTATTATCAAAACGTCTAACTACAAACGTATTATAAAATATTAAAAGCAAATCTTTTCTCAGGTATTTTCTTTTCATTTTTAAATGCTGCATGCGTTTCGTTGGTTTTGGTGTGCTGTAGTGATTATGTATGTCTGTAATTTTCAACTAAGTAAGAAGATCCCCACTATAAATTTATAATTTTCCAGCACCAACCACGCACCAGTCTCCAGCCAACCAACATGACTACTATCCCGCCCCCGAACCAAGATCCGAGTATCCCCGAGCTGACGCCGCCCGTCACGCCCCGGTCAGTGGAGAGCCCTCGAACTCAGACGTCGGAGAGCACCGAGTCCACAGTAACAACCAATCACGAGCACTTAGCCGGCAAACATCGCGAAACTCTATAAAACTCGAAAATAATGTCCCCCAAGAACCCCAAAACTTGAATACATACGAAGAACCACAAGAAGTTTTGCATCCCTATAACGAAACACACGAAGATGCACCAGAAAAAGATACTGGAGTCGAAAATGTTGAGAAGCAAGGTTATAAAGCTGCTGTGGTAGATAATACTATGGATGTAGAGCACACTCAACAATATGAGCAACACTTAAATCAGAATCCAGCTGAATATTCTCATGATCAAAATTATGATCCGAATTATGCAGAGCAATATCAGGGGAACACTGAGTATCAACATCAGCAAGGCTATGATCAGAATTATGACCAGCAAGCTTATCCAGAAGGGCAACAAGAAACGTATGAGCAGTATCCTGAACAGCAATATGCAGATCCTAATGCTCAGTATGAAGGTCAATATGAAAACTATGCCACAGATCCAAATTATCAAGCTCAAAACTATGAACAACAAGATTATAACACTGGAAATCAAGAGTTCCCAACACAACAAGCAGAAGTTAAGCCTGATCCAAATGAAGCCAAAAGGAGTAATTCACCAAATGAGAAAGTAATTAATCAGAGTTAGCAACCTTTATTTTAAATGTCAGTATTTTATTAAGTGCAATATTATTTTTAGAATGATATAATTATTGCTTATTTTTAAGTTGAAATAAATGAAAGTGTTTATTGTGCCAGTTTTAAAAGAATAGAGCTTTTGATGTTAGTATCTACTTAATTTATTACTTAGTCACGGAACAATATTTTTGCTCAATAAAGAAATAAAAATATTCTGATGAGATTAGAGAAGGAATTGTATTTTCACTTTTTAATGAAAGTAAGATAAGACACATGGTAGGTACGTGCTGCAATGTCTGATTATTTATAAAGGGAAGTATTCAAAAATAGTGACGCAAATAACAAAAACAAATGACGCATAATGGTACCTACCCAATGAAATTATCGGAAAGATTCTATGAATAAAAACATGTCCAGAGAGAGAAAATTAATTTGCACTTGCACACTATTAATTGTCGTTCTAACTGGACTTCATGTACCTACTTTGCTAGTTACTGAACGGATTATGTGACAGAAAAACATCGTTAGTAAACCCGTTTGGTTAGGTTGCCTCCGCAAGTATTGATTTGGCTTTCCTGTGTGCTGGACCGACTAAGCTGTCAGGATGGTATAGGTGCTGGGCAAATCTAGACCATCTAAAAATAATGTCCCCGGCACAGCAGCGTCCGAGTGGTCCTTTGACCCATCAAGTGACTGAATGAGTGAGTGAAGGTGTCACAGGACGCTCTATAAAGCATATCATTATGTAGATGCAAGGGCCAAATTTTTCATGCCACAATTTACATTGTGACACCAAGGTTTGGCTGCTCTGCTACAAGATTTAAATAAATAAATTTAAACACCCAATGATAAGGTTGGCTGGAAGAGATCTCCATTAGAGATAAGTTCGCATTTGAAACAAATTTCATGTAATCATATTTCGAATTACTTTTTGCATTAAAGAATATATAATATAAAGATTACTACAACGAACTGAAATTTACATTAGTGACGTCTATTATACAATGCGATCATTTGATCTGATCCGAAACAAAAATTGCTTTCGACAATCTTTCTTCCTTTATTCTCGCCATATGTCCAATCAAGGGTTTCTGTATTGGGAGTTTCGCATAGTAAATACTTAACTGGTGCTGTCTCTTCAAATTTCTCAGAAAAGACCGTGAGAGAACGTTACCTACTTATAAATTTACTGAGTGATATTTTCTATTCAGAAACCGGCCCTAAGTTTGTGGTTTCCTTGTCCATTTTTTCTCCAAAATGATCTGATCTGAGATTTTGAAATGGACAACTAGTTTTACCTGTAACGCTCAATAAGACGCAGTTTCTGTAAAACTTTTAATAAAAATAGTTAATTTTATTTTGACTGTAAGTTATAATAAAATACTTTGATTTTATTTGACTTACGACACTTGGGACGACAAGCAAAACTAGTTAGGACATTTGAATCACACGTCGCATGAGTGCCCATGAAGTCGCTAAGAATCGATTTACCACCGTTTTACTTAACACTAATGAAAATTAGGACGCATTCTCTTCGCTTGAGCTAGGTGACGAAGATACCTGCGTCGCGGAAGCTTTATTCGTTGTAGGTTTTGGAGGTGACAATGAGGTGGTGGATATTTTTTGGGTGCGTGGTAGCGTCTGTTTTTGGGGTAAGCGATCCGAGTTTCTTATTATTTAGTACAATGGACAGTTAGTTAGATCTGAGATTTCCGCACTTAGCCTCATAGTTGGGCCATTGTACGTAACAAACCACTAGGGTTTCCTCACGATGTTTTCCTTCACGGTTAGCGAGTGATTGCTACTAATGTACCATCAGCCAGGATTGCGGTGGATCACCTTAAGATTTGTTTTTCCCTGCAACGCTAACATGCACCCGAACAGTGTTCGCTCACAAAACAAATTGTTTCTTGTTCCTTCCTTAAAATGTTTTCCTTCACCGTCAGCGAGGAGTATTGCTACTATAATTTCACAAATGTACTACACCGTTCCGCTACCACCGCTCTTTGGTGGAATGGGAATCACGAAAAAGATGTCATACTTTAGGGCCACAATCCTGATTTTATATTTTTTGGCAATTTATGACTCAGTAATAAGTTACAGAGGTGTGTTTTATATATATTTGTTATAAATAGGTATGTAAGACACAGCTGGGATGAAAGAAATATAAAACACGTCTGTGACAAGGATTACGAATTGAAAATAAAGTTCAAAATTATAGGTAATTTTTATATTTGATGCAGTCTTACTTATATTATTAAAATATTTCTAACTTCAAACAGAGACCTGCAGCAGTTAATAATGAAGTAAGTGGATACATTATATTATGCTCATATTAGCGCATAATATATGGTTGTCTGGAAGATATTACTTTTAGTATAAGGCCGCCAATTATACTGTGCTATGTTATTGTTTAAAGTCTCTTGCATAAAAGAATATTCTATCTAGCTATGCAGAATACTGCAGAGATTTTGAGCCATTATAAATTTTAAATTAACAATTGCAGAATCTAAAACAAGCGTACCATGATAGAACCAATAGTATAGTTCTAGAAAAACTTAACAAATCAACAAAATATGAAGAATCTAAAGTTGGGAACGTTCTTAAAGATCTTGATCCCGGCCTACTTCGCATAATGTCACGAGAACTGCATAAGCTACTAAGGACAAACCAGCTCATTGACGTTGAAAATGATTCCCTGAATACTTCGCTTAATGGAACAGAAAATGGTAACAAAGAAAATCCCGATGGAGTCAAAGAAAGTATTAAGCAAGTCGTTGGCGATATTTCCGAAAGTAAAAATGTTAAAGAAAATGAAAGCATATTGAGTAACGACTTGAGATATCATAATTTTAACTCTGCCAGCCTCAAGCATCTGTCTAGCATTCTCGGATTACAAAATCGCTTAAAAAGCAATAATTTAAAACAGTTTAAGGATGCCCTAAAAAACAGCTTTGATCAGAATGTAAAAGAAAAAGATGGAAATGATATATTACACAATCAGGTAAGTTACGTATTCATCATCATCATCATCGTTTCAGAGTGCTTAGTGCCAGTTTTTTAACTACTCGATTGCGTTAACGTAAACTCATATTTCTATGGCATCGAGGAAGCGCCACCTAGCGCCAAGTATGGCAATTAAAATTGCTGAGTGCGAGTTGTAATCGTTTACGTTGAGAAGTGAACACGTTTACCAGAGTGCTTAGTGCGAGTTTGACAGATCCGATCGAATAACTTTACTACCGCGTTAATCGAGCATTGAGTAGAGAGTTGGGTCGTGGGAATATACCCGAAAGGTATATTCCCGGGTAAATACCCAAAACGGGTAAATACCCGAAATGGGTATTTATGTGGGTAAATACGTTTATTGGTGTTTTCGTTCGCTAAAATAGATTGCATTACCGTTAAATCCATTTTTACTCACGAGCCTCAGGACTATATTCAATATCTTTCATTCTTTTTTGACGAAAGAACGAAATAAGTATATCTCAAGAAAATAACTTTTTTGTGATGGACTTATTTCATGAATTATTGAGAGATTGTTAAAGATTCTTACTTAGTAATTATCCGCCCGAGAGTAAATAACCATAAATACCAGTTTCTACTGAGAATTTAACGAAAACTGACAGTAAATATTTTTAATTGGTTCTTACAGGAATATCTTTTAGTTAGGGTCTTATTTGGTCGGTATTGATGAGATCTTTGTTTAAACTTGGGGAGCATGGCCTGATGATAGCGCTGGAAGGTGTGTATGGGATCTCCTCAACGGATAGCAGTAGACCATTTGAGTTTGTACTTTAAACAAAGATCTCATCAATACCGATCAAATAAGACCCTAACTAAAAGATTTTACTGTAAAAAACCAATTAAAAATATTTACTTTCAATTTTCGTTAAATACTCAGTAGAAACTGGTATTTATGGTTATTTACTCTCGGGCGGATAATTACTAAGTAAGAATCTTTAACAATCTCTTAATAATTCATGAAATAAGTCCATCACAAAAAAGTTATTTTCTTGAGATATACTTATTTCGTTCTTTCGTCAAAAAAGAATGAAAGTTATTGAATATAGTCCTAAGGCTCGTGAGTAGAAATGGATTTAACGGTAATGCAATCTATTTTAGCGAACGAAAACACCAAAAAACTTATTTACCCTCATAAATACCCGTCGGGTAGATTCAATGGGAATATTCCCGCGAATCTACCCATTTCGGGTAAATACCCGGGTAGAAACACAACCTAGTAGTGAGTATGAGTAAGTTAACCGTTCGAACTGGCAAAACGCTGTCACAGTACAACTTGCACTCGCGTTTATTCATGTTTTGGCTGGTTAACGTGTTCACTTCTCAACGTAAACCATTACAACTCGCACTCAGCAATTTTAATTTCCATACTTGTCGCTAGGTGGCGCTTCCTCGATGCCATAGAAATATGAGTTTACGTTAACGCGATAGAGTAGTTAAAAAACTCGCACTAAGCACTCAGCCAAAACACGAATAAACGCGAGTGCGAGTTGTACTGTGACAGCGTTTTGCCAGTTCGAACGCTTAACTTACTCATACTCACTACTCAATGCTCGATTAACGCGGTAGTAAAGTTATTCGATTGGATCTGTCAAACCCGCACTAAGCACTCGGCCTATTGCAGTCCACTGCTAGACATAAGCCTCCCCCAGGGTGCGCCACAAGACCCAATCTCCCGTTTTCGCCATCCAGTCACCACCAGCCACCTTTTTCAGGTCTTACGTATTACAACTCATAAATTAAGTTATTCTAAATGTAGAGTAGGTAAATCTGTTAATCAATTTGTTGTTGGTTTTTAAAAATTTAGGATTCAGTAAAATTGGGTGTAAGTACAAAAATTTAATTAAGAAATGAATTTTCAATCAAATTCTTTGAATTAGATTAATTAATTTTTCTGAATTTTTATTACGAAATCATGAAATTAAGTTTCTTGTTTATCTAATGTTTTTTCTACTTCAGGCATTAGAAATTTTGTTCGTAAGTATTTCAAACTCGATGGATACATTAGGTAAATGTTAAAAAAATATTGTACTTACATAATTTTAGAGACAATCGATATCAACCCTTTATCCCCGCTGTTGGGGCACGGGTCTCTTCCTGTATCGCAGCAAGGTTAGGCCATACTCCACCACGGGAGCTAAGTCCGGGTTGGTGGAGAATTTTAAGACAGTGGCGGGCCTTACTGTCAGAAGTTATCAAGCCGCCTTGATAAGCTCTCTGACATGGCTTAACGACTGCCATTACATGACAGCCGGCACCTACAGCTTAAAGTATTTTAGAGACAATACCACTCGATAAAGTGCTGGAAGAAATTATGAGAAAAATTTATATTTTATTAAATCTGAGTTCCTGAGGTATTAAGATGTGTTCATGAGGTTTAGGTACCCAGCTCTTACAATGGTCTGTAAAGGCTTGGGTGGTGGAGAAGAGCTGCATAGCGCAATATGCAGCTGCAAGGGGTAAATTTCTCCTTTAGCTCCTCCTTATTATCCTCTCCTTTAGCTCCTCCTCCTTATTATTCTTGGGCTTTATTTCAAAGTGATAAGGTTTAATTCTAAGTGGAAACTATGGAGGAAACTCCATAGGGCCTGAGCGGTTGCGGTAACTGAATTTCTTCGTTGTTTGTGTTGTGTAGATGCTTTTATTTTGAAATTTAAAATTATTATATTTCAGGTTCCAAAGGATAAACGATTGGTTAGTACCCACCCAGATTTCGACTATTTTGTTGTTTCCAAAGCTATTTTTATACACTTTTAGCTTATACATGTAGGATCCGATGTGTTATCCATTGCGGGTTTTACAGGACGCAGTATCTATGCGCAGTATCTAGATACTGATTGAGTAAAACCTGCAATGTACCTATATCGTGTGTCCCAAGTATAACAATATAAATTACAACTTACCGTTTTACTTATTCTCGTTTGCAAATTATAATTGTCAAAATCACAAATTAATTTTATTTTTTCACTACAGTTGACTCAAACGAATTTGGGGGTACGTATCTATTTTTCTTCTTTATTGTAGATTTAAGTGGTTCACACGTTTAGCAGAAACAAATGCTATTTTTAAGGTTCCGTACAGTGCTACACCAGAAATAAGTCTCGCGGATGTACCTGCGCAGATGACCAAATTTTGGATGTGCGGCAAGTTGATCGACCAATCAGATAGTTTCATTTTATGGCAGGCCGCGCGCCTTTGTTGCCATTGGTTGATTCAACGTCATCGACGCAGGTGACTATTAGTTTGGCAATATTAGCAACCGACGACGCGAGCTCCGTCTCTGCTCACCATGATTAAGTTCTGCGAATCGGAGCGAAACCTGGTCGGACTCTTCCGATATAACAACACCCGTAAGTAAATCCGGACTAAAAGTTAACAGTATCAGCGTGAGCGAAACATCAATCAATTCTGCGCCTTACTCGTATCGGTTAAAGATCATGTTGAATGTACTTATAGCTTCGGGTACTTTCGTTACACTTCTTCCTAGCCTGCGCGAACATAGATTCCCGAAGGGACTTTTATGATGTGTAGTACTGTACTGCAAAACGTAAAAATGGAACCCTTATGGGATCACTTTGTTGCCCGTCCGTCCGTCGGTCTGTAAAGGCAAAAAGCGTGGAGTTATCCAGTCCCTTGAAGTTACGAAAAAACGTCTAAGTTAATCAAAACATATATATTTTATAGTGATGTTTATGTATATATATATTTGTATGTAATGTGATGAGTATGTATATATATATGTATATGTATATATATATATTGTTTATATACTATTATTTTAATATATACGTTTAGTGTATTATATGTGTAAGTATATAATAATGTGGAAGGTTGTCTTTTTCCTTTTTTTTTTTTGCACGCCTGCCAAGTTTTCGTTCTACCTCCTGCGGTTGACTGGTAGAAAATGCTTATGGCATTAAGTTCGCCGCATTGTACAATTTTATGGTGCAATAAAGTATTAATAATAATAATAATAAAAAATAAAATTACGGTCGTTTGTGCCACAAAAAGTGGTAAATTTCGACACTCAAGGGAATCAAAATTCACTGTGAAATTGGGCAAGTTATATCGTACAAAGCAAAAAAATCTGAAAACTATTAGCAATAAATAATAAAAAACTAGTCTTTGAAGTTTGGGAAAACCTCTCGATTCCACTCGAAACGATATATAACATGTAGGTACTTACCAACAAATTTGTTCGGAATTCTCGGCCGGTTTTTATTATAGGTAATCCAATCTTACCTTGTTTTGTTTTTAGATTTATCCAACCATCCTATATTATTTGTATTACACATATTGTTGACGACAGACCTCGTTACTTTGTAGTTTTTCTTTTTATAGATCGTTTTTAACACATATTGTCAGTTTTATATTTACTTAATTCTATTTTTTATTATGTCAGTCTAATATAAATAAAGAGTTATAGTAACTACCTATTGCAGATTAAAAGATTTATTTAATTTTTGACAAAAGTAAAGTAACGGCACAATGCTCAACACATACCTACAATATTTGTAAAAATATCTTCAACCTTAAATGATTTTAATTTGCCGATTGTCCTGTTTTTTCAGTCATTCGTTTTGAAATATGTAAGTAGTCAAGATTACTTATTACAAAACGGGATGAGACCAATTAAACAATTAAGCAGGTACCTACTAAAAGAAAAATAATAGGGTCTGTTTCACAATCTGCAGATAAAGTTCCGGATAAGCTATCCGCAACCAGGGCTGCCGTTTGTTCTAAATTTGAAGCCGTAGACAAACACACGCAATATAGGAATATTTATTTAAATTTAGAACAAACGGCAGTCCTGGTTGCAGATAGCTTATCCGGAACTTTATTTGTAGATTGTGAAACAGGCCCAATATTTAATTATATAACTATATTCTTTTTAATGCCCTAGCCCGTGCCAAGGACAATTTTTTTCCCTCTCAATAGGTTTTTAAAATTTAAATATATAATTCTAGGTACCGAAAAAAGAAACAGTAAGTTGGCAGACACATAACATCACACTAATATTTTAAAGGCGAAAGTTTGTGAGTGTGTATGTTTGTTACTTCCTCACGTCTAAACGGCTGCAGCGATTTTAATAAAATTTATTATTATAATACTTTACTGCGCACGAAACATTAAATAGGACATTACATAAGAAATAACATGTAAGTACAAAGGCGAGCTTATCTCTGTAAAATTTGGCATGTAGCTATCTGATACCCTGTAACACATAGACTAGGTTTTACTGCGGAAGAATACCTTATCCCAAGGGAAAATCGATAAGCCGCGTATAACACCGCAGGGCAAAGCTCTATAAAAATCAAAGATGCTAATGTGAGATTTATTTATTCATTCATTTAAAAAAATATATGAGCTTACAGTTTCCCAAAGCGGCCTTATTTTTAAATACATATTACCGAGTATAACTAATTAATTAGTCACATAAGTATAATCTTAATTTGAACGCCATTTGTTAATAGAGTCGACAAAAAGGTCGATATATTTGACCTGGGCCATAAAACCGATAGATAAACACAATCCATGCTTAATATTTCAGATACTCCGCAATAACGTCGAACAGGATCCATCGTGGTTTTCAAGGGTTTGTATACCTACAGAAATGTTAGTTGTAAAAACACTATTCCTTTTTTAGCCCTATAAAGGGCACCCTCCGCTCCAGAGGACACGGGGAGGGAGGTGGTGAATGCTCATGCATAACAGAACGAACCCGCCCGTGCTGCCAATGTGTGACTCACAAGAAGTGCGCTTACCCACCACCAGGGCTGGATTTGGTCCTAAGGACCCCTAAACCGACATCGGGAGCAACCCCCCTCGAGGCCGAGGAGATTGCACAACACTATTCCTCTAAAACACTCCTCAAGTTCAGTTTTAAATACCTAGTCTGTGATCATCACATCTTTCCCTTTATTACGAGTTTTTATAACACCGTTACTTTTTATCGATCGATTTTTCAATAATTATTTAACAAAGGTCACTGGGCAACTTACTATGAAAACTATACCCACGGCCTACCTACAGAGACAAAATTGGTATGGATGTTTAGATAAACGTCCCTAGTTTACGAATATATATGTCGCATCAATGTAGAGTATGGGAATCTGCCCAAAAATTGAAAAAAATAAATGTAAGTGATATACGGTAATGATAAGACATTTTCGACTATTTGCATTGAATTGATAGGTAATGAACTATTACGATAGGAATAATCTGATGCATTTTTAAATCAAACAAATGTGTGTTTAAATCAAACAGTTTTTATTCAACATTATCTATGTCAACAGGCACAATAGTGTTGTCCAAGAACATGGCTGGCGCATCTATTTGTTCGTAATCTCGGAACCTTTCGAGAAAGTGCTCTGTGAGAATATGTTTCCTTCGCCGCAACACTGACCGGCTACACAAAACACAACTATTTACACGACTGCGGCGAAGCCCAAAAGGAGGATAATGTGTTTTTAGTTCGTATGTATGTATGTATGTATGTATGTATGTATGTATGTATGTATGTATGTATGTATGTATGTATGTATGTATGTATGTATGTATGTATGTATGTATGTATGTATGTATGTATGTATGTATGTATGTATGTATGTATGTATGTATGTATGTATGTATGTATGTATGTATGTATGTATGTATGTATGTATGTATGTATGTATGTATGTATGTATGTATGTATGTATGTATGTATGTATGTAAGTATGTCCGATTCTATGTTCCCTCATAACTCCTTAACCAATGGTCAGATTTCGTTAAATAAGGTGTCATTCGATTCGGCATCCTTGCGCGAGTGTCTTAGGCTATATAAAATCAGAATTATGTGATCAGAACTGTGACGAAAAATTAAAAACGTTAATAAGCTTCGTTAAAGTACAGCTAGGAGCCACTAGATGGCGCCGTTATATTTATTAGTTCATTGAATTCGAATCCTAATTTTGTTGAACTACGCCTAAAAGGTGTGAAGTATTTAAAACAGAATTTTGCGGATGTCGTAGGTTACATAAAATCATCATTAATAGAGAAAAAACGGAACAAAAAATAATATTCACTTCTAAGTAATTAAAGTACCACCTTTAGCCACTAGATGGCGCTGCCATATATTTATTCTGGTGCATGTATTTACATAATTTTAGCTTTGTTCCACATGTAAACAAACCGTTTATAGAAACGGTATAAGTGCTGAAAGAAATAATAGAAATAATGTCTCTAAAGTGTTTAGTTCCTTCTAGGCCATTCGTTTATCTCATTAATTTAGGAAATATCAACCTCATAGGGGGTTTTAATAATTAATTTCTTAACTTTCATATTAATTTCTTACTGATACTTAGAACCACACTAACTAAACAAAATATATAAAGTGTAGCATGTGTTTTCGCATGTGCCTTTTCCCCTGTGTGATCGTCAGCGACAAGCTAGGTTCAAAGTTGAAACAAAAAATCATAAAAAAAATTTTAACGCTCTCATTGGTAACCGAAGACGGATCCTCCGTGACATCGTATCACAACACCCAACTTTAAGTGATTTCCGAGACCGAAAGCTAAGCCCCGGTAAGCGAGCACGAGAAACACTGCCAGCGCAAGTTTGGTTGAGGTAGAGACTATTCATGTTCCCATGTAAAAGACTCAGTACCGAGCGAGGCTGAAGGCCGAGCTCCACGACGCAGGCACGAGGAACCCTGTCGTGGTGAGGCTGAAGGCCGTGTTCCAAAGAGGCCGCGGCCGAAGGCCATGATTATCGTTATCCCTACGCCCAAGCCTTATAGCCTTATAGTCGTATAGCCTTATAGCCTTAAGCCTCTAAGTAACTACGCGAGGCCAAAGGCCGAGCCTCATGATGCTGGTGCGTGGAACACTGCCACAGCGAGACCGAAGGCCGAGCTCCGTTCCGATTGGTTCCGAAGGCCGAGACTATTCATTTTCGCAAAGTACCACACCTTTAAGTAACTAGCGCGGTCGAAGGCCGCGACAGTTACTTAAAGTTGCTGTGACGAGGTTGAAAGCCGAGCTCCGTACAGGCCGCGCAGGCAAGGCCGAGAGCCATTACTCGCTAAGCAGACACAGGGACTACTGGCACGGTGAGGCAGAAAGCCGAGCTTAGTTCCGACAGAGACTATTCACGTTCCCACCCACAAGTTCCAACTTTAAGTAACTAGCGAGGCCGAAGGCCGAGCCTCACGAAACGTGCACGAGAAAACCTGTCGCACCTTTGTACAGGCCGCGGCAGAAGGCTCAGACCATTTACAAGTCATTATTCTAAGTAATTAGCGAGACCGAAAACTGGGCCCAGCAATGCAAGCACGAAGAATTCTACTCTGGAGATGCTGAAAACCTCACGAAACGTGCACGAGAAAACCTCACGAAACGTGCAGAAGGCTCAGACCATTTACAAGTCATTATTCTAAGTAATTAGCGAGACCGAAAACTGGGCCCAGCAATGCAAGCACGAAGAATTCTACTCTGGAGATGCTGAAAACCTCACGAAACGTGCACGAGAAAACCTGTCGCACCTTTGTACAGGCCGCGGCAGAAGGCTCAGACCATTTACAAGTCATTATTCTAAGTAATTAGCGAGACCGAAAACTGGGCCCAGCAATGCAAGCACGAAGAATTCTACTCTGGAGATGCTGAAAACTGAGCGCCGTTCAGGTCGAGGACATAATTTGAGGCTATTCCAGTCCCCACCTATAATCGTTAACATCATATAACTAGGTGCAGTGAAGCGTTTATATGCTATATAAAAAAAAGACAATTTATGTAGGGATAAAAAAAAATATTTAAAAAAATAAAAGAACCCGACTGCAGTGATAGATCAACTGAAAGGGAAAAACAAGATAATTTTATTTTAAAATGCTAACCTCGATTTAGAAGAGATCATGCTGCTTTACTTGAGGGACCAAATGATGTAACTTTATAAGCATTATTTGCTCAAACTGTTGCAGTTATAACTTTATATCAAATGATGCAGTCGGGACCCATTACATAAGTCCTCTAATGGGTCCCGACTGCATCATTTGATATAAAGTTATAACTGCAACAGTTTGAGCAAATAATGCTTATAAAGTTATATCATTTGGTCCCTCAAGTAAAGCAGCATGATCTCTTCTAAATCGAGGTTAGCATTTTAAAATAAAATTATCTTGTTTTTCCCTTTCAGTTGATCTATCACTGCAGTCGGGTTCTTTTATTTTTTTAAATTTTTTTTTTTATTTGTCTATCCATATCAACGTAATCCAATCAAAATGCAAACTCAAAATCCAGTAACACAGCAAGTAATCGTTAAAAATAGGTAGTTGAAGCTCAAAAAACACACAGATCGCCACGACAAAGGACGAGAGACTGCGACGACAAAGCTAAGAAGGTAGCGCGGGCGTCGAGCACAGGCGAAACCGGTTTTAACTTGTTTAAGAGTGTGTGGGCGCGGCTTTAACGTGCGATTGAAACGGATAATGGAAGCCTCTGGCCGTGCATTATTGGAAGGCGCAAACGTTCATGTTTTTTTTATTGATTACAATACTTAATTGATACCTACGTAATATTTTTAAACACATTTCAATTCAATTTCAATAGTTGTAGGTATTTCAGACTACCCCAGCGGTTTTTTTTTTAACATCACAAAATGAAATGTAGGCTAGCCCTCAATAATTTACCAATAATTTGATTTTTGTAGCAAATATTTCGAAAACCGGGTCAGATTATGCCCAATGACCTTTCGGACTTAGTTAAGTTTCATCCTATAGTGACGACTTTAGCATAGTGATTGTAGTTTTTCGGGTTCCGTACCCGTGTGTCCGTCCATCGAACCTTGAAGGGTCAGCTAAAATCTATGGAACCGTAATAGGTATCTAGTTAAAATTTTCATAGTATCATTATTGTTCTGGAAATAAATATATTATTATTATTATGTTTTTGCAGCGAAGCAAATAATAAAAAATAAGGGGGTCCGCATACGACAAGTTTAATTTCAGCGTTTTTTTTTGTTTATGCTGTACCGTAAAAACTGTAATTACGTACAACCATTTAACTTAGCGTGACTTGGGACTTATCACAAATTCTCACGAGAAATAGTAAAAAACGGCCAAGCGCTATTCGGACTCAATAAATAGTTTACTATCTGCCACATCTATTTTATATTAATATTAGTACAATCTTAAGCGATATGGCGTTACTGTTACGGAACCCACAGCGTACAAATCCGTCTAGCACCTAAGCGGTTCCGTAGGTCGAGATGTTTTAATCTCAATCCATTATAAGTGCATAGCTGCGTCAGACAAACAGACATTCAGATACGAGTAGATAGACTAGTGGACGAAGTAACAAGCATAACGATAATTTTAATGATTTTTACAGATATTCAGGCCGATGAGACTCATAAATACATACTACACAATGCGAAGTAAGCCGAATGTAAGTTGGATAAGTATGAATATTGCCTTACCTTCCAGATAATTTATTTACATTCTACATTAAAGTTATAATATAATGAATGAATGGACATTCTTTATTGCACTAAAAACAAATTTGTACAAAGGCAAGCTTAATACTAGATAGAATTTTCTTCCAGCTAACCCACGATGATAATATACTACTTATAAAAATGCGTATTCTGCTATTTTCAGCATGGGGATCATTTCAACTTGGGTTTCGATAGGGAAAAGCGGGCAGTTACTAATGCGGATTATTCCCAAGATGCTTCTTGTATAAAATACAATGACAATCTCGACATTATGTGGAAAAGCCTCGCTAAAATCATAGGCAACGGACAACGTGTACCTAACAAAGAGCATTTGCATAATATTGCAAAACTAATCAAGGGTTATCTAGAGCAAGAAAACGTACGACAAATTGATAACTCTTTGGCTAATCAAAATGCAGATGAGATTTTTAAAACAATTGTAAAACCATTGCTACTTGAAATACTGAAACTGATCAAAAGAAGTGCACCACCCGAAAATTTAGTTGATGAAATTCTTCTAAGTTTACGTCCTTTTATTTTAAATCCTGCTAATCAAGCATGCAGAAATGAAAATCTTCAATCACTAATCAAATCTTTCGTTTCCATTTACCAAGAATACGAAACGAATACTGAAAATTGTCACTATCTCATTAAAATACCAAAACCATACAGTTTTGGAAGTCAAAGTAGACTTGAAACTAAACCTCCTAACTTTGGAAAACTTATTGGAAGAGAGGGGTCGGAAAGTATAGAAGTTGGAAAAGATGTACTGACTAGTTATAAAACACAAAAGCAAGAAGAAAATGAAAATCTCGGCATTCAAGATGTGTATGACTTGCTTCGAAGTTATCGTAATAATGATACGGACGTAGACAATACCATTTCCGATAAAGCATCGGACGTGGACATGACGCAGAAAATATCTACTTTACTCACGAATTCGCAAACGGACAAGTCAAAAAGATCAGTAGACTTTTTACAAACTGAAACTGACGACAATTTTCTACAGTATTGCAAGAGCTATGCGTTAAAAAGATTTTTAGATTCCATTGCCTCCACTGTGCAAAGTTACATTGAAAATGCAGATTGTTCGTTCAAAAAAAATATTCCCAATAAATTTCAAGGCAACACGGACCGTAATAAAGATAAAGAAAATGTCAAAGATCAATCTGACGCCATTAACGGGATAAGTAAAAACATTAACGATATACTTGCGTTAATACAATATTCGCCAGGTGAAGAGCAAAAAAAATTAGCACCATTCAAATCTGAAAACGAGTATTTAACTGACAGAATAAAGAACATGGAAACATTATTGCAATCAAAAAAACACTTTAAAAGACCGGACAAAATACCGGGCTCTCTGGATGATAAAACTCTATATAATGACGAAAATAAATTAAGCCCTGATCTTATCAAATTGCTTGATACTGTTTATAAACCAAATAATGGCGTACCATTTAAATATCCAAAAGACTCGCTGGTTACGTCGTTAAATCATAAAAATTACATGCCATTAATTAACCAACAGGGCACAGGCTTCAAACTTAAGGGGAATTTTGATAAAACGTCCAATGGTGCTAGTTTACTGGATTTTCACGATAAATATGATGGTAGCTCACTGAATGATCAGCAGCAACTTGAAGACTTTATGTCAAATTACAAAGAACTTGCAAATTCATCCAAGTTGAATCCAAATAACATCAGTGGTGCAAATTCAAATCAACAAAGTAAATCCTCAAATTCATACAACTATCAGTTTAAAAAAAAATCAAAAAATACTGTAGAGAACGAAGAAAATTTCAGCCAATCTGAACTACATACGTTATTCAACCGAATCCTAGATGAAGGATTTCCCGAAAAACAAGCAAAACGAAGTCAAACTCCCGAAGCGTACCAATTAAACAGTGGGATAACTTCAGCTCCAGAGTCGAAGCTTTTTGCCAGTGAATTTAACCGACTGCGAGATGCACAGCTTATGGATGTGTTGTCAAAACTCAGCGCCGTACCATCAATAGAGTTACCAACTACCACTGATGGCGATTCAGATAAAAACGTGGAGATGACATACCTAGTGCGGCAACCGCAGGTTTTTCTTTACCAACCGCAAGTTATCGTCAAGCAACGCCTGAAATACGAGCAGTTTCTAAAGAACGTCAATAATATATTGAATTCTAAGACGATATCAAGTAAAAACCGAGTTCAGCTACAAAAAGTTGTTAAATTAAATGGCAATAAAGACTTCGTACTTTTTGAAACCACTCACTCAAAAAGTCCTTTAGAAATAATGGATGCTGATAATTTAGAAGAAAAGCTTTATGGAGATAATTGTAAAAAAAATAAATTAAAGAACGTCGATAAAGAAAATGAAACTAGAAGGTCTACATTGAGAAAAGGTAATCCTTTCGATGGGAAAAAAGTTGTAGAACTACCAAGTTCTAATGCAACTACCGCAGAAAATGAAACAAAAGCAAATGCATCACGAACCTTAGAAAACGAACTACATAACATAATTAAAGTTGAAGTAAGTGAGGGTGACAATTCGCGTATAAACCAAACTATTACTAAAAAAGGTGCTTCAGAAAACCCTCTAGTCCTTGAGACTGCATTGGAAACCGAGGACTCTTCGCTATCTGCTAAAGCGTCACAGGCAGTCGACGACGGTCAAATCAAATGGGATGAGTATTCAATCCAGAGTCCGAAACATTATGATACGAATGTGCAAAGGACACCGCAAGATTTTACGCACAGCTCTTCTACGCCTCGACTTACTAATTCTGCACCAAATTAGTAAGCCCATTTTCTGAAAGTCAGGTACGAAACTAGAAACTTTTCACTATTGCCTTAATCTTCTAGTTGCTTAGATTCAGGACGTAAGCGCGTGGATATGTACTTTCACAAAGACTACCTACTATTAGTCAATTGCACTAGCGTATACGGTGTTGATTTATTTACAATAACAATAATTATACTATTTTTATTTTTAATGCACTAACCCGCGCTAAGGAACAAATTTAAAAACCTATTTAGAGGCTAAAAATTTCACCCATGCCGGGATTCGAACCCGCAACCTCTGGCTATCCGTGCCAGAGGTTGGGTCGTCTGGCACGGATAGCCAGAGGTTGCGGGTTCGAATCCCGGCATGGGTGAAATTTTTAGCCTCTAAATAGGTTTTTAAATAACAATAATAAAAACTTTATTCATAGTAACATGATTGAATTTACATTAATTTTCCACTGAGTTTCCACGATATTAGTTGCAATATTTTTATACAGAGCGTGACTCACATCGATACAAAATTCAATTGAGGTCTATTCGCTTTAGGGATCATCCATTATCACATGAGACTCGAAAAGCAGGGAGCGGTACCGAAAAAAATCACCCAGTCACAAAAAGTTATTACATCCACCCTCCAGTTTTTTTTTTCATTGGACGCACGATTTTTGGACCTATTTTATTTATTTAACATGTTTATCTACACTTTTATTATGTTATGCCTGTCAATAACAAGCTGCTACCTTAACGTCTGTCTAAGGCACAGAACATAAAAAAAGAGTAGAAGTAGCGACATGACACATTAGTACGAAAACCAGTGTAACCAAACCGATACACATAAACCAAACGCACACTACGAATGCCAAGCTGCCATTGGTAAATAAAGTCAATGCCGAAAAGGTGTACATCATAAAAGTTTCAAGTAAAATATGCACCTTTTCGTAATGTTAACAATGATCAAAGTCAAATGCCAACGATGAAATTAAGGTTGACATTTTGTAGTAACACTACTCTACACTAGATGGAACTATCACCGCGTTGGACCGAAAAGAACTTTTACCTAGTAAGACATAAAGTTCAAAATTGAAAAACAAGTACATTCTCAGTTTGGGATGGGACAATGCGAGTTCTAGTTTGTCGATAGGGGGAACGTATCGACAAATTATACAAACAGTTTTAACACATTAACGGCCGAATACGAATACAGGTACTCAGTATTTTTAGCTATTTCTTTTTTGCCTGCGGGTTGACTGGTCGAAAATGCATCTTTTTTACATTATATTTTGTGCAATAAAGAATTAATACTAATAGGGTGGATAGATGCTCAAATAACACAATGTGGTAGATAGTATTTTCTAATGTGGTAAAATTCATAATATTTTTAAATGTTCCCTTATTAAAACTAGCTTTAAACCGCTGCTGCACCGGCGCTAGAAATTATAACACGGGAAATATTATTCAACGACTCAATTCAGATCTTTGTCTATCTGTGCGCAATGTTTCTTAAGTAATACTAATTAACGATTGTACTAATATAATTTAATTTATACGCAAGAGTCTAACCTGGAAGTGAAGCACATTTTTTCTGGTATTGCTGCATCACATAAGTGCCACCTTCCACCTTTTTTAGTTATTATGAAGTGTTCATGAAAATGCTCTGAATATATTGTGCTCATCTTCGTTGCGAACCAATTTAGCCTTCTTATCGCTGCCTTCCATTTTAATTTCGTATCCGGTTTCCTTAGGAAAACTAAACGAAAACTCACTTCCCAATTTTTTTGATTCCGAGAGTGTTGTTTTATCATTGCCTCGGTTTGCTGCTGTCAAAGGGGTTGAAGTATTAAGGGTAAATAGCAGAATAATAAAAAACCATAAAACAAATAACATAACAAAACAAAAATCTGATGCTCGCCAAGAGAACAACCACTTGAACAGGTAAACAATATCATAAGTAATCTACTTAGTGTTTTGAACTGAAATAACAAAAACCATATGAGTCGTTTTGGATAACCTCACTTTACATCTCAGTTGGAACATTTAAAAATGTAAGATTAAAATTACTTTGATAGTTTCTTAAATATTTCAGTCCCTGATAAACTGGTGAAGAAAAACTATATCGTGATCTAGCTGTGCTCATGTCTTGTATGTGCTCATGTCATGTCTTGTATGAAAAGTAATGTATGAGCTCCAATGACAGTTTTCACACACACAACGACCAGCCGGCGACCGGAGCTAATACATTACTACTTTACCCGGCCCGGCGACCGGACGGAGACCGGGTGCATATAAAAAGGCACTTAGGAAGAAGGTATAAAATAACAATAATTATTTTACCTACTTAGACGAATTGGAATTTACAATACCTAAGTACCGTTTAGTATGAGTGTTGTATGACTACTAAGTCATAGACAATTAATTATCGATAGATTTTTATCATGTGTGCCCCCATCCGTAATTGAGTAGAATTAAAATTTTGACAGAAATTTCTAGAGAATGTACACTTTCTTCGATGAAAATTTAACTTTACTAACCAGTAAATAAAGGTGGTTTCACTTTGTCATTTTCGGATTGGTTTCCGTGTTCATGTCATTACAAATTTAATTAAAAATACAATGAAATACGTCTTACAGATGAAATGTTACGGCATGATCAGTATATTTTGGTCCCCAACTTTTATTTATGCTCTCTAACACATGGTAACAAGGCATTTCAATAAAGTTTTCACCATTTTTTCTTTACTAGAAGCGCACGGCAACTGAAGTCAACAAAACTGTCACCGACTACGCATAGGCAATACATTGCTAATATGAGGCACGCGGGCACCGCCTACTTACGACTTCTACTCTTTTTTTTATGTTCTGTGGTCTAAGGACATATTTATTTCGGTGCCTAACTTTGTCAGTTTTCAGAATTATATGTTATTTACAGAATTACATACCTACTGAACTTTTATTAAAAATAATTAAGACAATTTGTAGCAAAAAATTTTGCATCTTTGAATTAGTCAAATTGTGGACTCAAGTCAATTTATTATTTTACAGGGAAGCCATCAAGGAAGCGACGAAACAAGAATATAGTAAAATGTAATACCTAGTACATTTAACAGAAAGTGACTTATTTATTCTTGAGGCGGGGCTTAGTAAGTCTTTAACCCGAGGTAAACACAAAATTTTCATTACGAAACTAAGGAACATAAAAACAAAACTCTAGGTACAACTACAACTCGAAAAAACGTTTAGTTGGATTGTCGCTTTCCTGCCTATTTTTTTGTGACCGGTCATTATTCTTCGATTAGTATTATATAGGTAGCCATTATTTTTCATTTTCAGAATTGAAAAGTTGATAAATATTTTGCCCAAATCAATGTTGTAGTTGAAAATAAATTATAATAAAGTTATTAAAAAATATATTTATTGTGATTAATCAACTTGATGTTATTTAAATTTTACATTGCGCTGTAATTGATTGCCTGTGTAGAAAGATGGAACATGTTTCAACAGAAATGTGAAAGTAGCCCTAGTATTTTAATAATTTCGCAGCTGTCACTTGAAAACGAGTCTCCCTAGGACTAAAAAGTATTACTTTCAACCTTCTTCTTGGGCAACTTCAGACCTACTTACCGAGTATGAGTGTTAATGTGCATTATTTATCATGTAAAAACCGTAAAACCTAATTAGGTTCTAAGTAAGATCTTTGACATAGAAATTTTCTAAGCAGAATTTTCTATTTAGAAAATTTCTATCTAAGATCAAAAGATCTTCATCGCTGTACATAAGTACCTAGTTTTATTTTTTCACCGTGATCTTAAAAACTAGTTTGAAACAGGCAATAAGCAAAGCTCTTGAGAGGGTTAATAGGCCATCCTTACGTCAGACATGGACAAAGAATATGAATAAAAAGTTTAATTCAGTCGCTGAACGTCGCGTGCGAATCTTTGTCTATTTCTCACTCGCGAGCAGCGTGCAAGATAGGCTCAAACAGAGGCTGAAGTCAAACACATCTCAGATTAGGTAAAAGGCACTAGAAAGAGGAACCAGTCCGAAATTAGAACCTGATTAGGTTCTAAACTGTACTTAAGGGCCCTCGCCCACGGCGACTTTTTGATGCTGTTGCGCGTTTACACTTAAGTGGCATTTGCAACGCGGTACAGAAGCGATGCCAACGCGCTACTAACGAAAAAGCAGCACCAAAGACAACATGACTAATGTTGGCTCAACGGAGTCTTGCAATTATGGCGATCGCAGGTAGGATCGTAAAGCGATTGTGCCGTTACAGAATAGCTTTTCCATCGCGCCAGAAGCGCGACGATATAGCGTTTGCATCGCGACTGAATCGTGGTAACGTAGGCGAGGGCACTCAGCTAGCGACCGCATCGCGTCAGTATCGATGCAAACGCGCGACAGCATCGCTACTACATCGCTGCAAAAAGTCGCAGTGGGCGAGGGCCCTAAGACCCAGGCGTAGAATTGCTTGGTACTGTTTTAACGATTAACGGATTTGAGGAATTTGAAGAAGTATTTGTTTGAATCGCTCGTAGCCCCTGCTGCCGAATTGCTCGAAGCCCCGGCTGCCCGAGAGATCTGAAACGATCACGAAGATTAAGCAACATATTAAGTGCCTTCAGTGCGTGGATGGGTGTCCGTCTATGACTAAAGCTACTGGCATTTTCCGAGCGGTTCCGTGCTTCGCAAGGCACGTTAAGCAATAATTGGTGTTGGCTACCATCGATAGATGGCAGTCGTTAAGCGGCTTCAAAACTTTTGTTAATAACCCATAGATTACAAGTAAGACCAGCCACAAGTCTTACAAGCCTCTACCAATCCGGACTTGGCTTTCGTGGTTGAGTAAGGCCTATACCTTCTTTAGCGAAGAGACCCGTGCCCCTCGGTGTGGACATTATGGGTTGACGATAAAGAGTATTTTTTGTGATAAAGTAAAAACAGATAATTATAAGGACGATGAAGAACACACGCGCAGCATGACAAATCCAACAGGAAAACTCAACTATAAATCACATCTACTACATCTCCTAAGTAAGTAGGTACACAAGAAGTCAAGGATTGTTTGTAATTGTACTGCAGCCATATAGGTATCCGAAATGTTGGGAGAGTACGAACGCCGTGCGCGGTAGGTCATTCCAACAATTCGATGCTGCTATCTTGAAGCAACCTACACCTAAGGGATTGTTTGGGTAGGTATGTATAAGGTTTAAGAAGCAATGTATTACCTACCTGCTCTGACGAACCAGCCTGGGTAATACGGGCATGAGTCACGCGTTAAGTACGTGGCGGCAATGTATGGCAGGTTAGCTTTCCATACAACTATGAAAGCGTAGAATGTTTAGGTACATAACGCTCATTTGCGACAAGAACGTGTTAACGCAAATATGTATCGCTATGGAATAATGATACAGTAGAATCCAGCGCATCGCGCTCTACTTGCTGCTAACACGCGATATTCTAACGCCAAAAATGACCGAGAAATGAGGGAAAAGGTCGGCAACTATCGGTTTAGCGCCATCTCATTCCACCCCTAAGTTTAATGCAAGATCGGTTCACGTCAGTTGTCGCCGCTGGCTTGAGGAGGAAAGTGCTGCCCGATTGCGGCAAAAACGTAACAGCTCATGGTGTCACGGTTTTGATGAAAAGGTAAATACAGCTTTTTGTATTTTTCGTGATTTATTTTTGCAGCTATAACGAGACATTTGTATGTGGGTCATTATTGTAGTAAAAATTGTAATAGCGTGCTATGGTTTACACAGAATTGTACCGTTCTCGCTGAAATAAACAACGTTTTTTGTTGGTTAATTTAAGATGTTTCGTTACAGTTGATAATAAAAGTACAAAATGTTTTGTCTTAATGTTGGTTATCTCAAGTTAACACATTTTTGATGAAAAATAATATTTTTTTACAACGAATAGCTTACAATGTTGCCCTATAAATGATAAAAACATTTTCTTATTAAAATTTTATTTTTCAGATGGGATCACGGTCTAGGAAGAAGAATTCACGTAAATTAGAAAAATGATAAGATAATACCAATTCTCGAAATATAAATTAATTAAGCAATCAATAAATTTTTTAGCATGTGACTCAGCACTGGTAGAACATGACATATAAAATTTCATAACCTATTTAGAGGCTAAAAATTCCACCCATGCCGGGATTAGAACCCGCGACCTCTGGCTATCCATGCAAGAGGTCGCGGGTTCGAATCCCGGCATGGGTGGAATTTTTAGCCTCTAAATAGGTTTTTAAAATTGTCCTAAGCACGGGTTAGTGCATTAAAAACAATATAATGATATAAAATTTAAAACGGGTATGATGTTTGATGATTTCGTGGTGTAAACAATAAAGTGTTCTCTCTCTCTCTCTCTCTCACTCTCTCTATGATGATAATGTTAGAAAATATATAGGTATCCGACTGCAGACGTACAGATGAGTACCGATGAAGAAATAACACCTGCTGAAAAAGAAAAACCATTGAATGAAGAAAATTAATCTCTAAATCAACTACCGCCTACAGACGTACAAAAGAGCACTAACGGAGAAACAACGCCTGCAAAAAAGACCACCAAAAGAAACCACCATCGCCTGCAGACGTCCAGATTAGCACAAATGAAGACTCTATACCTACAAGAAAACGAAAAAAACCACTGAATAAAGAAAAATTACTAAACCGTTAAGACAGTCCTACGAATCAAAAGCATCACAAGAAACTGTCAACTTCAAATTCAAATTCAACAACTTCTACGTCAACTTTATGTGCGACTTTTATTAAGATTAGTTTCCTAATATTACGGAGATAAGCAGAGGCTTGTGATGTTTATGCTACATACGGCCTTCCTAAATATTTAATAACCTTATAATTGCTAACGGTCGTATTAGAGTCTGGTTATAATTATTCCATTTTTTAAATGTGATTATTACTAGTATTTCAGCGAAAGTTACACAATAACTCCGCTAAAATATCTTTCATTTTGTAAAACGAAATACGAAAATAAAGAGATTTCTACGACAGTAACGTGTCCTAATTAATATGTTCCATACAGTAAGATTACAGATTATCAATAAAAACGTAATAATACGACATAACTTGTAAAGGTTTAGATTTTTATTAAAATTTTTTTTTAAGAAAACCGGTACATATCTGTTTGTTTGGCAATACTGCAATTTTTTTACAAGAATAACGCAACAAGGAGGATCCTATTTTAAATAAATAATTATAATAAATTTAATAACTGACTTAAAGGTCTGAATGCAATTTGATACCAAAAAAAGAAAACCTTAAAGTTGTGTTGTATTGAGCTGAATAGTCTAAACATAACAATTAAAAAGTAACAGGAATTTAAAACTTTCAAATGCGTTTTATCACAAATTGAGATTTTTACTTTGTCACGTTCTTGTGGCAAATGAGCGATAATTACTATAAACCCCATGAATTCGATAGAAAATAAACAATTCTCTGGCAACACTGTGGTTACTGTCAATTCACTTATTACTTTGTAATCTGTGGCTGAGTTGTTTTGTTTTTTTAATCTGATGGTGGGTGGTGTATTTTGTTGACAAAACTAATACCTACTACGACATATTTCGCTAAGTACTTTGGAATTTTAAGATTTCTTGGTGATTTCCTTCGATAAATCTTTAGAAAAAGAACCCAAGTAGCCTAGGTCTCTTAAAATATTGCTGAACCGAACGAACTCTGCTGGGAAACAACGATGACAAAATTGAGGTTAGAACACCCTATTTTTGGCTAAAATGCTCAAATTTGCCCATATAAGATAAAAGTACCTATTCTTTATAAAAATGTGCATAATTTGACTTGTCATAACTTGATTATGATACTTAGTTGTTTTTGCTTTTCAGAATTCCTGTACCTACATAGTTCAGATTTCATTAAGGTTTTACAAAGTCGCCAATACAACGAGTTATATAAAACTTTTACTGATTTAAAAACCTATTTAGAGGCTAATAATTTACTGATTTTACCTCCAAAATGGTTTGTGACAAGTGTGAAAAGAAACTTGGCAAAGTAATCACTCCTGATCCGTGGAAGGCGGGCGCCAGAAACACCACTGAGGGTGGCGGTCGAAAAGTTGGAGAAAACAAGGCACTGACAGCGAAAAAGGCTAGATTTAACCCATACACTAACAAGTTCCAAGAGTGCAAGTAAGTACATACCGAGGACCTCTGTGGCGTAGCGGTAGCGCCTCTGCCTACCGTGCAAGAGGTCACGGGTTCGAATCCCGGCTGGGGACAAAAAAAAACTCCAGGTCTTGGATGTTTACATGTTTGTGACGTCGTTGTTTCTGGTTCCCATGACACAGGGTATCCTAGTGTGAGGCCAGAAGCAATGTATGTGCCTGTATGTAAATGTTATGTTATGTTATATGGCTTTATTAATAAAAACAATCACATCACACTAATTAATATTATAAATGCGAAAGTTTGTGTGTATGTTTGTTACTACACATCTAAACGCCAGCCGTTTTTAATAAAATTTGTTAAGGAGTTATCTGACACACTGGATTAACACATAGGCTATTTTTAAAAACCCATTTAGAGGCTAAAAATTTCACCCATGCCGGGATTCGAACCCGCAACCTCTGGCTATCCGTGCCAGCGCTCTACCAATTGAGCCAATGGGCGACTCACGGCATCAGTGAAATAGGCTATGTTTTATTGCGGGAAAATATTTTTTACTGTTAATACACAATATATTTTCCCTAATAAACCATGGGTCACAGCTAGTTCCTTTTTTAACACCGAATAATCGCTCAGTAAATAGTCTGATGGACATTACACAAGGAAAACATTAAATAAAATGCATCTAGAAGTGTTTTAGTGGGAATCGTGTTTTATAAATAAGGCCGATAGTTTTTAGAAACTAACAGTTTCCATAATGCATATTAAAAGCATTTCTTTAATACTCCTCTTACTTCACTACAATTATTTTTTGTTCCATAATTTTTTATCTGCGATCATTCATCAACCATAAGCAGCTGTGTTGTAGTGTCACGGATGATTGGTATGCATCTTCCAGTGAAGACTGCTATACATATATGTAGAGAGGCTAGTGTCGTTCTTCTAGCTCAAGTATGTTATGTCTCTTAATACACTTGGTGTGATGTGCCGATAAGAAGCTTGATGCTAAATCATTAGGGTGATGTAAGAGCTTGGTTTTATATTTTGCGGAAGCAGCCCTTATTTCTTCCTTGACTGTGTTCATCGTCATGTATTTATGTATTTCAGCTGTGGTCATGAACCATGGCGCGTCCGATATTGATCGTAGGATTGTTTATTTTGTCAATGTCTGTATGATTTTTGTGCTATTACACAAAAGTTAAAACTTAAATAATATTTCTATCTTGTGTCTTGTGTAATAATATTCATCAAAGGTGGACTCATTTGAATAGAAATTCACTTCTCAAATACTCAATAAGGCTACATCAGCATCTATACCAATCTCTATCCTTTGCCCACAGAATCTGCCGCACAAAGGTGCACCAGGTGGGCTCCCACTACTGCCAAGCCTGTGCGTATAAGAAAGGCATCTGTGCCATGTGTGGCAAGAAAATACTGGATACCAAGAACTACCGGCAAAGTTCTACGTGACTACTGCAGCTTGGAAGTACCTTTAGTCTAATAAAGTCTATCTAGCATCGCCATCCGTTTGGATAAAGCCGCTGAGGTCTGACCAAATTTGACTGTGTTCACTCACTTCAGTCAGTCAATAGCATATGAGAGAGTGTGACAGGATTTGCTGACTCGCATCTAAATGGAAGTTCACAACAGTCCAGCTTTCAAATATGTCATTTTGTTCAATGTTTTCTGTCAAAGATCCTTATTTTTTTTAATGTTTGGCTTTGAGACACAATAGTCGAGCATTTTTGATGGGTAATCCAAGCTTTTTTATAATTAGAGATGGCAACGGTAAGTCTACTATCTTATGAACCAATTACTATTAAGGGACTTTAACTGAATAATTATGTTAAAAAACTTCACAATTTGATTCTATGAGTTGGTCTCTCAATGCTGCGGATTGTGACCTCGATCTGGACTTAATTGTCGCTGCATAGGCCACCTAGTGGAATTTAAGTATGGTTCTCTTTGTGATCTGGTTACTCCATGTAGCAGGCTAGAAACTCTCTTTCTCACAACTTGGCCTGTAAAGCACATTTATCCAAACATCATGTACCACTTATGTAGGTACTCTGAAGGTGAAATTACATATAATAAGTAGGTACCTAAAGTATTTGTACACTTCTGTATGTTTAAGTCAATTGTAAATATAAATTTGTTAATAAACTATATTAATGCTACACAACTGGTTTCCTTAAATCTGTCTAAATGTGGGTTCGTTTGGTTTGAAATAAATTTTCAATTAAAATTTTCGACATAAAATATTAATTGAGACTGATGATTAATTGAACAGTACGAGTCAAAATTCAGTGCTCAAAAAGTGTGCTGATTAAATCAAAGTTTCAGAAATGTATTTATTGAAAATATAGGTTTCGGCTCATAAAATGCTATTTCTACTGACAACACAGCTTCTTATACCTTTATCTTTGGTAAGAAAATTGTATTTCAATCCAGCTTATGCCTATTAAACGTGGGGGATAGATTAATGCACTGTAGTACAATGAGTAGGGATGACGATCGGCGTAAAACTACAGGCAGATGCGGCAAGCTGAAGATAGGGCGCTATGGCGCTCATTAGGGGAGGGCTATGTCCAGCAGTGGACTAGTACTGCCTGACGACGACGAGTAGGTGCAATGACAAATGCACGATAGTGGCAATTTCATTTCATTGTTTCTAAGACCGCACAGCTAGGCGCCGATAGTAAAAAAAAATGCGTCAAACAAATGACCAGTCCTTTTATCTGTCATTGTGCCATTATGCACAATATAACAGAATTAAGTTCTGTCATTTGCACAGACAGAATTTAGTTCTGTCTTTATCGAAATCAACCCATGTATGTCCCCACTGCTGGAGCACGGGTCTCTTCATGCATCGGAGGAAATTTAGGCTATACTTACTCCACCACGGGGACCAAGTCCGGGTTGGTGGACTTTTGCAAGGCAGTGGCGGGCCTTATTGTCAGAAGTTATTAAGCCGCCCATAAGGCCTCTGAAATGGCTTAACGACTGCCATTACATGGCAGCCGGCACCAACGGCTTAACGTGCCTTGCGAAGCACGGATCATTATGCACAAACATAATTAAGGCCCTGCCTTCGTAAGGAACATTGTAAGGAAACCCTAGTGCTTGAAATGATAACATACCTCAGCGCTTGCTAAGTACGCACAAAGTACCAACAATGAGGCTAAGTTGTACTCTCAGGTACAACTAAGGACCTACGAACCTGAAATGAATGATGAAATGAAATGAGCAACGAAAAACTGAACAAGTAGGTACCTAATTATAAACCCATTTAAAATTTTCAAATACATAGATATTGTCATAGACCAAAAATACCTTTTTGGTCTATGATATTGTTATCTCTATATTAATCAGCTCTACCTACAGGTGGAGGTAACATATCAGCAGTAATAAGTAGTACGAGAAATTAATTTGCATCCTAATCCGATTGATGGTGAATTATGGGACCTCATAGTACCTAAGTGGTTACGTGCTAACAATAAACACTTTTCGCCCTCAGCAATTGACGCCAATAAAGGAATCTTTATTGAAATTCTACTCTGACAATGAGGATAGGTCTTCGTCAATATCATCTGACACGTCTTCTACATCTTTGTCCTCGGAGGAAGACATTTCGACTGAGTTGACGCAGGCCGGTGTTGAAACGCCGAGCGACGTGCTAGCCCTTCTTGTCGTCGACGTAAGTAAGATATACATAACTAACCTCACGCCTGTATCCCAGAGGGGTAGACAGATACCAGGGACTGCCACTTGCCACGATCCTGAAAGTTCACCTTCGCTGCATAAGCCGTTGCATGCACGCACGCCGGTTCCGGGTACTTCCGGGTACGTTCCGGGTGTCGTAATTTTTTGGACAATCATTACAGTTTGTCAAAAAATTCAAGAAACCGGAAGAGAAACTTTATTATTGGTATTATCGAAAATTAAGACCATTTACTACCTTTGATTGAGCACAATACATCCTTTTAATGTAATGATGACTCTACTTATTATTTTTATAATGCTTTTAAGTGCAAGAAATAATGTAACACAGACAAAAAGTCTGAGCGAAACCTTACTCTTTAGATTCTACACTTTTTTGACAAAGTATATGTGAATTGTCCAAAAAATTAAGACAAAATAGATTATTTCCTAAGTACAAAATATGTACGTAGAAAAAAATCTACCCGATAACCCTGCGTAGACGAAGTCGCGGGCAACAGCTAGTTTTCTATCTAAAGGGGTGCACTTTAAGGCGGGTCCTCAAGGAGCCATTGCCATACAAACGTAGCTTGATTTATACTTACAAATGAATTGCCGGATTGAAATGAAAATTCGCTAATTCAACAAAAGTCGAGGTTTTATCGTGCTTAGAATTGGAATTAAACTTATCTACAATAAATTATAGCCATGAGTACAGTCTATGGCCAGGTTTCCACAGTCTTAGTAGGTACCTACGCTCGGACCGAGTGCACCATCCGAGTAAATGAATGCTTCTGATTGGACGGGAAAACACCAAAATAGCCAATCAGAAGCATTAGTTTACTCGGATGGCGCACTCGGACCGAGCGCACCTGGCTTATGAAAAGTCTTACTTATGAGTCTATAAATTCTTTTTTATCCTGCTATTCTCAGTTGTAAGCTCGAACAAATCTCGTTTTGTGTCCTCTAAACGTATCGGCAAAGTTTAATTTCCTCTTAACGTATTGTCAAAGGAATCGCTCCTTGAGGAAGACTCTTAAATTGCGGAACTCATGACTTTTCTCTTTGTAAGCGCTTGCGCGCTTTGTGGAACCCCTTAAGAGAATTCGCCCCCAGCGGAGTCCCACTGCTCGAGGCTGAGTTTTAGATGTATCTACAACACAACAATAATACCAAATTCCAGAACAGCCGCTTCCCTCCCGGCAGACGGGGCAAACTATTGGAGCCGTACCAGACCCTGAGCCTTCTAGCGTCCTCCCAGCCCAACCAACGGCGAGTAGATGAGGCATCCGCTCTCAGCAAACTACGCAAAACCAATCACGTGAAGAACAGACCAGTCAACCGCAAAGGGGACCCGAAGGAATTGCACCAAAAAGAAGCAAAACCCATTTCAAACTCTGAACGACCGAAGATTTTGCAGAGCGATCCGCTTGTGGAGGAACTCTTAAGCACGAAAAACGAAGGCCTGGCCATCCAGCCTTTTCCAGAAGTGAAGGTTCAGCCCCTAAGCCCTAAAGAAAGCGCTAAAGATGCAAAGCCATACGCGATAGACGCACCCGATGAAGACAATGAGAACGGCGATAAAGACAAAACTTACACGGTGAAGAAGCACCAGTTGTTAGCGCTGCGGAAGCGGTGGTCGAGGAAATGCGATAAAGCTGCGTACAAAGAGTGCACTAAAGCTTGCAAGCGTGCCATGAAGATAACGTGTTCGGATTATAAGTGTAAGCGCGGACTCAAGAAGGAGTTCAAGAGGGAATGCAAAAGAAATTGCAAGAGACGTTTCGTACAGAACGGTGGCGGTTGTGGCGGGTAAGGGCGTTTAATTAGAGCGTTAAATAAAAATATATGAAAAATACCAGGTCCTGGTGCCATTTTTGTTTACAATCTACAAGTTTTTACAATTACTTAATTCAGTTACCTACTTAATTTCATAATTTCTGTTAGTTAATTCAGAAATTCTCAAACATTTTACAAGTGTACGAAATAGGTAGGTTATACACGCGTCAGCTTAAAGGTGCTTGAGTATTAATTGATAGTAATAATAATAAATTTCGATATGAAAATTCGAGTACCTACTTTCAAACACGGAAATCGAATTACGTAACTCATTAAAATTAAGGTTTTCGAGTGGAGAAGCCCATGAATGACAGGTAATAGTAGATTGTTAAACGAGGGTGGTTTGAATCAATTCCCGAGGAATTAAGACGCTCGAGCGCAGCGAGGGCGTCTATTAGTCCGAGTAGGAATTGATTCTTTTACCCGTGTTAAACACTCTACTTTTCGTTTCGAATATGAGGAAAAGAAAAACTCATTTTTAATATTCAAATCTTAGCATAAAAGATTATTACCATTTTTTTTATTCTGTCACAAATACATATAGTGCGTTCACATTAACTTGACGCGTGAGAGAATTGGTAACAAGGACATAACATGTGAATTAGCTTTTGGACCTAATCGGAAGATGGTTAAACAAGCCCTCAATCCTTTTATTTTCCCCAAGTAATGGGAATGATTTCTTATTTAACATGGTAACAGTAAACATCTCAGTGTTACCAATTCTCTCACGCGTCAAGTTAATGTGAACGCACAATAATTGTCGACTTTTTAAATTTTAAATATGGAACTCACCGCGTAGGTAATTGTTGCGATTTATTCCGCTCAAAGAAGTTTGCGCAGCATTTTTTTTAATAAGTTTTTTTATACATAAAACTCTTCACAGCTGACAGAGTTCATTCCGGCCCTTAGGTGGGAAGTAATTTGAATGAGTTTTTCCTTCTCTAGGGAGGGAAGCAGCATTTTCCACCTAATAATCAGATCAAAACAACACTACTTTCCGAGTTTAAGAAATGAAAAATGCAATTTGTAGACCTTAGGTAAGTAACAATTGCTTGTCAGTGAAGCTGTGTTGCTTCGTAGTAAAACTTATATAATTTTATTTGTGAGTCCCATTATTATTAACAAAATGTTTACACGTGCGATTATAGAATCGATAAATATATTGATTGAAGACGATTTTTAAATAAAAATACAATAAAATACAGAAGTTGGTTTCTGCCCAACTGCATAACTGTTTGTTGGCTGGTGCTATTGGTTTTTCAAATTAAAGTATAGCTTATATGCTGGTACATCAAATACTAAAACTAACCTCTTGTTCGTCCTACGCCTAAGGCTTGGGTTCGATCAATTACATGACATAATTGCCACGAATAAGAGGTCAGTGTTCGAAATCGACACTTGTATGTCCCTACTGCTGGGGCACGGGTTTCTTCCTGCATCGTAGAAAGGTTAGGCCATACTACAGCACGGGGGCCGAGTCCGGTTTGGTGGAGGATTGTAAGACAGTGGCGAGCCTTACTGTCAGAAGTTATAAAGCCGCCATGGCTTAACGACTAACATTACATGACAGCCGGCACTAACGGCTTAACGTGCCCGAAAAAATTTCACTAGCGGTAGTCACGGGCGGTGACCCATCCTGCACCTGACCGCACCCGTTGTTGCTTAACTCAGGTGATTGATTCCAATCACTCAGTTCGGCTAGGCCACGAACTCTTCTAGGTAGGTAATAAATAATATTAATAAATAAATATTCATGGACATATTACACAGATCTCGTTAGCCGTTAGGTAAAAATACCTAAGTAATTACAAATATGCCAGCAATAATAACTTTACAGTCAATTGCATTGTTCACCAGTTTTATGTACCTACATACCTAAAGCCAATTTTACAACAGAAGATAAGAAACGTTTTTAAAGTAAAAACCTATTAGATTGTAAAAAACTACGAGAGACTATAAACCAGGGACCATAAGACCTGACAATCTAAATACAATTTCTTAAACTTAAAATTTGTCTAAAAATGAAAGGATTACAGTCTTATTTTAGAAAGACACGCTGATTAAAATGTAAAAATTAACTACGGATTAACTAAACTAAACTGACTCTTAAAGGTGCTTTAGAGCAGTTGTTCTCAACCTGTTAGTCATGAGGGACTACATTACTACATTAGCAAATAGAGCAACAGGGTGGTTTAATAACATTTATTTAAACTAAAATTTAAAATAAATTTAACCTACAATTTAAAAAACATTTATTTGTTTACATTTAGGTACCGTATATAGGTACATAATGTAACAGTTACATACAGACACGTACATTGCTTCTGGCCCCACACTAAGATACTCTGTGGCGTGGGAACCAGAAACAGCGACATCAAAAACATGTAAACATCCAAGACCTGGGGTTTTTTTTGTTCCCAGCCGGGGTTCGAAACCGGGATATCTCGCGTCGGTTGAGAACCACTGCTTTAAAGGAATCATATTTTTATAAATCAGGCCGTTATTGTTGGTTGTTGGACGTTTACTTATTTTGGAATCTAGACCCGTGTGAAGCTAGGCATTCGGATCGCCTCTTGAAGTAGTTTTTCAGTGCAATGTATGTGGATGTGTATTCTGCTTAGAAACTACCATGTTTGTTTTCGGTCTCGCCGTTGCGATCATACCTTTGGTAAGCATCTAACATTTTGACAGTGTACCAGCCTAGCTGGTACGGAGTCCGATATCAACCAAATTTGACGGCCCCTGTGGCGCAGCGGTAGCGCATCTGCCTACCATGCAAGAGGTCCCGGGTTCGATCCCCGGCTGGGGACAAAAAACCCCAGGTCTGCGATGTTTACATGTTTGTAATTTCGTTATTTCTTGTTCCCACTACACAGGGTATCCTAGTGTGGGGCCAGAAGCAATGTATGTGCTTGTATGTAAATGTTATAATTATGTTAAGCCTTGTATGCCCCCATTGGTAATAAGGAGTACGACAACGCTAATCGCGCGATTTCAATGTCAAAAGTTGCGACTTTCCAGTACATTACAGTACATTCAGTTCATTAACAGTACACGTCTGTTGTTGCGTAATCTTAGTGATAAATTCCAATCACTCGGTTCCACTGGGCCACGAGCGAGCGAGCTTCCACAGTTTCTTGAACGTTAATTTACAATGTTAATAAGTTACATACTTATTTAAGGTTTTAGAATATAGGTACATATATTAATGAAATTGGCGAGTTAGGTAGGTACTCTCAATAGTGTATGTAATACGTTAACATAACATTTATATACTGGCACATACACTGCTTCTGGCCTCACTCTAGGATACCCTGTGGCGTGGGAACCAGAAACAACGACATCACAATTACGTAAACATCCATGAGCTGGGGTTTTATTTTGTCCCCAGCCGGGATTCGAACCCGGGACCTCTCGTATGGTAGGCATATGCACTAACGCTGCGTCACAGAGGTCGCCGCCACCATGTAATATGTTGACTTCTTATATTTTATTATACTTTACTTTTAAGATTGGTAAACTCATATTTGTACCAATTTGACGAAGGTATTATTTAGGTGTCGTCGGATGACTTCTCCTGGCCTGAATTTGTTGGAGTAAGTGAAGAACTTTTATAATTGATATTTATTTTTGCACCACTTTTCACATTCTCATATTAGGTACAGTTGATAGCTGGTCAATCTTAACATTTATTTTGCAAAATTGTCCTTGACTTAACTGATTAGTGTAGACGTATCTTAAGGTTGATGATACTGGTATTGATACTCAGCAGTGTGCAGCGGTGGGCAGATGATGATGATTGTATAATACCAAAGTCGATAACAATCAACTGAACGGGTGAGAATGTTTTTCTCACTAGTTCAGTCACTGAACTATATTACCTGAGTGCTTAGTGCGAGTTTTTTAACTACTCGATCGCGTTAACGTAAACTCATATTTCTATGGCATCGAGGAAGCGCCACCTAGTGACAAGTATGGAAATTAAAATTGCTGAGTGCGAGTTGTAATGGTTTACGTTGAGAAGTGAACATGTTTACCAGCCAAAACACGAATAAACGCGAGTGCAAGTTGTACTGTGACAGCGTTTTGCCAGTTCGAACGGTTAACTTACTCATAATCACTACTCAATGCCCGATTAACGCGGTAGTAAAGTTATTCGATTGGATCTGTCAAACTCGCATTGAGCACTCTGAACTAAATGCATCGCAGGAAGGTAAGGCCATAGGTACTCCAACACTGGGCCGGGGGGGGCCAATTCCGCGTTAGTGGAGGATTGGCGGGCCTTGCGGCTTAATGTACGATACTATAAAGTTTTGAATATTCTTTAATGTGCACCAGGAAAAATTAAACATACAATATATTACACTATTTTTATTTTTAATGCACTAACCCGTGCTAAGGAACAAATTTAAAAAAACCCTGTACGTAATACAGAGAATATTGTAAAGAGGTTCGAAATTTCACTGATGTCGTGAGTCGCCCATTGGCTCAATTGGTAGAGCGCTGGTACGGATAGCCAGAGGTTGCGGGTTCGAATCCCGGCATGGGTGAAATTTTTAGCCTCTAAATAGGTTTTTAAACATACAATATTTACAACGATACAGTACAAAATTCACAGAGAACGAGTAAGCAACTTATGCTTTTTGAATTTTCCAGCACAACACACCCCACAGTTCGAAGAGAAGTATCCAGCAGTTTGCCCAATATCTGTCTGAGCTGAAGTCCAAAATCCATGACGAACCAATTGCCATCCAACAGCCCCACCGCGAGATAGAGCTCTTCAATGACGAAGGCAACGCTACCGCTCTCGGATTATTCCGGAGCCGTTTCTCAAGGTGTAACAAAGCTGGCTACTGGGCTTATATACTTACTTGTACGCCCAGGAACCAGTGCGGGGGTCAAAAGGAAATCACGTTCCTATATTACGTCAGCCGTTACTGTCATAATGTGTTCCCAGATAGCCTCTCAAAGAAGTCCGATGTCAACAAAGTCTTTGGGAGTTGCGAGAAATTGCTACTGGACCTGAAGGAGGTGATAAGCTCAGTTATAAAGGCATCAGTTTTTTGCCCTCACCAGGCTATCGTGACCTGGCTGGCAGTGATATTCAATAGATATGGCTGAAACTTTGTTGCTATTGTTTCTGCTTCTTCTTAGCGGGTCGGCAAACCATCGAAGATTTTTCAAACAGCGTAAGGGAGTCGCTGATTGCTGTCCAGGGTGCGCCAAACTTACTGGCTTAGTGAGTACGTCGTTCGGGGAGGCTCCTTTCTTGCACACGTCTTGCTGTGCTCCCAAGACAGACAGGTCCGGAAAAGTGCAGTAAAGTTCCCGCATATTTACACAATATGACTGCCAGGGACTCGTTTCATATACCTTTAAATAATATTATTCCACTTCGATGTACATTGTATAGCCGAGTCTTCCTACTTAGTTAGGTAGACCTGAGATTTCCGCACTTAGCCTCATAGTTGGGCCATTGTACGTGCCAAGCGCTGAGGTACGCTAACATCTCAGACACTAGGGTTTCCTTACGATGTTTTCCTTCACCGTCAGCGAGTAGTATTGCTACTATAATTTCACAAATGTACATAACTTAGAACACAAACTCATTGGTACATGCCGGGGTTCGAACCCACGACCTCCCGATTGAGAAGCCGGCGTTCTACACCGCTCCGCTACCACCGCTCTCCTACTTATTGATCTGTTCGTAGGTAATCAATGACAGAATCAATGCAATGTACACAACATTAAATTGTCATGTTAAACCATAACATGTAATTCTGGGAATAAGGGTTCGCGTTTTTCGCGAGAGTCTCTTGAGGGCGACAGGAATAATATAACAGATTTTTGTTAATTGTTTTCGATGAATTATAACATATAACATATATAATAACATATAACATTTACATACTGGCACACATTGTCTCTGGACCCACACTAGGAAAGCCTGTGTCGTGGGAACCAGAAACAACGACATCACAAACATGTATTAATTAGTAAATGAACTTAATTTCATGAAAAGAAAAGAAAAACCGAATACTTATGGGAGGGCGGGAGGGAGGGAGGGAGGGATGGACGGACGGACGGACGGACGGACGGACGGACGGACGGACGGACGGATGGATGGATGGATGGATGGATGGATGGATGGATGGATGGATGGATGGATGGATGGATGGATGGATGGATGGATGGATGGATGGATGGATGGATGGATAAATAGGTAATTAAATCGAAAATATATTGATAGCAAACAGCAAGGGAGTGCGAGAGTACATATTATATTTGAATGTATACATATATTTAAATAATAATGTACATAGATACCTACAAAATAAATACATATACAATTATACTATTACAATTATACTGATGATGCTCCTTGCGTGCGTGTAACGACTAATGAATGTTGATGAAGGGAAGGTGATCTCTCATGGCAGCTGTACACGGTCGCCCGAGAGCCCGAGAGTTTATACTTCGTTGCGGGTTTTACACAATAGGCACAAAGGGATCGACCTGTGAAAATCACAATGTAAAATAAATTCGCTGGCTCTCAGGCGAGATCAGGATCGTGGCGAGTGGCAGTCCCTGGTATCTGCCTACCCCTCTGGGATTCACGCGTGAGGATGTTTTTTTAGTTATTAGGCTCATGATGACAATTCGTTTGCAGTTCTCTTAAACCTTTTACCTTTTTGCAGAGTGCAACAAGAAGAAGCCGGAACAAAGAATTGGTGCTTATAGCTGTGGAAGGATCTGGACCGATGGTTCCTCGTAACCTGCAGCCGGACAATAATGAGCTGCTTAGAGCCTGTCTAAAACATGGCAGATCCAGGTGCAACGATGCTTGTCAAAGTTCATACAGGACGTTATGTGCCAGACACTACACGTGTACTGCTGACGTTAGAGCGGATTTTGCGGTGAATTGTCACAGAGCCTGCCGTTACTACTTTGATTGATTATTAAAGAAAGAAAGAAAACATTTATTTAAATTGCCACAAATGCACACACATAAAAATAACACTATTGTGGGATATGTAATGTATAAGAAAGTACAGTACTACACATTATAAAAGTCCCTTCGGGAATCTTCGTTCGCGCAGTCTAGGAAGAAGTGTAACGAAAGTACCCGAAGCTATAAGTACATTCAACATGATCTTTAACTGATACGGTTAACCCCTCGATTGACGGAACGTAGATCTACGCGCCAAATCCGTTGACTGTCGGAACGTAGATCTACGCGCCAAATCCGTTGACTGTCTGAACGTAGTAGATCTACGCGCCAAATCCGTTGACTGTCGGAACGTAGATATGCGCAAGATTTTTTTCATTTGAAAATGTATCGAATTCCTTCAAGATATGATTCAAATTATCTTGAGAAACTGTGTGACGTTAGTGAATGAATGATTGTACGATAAAATGTCGACGGCGTTGTTTTACGGCGCGGCGCGTAACAATCGAGGGGTTAAGGTGCAGAATTGATTGCCGCAGTAGCGCTACCTATTGCGCTGACGCTAATATTGCCAAACTAATAGTCACCTGCATGGATGACGTTGAACCAACCTACAGCAACAAAGGCGCGCGGCCTGCCATAAAATGAAATTATCTGATTGGTCGATCGACTTTTGGTCTTCTGCGCAGGTACATCCGCGAGACTTATTTCTTGTGTAGCACTGTAACATCTTCTTACAAATTCTTGTGCCTCCGTGGCAAGAAAAAAAGGTCACCGAGTCTTTATTGAGTTTTTTTTTCTCCGTTAGACTTAACTTTTACTCTTAATATGTTAATGATTGACGCTGGTTGCATAAAAATATTTACAAAACAATGTTGTTTTGCATGAACTTAAGGGTCACTTTATTTATAGCTAAAGTGTTGTTAGCATTAGGTGCATTAAGAGTCAAAGTACAAGCAAGAGCCATTTTATTCGTTATCAACCCTTGTATGTCCCCACTGCTGGGGCACTGGTCTCTTCCTGCATCGCAGGAAGGTTAGGCCATACTCCACCACGGGGGCCAAGTCCGGGTTGGTGGAGGATTGTAAGACAGTGGCGGGCCTTACTGTCAGAAGTTATCAAGCCGCCTATAAGGCCTCTGACATGGCTTAACGACTGCCATTATATGACAGCCGGCACCAACGGCTTAACGTGCCTTGCGACGCACGGAAGAGCTCAGAAAAATGCCACTAGCGGTAGTCACGGGATGCTCGCCCATCCCGTACCTGACCGCGCCTGTTGTTGCTTAACCAAGTGATTGATTCCAATCACTCGGTTCGCCTAGGCCACGAGCGCTTTCATTCTTCTCGCCATTTTATTAATTTATCAAAATAAATTGTGAAGAATTTGATTATAAATCACATCCCACATCCACGCACAATGGAACCCGAAATATGTAGGTACCTATATGCGAAATCGCCGAAGCCAATCCGCAGTGCATACGCGTGGTGATTAAGCCCATACTCTCTTTCTGAGAAAAGGCGTGCATTGGGCCGTGTATAATAGGCTACGTAAAAAATGCGAAGTCGAATATTTTGTCAAGTAGTTTTTGCAGCAAATTTTCTGTATCTAGAACAGTAGGTAATTAAAAAATCTGCAAACGGAGCGAAGCTAAATAATGTTAAAAAACAATTACAGGGTTTATTTCCATCATCAAACACGAGTACCTATATTAAATTAGCTTGTAGTTACCTACAGGTTTAAAGTAAAAAGCCTAAGCAAACCGACCTACAAAGCCTAAGTAAACTGAATAGAGTTTCTTGTGGATTGCTTCTCAAATAAATTTACAAAAAATATTGTGCACTATATGTATTTAAAAACCTATTTAGAGGCTAAAAATTTCACCTATGCCGGGATTCGAACCCGCAACCTCTGGCTATCCGTGGCTATTTGTTCCTTAGCACGGGTTAGTGCATTAAAAATAAAAATTGTATAAACACTATAATGTAGTTAGATAAATACCATTTACCTACGTATTTTAAAGAAAGAAACATTTATCGCGATGAATTATATAGCATTCGCATGTCTTGGCATCGTGGTATGGTCTTATCATGACCCTTTGGTGAGTGTGTACTTTTTTATTATGATTTGCATTGGTTCCTAAGTTCCTACCTACCAGTGTGACAATTTACTAATCTGAGTGTCTCAGACTATTGTCATTTTAAATAATAAATAGCAGAAATAAAATGGGCCCGAGAGTAATACTCTGCGATACGTCAAATGAAGTTAAAGAGTGGGTTAAAGATACTAAGCAGACAGACTAGAAGCGACATATTATAAATTATATCATATTTCAGGTGTCATCGGTCGTTTCCAAAAAGAACTTTACGCTCCATGTAGGTCCCCATACAACTACTCTATTAGAAGGAGTAAGTAAATAGAAACCATTATGTCGTTTGTGTTGATCTTGAGCATTGACCTTCTACTTGTGAATTAATATCGAGAACTCGCAGTAACCTAGGGACTGGGTAACGCGGGTACTTACCAGCAACCTAAAAAGGGTGCACAAAAAGGAAAAATGTGTGCATTTGTTCTGGAGCCGATAATGCATTTCTGCCCTTACCTACACCACCTTAAATACACCTAAATTAAAATGATCATGTTTTTTCTATTTTCCTTTACTGTCAGAATTATTTAAATTATATCCTTTTTCAATTTCCAGCTCAATCCATCTAATAGGAGAGGCATTCAGCAATTTGGTCAATATCTAAATGCAATGGCTCTCGCGGCTGGTCCACCTTTGCACGATAACCAATTCAATTCCGTTAAATATTTAACAGATCTTAAAAATTCTAGAATTAGTGTCGACGGAAACGGCGATTGCCGATATAATTTAGGCAGCTGTATGCAAGCTCTTAAAATAGCATATTACCAAGTCTGTAACCCACGCAGGCAATGCGTTAGAGAAGAGAAATTTGAAGGGTTTCCCTGCATTCATTGTAAAATCTTCTTTCCAAAAGCTGCTAAAATTCCCCACTGCATGCAACATTCCACTAAGCATGACTTTTTGATATGATTAATGGATACAGTTCTCTTCTCTTGGCACGATTAGAGATTGATAACAAAATTCCTATGTAGGTACCTACACCTACTTACATCAAAAAAACGTCACCTCGTCAGTGTAGTTCTAGACGAAAGACTTTTATAAATGGTGCCAAAAAAGTATCAACTACTTATTTCATACATACCATGTTCTACATTACCTTTTTCGGATATAAATGTATGGGGATTTTTTGTGACACTCAGTAAATTTAAGATTTTGCGCGTCATAGACGAAGACTTAAGCTTTCCGCTATCACTCGTTGCGTGATCCCGGGTATGTTCTTACCACACTGATCAGTCTAAGATTTTAATACTACTCACTTTCCATTGCAGTCCGATTCAATCGAAGTAAGTCGATACAGACCGAGCTTCACACGCCAAATTAAGGATTTATTTCTTAGAGACACTGATTTAATAACTTTGGATTGTCCTAGAGTAAATATCAGGAGAATACATTGTGAAGGTGCATGCCAAGCATCGTATACAATTTTATGTACTTTTTACCAATGCGGTCAGAACGTGCTTTTTGACGGCAATGTAAAAACGCTTGTATTGTTGTGTTTGGGTTGAATACTATAATGTAATATTATACGATAGAGCATGTGACACACAGAAATTACATGGGAGGGGGGGAAGGCGCGGCGTCCTCACAATTCACTTCCATACAACATTTACAGAAGCGTTAGGACATAACACACACAGATAACGTGGGACAAGGCTGCGTACATTAAACAACACGGTCGCGTCTTCGCCCCGTCCACGCCTCACATCCTTCCTATGTGCTCCACGCCATCAATAAAATATTTAATATTTTATCGATGTCCACGCCTAAAGCTTTTTGTGAAATAAAACTTACGTGTATGTGTAATTTGGAATGTTTTATTTATTTTCAAAATACACAGACTGAATATTAACATTACAATAGATTTTTTTGTAATAATCGCGACTAACCTATCTCGTTATTTTATGTGTTTTATACAATACAATATAATATATCAAAGATTAATAAGTATATTATGTATAGAATAAAAGGTACTTATTAGTTTGAGTAAAATGTATTCTTGTTTCAACACTTAAAAATAAAAATCTATGCGATGCAAAATGGTCATTTTTTTTAAACTATGGAAGACAAACTTCGACCGATACTTTTTTTTATTATTTTAATTCATCAAAAATATAATACCTAGATGATTTTATTTCATTAAAAATACTTAGGTAGGTACCTACCTTTACATAAAATTTTAATATGATTTATTGAAATAATAAATACATCTAATCTACTAATGGCTTGGAATTTTTGTTTACATTCCTTTCTAATGCAATTCTATATTGTAGGTAATACTTGATGGACGGAACATCGATAAAGGCAAATTAGGTCGATAACTTCAAAATATAGGTACAACAATTGTATGTATCTGTAAATGTCACATCATCATTATCAGTTCATTTATTTGGTCCGTAAAGTTGTGTAAATACATAATTATGTACGATCAATATCAATTAATTTTTAATTGTGACGTAAGTACCAATTGCCATAATTATTAACCTAAATACTAAAGTAATAAAATATTGGTCCTGAAATCTCAAATGTTTCTCCTTTTTGTTATTTCACGTTTCAGACCGCTTAACGCTTGACGTGATATTTCACAACCGCTGAGAAATTACTATACAATGTGATAACAATATAAGATTGGTTGAATCTTTTTAGTTTTCATAGGCACTTATTTTAGATCCAATTCTATGTTTCTCTTGAATACGAGATTACAATACATTCTACTGACACAAAACCACAAAAATCGTAAAAACGGCTGAAACTTATAACTTTCCACTCGGGTGTTTGGAGCTGCTCTTTATAATGGAGGTCACAGAAATATTCCCTGAGCTACTGCTCAAATTGGGGGGCGGTGACCGTGGCAGCGAAAACGTTTTCTCCATCAAATTCTCCGAGCTCAGTGACTTCTGAGCCATAAACACGGGTATCTTCGAGGAATTCCCGGCTGGTTTCTTCTCCATTTTTACCGGAATGCTACTAGGCTTGGCTAAAATCACCGGCTTAGCGGTAACTATATTTTGCTCATCCATCGCTCTCAGTTGCAGTTGATCTAGCTGCGATAGTCTTCTGTTTTCTAGATCTGTACTGGTGACAATAGTGCCTTTAGGAGATTCGTAGGTGGCTGTCCTGAACATTATACGGGGGTTTCGTGGCAGGTCGAAGTCTGAGTGACGTTTCTTTGGTTCGTTCTGTGTCGTTTTCGTTCGCTTTAGCGAGTCGGACTGTTGTTTCGCTGTGTGGTATTTCTCATTAGAAATAAAGTCGTTTAGTAGTTCAATGTCTAGGTCGTACGTCGGTAATTCTGCATAATTTGTAGTCTCAACGGGTACTCTTTGACGACTTGATATTTTGTCTTTTATATCTGTGTTTTGCTGCAGCATTTTCTCCGTTCGTGGAGTAACAACTTGTATCTCGGTTATGTGATCTTTGTTCTTTTCCTCTTGTTTGTCTTTTAGGCTTTGTATCTTGTAATGTTTTTGTGAGTCGGATATGGCTGAAGGATTAATCGAGTACCGAGTTTGACTTACTTCAATTGTATCGTGAGTCTCATGTTTTATGTCTTCCAGATCTCGGATTATTCTTATGCCTAACTGTGATAGTTCTTCAGGTGTTTTCTGAGCCATAAAACTTGGATCGTTTTTAATCTTTTCCATCAAGGCTACGGCTTGCTCTTCATCTAACTCAGTATTTAGAAGAATGGTTTCTGTTTTAGTATATGCAGGTTCATCTGTAGTGAAAATCATATTAGGATTTTGCCTTTTAATTTCGTCTAGAAGACTTTTATCGAAATCTTTTACATTGCCTTCTTCTAAATCCAGTTGGTTGATATCATCTGGGTTTTTCATAATGCCGAAACTTATTTGTTCAACTTGCAAAGGTGCTTCCATTTTTCCCGAGATAAATTTACTTGATATTTTCTCTACATTTTGTGTGATAACTTTATTGCCAAATTCGTCCTCTGCCACGTTTACTGTAACGGTTTTTTGCACTGGCTCTTGGGTCATAGCCAAGGCTACATTTGGCGGTTCCATATATAAAGTTCTACTTTCCCTCTCTTCAGCACGTCTTTTAATACCTTCAATGACATCCGGGATCAATCTTTTTGTTGGTTCTCCAATTTCAATAGATTTTGTGTAAGATTTTCCATACTTCTGTTCTGATTGACTTTTTTGATTTGTAGTTATAGTAACAACATTGCTGCTAACTACTTCTTTCGGTTTTGTCTCTTTCCATTCAGTCGTGTAAGAAGTTTCTGGTGTTTTATTGTATTTCAAGCTGTTGTTGTTAGATCCCACCCTAATGTTACTGACGAAGTCATCATAGTCTCTTGTCTTAATTTTTTCAGCGGCCTTTAAGTCAAAATTCACAATATCTGGTTGGTGAATAGCAGATTTAGATGAATCAGTCATTGGTGTAGGTGTGTCTTGACTGGTCGTTGCTTCAGCCTTGTCAATGTGAACGTTTAAAATAGGGTTCTTAGCCAAAAGTTTCTTCATCATCTCTGATTTAGGTCGTTCTAAACTGTTTACATAAGTATTGCGTGAGACTTTCATGTCATCGGGAATGTTAGTGTCATATGTGACGGTCAGTTTTTCATCATATTTCGGTGGAGGGTCAGGTTTAGTCGGGCTCGGAGTTTGAACCCCACGGGAACTGTCTAAAGAGCTCATATTACTTCCATCAGACGTAGATTTGGCAAATTCTGAGACGAGTTTCAAGTGAACTTTAATGTTCTCGTCCATTATTCTTCGAGCCAAATGGTCTGAGGTCTCATGGGGCTCTTCTATCTTTGACAAGTCCAGTTCTCTCTTTTTAGGGAATTCCTGTGTTTCGGTTTTATCAGAATCTATGGAGCTGCTAGATCCTTTAACTATAGCATCCTCTAGATTGCCAAACTCAGAGCCTTTCTTTAGGCGGTTTCTTTGGAACGTGTTTAATCCTTCCATGGCCGAAGTTTTAGATATGTTCAAACTTAGCCTTGGCTCCTTATGTTTGATGACAACACCTTTTTCCGAATCAATCATTTCAGGTAGCACATCTTCACTGTTCTCATAGAATGTGGTCTCAACTACAGACATAGCTTTACGCTTCTTAGCTCCCAGTGTATTGTCAGTGATTTCAGCATCATCAGCAGTAATGTCTAAGCTTTGTGCTCTCTCCAATGTTCCTGAAGATGGTTTAGTAGAATTAGCTCTCAATTCAAAACGTGAAAGGTCACCCAAAGACGCTGCTTTCCGTTCGTTTTCGTCAAGCAACGATGCCTCGTCTGAAACTGATTGCAGTGTGTCATTGGGCGAGCTGTGAATAGTGATGTCGCTATTGTTTAGCTCAATTGTTGTAGATCCTTTGTCGCTCTTATCACTCTGGTTTAATGATACGACGGAGTATACATCTTGGTTGGACGACATATTTGACTTGGAATCTTCATAGAAATTGTTCAGCGAGTCGCTTTCACGTTTGAAAGGTTTAGAGACGATATCGTCAATGTCATCTTGACTAAAGTTGATAGAATCTTCCATCCTAGAAATGTTCTTGGTCTTGACAGCTTTGGGTGTGGACGTATTGTATGAACTTGAAGTTGTATCCATGGAAATTATACTAGAGTCGTGCAATAGACTTGAGTGTTGCTTCTCATTGTTCAAAAAGTCGTGGACAAGGTTTAGCTGTTCCAAGATACTGTCATCGGTTTTGTTCTTTTCAATTTCAGGTGGTGAAGGGGCTTTGCCTTTAGACTTTTTCGATGGCTTTGGCGCTTCATCTTTCTTAGTATTTGGCGTGTCTTTCTCGAAAACTAAGTCTGAACTGCTCTTTCGGTTGCTCCTTGCAGCTTTAGCGGCATCAAACATGTGCTGAGGTAATTCCTGCGGTATACCGTTTTCATCTCGTTTTATACCACTAGAGTTCAAATCAGTTCTAGAGAAGGAAAGTGGAACATCCGTAGTAGTTTTAACTTGAGTTGTTTTGACATCCATTTCGTTCACTTTGGTGCGTGCATTCGGAACTGGGGGTGCCATCTTCTCCCGCCTCTTAGCTACAACCGGTTTCTTAACTTCTGTTTCAATTTCATGCTTAATTTGTGTCGTTACAGTTACTTGTGGCTTGTCAGGTTCATCTATTGGTTTTTTGTCAAAAGTGACGTTACCATTTTCGACATTCTTTTGTTTTAATACTCCATCATCAGGAATATTAGGCGGTAGGACTCTAATACCGAATTTCATTGCCTTTTTAGGATCGCTTTCTCTCTTTTGTACTTCAGCATGCTCAATGTGTGCTGATCCGTTCTCCGGTTGTATTGTGTGACCATCAGAATATCTGATCTTATTTCTCTCAGGGTGGTTCAGTGAACAGGGTGTGTCCGAGTATCTTTTGTTCGCCATCTTTATATTCTTCTCGTTTTCTCTCTCTAGCGTTGTCGGAAAACAATCTTTTTTCTCTTTCTTGTTCCTTTCTAAGGTAGTTGGTATGATCTTTTCTGAGATTATCTTCTTGATGCCCGCCTTTGGGTGCTTGCTTTCTAAGGTGGAGTTGTTTGAGTGTGACGCGTTTGGTGATCGCGGGGGATGCAGGTGCTTAGTTTCTTTCTCCAACTGAAAACAAAGATAAAAATCTACGTTAGTTCACAATTTTGTACAGTTTGTCTCAAACAGGTGGAAAAATCGGTGGGAAAAATCAGGTGGGCAGACCCTCCACCAGATGGCTGACAACCTGGTTACGGTGTCGGGGAGTCGCTGGATGCGGACGGCACAAGACCGTGAAGCTTGGGAAACCATGAAGGAGGCTTATGTCCTGCAGTGGGCGTCAAATGAGGTGAAAAAAAAACCTTTTGTGTAGCCAAGAGCTGATAGGTTTTCAATATTTTAGAACTATTGTTACCTGCGAAAAATTTATATTGATAATTTTAATTTTGATAGGAAAAGATGTACACGACCGTTTTGGAAGCACACAGTAAATGATGGAGTGCTTTACGAAAGTGATAGGCAGCGATGAATGGACAAATATGCCCAGTTTTGTTCGATGTCTACTCTTACCCATGCTATGATTTAATAACTACCGATATATCAGTGGCATAGTTACCAAACAATTTAGCCGTGCCGTGTGTAAGAACGTGCTGGCCCACAGAAAAGAAAAGTCAATCCGTGCTGAGAAAACTATGGCGCAGGTTGTCTCACGATGTTTTCCTTCACATTTAGAGTGTGGTACTGCCACTATCAATTCGCAGACTTCGAAAACAAAGTAATAGGTACATGCCTATTATACATGCCTATACATGCATTATACATACAGGTACATGCCTCTCGCTTCAGAGTCCATTGTTCTATCCATTGGACTACCATAGCTTCGATAAGTTATTACCTAAATAGATAAATCGTATCTAAGAATAAACAAATAAATCGCTGATTGATAGGGGTTGCAATACAATATCTATAGAGAGCTCTGCAAATGTTATGGAGATTCAGTCTGGGTGTATTTAAATATGTGTGGTGTCTATACCTGTTTACCGTAGCACATAGTATCCTAGTTTGGGACCAGGTCAAGAGATTGTGTTGTGTGGACGTTATTATTATTATTCGTACAGTTATTCTACTGTCTCTCGTGGAGTTAAAGTACTGTTGATACTAGAGTTGCCATACGTCCCGTATATACGGGACTGTCACCGTATTTGACCATCCCGTCCCGTATTACTACATGTCCGGTATTTTGACTGCTTTTGATGCTGTCGACCTCCTCCTATTTGTGTACGTGTGGATTTATTTTTGGTTTAGTTTGCTTTATTTTAAGTGGATTAATCTTCTCAGTTGAACGATGAAATTCATAAACAAATTATCACGCGGAAAATCTGTTAAAAACACATAGTTTGTCTTCTCTCACTATGTAGGTACTGTAACGATACTTCTGGCCGGCGTAGCCGTCTAGGCAGAGTTTGAATTAATAGAAGAATATCGTTACGTTTTGTCTATATAGCGCGGTAGTTATTAAAACTCTAGATTTAGCAACAATACTTTCTTTTTATTACTTTTTTTTATCACAAAAACCTAGCCTAGCTGAGAGTCTCAACACGACTGACACCTACATAGACAAAACTTAACGATATTCTTGAAATAATTATTTATAGTAAAGAAGTATACCTAGGTATTGTGTAGTTGAAACGCCGCGTGTCGGCGTTGAATGGGTTATAAGTTCTGGGCATTGGAAGAGAAATCATCCCGTATTGGTTTCCAGAAGTTATGGCAACCCTAGTTGAGACTGGACTTACGCAACCCAGCGTCCATAACACACGTGAGAGAAACAAACATTCCGCGTCACATTGTCAACAACTTTCATTGACAACTGTGCACGTAATCAATGCAATGCTAAGTGTTAAAACGCACTCTGAGAACAATCTCTCTTTGAAGGTAAAAGTTTTGTTCGGTAACTTTCCCGCAATGACTGGCGGCGATGCAGTGTGTTGTAACCTTAGACATACCACGCAAAGACAGAGTCTTTTTTGTCAAAATACGATTCTCTAAAATTCTCCTCGGGTGCAGTTTAAATAGATAGATAGAGAACACTTTATTGTATATGTCACCGGAAAATAACAAGATCCGCCAGTTTATAAATTTCCTAGGAAAATTATAAACTTTCGTAGGATTACAATCCTACGAAAGTTTATAGAAAGTTTATTGATTTCTAGATGGAGCAGGAACACGTGACTTATTACTTATTGAACCAATCAGAGCGCAGGTGGCGTTTCGTTAAGGCTTACTTATTATTTTACGCTTGAATTTGGTAAGTTTATCAATTTGCGAAAATGTGGGCGTAAAATAATACAATTTATCTCTCGTTTACAATCGTACGAAAGTTTATTAATTTACATATACGAAAGTTTACATATATAAGAAAGGGAAATAGTGTGTGGATGGGCCGATAGCAAAATGTGTTGTAACCTTATAATTAGAATATATACCAGGCAAAGACAGTCTTTTTTTTCAAAACACGATTCTCCAAAATACTCCTGAGGTGCAATTTAAAATAGATATATAGAGAACACTTCATTGTACATTAGAAAAGAAAAAGTACATGGTTAGTATAGGAAAAGGCGTCCACAGATTATTTAAACTGTATTTAAGGAGACTTTTAGCGGAATCGTGCTTTCAGAAAGTGTAATATGTGTAAAACAATCTGGTGTCACAGTGTTTGTTACTAAATTCCTCCGAAACGGCCTCATCAATTTTATGAACTTTCTTGTGTATATTTGGTATGTTATTTTGGTATGTTAAAAATTAGTCTTAGGCTAATTATTATGGCAAAAAAACGTTTGCGAGGACAGCCAGTATATTATTTTATATGTCGGACAAAATTTTCCTTAAAAGCGAGGTGACCCGCACACATAAGCGTGACGCGTGTGTGTGCCTACGCAGTTTGTAGTAAGTGTCGTTCGCAGACACGCACACATTGGCATTAATAGTGCTACACCGACAACCGGCTATACTAAGCACGCCAATTTTGCTAGCATACTCTTGCCTCACTTTGAAAGCTCGGACTGCGGTTCTGTACCTTGTAATAACTCTATGGTCGTGACGATGTTCGCGGGTATGAGAAAATACGGGAAACTGCCTAGGTTCCACATTTTCTCATACCCGCGGGTATGTCACATCAACCTTGAACCACGGGGACAGTATATCAGTTACGAATTTGATTATAGTCTGTTAGCTTTTAGAATATACCTCGGCTACTATCGGATAGAATCGGATATATTCGTGTAATAGAAGTATCGAAACTAATATGGCACTTAATTCAATAAACTTAATAAGAAAAGTTTTATACAGAGCAGGAAGTAGTATTACGCTCGTGTAAAGCAAACATACTATACTATTATGCGCACCAAATCTATTTTTACTGACGCCATCTGTGGCGTCCCTAACCATTATTTCTTCTTCTTGTAACCCTTAAAGATTCCTAACAGTTTATTAGCCACTCCATTGATAATTTATAGCACGCGTCAAGAATCCACCTTCATTTGATGCGCATAATATACGGAAAGACTTACGGCGAGGTAGTCTTTGGCGACTCGATAGATTTCGTAATCGACACGACTGGAACCGAGGTCTCAAAGAAACGAAATTACGAAACTGGGTGTAGGTAATAACGGGTCAACAGTACATAAGCTGGTCGATATCACACTAATCGATGCAATCAAACAGGTATTGGGATTATTAGCAAAACGTTCCTTCACGCGCGATTAGGCAGTCGAACAACGTATTTTTATTACATATTCATGAAGTAAGGTGGACCTCACCATCTGTTAGCTTTTAACACGGACAGTAGAAGTGCTATTATCGAAAATTAGGTATAAATATGACTACATTAGAGATTTTTTTTTTAGCCCTATAAAGGGCACCCTCCGGAGGACACGGGGGGGAGGTGGTGAATGCTCATGCATAACAGCACGGAGCGGGCCGTGCACGCAGCCAATGTGGGACTCACAAGAAGTGCGCCTACCCACTAAACACCACCTTGGGACTGGTTTTGGACCTAAGGACCCCTAAACCCACATCGGGAACCACCCTCGAGGCCGAGGAGGGCGCACAGACATTAGAGATCTAATGTAGTCATATTTATATCACCTCGACTAAAACTTTGCTACCGCGATGCAGGATTCACTCACCGAGCTGACGTCACCCGTGGAACCAGCACGTTTCATCAAAGGATGGTAAACTGCCTTCCCCGTCCCGCTGGCCCTTCCCCCCTCCACGACCTCCAACTCTACAGGGTATGGAGACGCGAGGGACAGGATCCCGACCGCATCTTCCAATGGAGTGCCGGCGAACTCGATTTTGATCGATTTTATTTTGTCACCTGAAAAGAAAAGCAGAGGAGCGTTAGATTTCAAATATTCGGCGACGTTAATACAGCATAGGTAGGTAAATCTTCAGTACTTGGTTTGGTTGGTCTTTGTATTGGATGTGTCAATAAGAAGTCTTAAATTTCAATTAAAGAAGTCGAGGAGGGCCGACCCCAAATAATAGATGAGGCAAAAATAAAGAAGAAGAAGAATATGAAGTCTTAAATTAGAAGTGCTAAGATTATCTTCATTTATCACCTCAAGAATTACCGCGCGGATAAATTAATTCCTATTTCTTTTGACTGAGATTCTATTTTACGACTTTGATATCGACATTGGTAAAAAAAAAAATTTTTAATTTTAACTGTTTATTTCATAGTAAAAAAGTACACAAAAGTTTTCTTGTTCTGGAGGCTAAAAATCTTTCATATAAGATTATAATGCTTCCAGAGGTTGCTCTATGTTAGAAAATAAATTTTACAAAGCAAAACAAAGTAGGTAAACGTGCGGACAATGCCTAGGAACATTATACAAACAAGTGATTATATTAAAGTATATTATTTTCTATATATGTAGTGAGGTATTAATATTTTAAAAACCTATTCGGAGGCCAAAAATTCCACCCATGCCGGGACCCGAGCCCGCGACCCCCGGCCATCCGTGCCAGCGCTCCCTCCTACTGAGCCAATGGGCGAATCACCAGCATCAGTAAAATTTCGAACCTCTTTACAATATTCTCTGTATTACGTATTAATATTATTTAGCATGAAAAGTGGGACACACTACCCTTTCCTGGACTTAGGGGCAGGCAATCTCCCTCCCCCTCATACTTATCAATTAGATAATACATTTTTTTAATTTTTTTTATGCGGTGACTTGGAATCATGGAATATTTTTCAAGTTTTTCTACTGTCGTTATTGGAAGATTGTTAAGGATGTGGGGAGAGGCTGAAATTCCAGCTTCTTTTGCCATAAACGTTTGAAAAAGTGGGCTCTTTGAATATTGACATGTTACTTAAATTACGTAGGTTCATAGGCCTAGTTTTTTTCTCCAGAAGTAATATTTTGTCTTTATATTGCAAAACCATAGCTAGTTCAACCTTGTCATTACTTTACAGTAATGAATGTCTAATAATAAAAGTCTGGTAATAAAAGTCTAGTTAGCTAGGGTAGGGTAGGTCCGTTCTCTCTGAGACGAAGGAAAAATGAGGAAAAACTTGGCCGGAGCTACCATCCCTAGCCATGAACAGAGATATGTAAAAAGCCCTTGTGTCAGCTCCAAACTCCACGGAAGAATAAAGGAACCAAACAAGAAGAAGAAGCTAGGGTAGACTTGCACATGTTTAAAACCTTTTAAAAATGTAAAAAAATATAAATATTGACAATATTGCCGGTCAAATTAGGAAAAGAACTTATCTAGTTTGTCTCGAGTCGTGGATGTTATCTACGTATTTATTGAATTTTAATCTATCGTCGTGTTAGCACGTATAACAAAAGTCATTTAGTTGTACTTAGTAGAAGGCTAACGAGATCTGTGTATGTGCAGGAATATTTATTTATTCCTTCAACTACAACTACATTATTCCTTCAAGCCCTCAACCGTATGCCTGCGTATACCAACTGCGGTAAAAAGTAAAAGTACGATTAAAGTAGAAGTTTCGTTCTTACGTACTTTAGTTTCTTGGAATTGTTAAGCGCACTAGGGGTTAGTTAGACCTGAGATTTCCGCACTTAGCCTCATAGTTGGGCCATTGTATGTAGCAAGCGCTGAGGTACGCTAACACCTAAGACACTAGGGTTTCCTTACTATGTTGTCCTTCACCATCAGCGAGTAGTAAAGCTACTATAATTTCACAAATGTACATAACTTAGATAACAAAATCATTGGTACATGCCGGGGTTCGAACCCATGAACTCCCGGTTGAGAAGCCGGCATTCTACACCGTTCTGCGCACGTCTTACCAGGTTGCAGCTTGGCAGCGGCGGCCGGGCCGCTCCGCAGCACGGAGTGGATGTGCACGCCATCCCTGGCGCCTCCTCCACAGCGCAGCCCTAAGCCTGTGAAGTCGCGAGCCCATAGCTTCACGCGACGGGTTCTTCCACTCTGGAAAGAGAGAAAATGATATGTTAAAAAACTTGCCAAAGGGTGCCGGTCCAACTACAAATCAACACATCACATAATTATATTATTTTTAATGCACTAACCCGTGCTAAAGAGAATTAAAAAAAAAAAAAAGAAGTAATTTGCATCACTTGCTCGGGGCTGCAAGTGATGCAAATTACTTGAGCCAGATGTCGCTGCCTGTACGTAATACAGAGTGCTTAGTGCGAGTTTTTTAACTACTCGATCGCGTTAACGTAAACTCATATTTCTATGGCATCGAAGAAGCGCCACCAAGTATGGAAATTAAAATTGCTGAGTGCGGGTTGTAATGGTTTAAGTTGAGAAGTGAACACGTTTACCAGCCAAAACACGAATAAACGCGAGCGCGAGTTGTATTGTGACAGCGTTTTGCCAGTTCGAACGGTTAACTTACTCATACTCACTACTCAATGCTCGATTAAGATGCTCGGTAAGTTATTCGATTGTATCTGTCAAACTCGCACTAAGCACTCAGAGAATATTGTAAAGAGGTTCGAAATTTCACTCATACCGGTGAGTCGCCCATTAGCTCAGCTGGAAAGAGCGCTGGCCCGGATAGCCAGAGGTCGCGGATTCGAATCCATGGCATGGGTGGAATTTTAGCCTCTAAAATAGGTTTTTTATAATTGTCCTTAGCAAGGGTTAGTGCATTAAAAATAATATAATCATGTGGGTACAGCAATATCGTTCCGATGTAAAACCTAACTGCAAAGTAGGTACTCGGGGCTGCAAGTGATGCAAATTACTTCGGCCAGATGTCGCTGCCTGTACGTAATACAGAGAATATTGTAAAGAGGTTCGAAATTTCACTGATGCCGGTGAGTCGCCCATTAGTTCAGTTGGAAAGAGCGCTGGCACGGATAGCCAGAGGTCGCGGGTTCGAATCCCGGCATAGGTGGAATTTTTAGCCTCTAAAATAGGTTTTTTAACATGACATCACTTCACATCACATCACACTATGTGTGTGTTTCTTACATATTCATGTGTAAGCGCTTGGAGTGATTTTAATAAAATTCGGTATGGAGTTAATAATTAAAACTGTTTTTATATGGATTTATGCTCGTATATTACATTTTTACAATTTTCCGAGGTTTCCGACACTTTTTCAGGTGCCGTGGTCTCGGATGGAGGTGAGAGGCGTCTTTTAGAAAGCACTAACGGTTTGTTTACTACCCTCGGCGAAAATTACTAAAGAATTGTAAAAATTTAATAAACGAGCATAAATCCGTATAAGAACAGTTTTAATTATGTCTAGTGCTCTTGTTAACCTTAAAAATTCCATATAGTATGGAGTTAAAGTTAACTCCATACCATGTGTTAACGTAGCCTATGTGTTATTGCAGAGTGTCAGAACTGATACTCTGCATTAACACATGAGCTTACTGCGGGTTTTACTGCGGGAAAATATCTTTTACTGTTAATTTATTTCCCCTAGTAACCCTCGGGTAACACCGCGGGGCACACAGGTAGTATATAATATAGATACATAATAGAGAAAGAAGAGATTTTTTCACCAAATTGTCACGGAAAGGCAAAGTAAACAAGTAGGTGAATAAACAATCGTGAAGAGAACATGTAAGACATTATGGAATCGAAGACAGCCGGGTACCCCACTGCTGGTCATTTCCACGCCAACCAGCACGGTCTCGCGTCTCATCCACTAGGTAATGTATTTCACTCAGTTTTCCGGGTACCATAAGGTAATGTAGGTATTTCACTCAGCCACGTCGACTCTAAACGCCTTGGGTGCTTCCGTGACAGCAAAAAAGGGACTCCAACTCAGTATACTTTACTGGTGTGTGTTATGGATACCATAACACTTTATCTTAAAATAATAATAATAATAATAATCTTACACTAGCTGACCCCGCAAACTTCGTACCGCCTAACAGTTTTTTTAATCTTTCTCTCCGTAAGAACCATCCTCGTACTCAAGGAATATTAAAAACAAGAATCAGCGAAATCGGTTCAACTACTCTTGAGATTTGCGCTTACCAACACATTCAGCGATTCATTTTTATATTATAGATTATCAAATAGGTAATAGGCAGAATAAAGTTTTTATTTGTATATATTTTTGTTTCTCAGTCACTCCAGAACGGCTGAACGGATTGGGAAATTAGCACAGAGACATTATTACCCATATTTTGTACCTAGTCTGGACCTACCTAGGGTACTTTTCATCTGGCAACCTAGAGCCTGGGGGAAGTGGTCATCTCATATTTTGCACATTTTTAGTAACATATGGGTAAGGACTTTTTTTGTACTAACGAAATAATTTCAAGATTCATGAAAATCATATTTTTATTTTCATTCAAATTTCATAAAATTGTAATTACAATGTCAATTAATAAGAAATACCTACATTCCCGTGATATAATTTAAAACACAACAATTTATATACTATAGGTGTCCCCAAATAAGAGGAAACCAAACTTCAGGGTTTTACCTCTACAGGAAAACACAACTACCTACCTCAAAATCATTGAGCACATCTGTAGTTCTTCATTTTAAAACAAGCTTCGATCGCTTGATTATCATATTATGCCTCCGAAATAGGAAAATTCCACTCAAAGCTGGTTTAACGTGTAACACGACGGGCTCTGGAGATAACCGATGTTTACTTACGCTTAGTTCACTGTAGGAAGGCCTCCACACCAGGTTTAGTGATCTAGGTCAAATAACGTCATGATTGCCGAAAACACCTTCATGAATGGCGATGAGGTTATGCAGAGCATTCAAAGGATGTTCGGTATGTACCTATTACTTCGATGGCCAGTGAAGTGTTACCTGTAAAGGTGGCGGCTGTTATGCACCTGTTTTTATGTACAATGCTAGCCTTGCTTTGAAACTGTTTTTGTGTGGGGTGCTGCGAGAGCGAAGGACGGTTTGGAATGTTCTGTCATGTCAGGGGTCACCACTATAGGGAAGAGCGGGAGAATATGTCAAGATTTTTTTCAAAACCACAACCATAAAAAAAAACCAAATCGGGCTTCTTAGAGTCCAAAAAAATGCGAAAAAAACAAGTTACTCTAATAATAAAAAAACATAACATAACATTTACATACAATCACATACAGTTTATTTATCCTTACTTGTCCATTTTAGTAAACAAGATTCTACCCGTAAAGTATGGATTTTAGTCGCAAAGCGCCATATACCCGTAAATGATGTAATCGGGGAGACTATTTTAGATAACACGCTGTCAATTTTATTAACATGGTTCATTCAGTTTCGAGAAAATATGCCGTTTTGGCATCAAATATAAATTTTGAGGTTAGAATCTTGTTTACTAAATTGGCCAAGTAAGGATAAATAGACTGTACATTGCTTCTGGCCCCACACTAGGATACCCTGTGTCGTGGGAACCAGAAACAACGACATCACAAACATGTCGCCACCCGCGACTCAGGCTGCGCCTAGTGTGGGAGGCGATATGATAATAATGTCAAAATCCATTTCTTATTATAAACGAATTTTTATTTTTATTTCATTTTTTTATTATGTAAACATCCAAGACCTGGGGTTTTTTTTTGTCCCCAGCCGGGAATCGAACCCGGGACTCCTTGCATGATAGGGGTCACCGCGCTATCGCTGCGCCACAGAGGCCGTCATATTGGATGTCGTTTTTCGTTTGAATGGACGTTTGAAACGTTTTCTAAAAAGGGTGTAGACGCGTAAAAACTTTATGTTACGAGATAATTCGACTATTGATAAACGCTCCATACATTTAAAGCATTTTGGTACCACGTGACTAGAACGACTTTTCGACAGTTCCGACATTTACACTGATTTTACTCGTTTAGTTTTACATTTTGTACGTTGCGGCACTTTTTCACGTACCGTGATCTCGGAAGACTTGGTATACTTGAAAAAGTGCCGAAACGTCGGAAAATTGTAAAAACTGTGAAATTAAACGAGTAAAATCCGTGTAATAACAGTTTTTATTATGTATAGTACTCGTGTTAACCTTAGAAAATACTATAGGTCACATTATGAAAAGTATAAACGATAGAGAAAAGATACGACTGTAAATAAACATGGTATTTTTTTTTCTTTTAACATAATTTTTTTGCTATTTTTATTTTTAATGCACTAACCCGTGCTAAGGAACAAATTTAAAAACCTATTTAGAGGCTAAAAATTTCACCCATGCCATGGCATGGGTGGCACGGATAGCCAGAGGTTGCGGGTTCGAATCCCGGCATGGGTGAAATTTTTAGCCTCTAAATAGGTTTTTAAATACATTTTTTGTGCAAATTCTTCAAGATTAGGTATTAAGTTTGAAAAAATTAAAATTTCTGCTTACAGTCTACTCGTCCTTACTTGTCCAATTAAGTAAACAAAATTCTACATCGAAATTTGATGCCAAAACTGGATACTTTATTGCAAGTTCAACTTTGTTTATGAAATTGGCAGCGTGTTATCTAAAAAAAGTGTCCCAGGATAATGAAGTAATTGTTACAAGTAATTATGGCAGGTTTCGACTACCAATTCATACTTTTCCGGTAGAAACTGGTTTACGAAAATGATCTAGTAAGGATAAATAGACTGTATGGAAGTGGTTTAGTAATCAAATTGAAGAAACGATTACCTTATTTTACGAAATTCATATATAACTCCTTGTACGAGTAGGTATCGATTTTTCTCACACTTAACTCGTTGTATTTTCTCTTCGTCCAACTTAGTATGTTTACTCTGAATAAAATGCTCGGCCAAAATGAATGAAACGTCTTGCCCAATGACCTCAGTCAAGCTGAAGGTCCTATTGCCAAGTTCTCACGGATGCAAGAGATCAGTGTGACAGCCCGGTGATGTCATGGTGTACACAGCCTAAGTTACACAGCGCAGAATACCCAGTGTTCGCGAGATAGATTATTTTACAATACTTTTTTGAAGCGCTCGTGGCCTAGTCTAACCGAGTGATTGGAATCAACAATAACAGGTCAGGTTCAGGATGGGTGTCCGTCCCGTGACTACCGCTAGCGGCGTTTTTTCAGAGCGCTTCCGTGCTTCGCAAAGCACGTTAAGCCGTTGGTGCCGGTTGTCATGTGATGGCAGTCGCTAAGCCATGCCAGAATAGTAAGGCCCGCCACTGTCTTACAATCCTCCACTAACCCGGACATGGTCCCTATGGTGGAGTGTGCCCCCACTGCCTGGGGCACGGGTCTCTTCCTGCATCGCAGGAAGGTTAGGTCATATTCCACCACGGGGGCCAAGTCCGGGTTGGTGGAGGATGTTGGGGGTTGGTGGAGGCGAAAGCGCTCGGAAAAAATTCCACTAGCGGTAGTCACGGGATGGTCACCCATCCAGCACATGTCCGGGCCTGTTGTTGCGGAACCCTAGTGATTGATTCCAATCACTCGGTTCCACTAGGCCTGATGCGCAAGTTATTATTGTTCTGACATTATTGCGCTGTCTGTTAAGTATCTTCTGGAGTTTCCTGTTCAAGGCTCACTGTTCATGTATTTATCTTTAGACGGTGATTGTTGTTAATTAAGACGCGAATAGGTACGTAAGTAAATGATATTTTTCATGTTGCAACAAGTTGTAACTGCGCATTTAACATATGTGAGGAAATGTTCACTTTAAAAGTGTTTTTAAATATTGTGCTTGTAAATAAAAATTATTGTGTTTTAATCTTAATTTTTATTATGATCTACATGTATACGTATTTATGTACGTACTAGATGTGCTCTGCGGGGTTACCCGCGTTTCATCGATTTTCCTGTGCGAATAAGATTTCTTTTCGCAGTAAAACGTAGCCTACGAGTTAGTCCAGGGTGTCAGCTAAATCCATTCCAAATTTTATTAAAATCGCTCCAGCCGTTTAGACGTGAAGAAGTAACAAACATACACACTCACAAACTTTCGCCTTTATAATATTAGTGTGATGTGATTACCACAACGCACCCTCAGAACGAAAGAGGCCTAAGTCAAAAAATAGTGAAATTGAGTTACAATCATAGAGTCATAAAAAGGTATGCCGTAGACGGAAGATTCGCTATGCTCTTTTTTTACAATAAGCGCCTTTGTTTTACTACTCATCGGATAGAGCATACCTTTTTATGTCTCTGTATGATTGTTAGGTACTCAATTTTTTGAGAATTTTTTGAGTATTTAAACTATTTTTTGACTTAGGCCTCTTTCGTTCTGAGGGTGTGCTAGCAAACCAAATGCTAAGGGGGGCTCATACCAAGATCCTTGTTAGTGAGGGGCCCCGTTTGACGGACCGTGGGCTTGACCGCCTATGCCGCTCCGAGTATCTTGGCCAAAGGGTCCCTTTGACGGTGCAGCGTGGCAATGCTGCCGGGTGTTGGGGTCCTTTGGCTCGAATATTTTCCGGAGTGGTATGTTCAGTTAGAATTTATTTTGTATGCTTAAATATTTTTTATTATTTTGTTCCGTGTTCTTGACGAAATTTTTAGTGGATATTGTACGGTGCATGTGTTTTTTATTTAACTAGATGTAAAATGTGACATTATGTAAATTAGCTGTTCAGCTGCTTGTAGCCGTTCTTATATAGCAATTTCATGTATGATGTTCAATAAAGAGCAAATAAATACTACTACAAGTGGCTACTACGTACATTGTAGGTTCTATCTGCTTCTACATACTATATACCTAAATGATTTGTAGGTATTTATGCATGTAATATTACATGCTAGCAAATATATACATACTACTACAATTACCTACTATATACATTGTAGGTCCTATGTGCATCTGCGTACTAAATGTACTAAACACATCATCATCAACCCATTATGTCCCCACCGCGGGGCACGGGTCTCTTCCACAGTCTCTTCCTTGAGGAAGGTATATAGGCCATACTCCACCACGGGGGCCAAGTCCGAATTGGTGGAGGCTTGTAAAGCGAACGCTACACGTCAATATATTTTGCGATAATTATGACGATATTTAATCAAGTATCTTGAGCCGGATCACAGCACACCCTACAGTGTAGGGCCTACACCAAAGATACGGATCGCGTCAGTATTGAAGCGTTTTTATATGAACCAGACGTGATGGACCCTAGACAGAGCAATATGAGCTTGTGTGGCGATAATTATATCCCAATCAGTAAAAAAACGCGTAAAAAGAAAGCGTTGAATGAAAAATTGGCTACAAAAGAGAGCGATGTTTCAACATTTAAATTTATTGGACGAAATTTGCCTTCACAATGAAATGGACGGGATTGTTGAAACTTATGGAAGGGATTCTAAGTTCAGTTTAAGCTCTTTTAAGACAATCTTGTCGCCTGTCAATAATTCAGAAGCAGAAGCGGTGTCATAGACGTCATCCATTGCTGCCGTCAGTGCTGCAAACCCCACCAGCAAGAAAAAAAAGAGATTTTGAAGAAAAAATCAGGAGACGCCAAAAAAAATCGGGAGAAAACAAAATAATACCGTTTTGATCAATTATGAGTTTATATTAAGTAAATTAAGTTAGTGAAGCAGAAAAATACAACAAAAAAACACAATGCTTTTTTTATTCAATAAAGATATGACTTTTTTTTTTTTAATATCATTTATTCGCCGGAAGCAAGTCCATTGGCATTTCAACAGATACATTTGTACATGTACAATAAAAATAAACTATTACTGTAATTAATATAAAAATAAACATAACATTAACTTAAATCTAAACAAAAAATAACATTAAATTTGTCGAACGGTACTTGTGATGAACTGAAATACACACAAACAGTTTTGGATTTGATAAAATATCTTGAACGCGGCGGGGTACAACATTCCGAGGTTGACAGGTATCAGCTGTCACTGTCACTGCAGGCACTGACGTCAACTTTGATGTATTTGTTGAATTATCCGTGTGGACCGTTTCTTCCTCCTCCTCTGCTTCAGAATTTCTCAAATTAGCCACAAGTATAAGTCGCTGCATATTGAATTTGGGACAACATTGAATAATGTGAATTATGTCTGCATCTTCAGCTTACCAGTAAGTACATTTGCTATTGTCTATTATCTTCATTCGATGTAAATGGGCAGGTGTTTGGCAGTGTCCAAATCTCAGGCGATTTATAATTGTAATGTATCTTCGCTCATTGGCATCCCTATGGTTATGATACCATGGTTTAGTAGGTAATTCTTTTTGTATCTCTGCATACCATCTTCCTTTGGTTTCTGAAATATCCTTGTAATATTCATGCCATAGTTGTCTTTTCTTTTCTTTTAAAAACATAAATAAATCCGTGAATGGTATCTTGCATGTTTCACTGTGGTCCTCATCGTGCTGAGAATTGACTGTTTTGTCTACTACTTCATTACCTTTGATCCCTCTATGAGACGGTACCCATTTGAAAGTCACTTGCTTATTGAGATTACATACAATGTTTCTGATCTTATACACTAAATAATTAGTTTTATAATTAAAATTAAAATTTTGTAAAGACATTAACACACTTTTAGAATCAGAGACAATTATAATTTCGCTATATCCATCAATATTATTTAAGTTTTGTAAGTAGAGCAAAGTTTGATAAATTGCATAAGCTTCTGCTGTATAAATACTACAATTTCTATCTAATTTAAAACATTTTGTTTTCTTATTTTGAGGATCATAATAACCAGACTGTACAGAATTTATTGACTTAGATCCATCTGTGTACAAATAAAAGCAATTACTTTTTTTGGAACAATATTCTTTAAAATCAGTCTCATCCAAAATAAAACTAGTATCTACATTTAGTTTTCTTATTAATGCTTCATATTTACATTCATATACAGGCCATAACTGACTTTTGTACATATTTTCAGACAAATCAGTGACAAAACTCATAATGCGAGTAATTAATGGATATTGATTATTAAGAAGATCTGAAGCTGATAGATAATAAGTTGACTGTAGAGAAGAATGAAGAACCTCAGGTAAGCAAATTCTTTTACTTATTATTTCATTATTTACTGCTAACACTTTTAAGCAAAATTTTTCCGTAGCAAATATGCGCCTAATACATAAAGGTTGTATACAGGTCTCTGCTTCCATAGAATTAATAGGGGTTGTACGCATTGCACCACTAATAATCCTTAGTGCCATATTTTGTATCACATCAATTTTTTTTAATAAAACAGGACTGATGTTCATATATACAAGAGAACTATAGTCAAAATGGCTACGAACCAAGCTCTTGTATAACATACTCAAAATTTTAGGATCTGAACCACAGAAGGTACCAGCTAATGATCTCATAACATTTATACCCCTCATTGCATTTCTACAAATGAAATTTATATGCTTATCAAATTTTAATTTTGTGTCAAAGATTACACCTAGAAACTTTTTTTTCTCTGTTTGTGGTAATAGTGCATTATTGTACTTAATATTTACAGAACTATTGCTACCAAATACTAAGACTGAGCTTTTACTTGAGTTAATATTTAGTTTCAAAATGTTTGAATAATAACTATTGAGTTCATTCAAAGCTAAATTAATCTTTCTTTCAGCTATCTGTACATTACTATCTACACAATATATTAAAATATCGTCAGCGAACTGTAATATTTTAACATCTTCAGTTATATGTTTAAGAATTTGAGAAGTATATAAATTGTATAATATTGGGGACAAGGAGGCACCTTGCATTAGGCCTTTATAGGCATTTTTTGGGCCATGTAAAATATTATTATATTTAACAAATAGAGTGCGACCAAAGGAAAAATTAAAGAGCCACTTAATTAATTTTCCAGGAAGTTTCAACGAGTGGAGAACCTTTGCCATTTGATGGAGATCCACATTATCATATGCTCCCTGGACATCAAGAAACACACATACTGCTGCTGACTTGGATAGCAAACAGTTCTTCATATCTATCAGGTATGTAGTAAAGCTTTCTACTGCACTTTTCCCCTTCCTAAACCCAAACTGACATGAAGGAATTATATTCTCATTTTCAACAAAGTAGTCTAATCTTATTTTTATCATTTGTTCACATACCTTTCCTATACAAGATGCTAAAGAGATAGGTCTATATGAATTAGGATCATCATCAGGTTTCTCTGGTTTCAGTATAGGTATAACACACTGAGTTTTCCATGACTCTGGAATCAACTGTTGAGACCAGAGTGAGTTCAGAATTTGCAGTAAAATATTTTTAGCTGATAAATGTAACTTTTGTAACATGATGTAAGGGAAACTATCTAATCCTGGAGTAGTATTTTTCCTTAAAGTTAGAGCTATTTCAAATTCCTCGTGTGTAAAAGGTTTTAGTAAAAAAATATTTGATTCATCATTACTATTTGTATTAAAGATATTCTCTAAATCTATATTGTCAACATCATTTGCTGGCTGTGCCAATTTGTCCATAAAAGTACCTATCCACTCGTCATTCTTAGAGGTGTTTCTATTTGTGTTTATTCTTTTAAATCTTCGTATATAATTCCACACTTTAGAAATTGGGGTATATCTATTAAAAGATGAGCATAAATTTTTCCAACTAGAGTTTTTAGCTTCTTTAATAATAAGTTTTTTCCTAGCATCTATTCTCTTGTACTCAATATAATTTTCAATTATCATATTACACCTATACTTTTCTAATGCATCTCTTGAATTATTTACAGCCTCAGCACAGTCATCACTCCACCACGGAGCCGGGGCACTACAGGTTTTACCAGCGTGACATTTAAACACAGGTACACACTTGTTCCTTAAAGTACTTAGTATTTTGCACATCTCATCATATTTTTCTAATGAATCATCTATAGTAAAATTGAAATCATTAAATAGAACCTCTGATAAATTTTCATAGCTTTCCCAGTCTGTTTTATTAAATAGAAATTTCTCAATATTATCATTTACTTTATAGTTTGTAGTGGTTATAATAATGTCAATAAAGGTCTGTAGGTGATAGCTGCCCATAGCATCATCACCTACGTGTCACTCACATAGTGGAGCTAGGTCTGGGCTGACACAAGTCACATCTATAGCTGATGCATTACAGCCAGGTCTACCGACAGTGGTCGGCGCACCAGTGTTCAATATGCATAAATCACATTCATCAAATAAGTCTAACAATTCCCTACCTCTGGGATTTGTAATGTCACATCCGAAGGCAACATTATGTGCATTAAAGTCACCAGATACAATGCAAGGTTTTGGTAATTGGTTTATTATATTTCTCAGTTTATTTACCCTAATAAGACTATTGGTGTTTTTTGTTTTAGGTGGGCAGTATACACAGAGGACAGACAGAGGGCCGTTAACGGTTGATAATGATATTGCTATACATTGAATATCTTGATAGAAACTAGTTTTTAAACATTTATATTTAATTGAGTTGCGAATTAAAATACCTACACCACCATGTTCATTTTTAGCATGTTTTCCTACAAAATTGTAGCCAGGGATTGATAAAAAGGGTGTTGAATCTTTTAACCATGTTTCATTAAGAAGACACACATCTACGTTATTTTTAAGCAATGAAGATTTAAGTAAAGCCTTTTTATTATTGACACTCTGAATATTATGTTGCATTATTTTTAAGATATCCATTATTTAGAAAGATTTTGCATTAAAATGTCTTTAATGTGTGCAGTTGTGTTAATTTTATTTGAATTTCCTAGCATAACTAAGGTTTTTATAATTTTCTGTAAGAATAGCTCGTCATTTACAAGGTGATCATACATGGTAGGGATCGGTGTAGCTTGAGCTGTCGCTTTAGATGTTGATTCATGTGAGCATTCATGAATATTTTCAGTCTTCTTAGTTTGTGTCTTAGTCATAGATTTTGTTTTGGAAGAAAATGTCACTGGTTTTTCCTGTATTTTGGGTAGAGCAGGGAAATCTTTTGATGAGAGAACTGTGGAGTACATTCTGCTTATGTAATTTGATTCATGCCGTTTAATTTGTTCAAGTTTGATTGGGCAAAACTTTGAGATAGCTAAATGATCTCCACCACAATTACTACATTTCAGAATGTCAGATGTACATTCCTTGTAGCAATGTCCACCTGAGCATTTTGAACATACCTGCTCGTTCCTGCATATTTTTGCATTATGCCTAAACCTCATACATTTGAAGCATTGCATCAAAGGGGGTACATAGGTATACACTCGGTACCTCCAGCTATCCAAAAATACAAATTGGGGGAGGGAAGTCCCTACAAATGTCAGACTAACAGTGGTGAGGGGTACAATTTCACCATTTACTTTTTTGGTAAACCTTCGGACACCTACAATTTCCGAGTCTGCCATCAGTTTTTCGTACAATTCGACATTGCTGGTCTCCTTTGCGATAAATCGTATGGTCCCAATCCTTTCTACCGATGATACTGGTATGTAAGCACGCATGTTATGTTCCTTAAGACAACTATGGCCTAAGAAGTCATTCGCCGCTACCGCCTGCTTGAATACTACCATAATTTTACTGGCATTTATTCGTCGTTTTTCTTTGATACCTTTCACATTTTTGAAAATTTTCGACAAGTGTAAGGGGTTCTTGTTTCCAATTTTTTCATTAATTCCTTCAACATAAATCGGAAATTCCTCCTTATTATTGTTGTCAGGGTATGACCTTTTATACTCCGGTTTTATAAATGGTTTATACTTATCTTCATCGACCGGGGCTGGGGATGAAGATTGCTGCACCCTTAATTTTCTTTTTTTCCCGCTTGTCCGCGGTGTCGACATAATCTCGTCGTCATCACCGTCGCTTTCCGCCTCCATTTTTCCTCAACAGGCCAAGGATCACTTGGATTTACCAATAAAACAGAAATTATTAAAATTTTGTTTTAAAAAAGGCGCCCTTCCTCTTTCCCGCCAAAAAAGGAAGCCTAAAGATATGACTTAAATATTGTGTTACCAGACCATAAAATAACAAAAAAAACCTTTTGACACTCAAGGCTTTTGACAGTTGACAGTTAGGTAGATTGAAGTTAGTAATTTTAGTTGCCATTAACTAAAAAAATGGTTCTATTTTGGCCAGAGTATCAAAAGAAAATCTCCAATGGCTATGCACACTTCCAACAAGTACACCAAAAACATGTTGCGAATACTTCTTTTTTCGTAGAACTAGCCATTGAGATTGCGTTAGTGTTAATTAACGAAGGTGGAATATGCAGAAATGTTACTTGTAAAAAATCAGGAGATTTCATTCAATTCTACAAATAAAACGGTAGATCAGGAGACAGTGCCTAAAATCAGGAGATCTCCTGATAAATCAGTAGAGTTTGCAGCACTGGCTACCGTCTCGCTGCGTACTGACGCGATAAATATTGACGCGCAACACTACAAGCAAGATAAATAACACGATCCAGGATCTTGGATCAGATCACAAGGATTTCCTGAAATCCAGCGATAATTATTGTGATCCCTCAATACACTACCCTACAGGTCAATAAATATCGTGATCCAACAGTTTATATTGACGGATCACGATAGGTATATATCTTGCGTGTAGCATTCGCCTAAGACTAGTGGCTGATCTTACTGTCAGAGGTTTTCAAACTGCCCTAAGGCCCCTGACTGCCATCTATCGACGGCAGCCGGACCAACTGCTTAACGTGCCTTGCGAAGCACGGAAACGCTCGGAAAAATGCCACTAGCGTTAGTCATAGACAGTCGCCCATCCATGCACTGAACGCGCCCTGGGTTGCTTAACCTTCACTCAGGCAGCCCGGGCTATGAGCGGTTCCGCAGATCTACCACATGCTAGCAAATAAATACTACTATACCTAAATATCGACTACGAACATTGTAGGTACTATCATCATCAATCTACTAAATTTTATCGAAGAGATTTCAAACAATCCGCTACCAACACAGTCAATGATCATTAACAATACAATAAATAATCTGCAGCCCGAATAACGAGATAGGAATGTGGCAAGCTAAAATAATTTACGTATACTCCGTGCCAGTTAGAGTTTCTCTAGACGTAAGCAAAGCCTAAGATTTCCGCACTTAGCCTCACAGTTGGGCCATGGGTGCTACATACGTATTACCTTAGACACTAGGATTTCCTCACGATGTGTTCTTCATGGTTGGCCAGTGGCTAGGCAATAGCTACTATCACACTTCACACAGTAGTGTTGTAGAACTTTTGTAAATAATAAAACTGGAACGACTTCAACTTTTGCTTTATTTTTACTCTTTATTTATAATAAAACAGAAAACTGGATAAAAACGGATAAGCAGGAAAATTAGTCACATCTAGTCAATGTGTAAAGTTGTAATGATGGAAATGAGGGAGATCGAAAAATGTGTGAGGTAATTTTAAGTGTTTAAAAGTGATAGATAGAAAAAATATATATAAGAAATTGTGTAAAGAGGTTTGCACCGTTACAACACTATTACATCAGCACATCACACTTCATATTACAAAGCGAAAGTTTGTGAGTGTGTATGTTTGATACTTCTTCACGTCTAAACGGCTGGTGCGATTTAATAAAATTTTGGTGTGGAGTTAGCTGACACCCTGGATTAACACATAGGCTACGTTTTATGGCGGGAAAATATCTTATTCCCTAATAAACCGCGGGTGACACCGCGGGGCACAACTAGTAACTTTATAAATGTACGTAATTATTTAGAATACAAAGTCATAGGTATATATTTATATACCTATGACTTAAGCCTTGCCCATATAAAAGTTAGTATATTTATACTAACTTTTATATGGGCAAGGCTTGAAATAAACAATTTATTATTATTATTATTATATGCCGGGATTCGAGCCCACTACCTTCCAAATGAGAAGGCGGCGTTCTACCCTAATTGTAAAGTAGAGAAATATTAACATAATATAACATTTACATACAGACACGAACATTGCTTTAGGCCCACACAAAATTACCCTATGTCGTGGAAACCAGAAACAACGACATCACAAACATGTAAGCATCGAAGACCTGGGATTTTTTTGCTGTCCCCAGGCGGGGTTCGAACCCGGGTCCTCTTGCATGCTAGGTAGACGCACTACCGCTGCGCTACAGAGGTCGTCTATTACTTGTGTGATGTTGTTTGCTAATCGGCTTGATGTACACCTACGTTACTAAGGAATCGAAGTTTATGGCACCCTCTGGGATGGCGTTAGTTTAAATTCAGTGAAATTGTAACTGGAACGGAGTATAGAAGTACAAGCGTGCCGTGTAATGGTATTTTACAAACAGCATTCTTTAGATCGCCGATCGGTTGAGTTCGGAATGTGATAAGGCGCGTAATGCACGCGGAAATTGTGTCTATATTGATGACGTCACTGTGACAGAATAAAAGTAATCAAATAAGTTGTGGCCTAGTCGACTTATAGTCTACCGTCGAACCGAGTGATTGGAATGTTTACGCAACAACAGGCGCGGTCAGGTGCTGGATGGGTGACCATCCCGTAACTACCGCTAGTGGCATTTTTTTCGGGCCCTTCCGTGCTTCGCAAGGCACATTAAACCGTTGGTACCGGCTGTATGTATGTTGGTACATTACATGAGTAATGGCAGTCGTTAAGCCACGTCAGAGGTATTGTGGGCGGCTTGATAAGTTCTGACAGTAAGGCCCGCCACTGTCTTACAATCCTCCATCAACCCGGGTCTTGGCCCCCGTAGTGGAGTATGGCCTAACCTTCCTGCGATGCAGGTAGAGACCCGTGCCCCAGCAGTGGGGACTTAGAATGGTTGATATCGATGTTCTGTTAACCTCCCTGTTGTTTCAAGTCGTAATCCTGGCAGAAATATAGCCAACATCGCCTGGTTGCCATCGCGCAAGATTGAATTTAAATAATTTAGTTACAGCATAGAAAGAGGCATTACAAAACCCAAATATAACATTTTAACATTGATATAACATTTACATACAGGCACATACATTGCTTCAGGCCCCACACCATTGGATACCCTGTGTCGTGGGAACCAGAAACAACAACATCACAAATATCCAGAGGTGGCGGGTTCGAATCCCGGCATGGGTGAAATTTTAAGCCTCTAAATAGGTTTTTTAAAAAATTGTCCTTAGCACGGGTTAGTGCATTAAAAATAAAAATAGTATAATCATGTGGGTACAGTGATATCGTACCGATGTAAAACCTTACTGCAAAGTAGGTAGTCGGGGCTGTAAGTGATGCAATTTGCTTAAGCCAGATGTCGCTGCCTGTACGTAATACAGAGAATAGTGTAAAGAGGTTCGAAATTTCACTGATGCCGGTGAGTCGCCCATTGGCTCAATTGGTAGAGCGCTGGCACGGATAGCCAGAGGTTGCGGGTTCGAATCCCGGCATGGGTGAAATTTTTAGCATCTAAATAGGTTTTTAAAAAAATTGTCCTTAGCACGGGCTAGTGCATTAAAAATAAAAATAGTATAATCATGTGGGTACAGTGATATCGTCCCGATGTAAAACCTAACTGCAAAGTAGGTAGTCGGGGCTGTAGGTGATGCAATTTGCTTAAGCCAGATGTCACTGCCTGTACGTAATACAGAGAATAGTGTAAAGAGGTTCGAAATTTCACTGATGCCGGTGAGTCGCCCATTGGCTCAATTGGTAGAGCGCTGGCACGGATAGCCAGAGGTTGCGGGTTCGAATCCCAGCATGGGTGAAATTTTTAGCCTCTAAATAGGTTTTTAAAAAATTTGTCCTTAGCACGGGTTAGTGCATTAAAAATAAAAATAGTATAACAACGTAGAAGTTTGACTCGCCCACCTAAATGTATGAAAAAAGTTTTTGGCGATTTCTATCATTTCTAGGACTCAAACCTTAAATGGTGCCATAGAGTCTTAAATCCCCACACGAAATAAAGTCGATTGGCATAAAAATATATATTTTTTGTATTTCAACATTTTTTCGCTGACTGTACATTTTCTCCAAAATCTCTGAATGCAGTTCATGATATCTTAAAAAGTTGGGGATGGTCTACTAGGAACGTTTTCCTGTAACTAACGATTAAGGTACCTGCCCTTACTGAGCCGTCTCAAAAATCTACCCTGTATATCTAGGTATTGTAGAGTATATTTTGGAGTCGTCTAACATAGATGTAAATACTGTGCACGAGGAGTCACACACGCTTTCCCTTATAATAACTGTCTAGGCAGTTATATAACTAGCATACTTTATAGGTATAAGTATGCAAGTCACATGGAAATACGTAGGTAGGTTTGCTAAGCATGTCAAACGCTGTACCTACATTTATGACTTGCCAGTCAATTAGGTTCTATCTGTTACGTATTCTTACGTAACACAACCTTTTAAGTACCTAAGTAAGCCTTTTCAAAGTTATAATAGCAATACCACTCGCTAACTGTGAAGGAAAACATCGTGAAGAAACCTGAGTCTGAGTTGTTCAAATACTAGGGTACCCTGTGTCGTAATTTAACAACATGTCTTTAATCTCATACTATACGAGTGCGAGTTTGAAGCAAATCGACAGCTTCATTTACCTTTCAAGCTATTAAGCTACAACTTTCCCGTTCAGCTATGCAGCGAACCAAGAGAGGGGTGAGATAGCGATCTAAACTGCACTCTGCAGCGGAGATGTCCCGTAAAGCCGAGCGAAAGTACGGTCTAATTCACTGCCTATCTCGGCATTAATGTGGCTAAGAGTAGGCGGCGACGTAAAAAACGTGGAATGTTTGAATTAGTGGTGTGTTTTAAAAAAAATAGTATGTTCAGTAATAAAGTGAAACAGCGCCTTGGTTACGTAACTTTACACGTATACATCTGTGTGGGAAAGCGGAATTTACATTTCTTTGCCGTATATATACGAGTATGAGGCGATTGTGTATCACACAGTGGATACCGAAGTTTAGTGGATACAGTGATATTGAGCCACATAATTGTACGACTAAGTCCAGTAGTTATTTCGTTTTTGCACACAGATGTACCTATACGTGAAAAGTATACATCTGTGTGGGAAAGCAGAATATTTACTTTGCTCTGTCGTATACATACGAGTATGAGGCGTATTATGTGTCACACAGTGGACACCGCACTTTAGTGGATACAATGATATTGAGCTACATAATTGTACGACTAAATCTAGTAGTCATTTTGTTTATGCACACAGATGTACCTATACTTGAAAAGTTACATTACCTGTATTTTTTCGTTCGATCGGCCCGTACTCGTATTTAGCTGGATCAAGATGTCCCAAAAACACGCCACTTTTAGCGGTCACCCTCATCCAGGTGCCAGCAATGTACCTCAGATCGCCCTGTCCAACCACCTGGGCCTTGATTGTAACTTTCCATCTGTGTGCAAAAGCTGAATGTTGAGCTAGCTCTGCCGTATAGATATGAGGCATATTATGTATCGCATATTGTGGATACCGCAGTGGATACGTGAAAGGGATATTGAGCTACATAATTGTCCGAAAAATCGCAGTAGATATTTTGTTTTTGCACACAGATGTATACGTGGAAATTTACATAATCAAGGCTTTGGCAGGCAAGTCTTATCTTTGTTCAACTTGAAAATCTGATCGCGTATTATGTTTTTTCTTTCTTCTAAACAATTGAGTTAAAATAATTTAGCTGATTTACTGCTCTACCTGCAAAATCGGTGGTATGGCTCAAAAACTACAAAATATTGGAAAAAAAACTCAAAAGAAAACCTGCCACGCTACTAATATTCTATATTAATAGACAAGTAAATTAAGTAAAATGATAATTAAATAATTAAGTAAGTTGCTATTTGGTGTCGGCCTAGAGAATAGCACCAACCCAAATTCTTCCCGCGGGTGTCGTAAAAGACGACTAAGGGACACAAACCGGGGGTGGGCAGCAGCGCCCCCTGCAGTACAATTCCACCGATCTGCGATCTCCAACCCGCATGCCCAGCGTGGGAATTATGGACATTACCCCCCAATGATGGCACAACCTTGCGCTATGGCGCTCATTAGGGGAGTGCTATGTCCAGCAGTGGACTAATATAGCCTGAAGAAGAAGAAGACAAGTAAAAAGATTCAGCATTGTTCCTGAACTGCAAAAACAAACTGAACACTATATTTTCTCATAAGCATCCGAAGTGACAGTGTCCATACAAAATATATCAACGCTACAAAATCAGTTCAAAGTGTAGACAGCTGGCTGTGCCGGTTGCATATTTCGATAATTGTGTTGCTAATTTATTTAAATTTATTTCAGTTTCCGATGTAACTGACGTCTGTTATTCAATATAATGGAAATAGATACAGTGAGCACACGGTCCCAGTCCGCTGCTTGGAAATATGACTTGAGGGTAGACCCCACCCTCACTACAATAATTGACTGTACTCGCCACTTTAGTCTGCTCGTGACCACGGCAACTGTAACGCTGCCGAAACGTCGGGAATTAGTGTAATTACGTTTTTACTTATAAATAATCGGGATTAGTTGCACACTGGTGTACATTAGTTACGAGCCGAGGCACAGACCTTTTTGTCTTCATTTGGAATTCATATGCTGTTAAATAAATGTCTCTTAAAATTGTCATTAATGCATTTAGTAATTAATAAGTGGTTGTTGTGAAGACATCTCTCACTTCACTTGAAGACATATAAGATTTCGTACTCGCTGTCCCACCAGTTTAAGGCTCGTGGTCCGATTACTTGTTCCCACTGATAGCTACAAATGCATCATGGGGTCGTGGTCCCACTAAATACATCTCTAAGGAAGAAAATATTTTCTATCTATTAGACCCGTCTAATATATAACGATGTAATGGAAACAACTTACATTCAGATACGAATCATCCCTTGCGCGGTCGGGCACGACAAAGTCGGCGTGCAGCGCACGCTGCTTGCCGCCGACGGGCAGCGTCGGCGCCTCGTGCTGCCAGGCGGCACGCTCGTCCGGCTTGAAGCCCGGGTTGTCGAAGGCGAACTCGTCCTTCACGTTTTCCGGGTCGGTGCTCAGGACTAGGTGCTTGCCTGGGGAAGACAAGAGATCTCTTTAGATATTCATAACATAACGTAACTTAACGTGATATGACGTGACGTGACTTGACGTGACGTGGCGTGACGTGACGTGACGTGACGTGACGTGACGTGACGTGACGTGACGTAACGTAACGTACCGTAACGTAACATAACATTTACATACAGGCACATACATTTATGCAATAAAGAATTTGAATAATAAGTACCTTAGTTCGTATGTACAAACCATTGGTATTTATCCTTTTTAGAACAACTTAATTATGCAATTTAAAAAGCAATTTTATTCTATAGTACTCACTAGCTGAGCCTGCAAACGTTGTCTTGCCATACGTATTAGATCTAACCTATTCTCAGGTCCATATCATACGTAACACAACATAGCATTTACATCACTTTACATAATAGGCACATACATTGCTTCTGCCCCCACATTGGGATACCCTGTGTCATGGAAACCAGAAACAGCGACATCACAAACATGTAAACATCCAAAACCTGCGTTTTTTTGGCCCCAGACGGGGTTCGAACCCGGGATGTCTCACATGGTAGGCAGATGCGCTACCGCTGCGCCACAGAGGTTGTCAATCACTATAATAAAGTGTTCTCTATCTATCTATAGGTATAATAAAGAGCGATGTGAAGGCAAAACAAAAAAAAAAAACATCTAAAAATTGTTTTGACCACAAAATCTGTCAAACGATACTGAAATGGTTTTACTATTTTTATTTTTAATGCACTAACCCGTGCTAAGGACAATTTGTAAAACATATTTAGAGGCTAAAAATTCCACCCATGCCGGGATTCGAACCCGCGACCTCTGGCTATCCGTGCCAGCGCTCTTCCAATTGAGCTAATGGGCGAATATTAGCTCAATTGGAAGAGCGCTGGCACAGATAGCCAGAGGTTGCGGGTTCGAATCCCGGCATGGGTGGAATTTTTAGCCTCTAAATATGTTTCTGAAATGGTTTATTGAAATTTTATTATTCTACGGTTTTTACCTAGTATTCTATGTATAAATTACGGCATTTCCCATAAAAACTCTCACACGAAAGTTAAAAACAACTGTCGCTACAGTAAAATGTCATTGTCACAAACACAAATTAAATTACCCACTCCGGGAACTTTATTAGGATTATTCAAAGAACCCTTTAAAATCGCTCGTAAATCTTGACTTTTATTTAAATAAGAATTCTTTTTCAACCAAAGTCCACAAAGAAGACAACGTTTGGTATGCTCAGTGGAAATACTATTAAGAATTACACCGTTTCCAGAGAGGTTATTTTATGTCGCGTGACATTAAATAACCATTATCTGTGACGTCAGAACCGGTAAAGATTATACTAGCCGACATTCCTAAGATTACTTCACAGAGCGGTCACGAAATAGAGAAACTGGATATGGACCTGCAGTAGATTGCTACACACAGTAGATTCAACCTTTTAGTAGTCCTTTTGGTGGAATTTTATAGCCTCTAAATAGGTTTTTAAAATTGTCCTTAGCACGGGTTAGTGCATTAAAAATAAAAATAGTATGATCATTTGGGTACAGCGATATCATTCCGATGTAAAACCTAACTGCAAAGTAGGTACTCGGGGCTGTAAGTGATGCAATTTACTTCAGCCAGATGTCGCTGCCTGTACGTAATACAGAGAAGAGTGTAAAGAGGTTCGAAATTTCTCTGATGCCGGTGAGTCACCCATTAGCTCAGTTGGAAAGAGCGCTGGCACGGATAGCCAGAAGTCGCGGGTTCGAATCCCGGCATGGGTGGAATTTTATAGCCTCTAAATAGGTTTTTAAAATAGTCCTTTTGTGTCACAAAATCGGCCGTAACGTAAATCTTTAATCACAACACATAGGTAGGTATACGACGCACACAGCGAACAACGGAATGAAACATTTTTAAATAAGTAAACCCTAGTCTAGCAGCGTTTTATTTTCTATTACCTAGCAATACAACGACAATACCGTGTTCGTAGGCAAATGTATTAATGTACAATACGATTAAAATCAGTTAACGATTCGGTTGTGTTAGTTTTGAGCTACAGAGGTGGTTTTGTTGCTCATCTGGTTCTTAAACTGTATTCAATAAGACAACGAGAACCTAACATAATTAAAGGTCATACCTGTAAACTGATAACTCTATGTGAGAGATGAGGGATTCACGACAATTACCGAGGTTGGCCGAATCGTTAACTGATTTTAATCGTACTGTATGCTACGTAGCAATGTAACGTGCCATCAATTCACTAACATCAACTACCTAACATTGTTATATCCGAAGCCGCTAGCTTCGAGACAAACCAACAATGGTTTACTGAGCAGTATACAAATGAAATTAATTTTTTATCACTTTATACTTAAATCTATAATATAAAAATGAATCGCTGAATGTGTTGGTGAGCGCAAATCTCGAGAGCAGCTGAACCGATTTCGCTGATTCTTTTTTTAGAATATTCCTTGAAGTATGAGGACAGTTCTTAAGGAGACAATAATAATAAAAAAAATAAGAATCGACTGTTAGACGGTACGAAGTTCGCTGGGTTAGCTAGTTTTCTATAATATAAAAATTAATCGCTGAATGTGTTGGTAAGCACAAATGTCGAGAGCAGCTGAACCAATTTCGCTAATTTTTTTTTAGAATATTCCTTGGAGTACGAGAATGGAACCTACTTTGCAGTTAGGTTCTTACATCGGAATGATATCGCTGTACCCATATGATTATACTATTTTTATTTTTAGTGCACTAACCCGTGCTAAGGACAATTTTAAAAAATCTACTCGGGGCTGTAAGTGATGCAATTTACTTCAGCCAGATGTCGCTGCCTGTACGTAATGCAGAGAATAGTGAAGAGGTTCGAAATTTCACTGATGCCAGTGAGTCGCCCATTAGCTCAGTTGGAAAGAGCGCTGGCACGGATAGCCAGAGGTCGCGGGTTCGAATCCCGGCATGGGTGGAATTTTTAGCATCTAAATAGGTATTTAAAATCATGGTTAATTTAGCTGAGACGCCACCTACCCCAAAATATTGCTGTGAATTGGTTGCGACTGGTTTTCACTGGTTTACATTGGTTACGCTGTCTATACCGAGTTATAGCGAGTTTAAAACTACGGTTTTGTGGGCGACCTACACTGCGTTTGCCTATGTGCTAATGATGAAAATATTATAGAGCTGTCCTTCTATTCGTCATTAATCTATTGCAACAGAAGAATATTGTCCATGTATTTAATTTATTCCACAAAAAAGTTCTTGGTATCATATAACAAAACAATCTAGTTTATTCGAATGGCATCTAAGATCAATCTACGATATTTACTAATCTCAAGCTGAGCTTAAGCTGTGGTGGTGCGTGGTACCTTTTGGTTGCAAAGTGAGCCATAATGCCCTTATTGCAACGGAGTAGAGTGCAAGCGTGTTAAGTTTGATGTACTGTCGACTGTACATACTGAGTAGCAGTAAAGTTTCCTGTCAGTTAATGATTCGTAGGAATATTGTGTTGTGCCAGTTTATTACGTTTTAAGCAGAAATATAACAATAATATTATATTTTAAAGCTATCAGTGTCTATTTGACCAAACGATTATGAAGAGAGTCAAAAGATTATAGTAGGCGTGTAGTTTTATTATAAAAATAGATTGAGCTTTATGTTTATGTTGAGCTGGTTTCCACGACACAGGGTAGGTATCCTAGTGTGGGGCCAGAAGTAAAGTATGTGCCTGTATGTAAATGTTATGTTATGTTTAGTCAGCACCAAACATAGAATCCAAATCATCATCGGCACGGGACTCTTCCCTGAGGAAGGTATAGGCCATACTCCACCACGGGGGCCAAGTCCGGATTGGTGAAGGCTTGCAAAACTAGTGGCTGGTCCTACCTACAGAAGTTTTGAAGCCGCCCTAAGCCCTTTGACTTCGCGTAACGACTGCCATCTATCGACGGCAGCCGGCACCAACTGATTAACGTGCCTTGCGACGCACGGAACAGCTCGGAACAATGCCACTAGCGTTATTCATAGACGGTTTACCCATCCATTGAACGCGCCCTGGGTTGCTTAACCTTCGTGATCGTTTCTTTTAAGATCACTCAGGCAGCCGGGGCTACGGGCGATTCAATCCAAATGCACACGGTTAACTTCAGACTATATACAAGGACACAACTGTGGTGTCTATTCTTAAACCTACGCCCATCTCCTGATAGCACAATTAAAACAATCGCATAAATATAAATGTGTTTCTCAAGCTAGTCAACAATTACAAATACCTCTTCTTTTGTAATAGTCGTCACTGTAATTATTTTCTGGAATGTACAGTAAACAATATTCTTACCTTATCTTATCTCTTACTTTTTTTTTTTATGTAGCCTTGATTGTGTCCCACTGCTGGGCAAAGGCCTCCCCTTTTGTCTTCCATTCCTCCCTGTTCATGGCCACTTCCTGCCAGTCCGGCAGAAAGGTTGTAAGGTCGTCCCGCCATCTCCGCTTGGGTCGGCCACGTTTGCGATATCCCTCGCGCGGAACCCAGTCAGTGACGATTTTTGCCCACCTCTCTGGGCCCATACGGCTTAGATGACCCGCCCAGTTCCACTTCAGCTTAGCGGTTGCAGCTCCAACATCGACAATTTTGGTTCTTACTTAGTACTATAATATTTCTTATATGGATGGATAGATTACAGAAGTTACTAAACTGGGATAAAGCTCTACTGTGGAAACTAGGATAAGAGACATTTCATTTCCATCACGATGTGGCGTACCTATGGCATAGCATGAGGTAATTCAATGTATTTACTATGCTTTAGCAAATAAAGTGTTTAATCTTAATTTTTTTTCATATTTCTAATTGCTAAGGTACGAGTTTAAGCTATCATGAAATTAAACGGATTTAAAAATACCCTAGTTATTGTACTCTAGCCTATACTCTCTCTCTCTCTCTCTCTCTCTGAGAGAAGGCCTGTGCCGTACTGTGGGATGTTTATCTAAAATATAAAAATGAATCGCTGAATGTGTTGGTAAGCGCAAATCTCGAGAGCAGCTGAACTGATTTCGCTAATTCTTTTTTTAGAAAATTCCTTGAAGTACGACGATGGTTCTTACGGAGAGAAAAAAAAAGAATCTACTGTTAGGCGGCACGAAGTTCGCTGGGTCAGCTAGTAGGCTACCTATATAAAAAGAACAAATTCAAATTAAAACCAAAACATAATAGTAAAAAAATAAAGACAGCAAAGTTATATTTTATAATGCAATATTTTAAAAACCAACACACGAAAAAAGAAAACCTATCAGACATTCCTATTGTGTGTATAGTTATGTTAGTCATGAAAAAGCTATCTCAAAAAACAAAGGAAGGCACGACCGGCCTTCTATCAGTAAGAGCGGATGGGGTCCATGAAAAGACCTTCCCCGAACGACGCCCACTACGCCCGTACATATGGTGCACCCTGGGCAACAATCAGCGAGTCCCTAACGCTGATTGGAAAATCCTTTCACCACTATGACTTGCCATCTACCTATGCTCTAAGAAGAGAGCGCTTTTTTCTTTTAAGGATGTTTTCGTTCATCCGATCGATCAACCGATCAATCAGCCCAATTCGAAATGTTTTTCCCGTTTAGCCAACGCCCACCATTTATTTTTTTTACACATATTGTTATTGATACTTGTCATTAGATAGGTTGCAATAAAACTGTTTTGCAAATTACAGTACACTTTTTAATTAGAATCGATCTAATGGGAATACGGTTTACCAAATGTTAGATCGGTATGTCGAACGGGAAAGAAAGTACCGCTGGATCGACTGAAGAGTTCGACCGATCGTACCAATGGGAAACACCCGCTTTAAGGGCGCGACGGTGATCGCAAGAGCTGATGAAACTAGGAAAAACGGTGACAGTATACCTTATAAAACAAAAGAAAGCCTTGCACTTTTCCGATCAGCCGTAGACTGCCCCTATAAAGCAGTGTTTTCACTGAGTGAAATCCGTCGGCCGAGTTCGCACGATAGTGCGATGCAACTCAATGCAAGTGGCGCTTTTTGCCAGTCGGATTGGCTTGTTCCATGTTCGTCATATTGCGATGACACACTTTCAAGTAAAAACTCATTAGTATAAGCCCGCCTTTATACATATTTTTTCTCGAGTTATAAAGATTTTCAATACCATTGTAGTCACTTTTTGGGTTCAATTTACGTCATAAGTAAATAAATACTTATTCCGATTATGTCATAGCATTTTTATAAAAAAAGCCGTTTTTTTGCGTTGTAGGCGCTGATTTGGCCCCCGTTGTGGAGTATGGCCTAACTTTCCTGCGTTGCAGAAAGAGACCCGTGCCCCAGCAGTGGGGACATACAAAGGGATGATATCATCAGACGCTTGATTCTACCACATTGTCGAGTTATTTTAAGCAGCGGAGCACGTAAAGCGTGAATTTATTATATTAACTATCGAAAAACCTAAATCAGATTAAAAAGCCCTAAAAGGGTTTCGGAAATAACTAATTTTTAAGGTGAATGAATAACCATTTGAATGAAGGTTTTGTTATTTTTTTTTACTTTATTGTTTTACAATTATTAAACATTTTGTAAGTTCTCGTGTTTTCATGTTGTCGAAACGTGCAATGTTTTCAATAAATAAAATGTCACTAAATTCGCTACATTTCTTCGCTTGGATGCTGCGCTGGATAGCTAGAAAAGTATTGAAAGTCTGAAACCATTGTTTAGAATGTGTCAGATAACATGTTAGAAATTAATTATGTGATCGTTACGATATTATGGTAATTCTAATTTCAACCTATCGACTGTGTCGGACTAGGCCTAATTGGCATTAATATTAACATTTACATACAAGCACATACATTGCTTCTGGTCCCACACTAGGATACCCCGTGTCGTGGGAACCAGAAACAACGACATTTACAAACATGTAAACATCCCACAGGGTAGTGCGTCCCACTTTTCATGCTAAGTAATATTAATACGTAATACAGAGGATATTGTAAACAGGTTCGAAATTTCACTGATGCCGCGGATGGCCGGGGGTCGCGGGCTCGGGTCCCGGCATGGGTGGAATTTTTGTTTTTTTTGTTTTTTTCACTTTTACTTTGTTTTGCTTTGTAAAATTTATTTTCTAACATAGAGCAACCTCTGGAAGCATTATAATCTTATATGAAAGATTTTTAGCCTCCAGAACAAGAAAACTTTTGTGTACATTTTACTATGAAATAAACAGATATTTTTTTTTTTATCCAAGACCTGGGCTTTTTTTTGTCCCCAGCCGGAATTTTGGCTTTAGGGGCCGACGCTCGCATACCATCAGGACAATCAATTAAGTAATTAACAGAGGGTTTATTGTGGCACGGTCCAAGAACGGTGCCATCCTCCGAAACTGCAATAAAATCGCTTGAGGGGCCCAGGTCGGGGGCCGGGTGTCAAATGCCACCCTGACTCAATTGCCAGTCCGACGCTGCTTAATACCTATACCCGGTCTACTAAGATATTATGTAATATGTATCGAATATCAAGTGAATTCGCGTTTTGTAACTTAATTGTCTAGTGTCCAATCGTTTCAAAGTTCTTGTTAGCTATTTGTCATGTTTATAAATAAAATTCAGAGTCCTGACTGACTGACTGACTGACTGATTCACTCATCAACGCCCAGCCCAAGCTGTTGGACTTAGGAAGCTGAAATTTTGCACACAGGGTCTATTATAATGTAGACAAGGAATAATACTTACAATAAGACGATTTTTTTTAAATTCAACCCCTAAGGGGGCGAAAAAGGTTGCCAAAATTTGTATTGGACAAAGAATGTTGTCTATTTTTCTCGAAACTTAAAATAAATACTCTACAACACAGTTGATTTAACACGTGATTCGCCGTTTTTCTAAATTTAACCCCTAAGGTAGTGAACGGGATCGCAAAGAGTCCACGCAGACGGAGTCGCGGGCAAAAGCTAGTTTAGTATAAGGTCGGTAAATTCTCTCTCAATTCAATCAATGCAAAGTTAAAGATAAACGTAATGCGTTGTATTAGGAATCACTTCGCAGTGATATTTTAAAGGAAAGATGTCTTCGACTGTACTTATAGGTAATGCTATGAGTACTGCATTTCATTAGAGATCATAAATCTAGCAAGGTTATAATTTATTTATTATGCAGCTGTAAAACATTATACTTAGGTAATAAATAATAGTAAGGACGTGAGAGAGGAATTATTCAAAAGAAGGTCAATGCAGGACTAATTATTGGGCAGTCCGATGTATTATTCACTAACAGCTGTAATGTTAAAATGAGCAAAAATGAAGCAATTGATTGTTGGTAATGGGCAATTACTGGCTATTCTGATTCATAATTTATAGTGATGTATTAAGTAAGCATAGATTAAGTAACCAAGAAATAGACGTTTTTTTCAGATTCACTCAGCGTATTTACAAGTAATAACAGTATATTTTGCTACGATTTATTATAAATTGTTTCTCTAATTTGAAAAAGTAAATAATTCCGTGAAAATTTAATGAAAATAGTTACATATCGTATTTTATTTATTTTTACTAAAATATTTAATGAGAAATTGTTTAATTTTTCTTGCACATACCTAGTTTGTTTATATAAGTTATTGTCCCTAGATTATGTGAAGGCTGTGTACATACATTTATAATGGAAATATACATCAGAACCTGCCGTGTTGTGCCATACCTAGACGCAATGTATAATGTATATTTTGCTTATGTGCCAAATGAATAAATAATTTTTAAAAACCTATTTAGAGGCTAAAAATTTCACCCATGCCGGGATTCGTACCCGCAACCTCTGGCTATCCGTACCAGCGCTCTACCAATTGAGCCAATGGGCGACTCACGGCATCAGTGAAATTTCGAACCTCTTTACAATATTCTCTGTATTACGTACAGGCAGCGACATCTGACTTAAGCAAATTGCATTACTTACAGCCCCGACTACCTACTTTGCAGTTAGGTTTAACATCGGAACGATATCACTGTACCCACATGATTACACTATTTTTATTTTTAATGCACTAACCCGTGCTAAGGAACAAATTTTAAAAACCTATTTAGAGGCTAAAAATTTCACCCATGCCGGGATTCGAACCCGCAACCTCTGGCTATCCGTACCAGCGCTCTACCAATTGAGCCAATGGGCGACTCACGGCATCAGTGAAATTTCGAACCTCTTTACAATATTCTCTGTATTACGTACAGGCAGCGACATCTGACTTAAGCAAATTGCATTACTTACAGCCCCGACTACCTACTTTGCAGTAAGGTTTAACATCGGAACGATATCACTGTACCCACATGATTACACTATTTTTATTTTTAATGCACTAACCCGTGCTAAGGAACAAATTTTAAAAACCTATTTAGAGGCTAAAAATTTCACCCATGCCGGGATTCGCCTCTTTATTTTATTTATTTTTAGCCTCTAAATAGGTTTTTAAAATTTGTTCCTTAGCACGGGTTAGTGCATTAAAAATAAAAATAGTGTAATCATGTGGGTACAGTGATATCGTTCCGATGTTAAACCTTACTGCAAAGTAGGTAGTCGGGGCTGTAAGTAATGCAATTTGCTTAAGTCAGATGTCGCTGCCTGTACGTAATACAGAGAATATTGTAAAGAGGTTCGAAATTTCACTGATGCCGTGAGTCGCCCATTGGCTCAATTGGTAGAGCGCTGGTACGGATAGCCAGAGGTTGCGGGTTCGAATCCCGGCATGGGTGAAATTTTTAGCCTCTAAATAGGTTTTTAAAATTTGTTCCTTAGCACGGGTTAGTGCATTAAAAATAAAAATAGTGTAATCATGTGGGTACAGTGATATCGTTCCGATGTTAAACCTAACTGCAAAGTAGGTAGTCGGGGCTGTAAGTAATGCAATTTGCTTAAGTCAGATGTCGCTGCCTGTACGTAATACAGAGAATATTGTAAAGAGGTTCGAAATTTCACTGATGCCGTGAGTCGCCCATTGGCTCAATTGGTAGAGCGCTGGTACGGATAGCCAGAGGTTGCGGGTTCGAATCCCGGCATGGGTGAAATTTTTAGCCTCTAAATAGGTTTTTAAAATTTGTTCCTTAGCACGGGTTAGTGCATTAAAAATAAAAATAGTGTAATCATGTGGGTACAGTGATATCGTTCCGATGTTAAACCTAACTGCAAAGTAGGTAGTCGGGGCTGTAAGTAATGCAATTTGCTTAAGTCAGATGTCGCTGCCTGTACGTAATACAGAGAATATTGTAAAGAGGTTCGAAATTTCACTGATGCCGTGAGTCGCCCATTGGCTCAATTGGTAGAGCGCTGGTACGGATAGCCAGAGGTTGCGGGTTCGAATCCCGGCATGGGTGAAATTTTTAGCCTCTAAATAGGTTTTTAAAATTTGTTCCTTAGCACGGGTTAGTGCATTAAAAATAAAAATAGTGTAAATATTTTTTAAGTTTTTGCAGCATTGCAGTTTTGCCATAGTTAACCAGTATTTTTTATTGCTTGTTTGGATTTAAATTTTTTTAAGTGAACCATCTGCGTGATATATATTAAGGTACTCATTTACTGTAAATAGATTGGGATCAAATTATTTTATCCATAAATCGTCCCAATACGCGCGTGGTCAATAATTTCACACAAAATAACAGCCTACCAGTTCATAATGATACAGTATATTCTATACGTTATATTTACATATAGACAAAAACCATCTTCAGTGCTACAAAACAGAAAACGTACAGAAGTACGATAATACGATCACCGCTATACAGTCTGTTAGCTTTTAGAATATACCTCGGCTAGTATCGGATATAATATATTTGTGTAATAGAAATATCGGAACTAATATGACTCTTAATTTACGTAACTTTTCATAATAGTGAAGAAAAGTTTTATACAGAGCAGGAAGTAGTATTACACTTGTGTTCTTACGGTGAAAACCGAAGCCTACTCTAGAGCCCGAGTTATATTCTAAAAGCAGACTGTAAGTTTGTAACGGTGCAAACCTCTTTACACCATTTGTTTTGATATTTCTTGGATTCTGTCTATCATTTTCACAATTACGTCACCAGTTTTTGAGATTTCCTTGATTTTTTGGCATCACTACTTTACGTTTCAACTAGACGAGACTACATAAATCGTCTTTTCCTGCTTATTCTGTTTTTCTATCAATTTTTTTTCTGTTTATCGTTGTAAATAAACCCACACAGAGTTGAAGGCGTTCCAGTTTGTATAAATATTATAAAATGTTCTACGACTTCACAACTTTATTTAAGAAAATGTACAAGATTGTCATATTCCAATCCAATCTGTCACCCCGTATTTGTACTCTGCAGGACAGGCCCTAGGCCACAGGCCTTGCTAGGCACGCCCTTCTTTTTGTTCTCGGGCATCTTCAAATCTGAGGAGGGTATGGCCTATGCCTTCCTCAGGGAAGAGACCCGTGCTCCTCGGAGGGGACAAATGGGTTGATGATGATGATCTTCAAATCAGTCAATCATACCGATAATCGGTCCACATTCGTCCACTACGTTTGCCGAGTCGCGGTCTCCACTCAAGAACACAATTACTCCAACGTTGTCGGTTCTTCGCGAGATATGGCCAGCCTACCCATTGCCACTTCAGCTTCAGCTCGGCAAACGTAGTGTAGGACGCCTTCCGACTAGGTGGGATGACGATCTGAGAAAAACTGCAGGCAGATGCTGAAGACAAGGCGCAATGGTGCTCATTAGGGGAGGGCTATGTCCAGCAGTGGACTAGTACAGCCTGATGACATTTGTCCACTGCTGGACATAGGCCTCCTCCAATGCAAACCACTTCTTCCTGCCCTCGGCTATCCTCATCTAGCATAGCCGAGCTAGCAACTACTCCGATCGTTGGTCCAGCGAACTGGAGGGTGTCTTACTCCTACAAATATCCGCAAATCCTGTTGTATTACAATTAATAGTCTATGTATGTACCGACTTGTTTCTGGTTCAACCAGAGGCAAGAAAGTATATAAAGTGCTAATTCACACCTATATTTTGTCTGGCACTACCCCTTCCATTTATGCGGAGAGTGGAAGGGGTGGGTTACCTGGAAGAAAATACTATCTGGTATAAGGCTCGCCTTTGTACAAGTTTGTTTTTAGTGCAATAAAAAATTTTCATTCAATCATTCATTCAGTCCTTTTGTTCGTATCTGCGTCTCGGCAAAACAGTTGCAAAAAGTCAATCTTTCCATTCTGTGAAAGTCGAGACTGACCTAGTTGCCGGCGATCTTTTCATCGAAAGCAAGAGTAATAATTACATACACGGTATGATGTGAACGGGTGTTCTGACATCAATGGTACAGTTTAATTGGGTCGGTTAATACACCTGTACACTGGCTTTCGAAAACTTCACTTCTTCTTTTTTTTCCAGGTGACCCCACTCACGCCTGGTGGTAAGCGAAGACGGGGTCTACGATGTTACGTGCCTACCTGTTAAATGCCGGTTAACTCTACTTTTAAAGTAGGACCCGAAATAAGACAGGAATTTTGGACCCGACTGAAAATCAGCTTTGCAACGGAACACTCTGTTGCAACATTATGCTGAGTCGGGCCCATTTTTGGGGCTCAATACCTATATGTATTTGTTTATTAGTGTCTTCGTGTTGTACGTCGTCAGGCTATACAAGTCCACTGCTGGACACAGCCCTCCCCTAATGAGCGCCATAGCGCCCTGTCTTCAGCTTGATCTTCATTTGTATAGTTTATTAATTTTTTAAGCTTTCCGTGTTATTTTTTTTAATATAATTGCATATTGTAATGGTTTTGTGTATGTGTTTTTGTTTTGTTTTGAGTATTGTGTCGTTGTCGTAGATCATCGAATTGACCTACTCGGTGTTAAGACGTTATCAACCCTTGCATGTCACGGGTCTCTTCCTGCATCGCAGGAAGGTTAGGCCATACTCCACCACGGGGGCCAAGTCCGGGTTGGTGGAGACTGGGTTGGTAGGAAGTTTTCAAGCCACCCTAAGCCCTCTAACTTGGCTTAACGACTGCGATCTATCGACGGTGTTTAGTAGATCGTTCCTCTTGCCAACTGGCCCTCTGTACGTTCCATTCCACGCAGTTTGGCGTGCAAAAAGCGATGTCACGTAGAAAATGGGCCGACAAAGAGTCGATTATGAAACTAAATTTGTTTAATGCGTCCATTGAATAGCTTCGGCTGAGTTTTTTATTGTCTTTCTAGGTTCATTGTATGCTAATAGGTCGGTGACTAACTTCAATCTGAGTTAGCACATCTTGGTGTCTGGGGCCTATTAAATAGGACTACAAACTGTAATTTCTGCGCAGCGGTAACGCATCTGCTTACCATACGAGAGGTCCCAGATTCGAACCCCGGCTGGGGACAAAAAAAACCCCATATTGGATGTTTACATGTTTGTGACGTCGCTGTTTCTAGTTCCCACGACACCGGGTATCCTAGTGTGGGACCAGAAGCAATGTATGTGCCTGTATGTACATGTTATGCGTACAATAACGAATATTCTATCTATCTACATACATAAATTACTATGACTTTGCTGTATATTGCGAACTCGAAAAAAAAACCATTATCATCAAGTAGAAAGACTCCGATACATTGTACATCGAACTGTCATAATTAACGAGAATAAAGTGTAAAAAAAATAACTTTAAAACATAAGAACTGATTCATTAAATTCTTTTTTTTTTTGTTTAAAATGGTAGAATTCACAGAAGGTTCCATAGTCTCGAAATTAGGATTTCATAATGAATTCTTGGAGAAATCGAAGGAACGTGAAGCACGGAAGCGCTCGGAAAAATGTCACGTGTCTATTTCCACGTACCTAAACGCACAACTTGAGAGTTTACATAACGCGAGAGCTTGACGGAAATCTAGACATTTCTTTGACACAAATAATTATTATATTGTCGCAGAAATAAGTGCCTAGGCACTTAGCAATTTGCCTACAACACTATATTTAGCAGCTATGAAAATTCTAAACATTACTAGCGACATGTTGAATTGCATAACCGTTGCGACATGTTTTTGCACACAAGCGCTTTCTTACAAGTACTTGCGTGCATGTACGTCGAATGACTATTAAATATTTAATAATTTGTTAAGGGCATATACAAATGATCGCGTTCTCTAAGTTACGTACAGTACTACACATCCTAAAAGTCCCTTCGGGAATCTACGTTCGCGCAGACTAGGAAGAAGTGTAACGAAAGTACCCGAAGCTATAAGTAATGATCTTTAACCGATACGGTTAAGATGCAGAATTGATTGCCGCAATAGCGCTACCTGTTTCGGTCACGCTAATATTATTTTTAATTTTAATGCACTAACCCGTGCTAAGGAACAAATTTAAAAACCTATTTAGAGGCTAAAAATTTCACCCATGCCGGGATTCGAACCCGCAACCTCTGGCTATCCGTGCCAGCGCTCTACCAATTGAGCCAATGGGTAATATTGCCAACGCTAATATTGCCAAACTAATAGTCACCTGCATCGATGACGTTGAATCAACTAATAGCAACAAAGGCGCGCGGCCTGCCATAAAATGAAACTATCTGATTGGTCGATCAACTTGCCGCACATCCAAAATTTGTTCATCTGCGCAGGTACATCCGCGAGACTTATTTCTTGTGTCTATCTGTATTTTTGCGAAAAAAAGGCATTTACTTAGTAAACTGAGAATTTCACTAAGTAAATTCTCAATTCAGAACTAGCACTCATAGGGCCGGTTTCTGAACTGATAATTTCACTAAGTAAATACTTAAGCATTACCCCCCCAATGATTGCACAACCTTGCGCTATGGCGCTCATTAGGGGAGGACTATGTCCAGCAGTGGACTAATATAGCCTGAAAAAGAAGAAGAAGAAGAAATACTTAAGTAACGTTCTGTCACGCTCTATGCTGAGAAATTCGAAGAGACAGCACTACAGTTTAACTAGTTTAAAAACCTATTTCGAGGCTAAAAATTCCACCCATGCCGGGACTGGAACCCGCGACCTCTGGCTAACCGTGCCAGCGCTCTCCAAACTGAGCTAATGGGCGACTCACCGGCATCAGTGAAATTTCGAACCTCTTTACAATACTCTTTGTATTACGTTTAACTATTTACTTAACGAAATTATCAATTCAGAACTTATCCCTCATAAGATAAGATAAGAATATTCTTTATTGTACACTGGTAAATTAACAAATACAAAACTATTGCAAATATACATAGTACAATTGGCGGCCTTATTGCTCATACTGTTTTACAATGCAAATATTTATACCTTTTTCAAAATAATATAAAACAATAAAACTAAAACGATTATCTACCAGTAACGGCACTTAAAAACCGTCGTCTTTGCACGAAATTTCGCCGGCGCGCACTCCTGCGCCGCCGCCATTGACAGTTGACGGACGGTGTCAACGACCCCGAAGAATGGCGATACGTGGGTGTGGGCGCGGCCTTAACTATCACCCGGTGAGGACAAATAGAAAGGGCGTGTGACGCTGCCTTTATATTACGTAATTGCTGGTTAGAGTCACCTTTGCAGAATTTAGAGATGGTTTGTTGTGATTTTTAGCGCAATCATAAAAAGGGTTTTTAGCCGATAAAACGCCACGCTGGCCAAGCGGCTTGGCCATGGATCAGGTTAGCACAGGACCGTGAGGAATGGCGCAATAAAAAGGAGGCTTATGCCCAGTAGTGGGTTGTTGTTGTGGGCTGATTATAGATAGATAGATTGTTGTGATTTCTCACTTAAGTATAATTCATTTTAAAAACCTATTTAGAGGAAACCTATTCCGATGTAAAAACCTAACTGCAAAGTCGGGGCTGTAAGTGATGCAATCTACTTCAGCTAGATGTCGCTGCCTGTACGTAATACAGAGAATAGTGTAAAGAGGTTCGAAATTTCACTGATGCCGGTGAGTCGCCCATTAGCTCAGTTGGATAGAGCGCTGGCACGGATAGCCAGAGGTCGCGGGTTCGAATCCCGGCATGGGTGGAATTTTTAGCCTCTAAATAGGTTTTTAAAATTGTCCTTAGCACGGGTTAGTGCATTAAAAATAAAAATAGTATAATTGATTTACCTACCTTTGAATTGTTTGTACACCATTTTTCTCCCCCACTTGAAATGAAATGGAAAAGTTTTATTCAAAGTACGCAGAAACTGCGGCTTAATGAACGTTACGATTCAAACTAGGTGACCATTTCAAGATCTAGATAATTTTGGAGAAAAAAATGGACAAAAAAAGGACTTTGAGAAGACTAAGTTTAGATAGTATTTTCTAAGGTTAACACGAGCACTAGACATAATTAAAACTGTATTTATACGGATTAATGCTCGTTTAAAAATAAAAATGTAATAAACGAGCATAAATCCGTATAAAAACAGTCTTAACTAAGTTTGGAGTTTTTTTGTTCATTTTTTTCTCCAAAATTATGTAGATTTTGAAATGGACACCTAGTTTGAAGTTTCTGCGCTACTTTAAATGAAACTTTTTCATTTTATTTCATTTCTAATCTCAGGTCTAACTAAACTTAACAGTATCATTATAAGTATCGCATACCGTATGTGATTATGTTTACAACTTGTTACACAGGTTCATTTTATTAACGACGGATTAAGTTAATAAGTGAGTTGTGAAATATCATTAATTGCCGACGGGAAATTAACCGCCAAAAATTATATTACAAAAATTTATCGCACCATTAATTTTATCTTCGAATCGTAATGCGCATGTTTCCCGACATACAGTACTTAGGTACCCCCGGTTTTATCGGACACTAACAAACTGTTAATGTACTGAAGCGCTCGTTGCCTAGTGGAACGGAGTGATTAGAATCAATCACTTGGGTTAGCGGTCAGGTGCTGGGTAGGTGATCATCCCGTGACTACCCCCAGTGGCATTTTTTACGAGTGTTTCCGTGCTACCCACGTCACGCTAAGCCGTAGGTGCCGGCAGTTATGTAATGGCAGTCGTCAAGCCATGTCAGAGGCCTTATGGGCGGCTTGATAACTTCTGACAGTAAAGCCCGCCACCGTCTTACAATCCTCCAACAACCCGGACTTGGTCCACCTGGTGGAGTTTGGTCTAACCTTCCTGCGATGCAAGAAGATTAGACCAAGAACCAGATTAGACCGGGAAATATTCACTTATCGCGTCAAATTTGGTACGAGTCAAGTAGCGGATTGAGAAACTTACAGCTTTGACGATCATTACGGAAACATTTTTATTTTTAAAACAGATAAAAAAAATTGACTTTGATATTTTGATTATAAATAAATTAATATGTATGGTTTGCTCCTTACAAAAGACAAAGTCTCTGCAGAGGGGCTAGCCTTTGGGCCTCCCTAGTGGGTCTGTAAAAAGACTCGACCGCAAGAAATCGTTTGCTTTTCCTCAGTTTAAAGTTATTTCAACTGTCCGTTGACTCGTATTACTAGCCTCAAAGCGGAAAATCAACTTGCAACCAGTTCTGAGATTACCAAACTTGAAATATAACAATCTGTAGGGCTTTTGCCGAGTGGTCAAGTTGAGGTTAGCATCTGTGTATGTGAGACGTTAGTTCTCTTAGGGCCGATTCGACCAAACTATTTATGCTTGGTATATGTGCTAATCTTGGAATAAATCTAGAATTTAACAAGAGAATTTCTCGATTTATTCCAAGATTAGCACTTATACCAAGCATAAATAGTTTGGTCGAATCGGCCCTTACATATAGTGTAGAATCCAAACATCTACTAAAATCATTGAAGTTGTCGTGAAAATATATTGATTGTTTAGCACTTTTCAGTAAAGCTGTAGCTTAACGTAGAAAACGTTACACCTGACATTTTCGACTGACTTTTAGTGCTAAAGCCGCCGTCTGTACTCTTAGGTGAAGAAATATCTGAGTAATTTCTTTTTTATATACAACTAGCTGTCCCAGCGAACTTCGTACCGCCTAACAGTCGATTCTTTATTTATTTTTTACTTTCCCCTCCGTAAGAAATATCCTCGTACTTCAAGGAATATAAAACAAAAAGAATTAGCGCAATCGCTCTCGAGGTTTGCGCTTACCAAAACATTCAGCGATTACTTTTTATATTATAAATAAAGTGTTCCCTGTTTATCTATCTATTTCCGCAATTTAGCGCTGAGGTATTTAAATACCTCAGACACTATAGGGTTACAATTTCACACATGTACATAACTTAGAAAACAAGGTCATTGGTTCACGTCGGGGTTCGTACCTACGACCTTAACAACGTGAGGGCGGCGGTCTACCCACTCCACTACCTACCACTACTCGATTCTTAAATCTATCCAAAATGAGCGAATTCTAATAGTCGTTACGAAAAACTTTTACCATAATGGCCACTTAAAATCGCGTTATCACATTGTATATGAGATAAAATATAATTATTAAACGTTTTAACTGTCTTCATCAAAGTCATCTAAACAAAGAGCTAGGCGTTGGCCTCATGATGCATGAAATTAACACTCACGTCTTAAAATTGCTACATGATGTGCATAGATATACACAATAAATTAACTGATAAGTACATTTAAAGTAAAACCACTTAGTACTTTTAAAAATCTTATTCTTAGGTATCTCACAGAACATTGTTTCTATACTATAAAGGGACATTTAGACTATAAGTCATAAGGGTTTTTCCTACAAAAACTGTGATGATAGCTCTAAGATTATAGTTATAAGAATAATTCGTATAAAAAACCGTATACTAACTTTAAGTAAATAAACGTGCATACACCTGAAAAGGTAGAACCTGGTGATCTAAATATTAGTAAATAATAACTGCTGAATGTACCCCATGTTTTAGCACAATAAATGCATTTCATTTCTCTATAGACAGCTAGTAGCACGCATCCGAGGGGCGCTGGGTTGAAATTTCAATGAAGAAGTTCTGTGATTTTTTCGTGGCTACCACTTTTTGGTAATGTGCAGGAAAACGTCGTGAGGAAAACAGAGCATCTGAAATGTGTGGAATGAAGAAAGAGCAGAAGAAAGAAATAAAAACACATTTATTACAGCAACAGTTATGAGACACCACAAAACAAAGTAATTAACAAAACATTTACAAACAAGGGTCACGGTGTAGGTCTCTGCTGCTGCATTAGGCAGCTGACTCAGCATACTGAAGAGGGTATTATTCCCCAGCACTGATTTTCAGTCAGCGCCTGCCCCATGAGGGTTCCACGTGCTGCACATCATCATATTGTAATATTATTTCATACTTAAATATAACTAATATAATACGGGACTCTGGCACAGAGTCACTTATTTGTGCCGTTTGGTGTCGAGACACTCCGACCGTGGGGGCCCGAGGCGCGACTGTTCTTTAAAGAACTTGCGTCGCGCCTCATCGACACGACCCAGAGACTCCAGGGCTGGCTCTTACCTCGGGCAGAGGATAAGTCTTGCCATCCAACGAGGTAATGTAGCCAGCATACTGGGGACCCTCTCCAGAGGCGGCGATGATATGGGCGCATTAATTGGCTTTTAGGTAGTGTTTTAAGTTAATTAATTTATACATACATTTAGGTTTGTTTTGTTAGTATATAGATTTAGCTTATAAATAGTGATACATATTTAGATATAATTCTTTAGAGTGATTAACATCGTATATAATAAACTGTTTCATAAATCAATAAAAAAAGTAAAAAAAACGAGTACATACACCGATAGTAAAAATATTTTTAACTCTACATAAATATATAAATACGATTTTATTAATAATAGTAAAGTTAAATAATAATCGCTAATAATGCCTAAATCTCATGCCCAACGTAGCAAAGAGCTCACTCTTTGACAAGAGAGCTACAATTCACCGAAAAGCGTTAAACGAACAATATATTTTGCCTTAAAAATAATAAATGAACTTAACATATTCGAAAGTTGGCCGATGGCAAGTTTAAAACAGGTTGCTGCTTTTGGTCATCTTGTAAACAAGTTTTCCTGACACACATGCCTGCGGTATCACTTCTTCGTCAGGCTATACTAGTCCACTGCTGGACATAGCCCTCGCCTAAAGAGCGCCACGTTGAGCTATCATAGGGGGTAATGCCCATAATCGCCACGCTGGGCATGCGGGTTGGGGATCGCAGTTCGGTGGAATTGTACTGCAGGGCGCTCATATATAGTTTTTGATTGATATTAACCCTTGGTAGTTATGTCCTCACTGCTGGGGCTCGGGTCTCGTCCTGCATCGCAGGAAGGTTAGGCCATACTCCACCACGGGGGCCAAATCTGGGTTGGTGGAGGATTGTAAGACAGTGGCGGGCCTTACCGTCAGAAATTATCAAGCCCCCCATATGGCATCTTACATGGCTTAACGGCTTCCATTACATCATTGCCGGCACCAACGGCTGATCATGTCTTGCGAAGCAGCCAGGTTAGTACATGCTCCACCACGGTAAATATTTCTCCTCTTCTTCTTATCTTTGGACAATTCTTGCCATCCGGGGAAATATTGATGGTAAACCATCTCCAGTAGCCATTGTATAACATCGTGTAAGAAATGTTACCTGTCTTAGGTCTTAGTATATACAAAGTTTCAGTAATATCTTGCGTTTTTGTGTTAATGTGGTGGCAAGAGAAGTGTGAAAATAAGCGTTGTGAACAATATCTATACAATTGCATACACTGTAGCATCATCACATCACCTACTTAATAGAAGCATTTCGTACTGTTCCACTTCACACGCATTGACAAAAGAGCTACCAAATATCTAAGTAGATCAAAGGCAAGTGTGTTAATTATTTATTCCAAACCCTCTCTCTCTTTGGAAGAAGACCTTTAGTTTATAGTAGAACGTATAGGTCCATAATTATGAGCCATTACTTCACGGGGAGCCTTACAATCCTCCACCAACCCGGACTTGGCCCTTGGTAGAGTATGGCCTAACCTTCCTGCGATGCAGGAGGAGACCCGTGCCCCAGCAGTGGGGACATACAAGGGTTGACATCGATTTCGTGGGGTGTGATCCTGTATCAAAATACCAAAGAAGAAGAGCTTTGCATTTTGACATAAAAGAAAAACATTGGCCATCATCATCTACTTCATAATAATATTTATTTCCATTAGAATATCCCTCGGGCTTTAGAGTAGGCTTCGGTTTTCGCCGAAAGCACAAGAGTGTAATACTTCTTCCTGCTCGTTATAAAACTTTTCTTCACTATTTTGAAAAGCTATGTAAAGTTAAGTGTCATATTAGGCCGATATTTCTTATCACGAATATATCCGATTCTATCCGATAGTAAGCGGTGGTAGCTCAGTGGGTAGAACCATAGACTGGCAAGCTAGAGCCCCAGTTCGATCCCGAGTGCGGGCATGTACCAATGACTTTGTTTAATTTCAAAGTTACGTACATTTGCGAATTTGTAGTCGCAATACCACACACTAACGGTGAAGGAAAACATCGTGAGGAAACCCGCGGCTTGGTTGGCTCCGCACGTATTGACTAGTCTTTCCTGTGGGCTAGGCCGACTAAGCTGTCAAGGATGGTATAGGTGCTGGGCAAGCCTACACCATCTATAAAACCATGTCCCAGGCACGACAGCGTCGGAGTGGTCCCTTCACCCATCTAGTGTGAGTGAAGATACCACTGGACGCTGCATAAATCATCTCATTAAGTAGATGCCAAAAGGCCAATATTATTATTATTATTATCCGATAGTAGCCGAGGTATATTCTACGAGTAAAAGCTAAAAGCTTACAGACTGGATACTTTATGGCACATATAAAAATCATACAGAACTGTAACGTTACTGACTGTAACGCTCGTTATTTCATTGGTAAATCAGGATCGAGAGTCAATTAGGATTTTGAGTGCCATTTTTAGAAAGAAATACTTTTATTATTATTTACTCGTACCATACAACACAATATCCTGTCTCGAAGATGATTTGTGCAACGGTTTCTTAAATAATAGAGTTAGAGAAAATTAAGGACCTACTTTGTTTATTGTAACCAAAGGAGTCTCACGCAAAAATCTTACTTTAAATCTTTCAAAGATCTGCAAAGATAGCAGCGATATGGGAGACCGTTCTTATGATTAAAGGTCCAATTATGGCAATCCATCCAATCGTAAGGTTAGGCAATAACCATTGTATTCAGTGATCGAATCGCAACCGGTTTTCAGCAGTATCTCACACGGCCGCCATGTTGGTAAGATTTTGACAGCTGTCGTAAGTAATGTGACACGGTATTATACTTCGTACCAAGTAATAGTTCTCTTCAGCCAACTATAGCGATAAATGGTAAACTAGGCGAAATACCTTTTTTGATAAAATATAGAGATTTCCTGCCCACCCTCCATGAACATCGTGCCACAATTATTATAATTATTATTATTTCTTTTAGACAGGGGCGAATGGCGCTCATTAGGGTAGGGCTATGTCCAGAAGTGGACTAATATTTCAGATGATGATGATGAATTCTTTATTGCACAAAAAAATATGTACAAAAGGAGGACCTGAGACGCTTATTTCGTTTTCTTTCAATCAACTCGCGGAGGTATAATTATATGAAATAAATCTGTAATAAGGACTTATTAAAAGTTTTAGCCTTTTTTAAAAGTCATGTTATTAAATAAATGCGCTCGATTGTAGCACAAATTACTATGTCTGATTACCATGCCGGAGGTCGTAGGTTCGACTTCCACTAGGGACCGCCGTAGTTTTGTACAAACGGCTTCCGTCTAGCCGTACCTATCTCCATATTTGATACGTTCTTGTCTGCTTGCGATAGCACAGAGTATCCATAGTATGGGATCAGGATTAATGTCGAGAGTACCTAGACTAGAGTTGGGTCGAATAGACAATTAACTTGAAATCAAACTCAGCCTTGATTGATATTTTTTACAATGAACTATCGTTTGGTATAAAGTATACAAGGTTTACAATGAACTAACATTTGGTATAAACTATATTCAGTTGATAGTCAATTAAGCAACCGTGGCTATGACTTGACATGCAATTAATTTTACTTTTTGTGCTAGTTCATTTGCGGTTTCAGATGAATTTCAATAGCTTCGCTGGCATTATATAGGATTAGTTACCGGTAAAATGAGCAATTCTTGAGACTCGTCAAGTCAACTGAGCTTGATTTTTTAAAACCACTTTTTATTTATCCTGACAAAGCTCTTTCGCTTCATAAACATTTATTAGTCGTTGCGTACACGCACGCTAGAGCACGCAAGTGTCAAACACTGATCTCCGTCTACCCTTCGGGGATATAATTATATTTGTAGTAGTAGTACCTATTTATTAAGTAGTAGTTGTTATAGTTTGTCCAAAAATTCAAAAGACCGGTAGTGAGACTCTATTAGTCGTACCTTTGATTATGTAAGCACAATACATCGTTTCAATGAAATGAAAACAGTTTTAATGTTTATGCTTGTAAGCGCAAGAAATTGACTTCTTCTTCTTCAGGCTATATTATGTAGTCCACTACTGGACATAGCCCTCCCCTAATGGGCGCCATAGTGCCCTGTATTCTTGCTTGCCGCATCCAGCATCTGCCGGCAGTTTTTCGCAGATCGTCATCCCACCTGGTCGGAGGGCGTCCTACACTACGTTTGCCGAGTCGCGATCTCCATTTAAGAACACGTTTACTCCAAAAGTTGTCGGTAATTTCGATACTGAAGAAATTGACTAACACAGACAAAAAGTCTGAGCAAAAGCTTACTCTTTTATTTCTACACTTTTTGGACAAACTATATGAATAGTGTACCAGTGTCGGACTTCCGGTAAATCGTTGTGCAACAGGGTGATTTTGCCACATTTTGTTGAGAGAATATTCTTACCAAACTGAAAAAGTTCGCCATTAAGAGTAGCTTTAATCGTTATGCAAGCTAATCATAAGCACCTAAATGTGCGTATTAATAGTGAAGCTGACAACTTTGACGTTCTGTAAGGAAACATTTAGTTTTTACAATGAATGAAAATAATTTATTCGATTTGATTTGATTCAAATGTAACCAATGTTTTCAACACAAAATGTTAATTAATTAATTCACTAGCTCCCCGGTTCGTCCGTTCGTTTTCTAACTCACACACACACTCACTCATTCATTGAATGATTAATCAATCAATCAGTCGGTCGGTGGGTCGAACCATCAATCGAACACAAATTCTCTCTCTCTCTTTTTCAAGCTTAAGTGAATGATTCGATTGATTGATCGATCAATCACGGGGGCGAATTCCTTGGGAAAGAGAGAGCGTGATAATTGATCGATCAATCAATCAATCATTCACGTTGGCTTGAGAAAGAGAGAGAGAGAATGTGCGTATGAAAAAAAACTACGCGTGCCCAAAGCGATTTCAAATTGTCTGTAATTCAAGTGTAACTTACGTAATTCGAATAGTTTGTGGAAGGCTACAGCAAAAGTGTCGGTCAATAGATTTTTAAGGAAGTACGTTTCCAGGAAGCATCTTTCTATCCGCTTTGTACAAGAAAAAGGCATTGAACGTTACACAAAGACGCAAGAACGTAAGAATAATTTGCGCGCCGAATTTTTAAATACAGTAACATGACAGCAAAGAGTTATGTAAGGAACTCTTACTTGTTAAAATACTACTAGTCGACCTTGACACTAGGTACTCGCTGTTCTGTTACTTCACGCTAATCAGTAACGGAGTAATCAGATTCAATGCTCTTAAGCCGTCTTAGGGAATTGCCAGTGATTGTTTATTCATACTCTAACGAGGCATTAAATTATTGAACAATCTTTCGTAACCTGATCACAGCAATTAGTTATGCGAAAATTAATTAAAGTCTTCGGCCCGCTTGTGCCTACTCTATAAGATCGGACTATCTATCTGTTTATCCAGGGCTGAGCTCTATTTAATATCGATTTTCACCCTGTATGTCCCCACTGCTGGGGCACGGGTAGAGACCCGAAGATGCTGGAAGAGTCCAGCATCGCATGAAGGTTAGGCCATACTCCACCGCGGGGCCAAGTCCGAGTTGGTGGAGGATTGTAAGGCAGTGGCGGGCCTTACTGTCAGAAGTTATCAAGCCGCCCGTAAGGCCTCTGACATGGCTTAACGACTGACATTACAAGACAACCGGCACCAACGGCTTAACGTGCCTTGCAAAGCATGGAAACGCTCGGAAAAAATGCCACTAGCGGTAGTCACGGGACGGTCCCCAACCAGCACCTGAACGCGCCTGTTGTTGCTTAACCGTAGTGATTGATTCCAATCACTCGGCTCGACTAAGCCACACGCCTGACTAGTACGACGACGCTAAGTCATGCATTTGTATATGTCAAAAGTCGCGACTGTCCAGTATCAAATTCTGACACTTAGCGCCACAAAACGCGTGACTCATCAATCTCATCATCATCGTCTGATAATGGTGATGAGTGATGCGTATCAGTTTGCGGTCGTTCCATGTTTGTGACGTCCTTGCCTGGTTACCCTATCACAGGGTATCCTAGTTTGGTATCCTGTTTTACAATCCGCCACCCACCTGGACTTGGCCCCCGTGGTGAAGTAGGTCCTAACCTTCCTGCGATTCAGGAAGAGACCCGTGCCCCAGCAGTGGGGACATACAAGGGTTGATATCGACTAGTCAGGCATCATAGTCTGGGTTTGGTGGGCGTAGTAATAGAAGCTGATAGTGTTCTTCAGAACTGACCATAAAATACGACCCTCACAAGTAGAATACAATGAACTTAAATAAAGTCGGTAGTGTTGTCTGAGTTAGGTTAGTGTGGTAAACAAGAATTAGACGAAATCATGTAGTTAATTGTCCGCTGGCAACGATTGTCCAATCAAGAATGACATTGACTAATGGTCAGTCGTTTTTAGCTGAGAAACAAATGGATTGTGGTCACCTTGAACCTGACCTGAACAGAACAGACAAAGTTTGATGTGTTTTTTTTTTTTCGTATTTGTCGGATATATATATTTTTTTATAATATAGAGTTGGTTGGTTCAGCTTACCTTTTAGATGATTTCAATGAACTATGTCAAAATTTAAATTCATTTTCATGTTACCAAACTACGTCACTGGAATGGTAACAAGCAGCTTGTGGTTGCTTTTGTGGCTTTTCTTTATCTTGTTATTTAGTTGCTTTGTTCTACCTATTATCTACCTTTAATCCAGTACACTATTATTTGTAAGATTGGACTCCGCTGAAAATCAGCGCTGTAGGATGCCTAGCATCCCGCAGCACGCTGAGCGTCCAGTCCTTTTGCCAAGCTCTTGTTTAGTACTTGTTTAAAATTATAAGCTGATAAAAGTAATTAAGTATATTATTATAAGCTATATTGTAAGATATTGTTTGTTCTTGGCAATAAATGGTTATTCATTGATTCATTAAAAATTTAACTGATGCCGGTGAGTCGCCCATTAGCTCAGTTGGAAAGAGCGCTGGCACGGATAGCCAGAGGTCGCGGGTTCGAATCCCGGCATGGGTGGAATTTTTAGCCTCTAAATAGGTTAGTAAACTAACCGTTAAAGCTTTCTAAAAGACGCCTGTCACCTCAGTTATCCGAGACCACGGCACCTGAAAAAGTGCCGAAACGTCGGAAAATTGTAAAAATGTAATAAACGAGCATAAATCCGTATTAAATCAGTTATTACAATTACGTAATAAATTTTTCACAATGAAATATCTTTTTCGAAGCGCCTTAACAATTTTTTTACATAACCTGGATACAGCTGATTAATCATTATAAATTTTCGTCGCAGGCCCGTAACGTAATTAAGTCGAATTACGTTACGGGCCTGAAGATATTGACAATCCTTGGCATTCTCCAAAGTTGAGTCACGGACTCACCATAGTATTTACCCATTCGGTTAGTTATTTATAATGCCATCGATGCGTTCATCGATTGTTTAATTAATGGCTTCTGCAAATGTTTGATTAACTTCAGCAGCTTGTATCCCTATATCCTACTTTCTACTATCCTACTAATATTATAAACGCGAAAGTTTGTAAGTATGGATGGATGGATGTTTGTTACTCTTGCACCTAAAAACTACAGAGCAAATTTTAATGAAACTTTACATCAGAATAACACATACGAGTAGGCTACAATTTATGAGGATATTGTGTGGACGGACCAAAATATGGCGATAAGTGTCAGGTAAGTAGGAAAAAATCTAACATCTGCGAGCAATTCTTGCGTGCGCTGCTTATTAATAGAAACAAATTTAACTACGAGGACATCTTACAAATCACGGATAAAAAAATCAGCTGTACCATAATAATCTTTGATACGTGTGTTGCAAAGGCACTCTAAACGAAGGTAACTGATTACAGTTTGTATAAGGTTGACTGTACCTATGACACCAATATTTAAGAAGCACATGGTATATTTTTTCGATTTCGAATTTCTCCCCAGAAAAAAATATTTGTATTAGTGATATCCGCCCCTTTTTCATAGATAAGGTAACAGTATTATAGTTACCGTGAATAAATGAAAAAAAATCCGCACTAAAAACAAAGGTCAAATTAACGCAAGGCGAGTTACTTTGAATCATAAAAGCCACTTCCTATAAATAGCTTCGTATTTCAACAAAATAATGATAGGAATCGATGTTCATAACAACCTTGACTCGATTTTTGTAGCGAAAAAAATATGTTGTGCTATTATTGTTTTATAGAACCCGTTTTCTTGTAGCTGCCTCCCACTACCATTTTCGATAATGGATATTATTCGATCAAAACAGTAATTAAAGATTTGTTTTGAATTTTTTACCGCGAAAATTGTACCGCTTAGTAGGTATAGAGTAGGTAAGTCAGAACCGCGGGTCGCTAAAAAATTAAGGTTGGTTTTGCTGATGCTACCTAGCCAAAAAGATAGTTCTGATTGGTTGCGACTAGGCTACGCTGGTTTTCTTTGGTTGTGGCCCGTAAGATAGAATCTACCCATGAAGCTTGATGACTATCGACATTAATTTACAATAATCTAAAAAAAAAATGTAGGTACAGAACAGGAAAGAACTGATTTATACGAAAATGTTTATCTCTTTGTTATAATTAGGTAATACTTATATTAGTTTGAACTGAAAAACAAAAAGGTCAGGAATTTTTGTGTCGTTTTTATAGGCTTTGATGGAACCGATAAAGTTTCAAGGTGTGAGACTGAGTGAGTATTGTATTCAAATCAGTTTTTTCCTCCATCCGCTGTAGCCAATACCAACGATTGATTTAATTTAGTAATGTTGTTTTCTGACATCTCTACTTTTTCATTATCCATGTACTTACTTAAAATATTTATTTACCTATTTAGATATTTTCACATATAATATACAGTAAGACCAGCCACTTCTTGTGGCAAGTGTTGCAAGCCTCCACCAGTGCGGACTTGGCCCCCGTGGTGGAGTATGGCCTATACCTTCCTCAGGGATGAGACCCATGCCCCTCGCTGGGGACATAATGGGTTGATGATGATGACATACAATAGAAGAAGTCTAGGTACCTACCTACGCAACGTACACTTTTCACTTGCACACATAAAAATAAATCACGAATATGACAATAAATTATAAAAGTAAGTTCGGTACATGGCGAGATAATTTCGGTATAAAATATCCTCCATACAAATTATTTATTTTGCGTATGGCTTACAGGGTTAAAATACGTAAGGGACGCCCTTGAATCCAATCTGTCCCTTTCTTGTCGGCTTCGTGAATCTTCCATACAAATACCTTCTAGAGATGGGGCTATATGATATGCCTACAGTATATAAAATATGTTGTGGCGAAGAACTGACGCTGCACTGTATTATGTAGCAAAGATTCTCAGTCATAAAACAATTTTATGGCCAGTTGAGGTGAAACATAAGACGTCTACGTTTAAGTGTCAACATGATCCACAATCGTGCGTCTACATACTAACATCAGTAAGTAAGCTCTTCTCCATTGCAGTTATGTTTGCGACAAAAGCATACGCCTAGTTACAGATTATAATATAATAGTTACAACACACCGCCAAGGCCTACGAAGCTATTGTAGGAATATGCGTTTTTGTCCAAGGAGCGAGACAAATCAGGCGCGAAGTGCCGCAAGGTCATATAGTTGGTCCGATATTCTTTAATGTAGTTATCGATAAAACAAAGAAGTTAGCCTTCGATTCACTCTAATAAGAAAGTTTGATGAGAGCCGTAATAACTAAACTTCATCAACTCATTACTGAGGCTTGCGCATAAAAATGTGTATTTCAGTATTTTTTGGATAATTGTATAAAGTTGTTACGTTTAAATATTTTTTTAATTTCATATCGGGTGGAATTGTAATGACTTTACACTTAGTGAAAGCGTACCTACTTCGGGTTACTTTCTCATTAAGTCGAGTGTATGACACTAAAGGTCACCAGTTACGTCCCCTCATTGAACAACAATACCACCTTAACTACACCACTGATTCTCTCTCGTTTAAACGCATGAAATGGCGATAACACCGTCTCAGTTTTACCACGTTTGTGATAAACATCGAGGAGCATAATACGGTGCAGAAGTTCCATTTGAAAGTTAATATGCCCATTCGGGAGTGTTTTGACTTATCCACTACAGATAATGTGATTCTCAATGCGTGACTAGATTAAGCATCAACGGTATCATAAAAGCAATAAAATTAAATAAAAAAATAATAAATAAATATTCATGGACATACTCGTATTACACAGATCTCTTTAGCCCTATTACTAAGTACAACAAAATGACTTGTGCTAACTCGACGATAGATTTAATACAATAAAGACATAAATAACATCTAAGACCCGAGAGAAACTAGAAAAGCCTAGAAGCCTAATTCATTTCGCACAACCTACTGTGTAATTTTATTTCATGACGGTCTTCATAAACTTGTTTGCTTGAGTTTTAAAATTAGATTCCTTTCGTTGATGTGATGTTTCTTGGAAGTCGATGTGTGTCATTTTAATAGAGTTCTGAGTGACAAATGAATTGTTGTTTGGTCGGGCAGGATGTACATTAATGGGGCTTCTCTTGGGTTTCTCACATCTACTCAGAGTTGCGTCAAGTGTCATCAATACTTAATAGTGCCTACCCGCAAGAACTTTGAAACAGATAGATATTCTTTATTGTGTACCAGAAATGACAGTGACAGAAATTATAAAAAAATATAGTACAATTGGCGGCCTTATTACTAACAGCAATTTCGTCCAGGCAACCAAAAACAGAGTCCACAAAAATATCGTGTTAATGAAGTAGCAAAATGTGATGGAGAGTTGAGTTCTCTATGGGCTCCAAGAACTAGCCATGCCGCTAGTCCGACGATCCTTGAAGCGAATTGCTGGTGGTGTCTGGATGAACATTGCCGATGTAAGAGGGAAGTGGCGTGCCTTAGGAGTGCTCTTTATCCGGCACGAGGCAAATGTGGACTGATGGAATGAAAGCAGAACTTAAAACGAATTAATCATGTATTGGATGAGTTTACCTCTTGGGCAATAGAAACAGGCGTGAAGGTATGTCGGTCTTGTAATACCTGCCCGTCTAGGCAATAACACAGACATTCCTGAGCATCGGCCGCTGCAGGGATGACATCATTTGACAATCGACGGACGCTACACAATGGTGCACGTGACACCAGCTTAATGGGCTTTGTACACTCCTCAGCTGGTCGACCTTTAGAGTTTTGGATGGCTCTTATTGTAAAGACAAAGAGTGGAGAGTTCATTGCTGCTAAGAACAAGATTGGAGTGCTTTTGTGTGTACTAGGGCATAGTAAGGTAACATTAAAGTGGAAAGAAAGGGTTAGTTAGTTAACGTGGCCGTTTCTGCAAGCATGTTTCTTGATACTTGATTGTGTTTCAGGTTCTTGTTCACGGTGAAATCTACTTCACATATATTTCCGGAAATAGGACATTCTTACTCGTCATGCAAACTTTTACTAAGGGGAATTCTTTAAAAGTACAATTTGAAATACCAGATGTTCCATTTTGACCAATTTTTTTTAATACATTGAAAGTTAGCTAACTGATAAATTAATAGAGGTCACATATTTGAATAATTTATGAGATGAATCACCGTGAACGAACAATTTCTCGATTTTTTACAAGTAGCCCAATTTTTTTTAACATTTTTGTTTATTTCGGGACTTTTGTCCTAATGGGGCAATGTCAGCCCCATCGTACCCTATTCTTAAGTAGCTTAAAGTAGAAAAAGAAAATTTCGGTGCTGTTCAATTTTTAAAACCACAGACCTCCATGGAGTACTATGACGGCATGACGGCCACTGCCGGTTGCAAAAAAAAAGGAATTGATGTTGCTTCTCACTTTGAGGGTAATGTTTTTGTATGAATGTCTATTAAAAATATGACACGCTTACAAATGTGCCGTTTTCTGCACAAATTTCAAAGCACTTCTTTGATGGCACTTACAGGCGCGGCCATAGAAGTACCGCATCCGTGAAGTACCGGAATACGGCTGTCAAAATTAATCTGCGCTGAGGAAAATTTTACAGACGTAGGGATCCCTGTTCTTGCAATAATAATATTGGCCTTTTTGCATCTACTTAATGAGATGATTTATACAGCGTCTAGTGGCATCTTCACTCACACTAGATGGGTGAAGGGACCACTCCGACGTTGAGTGCCTGGGACATGGTTTTATAGATGGTGAAGGCTTGCCTAGCACCTATCCATCCTGACAGCTTCGTCGGCCTAGCCCACAGGAAAGACTAGTCAATACGTGCGGAGCCAACCAAGCCGCGGGTTTCCTCACGATGTTTTCCTTCACGGTTAGCGTGGCAGCGGTGGTAGCTCAGTGGGTAGAACCATGGACTCGTACGCGAGAGACCTAGGTTCGATCCCGACCAATGGCATGAACCAATTTTTTACCTTTAGACTTTGTTTAATTTCAAAGTTCCGTACATTTGCGAATTTGTAGTCGCAATACCCTGTTCTTGTATGTGCACGCCTATAAGCGCCATTTATGAAATGCTTTGTGAATTTGTCCTCAAAACGGCTCGTTGGCAGGTGATGTGCCCTTTTCAGGTTAGATTTTTTGACAGCTGTCAGTTAAGGGAGCTGTACGTACAGCGCCACCAAGTTATCTGTTCAGGTGGGCAAAATTGTAACTACGGCCTTGTCATCTGCCACATTGAAAAAAAAAACATTCCGCTGTCTGTTGATTTATAGATATATTTTATTTACATTTAGAGACGGGCCTTTGACTTTAAATTTTCCATTTTTTTCCACATAAATTTCTTAAATGGCACCTCCAAATTCTCCACTATTGCCGCTATCAACTGAACAGATAAGATGGTGGCACTGTAACCCTGTCTGGCAAGGAGCATGAACGTCATCGACACAGAGTAAATAGGCGTGTTATTATACCTAGTTGTATTTTATATACATAGCTAAAAAACAAAGAAACCTCGCTGCGTACTATCCGTTATGCAGACAGGTTTCTTTAGTTTCTGGTCAGCTGGCCTTCCTTCATCAGATAGGGTTTGCGTTTGCGCCGTCTATCCATCAAAGGAAAGGTTTTTTTTTAAAGTCGATCCGAAAACAGCTCATTCCAAGAAGAATTCATTCCAATAAACCCTTTAGAAAAAGTGGGTTTATGCAGTGAAACTGGTAGTGATATCTTGAAAGTTTAACACATTAGTTTTACGGTTTTACCAAGAACTAAAGTATTTTCTCTTTTGCAAGCCAACATGAATGCCAAGGCAAAGCTCTAAACCGACAGAATCACAGGCAAAGTGTCAATAAAATTACCTCGCAAATTGAATGTGCAATTGATTTCGTCAACTTTCTATTCACAACTCCTAGGCTAGTGCAACCCTACTGTGTTACGAAATGTACCGTACCTATACTTAGTACCAATAAGTTTTCCTTCGACATCAACCCTTGATGTCCACACTCTTCCTGCATCGCTGGAAGGTTAAGCCTTACTCCACCACGGGGGCCAAGTCCGTGTTGGTGGAGGATTGTAAGACAGTGGCGGGTCTTACTGTCAGAAGTTATCAGGCCGCCCATAAGGCCTCTGACATGGCTTAACGACTGCCATTACATGACAGCCGGCACCAATGGCTTAAGGTGCCTTGCGAAGCACGGAAGTGCTCGGAAAAATGCCACGAGTGGTACTTACGGGACGGTCACCATTCTGCACCCGACTCTTTAGTTACTGTTCTTCTTTGCCAAGCAGCATATTTTTTAAAATTAATACCGGATTTTCAGTCTTTTATTTTTTTGTTTACATCGAGTGAAGTCCTACCTGGAACGCAGTACAAGTACCTGCTTGCCGTGGCGCAGAAACATTGGCTACTTTTATTTTCTAGTTCCAATCAAGCATGATTGTAGCACGGTGAAATGTTGCGTACTGGTTGGCCAATATTGTTTTTTCTTGTCACTTGGTAACTTTGAAAAAAGAACGATTGTGTTTGTTTCTGGCCAGCTTTAAAACCGGAGGAGGTTCTCAAATTCATCCATATGCTTTATTAACGTACATCAAGCGTTAATTGAAATGAAAAAACTTTATTTTAAAACAAGATGGTTACTGGCTCCAAAACTAGGATTTACTAGGACTAGCCAGGCTACCCATAGCACAGGGATTATTTCCCAAGTTAGATTTTTTCAAATCTCTTATCTCAGTTGTTGTGGACCCCCAGAATGATCTTATATTAACCCGTCAAGACTTTTGATCAAATCCATGAAAAAATCATCAAACTCTTCATCGAAGTCAGTTTTTTTTGTCAATAAAGCAGATTATGTATGTATATTACATGTATGTGTTGTTATTAATACAGACAAAACCAATCGCTTGGTTCGACTGTTAGTTAGTGAGTGGGTAAGCAAGTTATTCTTTTAAATTGGCGGTATTTAAATGGTTGGAACGCCCACATTCTTCGAAATAAGCAGTTTGAAGGTGCCACAGCATAAGAGATGCCTTCTCTTAGAGAAATAGTGAGGATCGTACCACAAGAGCTCATTTCCGATTACTTATTTCAAGCGCATCCTGCGTAAGCATGAAATTTTATTGTGTTTTGAACTCTGAACCCAATTTGCACCGAAAACTCAGGGTTTCTCTGCTATATTTAGCTAAAGCAGATTGTATCGATTGGAAGGTTTCAAGCTGTGCCTCGATTTTGTAACTGCGTTATAGTTAAGTTTCAGGGGTCTCTGCCTAGTGATAAGTTAGACTAAGTTAGTACTGAGCAAGTACCTACTCATATTAGAGTAGTATTTGACTTACCTACTTCTAATATTTTGTTAACAAACCTATGACATTATTAGTGAATAATGTAACTACATTGCAGTGCCATTACAGGGCTCATGTTAAGAACTACTATTTATTATATTAAGAGCCAAATGTACCACAGGAAGCAATAAACGATTGAACTTGAACTTGAACCTCTGGGATACAGGCGTGAGTTTATTTTACGTTTATGACAGTCACACGGATCACGTGACATATTTTTTCCTAAAACCTAACTGCAAAGCAAGGTAGGTACTCGGGGCTGCAAGTGATGCAAATTACTTCAGCCAGATGTTGCTGCCTGTGATTCAATTCATTTAACTTGCTTAATTCTCTATTTATTGTTTTGACGAGGCTTTTGTGAGTGATTTTTAGTTTAATAAGCTGACAATTTAGAATTTTTATTAATTTATTTTTTATAATTGGGAACTAACAACTTAGACCCTCGTTACCTTTACACTTGTTAGTGCAGCATTATCCTTGGTCAACGACACATTTTTATCATTCTTACAACATTTACAGCTGCTGCATTACGGGTGAATTTCGTGCAAAATTGTATTCACAGACGAACGCAAGGCTTTTCTTTAGAATCTCTCAAATATCTCGCCAAAGATGTGGCAATGTTCGTTGCGATTGTAATTCCATACGCCTCGCCGGTGGAACGTTTATCGCCTACGTAGAGGCTTTTTAAATTGTTTAATTTATTGTGAAGACGCGACTCAAAGGGGTCAAGGTGTATCAATGGCACGAAATTGCAAGGAGTTGGCTATTCATACAGAGGACACATATCGATAACCCTTGTATGTCCCCACTGCCAGACCTGGGTCTCTTCGGTAAGGTTAGGCCATACTCCACCACGGGGGCCAAGCCCGGGTTGGTGGAGGATTACAACAAAGTTACGGGAGTTACTGTCAGAAGCTATCACGCCGCAAGAACTCTGACATTGCTTAACGATATAGGACACATATATGAAGTTTGAAATGTGCAAAATTGTAAAACAAACTGCCTGTCGCCACTGTCTGACAATCCTCCCCCAACCGTACTTGGCCCCCGTGGTGGCGTATGGCCTAACCTTGCGATGCAGGATGACACCCGTGCCCCCCCCCCCCCCGTTGATGACATAATGAGTTGATGATGATGATGATGAAGTTAGAGAAACACAATAACGTGTCGCAGTGAATCGAAGCTTGATGTCTGTTTTAAGCCGACCCGGCTTAAAACAGACATCAAAGCTTCGATTCCCACTAGGGGCCACAGTAGGTACTTTATATGTACTTTTTTTGTATAGTTGGGATCTAATTATGGAATCTGAGAAAATGGAGGGCCCCGATTCTACTCAACAACATTACAGTTCTCAAGGAGTTCATCGGTAGTCCAATTACAAGGTTTTACGCTAGCGGTATTCCACTAAGCACAAATGTTCCATTTAACGACCAATGAACGACATGACAGGTACCGTAGAGCTACATGGAGTCACTTTCGTATGCTCTTACAAAATTACAGTTCCTTGGTAACAGTCTGGCTGTCAAATCCGTATGCTACTCCTTATTTGACGTTTCAATGAGCTATATAACTGCATGACAGCTACCTGACAGCTGCAATATTAGTATCTTTGAACAACAGTAGCTTTTTCGGTATGATTGCTCACTGGCAGTTGTGACGAAGAAGGCTAAAAAGTATTTTTTTAATAAAATTTATACTTCTTCACTCGGTTTATGATAGCGATTATCACAAATAGTCAACAGGGCGAAGCGCAGAGTACAAGAGCGCCGAAATAGACGTCGGTTTCACGCGTTTCGGCAATCGTTCCAACAATCAGAGTTCACAAAAACCTTCCGTGTTTCCAAACATGGGTTGAGGTATTTGGCGGACGAATTAATCCCATTGATACCCCAGGAGCAGAGGCAAGACGGGATATCCCCTATAATAAAGGTATGTTACATGAGTTCAATATAAATAGTTTGAGGTGGTCGTCTCTTGGATTACTTTTTAGTAAGTTAGGTATAATCTTTCTTCTACGGACATTCATCGCCGTCTTTTCTTGTGACAGGCTTATATCAGGCCCTAGTAGGGCAGTGTCCTTCACAGTGTTAAGGTATTAGAATAAAAACATAATACTTACTTACCTACTAGATTTCTGTGGTATGCAAAAGACCTATTTTGTAATTATGTACCTAATGTCGGGACAGATAAGTAAAAAATGTGTAACTTGACATTGAAACATGTGAGTGGCACTGTTAGTTAGTTAGTTAGACCTGAGATTTCCGCACTTAGCCTCATAGTTGGGCCATTGTATGTAGCAAGCGCTGAGGTACGTTAACACTTCAGACACTAGAGTTTCCTTACGATGTTTTCCTTCACCGTCGGCGAGTAGTATTGCTAGGTACTATAATTTCACAAATGTACATAACTTAGAAGACAAAGTCATTGGTACATGCCGGGGTTTGAACCCACGAACTCCCGATTGAGAGGCCAGCGTTCTACACCTCTCCGCTACCACCGCCCTGAGTGGCACTGTAACACACATCATTGTATTGTTAAAAAAAATTACCTACTGGAGTAGAGAGAAGTGCATCTCATCAAATCGAAGTTATACAAGCTCAAGCATAAACGTAGAAAAGTTACTAAATAACTTGAATTCACTTTCAATTATAGTTTTCTTATTCTAGACAATTCGAAATTGATGGACTGCGGGGCTTTATTGATGCCATGGCATGCATCCTTCGTGCAGCACTCCGTGAAGAGCGGTTTCTCAATAGAAAGGGGTACCACTCCCCACATGTTGGATTTGTAAGTACCTAAGTATTGGCTAGTTTCCATGTAGCTATATAAAACACAATCCATGTACAGTCTATTTATTCTTACTTGTCCAATTTAGTAAACAAGATTCTACCCGTAAACTGTAACTTTTTAGTCCAAAACTGCCATATTTCCATAAATTAAGTAACTTGGAACACTCTTTTAGATAACACGCTGCCAATTTTATAAACATAGTTCATGAATTTGCGAGAAAATGTCTAGTAAGGTTAGAATCTTGTTTACTAAATTGGACAAGTAAGAACAAATAGACTGTAATGGTATATTGCCTGTTTTAGATTTGAACATTATGTGTATGCATGCCAGGACACCGTACTCTACTCATAATGCCAATCTATGGCAAAGCCACACACTCGGCCTCCACTTACATTTGAGAGAAGACTGAGAAGTGGAGTAATTCACAGATTTAGGTAAGGTTTGATAATTATTGTAAAAAGCACATATTTAAAAAACAAGTTTTATTGGTTACAACCTCACTCAAATATAAAAAAAATAGAAGTAACAATACAAAATTATTTCACATAAGTACCTAAATTGTTCAAAATTAAAAAAAGGAAGTGGCTTTCAATCAAATCAAAAGATTTATTTCAAAGTAACACCAAAACTGCAAATGAGTGTGACCCTGCTCTGCTCTCTAGCTACTGTCAGTTTCGAAACCTCTGAACAAATCCCTACTAGAATTCTTCAATTTTCAGAATTTGGAAGCTGACGCCGAGAACGTCTTGTGTGCAGAGTGTTGAGCGCAGACGCCGGGACTTATTCGAGGGTGTGGCATTGTAGCAAGTTCTTGTGGAGAGGCTGTGGAGAAAGAAATGTGACTTAAGGTGCAAATCATAGTTTATTATAACAACCAAAAAAGATTCTTCTTAAAATTGTGTTTATCACATGTTTTCTCAGTGTTGTAAATAAATATTTTATTATTCAAATTTTATATTATTATCAATAACTTGGATTCCTGACTTCTAACAATATTTGATTACAAGGCATGAATTTAATGACATTATCTATGTAGCATTATTGCTATGGTACACATAATTATAGCAATAATGCTATGTATGGTATTATTTGACAACTATTATTATTATTATACTTTAAAACATAAATAATAAATTTAAGAAAATACATGTACAAAGGCGAGCTTATCTCTGTGAGAGATTTCTTCCAACAAACCTTGGGGATTCGGAGTGGAGATGTGAAACAGGTCTATGCATGTGCACAACATACACTACACACTTACACAGATAACAAAATCCTATCAAGATAAATATCTACCCAATAAATATATAAATTATATTAATAAATTCTAATAATTAAATGAATAAACTACATAAACCATCAAAGAAATATAAATACATACATATACAATACATAAGTAATAACCTACTAACATAAATACCTAATAAATAACTACATAGCTTCTATATATTGTCGATATCCCAGTGGCTAACTATGAAAACAGAGGTCATCAGTTCGATTCCCATTGGGGCTCGCTATGTATTTATAGAATTGAGAATTTCGCTAAGTTAAAACTCAACTGTAGTGCTGTCTCTAAGAATTTCTCAGCAAAGTATTTACTGAGTGTATTTCTCAATTCAGGAACCAGCCTTTAGACACATACATGGCCTCAACATAACATAATACTCACTTCTGGATCCTGGACAGGTACCTAAGCATGTATTTATATAAACAAATTTTGTTTATAAATGCAGATTGTTTCGTAGCAATCTTGGCTCTTTGCCTCCACAAGCGTGAGCCTTCCATTGGGAGTGGAAGTCAATGAACCAATCAGTGGAGACCCCTGCCATGCTGAAGATGAAGACGGTTCTCTGAAAGAAGTTATATTTGTGACTATGATACACACATTTTAAAGAAGGATTTCTTTATCCAATGTTTATCCAATGAAGTGATCACACCTAAACTTATATAAGTTCTAACAGTTTATACGATGTTTATAAGATGTATATACATCACATCAATATTAACTGTTACCACATAGGATTGTGATATTTAGCTTCGTAAATAAGCAAGAAAATTACTACATTGTGGTACTAGTACCCTTTGTCTACATTCATATTACTTGCAGTGGCTGGATGAGGATGGCGGAGGACCTATGCCTCGCAGTGAACGAGAACGGGCTGGATGATTGATGTCCACAGTAAAGAAACAGTGGCTATGATAATTACATAGATATATAGAAAATTCTTTATTGCACACCAGTAATTTACAGAGATAAATAGTGATACATATTTTCCAGTACCATGCTGGAATCCAACGGGGTGTTATAAGGATAAGGACCACATCAATGTTTCTTTTACACTCACCAAAGCCTGCATACAAAGAAGTCTCGATGACACGACTTTCATTCGTTCGGTATTGGCTTCGTTCCTTACATTTCATGCCGATTTCGATGCTCAATTAATACACAAACACTTCATTTTCACTTTGTACACTAACGAAAGGTTTGATAAGAAGAGTTTAATAACTGAAACTTTATTTTAACCGACGTATGTCACAAATTAGAAATCGTCGTACGAATTACGATGTCTACTTCACACAGACTAAATTTGTCAAACTAATAGTGTTGCCAGTCTGTGCTTACCATTTAGTACGCCGGTATGCTTGAAAAGGTATACGGTTTGGAGTTAAAAGTTATACGATACGATATTTTATATAAATGAAATAATTAATATTACTTACTTCGGAGCTGGAATTATTGTAGCTATAAGCTAAGATAATAGTTTATTTTTCTGTCCACAAATTACATTCGTATTCAAAATAACATTGGATAAATAATACAATACAACAGAATGCACTATTTGTGGAAAGACTGGAGCCTAAACTAGATCAAAAGATCTGTATCTTAGGTTTCCAGGCCTCCCGGTCTACAAAAGAACGGTATTATATTGGACGCATCATCAGCATAAGGTGTAAAGTTAGTATAAAAAATGACAGATGTTTGCAAAACTTATATAAAAGAGACTAAAATGTACGTGTATATAACTGTGTGTGCATGTGTGTGTCTGCTCAGCCCTACGACCGGAGTCTTGGATTCGGGCTTCAACCACTGAGCAGAGGGTGTGTGAAAAGGTAGGATGAGTGTATATTTGTGCATTATGGCAGTGATGTGTGTTAAAAGTTTGTACTAGTAAGTCTAACGGAAGGTGAGAAGTAAAATGAGCTATTATCACATCAATTTCAAAAATGTTCGATCATAAGAAAGAGTGTTTAAGTATGCTGTTAATTTCTGTTTCAGTTCATATTTGGTAAGATCAAATATATTTAATCAAATATTTCGCCCAAACTTCGGTCAAGTGCGTATCGGGCCACGCGCATCATAGGATTCCGTAGAACTACTTGCGCCTCCTTATTACAAATCTTAAAAGTTTATTTAAATTTCAATAGAATTAGTACGAAATCTTCCTTTTTTTACGTTTGTAGACTATATTATAGACTAGTTACTAGTTTGTAGACTTACTCGTTATCTTGTACAGCCTATGTAGTATATTCCGGTTACTTTAGGACCGTACACACCATACACTTTGAACCTACATGAAATGCTGAAATATCTAATTTACACAGTGTGGAATTGGCCGTCTTATCGCTAAGAGCTATCTCTTCCAGACAGCCTTAAGATGAATAGGATTAAAAAATAAAGAGTAGGTAGGTAGTAGGTAGACTCTGCTGCGTATTTTGTACAGAAGTCGGATTTTATTTTAATATTTTGTATAGAATCAGGCGTTACTTTGCGGAAATCCATAATAGTGTCTTCCCACTTTTTTCCCACTTTTTCTTGAAAGTGGGAGGGAGGGCGGTGCATTAGCTAACCGCATGGTGCTTGTGGGATTTTTGGCGGAATTCAGCAAAGTAATTTTAACTTTTTAATGCTTTTAATATTTTTTTTTTTTAAATAGATTAAATAGAAGTAAAAAATATACTACATGCAATAGTTATTAAAGCCACATTCTTTAATAACTATTGCATGTAGTATATTTTTTACTAAGGGAATAATAACCACGACAGTAAATTGTGTATTTTGACTTATATTCTGGTTTAATAGGTGCAACGGTACCTTACACTTATAGGTGTTATTGGTCTATTCTACATCTGGCTCTTGATTTTTCTTGGGTTTGCTACCCTAGGAAACTACATATTTCAACTTAAATTCCGGGTTTCTAGGTTCAACGTCGTAACAATGTCGAACAGACACAGAGAATGTCAATGAATACTGAATGAAAGTATTTGATGAACAAAGTGTTTCTTACATCAAAACATAACTTAATTTTTTTGCCTTAAAATTTGAAGTTCTCAATTTCCATCTCCGAGTCTTCAACAGAACATTACCAGATTACCCGGGGACAAATTTTACGCTATATTTTCTGAAACATAATAAGCATATTACTAATGGATGGGCCTCATTACGCCTTTTCTTCATATCTGAAAGTCTTCATTAGATCTTCACCAAATTAAAATGAAACTAATGGGATGATATACCTAGTCGAACAAAATAAAATTTATCCAAATCGGTTAATATTTGACGAGGATATGCGAAAAAATAGTAAAAAAAAGGAATATATGCATCGAACTGATAACCTCCTCCTTTTTTGAAGTCGGTTAAAAATACTTTATTTTATTTAGAACTAAACACGACTTGTGCTATGCTTACTGTATGTCGTATGTTAGATATTGATATTAATGAAAAAGTCTTGCTTGAAACGTTGCGTTAGATACTTTTGGAAACAAACCATTTTTATGACTAAAAATATTCGAAAATGGAGTAGTTTGTACCTAAAGCTACAGTGAGGGCGGTCGCAAAAAAAAGTTACTGGCGAAAGCCAAATAGTACGGTTTTTGTATTAAAATTTACGATCTGGCAACATACTTAACAATTGATGGTCAAGTGATACTGTACAGATTAGTTTGCTTGTTTTTTACGCTGGATAACTTCACAAACAGCCAAATTTCTAACAAATAAATACAATTTTGATAGCTTTGTTGTAATTAAAACCCTCTAAAGATTGCGAAGTTATAAAAAACTGAAATATAAGTAATTTATTGCAGATACAATCCTTACAAGCAACGTTTTTGTGCTCCGAATATTAAGGTAGAATTTCCAGTTCACAAAGTGGCAATACCGGTTGACCGACCGAGTAGCACAGTGAAACTGCATGAGTATGACAAGAGCATGACAAGGTTCATACAGCGACAGAGCCAGAGTAATGCATGTAAAAGGTAGGGGAATACGGTTGTTGTAATGTCATGCGTTGGCATTACTCTTGTCATGCCATTGCTCGAACATTGTTTGTAATTTAAGAGAATCGACGCCCAGATATTCCTTCCAAAAAAGACCTGCATTGGACCGTATATATATGTATATATATATATATATATATATATATATATATATATATATATATATATATATATATATATATATATATATATATATATATATGTATGTATATAATTTTATATCATTAACTTAAATCCGCATTAACTTACCGTGATATTTAAAATATTTAAATCTAACTAAGAACATTGTTGTTGTTAAAGTTGTTGTAAAACTCAAATTATAGTTGGTTATTAAGGTTTAGACATTTGTCGCATAAAAATAAAATAGAGTAACTCGACAGAGTCCTTATTAGACATTTATTTTTTTATTCGAATTCAAACTAGCATGGCGTTCAGAATACAGATTTTGGCTGTCGCTCGACTTTTTATGTAGAATTCAAGTCATAAGCCTTAGAGTCGTATACAAATTATTTGCTAATGATGTGAGAATAGGCTCCCAGATGTAGATGCAGTGTGAAAACACGTGAGCTACTTTTTTCCGGAAAAATACACGTCAAAATTTCCCCGCGAACAAATCTCAGGCAACAGCTATACGGCTATAAAACAAATCAGTCGAATTAGAACTTCTGTGTCTTCTCTCCTTAGCATTGGATTTGCATAGTTGTTTACGTTCATGGATCTTTACGTGTAAATTGTTCTGGGACGGGCGGCCATCTTGGTTTTCATTTATCGATTCGTGTTTCGATCGTTGTGGTTTTATGGGCTTATATACCTACCTGCTCTATAGTATTTGTAACGAGTAGATTCTTGTTTTTACTTGTAGTTATGTAAATCACTCGGTTCGCCTAAGCCACGAGCGCTTCAGTGAAGTGGCAAAAATGGAGAATTAAAATAGTACATTACACAACTAGGGTGGTAATACAAAGAAAGGCCGAGATCGCAGAAGTTTGCGGCCCGAGCTGCAAGCGAGTGACGTAAATATGCGATCGAGAGCTTTCTTTATTACCTCCCGTGTTGTGTACATCTTTTTATGTCTACACTTGGCCAGAAAGCGGCTTTTTCCGCATTGCCAGGTGTGGCATAAACACATTTGCGAGTCGAAGCTGTTGAAGTTTTTCTTCGTCCTAACACTAGTTAAAGATCTACGTGTACCCACCTATATCTGTTTAAGACACTAGTTTCTAAAGTATGCAGATAAGGCATGAGCTCATTTAGCATACATGGCGTGTAAAATTTTCACTTCATTACTGGGATAGTCGTCCAACGTGTACTTTCCTAGGTCTATTGGCAAGAATTGCGCCTTACTCATTTGAATAGAAGATATTATTAGTGCTTGATATTATTGAGATGAATAAATTTTCGATTAGTCTCTAGGTACAGTCGACAGCACATGGAACTCTACATTGTAGTTGCAAAATCGCCCTTAACGAAACTGAGTAGAGTGAAATAGAATGTATTCATTTAAAATATGCTGTCGACTAATATTCAGTCATCACATTCAGGTTGTCTGGTAGAGATCGTTTTAAGCGATAACACCGCCAATTGGGTATTACGTAACTTATATATCTATATTACATAGTGTTTCATATACTCTCAAAATGCATGGTATGCAAGAAAGAGTAAGTAATTAACGTATCAATTGCTTGACTATGAGAGTATTTAAAAAAAGGTTCTTGACTGACAGTCGAGTCGGAGGGACCGACAGACGGACAGATAAAGTGTTTCGAAACCATAACTTTCCTTTTGTACGGAACCCTAAAATTGTTTAGGAACAAACCAAAGCTGATTAAAACTAAATAATAATTATAGTCATCGATACGCTAGTGCATTGTGAAGAGAACATTGTTGTATTAAGCTTGTCTCTCGACAAACGACCTGTAACTCTCTGTATCCGAGCCATATCTTGATCGTGATAACAAATTCGATAAGTTTTGCAAACACAAGCGCGTCTTTATCAAACATTGTTATGTTTACTCGACGACTGGGGTTGTTAATTTCGCAAGACTGTGAAAAAGTAGGTATTTACCTACGTGCTGTAAAGAAACCTAGCCCTAGATCGATATTAACCATTTCTACATCCCCAATGCTGGGGCAGGGGTACCTTGCTGCATCATTATTATTAAATGTGGTTATGGTGCTCGTAAAAAGGCAGATTGTTAAACTAAGTTAAACAATTAAAATTAAGAGTTCAAAAGAATTCGTTAACGATTGAGAGACTGAGAATATGACAACATTGTTCTTGACCTATGTCATATTATGATGATGCCCAGAATGTGACTTTGTAAATAACAATAGATTTATATTGTTATTTTGAAGGTCAGGACTGAGGAGAATAAAGGGCAAACATGTACAATTTGTATTGCAAGTTTGTCAGCCTTCTCCTACATTTAAGTTTAGTTTTAGTTTTTACGGGTCGTTGCTGAAAATCAGTGCTGCCAAGATCACTGCGTGGATTTGGTTGCAATATGCTGAGCCTCGACCCTTTGTCTTAATATGTCAATAAATGCATTCTATTCTTTTCTATTCATTCTATTCTACTAAGAAAAGCACGTATTAGTAAGTGGTGGTAAGTGATGCAAATTACTTCAGCCAGATGTCGCTGCCTGTACGTAATACAGAGAGTATTGTAAAGAGGTTCGAAATTTCACTCGCCCATTAGCTCAGTTGGAAGAGCGCTGGCACCGATAGACAAAGGTCGCGGGTTCGAATACCGGCATGGGTGGTATTTTTAGCCTCTAACTAGGTTTTTAAAATTGTCCTTAGCAAGGGTTAGTGCATTAAAAAGAATATAATACTACACAGATCTTGTTAGCCCTATACCAAGCCCTATACAATAGTTTACTATGTTAAGTTAGCATAGGTACGTAGTGTAGGACGCCGTCAGACTAGGTGGGATGACGATCTGGGAAAAACTGCAGGCAGATGCTGGTTGCGGCAAGTTAAAGACACTGCGCTATGGCGCTCATTACGGTAGGGCTATGTTCAGCAGTAGACTAAGAAGAAGAAGTTTGGTTAACGTACACATCAACCTGTGACGAGCTCATGTCAACTCTGCGCGCGCACTACAAATTCCAACATTCCTGCATCGCGCAATTAAAGTGTTTGAATGACATACCATAAATATAACGTCCGACTAACAACAATCGGACCGACCGTTCCCAGGCATACGATCTGCCTGGCGGGAACTTTCCCTTTATAGTGGAAGAGCACGATCACCTGCTCTTCCCTATAAATCTAATAGAACCGCATAAGCGATTTAGCTCATGTGAAAGATATTTCTGTACAGGGCTCTAGGTAAAGAAGATGAAAGCCTCCAGTGTGCTGGAGGATTCCAACTTGGGTCCATTCCCACCTCCCACAAGGGGGAGCGCCCACTTTGAAAAGATCAGGGGCATTATTACGTAAGTCTCCACTGAATTGAGTGACGTGGATTTTTACTTTTTTTAAGCTACTCCGGCTGTCAAATGCATACATTTTGTGATATTAAGGAGTACTTAGTCTAAATGCTTCACTCGATAGAGTGGAATGCTACGTAATAGGAGGGCTGGTCTAGATAAAACCGCCCGTACCTTCGAGAGCCTCGCCTGCAATTAGTCACTAAGGCGCTAAAAACCTCAACAAACACTAGCTTCATTGACATTTTGTATTGTTTGTGCAGAGTCAGTTGACACCAGTTTCACAAACGTTGCGAAACTTCGGTTGGATATGCAATTTGTATTGTTTAGCGCGCATTTCAATCAGCTTTTACATGTCTGATACAAACGTGTCATTATTCGAAGAGGTTGAGAGAGGAAACAGACAGAGAAAGAGAGAGAAGAAGAAGAGAGGGACAGAAGGAGATATAGAAACATTTTAGACTACATGTCATGATATCAAATCTTTGTATGTCGCCACTCCTGGGGCGCGGGTCTCTTCCTGCATTGCAGGAAGGTTAGGCTATACTTCACCATTAGGGCCAAGTCCACGTTGGTGGAGGATTGTGAGACATTGTACATATCATAAAAATGGACATTACACAGATATTTCTTCGTGGCCTCATCACTAATAAGCTGCCAGTTATTCTGTACTATGTTATTGTTTAAGTCTCTTATGTAATTCCTCGTATTTTTTTTTTTTTTACGTAGCCTCGTTTGTGTTCCACTGCTGGGCAAAGGCCTCCCCCAACTCAGACCAGATGTATCTGTCTTGTGCCACCTCAGACCACTCCAGCATGTGTCGGTCGAGATCGTCACGCCAACGTTTTCTTGGCCTACCTCTCCTGCGATGACCACCTTGTGGCACCCACTCGGTGGCAAGTCTTGCCCACCTATTCTATTCCTCGTATAAAGTATATTATATCTATCTATCTAATAGTGAACTCTTCCAAACAACCTATAGTATATATACCTACACACTGAAATCTTTTTGGTTTTAAAGCCACGGTAGGTATGTAATAGTAATTAAAAATGCCCTCTATTTACATAATGACTTTTGAGTAATGAAATCTTCTTTCAAACTAAAATCGTGAAGCGACAGATACCCATCTGTCTTTGTACTTTAATGTACTAACAGAATTGAAAACATTATACATACATAACCTCACGCCAGAGGGGTAGGCAGAGTCCAGGGACTGCCACTTGCCACCATCCTGACAGATCACCTTCGCTTCATTAACGTTCATAAGTCGCATGCACACACGCCGGTTCCGGCTACTTTTTATTTTCCCCTTTGCTAATACATCCCCTATTTCGTCGATGTATGTCGGCCTGGAACGCCCCTTACCGGCCCTTCCACTCACATTCGCAATATATATATTATTTGTCACTCTTTCTTCCCTCATCCTCTCCATAATTATGTCCAACCAACGCAACATTCCTTCCTCAATTCTAATCACTACATCCTCTTTCAGTCTACAACGTTTCTTTTAAATGTAAGTACTTAAAAAAAGTGTTCTCTTTCTATAAAAAATCGTTTTCAATGCGTCGAACAGTGGTTTTGTTTTGCGTCCGCTGCAAGTATTCTAAGCATGAAATGGCATGTACGTGGTAAACTATTTCATCAATAGGTTAGATCTCGACAGATAGGTATTTAATAAACATTGCGTGACCGACAGAGATTTGCGCCAGAGAAAATGTGGACATAGAAAATGACACTTGTATCACAAACTATTTAGCACAATATAACCAAACGGAAGTGTAATTTATTGAAAATACTTAAAATGCAGATAACTCTTAATTCTTCCGCCAATTGTATACGGCAATAGTTAGATAACTATGTAAGCCTTTTTATGTTCTTTGTTTTCTAGTGTGTACAATAAAGAGTTCTAATCTAATGTAATCTCTTAAAATGCAGTTGCATTAATATAATATAAACTGTTGTGTATTGTATAGAGTGCACTCCTAAAATCACGCATAAACCTCTAAGGGATACTCCAGTGTATTTCGCATATTTTTCTAGTAGGTACTAAACTACTATTCTATAATATAAAAATGAATCCCCGAATGTGTTGGTAAGCGCAAATCTCGAGATCACCTGAACCGATTTCGCTAATTCATTTTTTAGAATATTCCTTGAAATACGAGGATGGTTCTTACGGAGAGAAAAAAAAAAGAATCGACTGTTAGGTGGTACGAAGTTCGCTGGGTTAGCTAGTTTGCAATAAAAAAGGTTAGCTGGAAGAGAATACTTCCTGCATTAAGCATGTCAGGCACAATCATTTAAGACTCAATGTTCTATTACGTTTAAATACATAGTTAGACCTGAGATTTCCGCACTTAGCCTCATAGTTGGGCCGTTGTACGTAGCAAGCGCTGAGGTACGCTAACACCTCAGACACTAGGGTTTCCTTACGATGTTTTCCTTCACCGTCAGCGAGTAGTATTGCTACTATGATTTCACAAATGTACATAACTTAGAAAACAAAGTCATTGGTACATGCCGGGGTTCGAACCCACGACCTCCCGATTGAGAAGCCGGAGTTCTAAACCGCTCCGCTACCACCGCTCTGTTTAAATACATTTTTTTAATATTATTGTAGTGCCCTTAGGGTGTCATTTACTTACTTTTAAAATTACAAAAATGGCTCTTCCTGCATCGCTGGAAGGTTAGGTCATACTCCACCACGGGTCCAAGTCCTGGTTGGTGGAGGATTGTAAGACAGTGGCTGCCCTTACTGTCAGAACGTATCAAGCCGCCCATAAGACCTCTGACATGGCTTAACGACTGCCATTATATGACAACCGGCACCAACGGCTTAAGCTTTCTTGCGAAGGACGGAAGCGCTCGACAAAATGCCACTAGCGGTAGTCATGGGATGGTCCCACCCATCCAGCACCTGACCGCGCCTGTTGTTGCTTAATCTTAGTGATTAGTTAATCCTAGCTAGGCCACGAGCGTTTCAGCGGTTAGATAAATCTCAAATTAATGTCTCCGTCAAAGAAAATCACCGTATTCGTCCGACAGAGAAGTCTTAAGCATCAAATATAAAAATTGATTCAATGTTTTTCATGAATCGGTCCTTCGGTGCACTTATCACGCCATCGCCATCGGCAAATGCAGAATGCAATATGCAAATAAGTGGGGGAATAGAAAATATTTCAAGGTCCGTGAATGCGTCGCCTATACCACTAGAATCTACTTGCAACAAGATAGACCTATCCTGTGACCTAATATAATAATATGGCTGCCTCGTTTCTAGCAGTTAACTTAGGTACCAAGACAGAGGTCGTGGGTTCGATTACCACTGGGGGCCGCCGTACATTTGTACGAGTGGTCCCAGTCTGGGTGTGTTTTTATATTTGTGACGTCAGTGTCTGGTTACCATAGTACAGGGTATCCTAGTTTGGGACCGGGTGAAGAGATTGTGTTGTGTGGAAGTTATTATTATTATATACAGCAAAACATAATGTGAAAAAACGGACTAACTTCTCGTCTCAAAAAAGACATGATAATTGTACGTTGAAATTATGGTAAGTTCGTTACCTATATATTTAGTCTGGCCTATCCAAAGTTTGTCCGGAAGAGATCACTTTTAGTGATCTGTAGGTACCTAATCTTAAGTTAAGAAATACGATTTCAACCCTGTATGTCCCCACTGCTGGGGTACGGGTCTCTTCATGCATTGCAGGAAGGTTAAGCCATACTCAACCACGAGGGCCAAGCCCGGGTTGGTGGAGGATTGTAAGACAGTGGCGGGCCTTACTGTCAGAAGTTATCAAGCCACCCATAAGGCCTCTAACATGGCTTAACGACTGCCATTACATGACAGCCGGCACCAATGACTTAACGTGCCTCACGAAGCACGGAAGCGCTCGGAAAAAAAATGCCACTAGCGGTAGTCACGAGATGGTACCTGACTGTGCCTGTTGTTGCTTTACCCAAGTGATTGATTCCACGTTCCGCTAGGTTTCGAGCGCTTTGTTTCATATATAGAACAATTTATGATCGCCTTGGGACTGGGTAAACTCGGAAGTTTACGTTCAAAACAAAAGTCGTCGGATTCCCACTAATTATTTGGGTCTCGAAACGGGTTATTAAAAAAAATATCCAAAAGGAACCAAAGAATTCCGAAGGACGAAGACGGTGTCGTCATTCACTGGGCTACGCAGGTACACAATCTTTATAGTGAGCTCGCTTTGGATTGGCTCGCTGGGATCACGGAATCTATAGATCATTTCCCCCGGTGCGGTGCCAAGTAAAGTAACTAATTCAGTAATGCCAACGTCAAAATATTATTAAATTAAGTAACAATTAAGATAAGGTAAAAGGTATTATTATCAAAAAAAAGTAAAATCCTGACAACATTGTATCAGCCCGTTTCTGAATTGTGAATTTTGCTAAGTAACTCTAGTGCTGTCTCTTCCGATTCCCCGGAAAAGAGAGTAATAGAACATTACTTAAGCACTTAGTGAAATTATCAATTCAGAAACCGACCCTATGTTTCTTGCTAAATCATAATCAACCACCGATTATGTCCCGAGGGGCACGGGTCTCTTCCCTGAAGAAGGTATATGCCATACTCTACCACGACAATACTACTTACAGCTAAATACTTGACTAACTTGACTTGAATTTTATTAAAATCACTCCAGAGTGCTTAGTGCGAGTTTGACAGATCCAATCAAATAACTTTACTACCGCGTTAATCGAGCATTGAGTAGTGAGTATGAGAAAGTTAACCGTTCGAACTGGCAAAACGCTGTCACAGTACAACTCGCACTCGCGTTTATTCGTGTTTTGGCTGGGAAACGTGTTCATTTCTCAACGTAAACCATTACAACTCGCACAGCGCACTTAGCAATTTTAATTTCCAGTTTTAATTAGTGACAAGTACGCTAGGTGGCGTTTCCTCGATGCCATAGAAATATGAGTTTACGTTAACGCGATCGAGTAGTTAAAAAACTCGCACTAAGTACTCAGCAGTTTAGACGTGAAGAAGTAACAAACATACACACTCACAAAGTTTCGCCTTTAAAATATTAGTGTGCAGTGTGATGATATATTATTCAAACATCTTGCCAGTTTAAGTCAGTTTTGTTTTGTTCATGCAGTTTCCAACGTAGTTTGACGTGTATCATTTGAATATTTCACCTTTCAAATATGCTATGAATCTTTCAATTCTCCTCCGACAATCAGATTGATCATCACTTAGAAGGAAGAAGAAGAAAAACATTTATTACAGAAACAGTGCACACGCCACAGTAACAAAACAAACTTAAAACATATTACTAAACATGACAGTCACAAGAAACAAAAACAAAGAAGAAAAACGAAAGGTCACGGCGTGTCACTGCTGCTAGAAATGGCAACAGCAATATGCTGATGGACAAGCCTTCAGCGCCGATTCGCAGGAGCGATTCGATGAAGGAGTGGTATCATAGCAACTCCCTTAAGGAGCCACTTTGTCAGGGCTGACTGTACTATGTGGGTCAGGCCAAGAATGTTGCCGGGCGAGCCGCACCCGCCGGGCACCTGTGTGTGTCGGACAATCGTTGAGAAAAGTGCTTAGAACCTACCCGCACTGAATACTCCTATTCTGAATGTTGAATTTTACTAAGTAAATACTAAATACTCTGTCACGCTCTTTTATGGGATTCTACCGTTAACTATTTACATACCGAAATTCTCAATTCAGAAACTGGCCCAAAGTCTCTTAGCGAGCTATGAAGTAGGTTATATCGACTTACAGTGGTTTGACTCAGGGTATCGACTCACAGCGGGCTATGAAAAAACTAGGAATGATATTGGTAAACTGACCCCAAAAAATAAGACAATTGGCTAAAGAACGAAAGTGATTTGCTCAGTCTCTGACATGAGCACGGTGAAGTAGCTGTGGAATAGACAAATATAAAAAGGATGTGGTCAGATTTACCATACAACTGATGTGGACTAAAATGTTTGACTACGTGTCGTCATTGTGGTATAATACTATTAAAAAAACATTTATTTTAGACAACTGGACCATACAATAAATAAGTTTACCTTACGTATAAATAAAGTTATGTTAAGCATAGTTTGGTTAGGAAGCACAGAACAATAAAAACTGTTTTTATATTCCGTTTTTGGGAGTATCGTTGACTGTCGCGCTTCCCTATACCTGCCGGAACACTAGACCAATTTTCTGAAGCAAATGTGCGTGTAATTAGGCTGGCTGAGGACTAAAATGAGTAGCCCTGCCTCGGGGAAAACTATGATTCATAGGAGTGGACGAATATAGTATTAACATATTTTAAACTTTCGCGACTTATACACATAGAATATTTTCGGGGCTTAATCGCGTAGTAATTTATTGCTATTTTACCTCGACGTTTCGATGACGTTACAGCCATTGTGGAAACCGCCAGTTGGAAAAGTCAGCGATAGCGGAACATCTTCTTGAATCAGGATCAAACCACTGGATAGAATTACACAAACCATCGGTACTTTCCAACGACCGCCATTATTATAGCCGAATCGTGCGTGAAGCGGTTGAAATTAAGAAGCACAAAAAATTTAATCGGGAATGTGGTTTCAAACTGTCGCAAACGTGGGATCCGGTCATCAAGATGTGTTCGAGTGGAAATAAGTCGCATGGCTTATCGTCCGACATTGTCAGTGTAGTGTGTCGCAACCCTAATAGTGCTTTGTGATAGCTGATTGAGGGTAGTCTGAAACCTCATCAGCCGAAGATGCGAACGGGTGCCAGCCATCAGTCTTCTCGTGACCACGATGGCTGTAACGTCGTCGAAACGTCGAGGTAAAATAGCAATAAATTACTACGCGATTAAGCCCCGAAAATATTCTAACTATGAATATGGTATTAGTTGGCGCTAATCGCGGAATATGGATCCTCAGTTGCTAGATTTGTAGACCTGTTTTGTTTGATATGAAAAAGAAATAGAGCAGATATCCAATTTTGATTAGTGAGAGAGATTAACTCTGCTTTCATTCGAATAACGATAGTGTACGAAAAGTTTCGGAATAGCGTAAATGGTAAATTAATGATACGAATGAATGACCTAACATACAATTTTATTTCCAACAATGGAAAAGCTAAATTCAATTAAATTTACATCAGCTGTTTTCCAGAAGCTCGTGGACTTTTCTTCACAACTGTAGAAGATCTGTACGTGTAGGTTGTGCGTCTACGCACAGCTGTGGACGTGTGCGTGAGGTGCGTATAAGCACGTCTCGTTTTGAATTTGGAATTTATAAAATTGTATGTTATTAAGTGTGGCCCTTGGATTTTGTTGTGAGATTTTTAGTTACGGAGTAGGCTTTTAATGGCTTTTATAATCAACACCAAGTTCGATTTTTAAAAATTTGCGAAGTCAGTAAAGGTATTTCTGTAATTTCGTTTCAATCAGTTTTTATCTAGCAAACAAACTTTTGAAATGCTATCAAAGTGAAGACATTGACAACACGGTTTCTTGAATTACTGAGATGAATGAATTAACTGGGACGAGAAAATGATTTAAAGTAGGTACATTATTGCTTCCCGTTTTTAACGATTTATATAAACGCTTTGTTAACACGTACGTACACCAGAACGGATTAACACGAAAAATAGATTTTAGATAAAGTTTGACGTACCCACCAATTCTTCATTCAACTCTTTATTATTATTTTAACTTAATTCTTTACTTCACAAATAAAATGAGAAAATTTACAACGGCGTGCTTGATGCAAGAAGCATTCTCTTCCAGCAAACCTTTGGTGTTGAAGACACTGGCAAAGGATAGTGCAAGAAAGAAATATGAAATACAATAATAAGGTTGCATAAACATAGGGAAATACATGAACTCAGACCTAGAGCTCAGAATAATAGAAATAATGATAATCATCATCATTATGTCCCCACCGAAGGGCAAGGGTCTTTTCCCTCAGGAAGGTATAGGCCATACTTTACCACGGGGGCCAAGTCCAGATTGGTGGAGGCCTGCAAGACTAGTGGCTGGTGTTACTGTCAGAAGTTTTCAAGCCGCCCTAAAGCCTCTGACTTGACTTGACGACTGCCATCTATCGACGGCAGCCGGCACCAGCTACTTAACGTGCCTTGCGTAGCACGGAACCGCTTAGTCATAGACGGTGACCCATCCATGCACTGAACGCGCCCTGTGTTGCTTAACCTTCGTGATCGTTTAAGATCACTCAGGCAGCCGGGGCTACGAGCGATTCAAATAATGATAAACCTCATCATTTTCTTTCAATACTATTGGCTCTGTTGTTATAAATAATTTTTTTAAATAAATCTTTCCAATCTTTTACACTGTCTCGACGCAATTTGCGTATGGCACTGATATCTATTCGTCTTTTGTTTTGTCTTAAATGTATTTGTTTGTAATAATGATTGATGCGTCTCTCAACATCTCGGGAACCTGACACTTTCAATATTTTCTCTTTGCAATGTTTTATCGTACAATGGCTTGTCAAGATTTGTTGTGAATTTCACTTTATCTTGTATTGATACGTTAGGAGTCATCGATATGAATGTTGACGTAAAGATTATGAACGCACTATGTTGTTCATAAAAACCCGATTGCCCGAAAACACTCCACAGATAGAGTTTAAATAGTCTGGTATAGACTTTTACAGACTATACTATTTTTATTTTTTATGCACTAACCCGTGCTAAGGACAAATTTAAAAACCTATTTAGAGGCTAAAAATTTCACCCATGCCGGGATTCGAACCCGCAACCTCTGGCTATCCGTGCCAGCGCTCTACCAATTGAGCCAATGGGCGACTCACCGGCATCAGTGAAATTTCGAACCTCTATACACTATTCTCTGTATTACGTACAGGCAGCGACGAAGAGGTCTCGAAATTTCACTGATGCCGGTGAGTCGCCCATTGGCTCAATTGGTAGAGCGCTGGCACGGATAGCCAGAGGTTGCGGGTTCGAATCCCGGCATGGGTGAAATTTTTAGCCTCTAAATAGGTTTTTAAATTTTACAGACTATTTAAACAACTATTGAATGAATAATGAATCAATGAAAATTCTTTGTTGCACTAAAAACAAATTTTTACAAAAGCGAGCTTAATACTAGATAGTATTTTCTTCCAGCTAACCCACGATGATGTGGACCGTGGAAGGGGTAGTGCCAGTAAACAATATAATATAGGCGTGATTTATTAGTTATTACATAAACTGAATAATACAAATACATATAATTTAAATACACATACTTACGTACATGAAATAGTACGAAAAATATAAAATGATAGATACTCAAATACATATTTACTGCAATCTACATACTGTGGAGCGTTTTGAGTAATATGGTGTCTGATTCCACTAAAACACTCCTAGAGGCGTTTTATTTATTCTGTGGTTACGTCTCTACCAAGTTTCCTACTTAAATCAAACTAATTTAATCAACGTCTTAAGGATTTGTGTTTATATCTTCTTCAGGCTATATTAGTCTACTGGTAGACATAGCCCTCCCCTAATGAGCGCCATAGCGCAAGGTTGTGCCATCATTGAGGGGTAGTGCCAATAATCGCCGCGCTGCAGCGCGCTGGGCATGCGGGTTGGGGATCGCAGTTTGGTGGAATTGTACTGCAGGGGGCGCTGCTTCCCGCCCTCCGGTTTGTATCCCTTAGTAACCTTTTACGACACCCGGCACATGTGTTTATAAATAAAAATAAGATATATTTAGGTGTACTAAGAGCTACCGAGCGCTTAGAATTTTATTTTATTTTACTTTACTGGTTTACCAAACAGGTGACAGATGGTCAACATAATGTAAGCTAATTGTAATAATAGTAATAATAATATACTTAAAAGCAAAGATCTACAAGCCCTTTTCTGTCCTATAGTGGTTTTTGAGTTGTTACAATAAAGATTAATAATTATTTAATCTAATAGGTCCTAGGTGTTCTGTACACCAATACAGAACACCTAGGACCGATTTGTATAATATAATACCGAAAGATACTTTATCAGCCGTTGGTGCCGGCTGTCATATAATGGCAGCCGTTAAGCCATGTCAGAGGCCTTATGGGCGGCTTGATAACTTCTGACAGTAAGGCCCGCCACTGTCTTACAATCCTCCACCAACCCGGACTCGGCCCCCGTGGCGGAGTATGGCCTAACCTTCCTGCGATGCAGGTAGAGACCCGTACCCCAGCAGTGGGGACATACAAAGGGTATACCTAATACTGAAAGGTTTTTCATATGGGGTGTAAGATAATCCTATTTTTAAAATTGTGTTTAGACACGATCAAACCTCGACTTTGTTTCGGCCAAATATATCGGTAACTTTTATCCGATCGAAATGTCAAGTCCACAGTGAATTAAAACGTAATGCGTTTGTATGGATTCTCGCGTTGGCCCTTCAAAAATAGCCATCTTGTCTGTACAAGAACGATAATCGGACAAAATGTAGTTTTTAGAGTGGAGTTTTTTTTCCCGCTGCCTTTTTCTCCACTACATTACGGCCCGAAGGCGGCGGCTTTCACTTTCATGTTACATTGTACTTTGAAATTCAGCAAACAGAATGTAAATTCTTTACGTTGAAATAAATTGAATTGAATTGAATGGAATATGTAGAGCCTATACAGATTTCCTGAGCTAGTTGCTTATTTGCTCATAAAGACATCGTCTTCTAATGTTCACACATATATTAGCGCTTTAATTGGTAGGTTGGCGATTAAATAAATGTTAGGAACTATACGCGTTTTTACGTAAGTTTCGTAATCTGATCTGCGTCACGTTGTATGTTAAGTACGTTCGGTAAGATACAACATCTGAAATGTATTTGACATAATCTTTCATAGGTCATAAAGTGGGGCTTTATTGTGATACTTAGTATTTTGAGGGTTGTACTTTCGTGAGGGTTGCGGGTCAGAAATGGATCAGATTATCACAGGAACGTGAGGAATGGCGCGGTAAAAAGGAGGCCTATGCCCAGCAGTGGGTTGATGTCGGCTGATTATAGATAGATAGATAGTATTTTTACATAGCCTATTTGTCCACTACAGGACAGGCTATGTCTCATAGACAGTCCGTGGGCTTAATTACCGCGCGTGCCCTCTGCGGCATTACAAGCGCTGAGGTAAGTGAACACCTCATACACTCGGATTTCCTCGCCATGTGTTTCTTCTCGATACTATAAAACGGCCAAACCGTACCGTAAAAATACAAAAATTTAACCCAAGGGCCGGTTTATGAATTGAGAATTTCACTAAGTAGAGAGAGAGAGAGATCTTAAGGTGCTTAGGGGCGCTAACTAGCGCCACCAATGGAATATAAAGCATAACTTGTTTTATGCCACACCTGGCAATAAAGTGGTTTTTTCCGCACGCTGCGCGTTCGGAAAAAGCCGCTTTCTGGCCAAGTGTAGACATAAAAAGATGTACACAACACGGGAGGTAATAAAGAAAGCTCTCGATCGCATATTTACGTCCCTCGCTTGCAGCTCGGGCCGCAAACTTCTGCGATCTCGGCCTTTCTTTGTATTACCACCCTAGTTGTGTAATGTACTATTATAATACGTTTTTATCAAAAAGTGAACGTGAGAAATCTTAACAACTGTGATAACTATTCTGAACGTCAGCTGAACGGAATAGTCATGTCCTATATTTTAATATGAATGTTCCTTAATATGAGATTGTACGAGAACTTTTTATCGGAGTACAAAGCGAACGAAGACGCGGGCACAGCCAGTAAATAATTAACTGTACAATGTACAAGTGGCATAGTTCTTTTTTTGTACCCAATCATCAAGATGCTTTTTCGACCATAGTTTAGTATTACCAAAACGGGTGTTTTTGCGACGCAAACTGGCGGTATAACTGTACATGCAGCCGGCTTGCCATATGGAATAGAGGATACAGCCCTATAAGGCAACTTTGCCATCAGAAAATCGAGTTGGGTATCGATATATTTATTTATAAGGCATTTGCAGCCTGCCTCGGCAATTTTAGTTTCGGAATTCGAATGAATGCTTAACTTTTTTGCGGTCAGTGTTTGAATTATTCTTAATTTAAATATGCACTTTTAACGTTTTAAGTGGCCAAGTCGGGTTTGAGATGAAAAAAAGAGTCAGTTTAGGGTGTCCGTAATTTTAATCATTAGATCTGTGTGGTCTCGGCCTAGATAATACGAGTAGCACCAACCCGATTCTTCCCGCGGGTGTCATAAAAGGCGACTAAGGCACACAAACCGGGGGGTGGGCAGCAGTGCCCCCTGCAGTGCAATTCCACCGAACTGCGATCCCCAATGCGATGCCCATAATCCCCACGCAGGCCCAGCGTGGGGATTATGGGCATTACCCCCTATGATAGCACAACGTGGCGCTCTTCAGGGGAGGGCTACGTCCAGCAGTGGACTAGTATAGCCTGATGACGCGGCCACAGATACTCAAAAATACCTACAATATTTTTACGATAATTAAAAACCTCCGAATGTGTTGTGGTTGAATGTGCTGGTCCCAACATGTATGTAGCGAGACTCGGGTGTGGCAAAAGAAGCAAGAAAGTAGAATTAATGCAGTAGAAATGAGGTCCTTGAGAAGTATGTGTAGTGTTACTTTGAATGACAGGATACGCAATAGTCTGATTAGAGAACGTTGTGGACTGAGGAGGATGTAGTGACTAGAATTGAGAAAGGAATGTTGCGTTGGTTTGGACATGTGGAGAGGATGAACGACGAAAAATTTACCAAACATATATATATATTGCGAATGTGAGTGGAAGGGCTGGTGAGGGACGTCCCAGGCGGACATACAGCGATCAAATAGGGGATGTATTAGCAAAATGAAATATAAAAAGTACCCGGAACCGGCGGCGTGCGTGCATGCAACGACTTATGAAGGTTGATGAAGCGAAGATGATCTGTCAGGATCGTGACAAGTGACAGTCCCTGGTCTCTGCCTACCCCTCTGGGATACAGGCGTGAGGTTACGTATGTAGAATGTGTTAGTAAGAGAGAATCATAAGTAAAGTTAGACTCTCCAAGGTTTGATGAAATCCCATATAGAAATAAGCTTGCCTTTGCAATGTTATTTTTCAATGTACCTAATATGTTTCGTGAGCTCTGAAGTGTCTCCGATCTATACTATTTTATTAACAGGTTAGAAATGGAACACCTAATAAGATTTTATGCAATTTCGAGGTTGACTCGTTTAAAAGTTGTTAGTATTGACTGTGGTATAGTCAAGAACCTTTGCTGACCCTGTATATCCAGTACTTTTATTAGTATTGTTAGAACTTTTAATTTAATCTTGTTTATTAGGCATGTAAAACAGATCACCATATTTCGATATCAACCCTTGTAAATCCCCACTGCTGGGGCACGGGTCTCTTCCTGCATCGCTGGTAGGTTAGGCCATACTCCACCCCTGGGGCCAAGTCCGGGTTGGTGGAGGATTGTAAGACAGTGCCGGGCCTTACTTGCAGAATTATCAGGCCAAAATAATTGTAGTACATTCTAGTTTTAAATTGGACTGACACTCAAAGTTTACATGCACATTAAAATACATAGAAAAACTAATTAAGGTTGTCATCATATTTAGGAACGATGAGTCGAGCATTAAGGCTTATATTCAGAAACACAGCGTTGAGCTACACTTAACGTGAACTAAGCTGAACATCGGTTGGGCAATCTCAACGGAGACTCAAGAATTTTGTATTCACAGTCAATATCTCGACTCGAACTGAGCTAAGCCACGGCCCAGGCTAAACTTACTCGAGCGTGTAATCTGTGGTAGAGTTTTTGACGTTACTGGTTGCGAATTGCCAATTCAGGTCTCCATTTCATCCTCAGAGATAGCCCAAATAGCGATAAATCGCTTAAACTGGCAACACTGATTGTGAATACAAAAAAAAGGTTACTTCACAACAGGTTAGTTAGATTTCTCAAATTGCCTCCACTTTCTTCGTCATTGCCACCTTGAGTCTGAGCTAAGTCGCCGAAATCCTAACTAGGGTTTCCTCACGATGTTTTCCTTCACACGCAGCAAATGGTTTTGCTATTATAACTTCACAAAAGTACATAACTTAGAAAATAAAATCATTCGAACTTTCGATTCTAACCTACGACCTCACGATTCAGAAGACGGCCTTCTACTGCCCCGCTACCACCGCTCCGAGACAAGCTTTATAGAGAAAACTAAAGAGGATCTTACACTTAAATTGTCTTTTAAATTCTTATTATAGTACCTATTGAACTAAAACTTTTGTAGGCACCAAACATTACTAGCCGAAGCTCAGTCACACATCCTGCAGACTTGCGGTGACTTTAGCAGCACCCACGAAAAGGTAGGTGTGAAATACACGATAATCAGTTGGGATAATAGTGAAGTCAAGTAACCTTCGGTGACATGTTAACGCACTCTGCTTAACCAAACAGAAAGTGGTAGAAACCCGTCACTCTCTCTAGTACCTACCTTTGTTTGATAAGCAAGATACAGATGATCGCTGGTAAACCTTCATTTTTTTGACCGTAAAAAAAGGTCTTTAAAAGGGGACAGAGTTTAATTTAAGCTTGTTAGTGAGTTTAAGTTTAAGTCAAATGACTTACTTACATTAGTAAAATACTTAAACTTACTGACAACCTTAAATTAAACTCTGTGCCCTTGCGTTAAGACTTTTTTACGGTCAAAAAAATGAAGGTTTACCAGCGAGCATCTGTATCTTGCTTATCAAACAAAGGTACTAGAGAGAGCGACGGGTTTCTAAACGGGAACGGGACGGAAAGGCTAAATGCCTTCGGACCTATATTTTTATGTAATATTTTATGTACACCTCCCTGACTATCTTTATCTTTCAGTCCTATCAATCCAAAGGTTGTCTGGAAGAGATCGCTTTTAGCGATAAAACCGCCAATTGTTACTAATACTATTAAACTTAATTATATAAGTTTTTCATGTACTCTCAAAAACTCTGTATGATGAATATGATGTTAACAAACCTTGGTATGTGCCCAGTGCTGGGCCACGGGTCTCTTCCTGTATCGCAGGAAGGTTAGGCTATACTCCACTATAGGGGCCAAGTTCGGGTTTGGAGGAGGATTGTAAGACAGTGGCGGGCCTTACCGTCAGAACTTATCAAGCCGCCCATAAGACCTTTGACATGGCTTAACGACTGCCATTGTATGACACCAACGGCTTAAGCTTCCTTGCGAAGCATGGAAGTGCTCGACTAACTTTAACCTTAGTGATTAATTCCAATCACTCGGTTCCACTAGGCCGCGAGCGCTTCAGAAATCGTTAATCGTAAGACAGTGGCGGGCTTTACTGTTGTAATTAATAAAATTTTATTCTTTAGAAGTAACTGGCACTAAGCCTCAGGTGCATGAGATTGTGGTACCTTTAGCATTCCACAAGATAACGAGAGCAAACTAATCTGGCTGTTGACAGTTAGCGATAGGCGACCTACCACACAGTAACTCTTATTGCGAGTGTCGCAAGAGCCAGTATTGAATCGAAATTGGCACACGCGAGTATTGGTGACTCTACAGTCTGAGGCGCGTAGTGGGTTGGAAAATCTGAGTAGGATTCTGTACGAAATCTAAGACAAAGATTGATAAAATGTACTTGAATGAATGAATGAATGATTGAATGAATGATTTATTTGCCACAAACAAATATGCTTACCATTATCATTGTCACACGAACACTTTATTTTATAACAAAATTTATAAAATAAAGTGTTCGTGTGATAATGATACTATTTCAGCGTTTACTGTTTCTATTCGAAACAGCGCTGATTTTCAAATAGCACCTTCACACCAAATAAGAAATAACGTGTCACGCAGGTAGGGCTTAACATGAAAAGAACTTAAATAATTAATTAAAAATTAATAAATAAATAAATACATTTGTTCCAACTTGGGAATATTACAGAAAATTATTACAAAACCTTTTTGGTTTGCTTCTTCTAGAGCTGTCTCTTCTTGGATAACAACTTTGGAGGGTCAACCAGCCTGAAGAGATTTATCTCTTTTGCAAATCCTCGCAGAATAAATACGACGACTTTTCAATAGAATCAGTGTTTTATTTACAAGAGCGTGTTGCTTGCGCAAATATTTTTACAGGAAGAAAAAACAAAAGACGACTTATAGAAAAAAATAAGTTTCAAGTAGCAAGGAGGTTGCAAACTTTTTGGCAGGCGCAAACACCGATTTTCTCAGGAAAGAGCGTGGCTGAACGTTACTTAAGGATGAAATTCTCAATGCAAAAATCATCCCTAAGTCACGTACGTGTTTTTAGTTACTCGTTACGCACTCGCTAACCGTGAAAAAACACATCAGTTAAGTATTTACTTAGCAAAATTCTCAATTCAGAAACTGGCCTTTACATAGATATATACCTAGATGTAACGGTGCAAACCTCTTTACACCATTTTTTATATTTCTTTTTCTATCTATCATTTTTAAATATTTAAAATTATGTCACACATTTTCGAGATTTCCCTCATTTTCATCATTACTACCTAGTTTACATCTTGACTAGACCTGACTATTTTTACCTGCTAAAGTTATCTGTTTTTATTATAAATATAAAATGAATAAAACAGTACAAAATATAAAGCACAAAGTTACAGTCGTTCCAGTTTTATTATTTATAAAAGTTCTACAACACTACATAGATAGATAGAGAACACTTTATCTTCTATCTTCTTCTATATAGTATAAAAAATAATCGCTGAATGTGTTGGTAAGCGCAAATCTCGAGAGCAGCTGAACCAACTTCGCTAATTCTTTTTTTGGATATTCCTCGAAGTACGAGGATGGTTCTTAAGAAGGGGAAAATAAAAAAAAAGAATCGACTGTCAGGGCGGTACGAAGTTAGTTGGGTCAGCTAGTCTATCTATCTTCTTCTATAGTATAAAAATGAATCGCTGAATGTGTTGGTAAGCGCAAATCTCGAGAGCGATTTTGCTAATTATTTTTTTAGAATATTCCTTGAAGTACGAGAATGGTTCTTACGGAGAGAAAAAATATATATATAGAGAATCGATAGTAGGCGGTACGAAGTTCGCTGGGTCAGCATGTAGCTGACCCAGCGAACTTAATTGAATATAAAAAAGGAAATTACGCAGAAAATACTTAGAAAACAAACTCTTAAATAAGACCGTATAGTTTTGGTTCTTCTTTCTAGCTTCTTGCACACAGTGAGGTATGACGTCTTTACCTGACTACGAAAGTAAAAGAGGGGCTTCATGTAAATGGGGCATACGTATTGATTACAAAGCCAGTTAATTGTAGGTCAGTAGAATGTTTAGTAAACATGGTGGGTAGTCGCATTAGTGGTATATTTATAAACACAGCGAGTAGTCAATCGACTACTAGTGACCTAAAGCTATTGTTACTGAGTAGGCCACACGTAAAAGTAAAAAGGCTAATTGCTAGAGTTCTTAAGCCGACGGGCTAAGGACTAGAGTGGAACGAAAGGTATTAAGGTAGAAATCTCTTTTCGAAACACCCGCTGAAAGGTATTCAAACGACGTTAATTAAGTTTTCATCAAGTAGCCAGGCAATTATTTTAAGTCCGGCTAATTAAATCGCGTTTACTACTTTCGCAAGTACGGAATTGCTTAAATAGCTTCCTGTACCTATATAAATATTTGTTACCATGTCTTTCACGAAAAGTCAAGGGATTAACATTTTATGATTTTTTTTTCCGATAACCTATTATGTATCTATAGTAGATACTGACATAGAGTTTTAAAATTCAATGGTACCTATTTATAAAAAAATAACAAGTTTGGCTGTGTCGGGAATCTTCTGACAGACAGTAACCATTAAAAAAAAGAAAACAATCTAACCTTTTCGCGTCTTCCAGTACAGTTTCCTCAAGTAATAAGCGGCGGCGACCAACAATAATGCTGCGATAAATGCACCTATAGCCGCGCCAGCCACGCTGCCAGCACCATAACACGCCTGTTCTTGACCAAAGGCAACTGGCACAAACACGGCAAGCAGCACGAGATTTAAAAAAACAACACCCATATTTTCCTCTTTTTGCAAACTTTACAAATCACGCTCCCCAACCTCCTTTGACATCACTATGGCACATTTAAAAAGTTTCGATTCAAAAATGGAACCGATCACATTTGTGTTCCGGAATGCGGTTTTATTTTTTTTCTTTTTCGGATTTTCTTAACGGCGAGGACGTGCGCCGCGTCAGCCAGCGCGGTCGACTGTGGAACCTCATTGGCCACTTGGTCAGGCTTGTATTGCCTCTTGGTTGCTGCAGGGCATTATGGTTCCTATGTAGAGGTGATTAAGCTAGAATTTGAGTGTCACAGAGATGTGTGTAGAGAACGTGTTTGGTTTGGACAGCGATTTAGTGTGCGTCGTGGTAGCGGCACCACCTGTGGAAATGATAGCGATTTAACAACTCTATTGTTCACGAACAATCAACAACTCTTACAGAGAATATAAGCTCGCCTTTGTACATTTTTAATTTCCATAATAAATGGCCGCCTCGACTCAGGATAAATAAAAAAACTATTGAAAATTTTAATTTGCTTACACATTGGAAGTGGTTTACGGAAAAAACTATTGGCACCTACTGAAGAAAAGGTTTTCATTTTTGCTTAGTTCAAGAACATCTTTTATCGTCATCATTAAAACGACCATTTAGCAACTTTACAAAAACTAACTACAAATAAAAAAAACATTTCATCCCATAAAATTTAATTTATTTTTCCTATGTGCCGTAGGTTGGCTGGCTAGGTACAGTCAACAGTAGATTGACATTCATATTTTTGTTGCAGTCGCCCGTGGTGTTTCCTTGTAGAGTGCATGCAGTACACTTCTCCGACTCTCTAAGGTTTGCTTTGGAAGAAATCTCTTTCAGAGATAAGCTCGCCTTTGTACATGTTATTTCTTATGTAATGTCCTGTGAAATGTTTCGTGTGCAATAAAGTAAATATAATAATAGGATTGGTGTTCTCTTAGACTTCGAATCAGTAGGCACGGAAACAAATTCATAAGGTCAAATCAGGTTCCAAAGCGATTCCAATCGTCTCGTACTAGGTAATTGGACGGTGGGTCGATTGGAATCGATCAGAATTTGCCGCTCGTAGTTTAAGAGCCGAGAAGCTGAAATGAGTGGTCCGCCCACCTTGACGCACACCGCTTACCTGTCGTTGACGACATCAAGCGCTTGCGCAGGTAGATATCATATGCTCACATACCGCGCTTTGCTTACTTATCTGGATATGTCTTCGCGATAACAAACCTTAGGCTAATGGCTTTAGGGCACAGTTTTTAATGTGTCGAGTAAATTTTTATACGCTAACAAATGCATTATATATAATTTAATAGCTATTGTTAAATCCAACACGTACCACTCATCAGCTTCATATTTTATTATGACTTTGAGATTTGGTTGAACATAGGTAGGTACTTACTCAAAGTCATTCAAAGTCAAACTGGACCGTTACTTTGTAGCATATTCGTCGTAGTACACTATCGATAAACTTACGGGGTACAAGTTATTTTGTTAAGAACCTATATATATTCCGAAATACGTCATCTTCCCTACAAAAGACATCAACGCCTTTTATGCAGCACCAACAAACTATTATTAAAAAAATATTTTCAGTTAAATCAGTGAGACCTGTTGACGTTTTGAAGCCTTTTGAGTACAAATCTATCTTTGTTCTAACCATGGAATGCTTCATTCATGGTGAACCGGAGACTCCATAATTCTACATTGGCTTCCCGGTGTAAATCTTGTGCAAACCTAATTAAAAAAAAACTGCTGTCATTAGCAAACATTCTGATAAATATTTTTAAATTGTTGTTATACCTACAAGGAATTGAAACTTTTTGTAATCGGTACCTATATTTCAATTAAATTTTCAAATAATTCAGAACTCTAAAATGAGTGTTCCCATTGATATTTATGTATCTCACGGATATATCCGTGATGTATTTTATCAAATTGCGTGTTACAGAATAAAATACTCGTAAAAATATTTTGTTTCAAAATGTTTCTGGCGGCTGGCTGTCACATTCAGTGCTGCCAGATAGGGCTATTTATCGCTACTTAGGCTATCTCAAAACGTGAAATAGCGACAAAAATTGCAATCGGTGAACAGTCGCCAATTGGTGACTTTTGGGCAACTTTGGAATATAGAACAATTTTTTTTTGCGTTGTTGTGTTCGCATCAATTTAATTTGTTTTTTTATTTGTCGATGTGCCGCAAAGGTTTGAATTACTTAAAAGCGGCATTTGATTTGCAACGTCACGTTGTTTTCATATTGAGAGCCAATTTTAGAAAACAGCTACATAGAAAATTACCACATTTCTACTTTATAAAAGGCATTTTAATGCAGAAGTTTTGGGCTATGTCTTAAAATCCGTGCTAGAACATAGGCGTACAAAAACATAGGCAATTTTTGGGCGACTGTTTTTCTAAACTATGGTGATATGGGCCTGTGAGCTGCTGGCAACACTGGTGAAATTAACAAAATTCGATTTTTTGACGCGTGGGGCCGGTAATTAATTTCGACTGTCAGGGCGGTACGAAGTTAGTTGGGTCAGCTAGTCTATCTATCTTCTTCTATAGTATAAAAATGAATCGCTGAATGTGTTGGTAAGCGCAAATCTCGAGAGCGATTTTGCTAATTATTTTTTTAGAATATTCCTTGAAGTACGAGAATGGTTCTTACGGAGAGAAAAAATATATATATAGAGAATCGATAGTAGGCGGTACGAAGTTCGCTGGGTCAGCATGTAGCTGACCCAGCGAACTTAATTGAATATAAAAAAGGAAATTACGCAGAAAATACTTAGAAAACAAACTCTTAAATAAGACCGTATAGTTTTGGTTCTTCTTTCTAGCTTCTTGCACACAGTGAGGTATGACGTCTTTACCTGACTACGAAAGTAAAAGAGGGGCTTCATGTAAATGGGGCATACGTATTGATTACAAAGCCAGTTAATTGTAGGTCAGTAGAATGTTTAGTAAACATGGTGGGTAGTCGCATTAGTGGTATATTTATAAACACAGCGAGTAGTCAATCGACTACTAGTGACCTAAAGCTATTGTTACTGAGTAGGCCACACGTAAAAGTAAAAAGGCTAATTGCTAGAGTTCTTAAGCCGACGGGCTAAGGACTAGAGTGGAACGAAAGGTATTAAGGTAGAAATCTCTTTTCGAAACACCCGCTGAAAGGTATTCAAACGACGTTAATTAAGTTTTCATCAAGTAGCCAGGCAATTATTTTAAGTCCGGCTAATTAAATCGCGTTTACTACTTTCGCAAGTACGGAATTGCTTAAATAGCTTCCTGTACCTATATAAATATTTGTTACCATGTCTTTCACGAAAAGTCAAGGGATTAACATTTTATGATTTTTTTTTCCGATAACCTATTATGTATCTATAGTAGATACTGACATAGAGTTTTAAAATTCAATGGTACCTATTTATAAAAAAATAACAAGTTTGGCTGTGTCGGGAATCTTCTGACAGACAGTAACCATTAAAAAAAAGAAAACAATCTAACCTTTTCGCGTCTTCCAGTACAGTTTCCTCAAGTAATAAGCGGCGGCGACCAACAATAATGCTGCGATAAATGCACCTATAGCCGCGCCAGCCACGCTGCCAGCACCATAACACGCCTGTTCTTGACCAAAGGCAACTGGCACAAACACGGCAAGCAGCACGAGATTTAAAAAAACAACACCCATATTTTCCTCTTTTTGCAAACTTTACAAATCACGCTCCCCAACCTCCTTTGACATCACTATGGCACATTTAAAAAGTTTCGATTCAAAAATGGAACCGATCACATTTGTGTTCCGGAATGCGGTTTTATTTTTTTTCTTTTTCGGATTTTCTTAACGGCGAGGACGTGCGCCGCGTCAGCCAGCGCGGTCGACTGTGGAACCTCATTGGCCACTTGGTCAGGCTTGTATTGCCTCTTGGTTGCTGCAGGGCATTATGGTTCCTATGTAGAGGTGATTAAGCTAGAATTTGAGTGTCACAGAGATGTGTGTAGAGAACGTGTTTGGTTTGGACAGCGATTTAGTGTGCGTCGTGGTAGCGGCACCACCTGTGGAAATGATAGCGATTTAACAACTCTATTGTTCACGAACAATCAACAACTCTTACAGAGAATATAAGCTCGCCTTTGTACATTTTTAATTTCCATAATAAATGGCCGCCTCGACTCAGGATAAATAAAAAAACTATTGAAAATTTTAATTTGCTTACACATTGGAAGTGGTTTACGGAAAAAACTATTGGCACCTACTGAAGAAAAGGTTTTCATTTTTGCTTAGTTCAAGAACATCTTTTATCGTCATCATTAAAACGACCATTTAGCAACTTTACAAAAACTAACTACAAATAAAAAAAACATTTCATCCCATAAAATTTAATTTATTTTTCCTATGTGCCGTAGGTTGGCTGGCTAGGTACAGTCAACAGTAGATTGACATTCATATTTTTGTTGCAGTCGCCCGTGGTGTTTCCTTGTAGAGTGCATGCAGTACACTTCTCCGACTCTCTAAGGTTTGCTTTGGAAGAAATCTCTTTCAGAGATAAGCTCGCCTTTGTACATGTTATTTCTTATGTAATGTCCTGTGAAATGTTTCGTGTGCAATAAAGTAAATATAATAATAGGATTGGTGTTCTCTTAGACTTCGAATCAGTAGGCACGGAAACAAATTCATAAGGTCAAATCAGGTTCCAAAGCGATTCCAATCGTCTCGTACTAGGTAATTGGACGGTGGGTCGATTGGAATCGATCAGAATTTGCCGCTCGTAGTTTAAGAGCCGAGAAGCTGAAATGAGTGGTCCGCCCACCTTGACGCACACCGCTTACCTGTCGTTGACGACATCAAGCGCTTGCGCAGGTAGATATCATATGCTCACATACCGCGCTTTGCTTACTTATCTGGATATGTCTTCGCGATAACAAACCTTAGGCTAATGGCTTTAGGGCACAGTTTTTAATGTGTCGAGTAAATTTTTATACGCTAACAAATGCATTATATATAATTTAATAGCTATTGTTAAATCCAACACGTACCACTCATCAGCTTCATATTTTATTATGACTTTGAGATTTGGTTGAACATAGGTAGGTACTTACTCAAAGTCATTCAAAGTCAAACTGGACCGTTACTTTGTAGCATATTCGTCGTAGTACACTATCGATAAACTTACGGGGTACAAGTTATTTTGTTAAGAACCTATATATATTCCGAAATACGTCATCTTCCCTACAAAAGACATCAACGCCTTTTATGCAGCACCAACAAACTATTATTAAAAAAATATTTTCAGTTAAATCAGTGAGACCTGTTGACGTTTTGAAGCCTTTTGAGTACAAATCTATCTTTGTTCTAACCATGGAATGCTTCATTCATGGTGAACCGGAGACTCCATAATTCTACATTGGCTTCCCGGTGTAAATCTTGTGCAAACCTAATTAAAAAAAAACTGCTGTCATTAGCAAACATTCTGATAAATATTTTTAAATTGTTGTTATACCTACAAGGAATTGAAACTTTTTGTAATCGGTACCTATATTTCAATTAAATTTTCAAATAATTCAGAACTCTAAAATGAGTGTTCCCATTGATATTTATGTATCTCACGGATATATCCGTGATGTATTTTATCAAATTGCGTGTTACAGAATAAAATACTCGTAAAAATATTTTGTTTCAAAATGTTTCTGGCGGCTGGCTGTCACATTCAGTGCTGCCAGATAGGGCTATTTATCGCTACTTAGGCTATCTCAAAACGTGAAATAGCGACAAAAATTGCAATCGGTGAACAGTCGCCAATTGGTGACTTTTGGGCAACTTTGGAATATAGAACAATTTTTTTTTGCGTTGTTGTGTTCGCATCAATTTAATTTGTTTTTTTATTTGTCGATGTGCCGCAAAGGTTTGAATTACTTAAAAGCGGCATTTGATTTGCAACGTCACGTTGTTTTCATATTGAGAGCCAATTTTAGAAAACAGCTACATAGAAAATTACCACATTTCTACTTTATAAAAGGCATTTTAATGCAGAAGTTTTGGGCTATGTCTTAAAATCCGTGCTAGAACATAGGCGTACAAAAACATAGGCAATTTTTGGGCGACTGTTTTTCTAAACTATGGTGATATGGGCCTGTGAGCTGCTGGCAACACTGGTGAAATTAACAAAATTCGATTTTTTGACGCGTGGGGCCGGTAATTAATTTCTCTTGCAAATTATTTTATTTAGGTGTATTTTGTTAGTACCTTCGAATCTATAAATTGGTCTGGTCCTGTGGTAGAGGTTGGCAATCATGGAGAACGATATTATAGATTCCCTGAACGATATAGGGTGAGTAATAATTGTTTTATTCAGAGATTATTTTTTCTTTGTAAATGCAAGCTCGCCATACGAAAATAGTCAACTATACAATAAATTCATATAACCTAACTCAAATTACATAGCTTTCGAACAAACAAATCTTGGCTACATTGTTAATGCATTCTAGGTTATATACATTCTGCCAATTACAAATTCTAGCGGTTGTAGGTACACCCTCGTCCGAAATCCAGCGAGTTTAACTGTAATTACGCTTTTTAAAGTATGTGCAATGCGATGTAAATGCTATCTATAACGTGCAGTTTATTATAATTAATTAAATTGAAATACAGTACCTATGAGAAAAGCCAAATTGAAAGTAATGTCTTGCAGCCAAAGTTTTATTTTTCAAAGACTTAACATAATTTTTAGAGAATAGAGCGGTGGTATCTCAGTGGGTAGAACCATGGACTGGCAAGCAAGAGCCCCAGGATTGATCCCGAGTGCGGGCATGTACCAAGGACTTTGTTTAATTTCAAAGTTATGTACATTTGCGAATTTGTAGTCGCAATACCACACGCTAACGGTGAAGGAAAACTTAGTGAGGAAACCCGCGGCTTGGTTGGCTCCACACGTTTTGACTAGTCTTTCCTGTGGGCTAGGCCGACTAAGCTGTCAGGATGGTATAGGTGTTGGGCAAGCCTACACCATCTATAAAACCATGTCCCAGGCACTACAGCGTCGGAGTGGTCCCTTCACCCATCTAGTGTGAGTGAGGATACCACTGGACGCTGTTTAAATCATCTCATTACGTAGATGCAAAAAGGCCAATCATCATCATCAACATAATTTTGAAGTAGAAGTCTAAATAAATTACTTCTACACAACACAACCACTTGTCTTTTGTACAAACAGACTTGATTTATTCATTAGACAGACTATTTCATTTGTTCAGTTAATTGTTAATGTTGCAACTTGGTATCAGTTGGCGTCAATATTTCTACTGATTTCAGCTATGAAGGGCCTCTCACAGATGAAACTGCCTTCTTGAAGGCCCTGGAGGGTGGGCCCAAGTCTCTGGAGTTCACCAAGCTTGTCCACATCCTGGCTGCGGAGATAAAGAGCATGTGCAACCTGGAGGAAACGGTCAACATTATGAATGACCCGGATGAGAGCAACACATTTTTGTTGGAGCTGAGCTCCTTTCTGAAAGAACTTGGATGTCCGTACAAGAAGCTGGTAATAGGTAAGACATTATAATGTAATAATAATATAGCCTTTAATTTTGCTCTTTACAATAATAAACTACAACATATTATTCATGATTGCTTAAATTTACAACTTTAAATTGTATTTATTTCTTTAATCTCCATTTCATCATCAACCCATTATATCCCCACCGAGGGGCACGGGTCGAGGAAGGTATAGGCCATACTTCCTTTGTACCCTTCCGAACCTTTGTACCCCATGGGCTATAGACACTTCTGAAGATGTGACCAGCCCATTGGCACTTAGAAAGAAAGAAGGAAAATCATTTACTACACCAACAAGACACATCACAGACAAAATAACCAGATAATTAATGTAATATGAGCATAACAGATATAAACAAAATCTCTAATATAAAAATGGATTGCTGAATGTGTTGGTAAGCGCAATCTCGAGAGCAGCTGAACCAAGTTCGCCAATTCTTTTAGAATATTACGAAGGATGAGGATGGTCCCTACGGAGAAAAAAAAAGAATCGACTGTTAAGAGGTACGAAGTACGCTGGGTCAGCTAGTACCTATACAATAAACGAAACAAAAAAAAAAACATAGGTTGGGCCTGTGGGATGCTGAGGGAGTGCGTCCTCACCGCTGATTTTCAGTCACTTCAATTTGCTAACTTGGTATCATCTTCATCAGGTCACATGTCGTCACGTCTGCAGTCCAAGGACGACCGAATATTGCTGCTGGACTACCTTCTCTCGGAGCTGATGGCAGCACGCATGGTCAACATTGATAAGCCGAAGGACACCGGCATGGAAATTGTTATGGTAAATAATTTCATCAAAATAATTTGATATGTAAAAATATTATATCAGACTGCTATAATATGGAATCAATGTGGTGGTAGCGGAGCGGTGTAGAACGCCGGCCTCTCAATCAGGAGTTCGTGGGTTCAAACCCCGGCATGTACCAATGACTTTGTTTTCTAAGTTATGTACATTTGTGAAATTGTAGTAGCAATACCACTCGATGATTCGACGATTCGACGACACGACTCGACCCGACGGTGAAGGAAAACATCGTAAGGAAACCCTAGTGTCTGAAGTGTTAACGTACCTCAGCGCTTGCTACGTACAATGGCCCAACTATGAGGCTAAGTGCGGAAATCTCAGGTCTAACTAACTAACTATAGTATATGGAATCAGGCGTTAATTTGCGGAAATCCATAATAGCATTAAAATGTGAAAATTACTTTGCTAAATTCCGCCAAAAATCCCACAAGCACCACTTGTGAGCCTGAGGATGCCTCGTGTTAGAGGCGTCGTCACGTCGCGTATTTTCCCCCACAAGTATTGGTGTTGGTGGTGGTGTGTTCGTGTCTTGCTTCTGCTTGCAAAAGTGGGAGGGAGGGCGGTGCATTAACTAACCGCATGGTGCTTGTGGGATTTTTGGCGGAATTTAGCAAAGTAATTTTCACATTTTAATGATAGCAGACTGCGTTAAAAATTGCAAAATTATTTGACTATACCCAGTGTCGTTCTCAAGCTGAAATCCATCAAATACATACATATGTACTTACACTCGAAAAACATAATCATACTTCTGGCGCAGTCTTGTAAAAAAGAAATCTGTGTAATTTCCTTTATTGCGTACAATCAAGTTTTGTCTATCAATCTAAAATGGGTCTTTCTAGTGATACTAGTTTTAAAATGCGTTCGTCGTCGTCGTCAGGCTATACTAGTCCACTGCTGGACATAGACCTCCCCTAAAGAGCGCCACGTTGTGCTATCATAGGGGGTAATGCCCATAATCCCCACGCTGGGCATGCGGCTTGGGGATCGCAGTTCGGTGGAATTGTACTGCAGGGGGCGCTGCTGCCCACCCACCACCGGTTTGTGTCCCTTGGTCGCCTTTTACGACACCCGCGGGAAGAATTGGGTAAAATGCCTATAAATAAATAAATAGAAAATGGTTTTTCTTCACAACACATTCAAGGACTATTGAGATAGTCGAGAACAATGCATTCTTACACAAACAATACAAAACAATGATAATATTTAAATAATTAATGTTATTCTAAGAAAAAAAAACCTCGATTTTAAACTGATACAAATAAAACCGAGCCTTTAAACGGAGATAAACTGATGGCAATTTTATCTCGGTTAACATTGAATGGGTCATTTGGAAAAAAAACCTCTCTAATCGTAATATACAAAAATCTCTTAAAACACAGTGTTTGTTACGGAACTCCTCCTAAATGTCTTCACCGATTTTTTAAATATTGTTTGTATATTTGGTAGGCTTGCGAGTAGGATGTAGGTTAATTTCTTCTTGTTCTTTTTCTTCTTCTTGTCAGCTCTGCATATTTCTCTCTATCTCTCGCGAGGTGGAAGAGCTCGCCAGCATTTGCGATTCCGGTTCACTACCGTAAGCTTGCCCGCGATTTTCCCACCATTATTAGTTGTAGGAGACAGTATCTTGGGTGTCTGAATACATGTCCCAAGTATGCAATCTTTTCTCCTTCGGAAAGTATTCCAAAGCTCGCGCTTCTTACTGACACGTCGTAGAACCTCCTCTTTGGTAATTAAGGTAGGCTATGGCATAAATCTTTTGGGGGTTAGCTAGATATAAAATGAAATAAATGACATGAATTTTACCTAATCCTATGACTTTATTTCTTTGCCACAGCAAGAGTCTCCAACGGCCAAGGATCTGAAGGACATTCTGATCGCTCTCAAGTTTAATAAGCCACCGCCGAACATCACGCTAGAGATGCTCTTCTCCAAATTGGAACTCAAACTCAAAGAGACGATACAGAAAGAAGGTTAGTTTCATAAACATGGCTAGTTTTACATTTTACTAAATATATAAATCTAGCCATGTATATGAAAAAAATGTAAAACTAGCCATTTTACTGAAGGTTTTTTGAGGAAAAGGTGTAGCCGGATTAAATTCACTGCCTCGAGGAGTGTCTTAGGGAAAGCCTGTTCTTTTTATAAGGCTGACCTTGAAAATAAAAAGAGGTTTTCTCGGTTATTTTCAAGGTCGAAACCGAAGTGGTTAAGAAAAAAAAAATAATGGAGTTGAATGGAGTCTGTGAAGGTACTTAACTAACTTGCGTGTATACGCTTGGACACATAAAAAAATTGTTGCGTACTTAATAATTTTATTAATTTATTTTCGTTGCACTTAAACTAAACTTATCTATCAATCAACTGCAGGAGGTGGAAGTAAGAATCGTAGTGTGTATTACTAGTCATACAATTCAAACTCAAATATTTTATAAATTTTAAAAACAAAATGTTTACTTAATTAATGTAAAATTATTAGTGTAAGAATTAATAAATAGAATAGAATAAATCATTTTGTTGAGAAGAAGCTAAAAACCATCTCCACATTTAAAATGTTTTCAACTTTGAAATGGCTCTTCGCGAGCCACCTTCTTAATCCTGACCTTTCTATTGTTATTTTCAAGGTCAGGGCTAGGGAGCTTAAGAAAGCGGATTATAACCAGAGTCTTCCGCCCGGCGGATTTACTTCGACCAAATGTGAGGTGTATTAGCGAAGGGGAAGACAAAAAGTCAGGATCGTGGCAAGTGGCAGTCCCTCGTCTCTGCCTACCCCTCTGGGATACAGGTGTGAGGTTATGTTATGTATGTTTATGTCTTCGGCCCGCAGGTGACAAACTGGTCGGAAAGCCCCTATACAACAAGTCCTTGACGGAGAAGCAGTGGCGTCAATTGGAAGACAACTTCGCTGATATGCTTGAGGATTACCGGCTGAGAAGAGAGACCCTGATTACGAGGCTCGAGTGCACTATTCAGAGCTTTGAGGTGAGTTACGACTGTGTAAAATGCAATGCTCAACCTTCTCTCCTGACCTTGAAAATAACAGTACAAAACGATGGTTGTTTTCAAGGTCAGGACTGAGCTGGTGAAATGTCCAGACTGAAAGGTCCATATGGAGACCACTCTACGCTCTGTCATTGTGGATTCAATCCTCAGCATTGCGGGACCAATTAGTGGGATTTAATGGCTATGCAAAAAAAAACGCTAATAAAGACAGAAACACATTATTAAAATGTGACCCTACGCGACGTGTCGACACCCGATGTGCACCGTGCAATTACCGTGCGCATGTTGTCGCGTCGGATGTTCGTAGTGTTTCTAGTCATAGAAAATAGTACAATTTGGTTCGACGCAATACCCGTCACGTTTCGTCGGGGCGCGTGGCGTTTTAATAATGTGTTTCCGCCTTAACTCTTTTTCACAAAAGTTTGGCCCAACATTTCAAAAAACTAACTGTTTTATCAGTCCTTTTAAAGCAATTACGCAATGAGATGACTTATATAGCGTACACTTCACCTTCACTCACACTAGATGGGTGAAGGGACGCCCGACGCTGTGCCTGGAACATTGTCTTTTAGATGGAGTAGGCTTATAACTTCCTGACAACTTAGTCGGTCTAGACTACAGGAAGGATCAGTCGCTACGTGCGCAGCCAACCTAGACACGGGTTTCCTCACAATGTTTTCTTTCAGCCTTCTGTTGCGTCAGTCCCTATAGCTGTCAGGTCGTCGTCGTCAGGCTATACTAGTCCACTGCTGGACATAGCCCTCCCCTAATTAGCGCCATAGCGCCGTCTTCAGCCAGCTGTCAGGTATTACAATATTATTATGTAATTAATAAGAGTGATATCACGAAATACACCCGTCTCTCTTCCGCAGTGGTCCGATCGTCTCAAGGGGAAAAAGGATCTCATCCAGGCAACATATCGTCCTAAGCGTTCCCAGATGAAGGTTAAACCAGGAGTGAAACTCAGCGACTTCTTGGCGGCTCGCACTTCGCTGCTGCAGGTATTTGCACACTTTTTGTAAGGTTTATTTAAATGTCTTATAAAGCGGCAAGCTGAAGACAGGGCGCTATGGCGCTCATTAGGAGCGGGCTATGTCCAGCAGTGGCCTAACATATAGCCTGGAGAAGAGAAGAGAAGAAGAGAGTATTATATTCTTTTATTTTATTGAAAATATTGGTTATATCTTTTTTTAAACTAAATCAGTGTTTTCAATCCTTTTAATATGTACTTTTCCCTAATATCGTTAAATCTTTGATTATTTGATACTGTCGTCACGCCTATTGCAGGCTTATAATCATGTTGTAAATTTCAGGTGGAGAAGACCTCCAGTGCAGCCGTACGAAAGAACACTCAGTCCGAAGTCAACAAGCTCATCATTGGACAGGTCGTATATCGGCTTCTTTGTCTTTTTTCTCTTCTCTCTCTTTGTCTATTTATCTATCAAAGGCCGGCACAAGGCCCTACGTGTAGGCTACCGTCATACATTACTACTTTGACGGCGGCCGGGTGCATGTGAAAAGGCACTTTAGGCGACCTCTGTGGCGTAGCGGTAGCGCGTCTGCCTAGCATGCAAGGGCTCCCGGGTTCGAATCCCGGTTGGGGACAAAATAAAAAAGCCCAGGTCTTCTATGTTTAAATAAATAAATAAATAAATAAATAAATAAATAAATAAATACTCATGGACATATTACACAGATCTCGTTAGCCCTATACTAAGTACAACTAAATGACTTGTGTTATAGGTGCTAACTCAACGATAGATTTAATACAATAAATACATAGATAACATCCAAGACCCGAGACAAATTAGAAAAGTTCGTTTCCTAGTTTTACCCGGCCGGGGATCGAACCCGAGACCTTCGGTTTTACAGCAGCGTGCCAAACCGCTGCGCCACCGAGGCCGCCGTTAAATGTTTGTGATGTCGTTGTTTCTGGTTCCCACGACACAGGGTATCCCAGTGTGGGGCCAGAAGCAATGTATGTGCCAGTATGTTAATGTTATGTCACTTCGTCACTCAGGTGCCAGACAGGGGCGGGCGACCGAACGAGCAGCAACCACCGCCGCCGGAAATGCCTTCTTGGCAGCAGCGAGTTCCCGTGAGTAACTTTACTTTGTTTGCGTAAAATGCTACGGTAACGACTTATTCATTCACTCATTAATAAATGAATTCATTAATTTTCTCCTGAATTTATTCATTCACTCACTTCTTCATTCCATTCATTCCTTCGTGCATTCATTCACTCATTCATTCTATTCATTTTGTTTTATCTGCTCTCATTGTAACACTCAAAAATTTCTAGGCTGGCTGGAAGAAATTTCTTTTGAAATAAGTCCGCCGTTGCACGTAATTTTTATCACAAACCTGTTAAATACCTATTTAGAGGCTAAAAATTTCACCCATGCCGGGATTCGAACCCGCAACCTCTGGCTATCCGTGCCAGCGCTCTACCAATTGAGCCAATAGGCGACTCACCGGCATCAGTGAAATTTCGAACCTCTTTACACTATTCTCTGTATTACGTACAGGCAGCGACATCTGGCTTAAGCAAATTGCATCACTTACAGCCCTGGCTACCTACTTTGCAGTTAGGTTTTACATCGGAATGATGTCACTGTACCCACATGATTATACTATTTTAATTTTTAATGCACTAACCTGTGGTAAGGACAAATTTAAAAACCTATTTAGAGGCTAAAAATTACACCCATGCATTCACTAAATAGGTTTTTAAATTGGTAGTCTCCGGAAGAACTAATCCGATATCCTCTCTCTCTCTCTCTCTCTCTCTCTCTCTCTCTCTCTCTCTCTCTCTGAGAGAAGGCTTGTGCCCCACAGTGCGGCGTTTATAGGCTACATAAAAATAAATGATTCAAGATTTTTTTCTTGAAAAGGATTTTTTCGCAGTCCCTTATGAATGAGAAAAAAACCATCATATTAAAAATTATTTATTCCAGGGCGGTGGAGGCGGCCGAGGGGGGGGCGGTCGCGGAGGCGGCGGCGGCTTCGCGAGGGGCGGCGGGGCCGGTGGGGGCGCTGGTGGCAGAGGCGGCGGGGGCGGTGGAGGAGGCGGAGGCCCTGGTGGCAGGGGCGGTGGGGGCGGCAGGGGCGGCGGGGGTCGAGTACAAGGCGGCTACAGCCAAGGCGCCGGCGGCGATCGGTCGGTTCTCTTGAGTCATACATAGTTAACTAAACAATTATATCCTATTACCTAAGTTTCTCCCAGATAGGCCCGTTATTATTGACTGATAATAACGGATAAATTACTGCGATAATCGTTTATACCCAACGGCGGAGCTCAAAAGAAGGGTTATTTGGCTCGTATGTAGATATATATTAAAAAAAGCAGGGTTAAAAGAGCACTACCGTTCTAACATCACATAGTTCATAGGTTTATGTATGTACATACGTTATATGTAAGTGTATTATCGTATTACTACTTATTTATATAGTTATAAATATTTCTCCCTTCCTCCCGCTATCTTAATTTAAACACCCGATGCTAGTCGCCGATGCTAGGTTGGCTGGAAGAGATCTCTGTTAGAGATATGTTCGCCTTTGGAACAAATTTTATGCAATTATCTTTAGTCAGAAGGTTGCGTGTTCAAATCACGTCGGGGTCACCAGTTTAATGACTCGGATTACGGTTCTGCGAATAAAAGGCTGAGACTGGGTGCACGTATGTTTACTGATGAAGTCAAACGGCAACTAACTGAAATACAACGCCGGGGCGCCACTCTACAGTGTGTCCCTATATATCTTTCGAATTTACTGTTTGCAATAAAGAATATATATATATGTATATATATATATATATATATATATATATATAGATAGAGAATACTTTATTGCACAACCAGAAAAAGAGTGCAACATATATTGTGTTATGTATATCCTAATCTATTTTCCCTCATAACTCCTTAACCAATGGTCAGATTTTGACAGATGAGATCTCGATAGGTTCTAACGAAAAAAATTGAAAACAATAAAAAAATTTAAAGAAACTGTAATAAGAAAATTGCCGCTAAGCGGGACCCGAAATTCATATCAAATAAATTTATTTCAACGTAAAAAAATTACATTTTGTTTGCTGAATGTCAATGTACAATACAAAATGTAAGCCGCTGCCTTCGGGCCGTGTTGTAGTGGAGTACTGGTTTTAATTCCAGACATCATTGGCATTTGAATAATCCTTTATGTTATAGTAGCCCTTTTGGCACAAAGTGTACTTAACACATTTTTTGAATTAATTACCTTAAAAACCTATTTAGAGGCTAAAAATTTCACCCATGCCGGGATTCGAACCCGCAACCTCTGGCTATCCGTGCCAGCGCTCTACCAATTGACCCAATGGGCGACTCACCGGCATCAGTGAAATTTCGAACCTCTTTACACTATTCTCTGTATTACGTACAGGCAGCGACATCTGGCTTAAGTAAATTTGTCCTTAGCACGGGTTAGTGCATTAAAAATAAAAATAGTTTAGTATATTACCTTATTTACTTATATTTTTATTCATATTTAACTAAGCATGCAATGTTTAAATTATCTTTGGGAAATAAAGTTTATCATTATTTTTTTAGTTATTGTTTTTATTACTAACCAAGCAAGGAATGTTTAACTTCTATTTAGGATTTTTTTTTTCGTGACATCGATGTGACAGAAATAACCGACCAAAATTTATTTTTGTTATCCCACAGAACATAAAAAAAGGGTAGAAGTAGTGACATGACCCATTAGTATGAAAACCGGTGTGACCAAACTCACACTTAAAAATCAAACGCACACTATGAATGCCAAACTGCCATTGGTAAATAAAGACAACTCCAAAAAGGTCTATATCATAAAAGTTCCAGTTAAATATGAACCTTTTAGTTATGTAAATAAGGATCAAAATCAATGGACAACTATGAAATTAAGTTTGACAGTAACTCTTTCTGTTGTCGTACCGCTACTTTACACTAGATGAAACTACCACCGCGTCTGATCTTCGAGAAGTTTTATGTGATAGGCTATAAAGTCGAAAATTAAAAAACAAGTCTCCGATATGTTGCTACGCAGCCGGATTGGTTTCCTTGTTTATGTCATTACCATTTTAATTTAAAAATACAATGAAATACTACTCACCGATGCACTGTTTCGGTATGATTGGTAAACTTTAGTCCCCAACTCTCATTTTTACATTCTAACACAGCACAAGAAGGCATTTAGTAGAGTTTTTATGATTGTTTTCTTTACTAAAAACAAACTATAACTGAGGCAAGAAGAACTGTCAGACTACGCATAGGCAATACATTGCTAATGCGAGGCACGCGGGCACCGCCCACTTACGACTTCTACTCTTTTTTATGTTCTGTGAGTTATCCTATTTAAAAACTGCTTGAATAATGCTTGCCTAATACCTAACCGTCTTCCCAACTTAAGGCGCCAGAGGGTGCTAACTAACGCCACCATTGGAATAAAAATCATAACTTGTTTAATATACGTTTTTAAAGAAAAAGTGAACTTCAAGAATATTAACCACTACGACAACAGCTATTTTTAGAACCTCCAGTCTAGAACCTGAGATAAGCAACGATATCAACCCTTGTATGCCCCTACTGCTGGGGCACGGGTCTCTTCCTGCATCACAGGAAGGTTAGGATCAACAACCTAAGTCTTTAATCGATTTCCTCCAAAAACGATTTTAAATGTTTACTTTTTGAAGAAAAAAAACGGAGTATTATAAAGTAAGTTATGATTTTTATCCCATTGGGGTGCTAACTAGCACGTTCATAAGTAACGTTCTGTCACGCTCTTTTCTGGGAAATTCGAAGAGACGACCTTTCAGTTTAGTTACCCTAATTTTCATCCTCTAGTGCCATCTACCGAAATTAGAATTTGGAGCAGCGCCATCTGCAGTACAATTCCACCAAACTGCGAACCCCAAACTCGATGCCCAGCGTAGGTATTATGGGTATTACCCCCTATGATAGCACAACGTGGCGCTCTTTAGGGGAGGGCTATGTCCAGCAGTGGACTAGTATAGCCTGACGACGACGACAAGCTATTGTGTTGTGTGTATGTTATTATTATAATGATTTCCCACGTCACCACGTGGCTCTTCCCCCACGCCTTCGTTTGAAAAACGCGTCTTGATTATCCGTATCCGTACCGTATCGGAGCGCCGATGTTACGTCATCGTACCTGGGGGGTGAATCTCTAAAATGTCTCAAAACCGATGGGCCTGACGAAAGATTTTTTAACTCTCCACTAATGTGAGGACACATTATTGACCAAAAAAGCTATATTTCATTTTTTTTATGCACTAACCCGTGCTAAGGACAATTTAAAAACCTATTAAGAGGCTAAAAATTCCACCCATGCCGGGATTCGAACCCGCGACCTCTGGCTATCCGTGCCAGCGCTCTTTCCAACTGAGCTTATGGGCGACTCACCGGCATCAATGAAATTTCGAACCTCTTTACAATGTATATCATACAGAAAATATTTAAAAATATATATATATATAAAAATAATAATTATATAATCTTGTGAGTACAGCGATATCATTCGGATGTAAAACCTAACTGCAAAGTTTAATATTACATTTACAATTTTCCGACGTTTCGGCACTTTTGCAAGTACCGTGGTCTCGGAAGACTTAGATAGATAGATAGATAAATCATTTATTTTTGCTTAAACTTAGGTGACAGGTGTCTTTTTGAAAGCATTACCTGTTAGTTTACTACCCTCGGCAAATATTACAAAAGTAAATTATGATGTTACGTTCCAAAATAGGCAAACCAATTATAGTCTGTTAGCCTTTAGAATATACCTCGGCTACTATCGGATAGAATCGGATATATTCGTGTAATAGAAATATCGGAACTAATATGACACTTAATTTCGAAATCAGAACTTGATCATTAGTACGAAAACCGGCGAAAATTGGCGAAAACCGAAGCCCGAGGTATATTCTAAAAGCTAACAGACTATATTTTTTAGTAAAGTGTAAAGTCAACAAAATTGATTATTAGTAATTGAAATAAAACTTTAATCTATAAACCAATTATTTAACATGAACTTTTTATAAAATGTACAATTAAACGAGTAAATATCCGTGCAAATACAGTTTTTAATAAACTAATGTTTAACGAAGGTTAAAGCCATTTTTCTGAAATTATTTTAATTCTGTGGGAAAACAGCTCGCAGTGTCATGGCGTCGAATCTGACGCCACGCAACATCGTGAATACTATTACAGTAGTCACAACAAAGCACGGGTGGAGTCTACCAATATTAAGTGTGACGTCACGCGGTGTGATGGATGTTTCAGTCAAAATGGCTGAAAGCAGTATTATATAATCTTTTATTCTATCGAAAATATTGGTGATCTCATTTTAAATCATTGATTATTTGATACTGTCGTCACCCCTATTACTGAACTAATTACCGTACTAATATCACTTCTTTGAACAACGAGACTGCCCCCCAGGTGCACAGATATTGTAACCGCGTATTGATACTAAATCACTGCCTTAGGCGAGCCACGCATCCGATCGGCACGAGAAAGCTGAGCGGTGTGACAGACAAGTATGTGAAACGTCCAGCTCAAGTGTGCAAATTGGACATTTTAATCTACGATTGGTAATGCCGCATTTTAATCCTCATCCCATTCCGTCCCTTACGGTATTTCAGTCCTATATTTAAAAAAAGTTACTTTTTGCTAGTCAATTTGCTAGTCTACAAAGCAATAGCAAAGACAGTGCAGACAGAAACAGACAGACAGATTAGATAGAATCAAACAATGGTTTCTTATCCCTTTGCAAATTTAATACTTTTACCGTGATGCCATTACAGTAGCCTACGCGCTAGTTCGCCACAAATAAAGTAAAGGTTGACCTGTCGCTTGTTGCAGTCCCCAATCTACTCCTTCGGCCTACAATAACCAGGGGCCAGCGCCTCAGCGCAACTACCAGACTTACGAGGTGCCGCCGGGCGGGTATAACCAAGGTGGTTATAATCAAGGAGGCCATAACCAGGGCGGTTATAACCAAGGCGGCCATAATCAGGGCGGCTATGCGCAGAGTCATAGAGGTGAGTGTCGTGTTGCGAGGTTCATTAGCGCTTTATTTTTGTAGCCTAATGCCGAAATAATAATCAAGCAGGCCCAATCCAAGGCGGCTCCGGTCAGAATCATGGAAGTAAGTGTTGTGTTGGGGACGGTCTTTGGCGCTTTACTCTTATAACCAAATGACGCAGTGCGGTCATAATCAAGGAGGCCATAACCAACGCGGATATAATAAAGGCGGCCATTATCACGGCGGTTTTGCGCACGAAGGTAAGTGTTGTGTAGGCGAGGTTCATTGGCTCTTTACTTATATAGCCAGATGCCGCCGGGCGGTTGTAATCAAGGGATATACAGGGCGGCTACGGCCAAAATCAAGGAAGTAAGCGTTGTGTTAGTGAGGTTCATTGGCGCTTTACTCTTAAGTATAACCAAATGACGCCGAATCAAGGAGGCCGTGACCAGGACTGTTATAGCCAAGGCGGCTATAACCGGTGCAGCTATGCGCACAGTCATGGAGGTAAGTGTTGTTTAGGCGAGTTTCATTGGCTCTTTTTACCCGACTGCGGCGAAGCCCAAAAGGAGGGTAATGTGTTTAGTTCGTATGTATGTATGTATGTATGTATGTATGTAAGTATGTCCGATTCTATGTTCCCTCATAACTCCTTAACCAATGGTCAGATTTTGTTAAACAAGGTGTCATTCGATTCGGCATCCTTGCGCGGGTGTCATAGGCTATATAAAATCATAATTATGCGATCAGAACCGTGACGAAAAATAAAATTCGTTAAGAAGCTTCGTTAAAGTACAGCTAGGAGCCACTAGATGGCGCTGTTATATTTAGTTTATTGAATTCGAATACTAATTTTATTGAACTACCCCTAACAGGTGTGAAATATTTAAAACAGAATTTTGCGGATGACCTAGGTTACATAAAATCAGCATTAATAGAGAACCAACGGAACAAAAAATAACATTTACTTCTAAGTAATTAAAGTACCACCTTTAGCTACTAGATGGCGCTGCTATATTTTATTTATTCTAATACATGTGTATACATAATTTCGGGTTTGGTCTACATGTAAACAAACCATTTATAGAATCGGTACAAATACGGAAAGAAATAATTCCTATTAAGTGGTTTGATCCTACTAGATCATTCATTTAATTAAAAAATATAATTTAGTTTAACTACGCCTAACACGTGTAAAGTATTTAAAAGAGAATTTTGCGGGTGTCGCAGATTACATAAAATCAGCATTAATAGAGAACAAACGCAACACAAATCATATTCACTTCTAAGTAATTAAAGTACTGTAGCAGTACTGTAAAGTATTAGTTCCTCTACCCAACCACAGATGGCGCTGTTTGTGTTCTAAATTGCGGTATGGTTTTGTCCGAATGCCCTAGATAATATTATTAAACAAACACCATTTTTATGATTAATAAGAAATTGGTTAGTAAGTATTTGACCGCTTGCGAATCACTTCGACCAATACTGACTGTCCACCAATATTGGGACTACTGGTGACGTAGGTAATATTCCGCGCTGTGGTACGAGACTCTTACTACGTACGTAGTATTGTACTACTCGTACTACGAGTAGTACAGTTACTGTAATCCTTAGTTTCATATTGCTTCAATAAATAGATCCCTAAGTACGTGCTGTCGTGCTGAAACAACGTTTCTCTTCTTGTCTGCTGAAACCCTGTCCTACAGTACCACTTTTAGCCACTAGATGGCGCTGGCATGTATTTATTCTATTACATGTATAAATTTACATAATATAAGCTTTGCTCTACATGTAAACAAACCGTTTATAGAAACGGTATAAGTGCTGAAAGAAATAATGCCTATAAAGTGTTTATTTCTTTCTACACCATTCGTTTATCTCATTAATTTAAGAAATATCAACCTCATAGGGGGTCAAAATAATTAATTTCTTAACTCTGATATTAATTTCCTACTGACACTTAGACCAAAACTAACTAAACAAAATATATAAAGTGTAGCATGTAACTCCTTTTCCCCTGTGCGGTCATAGTCAGACAAGCTGGGTTCAAAGAAGAAACAATAAATGATAAAAAAAAATATTTGATCGCTCTCACTGGTAACCGAAGACGGATCCTCCGTGACCTCGTATCGTAGGACTCATGAAATTAAAAAAAATTCTAGGTCTATTCATCTTAACGAATTTTATCTCGTTTCCTCCGAAAATAAGATTATTATTTTGTGTTAGGTTTCCTGTTCACTTGTGAGACCAAAGATTGCTTATCTATACCTACCTAAATATTCAGTAAAATTTTTCAATGCTTTAGGGGGCCACCTCAAGATGAATTTGTTATAGTTTCATTTTAATTCCGGTAATATTTTGGCATTCAGAAAACCAAGATTTTGTATGTCTCCACGCCCATGCCACAACTCTAAGTAACTACGCCAGGCCGAAGGCCGAGCCCCATCATGCGGGTGCGAGGAAACTTGCCGCGACGAGGTTGAAGGCCGAGCTCAGCTCAATACAGGTCGCGGCACGGCCGAAGGCTGTGAAGCGGGCTAGAGGAATACTCCCACGGCGATTCTAAATGCTGAGTTCTATTTACGCTGATGCCAAATGGAGAGAATAGTCTCGAAATAGTCGGCCGAAAGCCGCGACTGTTACTTAAAGTTGCTGTTAGGAGGAAACCTGTCGCGCCTTTGTACAGGCCGCGGCTGAAGGCTCAGACCATTTATGTTCCCATTTACAAGTCCTTATTCTAAGTAATTAGCGAGACCGAAGACTGGGCCCAGCAATGCAAGCACGAAGAATTCTACTCTGGAGATGTTGAAAGCTGAGCGCCGTTCACGTCGAGGACATAATTCGTGACTATTCCAGTCCCCACCTACAATCGTTAACATTAAATAACTAGGTGCAGTGGAGCGTTTTTAGGCTACATAAAAAACAGACAATTTATGTAAGGATAATAAAGAAAAAAATCTGTCGTTTCCTTTGCAAATATTCTAGATCGTTTAACACCATTAGACCATATTCATTATACTAGCTAAAAAATATCGTACGACATAAATTTTTAATGCAGGCAGGTGGTACCTATGACTATATTAAACAAATATATCAGTAAAAATATTTATGATTTGCCGCGACATGTCCATTGTCGAACAAAAGAAAATAAAGCAATAAACTAAAATTCATTTAGGAAATAAAATAATATAACGATTTAAAGCATGTAAGCAGAACAGATGGACCTTTAAATTTTATCGTTTTACTGAGTCACTAAAAGGTCAAAAACAAAAAAAATATTTAAAAAAATAAAAGAACCCGACTGCAGTGATAAATCAACTGAAAGGGAAAAATTAAGATAATTTTATTTTCAAATGCTAATGTCGAATCAGAAGAGTTCATGCTGCTTTACTTGAGGGACCAAATAATATAACTTTATAAGCATTATTTGCTCAAACTGTTGCATTTATTATTTTATATAAAATGATGCAGTCGGGACCCATTAGAGGACTTTAAACAAACAGTAATGGGTCCCGACTGCATCATTTTATATAAAATAATAAATGCAACAGTTTGAGCAAATAATGCTTATAAAGTTATATTATTTGGTCCCTCAAGTAAAGCAGCATGAACTCTTCTGATTCGACATTAGCATTTGAAAATAAAATTATCTTATTTTTTCCCTTTCAGTTGATTTATCACTGCAGTCGGGTTCTTTTATTTTTTTAAATATTTTTTTTCTACTTATATAGTGAGATGCCGCCGGGTGGTTGTAATGAAGGTGGCCATATACCTACAGGGTGGCTTCGGCCAGAATCAAGCGTTGCATTGGTGATATTCATTGGCGCTTTACTCTTACAACCAAATGACGCCGAATCAAAGAGGCCATAACCAAGGCGGCGATTTGAATCAATAATGTGTAGTGCTTACGAAAGTTTTGTCTTTTCAGGTGGCTACAGTCAGCAAAGCGGTTACGGCCAGAGTCAGGGCGGTTACCAAGGCGGCTATAACCAAGGCCAGGGAAACGGTGGCGGCGGTTATAACAAGGGATACGACAGCAGCGGATCTTATAATCAGGGATACAATCAAGGTTTGTTCTCTATACGGAAGAGCGGGTGATTGTGCTATACTATATACTTTTCTTTTTTTTATGTAGCTTATAAACTTCCCACTGCAAGGCATAGGGCTTCTCTACGAAAGAGAGAGTATGGGCTCAATTACGACGCGTGCCCACCGCGGATTGGCAATGGCAAGCGCCTCATACACTCAGGTTCCCTCATGATGTTTTCCTTCAAGTTTAGTGAGGTTTCTGAGTTTTGTATATTTGTGAACTTATCCGTAACTAATACGTTGTTGTTTCTCTATGGTGAAAAATAAACCTTACCTACCATTATTCTTTTACCCAACAGGGGGCGGCGGCGGTGGCGGTTACCAACAGAGCGGCTACCGCGGCGGGGGCGGTGGGGGCGGCTACCAGAACGAACACGACGACCGCGACAGGCGGGGCGGTGGCCGCAGTAACTACAACCGGGGCGGTAGACGATAGCCGCCCCTCGTGCGGTAGACGGGCTCTCCAGTGCGGCAGTTGTAACGACATTTTTGCATTTGTTCGCTTATGGCCAAATTAGCAAACCGTCCACTAAAATTTTCTGTAGGAGATGAGCAATCGGTCCCTTTCTCATATAGTCAACTTCGCAATCGGGCCGCTTCTTAAACCATCCACTTCTCAATAGGTCCACTTCTCAAAAGGTCTGCGTATCGATCGGTCCACTTCTCAAACGGCCCCCTATTCCTTGTATGTCCGGCAAACTACACCCGAGAGTAATGAATTCGGAACAGTATTTTAATATTAAATTATGTTTCAAACTAAACAAAAAAAACAGTGTATGTAAAACAAAAATATTTTATTTACTTCAAACAAATCAGTATTTTCTTAAAGAATACAACAAATTATACTTAATGGCGTTTCTTAATTTTCCTCAGAAAGTTTATTGGAGTTACTTCATTTCGTAACAGCATCTTCAAATACTTTTTGTATATCCTATCAAAATCAACATCACACTTCCTTCTTTTTCTCAATAACTGATTGACATTTTTCGCATACAATTTTGTCATTGTCTAATAACATATCATTTCCTTGTTGATTTTTTTCAAAAATAAATTTCATTTTGATCAAGGAGAAAATATCACATTACCAACTTTGTTATGTTAATGACGGACTGCGGAACTTGACAAGTGTCATATATACTCATAATCAGTTAAACTGCAAGTAGGTAAACATATAATCTAAAGTGGCCAGTATCTATAGTAAAATGACGAAAGAGGTAATGATGTTCAACTTAAAAGAAAATGTTACCATCTTTATTTTTGACCGAACGCTAAGAGGACCGATTACGAGGATGACTAGTTGCTAAGTTGACCGATCAAGAAGTTGACTGATTGCGAAGTTTACCGATTACGAAGTCGTGGAAAATAGTGGACGGTTTGCTAAGTTGGCCATAAGCGAATAAATGCATTTTTGACGTATGATTGGCAAAGTTTCATGGCGATTCGGTGTGTCGTTTGTAAAGAAAAACCAAACTACGTTTGTGTGACAATTGCTCATTGAAAAGAAAATGAATGAGAAGATGGTAAATTAATCTATGTCGCGGACATAACCTAGAAGATGATCAACGGGTCGTAGCGTATGGCACAATAAGAAACTGCCAACCTTGACAAGAGTCCATAGATACGTCAAATTTGCCATACTAGTACTCGTTTATAGTATTAACAGACGATCGAACTTAGTAAGAGTCAGCTGGTTTGGGCGTACCATCGGACCGAGCGAACACGAAATAGTACTAATTATGTTTGCTGTGTGGTGTCGGCCTAGAGAATAGCACCAACCCAAATTCTTTCCGCGGGTGACGTAAAAGGCGACTAAGGGACATAAGCTGTGGGGTGGGCAGCAGCGCCCCCTGCAGTACAATTCCGCCGAAGTGCGATCCCCAACCCGCGTGTCCAGCGTGGGTATTATGGGCATTACCCCCCAATGATGGCACAACCTTGCGCTATGGCGCTCATTAGGGAAGGGCTATGTCCAGCAGTTGACTAATATATCTTGAAGATGTTCCGCAGACAACTCTCCAGACGAATGGATGTGGTATGGAGCGTACCGAATCCGCTGTCCGATCCGTACGAAGTTCAATCGTCTGTTAATACTATTGTAGTATTTATCTTCCTAATAATAACAGTGCAACTATGATTACTGCTACATTATAGTATACAATATACTTTAATTTTTCGTGGAAGTTGAATGTATTTATTTTATGAACAGTCTGTCTTAGTTTTTTATTGTTGTCGTGTATTTGTGTGTAAAACAAAATGCAATAAGCAATTTCTTTAGTACAAAACATGTCGCGCTATTTCCCTCGAGAGGGAAAAAGCATGATTGGTACGTGCCTTTATAGTCGTTGCTCTGGTTTTTACTTCTACGGGTACCAGTTGCTAACTAGTGTGTTATTTAGTAAACCCAAACACAGTCTTACAGTTGGTTAGCTTTTAGAATATACCTCGGCTACTATCGGATATATTCGTGTAATAGAAATATCGGAACTAATATGACACTTAATTAAATAAACTTAATTGCAATCGGGTTCTACAGTAGGCTTCGGTTTTCACCGAAAGGACACGAGTGTAATACTACTTCCTGCTCTGTACAAAAACTTTTCTTCACTATTTTGAAAGTTAAGTAAAGTTATAAAGCCGCATTTTCACGGTCTTAGTACGCTCGGACCGAGTGCGCCATCCGAGTAAACTAATGCTTCTGATTGGACGGTTTTTCGTGACAACACCACAATAGCGGACCGAGCGCTCTAAGACCGTGAAAACCTGGCTTAAATTACAATACAAAATAAACCTTACCTAATTGCAATATAATCGGGTATATCCGAGGTCTAATCTAAAAGCTAACATACTGTGGTTTGCCTTAGTAAAACATGCAAATATCGTTTAAGATTATGCAATAAACCAGTTAGTCTAACAAGAGAGTACGATGTTTCATTAGTTCTATATATTATATAATGTGTAACAAAAATGCTATTTGTTTAGAGTATGCGCAATAAAAGGTTTTTGCTACAATATGCTTGGTTTTTATTGTTTAACTTAGAGAATACCCTAGACTACCGGTAGCTCAGTGGGTAGAACAATGGACTCGGAGGCGCGAGACCCAGGTTCGATTGCCAGTGGGACCTGTACCGAGTTATGTATTTGTGACATTACACCACAGAACATAAGTCTTATGTTCTGTGCATTACACAGTGACATTCGAGTGTAGACTCTAATGTCATGGTGTAAGATCGTTTTGACAGCACCGCTCTACTTATGGTGTCTTTAGTTTGGTCCTTGCTGTTCGAAGTATTTATTTTCTGCATTTCTTCGGCAGGAGGTCGTTGACCTCAAATTAAGTAAGGTTTTTTGAGGCTGTTATGCTCGCGCTTCACTTGACTATTCAAATTTGTTCATGATTTATTATACATTGCAAAAGCTAAAGATCCGTCAGAAAATCTAGTTAATATTTGCCAAACACAAATACGAGCGGCCAACTCAGGCGCCCATGCGACCATTACGTCTAGCATGGTCGCACAATCTTAACATTTTAAAAGTTTATAATAAAATTTGTAGTTTATATTATAATAAAACTCCGATTTGAGTGCCTCTGTGTAAAGGTGAATAATAAATAATAATACATACATACGCCCATAACCTCACGCCTGTATCCCAGAGGGGTAGGCAGAGACCAGGGACTGCCACGATCCTGACAGATCACCTTCGCTTCATCAACGTTCATAAGTCGTTGCATGCACGCACACCGGTTACGGGTACTTTTTACATTCCCATTTGCCAAATAATAAATAAATTTATTTATGGACATATTACACAGATCGCGTTAGCCCTATACTAAGTACCTACAACTAAAAGACTTACGTTACAGGTGCTAACTCGACGATAGACTTAAAATAAATACATAGATAACATCCAAGACCCGAGACTAGAAAATTTCTTAGTTGACCCGGCCGGGGATCGAACCCGACACCTTCGGTTTTAAAGTCAGCGTGCCAAACCGCCAGCAAAGATATTAGGCTGCTAACGTACCTACCTATGCACAATAAAAGTATGCACAGTTGGCACGGATAGCCAGAGGTCGCGGGTTCGAATCCCGGCATAGGTGAAATTTTTAGCCCTTGCTTTCTTTTCCGTATTTTCCTTTTCTGTCAAATTTTGTATGTCTATGTGGCGTTAAATAAATGTTTTTCTTTCTCTCTCTCTCTCTCTCTTTCTTTTTTTTCTTTCTTTCTTTCTTTCTTTCTTTCTTTCTTTCTTTCTTTCTTTCTTTCTTTCTTTCTTTCTTTCTTTCTTTCTTTCTTTCTTTCTTTCTAAATAGGTTTTTAAAACAATAAAAGTGTTCGCTACAAGAAAATACCCACGCGTTTTTCTTTTATTTTCAAATGTTTTTTGTTTAAAAGTTAAAACAAATCCAGCTTTGAACGTTCAACATTTATTACGATTCCATATATATAAACAAAAGTTCACAAAAATAGACTTACAATATCAGGACTCGTACAAAATTACTATGGGTAACAATAACTTTATTATAAGTACCAATGCATGATGAACACACACAACAAAAATATGAGTTGGACATTAACTACTTAAGTTAATTCATTTATTCATCTATCACATAAAGGCCTGCGCAGACGAGGGACTGTCCCCCGGGTACTTTTTTGTCCGTCGATATAGACCTCTTATAAATTGTATCGTATAACGCACACGCAGGACTAAAGTACCCCGTACACAAAGTCCCTCAAGTTACCGCGGACTTGAGCGGACACCAAGAGGCCGGACTGGTCAAAAGTTCGGTGTTCTCTTTAAAAACGCCTTCTCTTTTTCAACTTCATGTAAATTACAACACAATGTAATCTCAGGATATTTGCTTCCATAGCGTAAGCTTCACTCAATTTCCGGGGAACAAATGACCGCACTCCGTAGGTTTTGAGTCCGCGACAAGTACTCTGAGGACTTCAATTTCAACCCTTGTAAGTCCCCACTGCAGGGGCACGGGTCTCTTCCTGCATCGCAGGCAGGTTAGGCCATACTCCACCACGGGGGCCGAGTTCGGGTTGGTGGAGGGTTGTAAGACAGTGGCGGGTCTTACTGTCAGAAGATATCAAGCCGCCCTGAGGCCTCTGACATGGCTTAACGACTGCCATTACATGACAGCCGGCACCAACGGCTTAGCGTGCCTTGAGAAGCACGGAAGCGCTCGGAAAAATGCCACTAGCGGTAGTCACAGGACGGTCACCCATCCTGAACCTTACCGCGCCTGTTGTTGCTTAACTCTAAGTGATTGATTCCAATCACTCGGTTCGACTAGGCCACGAGCGCTCGTGGCCTAGTCGCACTCGGAGGACATTTTTTACGATGATCCCTCGGGGACAAAAGTCCCTCGTCTGCGCAGGCCTTAAGTAATCTACCAGTTACGTGATAAATTAATGTAAGAACTATTATTTATTGACATTTGCGGACATTACAGAGTATCATATAATGTTTTTTAAATAAATTATCTAGAGTCAATGAATCGTTGGTCTTAAGTATGGATAACATGTTTAACTACCAAAATAGAGGTACCTACTTAGTGGGTCCCATAGAGTATCTTTGGGTCCGTAGGCCGACTGGAAGCTTTGATTTGTATAAAAGGCCTCACTTTGGGTGCATTTGTAATGTTTGTAATCTCCTTTTCTGGTTACCATAGCACAGGGTATCCCAGTTTGGGGGCCGGCGCGGCGCATTGTTTAGGTATTAAACTTTATACGTCTGTGTGGAAAAACGAAATATCTACTGGACTTTCTCGTGTAGGTAATAGGCGTGAAGACAGTATCAAATAATCAAAGGTTTAACGATATTACGGGAACGTACATATTAAACACTGAATTAGTTTTATAAAAAAAGGGATTAGGTACCAATATTTTCAATAAAATCTACAAAAAATGAATCTCTGAATGTGTTGGTACTTAAGCGCAAATCTCGAGATCAGCAATTCTTTTTTTAGAATATTCCTTGAAGTACGAGGATGGTTCTTACGGGGAAAATGAAAAAAAAAAAATTAAAGAATCGCCTGTTAGGCGGTATGAAGTTCGCTGGGTCAGCTAGTACCTACATTCTGCCATTTTGACTAAAACACCCATAATACCGCGTGATCCCGTAAAGTTCACCCGTGCTTTGTTGTGACTAGTGACTACGATGTGGCGTGACGTCAGTTTCGACGCCATGACAATGCGAGCTGTTTTCCCACATTAAAAACAATTATAGGCCTTAGGCCTTGAGTTTAACCTTCGGTAAACTTTAGTTTATTACTGGAATATAGGTTTCTTTTTACAAATAATGTGTCACCATATTATAGACGGTTTTAAAAATCTTTCGTCATGCCATTAATCAGGCATCCGATACCTATTCAAAGAAATGCGGTATACACTATGTGTGATATATACATATTACGCCCCATATCTACATATACCTACGGCAGAGCTAAGTAAACATCCCGCTTTCGCACACAGATGTATACGTGAAAAATTACATAAGTAACAAAGGCGTAAGAAAAGTGATTTTACTGTGAAGTTATAAATAAACAGTCCATAATGCATTCGGTTAGGCGTTTTGTAATTGTGAATATTAAAAAGGCAAGCCCAGTAAAAATATACCATCCAATTGCTTAACCTATACTAACACCAATATACACACACTTTAACGTTGAACAATTAAAATAAGTGCACTACATATGTATGTGATCTATGTTCTATACGCCTTTGTTTAACAGTGCCTATATTCTGCTAATGTATTGTAGTACAGTGACCATTGCATGAACATGGCGAATTAATTTAAAAACCTATTTAGAGGCTAAAAATTTCACCCATGCCGGGATTCGAACCCGCAACCTCTGGCTATCCGTACCAGCGCTCTGCCAATTGAGCCAATGGGCGACTCACGGCATCAGTGAAATTTCGAACCTCTTTACAATATTCTCTGTATTACGTACAGGCAGCGACATCTGACTTAAGCAAATTGCATTACTTACAGCCCCGACTACCTACTTTGCAGTTAGGTTTAACATCGGAACGATATCACTGTACCCACATGATTACACTATTTTTATTTTTAATGCACTAACCCGTGCTAAGGAACAAATTTAAAAACCTATTTAGAGGCTAAAAATTTCACCCATGCCGGGATTCGAACCCGCAACCTCTGGCTATCCGTACCAGCGCTCTGCCAATTGAGCCAATGGGCGACTCACGGCATCAGTGAAATTTCGAACCTCTTTACAATATTCTCTGTATTACGTACAGGCAGCGACATCTGACTTAAGCAAATTGCATTACTTACAGCCCCGACTACCTACTTTGCAGTTAGGTTTAACATCGGAACGATATCTGATATGTTAAACCTAACTGCAAAGTAGGTAGTCGGGGCTGTAAGTAATGCAATTTGCTTAAGTCAGATGTCGCTGCCTGTACGTAATACAGAGAATATTGTAAAGAGGTTCGAAATTTCACTGATGCCGTGAGTCGCCCATTGGCTCAATTGGCAGAGCGCTGGTACGGATAGCCAGAGGTTGCGGGTTCGAATCCCGGCATGGGTGAAATTTTTAGCCTCTAAATAGGTTTTTAAATTTGTTCCTTAGCACGGGTTAGTGCATTAAAAATAAAAATAGTGTAATCATGTGGGTACAGTGATATCGTTCCGATGTTAAACCTAACTGCAAAGTAGGTAGTCGGGGCTGTAAGTAATGCAATTTGCTTAAGTCAGATGTCGCTGCCTGTACGTAATACAGAGAATATTGTAAAGAGGTTCGAAATTTCACTGATGCCGTGAGTCGCCCATTGGCTCAATTGGCAGAGCGCTGGTACGGATAGCCAGAGGTTGCGGGTTCGAATCCCGGCATGGGTGAAAAAAAATTTTTAGCCTCTAAATAGGTTTTTAAATTTGTTCCTTAGCACGGGTTAGTGCATTAAAAGTAAAAATAGTGTAATGGCGAATTAATTTCGTTGCTGCATCAAGTCTAGGCGCGCACACCCATTAAACCTTTTAGACGTCATTGCTATGAAAAAACACGTCACGTGATCCGGCCATGTGTCTGTCATGGTACTATAATGCACGAATAGAATCGAGGCCCAGGTTCCCAGTCCAATGAATCATATTGCTTCGTGTTAGGTTTCATTGGACAGCGATTGGCTGATTTTGACTAAACAGAACGTCCTGTTCAGTCAAAATTAGGTACCTACCTCTTATACTGGGACAGGAAACCGGTTACAATGAGGGCTTTTCAATGCGCCATCAAAAACAAAAAACAGTACCGCAAGTTACCGATAGATGGTGCTGACGTCATATAATATGTCAAAATTTACATCATTTAGGAAAACAGTGAGTGCCTATGTTTTTACAAAAATGCGCAATGCACGGGCTAGCCATTACTTAAGACACAATTCACGTATGTATGTAATGAACAAAGTAAAAATACTTCAAAACTTTAAAATTTCAATAGTTTCGAAACATAGTTTAGCTTAGATCACAGACTACAAAAAGATGTTTAGGTTATCACAAATAATATTCTGTGCGTACAACACAAAACGCGATAAAACGTATGATGGGTGACATTTGTTCTCCTTGCAGCGCCATCTAGTTTTTTTAATGCAATCAACTCACAGCTGTCATTGAAAAGCCCTCATTCAGAGAAACTCGCGCTTTGAACATCCCATAATTACACAAAGGTCCTGGAACTAAATTAATGAGGGAGTAACATTTAATATGTACTAAGTACACACCAATGCGTGCAATTATGTAAAGTCCATTTAGATACAAGATTAATAAAAGTTGAACATTAATTCAACTTGCTTGCTGTGTGGTGTCGGCCTAGAGAATAGCACCAACCCAAATTCTTCCCGCGGGTGTCGCAAAAGGCGACTAAGGGACACAAACCGGAGGGTGGGCAGCAGCGCCCCCTGCAGTACAATTCCACCAAACTGCGATCTCCAACCCGCATGCCTTGGGGATTATGGGCATAAGGTACCCCCCAATGATAGCACAACGTTGCGCTACGGCGCTCATTAGGGGAGGGCTATGTCTGGCAGTGGACTAATATAGCCTGAAGAACATTCATTTACTAAACAGTCATGCCTTCACACATTTACCGTGGCTTAGGTTCTACAGGCCCCGAAAATGTTATGCCTGCCACACAGTATCCCAATGCAAGTGCAGTCACCTAAAATTCAACATTCACCCGGTACTTTCCCCACCTCTCCATTAGCCCGGATGTTCAGGTGCAGGATGGGTGACCATCACGGGACTAGCACTAATGGAATTTTTCCCAGCGCTTCTGTGCTTCGCAAGGCACGTTAAGCCGTTGTTGGCGGCTGTCATGTAATCGTTAAGCCATGTCAGAGGCCTTATGGGCGGCTTGATAACTTGTGACAGTAAGCTCCCGGCCGCCATTCAGATATTACCCTGGTTCGCTTCGCCACGACATATTTTCTTACACAAAATAAAATCAGTCGATTTTTCCCCTGTTTACCGCCGGCCATCTTAATCTTATATACGGCGCCATTTTGTTTTTTCCTTCTCGGAGAGAAAACAACCTTACACCGTGACATTAGAGTTCACATTTACATGTCAGCGCTGCTCCACTTGTGGTATTCCTCAGCTTGGGCCTTCTTCTTGCTCTGAGTTTCGAAGTATTTGTTTTCGTAGCCGTTGGAGCGATCCACTCCGTCCCAGCGGTAGCCGGGCCGTATGTTGAACCGGTTTGGCGGGCAGTTACCTTTGTACGTCGGTTTTTCTATGAACAAAGAGAATTTGGCCCATAATTTGTTGAAACTAAACAATTATTATTTTGTATGTTTTGATTAGGGGAGGGCTATGTCCAGCAGTGGACTACATACTGAAAAAGAAGGAAGGAAACGATGTTTTGATTGTGCCTACATCTAGTTCCTTCTCTAACGTGTTAGTCCAGTCCATCCAAAGGTTGTCTGGAAGAGATCACTTTTAGTGATAAGGCCGCCGTATGTACTCTTAGGTTAAGAAATATTTGTGTGAATTCCATTTTCATGTACAATAAAGTGTTCTCTATCTATCTATTCGCACTTGGCCTCATAGTTGGGCTATTACAATCGGACGTAGCAATCGCTAAGGTGTGCACTTAGGGTTACCAGGCCTAAAAATGCAAAATCCTGTCTGAAATGTCAAAAATCCTGATTTTGAAAAAAAAGTCCGGTCACGCACCTGTATTAAATAAAAATCATAGTATTTGAGTAAGTTTTAATCTACTGCATGCAAAAAGTTGTTTTTTCCAGCTATTTCGCAATAAAATTGTTCACACGTCACGTGTTTATAGAGCAATATGGCTCTCACTGACTCCACTCACTGAAAGTCTGTTTCTCTCTTTGGTCCACTGAGAAGTCATGAGAGAAAAAAACTCTCCATATTTGCGCTCTCTCCACATTTGCGTTGTGTGGCAAAATACTAAAGAAATATTGACAAATCTTCAGAAATTCTGAAACTCTGGAGCTGTCGTTAATTGTATTAAAAAAGATACACCAGTAAAAGATATAAAAAATCACTGTTTGTGTTCAGAAAATTCTTAAGCAGGCAGAACTCTTCAAAAGAGCGTCTGTGATTTTTTCAAATTGCAGATCCTTCTTTAAACACATCCTTGTTTGCTTGAGCGGGCTGGAGGACATGCAAGTATGACGAAAATCCGGTCTGACGTAAAATCCGGGCGGAGTCCGGTCTAACACGTAAAAACCCGGTCTAGACCGGCTTTATCCGGTCAGATGGTAACCCTATGTGCACTACACTATTGTTTTCTACGATGTTTACCTTCATCGTTAACGAGTTATATTACAACTTCACCCAAATCTACGTATAGAACACAAAGTCAGTACCTACATGCCGGGATTCGGTTAAACTTTCGGAGCCGAAAAGTGGACACCGTAGGACTAGTCCACCGATTCACAGTAGCTCAGCATGTGATAGTGACGGTTACATCTATACGTTACAACGATAAGTCAGGCGTATGTAGCAAAGTGCTACATACGCCTGACTTATTCGTTCCACGACAATTCATAAATATTCTTGAGCGAAAACTTGGAACCATGATCAAAATTTTAACCACGCGTGTTCACGGGGGAATGATATAAAAATACCTAAGACCTTCGGGTTTCTTAACGTTCTCTTACAATGTGCATTGTCCGAAATAATGACAATAGTTACAAATGATATTTTATCTTCAAAGGTGTAATGCCTATTAGCTTAATAGCTGAATTTGTAGGTGAAGTGCCAATATTTTTCAACATGGCGTATAGCGTAAAAGGCCGCTGAGAGTTTTGATGTTGGCAACAGACTCTGGGGTATTTTATTTTGTTTAATTTAAAAATAGTCTTACTTAACTAAATCACAAGTCATACCATTTTTAAAGAGCATATAGATGGAACCTATATACGTTTCACAGCCATATTTTGAGGAATGTGATATAAATTTGTCTTGTTATAATATATTAAACGGGTCTAATCGCGATTATTTATTAGGTCTACCCGTGACCACGGCAACTGTAACGCTGCGGCAACGTCGGGAAATAAGGTACAGTGCTACACAAGAAATAAGTCTCGCGGATGTACCTGCGCAGATGTCCAAATTTTGAGACCAATCAGATAGTTTCATTTTATGGCAGGCCGCGCGCCTTTGTTGCTATTGGTTGATTCAACGTCATCGATGCAGGTGCTTATTGGTTTGGCAATATTAGCGTGAGCGAAATAGGTAGCACTACTGCGGCAATCAATTCTGCACGTTAACCGTATCGGTTAAAGATCATGTTGAATGTACTTATAGCATCGGGTACTTTCGTTACACTTCTTCCTAGTCTGCGCGAACGTAGATTCCCGAAGGGACTTTTATGATGTGTAGTACTGTAATTACGTTTCACCTAATAAATAATCGCGATTAGAGCCGTTGTGTGAGTATAGCGAATCAATAAGAAATACTATTATGTCATTATGTTACCTGGGCCTAGCTCGCCGCGTTCTCGCTTCCTCTCCCTCATGTACTGCAGCATCGGATCGCCATCTCTTTCTACCTGCTTCAGACTGCGCTCCAAGTCCTTGTCATCCTTGTGCCTAGCGAGAGGCTTCGCCGCCTCGTGGAGGAAGTCCTGCGCGCGCGCCTGCTGGTCTTCCACTTGTTTTAGGCTGGAAGTAAGGCAAGATAAGCATATTCTTTATTGTAAACCAGAGCACATATTATACACATGTAACAAAAACAACATTTACATACAGGCATATTCATTGCTTCTGGCCCCACACTAGGAAACCCTGTGTCGTGGGAACAAGAGACAACGACATTCCAAACATGTAAACAGCCAAGATCTGGGGCTTTCTTTTATCCCCAGCCGGGATTCGGACCCGGGACCTCTTGCATGGTAGGCATATGCTCTACTGCTACGCCACAGAGGTCGTCATGTAAAGGTACAGAGTACAATTGGCGGCCTCATAGCTAAAAGCAAAAGTCGATCTGTTAGGCAAATCTGAAGGGGTCGTTGTCGCCAGGCTGTACTAGTGCTGGACATAGCCCCCTAATGAGCGCCATATCTTCGGCTTGCCGCATCCAGCATCTGCCTGCAGTTATTCGCAGATCGTCATCCCACCTAGTCGGAGGGCGTCTGAAAGCGAATTGGCCAAAATTATAAAAGTTTAGGTACCTTCTTGAGACGCAGGACGAGACCCGTGCCCCAGACCCAGGGACTGGGGTTGATTTCGATAAAAGTTTTGTATATAATGTTCTAAATCAAAAGAGTGGCAAACAGGGGTCCATTTCGTTTGGCACGTTTCGGGTCTGTCTGTCCATCGGATTTTTTTTGTTTTTCCTCTAACTTACAAGTGGTAACATATACAAGTGTTGTACATTGGCCACTGCATCTACGTAATGAGATGATTTATACATTCCATTAGCCAGCGTCCAATCACACTAGTTACCCATCTTGAAGAAAGCACGCGGAATCGGTAGTACCTGGGACATGTTTTCAGATTGTGAAGGCCTATAGTAGGAGTAAGTATAACAAAAATAATAGCAGCGACCCCTGCAGTACAATTCCAGCGAACTGCGATCCCCAACCCGCATGCCCGGCGTGGGGATTATGGGCCTTACCCCCTATAATAGCACAACGTGGCGCTCTTTAGGGGAGGGCTATGTCCAGCAGTGGACTAGTATAGCCTGACGACGACGTCGACGAGTGGAAGGGCTGGTAAGGGACGTCCCAGGCGAACTTACATCGACCAAATAGGGGATGTATTAGAAAAGGGGAAGATAAAAAGTACCAACGACTTATGAACGTTGATGAAGAAGGATACAGCCGAGAGGTTTTGTATGTATGTGAGTTTGACTCCCGCCGAACTGATTAAATGCTAAGTAAAACAGACAGACATTTTTGCTAAAATGTCTGCCTGTTTTACTCGGCGACCATAGTCCGTTACTCATTTTCATCTGATGGAAAATGTTGGCATACTATAGAGCGAGTAAAGGTAAATTGCAGGATTCTTATAAGAGTAAATAGAAACCAGCGCTATGCAAGAGGTCCCGATATAGTGCGCAATGTATTTATTGGAATACATTGCGCGGTAAAATTTTAAGAAAAAGCTTGAAAGTTTCGTTAAGGTAACTTCTTGGGGAAATGTTCGATACACGAAGGTGCGATTTAGAACGTCAAAATCTCCTCAGCCATTCATTGCCCAAGAATAATTTCTTTGAAAAAGTTCCGATGAAATGTTTGTTATAAAGAAAAAAATCGGATTGAGAACCTTTGTGTTGTTCTGAAATTGGCTAATAGTAGTCTGAAGCTTACCCTTTACTCCACTTTTTGTATTTGTCATCCAACTCTTTTTGCTTCTCAGCTTTGTCTAGCTGCTTACGCCTCTCTTCTGAAGTTTCTCTCTTATCTGAGAAACAAATAGGTAAGCGTCTTGTGTTGAAAACTCTATTACATATTTTATTTTGATTCCACAGTGCCAAAGTCTACTGCCAGGCCATGAATTTTAAAGTTGGAAAAATAATACTGTAAAAACAACGAAAACACTGTTTTTAAAACCTATTTAGAGGCTAAAAATTCCACTCATGCCGGGATTCGTACCCGCGACCTCTGGCTATCCGTGCCAGCGCTCTTCCAACTGAGCTAATGGGCGACTCACCGGCACCAGTGATATTTCAAACCCCTTTACAATATTCTCTGTATTACGTACAGGCAGTGACATCTGGCTAAAGTAATTTGCATCACTTGCAGCCGCATGGGGGAATTTTTAGACTCTAAATAGGTTTATAAAATTGTCCTTAGCACGGGTATTAAAAAGGAAATAATAATGAAAATACTTACTAATCTTTCTAGAAACCACTTGAGCGTTCCTTCCAGACACCTCATCGTTCAACCGACTGAAAGCTTCATTCTCTCTCCTTCTGAATGCTTCGTTTTCATCTCTCAATTGTCTGGCATCTTGAAGGCCGGCAAGTTTCCCGTCGAGTGTTTTGGCCATCTTTTTGTTTGACGGTGGTGGACTGTTACTACTCCTGTGGTATGGCACCTTTTCTGGAGATCTCTTCCTTGATTTCCGTGGCGGCGAAGGGTCAGAGTCGGGCGACTTTCCTCTGTTCCGGGGGGGAGATGCTTTGCGATACTTTCGGGGCGGTGTTCTCAATTGTCTGGCATCTTGAAGGCCGGCAAGTTTCCCGTCGAGTGTTTTGGCCATCTTTTTGTTTTTTTTTTTTTGGTCGAGGTCCTGCTACCGTTTATTACGTAGCAACCTTTTTTTAGTACGTAATGTAAAACTAGTCATTAATAATTAATGTAAATATAGTGTGTCCTTGTAATAATATTTTCTTAGCCTAATGGTTTTTTTTTTCATCTCTCTTTTAGTCTTCTTTAATCTTTTTTTTTTCAAACCATTTACAAAAGTCGTTCATTAGGCCTGAAATTATATGTATAGTGTAATTTATACATTACAAAAATTGAATATAAAATTTTAAATTACCGCGTAGTCGTAGAAAATAAAATCTGTGTCAATATAATAAAAACAAAAATGCTTAAAATAATAAAAATTTATACAAACTAGAGAATTCTTATTGAAAATAAAAGAAATAAATGTTAAATTAAATTTTAACCTCCCAACTCGCAGCGGAGACGTCAAACGTTTGAGTAACGTCAAACGCGCACGCAACTGAGACAAACAAATCTGTCCCAAAAGCCAACAGACCAAAAAAATGCTTACAAGTGCGTTATGTTCTATGATATCGATTGAGCGTGTAAGGGCTCGTACAGAGCATAAAATTACCTTTAATCTGTGGTAAAATACTCTATGGCACTTCTAAGAAAAAAGCAGTCAATTCGGTTGGGGTTAGGTCGTAGATAGAGTAGAACTATGGATCAAGGCACAGTGTAACCGATTTTACGTCGGTGAATATTATTTGTTTGTGTGCGTGAATGTTGCCACAGTAAAAGTGAATTGCCATTATGTGGGGTAAAATATTTTAGTCGTTCATAGGCCATGAATAAAAATGCAGATTTAGTTTTGAATTTTATTAATCATACAACATGTCTGACAATTGTTTGTAAAACGTAGCAAATGTTTTATAAACAATTGTCATTTTGTATGATTAAAAATACGTTTTATTTTACACGTTTAAATTTTACAAGTTAAGGCGCTTAGGGAACTAGTTGCAAAGCTACTAGTTGAAACATAACTAAAATACTCAACATAAGGCAACTTTGGGCTTAACAATAATTGAAACACAATCATTACTTACCTATGAAAGGAAACTTCCCCCAAAGCTCTTTCTTAACGATTTCTGCATACGTGTACACTAAAATTCACCGTACTATTCTCATACACACTCTATTTAGGTCACTTTTAATATATCATTTCACAAATACACGGTTGCTCTTCGAAACGGCTAGCATAGCGTTAAATATAATTATATTTTCAAAATCTTGTGGTTTGTTTGCCCCCAGAAACGTCAACTTGACACTGGGGGCAAACAAAAAAAGTAGTTACACTTTTGCTGTTTACTCTATCTCTTTCTCACCCATAATCGCTACGAAGTTTGTTTCATTTAAAACTTGTATGTGTGCGCTGTGGCTTGCTCTATAGTTTTACTCCCTCTACGGGTTAGGTAATGTACTCTGTGGTTGGGGTGTAGCGTAGATAGGGGTGTAGCCTTGGGGGCGCTATAAAAATTTTGCAAATTTGATTATTATTTTTTTGTTTTTTTTTTTGCAATTGGTTTAACACGTTAAAATAATACGTTTTTGTTCTTTGACTTTTTTTATAACATTGTTTATTGTGGAGTTATTCGACTATATATTTGGCATGATTAAACGGTTGGTGGGTGTATGCATGGGGGCACTATAGAAGCCCTATTGGACGCAAAAAAGGAAAAAAAAAATCCTTTAAAAAATTTTTTAGGACAGAAAATTTTTTGCAAATTTTTTTATATTTTATAAAATTTACGAGTGATTTTTCGTTTTTCGTTCGTAACTTGGAAACGGTGCGTTTTACGGCACCGAGTCACGGGACCTTTTTTGCTTCCTAGGACCTCCCTGACCCATTCCCGGCCAAAAATAAAGTAAAAAAATTTCAACCCCCAAGGCTACATGGCTACTGCTTCCCGACACTTATAAAATTTTCGAGTGATTTTTCGTTTTTCGTTCGTAACTCGGAAACGGTGCGTTTTACGGCACCAGTCACGGGACCTTTTTTGCTCCCTAAGATCGCCCCTACAGTGCGTTCACATTAACTTGACGCGTGAGAGAATTGGTAGCACTGAGATATTTACTGTTACCATGTTAAATAAGAAATCATTCCCATTACTTGGGGAAAATAAAAGGATTGAGGGCTTGTTTTACCATCTTCCGATTAGGTCCAAAAGCTAATTCACGTGTTATGTCCTTGTTACCAATTCTCTCACGCGTCAAGTTAATGTGAACGCACTGTACACAATGCAAAAACAAAAAAATATAAAAAAAATGAAAAAAATTTCTGTCCTAAAACATTTTTTAAAGGATTTTTTTTTCCTTTTTTGCGTCCAATAGGGCTTCTATAGTGCCCCCATGCATACACCTACCAACCGTTTAATCATGCCAAATATATAGTCGAATAACTCCACAATAAACAATGTTATAAAAAAAAGTCAAAGAACAAAAACGTATTATTTTAACGTGTTAAACCGATTGCAAAAAAAAAAACAAAAAAAAATAATCAAATTTGCAAAATTTTTTTAAGTCCTCGGCCCATAGCGCCCCCAAGGCTAGTAGGCTAGTAGGGAGTAGCTGTTGGGGTGTATGCATGCATACACCCCAACGCCTACTCCGCCGCCCCCAACTTTACCCACCAACCTCGTACTTTGTTATTTTCATCGTTTTTATGTAAAATTACTAAGTAATGGTGAAATAATTACAAAAACAAAATATTTTCCGTCGCTTTCCGAGTCGTTGGTATACCGGAAATCGGTTCGTATATAGGAAATTTCCGTCACGACTTCCGGTCGTGTCTTCCAGTTCTGTAGTGATGTTCTGACTATTTCAGTTGATTATCGACATTTCCTATAAGTTTCTAGTGAGAATACGCAAATTTCTAATTAGATTCTAATATTTATCTGATAGTCTATACAAAAATTATTATTTATTTATTTTATAGATGTGGAGACCCGGACACCCAATTCCTCAGGAATTTGTAGACCTTCTACATGATGAGGAGGAAGAGGATGAGAGCGAGGGGGAGTTGGTGTTCGGGCTAGAGGAGGAGGAGGAGGAGGAGACTGGGGTGGCAAACCTGATGGTATGTTATTATATATTATATGAATCGTTATCAACCCTTATATGTCCCCACTGCTGGGGCACGGGTCTCTTCCTGCATCGCAGGAAGGTTAGACCTTACTCCACCACGGGGGCCAACTCCGGGTTGGTGGAGGATTGTGAGACAGTGGCGGGCCTCGCTGTCAGAAGTTATCAAGCCGCCCATAAGGCCTCTGACATGGCTTAACGACTGCCATTATATGACAGCCGGCGCCAACGGCCTAACGTGCCTTGCGAAGCACGGAAGCGCTCGGAAAAATGCCACTAGCGGTAGTCACGGGACGCTCACCCATCCTGTACCTGACCGCGCCTGTTGTTGCTTAACCAAGTGATTGATTCCAATCACTCGGTTCGCCTAGGCCACGAGCGCTTCATTATATGAATATTTTATTATATGAATACTAATTTTGTATTATTTGTTGTTCGTTCCGTTAATTTAGGTTTATACTTCTTACAGGCAATGGACATCATGCTGGAGAAGGAGAATGGGGAGCTAGTGCCACTGGAGGCACTAAGCGTGCCAACTTCTACCTCTAGGTATAACCTAGAGGTAGAAGGTGGCACTTGATGTTTTTTCTACCTAGTTTTTTTTTTTTTTTGCAAGTGGATAAATAACAAATATGTTTTTGTTTACAATCTCACGGAGATTCGGCCTCCTGGGACGAGAGGTAATTATTATCTTAATGAAATATTTTGTTACTCTCCTATATGTATGGAGAAAATAAATGGTACTACTTTTTTAACGTTTATTTTTCGAACAGGCTCTCCAGCAGCAGTAGCAGTGACGATGAAGAAGTGCGTAGGGAGATGTTGCGAAACATCAGTCCGTTGTAAGTTTGAATAAATATTTATATTGCTCAAATCACATGCTGTGTTTTTGTATCTATAGAACCGTTTTCAATTTAATTTTACTTTACAGGTCTGTTCACGACGAAAAGGTGCCGAGGATTGGTGTCGTGGAGCTGCTGGACGCGCCGGGACCCGCCGCTGCTGCTACTCGTGGACGTGGTGCCACTCGGGGAGGGCGAATAGGGCGTGGACGCGGCGGACGAGGTATGAGGAGTGGCAGAGGAGGTAGTGGATGGGTGCGCGGGCAGCCTCTAGTTGAGCGCTTTGTTGCTGACGACGAGTTGCCCGTACAGGTGCGGCAGGATATCGGCCGCTTATTGGCCGATCGTAACAGACGAGAACGCGTTGTGCGTGACCGCAGAGTAGACGAAACTATGAATGAGCAGGAGGAAGCTTTCTTTGACTGTGAAGATTTTCAGTGGGAGCCGATGGATGGATGGCAAGGAAGGAAAGAAAGATTCCTCCCCGAAAATCCTGGGCCGACCAGCGTTTTCGACAACGCCTACAGTGCATTCCGTGCTTATTGGGATGGTACTATATTATCCCACGTAGCCACGGAAAGCAATAGGTACGCCCAGGGCATTCGGAGCATGAGATTCCGTCATTATTGGGAGCCGACCAATTTAGACGAAATCCTTGTGCTGTTCGCATTCTGGATGATGTTAGGCATTATTAGAATGCCTACCATCAAATCTTGCTTTAGCAAGTTACCTATAATGCGGACAGACATATTCCGATGCCTGTTCACGGAGAAAAGGTACTGGAATTTAAATAGAGCCTTTCACCTTGCTGACGGTTCACGCGATCCAAACGATCCCGAAAACGTATTGCATCCAATGGGCCCAATACTGGACCATTTGAACAGTAAGTTTCAGGAACTTTATACAATGGACCAGAATATTTGCATCGATGAATCGTTGACACTGTGGAAAGGGCCTCTTTCATTTAAGCAGTACATTTAAATGAAAGCGGCAAGGTTTGGCATAAAGACCTTTCAATTGTGCGAGAGCGCAACTGGGTATTTATGGTCGTTCTTTGTTTACGTTGGCCGTAGGACGACTCCCGACGCTGCAATTCCCTCGAGCGTTTCAACTGTAATGAAACTGGTTCAACCAATTCTGAATTTGGGTCATGTCTTGTTCATGGATAATTGGTTTAACTCCCCTCAACTGGCACGGTTCCTGAAACGACACCGCACCGACTGCGTTGGAACCCTGCGTTCCAATAGGAAAAATGTTCCTGTCATCGTTCAGAAGGCCGTTCTAGCTGAGGGTGAGTTTGTTGCTCGACAATCTGGTGATGTTGCGGTGGTGGCATTTCAAGATAGAAAGCGATTACACCTTATTACCACATGCCACGACACTACTCAGATTCAGAAAGAAGGTAGGCCAGGTCGTCCGGCCCAATTCAAATTGGAACTCGTTGACGACTACAATCGGGGAATGGGTGGAGTTGATCGCTTAGATCAAATGCTAGAACCTTACTTAGTCGAACGGAAACAGTGCCGAAAATGGACAAAGAAGTTCTTCAAAAGGCTCTTGAACATTTCTATTCAAAATGCACGCAAGTAGTGGAACGAAATTGGATTCTCTGGCGTTTCGGCTGACGCTAGTTCAATCCATTATTGACAAACACCTTCCTCGTGTTCCTCGGGCCACTGAGCGACAGGCTGTACCGTCACAGTTCCCACTACCAGTTCGGCGATTGACAGAGCGACATTTTATTCGTCGGAAACTCGTTACTGAAGCGATGTTGGCCAACACGGCCCATCGTTCGAACTTGGGTCGCGGCTATTGTACTTGGTGCAAAAAACGCGAACGAAGGACGAAAACAGTATACGAGTGCCCGGAGTGTAACGTGCCGCTTTGTCTCTAAAAATGTTTTCGCCTTTTTCACTCTTACGCCGAACCGTTACCGGAGCACATGGCACGTGAGTGAATAAGAGCGCATTTTTTTTAAATCGCCTGTTACATTTCGGTTCTGTTTTCCCTTGGCTTTGTTTGGCTACAGTTTTCGGTTGTCGCCTATTCATTTATTATACTGTATATTTGAGAGAGGTTGACGCATGTCAGAGTTGTGTAAGTGATTTTGATTTGTGATTTTTATGTAAGATTTGTGTATGTAGACAATAAAAGTAGACATACTTCGTCCGCTCGTTCACGTTCTGTTTTCTTGTTTGTCTAGACAAACTTTTCTAGATTGGTGAAATTTTTATTTGCCTATCGAACTAATGGAACACGTGGAGTTTCGACATTTTTCATTAATTTGATGGGCAGGTAAAATCCAACGGCGTACCCTTTGGTAAGTAAACAAATAATGTACTCCTGCAGCTTTTTCTTTTGTCTTTTGCTATGTCATGTTTTTGTACTAATAGCGAGATTGTTTTGATGGAAATTCTATTGTATAAAATAAAAGTATTGTTAAAACATTTAATTATGAAAGCTCCATACTCCTACAATTTAAAAGTTATAAAAATTCATAATTATATCACTCAGTATAACTCACGATAGCACTACTGTTTAAATTTGAACGAAATAATAATATGTAATAATAAAATATAGTTGGGATATTTCCACACACGGTAACTAAGCAAAACTTGTGGTATAGGTACTAACTGATATACATACTTACATAATTTTAAATGCTCGTACTTTAATACCATTTAAACACCTAGAATGCAAAAACCAATAAAATTAGGGATCAAACCCACGACCTATTGCTCAATAAACTGTATTTGACATGTTTGATCTCTACTTTAGCACAAATACGCAGAAATGCTAAAACCGAAAGAAAACATCGAATTCACGAAAAATAAACTTAACGATAGCGAAAATCTTTCGCCCTGTTACGTTTGTTTTAACCATTTTCCTTACTACGTTAGGTTAGATAAAGATGTTGGCACGTAGAAAGAACTATGAGCGCCATACTTTTACAGGGCACGCGCAGCTCTTCTTAAGTGCCGGCATCTATACTACATGACATTTATTACATAAACAAATAAACTAACAGTGTGGTGTTGGATTATTGTATTTTTTGTTTGCATGATCAGCTGCATCACGCTATCTGTGGAACGGGTTTTGTTTTCTTAATTTTGTGTTCTTTTGCATTGTATTCCTAAGTTGCAAAAAACATTTTTAAAACCTATTTAGAGGCTAAAAATTTCACCCATGCCGGGATTCGAACCCACAACCTCTGGCTATCCGTGCCAGAGGTTGCGGGTTCGAATCCCGGCATGGGTGAAATTTTTAGCCTCTAAATAGGTTTTTAAATTTGTCCTTAGCACGGGTTAGTGCATTAAAAATAAAAATATTGCAAAAACATACCTAGGACATTCTAAAGCTACGTATATACGTATTAGGTCATACATAATTCAGCTCATGCACGAATGTTTTCAACTCAACTAGTTATTTAACATGTTTGTATCTTTTATTAATTTTACTTATTTTAAAAAAAAAGACAACCAGTTTACAACTTTGTAATATTTTAGACTTGCTACATGAAAGTAAACAACGAGAGAAAATTCGCTGTTGATGTAGTGAAAGTGAACAATACTAGAAGAATACTAGTAGAAGCAATACTAGACATAATTGTTAAGTCAATCACCACTAACAATGTATATTAGGCTATTTATGGTGAGATACTTACATACTGGCGGTTAGCATAAACAAACTACTTGACGCCGAACTTGATACCCAATGCGCGGCACGCGCCACCACTTGAGCTCAGACAGCTTTATTTTTGGACTTTGTTTTTGCTGCCTAGCGACACAACGTTTATTTTTACTAATAACATGGTGGTAGTAAAATTAATATTCATTTTGCATGAATTTTAACGACAATATTTGTTTTTCCCTATTTTATCGACTTTTGCCCAATGAATACTCTCCCTTACCCCATCCCTACTAAACAAGACAAGACAATGGAAATACTATTTTATTGTTTTATTCTTTATTTTTGTCTGAATATTTACTGTAAATAGCGTAAAAAAAGAAAATAAATATTTCGTTATGAATGTACTGTTTCATTTCTCATTTACCCTTTTGTTTGTGACCTTGGTACAAAAATATAATGCAGTCCATATATTTCATTTTTACTAGATTTTGGAGAATATTTCTATAAAAGAGCATATATTTCAATAAGATAAGAGTATTTTCATTCAATAAAAGTGGTTTTCACTTCGTAAGGGACCCACATTTACAGTGCATTTTCGAAATCAAATTGTCACTCTCGCACTGTTCAACAGGAAATGTTAGCTTTCTTGCAAAAAGTTTGATTCTGTTTTGGTAATAAATTTTGTACGGGATGGAAAAAACAAACTTGATAGAATGAATAGGTATATATTCAGAACCCTGTTACATAAATTTATCTTTTCCTAAACTTACGTAATAGTTCGTAAGCACACAAAAGTTTAGGACACTACGCAAAAATCGCTAGTAATTACGTTTTCGTACTCTAAATGTAAGGATTTGCGTGTCTGAATTTTTATAAAGTTGTTATTGTTTAGTAAAGTGGTTATTCTAGAGTGTAATTATTCCTGTCTTAACCAAATCCGTACATTGGTAAATCTCAATAATTTGAGACCTGGTAATTTTTTTTTGCGCCGCCATGACACCCCTGTCAGTTTAATGTCATGTGATGTACTGGGGGGCCGATAGTGCCTCTGTGTAAAGGTGAATAATAAATAATAATACATACATACGCCCATAACCTCACGCCTGTATCCCAGAGGGGTAGGCAGAGACCAGGGACTGCCACGATCCTGACAGATCACCTTTGCTTCATCAACGTTCATAAGTCGTTGCATGCACGCACGCCGGTCACGGGTACTTTTTATATTCCCATTTGCTAAATAATAAATAAATTTATTTATGGACATATTACACAGATCGCGTTAGCCCTATACTAAGTACTTACAACTAAAAGACTTACGTTACAGGTGCTAACTCGACGATAGACTTAAAATACATAGATAACATCCAAGACCCGAGACTAGAAAATTTCTTAGTTGACCCGGCCGGGGATCGAACCCGAGTCCTTCGGTTTTACAGTCAGCGTGCCAAACCGCCGGCAAAGATATTAGGCTGCTGACGTACCTACCTATGCACAATAAAAGTATGCACAGTTGGAAGAGCGCTGGCACGGATAGCCAGACGTCGCGGGTTCGAATCCCGGCATAGGTGAAATTTTTAGCCCCTGCTTTCTTTTCCGTATTTTCCTTTTGTCAAATTTTGTATGTCTGTGGCGTTAAATAAATGTTTTTCTTTCTTTCTTTCTCTCTCTTTCTTTCTTTCTTTTTTTCTTTCTTTCTTTTTTTCTTTCTTTCTCTTTCTTTCTTTCTTTCTTTTCTTTCTTTCTTTCTTTCTTTCTTTCTTTCTTTCTTTCTTTCTTTCTTTCTTTCTTTCTTTCTTTCTTTCTTTCTTTCTTTCTTTCTTTCTTTCTTTCTTTCTTTCTTTCTTTCTTTCTTTCTTTCTTTCTTTCTTTCTTTCTTTCTTTCTTTCTTTCTTTCTTTCTTTCTTTCTTTCTTTCTTTCTTTCTTTCTTTCTTTCTTTCTTTCTTTCTTTCTTTCTTTCTTTCTTTCTTTCTTTCTTTCTTTCTTTCTTTCTTTCTTTTTTCCTTTTCTTTCTAAATAGGTTTTTAAAACAATAAAAGTGTTCGCTACAAGAAAATACCCACGCGTTTTTCTTTTATTTTCAAATGTTTTTTGTTTAAGAGTTAAAACAAATCCAGCTTTGAACGTTCAACATTTAAGTATTACGATTCCATATATATAAACAAACGTTCACAAAAATAGACTTACATTATCAGGACTCGTACAAAATTACTATGGGTAACAATAACTTTATTATAAGTACCAATGCATGATGAACACTCACAACAAAAATATGAGTTGGACATTAACTACTTAAGTTAATTCATTTATTCATCTATCACATAAAGGCCTGCGCAGACGAGGGACTGTCCCCCGGGTACTTTTTTGTCCGTCGATATGACCTCTTATAAATTGTATCGTATAACGCACACGCAGGACTAAAGTACCCCGTACACAAAGTCCCTCAAGTTACCGCGGACTTGAGCGGACACCAAGAGGCCGGACTGGTCAAAAATTCGGTGTTCTCTTTTAAAACGCCTTCTCTTTTTCAACTTCATGTAAATTACAACACAATGTAATCTCAGGATATTATTATTTGCTTCCATAGCGTAAGCTTCACTCAATTTCCGGGGAACAAATGACCGCACTCCGTAGGTTTTGAGTCCGCGACAAGTACTCTGAGGACTTCGATATCAACCCTTGTAAGTCCCCACTGCAGGGGCACGGGTCTCTTCCTGCATCGCAGGCAGGTTAGGCCATACTCCACCACGGGGGCCGAGTTCGGGTTGGTGGAGGGTTGTAAGACAGTGGCGGGTCTTACTGTCAGAAGATATCAAGCCGCCCTGAGGCCTCTGACATGGCTTAACGACTGCCATTACATGACAGCCGGCACCAACGGCTTAGCGTGCCTTTAGAAGCACGGAAGCGCTCGGAAAAATGCCACTAGCGGTAGTCACAGGACGGTCACCCATCCTGAACCTTACCGCGCCTGTTGTTGCTTAACTCAAGTGATTGATTCCAATCACTCGGTTCGACTAGGCCACGAGCGCTCGTGGCCTAGTCGCACTCGGAGGACATTTTTTACGATGATCCCTCGGGGACAAAAGTCCCTTGTCTGCGCAGGCCTTAAGTAATCTACCAGTTACGTGATAAATTAATGTAAGAACTATTATTTATTGACATTTGCGGACATTACAGAGTATCATATAATGTTTTTTAATTAAATTATTCGTTGGTCTTAAGTATGGGTAACATGTTTAACTACCAAAATAGAGGTACCTACTTAGTGGGTCCCATAGAGTATCTTTGGGTCCGTAGGCCGACTGGAAGCTTTGATTTGTATAAAAGGCCTCACTTTGGGTGCATTTGTAATGTTTGTAATGTCCTTTTCTGGTTACCATAGCACAGGGTATCCCAGTTTGGGGCCGGCGCGGCGCATTGATTAGGTATTAAACTTTATACGTCTGTGTGGAAAAACGAAATATCTACTGGACTTTCTCGTGTAGGTAATAGGCGTGAAGACAGTATCAAATAATCAAAGGTTTAACGATATTACGGGAACGTACATATTAAACACTGAATTAGTTTTATAAAAAAAGGGATTACCAATATTTTCAATAAAATCTACAAAAAATGAATCGCTGAATGTGTTGGTACTTAAGCGCAAATCTCGAGATCAGCAATTCTTTTTTTAGAATATTCCTTGAAGTACGAGGATGGTTCTTACGGGGAAAATGAAAAAAAAAATTAAAGAATCGCCTGTTAGGCGGTATGAAGTTCGATGGGTCAGCTAGTACCTACATTCTGCCATTTTGACTGAAACACCCATAATACCGCGTGATCCCGTAAAGTTCACCCGTGCTTTGTTGTGACTAGTGACTACGATGTGGCGTGACGTCAGTTTCGACGCCATGACAATGCGAGCTGTTTTCCCACATTAAAAACAATTATAGGCCTTAGGCCTTAAGTTTAACCTTCGTTAAACTTTAGTTTATTACTGGAATATAGGTTTCTTTTTACAAATAATGTGTCATCATATTATGGAAGGTTTTAAAAATCTTTCGGCATGCCATTAATCAGGCATCCGATACCCATTCAAAGAAATGCGGTATCCACTATGTGTGATATATACATATTACGCCCCATATCTACATATACCTACGGCAGAGCTAAGTAAACATCCCGCTTTCGCACACAGATGTATACGTGAAAAATTACATAAGTAATCAAGGCGCAAGAAAAGTGATTTTACTGTGAAGTTATAAACAGTCCATAATGCATTCGGTTAGGCGTTTTGTAATTGTGAATATTAAAAAGGCAAGCCCAGTAAAAATATACCATCCAATTGCTTAACCTATACTAACACCAATATACAGACACTTTAACGTTGAACAATTAAAATAAGTGCACTACATATGTATGTGATCTATGTTCTATACGCCTTTGTTTAACAGTGCCTATATTCTGCTAATCTATTGTAGTACAGTGACCATTGCATGAAAATGGCGAATTAATTTCGTTGCTGCATCAAGTCTAGGCGCGCACACCCATTAAACCTTTTAGACGTCATTGCTATGAAAAAACACGTCACGTGATCCGGCCATGTGTCTGTCATGGTACTATAATGCACGAATAGAATCGAGGCCCAGGTTCCCAGTCCAATGAATCATATTGCTTCGTGTTAGGTTTCATTGGACAGCGATTGGCTGATTTTGACTAAACAGAACGTCCTGTTTAGTCCAAATTAGGTACCTACCTCTTATACTGGGACAGGAAACCGGTTACAATGAGGGCTTTTCAAAGCGCCATCAAAAACAAAAAACAGTACCGCAAGTTACCGATAGATGGTGCTGACGTCATATAATATGTCAAAATTTACATCGTTTAGGAAAACAGTGAGTGCCTATGTTTTTACAAAAATGCTCAATGCACGGGCTAGCCATTACTTAAGACACAATTCACGTACGTATGTAATGAACAAAGTAAAAATACTTCAAAACTTTCAAATTTCAATAGTTTTGAAACATAGTTTCACAGACTACAAAGAGATGTTTAGGTTATCACAAATAATATTCTGTGCGTACAACACAAAACGCGATAAAACGTATGATGGGTGACATTTGTTCTCCTTGCAGCGCCATCTAGTTTTTTTTAATGCAATCAACTCACAGCTGTCATTGAAAAGCCCTCATTCAGAGAAACTCGCGCTTTGAACATCCCATTATTTACACAAAGGACCTGGAACTAAATTAATGAGGGAGTAACATTTAATAGGTACTAAGTACACACCAATGCGTGCTATTATGTAAAGTCCATTTAGATACAAGATTAATAAAAGTTGAACATTAATTCAACTTGCTTGCTGTGTGGTGTCGGCCTAGAGAATAGCACCAACCCAAATTCTTCCCGCGGGTGTCGCAAAAGGCGACTGAGGGACACAAACCGGAGGGTGGGCAGCAGCGCCCCCTGCAGTACAATTCCACCAAACTGCGATCTCCAACCCGCATGCCTTGGGGATTATGGGCATTAGGTACCCCCCAATGATAGCACAACGTTGCGCTACGGCGCTCATTAGGGGAGGGCTATGTCTGGCAGTGGACTAATATAGCCTGAAGAACATTCATTTACTAAACAGTCATGCCTTCACACATTTACCGTGGCTTAGGTTCTACAGGCCCCGAAAATGTTATGCCTGCCACACAGTATCCCAATGCAAGTGCAGTCACCTAAAATTCAACATTCACCCGGTACTTTCCCCACCTCTCCATTAGCCCGGATGTTCAGGTGCAGGATGGGTGACCATCACGGGACTAGCACTAATGGAATTTTTCCCAGCGCTTCTGTGCTTCGCAAGGCACGTTAAGCCGTTGTTGGCGGCTGTCATGTAATCGTTAAGCCATGTCAGAGGCCTTATGGGCGGCTTGATAACTTGTGACAGTAAGCTCCCGGCCGCCATTCAGATATTACCCTGGTTCGCTTCGCCACGACATATTTTCTTACACAAAATAAAATCAGTCGATTTTTCCCCTGTTTACCGCCGGCCATCTTAATCTTATATACGGCGCCATTTTGTTTTTTCCTTCTCGGAGAGAAAACAACCTTACACCGTGACATTAGAGTTCACATTTACATGTCAGCGCTGCTCCACTTGTGGTATTCCTCAGCTTGGGCCTTCTTCTTGCTCTGAGTTTCGAAGTATTTGTTTTCGTAGCCGTTGGAGCGATCCACTCCGTCCCAGCGGTAGCCGGGCCGTATGTTGAACCGGTTTGGCGGGCAGTTACCTTTGTACGTCGGTTTTTCTATGAACAAAGAGAATTTGGCCCATAATTTGTTGAAACTAAACAATTATTATTTTGTATGTTTTGATTAGGGGAGGGCTATGTCCAGCAGTGGACTACATACTGAAAAAGAAGGAAGGAAACGATGTTTTGATTGTGCCTACATCTAGTTCCTTCTCTAACGTGTTAGTCCAGTCCATCCAAAGGTTGTCTGGAAGAGATCACTTTTTCAGGTTAAGAAATATCTGTGTGAATTCCATTTTCATGTACAATAAAGTGTTCTCTATCTATTCGCACTTGGCCTCATAGTTGGGCTATTACAATCGGACGTAGCAATCGCTAAGGTGTGCACTTAGGGTTACCAGGCCTAAAAATGCAAAATCCTGTCTGAAATGTCAAAAATCCTGATTTTGAAAAAAAAGTCCGGTCACGCACCTGTATTAAATAAAAATCATAGTATTTGAGTAAGTTTTAATCTACTGCATGCAAAAAGTTGTTTTTTCCAGCTATTTCGCAATAAAATTGTTCACACGTCACGTGTTTATAGAGCAATATGGCTCTCACTGACTCCACTCACTGAAAGTCTGTTTCTCTCTTTGGTCCACTGAGAAGTCATGAGAGAAAAAAACTCTCCATATTTGCGCTCTCTCCACATTTGCGTTGTGTGGCAAAATACTAAAGAAATATTGACAAATCTTCAGAAATTCTGAAACTCTGGAGCTGTCGTTAATTGTATTAAAAAAGATACACCAGTAAAAGATATAAAAAATCACTGTTTGTGTTCAGAAAATTCTTAAGCAGGCAGAACTCTTCAAAAGAGCGTCTGTGATTTTTTCAAATTGCAGATCCTTCTTTAAACACATCCTTGCTTGCTTGAGCGGGCTGGAGGACATGCAAGTATGACGAAAATCCGGTCTGACGTAAAATCCGGGCGGAGTCCGGTCTAACACGTAAAAACCCGGTCTAGACCGGCTTTATCCGGTCAGATGGTAACCCTATGTGCACTACACTATTGTTTTCTACGATGTTTACCGTCATCGTTAACGAGTTATATTACAACTTCACCCAAATCTACGTATAGAACACAAAGTCAGTACCTACATGCCGGGATTCGGTTAAACTTTCGGAGCCGAAAAGTGGACACCGTAGGACTAGTCCACCGATTCACAGTAGCTCAGCATGTGATAGTGACGGTTACATCTATACGTTACAACGATAAGTCAGGCGTATGTAGCAAAGTGCTACATACGCCTGACTTATTCGTTCCACGACAATTCATAAATATTCTTGAGCGAAAACTTGGAACCATGATCAAAATTTTAACCACGCGTGTTCACGGGGGAATGATATAAAAATACCTAAGACCTTCGGGTTTCTTAACGTTCTCTTACAATGTGCATTGTCCGAAATAATGACAATAGTTACAAATGATATTTTATCTTCAAAGGTGTAATGCCTATTAGCTTAATAGCTGAATTTGTAGGTGAAGTGCCAATATTTTTCAACATGGCGTATAGCGTAAAAGGCCGCTGAGAGTTTTGATGTTGGCAACAGACTCTGGGGTATTTTATTTTGTTTAATTTAAAAATAGTCTTACTTAACTAGATCACAAGTCATACCATTTTTAAAGAGCATATAGATGGAACCTATATACGTTTCACAGCCATATTTTGAGGAATGTGATATAAATTTGTCTTGTTATAATATATTAAACGGGTCTAATCGCGATTATTTATTAGGTCTACCCGTGACCACGGCAACTGTAACGCTGCGGCAACGTCGGGAAATAAGGTACAGTGCTACACAAGAAATAAGTCTCGCGGATGTACCTGCGCAGATGTCCAAATTTTGAGACCAATCAGATAGTTTCATTTTATGGCAGGCCGCGCGCCTTTGTTGCTATTGGTTGATTCAACGTCATCGATGCAGGTGCTTATTGGTTTGGCAATATTAGCGTGAGCGAAATAGGTAGCACTACTGCGGCAATCAATTCTGCACGTTAACCGTATCGGTTAAAGATCATGTTGAATGTACTTATAGCATCGGGTACTTTCGTTACACTTCTTCCTAGTCTGCGCGAACGTAGATTCCCGAAGGGACTTTTATGATGTGTAGTACTGTAATTACGTTTCACCTAATAAATAATCGCGATTAGAGCCGTTGTGTGAGTATAGCGAATCAATAAGAAATACTATTATGTCATTATGTTACCTGGGCCTAGCTCGCCGCGTTCTCGCTTCCTCTCCCTCATGTACTGCAGCATCGGATCGCCATCTCTTTCTACCTGCTTCAGACTGCGCTCCAAGTCCTTGTCATCCTTGTGCCTAGCGAGAGGCTTCGCCGCCTCGTGGAGGAAGTCCTGCGCGCGCGCCTGCTGGTCTTCCACTTGTTTTAGGCTGGAAGTAAGGCAAGATAAGCATATTCTTTATTGTAAACCAGAGCACATATTATACACATGTAACAACAACAACATTTACATACAGGCATATTCATTGCTTCTGGCCCCACAGTAGGAAACCCTGTGTCGTGGGAACAAGAGACAACGACATTCCAAACATGTAAACAGCCAAGATCTGGGGCTTTTTTTTATCCCCAGCCGGGATTCGGACCCAGGACCTCTTGCATGGTAGGCATATGCTCTACTGCTACGCCACAGAGGTCGTCATGTAAAGGTACAGAGTACAATTGGCGGCCTCATAGCTAAAAGCAAAAGTCGATCTGTTAGGCAAATCTGAAGGGGTCGTTGTCGCCAGGCTGTACTAGTGCTGGACATAGCCCCCTAATGAGCGCCATATCTTCGGCTTGCCGCATCCAGCATCTGCCTGCAGTTATTCGCAGATCGTCATCCCACCTAGTCGGAGGGCGTCTGAAAGCGAATTGGCCAAAATTATAAAAGTTTAGGTACCTTCTTAGACGCAGGACGAGACCCGTGCCCCAGACCCAGGGACTGGGGTTGATTTCGATAAAAGTTTTGTATATAATGTTCTAAATCAAAAGAGTGGCAAACAGGGGTCCATTTCGTTTGGCACGTTTCGGGTCTGTCTGTCCATCGGATTTTTTTTGTTTTTCCTCTAACTTACAAGTGGTAACATATACAAGTGTTGTACATTGGCCTCTGCATCTATGTAATGAGATGATTTATACATTCCATTAGCCAGCGTCCAATCACACTAGTTACCCATCTTGAAGAAAGCACGCGGATGCAGTAGTGCCTGGGACATGTTTTCAGATTGTGAAGGCCTATAGTAGGAGTAAGTATAACAAAAATAATAGCAGCGCCCCCTGCAGTACAATTCCAGCGATCTGCGATCCCCAACCCGCATGCCCAGCGTGGGGATTATGGGCCTTACCCCCTATAATAGCACAACGTGGCGCTCTTTAGGGGAGGGCTATGTCCAGCAGTGGACTAGTATAGCCTGACGACGTAAAGGACGTCCCAGGCGAACTTACATCGACCAAATAGGGGATGTAATAGAAAAGGGGAAGATAAAAAGTACCAACGACTTATGAACGTTGATGAAGAAGGATACAGCCGAGAGGTTTTGTATGTATGTGAGTTTGACTCCCGCCGAACTGATTAAATGCTAAGTAAAACAGACAGACATTTTTGCTAAAATGTCTGCCTGTTTTACTCGGCGACCATAGTCCGTTACTCATTTTCATCTGATGGAAAATGTTGGCATACTATAGAGCGAGTAAAGGTAAATTGCAGGATTCTTATAAGAGTAAATAGAAACCAGCGCTATGCAAGAGGTCCCGATATAGTGCGCAATGTATTTATTGGAATACATTGCGCGGTAAAATTTTAAGAAAAAGCTTGAAAGTTTCGATAAGGTAACTTCTTGGGGAAATGTTCGATACACGAAAGTGCGATTTAGAACGTCAAAATCTCCTCAGCCATTCATTGCAAAAGTTCCGATGAAATGTTTGTTATAAAGAAAAAAATCGGATTGAGAACCTTTGTGTTGTTCTGAAATTGGCTAATAGTAGTCTGAAGCTTACCCTTTACTCCACTTTTTGTATTTGTCATCCAACTCTTTTTGCTTCTCAGCTTTGTCTAGCTGCTTACGCCTCTCTTCTGAAGTTTCTCTTTTATCTGAAAAACAAATAGGTAAGCGTCTTGTGTTGAAAACTCTATTACATATTTTATTTTGATTCCACAGTGCCAAAGTCTACTGCCAGGCCATGAATTTTAAAGTTGGAAAAATAATACTGTAAAAACAATGAAAACAGTGTTTTTAAAACCTATTTAGAGGCTAAAAATTCCACCCATGCCGGGATTCATACCCGCGACCTCTGACTATCCGTGCCAGCGCTCTTCCAACTGAGATAATGGGCGACTCACCGGCACCAGTGATATTTCAAACCCCTTTACAATATTCTCTGTATTACATACAGGCAGTGACATCTGGCTAAAGTAATTTGCATCACTTGCAGCCGCATGGGTGGAATTTTTAGACTCTAAATAGGTTTATAAAATTGTCCTTAGCACGGGTTACTGCATTAAAAAGGAAATAATAATTAAAATACTTACTAATCTTTCTAGAAACCACTTGAGCGTTCCTTCCAGACACCTCATCGTTCAACCGACTGAAAGCTTCATTCTCTCTCCTTCTGAATGCTTCGTTTTCATCTCTCAATTGTCTGGCATCTTGAAGGCCGGCAAGTTTCCCGTAGAGTGTTTTGGCCATCTTTTTGTTTGACGGTGGTGGACTGTTACTACTCCTGTGGTATGGCACCTTTTCTGGAGATCTCTTCCTTGATTTCCGTGGCGGCGAAGGGTCAGAGTCGGGCGACTTTCCTCTGTTCCGGGGGGGAGATGCTTTGCGATACTTTCGGGGCGGTGCTCTCAATTGTCTGGCATCTTGAAGGCCACTTGAAGGCCGGCAAGTTTCCCGTCGAGTGTTTTGGCCATCTTTTTGTTTTTTTTTTTTGGTCGAGGTCCTGCTACCGTTTATTACGTAGCAACCTTTTTTTTAGTACGTAATGTAAAACTAGTCATTAATAATTAATGTAAATATAGTGTGTCCTTGTAATAATATTTTCTTAGCCTAATGGTTTTTTTTTTTCATCCCTCTTTTAGTCTTCTTTAATCTTGTTTTTTTCAAACCATTTACAAAAGTCGTTCATTAGGCCTGAAATTATATGTATAGTGTAATTTATACATTACAAAAATTGAATATATAATTTTAAATTACCGCGTAGTCGTAGGAAATAAAATCTGTGTCAATATAATAAAAACAAAAATGCTTAAAATAATAAAAATTTATACAAACTAGAGAATTCTTATTGAAAATAAAAGAAATAAATGTTAAATTAAATTTTAACCTCCCAACTCGCAGCGGAGACGTCAAACGTTTGAGTAACGTCAAACGCGCAACCAGGGATGTTAGATGCCAACTTTTGAATTATGGCACCAGACGCTCAAAATTATGGTATTTTTGAAAAAAATAAGGTACTGGTAGGAAAACTCTTACAGATTTAATAAATTAGGCAGGTCCTATTAATTATAGTATTAAAATTTCTTCGAATTTTCATAAATTGTTCAAACAAACACTCTACTCGCTTTTTTCTTTTTAGTCTGTGCTATTCGCTACTTCTGACTAAGTTCAACTTTTTGAAAATTCATCTGTGAAGTTCACTTACAATCCACAGACTACAAAAACTATCACAGATATGAACGTTCATAACAACTTACTGCACGAAATGAATGAATGATTTTTTAGTGTTGCTAGATATCGGTATATAAAAAAAACTCGTCAACAGCAAAAGCGAAAGATGAAAATGTGTGATGCAAAAGTGCTTGTGATAAAAAAAAAATGGCAAAATTATGGTACTTTCGCGTACCATAATGGATGTATCATGGTACATGGTACGAACTGAATTATGGTACATGTACCATAATTATGACACGTATAACATCCCTGCGCGCAACTGAGACAAACAAATCTGTCCCAAAGGCCAACAGACCAAAAAAATGGTTGGGGTGTAGCCTTGGGGGCGCTATGGGCCGAGGACTTAAAAAAATTTTGCAAATTTGATTATTTTTTTTTTTGTTTTTTTTTTTTTGCAATCGGTTTAACACGTTAAAATAATACGTTTTTGTTCTTTGACTTTTTTTATAACATTGTTTATTATGGAGTTATTCGACTATATATTTGGCATGATTAAACGGTTGGTGGGTGTATGCATGGGGGCACTATAGAAGCCCTATTGGACGCAAAAAAGGAAAAAAAATCCTTTAAAAAATTTTTTAGGACTTAGAAAATTTTTTGCAAATTTTTTTATATTTTATAAAATTTACGAGTGATTTTTCGTTTTTCGTTCGTAACTTGGAAACGGTGCGTTTTACGGCACCGAGTCACGGGACCTTTTTTGCTTCCTAGGACCTCCCTGACCCATTCCCGGCCAAAAATAAAGTAAAAAAATTTCAACCCCCAAGGCTACATGGCTACTGCTTCCCGACACTTATAAAATTTTTGAGTGATTTTTCGTTTTTCGTTCGTAACTCGGAAACGGTGCGTTTTACGGCACCAGTCACGGGACCTTTTTTGCTCCCTAAGATCGCCCCTACAGTGCGTTCACATTAACTTGTCGCGTGAGAGAATTGGTAGCACTGAGATATTTACTGTTACCATGTTAAATAAGAAATCATTCCCATTACTTGGGGAAAATAAAAGGATTGAGGGCTTGTTTTACCATCTTCCGATTAGGTCCAAAAGCTAATTCACGTGTTATGTCCTTGTTACCAATTCTCTCACGCGTCAAGTTAATGTGAACGCACTGTACACAATGCAAGAACAAAAAAAAAATAAAAAAAATAAAAAAAATTTGTAAAAAATTTTCTGTCCTAAAAAATTTTTTAAAAGATTTTTTTTTTTCCTTTTTTGCGTCCAATAGGGCTTCTATAGTGCCCCCATGCATACACCCACCAACCGTTTAATCATGCCAAATATATAGTCGAATAACTCCACAATAAACAATGTTATAAAAAAAAGTCAAAAAACAAAAACGTATTATTTTAACGTGTTAAACCGATTGCAAAAAAAAAAACAAAAAAAAAAAATAATCAAATTTGCAAAATTTTTTTAAGTCCTCGGCCCATAGCGCCCCCAAGGCTAGTAGGCTAGTAGGGAGTAGTAGGCGTTGGGGTGTATGCATGCATACACCCCAACGCCTACTCCGCCGCCCCCAACTTTACCCACCAACCTATTTTCCGTCGCTTTCCGAGTCGTTGGTATACCGGAAATCGGTTCGTACACAGAACATAAAAAAAGAGTAGAAGTCGTAAGTGGGCGGTGCCCCCGTGCCTCACATTAGCAATGTATTGCCTATGCGTAGTCGGTGACAGTTTTGTTGACTTCAGTTGCCGTGCGCTTCTAGTAAAGAAAAAATGGTGAAAACTTTCTTAAAATGCCTTGTTATGCTGTGTTAGAGAGCAAAAATAAAAGTTCGGGACCAAAATATACCGATCATGCCGTAACATTTCATCTGTAACACGTATTTCATTGTATTTTTAATTAAATTTGTAATGACATGAACACGGAAACCAATCCGAAAATGAGAAAGTGAAACCACCTTTATTTACTGGTTAATAAAGTTAAATTTTCATCGAAGAAAGTGTACGTTCTCTAGAAATTTCTGTCAAAATTTGAATTCTACTTAATTACGGATGGGGGCACACATGATAAAAATCTATCGATAATTAATTGTCTATGACTTCATATGAGTCATACATACTTAACGGTACTTAGGTATTGTAAATTCCAATTCGTCTAAGTAGGTAAAATAATTATTGTTATTTTATACCTACTTCCTAAGTGCCTTTTCATATGCATCCGGTCGCCGTCCGGTCGCCGGGCCGGGTAAAGTAGTAATGTATGAGCTCCGGTCGCCGGCTGGTCGTTGTGCATGTGAAAACTGTCATTGGAGCTCATACATTACTTTTCATACAAGATATGACATGAGCACAGCTAGATCGCAATAAAGTTTTTCATCACCAGTTTATCAGGGACTGAAATATTTAAGAAACTATCAAAGTAATTTTAATCTTACAGTTTAAATATTCCAACCGATATTCTATCCGCAACCGAGAGGTTGCGGGTTCGAATCCCGGCATGGGTGAAATTTTTAGCCTCTAAATAGGTTTTTAAAATTTGTTCCTTAGCACGGGTTAGTGCATTAAAAATAAAAATAGTATAATCAAGTGAGTTTTCGTTTAGTTTTCCTAAGGAAACCATATACGAAATTAAAATGGAAGGCAGCGATAAGAAGGCAAAATTGGTTCTCAACGAAGATGAGCACAACATATTCAGAGCATTTTCATGAACACTTTATAATAACTAAAAAAGGCGGAAGGTGGCACTTATGTGATGATGCAATACCAGTATAGGGAAGAGCGGGTGATCGTGCTCTTCCACTATAAAGGGAAATTTCCCGCCAGGCAGATCGTACACCTGGGGACGGCCGGTCCGACTATTGTTAGTCGGACGTTATATTTATGGTATGTCATTGAAACACTTTGATTGAGCGATGCAGGAATGTTGGAGTTTGTAGTGCGCGCGCAGAGTTGACATGTGCTCGCCACACCAGAAAAAATGTGCTTCACTTCCAGGTTAGACTTTTGCGTATAAATGAAATTATATTAGTACAATCATCAATTAGTAGGTATTACGTATGAAACATGGCGTACAGATAGACAAAGATCTGAATTGAGTCGTAGAATAATATTTCCCGTGTTATAATTTCTAACGCCGGCGAAGCAGCGGGTTAAAGCTAGATAAGAGATAACATTTTAAAATTTTATGAAATGTACCACATTGTTTTATTTTTGCATCTATCCACCCTATTAGTATTAATTCTTTATTTCACAAAAGATAATGTAAAAAAGATGCATTTTCTACCAGTCAACCCGCAGGCAAAAAAGAAATAGCTAAAAATACTTCTGAGTACCAGTATTCGTATTCGGCTGTTGTATTAAACTGTTTGTATAATTTGTCAATAGGTTCTCTCTATCGACAAACTAGAACTCGCATTGTCCCATCCCAAACTGAGAATGTACTTGTTTTTCAATTTTGAACTTTATGTCTTACTAGGTAAAAGTTCTTTTCGGTCCGACGCGGCGGTAGTTCCATCTAGTGTAGAGTAGCATTACTACAAAATGTCAACCTTAATTTCATCATTGTCATTTGACTTTGATCATTGTTAACATTAAAAAAAGGTGCATATTTTAATTGAAACTTTTATGATGTACACCTTTTCGGCATTGACTTTATTTACCAATGGCAGGCTGGCATTCGTAGTGTGCGTTTGGTTTGTAAGTATCAGTTTGGTTACACTGGTTTTCGTACTAATGTGTCATGTCGCTACTTCTACTCTTTTTTTATGTTCTGTGGGTTCGTATATAGGAAATTTCCGTCACGACTTCCGGTCGTGTCTTCCAGTTCTGTAGTGATGTTCTATGACTATTTCAATTGATTATCGACATTTCCTTCAAGTTTCTAGTGAGAATACGCAAATTTCTAATTAGATTCTAATATTTATCTGATAGTCTATACAAAAATTATTATTTATTTATTTTATAGATGTGGAGACCCGGACACCCAATTCCTCAGGAATTTGTAGACCTTCTACATGATGAGGAGGAAGAGGATGAGAGCGAGGGGGAGTTGGTGTTCGGGCTGGAGGAGGAGGAGGAGGAGGAGACTGGGGTGGCAAACCTGATGGTATGTTATTATATATTATATGAATCGTTATCAACCCTTATATGTCCCCACTGCTGGGGCACGGGTCTCTTCCTGCATCGCAGGAAGGTTAGACCTTACTCCACCACGGGGGCCAACTTCGGGTTGGTGTTGGCCCCCGTGGTGGTCGGGACATATTCCGATGCCTGTTCACGGAGAAAAGGTACTGGAATTTAAATAGAGCCTTTCACCTTGCTGACGGTTCACGCGATCCAAACGATCCCGAAAACGTATTGTATCCAATGGGCCCAATACTGGACCATTTGAACAGTAAGTTTCAGGAACTTTATACAATGGACCAGAATATTTGCATCGATGAATCGTTGACACTGTGGAAAGGGCCTCTTTCATTTAAGCAGTACATTAAAATGAAAGCGGCAAGGTTTGGCATAAATACCTTTCAATTGTGCGAGAGCGCAACTGGGTATTTATGGTCGTTCTTTGTTTACGTTGGCCGTAGGACGACTCCCGACGCTGCAATTCCCTCGAGCGTTTCAACTGTAATGAAACTGGTTCAACCAATTCTGAATTTGGGTCATGTCTTGTTCATGGATAATTGGTTTAACTCCCCTCAACTGGCACGGTTCCTGAAACGACACCGCACCGACTGCGTTGGAACCCTGCGTTCCAATAGGAAAAATGTTCCTGTCGTCGTTCAGAAGGCCGTTCTAGCTGAGGGTGAGTTTGTTGCTCGACAATCTGGTGATGTTGCGGTGGTGGCATTACAAGATAGAAAGCGATTACACCTTATTACCACATGCCACGACACTACTCAGATTCAGAAAGAAGGTAGGCCAGGTCGTCCGGCCCAATTCAAATTGGAACTCGTTGACGACTACAGTCGGGGAATGGGTGGAGTTGATCGCTTAGATCAAATGCTAGAACCTTACTTAGTCGAACGGAAACAGTGCCGAAAATGGACAAAGAAGTTCTTCAAAAGGCTCTTGAACATTTCTATTCAAAATGCACGCAAGTAGTGGAACGAAATTGGATTCTCTGGCGTTTCGGCTGACGCTAGTTCAATCCATTATTGACAAACACCTTCCTCGTGTTCCTCGGGCCACTGAGCGACAGGCTGTACCGTCACAGTTCCCACTACCAGTTCGGCGATTGACAGAGCGACATTTTATTCGTCGGAAACTCGTTACTGAAGCGATGTTGGCCAACACGGCCCATCGTTCGAACTTGGGTCGCGGCTATTGTACTTGGTGCAAAAAATGCGAACGAAGGACGAAAACAGTATACGAGTGCCCGGAGTGTAACGTGCCGCTTTGTCTCGAAAAATGTTTTCGCCTTTTTCACTCTTACGCCGAACCGTTACCGGAGCACATGGCACGTGAGTGAATAAGAGCGCATTTTTTTTAAATCGCCTGTTACATTTCGGTTCTGTTTTCCCTTGGCTTTGTTTGGCTACAGTTTTCGGTTGTCGCCTATTCATTTATTATACTGTATATTTGAGAGAGGTTGACGCATGTCAGAGTTGTGTAAGTGATTTTGATTTGTGATTTTTATGTAAGATTTGTGTATGTAGATAATAAAAGTAGACATACTTCGTCCGCTCGTTCACGTTCTGTTTTCTTGTTTGTCTAGACAAACTTTTCTAGATTGGTGAAATTTTTATTTGCCTATCGAACTAATGGAACACGTGGAGTTTAACATTTTTCATTAATTTGATGGGCAGGTAAAATCCAACGGCGTACCCTTTGGTAAGTAAACAAATAATGTACTCCTGCAGCTTTTTCTTTTGTCTTTTGCTATGTCATGTTTGTGTACTAATAGCGAGATTGTTTTGATGGAAATTCGATAAAAGTATTGTTAAAACATTTAATTATGAAAGCTCCATACTCCTACAATTTAAAAGTTATAAAAATTCATAATTATATCACTCAGTATAACTCACGATAGCACTACTGTTTAAATTTGAACGAAATAATAATATGTAATAATAAAATATAGTTGGGATATTTCCACACACGGTAACTAAGCAAATCTTGTGGTATAGGTACTAACTGATATACATACTTACATAATTTTAAATGCTCGTACTTTAATACCATTTAAACACCTAGAATGCAAAAACCAATAAAATTAGGGATCAAACCCACGACCTATTGCTCAATAAACTGTATTTGACATGTTTGATCTCTATTTTAGCACAAATACGCAGAAATGCTAAAACCGAAAGAAAACATCGAATTCACGAAAAATAAACTTAACGATAGCGAAAATCTTTCGCCGTGTTACGTTTGTTTTAACCATTTTCCTTACTACGTTAGGTTAGTTAAAGATGTTGGCACGTAGAAAGAACTATGAGCGCCATACTTTTACAGGGCACGCGCAGCTCTTCTTAAGTGCCGGCATCTATACTACATGACATTTATTACATAAACAAATAAACTAACAGTGTGGTGTTGGATTATTGTATTTTTTGTTTGCATGATCAGCTGCATCACGCTATCTGTGGAACGGGTTTTGTTTTCTTAATTTTGTGTTCTTTTGCATTGTATTCCTAAGTTGCAAAAACATTTTTAAAACCTATTTAGAGGCTAAAAATTTCACCCATGCCGGGATTCGAACCCACAACCTCTGGCTATCCGTGCCAGAGGTTGCGGGTTCGAATCCCGGCATGGGTGAAATTTTTAGCCTCTAAATAGGTTTTTAAATTTGTCCTTAGCACGGGTTAGTGCATTAAAAATAAAAATATTGCAAAAACATACCTAGGACATTCTAAAGCTACGTATATACGTATTAGGTCATACATAATTCAGCTCATGCACGAATGTTTTCAACTCAACTAGTTAATTTAACATGTTTGTATCTTTTATTAATTTTACTTATTTAAAAAAAAAGACAACCAGTTTACAACTTTGTAATATTTTAGACTTGCTACATGAAAGTAAACAACGAGAGAAAATTCGCTGTTGATGTAGTGAAAGTGAACAATACTAGAAGAATACTAGTAGAAGCAATACTAGACATAATTGTTAAGTCAATCACCACTAACAATGTATATTAGGCTATTTATGGTGAGATACTTACATACTGGCGGTTAGCATAAACAAACTACTTGACGCCGAACTTGATACCCAATGCGCGGCACGCGCCACCACTTGAGCTCAGACAGCTTTATTTTTGGACTTTGTTTTTGCTGCCTAGCGACACAACGTTTATTTTTACTAATAACATGGTTGTAGTAAAATTAATATTCATTTTGCATGAATTTTAACGACAGTAATTGTTTTTCCCTATTTTATCGACTTTTGCCCAATGAATACTCTCCCTTACCCCATCCCTACTAAACAAGACAAGACAATGGAAATACTATTTTATTGTTTTATTCTTTATTTTTGTCTGAATATTTACTGTAAATAGCGTAAAAAAAGAAAATAAATATTTCGTTATGAATGTACTGTTTCATTTCTCATTTACCCTTTTGTTTGTGACCTTGGTACAAAAATATAATGCAGTCCATATATTTCATTTTTACTAGATTTTGGAGAATATTTGTATAAAAGAGCATATATTTCAATAAGATAAGAGTATTTTCATTCAATAAAAGTGGTTTTCACTTCGTAAGGGACCCACATTTACAGTGCATTTTCGAAATCAAATTGTCACTCTCGCACTGTTCAACAGGAAATGTTAGCTTTCTTGCAAAAAGTTTGATTCTGTTTTGGTAATAAATTTTGTACGGGATGGAAAAAACAAACTTGATAGAATGAATAGGTATATATTCAGAACCCTGTTACATAAATTTATCTTTTCATAAACTTACGTAATAGTTCGTAAGCACACAAAAGTTTAGGACACTACGCAAAAATCGCTAGTAATTACGTTTTCGTACTCTAAATGTAAGGATTTGCGTGTCTGAATTTTTATAAAGTTGTTATTGTTTAGTAAAGTGGTTATTCTAGAGTGTAATTATTCCTGTCTTAACCAAATCCGTACATTGGTAAATCTCAATAATTTGAGACCTGGTAATTTTTTTTTGCGCCGCCATGACACCCCTGTCAGTTTAATGTCATGTGATGTACTGGGGGGCCGTTAGTGCCTCTGTGTAAAGGTGAATAATAAATAATAATACATACATACGCCCATAACCTCACGCCTGTATCCCAGAGGGGTAGGCAGAGACCAGGGACTGCCACGATCCTGACAGATCACCTTTGCTTCATCAACGTTCATAAGTCGTTGCATGCACGCACGCCGGTTACGGGTACTTTTTATATTCCCATTTGCTAAATAATAAATAAATTTATTTATGGACATATTACACAGATCGCGTTAGCCCTATACTAAGTACCTACAACTAAAAGACTTACGTTACAGGTGCTAACTCGACGATAGACTTAAAATAAATACATAGATAACATCCAAGACCCGAGACTAGAAAATTTCTTAGTTGACCCGGCCGGGGATCGAACCCGAGACCTTCGGTTTTACAGTCAGCGTGCCAAACCGCCGGCAAAGATATTAGGCTGCTGACGTACCTACCTATGCACAATAAAAGTATGCACAGTTGGAAGAGCGCTGGCACGGATAGCCAGAGGTCGCGGGTTCGAATCCCGGCATAGGTGAAATTTTTAGCCCCTGCTTTCTTTTCCGTATTTTCCTTTTGTCAAATTTTGTATGTCTGTGGCGTTAAATAAATGTTTTTCTTTCTTTCTTTCTCTCTCTCTGTCTCTCTCTCTTTCTTTTTTCCTTTTCTTTCTAAATAGGTTTTTAAAACAATAAAAGTGTTCGCTACAAGAAAATACCCACGCGTTTTTCTTTTATTTTCAAATGTTTTTTGTTTAAAAGTTAAAACAAATCCAGCTTTGAACGTTCAACATTTATTACGATTCCATATATATAAACAAAAGTTCACAAAAATAGACTTACATTATCAGGACTCGTACAAAATTACTATGGGTAACAATAACTTTATTATAAGTACCAATGCATGATGAACACTCACAACAAAAATATGAGTTGGACATTAACTACTTAAGTTAATTCATTTATTCATCTATCACATAAAGGCCTGCGCAGACGAGGGACTGTCCCCCGGGTACTTTTTTGTCCGTCGATATGACCTCTTATAAATTGTATCGTATAACGCACACGCAGGACTAAAGTACCCCGTACACAAAGTCCCTCAAGTTACCGCGGACTTGAGCGGACACCAAGAGGCCGGACTGGTCAAAAGTTCGGTGTTCTCTTTTAAAACGCCTTCTCTTTTTCAACTTCATGTAAATTACAACACAATGTAATCTCAGGATATTTGCTTCCATAGCGTAAGCTTCACTCAATTTCCGGGGAACAAATGACCGCACTCCGTAGGTTTTGAGTCCGCGACAAGTACTCTGAGGACTTCGATATCAACCCTTGTAAGTCCCCACTGCAGGGGCACGGGTCTCTTCCTGCATCGCAGGCAGGTTAGGCCATACTCCACCACGGGGGCCGAGTTCGGGTTGGTGGAGGGTTGTAAGACAGTGGCGGGTCTTACTGTCAGAAGATATCAAGCCGCCCTGAGGCCTCTGACATGGCTTAACGACTGCCATTACATGACAGCCGGCACCAACGGCTTAGCGTGCCTTGAGAAGCACGGAAGCGCTCGGAAAAATGCCATTAGCGGTAGTCACAGGACGGTCACCCATCCTGAACCTTACCGCGCCTGTTGTTGCTTAACTCGAGTGATTGATTCCAATCACTCGGTTCGACTAGGCCACGAGCGCTCGTGGCCCAGTCGCACTCGGAGGACATTTTTTACGATGATCCCTCGGGGACAAAAGTCCCTCGTCTGCGCAGACCTTAAGTAATCTACCAGTTACGTGATAAATTAATGTAAGAACTATTATTTATTGACATTTGCGGACATTACAGAGTATCATATAATGTTTTTTAAATAAATTATCTAGAGTCAATGAATCGTTGGTCTTAAGTATGGATAACATGTTTAACTACCAAAATAGAGGTACCTACTTAGTGGGTCCCATAGAGTATCTTTGGGTCCGTAGGCCGACTGGAAGCTTTGATCTGTATAAAAGGCCTCACTTTGGGTGCATTTGTAATGTTTGTAATGTCCTTTTCTGGTTACCATAGCACAGGGTATCCCAGTTTGGGGCCGGCGCGGCGCATTGATTAGGTATTAAACTTTATACGTCTGTGTGGAAAAACGAAATATCTACTGGACTTTCTCGTGTAGGTAATAGGCGTGAAGACAGTATCAAATAATCAAAGGTTTAACGATATTACGGGAACGTACATATTAAACACTGAATTAGTTTTATAAAAAAAGGGATTACCAATATTTTCAATAAAATCTACAAAAAATGAATCGCTGAATGTGTTGGTACTTAAGCGCAAATCTCGAGATCAGCAATTCTTTTTTTAGAATATTCCTTGAAGTACGAGGATGGTTCTTACGGGGAAAATGAAAAAAAAATTAAAGAATCGCCTGTTAGGCGGTATGAAGTTCGCTGGGTCAGCTAGTACCTACATTCTGCCATTTTGACTAAAACACCCATAATACCGCGTGATCCCGTAAAGTTCACCCGTGCTTTGTTGTGACTAGTGACTACGATGTGGCGTGACGTCAGTTTCGACGCCATGACAATGCGAGCTGTTTTCCCACATTAAAAACAATTATAGGCCTTAGGCCTTAAGTTTAACCTTCGTTAAACTTTAGTTTATTACTGGAATATAGGTTTCTTTTTACAAATAATGTGTCACCATATTATGGAAGGTTTTAAAAATCTTTCGGCATGCCATTAATCAGGCATCCGATACCCATTCAAAGAAATGCGGTATCCACTATGTGTGATATATACATATTACGCCCCATATCTACATATACCTACGGCAGAGCTAAGTAAACATCCCGCTTTCGCACACAGATGTATACGTGAAAAATTACATAAGTAATCAAGGCGCAAGAAAAGTGATTTTACTGTGAAGTTATAAATAAACAGTCCATAATGCATTCGGTTAGGCGTTTTGTAATTGTGAATATTAAAAAGGCAAGCCCAGTAAAAATATACCATCCAATTGCTTAACCTATACTAACACCAATATACACACACTTTAACGTTGAACAATTAAAATAAGTGCACTACATATGTATGTGATCTATGTTCTATACGCCTTTGTTTAACAGTGCCTATATTCTGCTAATGTATTGTAGTACAGTGACCATTGCATGAACATGGCGAATTAATTTCGTTGCTGCATCAAGTCTAGGCGCGCACACCCATTAAACCTTTTAGGCGTCATTGCTATGAAAAAACACGTCACGTGATCCGACCATGTGTCTGTCATGGTACTATATGTACATACTATAATGCACGAATAGAATCGAGGCCCAGGTTCCCAGTCCAATGAATCATATTGCTTCGTGTTATGTTTCATTGGACAGCGATTGGCTGATTTTGACTAAACAGAACGTCCTGTTTAGTCCAAATTAGGTACCTACCTCTTATACTGGGACAGGAAACCGGTTACAATGAGGGCTTTTCAAAGCGCCATCAAAAACAAAAAACAGTACCGCAAGTTACCGATAGATGGTGCTGACGTCATATAATATGTCAAAATTTACATCATTTAGGAAAACAGTGAGTGCCTATGTTTTTACAAAAATGCTCAACGCACGGGCTAGCCATTACTTAAGAGACAATTCACGTACGTATGTAATGAACAAAGTAAAAATACTTAAAAACTTTCAAGTTTCAATAGTTTCGAAACATAGTTTAGCTTAGATCACAGACTACAAAGAGATGTTTAGGTTATCACAAATGATATTCTGTGCATACAACACAAAACGCGATAAAACTTATGATGGGTGACATTTGTTCTACTTGCAGCGCCATCTAGTTTTTTTTAATGCAATCAACTCACAGCTGTCATTGAAAAGCCCTCATCATTCAGAGAAACTCGCGCTTTGAACATCCCATTATTTACACAAAGGACCTGGAACTAAATTAATGAGGGAGTAACATTTAATAGGTACTAAGTACACACCAATGCGTGCAATTATGTAAAGTGCATTTAGATACAAGATTAATAAAAGTTGAACATTAATTCAACTTGCTTGCTGTGTGGTGTCGGCCTAGAGAATAGCACCAACCCAAATTCTTCCAGCGGGTGTCGTAAAAGGCGACCAAGGGACACAAACCGGAGGGTGGGCAGCAGCGCCCCCTGCAGTACAATTCCACCAAACTGCGATCTCCAACCTGCATGCCTTGGGGATTATGGGCATTAGGTACCCCCAATGATAGCACAACGTTGCGCTACGGCGCTCATTAGGGGAGGGCTATGTCTGGCAGTGGACTAATATAGCCTGAAGAACATTCATTTACTAAACAGTCATGCCTTCACACATTTACCGTGCCTTAGGTTCTACAGGCCCCGAAAATGTTATGCCTGCCACACAGTATCCCAATGCAAGTGCAGTCACCTAAAATTCAACATTCACCCGGTACTTTCCCCACCTCTCTATTAGCCCGGATGTCCAGGTGCAGGATGGGTGACCATCACGGGACTAGCACTAATGGAATTTTTCCCAGCGCTTCCGTGCTTCGCAAGGCACGTTAAGCCGTTGTTGGCGGCTGTCATGTAATCGTTAAGCCATGTCAGAGGCCTTATGGGCGGCTTGATAACTTGTGACAGTAAGCTCCCTGTCTTACAATCCTCCACCAACCCTGACTTGGCCTCCGTGGTGGAGAATGGCCTAACCTTCCTGCGATGCAGGAACAAACTTTGCCCCAACAGTGGAGGCATACCAAAGGTTGAATCAGAGCGGACGTTTCACTTAAAACTTAGGTACCTGTGTTGAGAATCAGGGCTGATGGAAAGGTGGGGAGTGAGCCGAAAATAAAGAAAACTAAACAAGAAAGTAAATTCTTGCCAAAATTAAGCAATAATATAAATTCTAAATATTTTTTTCGTAATCAAGATAGCAAAATTAAGAAACGGTATTTTTAGTTTTGCGCGTTGTAAAATATGAAATGTTGTCAATGGCAATGGGATACGATGAGGCAGGCCATAACTTTTTAGGGCCCAAATAACCCAAGCTACGGCAAATTTGTGAAGGCGTTACGTAATAAATAATCGCCATTAGATCCGTTTATGTATGGGCATCGCTAGTCATTAAGAAATATTATTGTAAAGTGACTATTCTGCAAGACGCTCGGCGCTCGCCCAGTACAATACCATTATGTTGAATTCTCTAATTAGACAGCATTTACTTAATAGTTTTGGTAACTTTTTGTTCACAATTATATTATATTACCCTTACCTTTGATTCCTATAACAGAATAATTCCACAAAAATATATTTACACAGCCATAGGATTTTTACTGCCCTGCTACATTAGTCGGGTTAACATTTAATTTTAATATTATGCAGTCATGGAAGAGAGGAGGATTTTTAGCTTTTCAGAAGTATTTTTTAGAAGTAATAATGTATGTCGCCTACATGAAGATGTTTTATTACAAATGTCTAATAAAAATTGCGCCAGTAAAAGTTAAATCCATCAGTAAAACTACAAATAATATATTTGTATAAATTAAAAATACATATATAAGAGATGTTATTGAGTTTTGGAAAGTTCCAGTAAATTCTTTGAAAACTCTCATCGGCACTTTTTCAGCAACCATGTAGATATAAGAATTGACACCTAAAATTAGGTTGGGCCCCGAAATTTTTAAGAGAAAGTTACCTTTACTAAGCTTAGTACTATTACTATACTAATACGGATATACTAGAAAGTGAATCCGGAATTAAATTAATAACATAGCATTTACAGTCCATTTATTCTTACTTGTCCAATTTAGTAAACAAGATTATAACCTTAAAATTGAGATTAGATGCCTAAACTAGACATTTTCTCGCAAATTCATGAACTATCATGAACTATTTGGCAGCGTGTCATCTAAAAAGAGTGTGTCAGGTTACTTCATTTATGGAAATATAGCAGTTTTGGACTAAAAAGTCACATTTTAAGGGTAGAATCTTGTTTACTAAATTGGACAAGAAAGAATAAATAAACTGTACATACTGGCACATACATTGCTTCTGGCCCCACACTAGGATACCCTGTATCGTGGGAACCAGAAACTGCGACATCACAAACATGTAAACATTCAAGACCTGGGGCTTCTTTATTTTGTCCCCAGCCCAATAATATTATACTAACGCCGATATACAAACACAGGTTTCGAGCAATAAATACGAGAAGTGACATTTTTCCTTCATTTTTTACATTCACGGAAGCCAGTCAGATTTTCTTACTTGGAGCGAAATCGATCGGCGCAACTTGACCTTAACACTATTGGAAACATTCAGAAATATGTGTCAATTTCTTTTCAATATTGTTTTTGAGGTTCTTTTTTATGACTGCTATGACAGCCTAAAATATTTATTTCTGTTTAGTGTGGGAATTGCATTCTTAAAAAAGTAGTTTTTACAATTTTTTAATTTTATCCGACTTTGGAGGAGCTCAAGAGAAGGGTCTAGATTTTATGTATGTAAGTAAAACCGATTGTATGTTCCCTCATAACTCTTTAACCGCTGGTCAGATTTTGACAAGTAATATCTGAATCGATTCGTCGTGATTGCGTGGGGCCACATAAAATTAGCATAAATTCTACTAAAATAATTAAAATCAATAAAACACAAATAACTAACAACCCCTACTGCTGAGCGTTAACTATTAACTTGACGACTTCGGTGGCGCAGCGGGTTGGCACGCTGACAGTAAAACCAAAGGTCTCGGGTTCGATCCCCGGCCGCGTAAAACTAGGACATGAACTTTTCTAGTTTGTTTCGGGTCTTGGATGTTATCTATGTATTTATTGTATTAAATCTATCGTTGAGTTAGCATCTATAACACAAGTCATATAGTGGTACTTAGTATAGGGCTAACGAGATCTGTGTAATATGTCCATGAATATTTATTAAGTGCATTAAGTTATTAATGGCAATCGTGGACTCTTATCGTACGTCCCCCCATCTCATTTCTTCCGTGGGACCACCAGACGATCGGCTCGAATGCATGTCGTCGAAATTCCGCGAATCCACACCGAGCGATTCGCGAATTCTTTCATAATAAGAACGGCAAAGTTGTGGAACAAATCTTCTGTTATTCCGGAGACATATAACCTGGGTGTCTCTAAAAGAAGAGTTTACCGGCATTTAACAGGTAAGCAGTACAATGCTACCAAACTGCGATCCCCAACCCGCATGCCCAGCGTGTGGATTATACCCCCTAATGATGGCACAACCTTGCGCTCATTAGGGGAGGGCTATGTCCAGCAGTGGACTAATATAGCCTGAAGAAGAAGAAGAACAGGTAAGCACGTAACATTGCAGGCCCCGTCTTCCCTTACCATCAGGCGTGACTGGGGTCAAGTGTAACCTGTCTAACTTAAAAAAAACGTACAACTCATGTATTATATTTAAGATGACTTGAGAAAAGACGGTCAGAGTGGAGTTTTTTTCCCGCTGCCTTTTCCTCCGCTACACTACGGCCCGAAGGCAGCGCCTTTCACTTTCATGTTACATTGTACTTTGACATTCAGCAAACCGAATGTAAATTCTTTACGCTGAAAAAAAATTGAATCGAATAAGGCGGGACCCAAATTCACAAAAGTAATTCAATGCGAAGTATCTAGGGTAGTCCCGTCTGCTTAGTAGTGAATGCTCATCAATCGGGTTATCGGTTATTTAAAACATTTTTTTTACAACACATTTCCTCACTCACAAAATCGAAATAAAACGTTTCAAGCGTTCATGGCAAATTAAACGTACACCAATACAGAACACCTAGGACCGATTTGTATTATATAATACCGAAAGATACTTTATCAGCCGTTGGTGCCGGCTGTCATATAATGGCAGTCGTTAAGCCATGTCAGAGGCCTTATGGGCGGCTTGATAACTTCTGACAGTAAGGCCCGCCACTGTCTTACAATCCTCCACCAACCTGGACTTGGCCCCCGTGGTGGAGTTTGGCCTAACCTTCCTGCGATGCAGGAAGAGACCTGTGCCCCAGCAGTGGGGACATACAAGGGTTGATAACGAACTTTATCATCAGCCCAATACTGAGTTTAGGCCTTTCCCCAAATGAGATCTCACAATCCCTTGCTATCCGCACCCACAGACCATCCGCCGACTCAACAATATCGTCCGACCATCGAGCTGCCGATCTGCCCACTTACCATCCTGTTCTCGGTCGCCATTTTGTTATTGGTCTGGCCCTGGAGTCTAACTTACATCATTTTTCAATTGAAAGACAATGGTTGATATTTGCCTTAATTTGGTAGTGTAAAACGCAGCAGTTCAATGTCATTCCAGGGGTATAACCCGCGCAAATTAAATAGGCATCTCTCGCGAAGAAGATCGAATCGCAAGAGGCGCCGAGTTAAGTAGTACGGGTAATAACATTGCAATGCGATTGGTTACAAGACTACAGATAGTGTGAATGAAACGATCATTACCGGGCTAATATGACTCTATTGAACAACTATGCATTTGAGAGACTGCCCACTTACCATCCTATTCCCGGCCGCCATTCAGATATTACCCTGGTTCGCTTCGCCACGACATATTTTCTTACACAAAATAAAATCAGTCGATTTTTCCCCTGTTTACCGCCGGCCATCTTAATCTTATATACGGCGCCATTTTGTTTTTTCCTTCTCGGAGAGAAAACAACCTTACACCGTGACATTAGAGTTCACATTTACATGTCAGCGCTGCTCCACTTGTGGTATTCCTCAGCTTGGGCCTTCTTCTTGCTCTGAGTTTCGAAGTATTTGTTTTCGTAGCCGTTGGAGCGATCCACTCCGTCCCAGCGGTAGCCGGGCCGTATGTTGAACCGGTTTGGCGGGCAGTTACCTTTGTACGTCGGTTTTTCTGTGAACAAAGATAATTTGGCCCATAATTTGTTGAAACTAAACAATTATTATTTTGTATGTTTTGATTAGGGGAGGGCTATGTCCAGCAGTGGACTACATACTGAAAAAGAAGGAAGGAAACGATGTTTTGATTGTGCCTACATCTAGTTCCTTCTCTAACGTGTTAGTCCAGTCCATCCAAAGGTTGTCTGGAAGAGATCACTTTTTCAGGTTAAGAAATATCTGTGTGAATTCCATTTTCATGTACAATAAAGTGTTCTCTATCTATTCGCACTTGGCCTCATAGTTGGGCTATTACAATCGGACGTAGCAATCGCTAAGGTGTGCACTTAGGGTTACCAGGCCTAAAAATGCAAAATCCTGTCTGAAATGTCAAAAATCCTGATTTTGAAAAAAAAGTCCGGTCACGCACCTGTATTAAATAAAAATCATAGTATTTGAGTAAGTTTTAATCTACTGCATGCAAAAAGTTGTTTTTTCCAGCTATTTCGCAATAAAATTGTTCACACGTCACGTGTTTATAGAGCAATATGGCTCTCACTGACTCCACTCACTGAAAGTCTGTTTCTCTCTTTGGTCCACTGAGAAGTCATGAGAGAAAAAAACTCTCCATATTTGCGCTCTCTCCACATTTGCGTTGTGTGGCAAAATACTAAAGAAATATTGACAAATCTTCAGAAATTCTGAAACTCTGGAGCTGTCGTTAATTGTATTAAAAAAGATACACCAGTAAAAGATATAAAAAATCACTGTTTGTGTTCAGAAAATTCTTAAGCAGGCAGAACTCTTCAAAAGAGCGTCTGTGATTTTTTCAAATTGCAGATCCTTCTTTAAACACATCCTTGCTTGCTTGAGCGGGCTGGAGGACATGCAAGTATGACGAAAATCCGGTCTGACGTAAAATCCGGGCGGAGTCCGGTCTAACACGTAAAAACCCGGTCTAGACCGGCTTTATCCGGTCAGATGGTAACCCTATGTGCACTACACTATTGTTTTCTACGATGTTTACCGTCATCGTTAACGAGTTATATTACAACTTCACCCAAATCTACGTATAGAACACAAAGTCAGTACCTACATGCCGGGATTCGGTTAAACTTTCGGAGCCGAAAAGTGGACACCGTAGGACTAGTCCACCGATTCACAGTAGCTCAGCATGTGATAGTGACGGTTACATCTATACGTTACAACGATAAGTCAGGCGTATGTAGCAAAGTGCTACATACGCCTGACTTATTCGTTCCACGACAATTCATAAATATTCTTGAGCGAAAACTTGGAACCATGATCAAAATTTTAACCACGCGTGTTCACGGGGGAATGATATAAAAATACCTAAGACCTTCGGGTTTCTTAACGTTCTCTTACAATGTGCATTGTCCGAAATAATGACAATAGTTACAAATGATATTTTATCTTCAAAGGTGTAATGCCTATTAGCTTAATAGCTGAATTTGTAGGTGAAGTGCCAATATTTTTCAACATGGCGTATAGCGTAAAAGGCCGCTGAGAGTTTTGATGTTGGCAACAGACTCTGGGGTATTTTATTTTGTTTAATTTAAAAATAGTCTTACTTAACTAGATCACAAGTCATACCATTTTTAAAGAGCATATAGATGGAACCTATATACGTTTCACAGCCATATTTTGAGGAATGTGATATAAATTTGTCTTGTTATAATATATTAAACGGGTCTAATCGCGATTATTTATTAGGTCTACCCGTGACCACGGCAACTGTAACGCTGCGGCAACGTCGGGAAATAAGGTACAGTGCTACACAAGAAATAAGTCTCGCGGATGTACCTGCGCAGATGTCCAAATTTTGAGACCAATCAGATAGTTTCATTTTATGGCAGGCCGCGCGCCTTTGTTGCTATTGGTTGATTCAACGTCATCGATGCAGGTGCTTATTGGTTTGGCAATATTAGCGTGAGCGAAATAGGTAGCACTACTGCGGCAATCAATTCTGCACGTTAACCGTATCGGTTAAAGATCATGTTGAATGTACTTATAGCATCGGGTACTTTCGTTACACTTCTTCCTAGTCTGCGCGAACGTAGATTCCCGAAGGGACTTTTATGATGTGTAGTACTGTAATTACGTTTCACCTAATAAATAATCGCGATTAGAGCCGTTGTGTGAGTATAGCGAATCAATAAGAAATACTATTATGTCATTATGTTACCTGGGCCTAGCTCGCCGCGTTCTCGCTTCCTCTCCCTCATGTACTGCAGCATCGGATCGCCATCTCTTTCTACCTGCTTCAGACTGCGCTCCAAGTCCTTGTCATCCTTGTGCCTAGCGAGAGGCTTCGCCGCCTCGTGGAGGAAGTCCTGCGCGCGCGCCTGCTGGTCTTCCACTTGTTTTAGGCTGGAAGTAAGGCAAGATAAGCATATTCTTTATTGTAAACCAGAGCACATATTATACACATGTAACAACAACAACATTTACATACAGGCATATTCATTGCTTCTGGCCCCACACTAGGAAACCCTGTGTCGTGGGAACAAGAGACAACGACATTCCAAGCATGTAAACAGCCAAGATCTGGGGCTTTCTTTTATCCCCAGCCGGGATTCGGACCCGGGACCTCTTGCATGGTAGGCATATGCTCTACTGCTACGCCACAGAGGTCGTCATGTAAAGGTACAGAGTACAATTGGCGGCCTCATTGCTAAAAGCAAAAGTCGATCTGTTAGGCAAATCTGAAGGGGTCGTTGTCGCCAGGCTGTACTAGTGCTGGACATAGCCCCCTAATGAGCGCCATATCTTCGGCTTGCCGCATCCAGCATCTGCCTGCAGTTATTCGCAGATCGTCATCCCACCTAGTCGGAGGGCGTCTGAAAGCGAATTGGCCAAAATTATAAAAGTTTAGGTACCTTCTTGAGACGCAGGACGAGACCCGTGCCCCAGCCCCAGGGACTGGGGTTGATTTCGATAAAAGTTTTGTATATAATGTTCTAAATCAAAAGAGTGGCAAACAGGGGTCCATTTCGTTTGGCACGTTTCGGGTCTGTCTGTCCATCGGTTTTTTTTTTGTTTTTCCTCTAACTTACAAGTGGTAACATATACAAGTGTTGTACATTGGCCAATGCATCTACGTAATGAGATGATTTATACAGTCCATTAGCCAGCGTCCAATCACACTAGTTACCCATCTTGAAGAAAGCACGCGGAATCGGTAGTGCCTGGGACATGTTTTCAGATTGTGAAGGCCTATAGTAGGAGTAAGTATAACAAAAATAATAGCAGCGACCCCTGCAGTACAATTCCAGCGAACTGCGATCCCCAACCCGCATGCCCAGCGTGGGGATTATGGGCCTTACCCCCTATAATAGCACAACGTGGCGCTCTTTAGGGGAGGGCTATATCCAGCAGTGGACTAGTATAGCCTGACGACGACGACGACGAGTGGAAGGGCTGGTAAGGGACGTCCCAGGCGAACTTACATCGACCAAATAGGGGATGTATTAGAAAAGGGGAAGATAAAAAGTACCAACGACTTATGAACGTTGATGAAGCGTAGGTGATCTGTTAGGATCGTGGCAAGTGCCAGTCCCTGGTCTCTGCCTACCCCTCTGGGATACAGCCGAGAGGTTTTGTATGTATGTGAGTTTGACTCCCGCCGAACTGATTAAATGCTAAGTAAAACAGGCAGACATTTTTGCTAAAATGTCTGCCTGTTTTACTCGGCGACCATAGTCCGTTACTCATTTTCATCTGATGGAAAATGTTGGCATACTATAGAGCGAATAAAGGTAAATTGCAGGATTCTTATAAGAGTAAATAGAAACCAGCGCTATGCAAGAGGTCCCGATATAGTGCGCAATGTATTTATTGGAATACATTGCGCGGTAAAATTTTAAGAAAAAGCTTGAAAGTTTCGATAAGGTAACTTCTTGGGGAAATGTTCGATACACGAAAGTGCGATTTAGAACGTCAAAATCTCCTCAGCCATTCATTGCCCAAGAATAATTTCTTTGAAAAAGTTCCGATGAAATGTTTGTTATAAAGAAAAAAATCGGATTTTGTGTTTGTTTGACCTTTGTGTTGTTCTGAAATTGGCTAATAGTAGTCTGAAGCTTACCCTTTACTCCACTTTTTGTATTTGTCATCCAACTCTTTTTGCTTCTCAGCTTTGTCTAGCTGCTTACGCCTCTCTTCTGAAGTTTCTCTTTTATCTGAAAAACAAATAGGTAAGCGTCTTGTGTTGAAAACTCTATTACATATTTTATTTTGATTCCACAGTGCCAAAGTCTGCCAGGCCATGAATTTTAAAGTTGGAAAAATAATACTGTAAAAACAATGAAAGCACTGTTTTAAAACCTATTTAGAGGCTAAAAATTCCACCCATGCCGGGATTCGTACCCGCGACCTCTGGCTATCCTTGCCAGCGCTCTTCCAACTGAGCTAATGGGCGACTCACCGGCACCAGTGATATTTCAAACCCCTTTACAATATTCTCTGTATTATGTACAGGCAGTGACATCTGGCTAAAGTAATTTGCATCACTTCCAGCCGCATGGGTGGAATTTTTAGACTCTAAATAGGTTTATAAAATTGTCCTTAGCACGGGTTACTGCATTAAAAAGGAAATAATAATTAAAATACTTACTAATCTTTCTAGAAACCACTTGAGCGTTCCTTCCAGACACCTCATCGTTCAACCGACTGAAAGCTTCATTCTCTCTCCTTCTGAATGCTTCGTTTTCATCTCTCAATTGTCTGGCATCTTGAAGGCCGGCAAGTTTCCCGTCGAGTGTTTTGGCCATCTTTTTGTTTGACGGTGGTGGACTGTTACTACTCCTGTGGTATGGCACCTTTTCTGGAGATCTCTTCCTTGATTTCCGTGGCGGCGAAGGGTCAGAGTCGGGCGACTTTCCTCTGTTCCGGGGGGGAGATGCTTTGCGATACTTTCGGGGCGGTGATGGGTCGGAATCTGGTGATTTTCGCCTGTTTCTCGATGTCGTTTCCTTTCGGCTTTTTCTAGGGGGTGACAAATCCGAATCGGAATCGTTTTTGCTCCTTTTTAGGTTACATTTGTTCGATCTTTGTTTGCGAGGCGGCGAAGCGTCGGAATCTGGTGATTTCTGCCGCTTATTTCTCTTTGGTGAGTCTTTTCTGGATTTTCTCGGCGGCGAAATGTCGGAGTCGGAATTTTTGGGCCTTTTATCGACTTTCTGCGACTTTCTCGGTGGTGGAAGGTCTGAGCTGTGCGATCCTGGTCTGCTTGGTGACTTAATCGGTTTCTTTGAAGGTGACGTTGACTCAACTTCTTTGTGTGCTAGATGTTGCAGATAATCTGGTCTGAATTCCGCTTCAAAAGTACCCCAGCGACTTTTCTTTCGCCTTTCTTTATTATTTCGATCTTCTTTATTTCTCCTATCTTCATTTCTTCTGGGTGGTGATAAATCAGAATCTTCACCACTTCGTCGGTTTTTGCTTTCTTTGTAGCTTGAATTCTTAGCTGATTTTTCTGCTCTTTTTTCGTATTTTCGTGGAGGTGATTGATCTGAATCAGAATCTTTATTCTGCTTGTTCTTTTTGTCAGATTCCTTAGTCCGACCTTTCCTAGGTGGACTGACATCACTGTCACTGTGATTTCGATGCTTTTTGGAAGTTTCTTGGTCAGATTTGGCTTTCGATTTTCTCGGTGGTGAAGTATCAGAATCTTTTTTCTGCTCATCTTCAGAATCACTATACATTTTGCCAAAGATCACTTCATTATCTTTTTCCTGCTCCTTCACATCCTTTTTAATTTCTTCTACTTTAAGTTTACTATTGAAACCGTCATCCTAAAACAAAATATTTGACTTATTAAATCACAACTTTTATGCAAAAGAATAATAAATTATTTACACTGCTACATAAGGAGTCCATACATTTCACCACTGCATGGTATAGGCCTTCTCTCTGAGAGGGGAGAATGAGGCTGTGGCAAAATAGGCTTTATCACCACAAGTACCCACTGTAGGTTGGTGATTTCAAGCACCTAGATACCTTTGAATATCTCAGTTTATATTTCCTTCTCTGTGCCATTAGCAATAGTCATATACGAATTTACAAATGGATTCTAAGATAGAAAATGAACCAGGCCTTATCTCAGTCAGAGTACAGTTTAATTTCCACACATGCCTACCATAGATTGGCAATTGAAAGTGCTAGGGTATGCTAACACATCACACACAGATACTAAAAAAAAAACATCTTTCAGTATAAAGATTTGATTTTTTACACTACAGTGTCCCAACCATGAGGCTAAGTGCAGGAATCTCAGATGTAACTAACTTTGATGTCTTTGATCTACTGGGTCTACTGATCAACTAAGTCTGCCTAACAATGACAGCAGTGAATTCTACTATACAGAAGTTAGGGTACAGAAATAAAGCACATACCTGGCTGAAGACTTGACTAAAAAGAATGAATATTCTAAAATAATAAATTAGTGGGCACTTATAACAGTTACTATAATACATTCAATGAAATTTGATGTTGCTGGACACAAACTTCTCAAGTTAAACTCACAGCTATAAAATCTGGTAAGGGCACTGTGTGATATGGTGGCATATAAACAATATGAAAAAAAAATATATACCTGGCTTATAACGCGCCATTTAGAGTTCGTCTTGAACTGTTCAAGCTTCTTCACCTCCTCCGGTCTCTCATCAATAATGCCAGCTATCTGTGGCCCGTCCTCACCCTGGTCCAGTATGTCCAGCTCGTCACCATCCAAAGCACGCAATTTGCTCACATCTAAGTCGTCGTCTATGATTTTCAGCCTGTGAAATGAACAATGGTCGGAATTAGCTAAATGAATATTGGCAGTATTATCGACAACCCATAAAAAGGTGCTCTTGTAATCCATATGATGTTAATTGCACAGTAAACAGTTAATCAACCCAGATGTTTAGTTATAGTTAGACCTGAGCAGCTCTAAGCTTTCGGAATTAAGCAGATTGAATCATGCCATCCTTACTTTAAGAAGTAGTATATTTGAAATATGTTTATCTGTATTTAAAAATAGGTGTCCTTTTCAAAGTAATCAAGATATATCAACAAGAACTCTCCGATCGAAATACTCACAAAAGCTACATAAACCACCAGCAAATTTATCTTTAGTATCTAGAGTCTGTGTCAACTGTCACTTGGCTAACAACAGCTAGGCGAAAGATATTCCTAATTTATGTGAAAACAGTGAACCACAGTGTTAAAACAACTTTCAAAGTGTAGCTTCAGTGCCAAACTTATTGTGATATCGTTATCTCAACATAAACAGTGCAGATTCTGATGAAAATCTTAATCGAAACTAAAGGATTACTTAATTTTTTTTTAAAGTACCCTCAATTAGCACCTGACGGGGAACAAAAAATCTTTTTACTTCCACCTTCCTAATCTGTCAAAGTGACACTAACACAATGTTGCCATAAAAAGAAAAACGAAATTCTACCATCACAATGACAGGAGTGGCTAACCAGGCTCCTGATCAGGGTGATACTACTGGTGAATCATCATCAGACCTACAACAAAAGAAGTGTACAATACCAAAACAAAAAATACTGGCACAACAAATATTTCACCCAAGCCTGTTCCATACCAAGACTAGAACTACCTCATTGACTGACTTATCCAAGATACATCAGCCACTATCTGAACATGAACCGCCAGTCAGTCAATCACTGCCCAAACCACCGGAATGGCAAAAAGTTCCTCAACCCAGACACAAAAAGCGACGCTTATCAAAATCTCCAACACCAGAAAAGCTCAACACCTCAAACAGCTTTGATGGACTACCGGTTGATGACATTGACGAACCTGGAAATGTAACTAAAAAGGTCAATAAACCACCACCAATCATCCTTTATGGTATAGAAAATATCAACGAATTATCAAAACTAATTGAAGCTGCAATCAGCCCCACTTGCTTCAGCCTAAAAATATTAAACAAGACGCAGATACGCATAGTTACTGCATCAGTAGAGGCCTACAAAACAACAATTGATCTGATAAGATCAAAAGGTCTCATAGGCCATACATTTACCCGTAAAGATCAAAGACCCTACAGGTTTGTTATTAAAAACCTACACTACAGCACCCCCCTTGAATATATTGCGGAAGAAATAGAAAAAAGTGGTAATAAAGTGGTTGGTCAAATCATCAACGCTAGACATGGGCCAAACAAACAACCCACCTCAACCTTCTTTGTAAATGTTGAACAATGTGAAAACAATAAGAAAATAAAAGAAATCAAGTTCATTTACCACCAAGCTATACAGATAGAAGATCCTAGAAAACGCAAAACAATTGTCCAGTGCCAACGCTGCCAACAGTATGGCCACACAAAAAATTACTGCATGCGCCCATTTAGATGCGTTAAATGTGGAGATAACCACAAAACATCAGACTGTCCCAAGAAAGACAGAAATACACCAGCCACATGTGCTCTTTGCTTGGGTGAACACCCAGCGAACTATAAAGGATGTGAAATTTATAAGGAGATACTGAAAAGAAAAAACAGACACCCTTATACAAGGGCTCTTAATGAGATCCAACATAATAATAACGTCATAAGCGACAAGAACTTCCCTGCACTAAAACTTACAAGAGACCAGACGCAACTGTACTCGACTACCCTACAAGACCCTACCATTTTACGTGAGCCTACACAAAGTCAACAAAAGGATAGGTATGAAATCCTTGAGAACATAATTTTAAAGCAAACAGAGAAAATAGATACCCTACTTCAACAAATAACTACCCTGATGGGGGTTATCACTAAATTGCTATCGAATTCAAAATGACGTCCATGCGAGTTGCGACTTGGAACATCAACGGACTTCTCAGTAGCTCACAGGAAGTGGAATGTTTTCTGAACTTTAATAAAATTGATGTACTCCTAATATCCGAAGCCCACATGAATTGCAGGTCCACATTGAAACTAAATGGCTATTGTATGTACTTCACACCACATCCAGATGGAAAATCTCATGCAGGGTCTGCGGTGATAATTAAGCAAAATATTAAGCACACACTTCTTGAGGCATATCAGGAAGAACACCTCCAGGCTACCTGTATCTCCTTAGATGATAAAAGTGACTCCATCACTCTCGCCGCAGTGTATTGTCCGCCAAAACACAAGATCACAGACACAATGTTTAACAACTTCTTCCAGACCCTAGGCAAACGATTCATAGCAGGGGGTGATTGGAATTCTAAACATGTGTACTGGGGCTCGCGCAACACGCTAACAAGGGGTAGAGAACTGAAAAAGTCTATGGACATAAACCGCCTTCTTCCACTGTCGACAGGAGAACCCACATACTGGCCCTCAGATCCAAAAAAGCTTCCCGATCTCCTGGACTTCTTCATCACAAAGGGCATTGGCTACCTATACACCAAGGTAGAGCCCAATCTAGATGGCTCATCGGATCACTCACCTGTTATCCTTACAGTCAGCACAAATGTTATAGTGATCGAAAAGCCCGAACGCTTGACAAACAAGAAAACAGACTGGTCCAGCTTTAGAGATTATGTCAATGAACACTTGATCCTGAAATTGTCCCTTAACTCTGAAGATGAAATAGAAGACACCTGCAAGCATTTAACAAACACTATCCAAGTGGCCGCTTGGAAATGCACTCCACCAGATGATAATAAACATGACACACATTGTAATATTCCATTAGAAATCAAACTTAAAATACAAGAGAAGCGCAGATTAAGAAGAGTTTGGCAAACTAGTCGCCATGCTTTAGATAAGACGGCGTTGAACAGTGCAATACAGGATCTAAAACTTCTCATAGACGAACACAAAAATCAAACCCTAAAAACACATCTTGAAAGCCTCTCACCAATGTCAAAAGGTACACACTCTCTCTGGAAAGCCACAAAAAACTTTAAAAGACCCCAGCAGACACTTCCCCCCATAAGAACTGAAAATGGAGATTGGGCTCGAACAGACTCTGAAAAAGCGAAGACATTTGCCAATCACCTCGCAAAAACCTTTCAGCCTAACGAAGGGACTGATGAAACGGATATAAACGAAATTCTAAATCAACCATTTCAGCTTGACCTACCAGTTAGACCTGCATCGCCCAGAGAAGTAAAGAAAATTATAACCAAACTAGATCCTAGAAAGGCCCCAGGATTCGACCTAATAACTCCAAGAATCCTTAAAGAACTACCGAAAAAGGCCCTAGTCCTAATGACGTCAATATTTAACGCGACCCTCAGGAACAACTACTTCCCTGATCTATGGAAAATATCACAAATAAACATGGTGCATAAAACCGGTAAGCCAGCCAATGATGTGGCGTCGTATAGACCCATTAGCCTGTTGCCGGTCCTCTCAAAGCTGTGGGAGAAGATGTTTAGCACAAGGCTCAAATCTGCACTAAGTTCTGTCGAAGCGATTCCAGACCACCAGTTTGGATTCCGGGAAGGTCACTCAACAGTGGAACAAGTACACAGAGTTTATCAAACAGTCAGAGAGTGTCTTGAAAATAAAAAGTACTGTTCAGCAGCTTTCCTAGACATTCAACAAGCATTTGATAGGGTTTGGCATAAGGGACTACTGTGTAAGGTCAAGACTATGCTGCCACATACATTCTACTTAATAATAGAATCATACCTCTCAAACAGACTATTTCAAGTTAAGCAAAGGGAAGCCAGGTCCCAACTTCTAGAGTGCGAAGCTGGTGTCCCACAGGGCTCAGTTCTCGGGCCGATCCTCTACAACATCTACACCGCTGACTTACCTCAGTCATTTGCCGCTGTCACGGCGACCTTTGCAGACGACACTGCAATACTATCATGCAATGAAAACGCAAATGAAGCCTCAATCAACCTCCAGCTTCAACTTGACGAAACAGAGAAATGGCTAAGAAAGTGGAGAATAAAAACCAGTACCGCAAAATCCACCCACATTACTTTTGCGTTACGAAGAGGTGACTGTCCACCTGTGAGCCTAGGTGGAGAAATTCTCCCACACAAAGATAGTGTCAAATACCTCGGGTTCTACCTTGATCGTAGACTGACGTGGAAGCACCATGTCAAGGCTAAACGAAAGGAGCTGGACACTCGATTCAAGGAACTACACTGGCTGTTGGGGCGGGGATCTCACCTGTCACTCTCCAACAAGCGTTTGGTCTACAATGCGATCTTAAAACCTATATGGACGTATGGATGCCAAATTTGGGGCTCTACATGTCAATCAAATCTTCTCGTAATACAGCGTGCGCAAAATAAAATATTACGATCTATCTCCAACGCAGCGTGGTATACCAGGAATAATGAGATACATGAATACCTTGAGATCCCTACAGTGGTTGAGGAACTAAAATTGTATGGGCTTAGGTATAAAGAACGACTGGCCCATCACAAGAATCCACTGGCTGCTGCACTGCTTGATACCAGACACAATGTCAGGCGACTGAGGCGAAAACACGTCATTGATGACGAAGCTACTGAGGATGTATAGTAAAAAATTCAATGACTATACTCCTAACGCCAGATCTACCCAGAAACCATCTGATTATAGCCAAACATGGGCTGATGGCAGATACGGAGAAGAAAAAAAAAAAAAAAAAAGTATCTAGAAATTCTTTTAATGTGTGTAAATATTTATAACAAATTACCAGTCTTTTAAAAAAGACACATTAATTTTTTTAAAAGATTAACAAAGTAGTGGCTTCTAGATTATTGTTTTTATAGTTTGAAAGAGTTTATGGAGTAGCTAAGGGTGTCGCTATTGTTAGCTATGCAACTATTTAGTTCTTAAGATGATCTCATAAAGTTTATTTAGGATTTTTATTTAAAAATGTTACCTATTACAGTTCTGATTTGTTACTGTTTCCATCATACATGTAAAAAATATGTAAAGGATGGATGAATGTGAGTACACCTGTTAAGGTAAGATTTGGTGAATCTATTTTAAATAGCAACTTTCACTGCTAAATGTGTAACCCATGTCTATGCTCACAATAAATATTCTTATTCTTATGAGATTTCCGCACTTAGCCTCATAGTTGGGTCACTGTAAATAGCAAGCCATGAGGGAGATTAACATTAGGGTTTCCTCATGATGTTTTCCTTCACCGTTAGAGAGTAGTAATGCTACTGTAACTAAACAAATATACATGACTTACAAACAAAGTTCTTTGCTTCGCTACCAGCATTCCAATGCAGATGTTTCTTGCAGACAATAATTCAATATAATCATAATGTCAAAAGTGCACACACAAATATTGATGAAGTCAGAGGCCTTATAGGCAACTTGATAACTTGTGACAGTGGCGTGCCTACCCACCACTGTTTTACAACCCGCCACCAACCAAGACTTGGCTCCTGCTGTGGAGTATGGCCTAACCTTCCTATGTTGCCAGAAGAGACCCATGCCCATCAGTGGGGGCACACAAAGGGTTGATAGCACACACAAATGTTCATGTCTCTACTGTACCAATTTTCAGTGGAGCTCATTGCTGGTTAGCGGACTAGAGATCTCTTCTGGACAATCTTCGGATGGACTGGACTAATTCATTAACAAACAAATGGCCCCACACTAGGATATCCTGTGTCTTGGGAAACAGAAACAACGACATCACAAACATGTAAACATCCAAGACCTAGGGTTTTGTTTTGTCCCCAGCCGGGGTGTGAACCCGTGTCCTCTTGCATGGTAGGCAGTTGCGCTACCGCTACGCCACAGAGGCCATCACGCCACAGGGGCGAAGGCGTTGGAGAAGGAATAGAGAAAAATCATACTTATTGCTCTTGACGACTTTTTTCTTTTTCTTCTTTTTGTCAGTCGACAATCCGGTGAGATATTTCTGGAGGTAAGCTTTTTGATCTATCTTTGCAGCCATTTCTGTTTAGCTAACCAAAGTTTTTATGTAAGTATTCGAACGTTTTGTAAAAAAATCACGAACAAACAACGCTAGGAGCGCCTTCCCCTCGCATCGCACGCTTTTTGACAGCTTTGACAGTGACGTGACGTGACAGTTAGCTTAACACAGAGTACTGGGAGGTAGTAAAGGTCCATCTTCATCAATAATCGATTCGGCCGCCAGGAAATCATAGTCTTGTCTCAGATGAAGATGTCTTTGTCCATTTTCATAAGTGTGTGATAAACTGATAACCACGGCATTCCTTTTACGTTCTTTTTAGGTAATTTAGGTTCTAGTGCCTAAAAAGAAGTACTTAGTTGTTTCGCCTCATCACCTATTTGTTACGAGACCAGACGATGATTTCTTCCTATATAATATAATAACTAACTGGTTACAAAAAATAGTTAGGTAGGGTACTGTGGCGGCCGTAGCCGGATAATTTTGCATGACCTGGGAAGCCGGAACCACAGATGTGCCCGGGTAGTATGGAATGGCGTGAGTCACTCGTTTTGTGGTGCCAAAATGTTAGAATTGCCGTGACGACAGTTTCAAATAATCAAAGATTTAACGATGTTATGGGAAAGTACATGTTGGGTCAGGGAGTCTATAGGGGTAAATAAAATAAAATAATGCATACTCACTTTTCCACAGAATGTAATTCCTTCCAGATGTTTACAATAATCAAAGATTACTCCAGCAACTCGTAACTTTTAATATAAATATACCTATGTACACTTTTACGGAGAAACGTGTCGACTGACAACCAGCACACAAAAGTTAACCAAAACGGCGTCGCATCTCCTTTTATAGCTTTGACTGACAGCTGTCTGTCATTTGGACAGAAGTTCGTAAAAACGGAAGTGCGATGCCGTTTTAGCGGTGAAATACTTTACAATGTCAAATAAAATATTTTAGGGATTATTTGATAGTTTTATATTATTCTAGATTTTAAAATTATGATAATAATACCTTATTAATAACCTTAAATAAATATGTTAATAAACTGTTGATGACAGTCGGCCATCTGAGTTATCTTGTATGACCTCGTACAACTAAAATAATACAGTAATTATATATAAAAAACAAAAAAAAATAAACACAGAACAATAAGGACTTCAATGGTCCTGCGATATTGGTACAGCATTATTTTATGAGCAGGGATGTCCAAAATATTAACATAAACAAATTATAGGACCAGGGTTGTCCAGCATAACAATTTAGTTCTGGACCAGGGTTGTCCAATGTAACAAATTAGCTTAGGACCAGGGTTGTCCAAGATTACTATTTAGCTCAGGACCAGGGTTGTCCACGATAACAACTTAGCTTGGGACCAGGGTTGTCCAAAATAACAGTAAAGTTCAGGACCACTGCTTAGCTTAGGACCAGGGTTGTCCAAGATAACAATTTAGCATAGAAGCAAAATCCACATAATTATCTAGACAAGTAAATAAAGCAACTTAAAACAACATCTTCTGCATTATTTACAAGGTGTAACAAATAATAATTAAATGATTAAATCTCGGTGCTTATTTCGCAACCTAATTAATCTCTTGTATATAATTAATAATATCTAGCTATGTCAATCAATACACAATAGGATACCCCGAAACCAATTGATGAGTAGCTAATTTTAAGAGTCCTCTTCAGAGGCGTCACTAGAGGTTTCTACATCATGTCCGTGAGGTCTGCTAAAAGTGAGCCATGGTTTGATTTTATCGATAGCTATGACCGTAGAAAACTTTCTACCGCCCTTTCGTGTTAATGGAGTGTCTTCCACTTGAAAGCGATCATGATCGAGTATAGCGGAGATTTTGTAAGGACCCTGGAATTTCGGTAGGAGCTTTTTGCTTTGCCCAGTTGCGGGTACTTGTCGTTCTACTCTTACCAGATCACCAACCTCGTATTTAGGAGGTTCGCAACGCTTTTTATCAAACGATTCTTTCTGCTTCTGTTGATTTACTTTGATGTGAGCATTAGTGTCTTGGCGTATCTCTGTTCTGTCAAGGTCGTGTGAGGGACTTGTATCAGCACTATCAGCCAGTGCTCCCAGGATCCTACCCTCACTAGGACCCGTCGGTCTGATTCCGAAAAGTACTTCGGAAGGAGTTCGGTTGATACCTTTATTAAATGTATTATTTATACCCCACTGAATTTCAGGAAGGTGGTCGTCCCACTTGTTGTCGGCCGTACCAATGGATTTGGTTGTGAGAGCATCGACAATCACTTTGTTGTACCGCTCCACTTGGCCGTTCGCCCGAGGCGTGGATACGGCATTGAGCACGTGTTTGATGCCCTTTTCCTCAATAAACTTTTTAAACGAGGCGCTGGTGAACGAAGTTCCCCTATCGGAAATTAACCTTCGCGGAACGCCAAAGATACCAAAGTACTCTCTAAGAACTTTGATGCTTGTGGTGGATTTAGTATTTCGGACAGGCTTAAGGTAAATGTATTTTGTGTAGGCGTCGATGATCACAAGTATGTGCATGTTTCCTCTACTGCTTCGAACAAAGGGGCCAACGTGGTCAATATGTACCGTATCAAATGGTACATCCACTTTCTCAATAGGGTGGAGAAACCCTGGTTTTCTACCGCCTGGAGTTTTCGAATAGGCACATTCAAGGCAAGAGGTGACATATTTTTTAACAAAATGTCGCATTTTAGAAAACCAGTACGATGATTTGACCTTTTCTAGGGTTTTGTCTACTGAGAAGTGGCCAATATCATCGTGATTCAGCTTGACCACTTGCCAGCGGACTCCTTTAGGCACCACCCATCTATCTCCATCAGGCGTTATTCTGAACAGTTTGTCTCCAATGAGCTTATAATTATTCTTAATGTCAACGACATCATTAAGGTTAGGGTCTTTCAGAATTTTAATAATCCGTTGTATCTCAGAGTCCGTGCTCTGTACTGTAGCAAGCCAATTATCATCATTACTTGTAACGTTCATGACCTTTTGGAAATCGTCAGGTACAGGATTACGGCTAAGCGCATCTACATGGGCCATGGATGAGCCTGGGCGATATTCAATGTCGAAAGTATATTCCTGCATTTGTTCCCACCATCTGGCCACACGCGGTAACATGTCTCTCTTCTGAAATGTTGCACGTAATGAATTGCAGTCGGTTAAAATTTTGAACTTTAATCCAATAAGGTATACACGAAATTTTTGAAGAGAGCATATTACCGCGAGTGTCTCCAAATCGTAAGAGGAGTAGTTTTGTTCTTCAGGCGTGGTCTGTCGGCTGAAATAAGCCACAGGCCTAAGAATACCACTCTCATTGCGTTGCAGCAAAATGCCAGCCACGCCAATCTTACAGGCATCTGTATGGAGCTCGGTATCTGCCTGTGGATCATATAACGCTAGAGTAGGTTTTGATACCAATTTGTGTTGAAGCTCTCGAAATGCCTTTTCCTGTTCTGGCCCCCAGACCCAATCGACATCTTTCTTTAGAAGGTGTGTAAGAGGTTTTGCAATAATCGAGAAACCGGGGACAAATCGCCGGAAGAAACTGGCCAAGCCGATGAACTGCCGCACATTGTGCTGATTTTGTGGAACTGGAAATTTATCTACCGCCTCAATTTTTCTTGATCCTGGCTGGATACCATCCATTGATATCTCAAAGCCTAGATAATCCACAGTGTGGCCAAAAAATAAGCATTTGGAAAGTTTCAGCGTAAGACCTGCGTCGGAAAAGAGTTTTAAAACGTTTTCTAGCAAACGCAGACCTTCAGAAAAGTCTTTTGCTGGAATAATAACGTCGTCCAAATAAGCTAAGGCTTCCCTATGCCGAGCGGAACCCAGAACCTGGTTCATAATACGCTGAAAGGTGGCAGGGGCGTTTGCAAGTCCGAACGGCATCCTCGTAAACTCATAATGCCCATCCGGAGTCACAAACGCAGTTTTAAACCTGTCAACCTCCCTTATAGGAATCTGGTAATAGCCAGATGCTAAATCAAGTGTAGTGTAATACTGATGATCAGCCAAAACGTCCAATTGGTCGTCTATGAGGGGCATGGGGTAGTTTTCTCTGACTGTCCTTTTATTCAGAGCGCGGTAGTCAATGCAAAGCCGGTACTCACCAGTTTTCTTACGTACCAGTACCACTGGGCTTGCATAAGGAGAAGTGGACGGTTGAACTATCCCATTCTCCAGTAGTTCAGAGACCATATCTCTGACTAATTCTTTCTCTTTTATTGATAGTCGATATGGCCTGTAAACCACGGGTGTGTCATCACTAAGCGTAATTGACATTTCGCCAGCAGATGTGGTACCGAGCTCAGACATACTAGAGGCAAAACACCTTCGATATTTATTAAGAAGGGCAAGCAACTGCTCCTTCTGCGCCGGTAGTACATCTTTGCCCATTTTAATCTCGGCTTCCGTAAGGTTATTATTATTAGGACTCTCATTAATTATCTGCATGACCTGTTTGCTGGAGGTCCCATCCTCTCTAGCCTTGCGCCCGCGAGCTATTCTATACCCTTTGCTCAAAACAACGCTCAAATCTTTCGGGACACTAACCACCATTTTGCCAACCCCATCTTTCCCCATACTAAATAAGCCTGAGAGCACACAGAACCTCACGTCCGAGATAAGACGCAAGCCTCCTTCGACATATACATCGCCGGTTATAGCTGGCTCTGTGTAAACGTCAATTACGGATACTCCAGAGGTAGTTACGTTATCTTTGACGAAAATATCGACTTTATGGTCATAAATGATATCGCCACTTGTTTGCAACATCTGCAATGCATCACTTGTTTTAAACACGCTTATATGAGGTTGTTCTGTAAAGGACTGTCCTATCATGACCGGTACAGGCATAACCTCGTCAGGTACGATAAATAGATTAACGTCCGCTTCAACATCATCAATCACTATGTTGACAAAACACTTTCCTAATACTTGAACTGCAGAGTTTCCGAAGCCTCTGAGTGTAGGAAGCCCGTCAGTATTAACGTGGTTATCAATTTTTTTAGAATCAGAGAGCCTGATCATACAGCATTCACTTCCGAAGTCTATAAAAGCCTCGAAAGGAATTTTATTAATATTAATAACTTTGTGATATTTATCACCTAAGTTGTGTTCGCGTGAAACAGACATTACAGTTTTCTCTGCAGGCAAAGGTTGCTTAGAGTAACAGTGTTCAGTATCGTGCCCAAGTTTATTACACTTGCCACATTTTTTTATTGGGTGGGTACACTGAGGGACTGTGTGACCCTCCCGCTTGCAGTTAAAGCAGCGGGGTCTAAAGCCCAATTTAGGTTGAGAGTCTAAAAGAGAGGTAGTTTTACTATTAATTTGTCCTCTTATTTGTTTACGCTCAGTTTGAGGTCGAACATTTCTAGCATTCCTCAAATAGGCAAGCAGTTTTTCCGGGTTATCGTATTGAACGGCTTCTGCCCCTAGCCGGATAGAACGATCATCTATCCCATGTAAAATACATTCCACGGCCCTTCTCCCTTCTATACCACACCTATTGATCAAAGCAATTTTATCATAATAATACGTCTCCAGTGAATCCTCAAACCGGGCGCGCTTGGCCAACATGTCACTCAACATCTGCCCGTAGTTTTCCTCAGAAGGAAATGCGGTTAACAATTTGGTTTGCCATTCCTCCCACGAGAAAAGAACTGACGATAACCCGTCGTACCAACGTTGAGCGACACCTCGCAGCTTAGGCAGTGCAAAATGAACTAGTTGTTTTTCGTTCCATCCGTAAATAGAAGCGCATTCGTTTACTTTGTGAAGCCACATCGTCATGGTTTGTTCTTTTCTCGCAGGATCGAATTCAGGTATGGTATTTTGCATATTGCCTAGTTTGTCTAAAGAGTCAGAGCGGTTTACATTTTTCAAAGCATTCAAAAGTTTAGCAAGAGTATTAGGAGTAAAAAAAGTATCACTTAACTGGTCCTCCCGGTGACTGGCCCGGCTCCGTGATGGGCGTGCGAGCGGGCTGCGCGAGCGGCGGCCAGCTGGGCTGCGCGGGCGGCGGCTGGCTCGGCTGCGCGAGCGGCGGCTGGCTCGGCTGCGCGAGCGGCGACTGGCCCGGCTATGCGAGCGGCGGCTGGCTCGGTTGCGCGAGCGGCGACTGTCGTGGATGCGCGAGCGGCGCTCAACGCGACTGCACGAGCGGCGCTCAACGCGACTGCGCGAGCGGCAGCCACCATGGCTGGTGCGACTGCGCGACCGGCGGCCTGCTTCGCTTGAGCACGACTGTCGGCTTCTACTGCGTGATGATCGGTCCACAGGCTTATGAGACCGACGGCTCACGTGTGTTGTAGACCGTTGATCAGCCCGGGGACTGCGTGGCTCTCTCTCCTTGCTGCGTGGCAAACGCTCTCGGCGTTCAACAGACTCCTGGTCCAAATCTCGGAGGCTACGTCTAGTAGATCGACTGCGAGTTTTGTGTCGTAGCCGTTTGCCTGGCAGCAGTGGCGACGGAGTTCGTTGCCGACTGCGGGAGCGTCGCTCCGTTTCGGTAGGGCGGCTTGGCGAGTAGCCTTCAAAGCCCTGTTTTGACGTATTCACTGCAAGTATAAAAAAATATAAATCGCACAGTAAACTGTTTACCATTTAATTGAGTCGGGAAAATATTTACCTGATCTCAAATTCTGAAGAAATTGCCGAAAGCAAAGCAAAATTTACATAGGTACACATTGTGACCATGCATGTTTTATAGTAAAATAGAACGAAAAATGTAAAAAAAAAAAAAAAAGTTAGCTTTGAATGGGTATGAGAACACTAATCATCCCACTTCTGAAATGTTGGGTCAGGGAGTCTATAGGGGTAAATAAAATAAAATAATGCATACTCACTTTTCCACAGAATGTAATTCCTTCCAGATGTTTACAATAATCAAAGATTACTCCAGCAACTCGTAACTTTTAATATAAATATACCTATGTACACTTTTACGGAGAAACGTGTCGACTGACAACCAGCACACAAAAGTTAACCAAAACGGCGTCGCATCTCCTTTTATAGCTTTGACTGACAGCTGTCTGTCATTTGGACAGAAGTTCGTAAAAACGGAAGTGCGATGCCGTTTTAGCGGTGAAATACTTTACAATGTCAAATAAAATATTTTAGGGATTATTTGATAGTTTTATATTATTCTAGATTTTAAAATTATGATAATAATACCTTATTAATAACCTTAAATAAATATGTTAATAAACTGTTGATGACATACATATTAACTCAAGTGAAGATTCCAATCACTCGGTTTAGCTAGGCCACGAGCGCTTTGTTCGGCCGTAAAGTTTACTAGCATGAAAAATTAATTATGTCAGACAAAAGCGGTCAAGTGCGTGTATGGCCACGCGCAGTGTACGGTTCCGTTATAGAGTAGTTTTTTTTCTGCTTTACAGTACAGACAAGGATGTTAATCTTCTGTCAGGTAACTTTTAGCGGTGGCAGCCCAGTGGGTAGCACAATGGACTCGGTAGTGAGAGACCCAGGTTCTATCCCTGGTGCAAGCATGTACCTACCTAAGTATGTCTTTGTTTAATTTCAAAGTTGTGTAGGCACATCTGCGAATTTACAGTCGCTAACTGTGAAGAAACACATTATGAGGAAACCCGTAGATAGTTTGACTCCACACCTATCGATTTTTTATTGCTGAGGGCTAGGCTGTGAAGGGTATAGGGGTTGGGCAAGCCTCCTTCGTATTTTGTTTTCTGGTGCGTACAATAAAGAGTTCTAATCTAATCTAAATCGGTGTTTAAAATCCTTTTAAGCAACATCCGGCGCGGTCAGGTGCAGTGTGGGTGACCAGTAGCGTAATTAGGTACACCATCAGAGGCCCCAAATTCATGGCATGTGGGGCCCTCTAGTAAAAACCTAAATCTATAGTAAAAACGTTGCTACGAGTATTCAACCAATGGATGCATTCTAAAATTAATTGATCCCATTTACTTATGAATGTTGCGAAATGTTAATAATATAATTTGTAGTATATTGTTTTACTGTAGGTAAAGGTTAAAAAAATACACAATTTTGACAAAATTACGGTGAAATGTATGTTTAAACCCGAGCTCGGTGCCTAGAGGACTGGGGACCCCAACGGGTCGGGAGCCCGTGGCATTAAGCTAGCCGTGCCACCCTATAGCGTAAGACTGTGGGTGACCGTCCCGTTTCCGAGCGCTTCTGAGTGCTTCGCAAGGCCCGTTAAGACGATGATGGTGCCGGCTGTAATGTAATGGCAGTCGTTAAGCCATGTCAGAAACTTTGTGGGCGGCTTGATAACTTCTGACAGTAAGGCCCGCCACTGTCTTACAATCCTCCACCAACCCGGACTTGGTCCCCGTGGTGGAGCATGGCCTAACCTTCCTACGATGCAGCAAGAGACCCGTGCCCCAGTGCGGACATACAAGGGTTGATATCGAAACTCACGGGGCCCCTTAAGGCCCTATGCGGTGCAAACTAGTGCCACTGACGCAAAAAAAAAGATATATCGTCCCCGTAGGGCGGAAACTCACCAACTCGAAAAACACCGTTTCGAGAAATCGACGTTCAAAGTTTTGAAAACGAAAAAAAAATCTAGCGTCTGTTATACAGGAGATATTTTGAATGTTATTGCCTTAATGCATTTTTACTACAACAAAGCATTGTTTGATTTGACTTATAGGTATAAATTTACATCAATTTAAAAGTTATGATGAATAAACAGTTTTTCCCTTTAATATTTTGATCTTAATCCCGAGTTAGTGATTTTCTACCTAAAGTTAGTTAATTTCTACCCAGATTTGACTATTATAAGCAGAAATAACTCGTTTTAGTGAATTTACAACTATTCTCTGGAAATGCATAACGGTCTCAGACATAACTAACTAAATTTGTTTTTTTGCGAACCAAAGAAGAAAACACTACAAAAAAATTTCAAAAAGGACAAAGAACAAAAAGTGTCATAAATGACCATAACAAAGAACAATAGCTAAATGTCTTCTTCATCGTCTTCATTAACATCGGGCTCGGCGAGTCTGTCAATGGTGAATTTAACAGTAGGAAGAGAAGCAAAATGCAAAATTTATTTACAGCACTTTGGAACTACAAATTCGCAAATGTACGGGACGTTGAAAATACACAAAGTCATAGGTCATGCCCGCACTAGGAATGAACGTGGGTCTTTCGCTTCCGAGTCCAATATTCTACCCACTGGGCTACTTCTGTTACTTAGGCAATGAAAATGAATTGAAAAGGTTTTATTCAAAGTAGCGCAGAAACTGCGGCTTAATGAACGTTACAATTCAAACTGGGTGTCCATTTCAAAATCTAGATCATTTTGAAGGAAAAATGAACAGAAACCTCCAAACTTAGTCTTTTCAAAGTTCTTAATTAACAAAGTTTACATATTTATTATAAAACATAGAACTCATGCATTATCTTTAATTCCAGACATCATTGTCATCTAAATAATCGTTTATGTTAATAGAAGCCCTTTGGCACAAAGTTTGCTTAACATTTTTTGAACCGCGTTTCAGGTAAGCTTAATATATCTTCAGGGATTTTATTATAGAAGCGTATACAATGCCCCATGAATTATGTATTCACCTTTACCAGCCTAAATAGAGGAAACAAAAGTTTATGTTTATTTCTAGTTTTACATTGTGTTGGCTACTTAAAGTTTTAAAGTTACTGGTATTTTTCCTGACGTACAAATGTTTTTATAGACATACTGACTGGCAACTTTCAGGATGTTAGTTTCTTTAAAGAAATCTCTTAACGAATCTCTACTGCCTAGCTTATAAATGAATCTGATCGCTCTCTTCTGCAAGACGAAGATGGTCTCAATGTCTGCTGCCCGTCCCCACAGAAGTATGCCATAGGACATAACACTATGGAAGTTACTAAAATAAACAAGCCTTGCAGTTGCGACGTCAGTAAGTTCCCTAAATCTTTGAACTGCATATGCTGCTGAACTAAGCCTATTTGCGTTTTTTTCTATATGTGGACCACATTTAAGCTTTGATCCATTGTGATACCTAGAAATACAGTTTCACTCACAAGCTCTAATTTGTCATTCCCCAATATAACATTGCTATCAACCGTTTTGACATTTGGAAGAGTGAACTTTATACATTTTATCCTTTTTGAATTTAACAGTAATTTATTAAAAGTAAACCAATTTAGCACCCGAGAGAGAGCATTAGGTATTTGTATCGTCGAAGTCATTCTCTTGTCTCTTAATTTTAAAAATAAGTAATGTGTCATCTGCAAATAACACTATCTCTGACACATTTTGAACCATGAACGACAAATCATTTACATATACGAGGAAGAGGAACGGCCCCAATATCGATCTTGTGGCCACCTCTGAAGAGGTTCAATATTGATCGAAGAGATCGATATTGATCGATATTGAAGAGCTGATATTTATTTATATCAGCTCTTCGAACTCTCCCTTCTAAATATGATGTCATAAGTTTTAGCTAAAACTATAGACCAAAAAGGTATTTTTAGTCTATGCCAAAACTAACTAAAGTGGCTTAGGTGACGACGAGACTGTACTTTGGGTAGGCATAAAATAATTAAATACATTTAAATAATTGTTCCTTTCAATGTGGCTGTAAAACATTGTAATTAGTTAGTTTTTGAAGTTTTTAAATTTGGAACTATGGCTCCTATGAAAAAACTGGTTAGACAGAAATGTAGAGAAAAAAAATGCGATCCTAATGCTACTAAACGCTCATTTTCTCCTTAAGTCGACTTGGTGAGTTTCCGCTCTACGGGGACGATATTTTGTTATAAAGCGTCTCTGGAAAAAGTGAACATAATAAATGTTAATAAAATATAGTATATTTTAGAACATACCTAAAATAACCTAGGTCCAAGAATATAGGACTTTAAAACAGTTTTGCCAGAATCGTTTTCGATAATCGATTAAAGTCCTTGGTGGTTGATCCTTATACACTGTAGGTTCTTATAATATCAAAATAGTTGTCACAGCTATTAAGGTTTATGATGTTCACATTAAAAAAAAACGTACCTATTATAAAACAAAGTTATGATTTTTATTTCATTGGTCACCAATGAAATAAAAATCATAACTTTGTTTTATAATAGGTACGTTTTTTTGTACGCTTTGCGCCTTAAAACCTGTTAGTGGGTGTAATAAATCGGGTGTGTTCTCCTGGTCCCGTTATTTTGTGCCGTTAACGGGTCCACGAGGGATGACTATCCCTCTGGTGGTCCCGTTATTCGTCATCAATGGGTCCACGAGGGATAAACAATTTCTCGTGGCCCCGTTTTTCCCTTGCGGAATTCCACGAGAAATAGTTTATCCCTATTAACTTTTCTCGTGGTCCCGTTAATAAATCATATTTATTAACGGGACCACTAGAAATAGTATCCCTCCTAATTAATACAAAAATTTTCACTAGCTTTCAGGTTCAGCGCCACGTTTCTCTCCTTCTCCCTTTGCTCCCTGTACCCTTCTCCCGTCGCACATACAAGTTCCCTGAATTTATTTAAGTTTTACTGTTACATTTTGGAAAAGAAAGTACTGGGATCGCTGAGGTAATGGGTAGCTTATTATATATACCCGTTAACGGGACAACATAATGGGACCACGAGAAAACACTGAATAAATCATCATCATCACCATCACGATGATCAGCCGGTGTCAGTCCACTGCTGGACATAGGATCCTCCGAAGACACGCCACTGAGCCCGATCTTCGGCTCTCCTCTTCCAGTCATCCACTGCTTTGCGAATGTCGTCGCTCCACCTGGTCACGTCTGCCGATTCGCGGTCTCCAAGAACCAGTCTACCCCAATAGTTATAGGTCTTGCGGCAGAGATGACCCGCCCACTGCCACTTTTACTTTTATAATAGTCTTGATGACTTTATTTTAATTTTATTCACTAGGTACACCAACAGCAAGCTCACAAACATGGTAAAGCTTATACTAAATGTGACTTAGGGCTAGCGATTTTGCCAATTAAAGGTATACACAGCATTTCTAGACTTAGTTATACACTGACAACTAGAAATATAATATTACAATACTGTGATAATGTGACAACTGCCTCCTGTCTCTGCGCACCGATAACGGTAACTGGCTTTGTTACACCGGACGCCTAACAGCTGTTTACTTATTGCTACTGCTTACGTCGCTGGATTTATATCACGCAATGAACTGTCAGGCTTGTGGTAAAGATGTTTTGCTTGGGGAGCAGCTGAGCTGTGTGGGATGCAAGAATTTTTTCCACTACAGTTGCCTCAATATGACAACAGCCTATTTGCTATCCAATAAAGCTAAACTTGTTAAGTCTTGGAGATGTCTTCGTTGCGTCAATGTTACCTCACGTGAGCAGCGCGCCACTCGCAGTGATGATACGCCCGTCCGCGGAAACCGCGAGGTGGCGGAGGGCTTCGACATGTCCATTTGCGAAGAGTCCAACCAAAACACTTCACACGTCACTGGGCAAAACACTTCTTTTGATGTAATGTACCTGAAGCTTGAGTCCTTGCTGAATGCGAAGCTGGGAGACATTGTTAGCGAGTTCCGCACCACTGTGAACTTACTTAAGGCTGAGTTTACCAAGACAACGGATTTTCTTGGGGAGCAGATACAGGATCTCAGTAAAACGGTCCAAAATGTCAGCGAGAGAGTGTCGCATTTGGAACAGGAGAACGATCGCCTTCGGTCTGAGCTGGCCACTGTCGCCCGCACGCAGAAGGAAACCGTCGGGACAGGCATCCAGGAGGTCGTTGAACAACTGCGCTCGGACCTCAACGAGAGAGAGCAGATGTCCCTTCTCAACGACGTTGAGATCACTGGAGTGCCGGAGTTTGAAGGCGAGTCCTGCGGCCATATTGTCTCCATCGTTGCCGCCAAGCTGGGCGTCGCACTGGACCTACGCGACGTGGTGACTGCGTCCCGCGCCGGCCCGCGCCGCACTGCGCCTCTCCCCGGCGAGGCTGTGCCACGTCCTCGTCCAATAGTGGTCAGCTTGGTACGCCGCGCTCTCCGTGATGACCTTATTAAGAGCGCGAGGGTCCGTCGGGGAGCCGTGACCACGGCAGACCTCAGCCTCCCGCCACACGAACCTCGCCGGGTGTACATCAACGAAAGGTTGACCAAGACAAACTCTTTGGTCTGGCTCGGGATGCTAGCCGGACCCACCAGTGGCGTTTTGTCTGGTCTAGAGAGGGACGTGTCAGCGTAAGGCGTGATGATTCTTCTCCGGCTCACCGCATTCGCTCTGAAACAGATTTGAAACGGGTTTTTGGTTCGTTGCTTGTTGGCTCTGCTTAATTTTATGATAATTGTTGTTTTCTTTGCCATTTTAAATATTGCTGTACTCACATTGCTTTTATTCGCTGTAGCGTGTCTCTATTTTCTTATTTTGTTTCGTCTATTTATTTTTCACTCAACTGTCGACAATGTATCTAAGCGCAGGCGTGTGGCAGCTGCGGATGGGCTTAATAATATTGTAATCGGCTACCGTACGTTTAGAAGGAAAGTAAGGTTTACTGCACGGTGGAATTTCAAAGGTTTTATTATTATTTTACTGCCCCATAATTATTATTATTTATATTCCAACAAGGACACATCTATATTATACTGTGACATGATTCTATTTATTCGTAATCATATTATTATTTTACTGCCCCATAATTATTATTATTTATATTCCAACAAGGACACATCTATATTATATTGTGACATGATTCTATTCATTCATAATACTGATCTTTATTTTATTTCATCAATTTGGGTCTACTCTTTTTTAATACGTTATGATTAAGTGCAAAGAAATCAAATTAGGTCTATTTAATGCTGGTTCTTTAGGTACCAAGCACGACGAGTTTCAGGTTGCAGTTGAACGTGAGTGTCCCGATATATTAGCAATTAACGAAACTTGGCTTAGAGCCAACGAAGAGGCGCGCGCGCCGTCCGTGGTCGGCTACAGACTGCGTCACGTGCCACGCCCTCGCGAGGTCCGCTCGCGAGGCGGCGGCGTGGGATTTTATATAAAAACAGGTATTACTGCACGTACCTGCAGTCACCCTCCTGCGCCGGTGGTGGTCGAACAAATGTGGATCCGCGTAAACATCAATGCCCGCAGACTAATTATTGGTACCGCGTATCGGCCTCCTTGGGTAAATGTTGATGTATTTTTTGACGCATTAACAGAATCCATAACATCGTTTACGCATTATGACCATATCGTACTGATGGGAGATCTGAATATTAACCTCTTAGAATGTAGTTTAGGTTCGAGCAAACTTATTGACTTCCTAGAGTCTTTCGGCATAAAAAATTTCGTCACTCAGGCCACTCATTTCACGGCTCATAGTAGCACACTGATTGACGTAATTTGTACGGACGCCCCTGTGAGTAGTCTATCAATTAACAACATTCCTGAGCTCGGAGGACACGCGCTGATTATAGCAACATTAAAATTAAAAAAGCTTGTTGCCCCTCCAAAAAAAATTACTTTTAGGCCCCTGTCATCTATAAACAGGGAGCTCTTCGAGCTTGACCTGACGCAGATAAACTGGATTGGCGTCACGGGGCAGTTGAATGTAGATGCAGCCCTTAATTTTTTAAATAAGTGGCTGATTTATCTTTTTGACTGTCATGCCCCGGAAAAAACTGTTGTGGTCAAGGAGCAAAGTAAGCCCTGGCTCACCCACAATATTCGTCGCATGATGCATCTTAGGGACGGAGCACACGGTAAATACCTAAGTACAAAATCAGAATTGCATAGATCTGAATACAAAGAATTGAAACACCTTGTTAACATGAGTTTATACTTCGAAAATAAAGGTTATTATGAAAATCATATTAATAACAATATACATAATGGTAAGCTTTTATGGCGCAATTTAAAACGATCAGTTTTGCCGGACACTAAATATTTAATTCTACCTGAACATTTGCAATGTCCCGACGAAATAAATACACACTTTTTGAACTTTCCAATCAATTACAATGTAAGCATTTCTCATCTGACATATTTTGAATTTCACCGACATAATAATAATAATTTTAATTTCCATACAATCGATAGTAATACAATTTTAAAAACTATAATTGAACTGACATCCAATGCCAAAGGTGTTGATAATATAAACAGGGATATGATCCTTCTTACAGTTCCGGATACTCTGAATGCAATCACCCACATAGTTAAGCAATCGATTAATTCGTGTACCTTCCCCGAACAATGGAAGACTGCCGCCGTAACTCCGTTACCCAAGAACAACAATCCTACTGGTTTCAATGACTTGAGGCCTATTAGTATCCTACCTTACCTCTCCAAAATATTAGATAAGGTCATCTATAATCAAGTTGTCAAGTACTGTGAAGATAACCACATTTTACCTGCTCACCAATCAGGTTTTCGCAAGCACCACAGTACTTCTACTGCCCTTCTAGACGTAGTTGACAACATATTGGGGGCTCAGGATCAGGGAAAAGGTTCATTTCTTGGATTATTAGATTTTTCTAAGGCTTTTGACTCTATAAACTTCGACCTGCTGCTTTCCAAGCTCGCCTACTATGGTTTTCAAACTGGAGCCATAAAATGGTTTGAGAGCTATCTGTATGGTAGACTCCAGCAGGTCTTGGTGCGAACAGCTAATGGATCAACCTTAACATCTAGGTTGTGTAGAGTAGGCCGGGGAATTCCTCAGAGATCAATCCTTGGCCCTCTTCTCTTCACCATATTTTCGGCGGATATCGTAAAGTGCATAAACCATTGTAACTACCAAATGTATGCAGATGATGTACAGCTCCAAATCCCCTGCGATATGAGTGACATCACTGCAACTGTTACTAAAATAAACGAAGACCTAGATTGTGTTTACAAATGGTGTGTGAATAATTGCCTCTTACTAAACCATTCTAAATCCAAAATAATGATTGTGGGTTCTAAAAAGCAGAAGGAGGCTATTATGGCGTTGGATCCCGTAATTTGCATAAATGGCGCTCGACTGGATTTTGTTAATGAGGCGAGAAACTTGGGTGTAGTGATGGACAGTCACTTACGCTTTGAAAAGCATGTCGTAGAGGTTGTGCGCGGGTGTTTCTACCGTCTAAAGGTCCTATACCAATTAAGAAGATATCTCAGCGTTAACGTTAGAGTACTCCTCTGCGACTCTCTGGTACTATCCAAAATAACATATGCCCTAACTGCTTATGGTCCCTGCATTTATGGTAAGACTCAGAAACTGCTTCAGCGTGTCCAAAATGCATGCGCTCGTTTTTGTTTCGACGTCCCTGCTCGAGCTCACGTAACACCTTATATAAACAGTGCCAATCTCCTTAAAATGGAAAATAGGTTAAAACTTTTTACGGCAATTTTATTATTTGGTGTTATAAAAACGCAGAAACCTGAGTATTTATTTCAAAAACTGGTTTGGAGGCGAGCAATGGGAGGTGGTATCCGGATCACTTCAAACCCGCTTTGTGTCCCGCATCACCGAACTGCCGCCTTTCGCGGCAGCTTTCGGTTTCAGGCCACAAAGTGCTGGAACGATATACCGCCACCTCTCCGCCAACTCCAGTCTAGGGCCACATTCAGGGGCCACCTTAAAGGGTTTCTGCTGAACCAGCAGAAATCGTTGTCCTAGTAAGTTTTCAGGAATAATTTGCGTCTTGAGTTATTGGTACATAATATATCTTATCTGTCTGGTATTTTCCTCCGTTCAAGCATATAATATAATTTTTAGTTACAATTTACTTTTTTTGACATTTATTATTTTATTATCAATTTAATTATTTTATTTAATACAATTTTATATTATAATACAATTTAATTTTTTAAATTTAAATTTCGATGACATTTATTATTTTGATATTTATTGTTTAACAATTCATATTTTTAAATTACTCAATATCTGTGACTTTGAGTAGGTACTCAAAGTTTATCTAGATTCAATATATTTATTTATTTTTTCTTACATCACCTTATATGGTCATTTACAATTTACAATTTATTTTTAATAATATACTCATATAAAATACAATTTATACTGATATTTCCAGCCAGTCTTTAGACTATTTAATCCGGTACGACAGCAGTTGTGACTACTATACCTCAGCTCTCTTGGCGCTGCATGCCGCTCACACCGGGTACCGGCAGAATACCAGCGCTGAAGTTTTTCCTGAACTTTCAGCACATGCTGAGTCGGAGCCCATTCACATTTGCCACACTTACGTCGATCACTCTCAGTCCAGTATAGCCTAGGTACACTACAGTACCGTGAATGCCTATCTTCTGTGTGTTTTTGCTTTTTATGTATGCTACTTTTTTGTTATATGCTTTGTTCGTGTTGTGACTTGTATTTAATAATGTACTGCTTTGCTTTGTATACGTGTGTGTGTCTTATGTGAATAAATGTTTTATCTATCTATCTATCTATATAGATGTTATCACCACGTAAGGTAAGAATTTTTTGATATTAGAAATTAATTTTGACTTGTATGACTTGTATCATACAAATAAGGTTCACAGCGAACTAATTCAATTAAATGTTCTGTCATTGCAACAACATTGTTACTAAACACGCCTCGACGTGCACGCGTTGCGCAGAAATCTGTGCCGGCACTACTACGAGACGCAGAGCAGGTGAGGGCAGACTGTCTGCATCGCACGTGCCTGCGCCGCCGCAGCGTACCTCAATGACGTTCCAGGCTTTACAAAATCTGCGCTGCGGTGCGTCGTCGTCGCCTGCGTCTCAGAACAGCATGCGCCCAGCCTAAATTGGCTAAATCAACGACGAATAATTTAAAGACTTGTATTCTGCAATAAACGTGTATTCTGCAATAAACATTTATTCTGTACGCTGTTTGCAAGTTACATCTCTTTTATCTAACGTTGGTAGGTACTATTGGTCTTATTCGAAAAAAAAAACTCCGGGTCACAGCAGTTCGACGTTCGTAGTTAAACTAACATTGATTTAGGGCTTCAGTTTTCTACTTTTTCCTGTAGGAGTCATCCTCATCGTTGTCTTCATCCACCTGTGAAAATGCGTCAGAGTTTGTTCAGCCGCTTTGTTATAATAATAATAGGTGCAATAATTTTATTCCAGCCATTGACATATTACATGAAGATTACAAGGTACATTGTATTAAAGAAGTAGTTATTTCATTTATTGATCAAGTTTGTCAGGATGGTGATCACAACACATAACATTTTACGTTCACATACTGGGACATTGTTTCTGGCTCCACACTAGGATGGAGGAACCAGAAACAGCGATATCACAAATATGTAAACATCCAAGACGTGGTTTTTTTTTTGTTCCGGGGATCGAACCCGGGATCTTTCGCATTGTAGGCAGATGCGCTACAGTTGCGCCACAGAGATCGTCAACGTCAACCAGGGGCAAGCAATGCCCTTACGGGTATCACGTAACTTTCCACTCTATCGGAAGACGATTCGAAAGTGTCAAAATATATATGTATCTGACAGTTCGGAGTACGTTAAGGGCTGACTTTTCAACACTACGATAAAACTTAAATCCGTGTAATAAAGTATTATACATTAAGAAGTGAAAATTACTTTGCTCAAATCCGCCAAAAATCCCACATGCACCATGCGGTTAGTTAATGCACCGCCCTCCCTCCCACTTTTTCAAGCAGAAGCAAGACACGAATACACCACCACCTACACCAATACTTGTGTGAGAAAATACGCGACGCGTTTCGCCTCTAACACGAGGCATCCTCAGGCTCACAAGTGCAAGTGACGCATAGATAAGTATATTTTACTGGTAGTGACGGTCACCGCAAAAGCGCTCCGTAATTATAGGCTAGGCCTTCTCAATAAAATAAAAATATCACTGTTAAATAACAAAAGAAATGGGTAGGTATATTTTTGGAATTTCAACGGATAAGTTCTATCCGACGATTGAAAAATCAGCCCTAATTCAAACAACTCCATACGTTAAAAGTAAAAGTTCTTAAAAGTAAAAGTTCTTTATGAAATAAAAATGGTTACAGATGAATAATTCACAGTAGACTCTAGGTCACGACTCTAGGTCAAACATGTGATGTGGTGGCCTGCTATAATAGGTATTGACAGTCATATGACTGGCGTATGTTTATGGCGTAAATCCTTGAAGACACTTTCTAAACAATTTAAGTACAAATTGAAACTTACAACTTAAATAGGTAGGTAGTTTCATAAATTCAAAGAGAAGACTAGAATTGTAGTACTGTTATTATTTAATTTTATAATATTGGATTGCGTATATTTTGTTAATTACATAAATAAAAAAAAATATTATATATATATATATACATATACAATTCTAGTCTTCTCTTTAAATTTATGAAACTAACCTACCTATTTAAGTTGTAAGTTGTATATATATATATATATATATATATATATATATATATATATATATATATATATATATATATACAATATTTTTTTAATTTATGTAAATTATTTGTACGTATCTTTTTATAATTTTATTTATTCAAACTGTTATTGAGACATGTATTTATATAGAAACCTCTGAAATTATCGTTTTCTATGTTTTTTTTGTACATCTACCGACTTCCTTCTCTAATGTATTAGTCCAGTTCATCCAAAGGATGTCTGGAAGAGATCACTTTTAGTGATAAGGCCGCCGTCTGTACTCTTAGGCTAAGAAATATCTGTGTAATTTCCATTTTTATGTACAATAAAATGTTCTCTATCTATCTAGAATTTGTAAAAAACAATAGTGAGAACTAACTGAGAGTCGTAGGTTTACCCGAGGATACCTAATAGCACCCCTCGAATTGAAAGCGTAGACGCGAAATATTCGAAGGCTTAGGCTTAGACATTTGTCGCATAAAAATAAGATAACTCATCTTATTTCGGCCATTATTCCGACGGTTCTCGAACCGCCAGGTTTGAGTCGTAGCGATGGGAGACGTCCGGACGGTCTCACTTTAATACCATGGGAGAGGGGTCGGTCACTACTTTGGGACGCGACGTGTGTATGCACATTCGCCCCATCACATGTGGGCACAACATCTGTCACCCCTGGAGCCGCTGCAGAACAAGCAGCAAGGCAGAAACGTCTCAAATACAGGCCGCTATTAAGCAATTATTTTTTCGTGCCTCTAGCATAAGAGTCTGAGGTTTCTTAAGGGAAAACTTTTAATAAAGAATTAGGGCGGCGCTTGAGGTCGTGGTCTTGACAAACGCTCGGGGGCATTTTTGATGCAGAGGATCTCCCTTGCTGTGCAGCGTGGTAACGATGCCAGCGTTATGGGGACCTTTGGGTCAGAGATGTCTCAAGGTGGTCTTTTTAATTGACATTTTGTATTTTATTAAGGATTTTTTTTATGTACTATTGTATAGTTATGACGATACGATTGTGGATTTGTTTAGTTTAAGTTAATTTTATAATTATTGCGCATGCGACATTTTTCTTTCTTGATTACATGAGTTTTTGAGATAAGATAACTCGACGGAGTCATTAGACATTTATTTTCTCATTCGAATTTAATCAAGCATGGCGTCTAGAATATTATACATTTCGGGTGTCGCTCGACTTTGTATGTAGAATTCAAGTCATAACATAAACCTTGAGAGTCGTATACGAATTATTTGCTCATGAAGCGAAAGTTAGCTCCCTGGTCTCTGCGTTCACCAAGTCATTATTTGTTGCTGGTTTAAAATAGGGTTTGAATGACTAAAAGTTAAATTTAAATAACTTACGACCCTGTAATAGCTTCGTCCAACTGGCGGCTGTAGGGGAAAATATTTCTAAAATATATTTCTAGATGTGTAGACGGATAAATATATAGATAGACCCTTTGTATGTCCCCACGGCTGGGGCACGGGTCTCTTCCTGCATGGCAGGGGTTAGGCCATACTCTACCACTGGGGCCAAGTCCGGGTTGGTGACTGTAAGACAGTGGCGGGCCTTACCTACTGTCAGAAGTTATTAAGCCGTCCATAAGGACTATGACACGGCTTAAATACTGCCATTACATGACAGCCGGCACCAACAGCTTATAGAAATGTTCTTCTTCTTCTTAAGGCTATATTAGTCCGCTGCTGGACATAGCCCTCCCCTAATGAGCGCCATAGCGCCCTGTCTTCAGCTTGCCGCATCCAGCATCTGGCGGCAGTTTTTCGCAGATCGTCATCCCACCTAGTCGGAGGGCGTCCTACACAAAGTTTGCCGAGTCGCGGTCTCCACTCAAGAACGCATTATAAAGAAATAGGATGTGCGTTAAACGTTAAATAGAAATAGAAATGTTACAGGATATTAATAATAAACTGACTTTTGGAAATCCCCCTTTTTTTGTTGAAGTCGGATAAGAACATCCAAGCTTTCTACAATAAGAAAATTGAAATTGAAATTGAAATTATTTATTTGCTCAAAAGACCTGACAAAACAGCTGTTACTTACATATAGCTTAATACAAGACTTATGCGATTATTATTCAAAATAAAATGTTAGCAGTTTGGATATATTCAGTCGGTAGGTTGGTCACAAATTACTTTGCTTGTTAAGGAACATGGTAACAGCCAAAGATTTACTACTACCCTCCGCACTAGTTTAAGAACTGTGTTGCGGCAGAGTAGGTTCGTCGTCAACGTAACCAGTTTAAATAGAACCGTACAGTGAGCTTAATTCTATGTTAACAAAGTTCAAGTAGATTTGGACCATGTTTCAAGTGGTGAGTGTGTGAATAACCAGTTATGTATGTCCTTTCTGACTTGTTGTTTACGGTGGCACAGAGATCAACATATTTGGACAAGTTTTTGTTGTTACATAGTATATTCAAGGATTTAAGAAGATGCTTGGTAATTTTGTTGATGGCTGGTCATTCTTTCCACTCGTGAAAGTCCGAATATTAGTTTTAAGATACATTTTCAAACTAATGCTAATTAATAAGTTTCAAGATCAAATAAAAAATATATATATGAAATAGAAGAAATAATTATGTAACAAGACAAGTAATTATGTAACAATACAAATAATTAAGACTGGCCAATCTTTTAAAATTTCATTCAGATATTTAGTTGCTTTTATCTCAAAAACATTTTTATTTTAATATGTAGGTGTATAAAATAATAATACTAGTATTTAACGTAAATAAACAATATATATAGTTTTTTTTTTTTATTGTACTTATATAAATATAGGAAATATGTTATTTATTTGTATATATTATAAGTTCAAAAATATATCCTAACTATACCATATACGAACATACATATTATATAATTTAAAAGTACTGCTTATCTAATTAGGTTTTCCGTTGAAGTATAGTCAAGATTAAGTAGGATTTTTTCAACAATTTTTCTGCACGCATACCGGGTTTTTCCGCTCAGTATTTCTTCTTTGCACAATTTGTTGTATATGGAGGGGCCTTTGTGGTATGTGAAGCTCTGAGCAAATGAAGTTCGACAAGGAGGTACTCTATATACGGTATATTTTCGCCTGTTAGATATTATGGACGGAGGTTGAATTTTGTGTTGCTTAAGAATCAAGGAGCAAATATACAGCTGTCTTACAGTTAGTACAAAGTAATCTTTATATAGGTTTGTGGTAGGATAACGATAGCTCTTGAAGTTGATTACTTTTATTATGGCCCTTTGCGCTCTTTCAAGCTTTAGTAGGTTGGTCTTGTTGGCACTACCCCAGGCGACCACACCGTACGAGAGGATTGTCTGGCATAGGCTGAAATAAATGGATTTCACGACATCAGTGTCCCCAATGTGTCTAAGTTTTTTGAAGATACATATGAGTTTCCTTGTTTTGGTACACAGAGATTCGATTTGTAGTTTCCAGTTGAGGTTTTGGTCTAGTATTACACCCAGATATTTAATGTAAGTAGCGGAGGAGAGTTCAGGGCAGGCACATTGGGAGTCATTTGAGCATGTGTGGGCTCTTAAGCTAAAATTTGAGGGTTGCATGCTTGCCTGTATGCTAAAGGTCAAGTATTTAGTCTTGTCCAGGTTTAACGTAAGTATGTTATTGTTGAGCCATTTCAGGACAGTGCGAAAGCCATCTTCAGCATATTGTTTGGCCTCTTTCCAAGTGGGTGCGTCAAACAACAACACTGTGTCATCAGCGAATGTAATTATTTTAGCGTTTCGTAGTTTTGTTTCGCAGAGGTCGTTTATGTAGACTAGAAATAACGTCGGTCCCGTGACTGAGCTCTGTGGTACTCCATAATTCACGTTTTTGTAGTCACTCTCGACGTCACCAATCTTAACAGATTGTGTCCTATCTGTTAGGTAACTTTGGAATAGGTTATGTGCAGTTCCACGAACACCAGCATTTTCCAGTTTTTTTAAAAGTATTGGAATAGAGACGGTGTCAAATGCTTTGGCGAGGTCAAGAAATATGCCCACACACTTATTTTTTAAGTCAAGTTTCTTGGCAATATGCACGACAAGATCATCAATGGCATCAGCAGCGGATTTTTTTTCCCTAAAGCCGTATTGATTATTAGAGAAAAACCCACTACTATTGAGGTACTTGATAAGTCTTGAATTTATCGCTTTCTCAACAATTTTCGATACTGTTGGTAGTAAGGAGATAGGCCTATAGCAAGTGACACCGTCCCTTTTGCCAGATTTAAATACAGGTATCACAATTGACCTTTTTAGCAAGCTAGGAAAGATGCCGGTAGTGAAGCATGCATTACAAAGGTGTGATATAGGAAGAGCCAGGGTATTTTTAGCCATCTTTGTGAATGCAGCTGATGCACCATCCCAGCCAGACGACGTTGAGTTTTTTAGTGATGAGATGATTTTTAAAATTTCGTTATAATTCGTTGGTAATAATGCAATTGAGTTTAGCGGACTAAGATTGGTTTTAGTATTTGCAGCGAGTGCATTTTCAGTTTTGTTTGTTTTATTTAATATCTCATTAGCCAGTTTACTCCCTGCGTCAACAAAGTACTGGTTAACTGAGTTAACTGCTTCCTTTGGGGTGTTTTTTGGTTGACAAGAGTTCATTCCCGGAGTTTTTGTTAATCTGTAAATTACAAATTTCTTTGATTGTTCTCCACGTGTTTTTCAAGTCGTTTTTGTATTTTCCTATTTGTTTTCTGTGATATTTATTTTTAAGATTTTGTAGAAGTCTATTGCAGTAATTTCGGTATCTTTTGTACGTTACTTTTAAAATAAGATTTTCAGGTTCTTTTTTGTGTTTGAGGTGAAGTTTGTCACGCCACTTTATACAACGTATAAGGCCCCGTGTTATCCAAGGTTTTATATTGTTTTGCCTGTTAGGTATTTTGTGGATTGTAGTGAATTGGTCTATGATGGCAGAAGTTGTTTTCAAGAATTTTTGGGTAATGATATCGGGATTGTCACTAGCCAATATTTCAGTCCAGTCAGTCTTTTTTAATGCTTCAAGAGCTTTATTATAATCTAGCTTGCTATATGTTTTTGGTTTTATAGGCTTATTGGTTTCGCAATTTAGTGATACAATTACAGGAAAGTGATCTGTTGTGGTTGATTTACAAACTATGGTAGTCGATTCAGTGGATGGCTTCAGAAAGCAGTGATCAATACAGCTCCTGTCCCTTGTACCAAAAGTATGTGTCGGAAGTAGTCCATGTGTAGAGAAAAAGTTCAGGTAGTCGTGGGACCGTGGATCACTGTTCTGTTCTTTTATGTCTACGTTGAGATCACCCACTACCGCAACATTTTTAACACTCTTTATCTCTTTCAGTGTGATGTCGAGAGTCGAGAGGAAAGTGTCAATATTGTAATTTGAAGGTGATCTATATAGGGCAACAATAGCAAGCTGGGTTTCGATCTTTACAATTAAGCAGTCTGACTCCAAAACATTTGGCTCGTATACGGATACGCTTAGGGAATTATGCGCGTATATAACCACGCCACTATTTTGGTTAGTGTGACGAGAAGAAGCATGCGTAGTGTAGTTAGGCAGAGTAGGTAATGTGTTTATATGAGGTAGCCAGCACTCTGTGAAAACGAATATATCGATTTTTATATTTAGCCTGGTCGTCTGTGTCATAAAATCGTCAAAATTTCGGTCTATACTTCGTATGTTCTGAGTAATTATTTTTAGATGTTTCTTGGACTTACTAAGGAGATTGTTGCACTCTTCCAGATCATCAAGAAGAAAACATGTGCCAGATTTGACATCGTTGTCGATGTCAGTACTGACCTGTAATTGCCTAATTGTCATTGTATAGTTGTTGTATATTTGTGTGTAAAGCCATCAGTGTGGCTATACTGATACATGACCTGATGATCAAGATGAGCGCAAGTGTTAATAAAATACTTTCTTCTAGTAATGTGGTTCAGAACAGCCGGGGCAGTGTATAAGCAGCACGTCATTATTACTTGCATATAATACAATATACTAATTGTGATACTAAGACGTAGATAATATGATATAGCAATAAAAACATATACATACTTATAATTTGATATTATAACAATACATTTAACTTCTATTGGCACAGAATGATAAAGAAGGTATGGTGGTTGAGTAACCCAGTGTAGGTACTCGTATGCTAGTCAATCAGATGAAATAGCACTCTTGAGACTTTCCAGTTGTTGAGTTGATATTATACGAACCGCTGGGAGGCCGTCATTCTTCCGCAGTTGAACCGTTCCACGAGATACCCAACAGTATTTATAGCTCATGTCATTAGCTACTTGTTTTGCTGCGTAAAGAAGCATTTTCGTCTTTGGAGTGAGCGATTCTGATACGAATATTGGTGTATTCTTGGAAATATTTACATTAAAATATTTAGAAAGTAACTTTAACTGTCTATATTGGTATCTGTATATTGGTAGCGGTGGTAGCTCAGTAGAACAATGGCCTCGCAAACGAGAGACCCAGGTTCGATCCCCAGTGCGGCATGTACCAATGACTTTGTTTAATTGCAAAGTCACGTACATTCGCGAATTTCTAGTCGCAATACCACCCGCTAATTGTGAAGGAAAACTTCGCGAGGAAACCCGCGGCATGGTTGGCTCCGCACGTATTGACTAGGCTTTCCTGTAGGCTAAGACTAAGCTGTCAGGATGGTATAGGTGCTGGGAAAGCCTGTGCTGTGTAGTGTCGGCCTAGAGAATAGCACCAACCCAATTCTTCCCGCGGGTGTCGTAAAAGGCGACTAAGCGACACAAACCGGGGGGTGGGCAGCAGCTCCCCCTGCAATACAATTCCACCAAACTGCGATCCTCGACCCGCATGCCCAGCGTGGGGATTACCCCCAATGATGGCACAACCTTGCGCTATTGCGCTCATTAGGGGAGGGCTATGTCCAGCAGTGGACTAATATAGCCTGAAGAAGAAGTCGAAAGAAGCCTACATCATCTAAAACCATGTCCCAGGCACTACAGAATCCGAGTGGTCTCTTCATCCATCAAGTATGAGTGAAGTGGCCACTGGACGCTGTATAAATCATCTCATTACGAGATGCAAAGGCCAGTACATTGGTACCTATCTATTTTGTTTGGCCACGATGGTTTGAAATACCAATGGAATCTTAAACTTTACTTACATTTGCACCAGGCCTCTCCACTAACGGTATTGGAAACTGAAGAAAAAAAAGTAATTCATTATTAAGGCGCTTAGGGGAGCTAATTGGGAATAAATGGAATAAAAATTATAACTTGCTTATGTGCTTTTTCAAAGAGCGGTGGTAGCGGAGCGGCGTAGAACGCCGGTTTCTCAATCGGGAGGTCGTGGGTTCGAACCCCGGCATGTACCAATGACTTTGTTTACTAAGTTATGCACATTTCTGAAATTATAGTATCTAGCAATACTACTTGCTGACGGTGAAGGAAAACATCGTAAGGAAACCCTAGTGTCTGAGGTGTTACAATGGCCCAACTATGAGGCTAAGTGCGGAAATCTCAGGTCTAACTAACTATGCTTTTTCAAAAATTAAACATGACACGGCACGGTTAGCCAGAGGTCACGGTTTCGAGTCCCGCCATGGGTGGAATTTTTAGCCTCTAAATAGGTTTTTAAAACATGAGAAATCTTAATATCTGTGGTAACAATTTTTAGAACATGCAGCCTAGAACGTGGCATAAATATCCTAGGACTTTCTGACTAAGTCCTAGATTGTTGATCCTAGGTTCTAGACCGTAGGTTCTAAAAACAGTAGTCATAGTTGTTAAGATTTCATGTTCAGTTTTAGATAAAAATGTTATCTTCTTATATCTATATCTATAATCAGCCCACATCAACGTTATACTCGTACTACGTTTTTATCATTTTATAAAACAATGATTTATATTCTATTGGTGGCGCTACTTAGCGCCCCTAAGCGCCTCTGAGGTGCGTGAATACACTGTCTGTCGGACACAAACGTGTTATTTTCAAGTTAACATAACATTTACATACAGACACATACATTGCATCTGGCCCCACACTAGGATACCCTGTGTCGTGGGAACCAGAAACAACGACATCACAAACATGTAAACATCCAAGACCTGGGCTTTTTTTTGTCCCCAGCCGGGATTCGAACCCGGGACCTCTTGCATCTTCAAGGCAGACGCGCTACCGCTACGCCACAAAGGTTTTCCTGGTTTAATCGCTGATATTCCACCACTAAGCGGATCCATGAGACTCCCTGGCATCATTATTAATATCTTCTTATACCTACAGATCGTGTTTGTAAAAAGTGTCAAATTAATCTATCAAATTTTCAGGACAAAAATAAGAAAAAACAAAGGATTAGATAGAATTAATGCTATTTTCGGCATAAATTTGGTATGCCGAAAGTAGCATTTTGGATACCAAAAGTCACTATTCATATGATTGAGTAATGGTTAAGAAAGAATATTGTTTACTAGCTCTTGCCCGAAAAGATTCGGGCAAAAAAAACTCCACTCTGACCATCTTTTCTCAAGTCATCTTAAACCAAATACATCAGGTGCCACACGTATACCTAATAAGATTTCATGATTGCCATTAACAACTCTAAAAGCCAAAGCATTAGCCAAATTATGTTTGACTAATGCTTTGGTTGCTTTTCCTAACATAATCTTTAGTATGACTAAAGAATATGTTAGGAAAACCGAACCTATAACTATACTCGTACATAAATAAATAATAAACGTATATAAATGGGCCTTCTCTCAGAAAGAGACAGTATGAGTTTAATTAGTGGGACAAGATATACAACATAAAAAAATATACATACATAAATATGAATAAATACTTACTGCTTGTCTTTGTGGGTTCACCGCCTGCTGCTAATAACAATGGTATAATTGTTAAATAGTTTGAAAAGTAGTAAAAACTGAGCTCTCGTGGCCTAGGCGAACCGAGTGATTGGAATCAATCACTTGAGTTAAGCAACAACAGGCGCGGTCAGGTGCAGGATGGCTGATCGTCCCATGACTACCGCTAGTGGCATTTTTCCGAGCGCTTCCGTGCTTCGCAAGGCACGTTAAGTCGTTGGTGCCGGCTGTCATGTAATGGCCGTCGTTAAGCCATGTCAGAGGCCTTATGGGCGGCTTGATAACTTCTGACAGTAAGGCCCGCCACTGTCTTACATTCCTCCACCAACCCGGACTTGGCCCCCGTGGTGGAGTATGGCCTAACCTTCCTGCGATGCAGGAACAGACCCGTGCCCCAGCAGTGGGGACATACATGGGTTGATATCGAAAAGGTGAACTCAGCCTAGCCCTCCATGATACAGTTACCTACTTACAATCTGTTAATTATAAAAAAGAGACTTACTTGTAAATCCTCGTTTGGCGCCAACTAGAAAAAAGTTCCATTACAAAAAAAGTTCCATTACAAGTAAATAACAAAAGAACCCGAATTAGTAAAAAAAAATTACATACATAACCTCACCCCCGTATCCCAGAAGGGTAGGCAGAGACCAGGGACTGCCACTTGCCACGATCCTGACAGATCACCTTCGCTTCATCAACGTTCATAAGTCGTTGCATGCACGCACGCCGGTTCCGGGTACTTTTTATCTTCCTCTGTGCTAGTACATCCCCTATTTGGTCGATGTATGTCCGCCTGGGACGTCCCTTACCAGCCATTCCACTCACATTCGCAATATATATATATGTCAAACTTTCTTCCTTCATCCTCTCCACGTGTCCAAACCAACGCAACATTCCTTTCTCAATTCTAGTCACTACATCTTCTTTTAGTCCATAACGTTCTCTTATCATACTATTGCGTATCCTGTCATTCAAAGTACACATACGCGTACTTCTCATGTATAAAAATGTTATTTCAATTAAATTTATTTATTTCAGATAATTATTAGTCCGTACATTTTAAATTATGATATTTTAATCGAAGTAAATAGATTTAATATTTTTATTTACCCAGCGTTCCTCTCACATTTAAGACAAATCGAACGACAGTTCTTAAGCTAAAATCCATAAGTTCGTTAGGCTTCAGAGCCTAACAGAGAAATGTACCTACATACATACACTCAAAAAACACAACCCTCCTTTTAGCGTAGTATGTAAAAAATAAAATCAATTCATCTATCTATCTATGAAATGGATAACTTACGTATTTAAAGTGTAGCGCCTAAATTGAAAATGAAAAGTTAGTACCAAGGCTAGGATGATGGTAAAAACAAACATTACAAAAGTTATCAAGTAAGTAGATCCGGAATTAAGCTAATAATGTGTAGTTTTTACGAAAATATTTGTTTTAAAAAATTATACAAGTCAAAACATTATAAACTGGTCTCAAAGTTAAAATTAGTTAAATTAGACTTTTATTACTTTTAATCTATTATACTATTTTTATTTTTAATGCACTAACCCGTGCTAAGGACAAATTGAAAAACCTATTTAGAGGCTAAAAATTTCACCCATGCCGGGATTCGAACCCGCAACCTCTGGCTATCCGTGCCAGCGCTCTACCAATTGAGCCAAGTAGCCAACCAGTATTTTTATTTACTTAGCACGGGTTAGTGCATTAAAAATAAAAATAGTATAATCATGTGGGTACAGTGATATCGTTCCGATGTAAAATCTAACTGCAAATTAGGTAGTCGGGGCTGTAAGTGATGCAATTTGCTTAAGCCAGATGTCGCTGCCTGTACGTAATACAGAGAATAGTTTAAAGAGGTTCGAAATTTCACTGATGCCGGTGAGTCGCCTATTGGCTCAATTGGTAGAGCGCTGGCAAGGATAGCCAGAGGTTGAGGGTTCGGATCCCGGCATGGGTGAAACATTTTTAGCCTCTAAATAGGGTTTTAAAATTTTAATCTAGTTAAATTTAAATACTAATTTTATTTACTTACGCCCAAATTATATGCCTTCACGGCAGGGTACTGTTAGTGAAATAAAAATAACTTAATTACAACTAAAGTAGCAGAACAAGATGTAAAAATACGAAAAATGAGAAGCTATAATGGTCACTTTTAAAATAGGACAAACTTTAAATATGTCAGTTGTTTGTCATTCACGTCATCCTCTAATTTAAGGCCTGGCCAAACCAAGGCATCCAGGTCGCATCCGCGGGGGCGTGCGCGGTGGCGATAACTACGCGTGCAAAAGTTGTTCGCACTGTCGCGTTTGTTCTTGCGTTCACCAGGCTGGAGTAACGTCATTAACTACAATGCTCTCTGATACAGAAAGTTAAATTAAAGAAGTTTAACTTTTGGCTGCTCTCATTGAAGATGAAGAGGAACAAGAAAGGTAAGTACAACACAATCACAGTAATTCTAGTGAACGTCAATTGTAAGCTAATGTCTCATTAGGTATGTTTTTTTTTCAGAAGAACAAGAGTACACGAAACCAGAGAAAGGAAAGCCATACCTTGCACTGGCAATTACGTGAAGATGAAAAGCGATTTTTCATTTACTATAGAATGTTTTTCTCGTATTCTTATAATCAGACTGAGATGTATCATATAACAATGGGTATTTGTGAACCTCATTTATAATTACTTCCGGTTCCATCATGAATACTTTAAAAACTAAAAAACACAGTTTTTTCCAACAAAAATGCTGTGTGTAGCGTCCTAATGTAACAAGCGCGATCTGATTGCCACCGCTGCGTGCAGACGCTGCACTGGGACGCCGCGCCGTGGCCAAACAGCACGCCTCGATGTGAACACTTCGCTACAAGTTCGTACGCAACAACTGATCGCTACCTACCGCGCACGCGCGCGGACGCGAGCTGGACGCGTTGGTTTGGCTAGACCTTTATGGTATAATTTATCTACGTAAGAAGTTTAAACTTTACTAAATTGTATAAAAAAAGTCCTAAAGGGCCAGGCATAAAACGGGTACTTGCCCCTTCCTCTACAAAAACCGAACTGGCTGCATGCCCTAACTAATGGTAAGTAATGTAGCAGGTACAGTCGATTGCATTTGAATAACGGTCACTCACAGTGACTGGCATAGAATATATAGCATTTTTATAAGCAACTTCTCTGTCCAAGAGTCGTATATGACTTAGAGGAGTGTATTGGAATAAGTTCACGAGTCATATTCGACTTATCTTCAATACATCTTCGGTCATACTACTATCTAACTGTGGACTGTGGACAGGGAAGTTATTAATATTGACGCTGATTAGCTGTCGTCTGTATGAGTACCTTGTTCACTCAACACTCACCGTGTTTACACTCGGGCTCGGTTGCTGCAATAAGAAATAAAATAAACCACTTAAATTCACGCAAATGTATCTAAATGCATTCGAGAGAAAACCGGCTACAACTGAACCGGCTACTACTTTAATGACATTAAAATTACAATTTACTGTCTCTAACATTTAGAGTATTACATTGCTTTAATAAAACTCCAGATGAGGTTTAAAAATTCCACCCGGTATATGTCTACTCAGAAGCGGAGCGTAGGAAATTGAAATGGCGTATCAAAATAGTGTCCGTGGCAGACGGAAACGGAATTTTGTAAGGGGGAGGATGGAATTTATGCTGTTGTTGTAAAACGAAGCCTTTAATAAAACACATTTGCTATATATTTTTCTAGGTGGCTGCAAAGAAGGAGGAGAACTTGGTTCTATAGAACTAAAGGGTAGTGGTAGAGTAGGGGAGCAAAATCAACCACGATCTTTTAGCTACCCGCGGTTCTGACGTGCACGGTCATGGCCCAGCAGCGAGACACAATCGAAGGTACATAAATAAAACTTTAAATTTGTAATCTAATAAATAAATATCGCGTGTGGCAGTGATTATTAGAAAGTACTTATATAAAAAAGTGGCAAGGATTTAGCACTTACGTATTGGACTCTAAGGACCTGAGGAAACACAAGTAAATAAATAAGTATACATTATTGGCACTATTAAAATAAAACAATTGACTTATAAACAAGCTCCATAGGGTTTAACAGCCAGATGTCGCTGCCTGTACGTAATATAGAGAGTATTGTAAAGAGGTTCGAAATTTCACTGATACCGGTGAGTCGCCCATTAGATCAGTTGGAAGAACGCTGGCACGGATAGCCAGAGGTTGCGGGTTCGAATCCCGGCATGGGTGAAATTTTTAGCCTCTAAATAGGTTTTTAAATTTGTCCTTAGCACGGGTTAGTGCATTAAAAATAATAATAGTATAATCATGTGGGTACAGTGATATCGTTCCGATGTAAAACCTAACTGCAACTGCCTAACTGCTGTTGGATAGTATTTATAGATTTGTTAGTTAGAGAGCACTTTGTTGCACAACCAGAAAAAAGAAAAAGATACATATCATAACATAACATTTACATACTGGCACATACATTGCTTCTGGCCTCACACTATAATGCCCTGTGTCGTGGGAACCAGAAATAACGACATCACAAACATGTAAACATTCGGGATTCGAACCCGGGGACCTCGTGCATGGTAGGCAGTCGCGCTACCGCTACGCCACAGAGGTCGTCACAGTTGATTAATAATGGATTGGTGCACATAATAATATTACATTCTTACGTAGTAGAGTACCACAATATTATTTAATAAAGAACTGTTCAAATTAATATAGATGAAACGGTTTTCAAAATCTACTTACACCTTGACCGTTGTATTGCTGTAGAATAACGGTTTTATTTATAAAATCACGATTTTTTAAAACACTGCTCAGCCGTAGTGGGAAAAACGTAATCACAGATTAAATAAACTGCCTCCAACTATAACCCATACAATGATGTAGGCAAAAAAAATGCATTCCTATTTTAAGTGTAACATCTAAAAAATATTTTAGATGTTACACTTAAAATACGTGATATTATATAAGTGTTATTGAAAAATTCTATTGAAATACTATGTAAGTATTGTTCTAGAGCCAGAGCGGCGGTCGCCCTGTGGATGGAGCAATGGACTCAGAAGGGAGAAACCCAGGTTCGATGCTCAGTGTGGGCATGTACCAATGGGTTTGTTTTCGAAGTACATTTGCGAAAAGCGCTCGTGGTCTAGCGGAACCGGGTAGTTAGAATTAATCAATTGGGTTAATCAAATACAGGCGCGGTCAGGTGCTGGGTGGGTGACCGTCCCGTGACTACCGCTAGTGGCATTTTTTCCGAGCGCTTCCGTGCATCGCAAGTTGGTGCCGACTGTCGTGTAATGGCAGTCGTTAAGCCACGTCGGAGGCCTTATGGGCGGCTTGATAACTTCTGGTAGTAAGGCCCGCCACTGTCTTACAATCCTCCACCAACCCGGACTTGGCCCCCGTGGCGGAGTATGGCCTAACCTTCCTGCGATGCAGGAAAAGACCCGTGCCCCAACAGTGGGGACTAAAGGGTTGATATCTATCGAACGTACATTTACGAAGTTCTAGTAAAAGTACTCGCTAATTGAGGTTTTTAAATACCTCAAAGGCTTGAGCAAATAACCCACGCTTGGTAATTAGACCCATACTCTTTTTGTAAGAGAAGGCCTGTGCCCAGTATTGCGACCACCGACGTTGATAGTAATATTGGCCTTTTTGCATCTATTTAATAAGTTGATTTATACAGAGTCCAGTGGTATCTTCACTCAGGTGACAGGACCACTCCGACGCTGTAGTGCCTGGGATGTGGTTTTATAGATGGTGTAGGCTTGCCAAGCACCTATACCATCCTGACAGCTTAGTCGGCCTAGCCCACAGGAAAGACTAGACAATACGTGCGGAGCCAACCAAGCCTGGTATTGCGACTACAAATTCGCAAATGTACGTAACTTTGAAATTAAAGAAAGTCATTGGTAGATGACCGCACTCGGGATCGAACCTGGGGTTCTCGCTTGCCAATCCATGGTTCTACCCACTGAGCTACCACCGCTTCTTCCGCGACATTGATAGGCTACATAAAAAAACTTACTCTCTGAAGTTTATCGAGATTTTTTGCAAGTGCAATCATTTGGGCTGCCTGAAAATGCAAAATATCGAAATTTAACAACATGAATTGGTATTTTCTTGCTTTTGTCTATCTATACAGGGTGTAATCTGGGTGGTTTGAAAGCTGCGGTTATGTAATTAGTAATTGTAGTTTTCGCTCCTCACTTCATAAGTTAGTATAAAGCCATCTCCATCACCATCACCATCCATCACCATCCACACCGCGAGTCAAGCCCTAAGCCGCACCTATCCCTATTAAACGTTGTTTATGTGTTTAGTCTTTCCTGTGGGCTAGGTCAACTAAGCTGTCAGGATGGTATATGTGCCGGGCAAGCCTACGCCGTCTAAAAAGAATGTGGCAGGCACTGCAGCGCCCGTGTGGTCCCTTCACTCATCTAGTGTGATTAAAGATGTCACTGGACGCTGTAAAAAGCATCTCATTATGTAGATGCAACGGCCGGTGTATATAGCGCATCTGCGTACCGTGCGAGAGGTCTAGGGTTCAAACCCCGGCTGGGGCCAAAAAAATCCCCAGGTCTTGGATGTTTACATGTTTGTGATGTCGCTGTTTCTGGTACCTGCGACAGAGGGTATCCTAATGTGGGGCCGGAAGCAACGTATGTGCTAGTATGTAAATGTGATGTTATATTTATATGGAGTGTTTTGAGTAATTGTGTCTTAACAACGCCACATTAAGTTTAAAACTAATTCTTAAGTATGGAAGTAAAATAAATTCAAAATTAAGTAAAAAAATCTTGTTATTTCGCACACGATTAGTACAGACTCTCTGTTTACCGGGACAATGACCTGCGGGCTGGCGGCAAGCACGCACCGCTCTGACTGGCTACTAATGATTCTCATAGATTCGAGTGTGCGTCGAGATATTTTTGCTAAGTAGTTTTGGTAAGAGCGTATTTTATAGCTATCGTTAAGACACGTCCATTTTGCCAAGGCTTTTGAACCACCCAAAATTCATAGTGTATATCATCATCATCCATGGATTTCCAAAGAGACCGGTGGGAAGGGGCTTGCATCCAGCGTCTTCATGGTGTATATGCAACCCATAAAAAGAAGCCAAAGCTGGAAATAGGCCTCCTCCCTGTCACACCAAGCCTTTGGTCATGTGCCAATCTCGTCAATTATGTCTGACGCGGCGGCGTTAGCAATGTGAACACCCCTTAAGGGGGAGGGGGAGGGGCGTCTCTAACACGCATCGTTGTTCGTCGTCGTCGTCAGGCTATACTAGTCCACTGCTGGACATAGCCCTCCCCTAAAGAGCGCCACGTTGTGCTATCATAGGGGGTAATGCCCATAATCCCCACGCTGGGCATGCGCGTTGGGATCGCAGTTCGGTGGAATTATACTGCAGGGGGCGCTACTGCCCATCCCCCGGTTTGTGTCGCCTTTTACGACACCCGCGGGAAGAATTGGGTTGGTGCTATTCTCTAGGCCGACACCACACATCGTTGTTCAATTTTAACTCTTTCGCGAGAGATTTGCTGCAGGCCCAGCCTGCAGCAAATGCTGAGCCAGCTACCTGTTTGTGGCTGCGGAGATACAATGCCCTTCTAAATTGTAAATGTTTGTTTTAAATCGTATTCTTTGTTTTATTATATTTTTCTTTGTTCTTTCTTTTCTTATTTGTCTGAATTATTTTAATATCGTGTTACATTGCGTTATGTGTATTGCATCTTTGTGGTTGCAAATAAATGTCTCTCTCTCTCTCTCTCAGATTTCTATTTAATTTCCATGGGTTATACATTGGAATGCCATTGTACTGCTATTGCTTTGTAGACTATCAAATTAAGGCAAACAGCAACCACTGTCGTGCTTGTATAATTTGTAGTGGCCACTTTTCACCCATCGTAGGTAAATTAAATTTCTGTATAAAACTGTACGACTAACTCTAAACTGTGTTAAATTTTAAAATGGATAAGTAAATCTTACTGCTGATTGTTGTTCCTGTAATGAAAAATCAATTAATTGCTTTAAAAATAATTGCTTTTAGCAATAAGGCCACCCATTGTTTTTGATCTTTTGTATCTGCCGTTTCTGTAACTATTTTTCCGGTATACAATAAAGAATATTCTTATATTATCTTAAGTATAACAGAGTTGGTAAGTATACAAGCACACATTACAATATATAAGCTGTCGCCTGTGTCAGAGGGGTAGGCAGAGACCAGGATTTGCCACTCCTGACAATGCAAAAATGTCTGCCTCCTAAAGCAGATCTTAAAGCCTAAATAAAAAATTAAAATGTAACTCTGGAGTTCCAAAGGCTTTGCATGAATTTAATTTCTAAGTTGAATTAGATTAAAAGTTTAAATGGAAAATCAAGAAATAATTAATTATAAATAGAGACTAAATAAATACAATGTTGAAGCGCTCGTGGCCTAGTCGAACCGAGTGATTAGAATCAGTCACTTGAGTTAAGCAACTATAGGCGCGGTTAGGTGCTGGATGGGTGACCGTCCTATGACTACCGCTAGTGGCATATTTCCGAGCTTTTCCGTGCTACGCTAAGCTCGTTAAGCTGTTGGCGCCGGCTGTCATGTAATGGCAGTCGTTAAGCCATGTTAGAGGCCTTATGGGCGGTTTGATAACGTCTGACAGTAAGACCCGCCACTGCCTTGCAATCGTCCACCAACCCGGACTTGGCCCCCGTGGTGGAGTAAGGCCTAACCTTCCTGCAATGCAGGAAGAGACCCGTGCCCCAGCAGTGGGGACATATAAGGGTTGCTATCGATATCGATGATATGGAAATACAATTTAAACTTGTTAATTTAAGTAAGAATAATTTGTATATAATTTACTGTAAAAAGCGAAATAAAAGGCTATATTATTATTACTCATACATGGATGAATTAACCCCCTCGCTTAATACCTTTAAACATATTACCAATAGACACACATGAAGACACATGGGTCACCTGGGGAAGTGTGAAAATGGCAGGTGGACCAGCGAGCTAATTCTCATTTTAATTAGCAAATAATTCGTATACGACTCTAAGACGTATGACTTGAATTCTACATAAAAAGTCGAACATCAGCAAATTATAATAAAATTATAATAACGACATTATGACACCTCAAAGCGAGCAAAAATTTGTCTTTACCTGGGATACAAGGCTCACTTCATTCGCAAATACATAAGTCACATGCGACTTTAAGGCTTATGACTTGGAATTCTACGTAAAAAGTCGAGAGACAGCCGAAATCTGTATCCTGAACGCCATGCTAGATTGAATTCGAATGAGAAAATAAACGTTTAATGACTGTGTCGAGTTATCTTATCTAATTTTTATGCGACAAATGTCTAAGCCATCGAATATTTTGCGTCTGCGCTTTCAATTCGCATGGGCGAGAATCGGCACCCTGAAACTGATTTTTACGCGACAAATGACTAATCCTTCGAATATTTTGCGTCTACGCTTTTAATTCGCATAGGCGAGAATCGGCTCCCAGGGCTGTAACGGCGTGGCGGACGAGAACCGGGTAGCGGTCAATGGAAAGACCGATGGCCAGACAATGTGGTCAGGTCGGCAGGGGCCCGTGGATGTGAATGGCGAGAGACCGCGAAAGATGATTGACCTTTTTGCATCTACGTATGAGATGATTTATACAGCGTCCAGTGGTATCCTCACTCTCACACTAGATGGGTGAAGGGACCACTCCGACGCTGTAGTGCATGGGACATGGTTTTTATAGATGGTGTAGGCTTGCCCAGCACCTATACCATCCTGACAGCTTAGTCGGCCTAGCCCACAGGAAAGACTAGTCAATACGTGCGGAGAAAAACCAAGCCGCGGGTTTCCTCACGATGACGAAAGATGGAGTGTTAAGGAAAAGACCTATGCTCAGCAGTGGGCAGAGGTGGGCTGATGATGATGACACTTGAATAGTACATTATGATATAAGTGCGGTAAGTTGATAATTACAGCCGAGGCGATATTACTAGCCCGAGCCATCGGCGAGGGCTATAAGGAAGCAGAGGCTGTAATTTTCAAAGCGCACGTATGTCATACGACGTTTTATATATAACATATTTACGAGGAAATTAATAAAACTCTGACTTTGTTATCATCACTACTTGACGACATTTTCAAATAAAAACAATATACATCGAAAAGAAAAAGCGCGCGGATTTATTTTTACTTGTCCACAAATAAGCGATGCGCGCGCATCAACTTTTTTTTAGGGAAAGGTACAAAAACAGCCAGTATTACTAATAAAGTAAATTAATATTTTCGTGTTTTTGTTACAGATAGTTGTAAATTATTGTCAAAATTAATTAAATTAAAGAATTAAATGTTTATTTGTTATATTTTATTTCCCAAAGTTAATTTTATTCATAAAATATTGACCACTTTCTTGACATAAATCCTCTTTGCTAAGATTTTTAAAAGTATCGTTCATTTTTAGACGGAGTATCTTAAAACTTTGATACTCCGTCTTATTGATTTGTTTGATGCCTACATTACATTATCGATTTATCGCACAAGTACGATATTGGAATTGGTGTAATTACAACCACTTTACGAGCAAATAATTATGTTATAATACATTACACAGGGTGGTAATACAAAGAAAGGCCGAGATCGCAGAAGTTTGCGGCCCGAGCTGCAAGCGAGGGACGTAAATATGCGATCGAGAGCTTTCTTTATTACCTCCCGTGTTGTGTACATCTTTTTATGTCTACACTTGGCCAGAAAGCGGCTTTTTTCGTACGCGCAGCGTGCGGAAAAAGCCACTTTATTGCCAGGTGTGGCATAAAATAAATTTTCGGGTTGGAACGGGATCTGAATCTGCACCTTTAGCAACGATGTCAACGTGGGATTCAATAATGTCAATCAATTTAAAAAGTCATCTTACCTTTAGGACGTCATCATCGACGTCATCGAGCCGTTGGTCCTAAAAAAATTTAATATTATAAACGTGAACAGCACTATGTCGTAATATATGCACAACACTATAATATGTTGGCGTCGTTACTTTTCTTTTCTAAATAATAAAATAAAACTTTGGCTCAGCAATAGGTAGGTACAGTGCTTCACAGAAATAAGTCTCGCGGATGTACCTGCGCAGATGACCAAATTTTGGATGTGCGGCAAGTTGATCAACCAATCAGGATAGTTTCATTTTATGGCAGGCCGCGCGCGTTTGTTGCTATTGGTTGATTCAACGTCATCGATGCAGGTGACTATTAGTTTGGCAATATTAGCGTGAGCGAAATAGGTAGCGCTACTGCTGCAATCAATTCTGCACCTTAACCGTATCGGTTAAAGATCATGTTGAATGTACTTTTAGCTTCGGGTACTTTCGTTACACTTCTTCCTAGTCTGCGCGCACGTAGATTCCCGAAGGGACTTTTATGATGTGTACTACTGTACTACCACTCGTTATTTATACTAGACACTGACGCCATGCACTAATATCCATAATACGGACTAGAGCTAACTAAATTAAAAATCTGACAATATGTATTATACATAATAATATCTATAAAAAACTAAAGAATAAAAAGGGTCTACCACTGAAACTAGATCTCATTTATATTCATAAATACAAACATTTTAGGTACTAAGAAAAACTCAGGTAAAAAAAAAAAATCTTCCTGCATAGCTCATACTCCACCATGGAGGCCAAGTCCGGGTTCGAGGAGGATTGTAAGCGGTTTGCAAGACAGTGGCGGGCCTTACTACAAAATGATATAAAATTTCGAAATATTAAACATTTTAAAATTTTATGTTTAAAAGTATACGTCCCACTCGCGGGCACAGCCCTTCTCTCAGAGAGAGTCTTTAAGCTTAAATATAGTCTGTTAGCTTTTAGAATATACCTCGAGCTCTAGAGTAGGCTTCGGTTTTCGCCGAAAGCACACGAGTGTAATACTACTTCCTGCTCTGTATAAAAATTTTCTTCACTATTTTGAAAAGTTATGTAATGTTAAGTGTCATATTTGTTCCGATATTTCTATTACACGAATCTATCCGATTCTATCCGATAGTAGCCGAGGTATATTCTAAGAACTAACAAACTATATCTACCCACTGCGGATCGGCAATTTCAAGCGCTGAGGTATGTGACCACCTCTGACACTGAGGTTTCCTCACGATGTTTTCAAGCTATTCCGCCTTTATATGAGCAACAGCTTGTGGCCTAGGCGAACCGAGTGATTGGAATCAATCACTAGAGTTAAGCAACAACAGGCGCGGTCAGGGGCAGCATGGGTGACCGTCCCGTAACTACCGCTAGTGGCATTTTTCCGAGCGCTTCAGTGCTTTGCAAGGCACGTTAAGCTGCTGGTGCCGGCTGTCATGCAATAGCAATCGTTAATCCATGTCATTAACTTCTGACAGTAAGGCCCGCCACGGTCTTACAATCCTCCACCAACCCGGACTTGGCCCCCGTGGTGGAGTATGGCGTAACCTTCTTGCGATGCAGGAAGAGACCCGTGCCCCAGCAGTGGGGACATACAAAGGTTGATAACGATGAGAAACAGGGCACTGGTTTCGAAGCATCCTCACCTGCTGTTGCTGAGCCTGATGTTGGGCCCGCTGCAAGGCTTGTTGTAGGTTTCTGCTGCTTCTATCTTGGGCGCCTTGATCGTATCTTAGCTGCTGTAAATGTTAAACGTTTATTCCGGGTACCTTATTTATTTAACTATTTAATATTGGGAACACTAACAGCACATAACAAAGAGTAACAAAAGCATTAAACATACAGAAGGCCAATTATAAGTCTCTTATAGAATCCAGTGACAGTTTAAAATACTACATTAATAAAAAAAAAAATTGAATCCAGACTATAAATCATTTTAACCAACAAAGAAATCTGCACTAAGTTTACCCCTCAAGGTTTGGACTGAAGAATTAAATATAGGTATCCTGATCGCCTAATTTCCCTAGTTTATTAAATTTGTCATAAAATTATACATATACAATAACCACTAAAGTTTAAAACTACACTTCGGATCAGAACAATCAAAACGCCTTTGGAAATTTCAATGAATTTCACGATTTTCATATATTTTAAACAATATATACATATATACATACATATATATATATTACAAATGTGGGTATTTAAATGTCGCGTCAAAAATCATAAAACTCATTTAAACGAAATTACCGATTGTATGTTTCGATTTTTCTTACCGTTTCTAGATTAAACTCTATAGAGTACAGGAAAAATACTTTGCAAATTTTTACTTCAATAATGAAGAATGTTACTAGGTATGCCAAATCGCTTGTAATGCTTGTCTCAGTAAAGCCTGTATGTATACAAATACACTAGTTTTTGTTGTAGTCAAAAATACCTAGTAGTTTTGATTTTATAGGCATTAAAATTTACGAAAAATATCGAGTCCCACTAACAGTCACATGACAGCTTGTGACGTCATGTCACAACGCACCACGCGGGTCGCTACTAATTTATCAGGAGATTTTCTGATTTTAAGAGCTGTCTACTGATCTACTGTTTTATTTGTAGAATTAAGTAAAATCTCCTGAATTTTGACAAGTAGCCACTACATTTCTGCATATTCCACCTTTGTTATGTTATTGAACGAACATAATGAAAGGGAACGTTTTCATTCATCGACTCGATATGCGAATATTTCTTATATCTGTGTTGTGCTACGAATGCTATCAAAAGAGGAAAAATATTAGAAAACGATGTCATAAAGGAAGTCGCGAAGATATACTTAATAAAGATAGTGGAATCTGGTCTTTTTTTAAAGAATGAATGGCCTGATTGAGGACTCGCCTGACGGGCTTACTAAGGACTGCGTTATAGAAGTAAAACCAAGTCCAACCAAGGCAAACACTTTCATTGCGTATTATGGTAAAGGTAAACTAGGCAAAAAATATTATGCTCGGATACAAACACAAATGGAAATCACCGGAAAAAGTAAAGCCCTATTTTGTATTGCACACGTTGACGTTTAAACCTCAAGGAATGTCGATGTGCCTGAAGTAGTTTATAAGAAAAAATATTGTGATGATCTTTTTGAAAAATGTGTAAAATTTTGGAACTTTTTACAAAAATAATAAAATATCATTATCCTATAATGTATAATAATATAGTTTTATTAAAACGCTATAAATATCCATATTTTTGGCATTTTAACGTCTTTTGGAACTATAAAAAAATAACTTTACCGGCGAATTAGTAGTCGTATTTTTACATTTAGGCACAACACATGATTTTCTTGTATTTGTATAATTTCGACGGCACGGGCGCACGACTACGAGCGGACTGAGTGAGCCAGACTGAGCGTGTTGTGCGATGGTTACAACTTGTTTTACTTCTAAATCGGAAACTAATTAACGTATCGAAGTGATTATTTCAGTAGTATTTTTTATTTTTGACAGATAATACGGAGCTAATAATCAAAATTAGTTAATATTATTCATTATGGAGAAAAAAAAATAAAACTTTTGTCACAGCTCGACCACAATAAGCAAGTTTCCTTAGCTCGCGTCGTCGCCGCCAAAAAAAAATACAGTGTCTGTTTGACAGACCATCCTATATGGTTTTTTAATACATGTACGAGCAGAGGCGGGTTGTATGATGGTCACTGATGCCCTACTCTGCTGTACAGGGTTGATAAGGATGTATGATGATTATGATGTAAAGTCTGATTTGCTATTTCTTGATAGATATTTAATAAACGAGTGCTCGCCGAGGCGGCTGATAGAGTACTGGATACATATACGAGTAAAATGCTAAATGTGCGGTTTGGCCCGTACAATACAGTTGCTCAAAAAGTGGCGAGTTGCAGGGACGTATAGCGTGCGGGATGTGGGCTATTGCACACTCGTGCTTTTTTTTACCTTTCCCGCACTCGTGCGTTTTATTTCTGTCAAAATAATGTCTATTAAAAAGAAAAACCAACCATGAAGTTTTTACTAAAAAAAATCATAGAAGTTTTGATGAGCTACTAATTTGTTTCAATATCAGATTTAATGATTTGATTGAATGAGTTAGGTTAGGTTTCATTTCATTCCATCTCATTAAATTTCATTTTCATTTCATATCAATAAAAAAATTCAACTGAAGACTTGGCTGTATGGGCATAGTTCCCTTTGCCTACCAGAATGGGTGAAGAAAAAAAATCTCTGCTCATATTTTTTTACGGTTGGCGCCATTTGCCAAAAATATATTTTTATTAATTTGCTTATTTTTTCGCAACTGTATTAAAAATAGTCGATCAGTACACGTGCGGAACCGTCATTGCAACTTGTTCCGACTGTCAACCCTCGCCTTCGGCTGCGCCTCGGCTCGGGTACACATTTGTCGGGACTCTTTGCAATGACAGCCTTTCCGCACTTGTAATGAAATATACTATTCTCTAAGTTTAGGTTATTTTTCATCGTCGGATCAGTCGTCCAGTTTTTTGACACATACAGGTCTCAGAGCTACGGATAAAAACTTTATTTGTTCTAAAATCTTTATCTTATTAAATACTAGCGAACTTCGTACCGCCTAACAGTCGATTCTTAATTATACTATTTTTATTTTTAATGCACTAACCCGTGCTAAGGACAAATTTAAAAACCTAAACCTATTTAGAGGCTAAAAATGTCTGTCAACCTCTGGCACGGATAGCCAGAGGTTGCGGGTTCGAATCCCGGTATGGGTGAAATTTTTAGCCTCTAAATAGGTTTTTAAAGTCGATTCTTAATTTTTTTTTATTTTTCTCCGTAAGAACCATCCTCGTCCTTCAAGGTACATTCTAAAAAAAGAATTAACGAAATCGGTTCAGTGGCTCTCGAGATTTGCGCTTACCAACACATTCAGCGACTCATTTTTATATTATAGAAGATGTGTCCAGGAAGACATCGAAAAGATACAGGTCTTTTCTTTTTCCCCTCTACTCAAAAATACTTTAATAAAGGCAAGCATTTTTTTGTTGCATTGTCCATTACGAGACCGGTGGTAGAGGTAGAAACATCAATAAGAGAAAGTAAAAAGACAGTAACATCTTGTCATGGTTGTGCCGCCTCGTTTACTTATTCGTGGAGTATGTAAGTACCGCATCAAGATTTTTCGTTTATACAGTATGTTATTTATCATACCTACCTGTTGTACGTCGTCATCATCGTCATCTCGGTCTTCCAGCTGAAAAAGCGCTGATTAAAATAATCTTATACCAATGTCCTTACGTGCTTCGCAAGGCACGTTAAGCCGTTGGTGCCGGCTGTCATATAATGGAAGTCGTTAAGCCATGTCAGAGGCCATATGGGCGACTCGATAACTTACGACAGTAAGACCCGCCACTGTTTTACAATCCTTCACCAACAGCAGTGGGGACATACCTACAAAGGGTTGATACTAAACAATAATATGAAAAAAAAACTGTAAACGTAAATCATACCTTTAAACTCACACTTTGTAGCTTTCTGCGAAGATCCTGTCGAGAAGAATAAATGATAAGTTTTGAATGCTTGGCCTTTCTAACAACGACATCACAAACATGTGAACATCCAAGACCTGAGGTTTTTTTTTGTCTCCAGCCGGGGATCGAACCCGGGACCTCTTGTCACAGAGGCCGTCACCTAATATGACATTTAACTTTACATAAAGTTCAAAATACTGAAGAAATGTTACAGACAGAGCAGGAAGTAGTATTACACTCGTGTGCTTTCGGCGAAAACCGAAGCCTACTCTAGAGCCCGAGGTATATTCTAATTGGTAACAGACTGTAACAATCATGTATGGCAGTTGTGTCTTATTATACCTAGTTGTAGATAGATACATAGATTGTAGATACCTGCTCATATAAGTTGTCATAATTCTGATACGGCTGAAAATATAAAAAAGTGTGGAGTGAGAAGTGGTGGTAGTTAGCCAGTGTCGGCTTGGTCTACCTCACGATGGGCTGGTTGAGAGAGCGGAATGGGAGGTGAAGTGAATGGACTTATTTGGTGATGGTGGATGATGGCTCGCTTTAGCTGTTGGGCAGATGATGAGCGGTGATGGATGAGCTGATGCGTCCAGCGCACGGAGAACACTCCTGCACTGTTCACTTATAGTCTAATATTGTTCTTTGAGTTGATAAAGTTTCTTGGTCACCAAATGTCTATCACTTCACGAGAATTCGAGCACTTATCACGCGCGTATGTCACCGTGCGAATGTGTATGCAGATGGATGGATAAATTAGTAGATAAATTAGAAACGACTCAGAGTAATGAACGATGAGTGACCACAGATTCATGATTACGTCGCGCGATCGATTCTCGCGCGAACAAGTGGCTTAGCCGTTAAGGCGCTTAGTTATCAAGACAGAGAGCGTGTCATTGTACGCCAATTAATATTTAACATATTATTTAATAGGGATGATATTACACTGTTAAATAATAATTTGAAGTCTTGACAGATAGAGATAAAATCATCATCATCATTCATCATTTCAGCCTATTGCAGTCCACTGCTGGACATAAGCCTCCCCCAGGGTGCGCCACAAGACCCGATCTCCCGTTTTCGCCATCCAGTCACCACCAGCCACCTTTTTGAGGTCGTCGGTCCATCTGGCCGGAGGGCGTCCTACACTACGCTTGCCGAGTCGTGGTCTCCATTCGAGAACCCGTCTGCTCCAACGATCATCGGTTCTGCGATAGATGTGACCAGCCCACTGCCACTTCAGCCTGCTACACTTCTGAACTACGTCAGAGATAAAATATTTCCTAAGAAATAAACATAAGTAAAATGACATCTTATATTTAACATTTTAGCTATGCTTAGTTTATTTTACTTCGATATCAACCCTTGTATGTCCTCACTGCTGGGGCACGGGTCCCTTCCTGCATCGCAGGAAGGTTAGGCCACACTCCACTACGGGGGCCAAGTCCGGGTTGGTGGAGAACGTTGACAGAGAACGATATTTTACTTAATTCAATGGAACTGAAAGTTTAATTATTTAATTTAGTCATTACACTAGATGAAAATCGTAGATTTAGTACCTGGCGGTTAGATAGATAGAGAACACTTTAATGTACAGAAAAATAGAAATTACACATATAAATCTTAACCTAAGAGTACAGACGGCGACTTTATCACTAAAAGTGATCTCTTCCAGACAACCTTTGGATGCACTTGACTCATACATTAGAAGTGGCATTTTATTTTAAAAAATAATTTTAAATTTAATTCATTTTAAACTGTACCTGGCAGAATGTGGGATCATATTTAAAATTGTATATACCACGGTCTAGGACATACATTTATTTCGTTTTATTTTAATAATAAAGAAAAGTCAATCGACGGATTTATTACTAAGAGCATTTTTCTAGACAACCGTTGACGGAAATATTGAAATATGAAGCTGAATACAGGTTATAATAAATATTCTAACATATCTTCAATATACATAAATGGTTGTGCAAATAAATAACGTACCTGTAGATTTAATTGGTCATTTAAGTTGTCAACATTCACATTAGGCTGAAAAAAAAATGAAAAATAGTGCTCGTGTTAGATTATCAGTACAGTGCAACGGACCGCCATCATTAAGAAGCTGGGATCCCTTCAGCCCATAGAGTCTAAGGCTGATATTCAGAAACACAGCATTGGGCTGCATTTAACGTGAACTAAGCTGAGCATCGGCTGGGCAATCTCAACGAATACTCAAGAATTTTGTATTCCCAGTCAATATCTCGACTCGAACTCAGCTAAGCCACAGCCAAAGCTAAACTTACTCGAGCGTGTAATCTGTGGTACACTTTTTGATGTTACCGGTTGCCATTTGCCAAGTCAGGTCTCCATTTCATCCTCAGAGATAGCCCAAATGGCGAAAAATTGCCTAATCTGGCAACTCTGATTGTGAATTAAAAAAAAGGTTTCACAACAGGTTAGTTAGATTTCTCTCATTGCCTAAAGGTGTCGCCACTTTCTCCAACTTCATCATGGCCACTTCGAGTACGAGCTAAGTCGTCGAAATCCACTACTCAGTCTCAGCTTAGCTTGCGCTCAATTTTTGGTATCTCAAACTCCACTGTGAATACAAAATATCCCTGAGACTTTCATTTTGACTGCTGGAAGAGCGGGACTCACATTGAGCTCACGCTCATAATCGTTTCTGAATATCGGCCTAATACTTACATAGTTTTCAATAGAATTATATAAGAACGATAATGGATGTTATTTGCCTCAATTTGGCAGTCTACAAAGCAACAGCAGTGCAATGTCATTTCAGGGGTATAACCCGCGCAAATGAAATAGGCATCTCCGCGAAGAAGATAGAATCGCGCGAGACGCCGAGTTAAGTAGCACGGGTTATACCATGCGATTGGTAACCAGATTACCAATAGTATGAATGAAAATAGCATTACCGGACTAATATAACTCCATTGAACAACAATGCATTTTAGAGACACATTCCCCAGGAGGCCCGTAGTGACGAACAGACTAAGTATTAATGCTAACAAATATATTTGTACACCCTGTTATATTTTGTTTCTGTAAAAAAGTAGACAAGAGGGCCAAAAATGTTATTGTATCTAATACAAAAAGCCTATAGAGGCTAAAAAAAACTCCACCCATGCCGAGACTCGAACCTGCGACCTCTGGCTAACCGTGCCAGAGCCCTCCCAATTGATATCATGAGGCTAAGGGCCGCTTGCGCAGTTAAATCTAGATTTAGTACAATATAGATAGATTTTTGTATTGAGAATCCAGTTTAAATTGTTTTAAAACTAAATTTATGGGCTTGTGCAAGTGGCTTAACTGAAATCTCAGGTCTAACTAACTAAACAAGTTATTAGTACAGTATCAAGTCTCGTATTTTTTGCATATTTTTTCATCGGCATCAGTGAAATTTCGAATCTCTTTACAATACTCTCTGTATTACGTACAGGCAGCAAACATAATATCTATAGTATTTTTCACTGAAATTTCACTGATGCCGGTGACTCGCCCATTAACTCAGTTGGGAGAGCGCTGGCACGGTTAGCCAGAGGTCGCGGGTCCGAGTCCCGGCATGGGTGGAGTTTTTAGCCTCTAAATAGGTTTTTAAAATTGTCCTTAGAACGGGTGCATTAATATATTATATTCAAAGGCATGTTGCAAAATGAATTACTCACCTGAGGAGCGGCAGCCACCAGGACTAAGCACATGGAAAAACTGATCATCCACATCATAATGGTTCAATATGCAATCTCTACTCGAGACACGCCACAACGGATTCCCCTTATAAAACGATCGCCTAACGCGTGCCAAATTGAACCTAATTGGCCGCCGGCGTTTCTTAATCATGTGTGAAATTATAGACATTATTTCCAATAAGTACATGATTCTAATTATAAAGATACGAAATAATCAAATGAGTTTAAATATTTCGTATCTTTATAAAAATAGGAATTCATAATGAAAAAACTTGATTATAAAATGTGTTTAGTATTACTTAATTCGGAACGCAGTTATAGAGAACGTCCGTCTCCTTTACGCAGACTATGTCTCTCTCGCTCTCTTCCCTTTCAACATGGCTTCGTACAAGTGTGCCCTCTTTCGTTAAATTAATATAAAATCAAGACAAACTTTTTAAGCTCAAATCCGTAATAAAAAGTGTTAAAAGTCAATCTGCATCTTTTAGTGCTTCAGTAGAGTGCCTATGGTTCAACAGAACACAACAATATCTCCTACATAATGTGAAATGCCTTTATTATCAAAGGAATATAATATAAACTGTGCTCAGGCATAATATAATGGGCAAGGATAAAATCACATAATTGAGTACAGAATATACATAAACTCACACCTACATGCTATAAGGGTACCCAGAGAACAGGATTTGTCACTAGCTAGATAAACTTGATCAAAAGAGAGTATTTTTTGTTAAAAATTTATTTACTTAGCAACAAAGGCTCAAATATAAAATTAACTAAGTGTCAAATGTCAAATAATCATCATCATTAATCCATTTTGTCCCCACCGAGGGGCGCAGGTCTCTTCCCTGAGGAACGAATAGGTCATTCTCCTCCACGGGGGCCAAGTCCGGATTGGTGGAGGCTTGCAAGACTTGTTACTGTCAGAAGTTTTCAAGCCGCTCTAAGGCTTCTATCTGACTTGGCTTAACGACTGTCATCTATCGGCGGCAGCCGGCAACAACTGCTTAACGTGCCTTGCGAAGCACAGAACAGCTCGGAAAAATGCCACCAGCGTTAGTCATAGACGGTCACCTATCCATGCACTGAACGCGCCCTAAGTTGCTTAACTTTCGTGATAGTTTAAGATCACTCGGGCAGCTCGGGCTACTAGCGATTCGAGCGATGAACATAACGTAACATAACATTTACATACAGGCACATAATTTGCTTCTGACCCTACACTAGGATACCCTGTGTCGTGGGAACCAGAAACGAACGACATCACAAACATGTAAACATCCAAGACCTGGGGATTCAATAGCGGTATTAATACAATTTGCGCTCAAGCAAATATGAGCATGTCTTGACCTATAAAAATTAGTACACACATCCATATACTCAAGCCGGTAGCCTGGAGGGGTAGACTGGAAGGCTTATCATTTTTCAGATTATGTTGATCTAAAGAGTGTTAGTTGAAAATTTAAACCTTACTGAAAGCAAAAGCAAATAAACCCAGCATGGTCTACCGTATAGGATGAGAACTTATACTTCTTCAGGCTATATTAGTACACTGCTGGACATAACCCTCCCCTAATGAGCGCCATAGCGCAAGGTTGTGCCATCATTGGGGGATATTTCCCATAATCCCCACGCTGGGCATTCGGGTTGGAGATCGCAGTTTGATGGAATTGTACCGCAGGTGGCAATGCTGCCCACCTCCGGTTTGTGTCCCTTAGTCGCCTTTTACGACACCCGCGGCAAGAATTTGGGTTGCTGCTATTCTCCAGGCCGACACCACACAGCAAAATGAGAACAAATCATTGCAATCATCCTCAATCTCATGCAGTGCTGCAGAATGAGGCCACCTTGGCCTCGAGGGGGGGCGCTCCCGATGGGGGTTTCGACATCGGGGGCGCCCCCCTCGAGCGCCCCCTGGTTCTTAGGACCAAAACCAGCCCCAAGGCGGTGTTTAGTGGGTAGGCGCACTTCTTGTGAGTCCCACTTCATTCACCACATCCCTCCCCCGTATCCACCGGTGGGTGCCCTTTATAAGAAAAAAATGCTATTATTATTATTATTCTGTTAAATCTTCATGGTTGCGCACCGACCTTACGTGTTTGCTTGGAAGCAATTTTTTAAAAGTTTGCATATAAACACATAATCTAAAAGAGTTAATTGTTTTTAAAACATTAGTAACTTTAAAAAGCGTCGTTATCAACCCTTGTAAGTCTACTGGGGCACGGGTCTCTTCCTGCATCGCAGGAAGGTTAGGCCATACTCCACCACGGGGGCCGAGTCCAGGTTGGTGGAGGATTGTAAGACAGTGGCAGGCTAAGGCCCGCAACTTCTGCCGCAGTAAGCTGCCAGAAGTTATCAAGCCGCCCATAAGGCTTCTGACATGGCTTAACGACTGCCATTATATGACAGCCGGCACCAACAAAAAGCTTAATTAATGCTTAATTAATGCTAGGCGAACCGAGTGATTGGAATCAATCACGTGGTTAAGCAACACAGGCGCAGTAAGGTACGGGATGGGTGAGCGTCCCGTGTCTACCGCTAGTGGCATTTTTCCGAGCGCTTCCGTGCTTTGCAAGGCACGTTAAGCCGTTGGTGCCGGCTGTCATATAATGGCAGTCGTTAAGCCATGTCAGAGGCCTTATGGGCGGCTTGATAACTTCTGACAGTAAGGCCCGCCACTGTCTTACAATCCTCCACCAACCCGGACTTGGCCCCCGTGGTGGAGTATGGCCTAACCTTCCTGCGATGTAGGAAGAGACCCGTGCCCCAGCAGTGGGGACATATAAGGGTTGATAACGTAATGCTTTCAAAAAGACGGCTGTCACCTCAGTCTTCCGAGACCACCTCGGACAACGTCGGAAAATTGTAAAAATGTAAAATAAACGAGTAAAATCCGCATAAAATCAGGTTTTATTAAAACCTTTCCACGCTTTAAAGAAAGAGTCATATATTTTCACAGTCTAAGAGAAAAATAATTAGTAACGTTCAAGTCTTATTAAAAATTTATGGACCCAATAATAACAAGGAGAGGAAAATAATATATTACAACGGAGGAACACAATGGCTTTATATTTTGACAACACCGTTTATAGCGGTCCCATTTTAATTACAGAAGGGCATGTCATCATTAAAATTTTCAAACTTGGAACGCATCGAGCCTTGATCTCTCGCACCCACACCCCGAAATATACAACAAAGAAGCGAAACTCAATACCTACAAACCGTTTCATAGCTAATTAATAATAATATCATTTCAGTTTCAGCACCTAAGCATATACTATATGGTTAGGTGCTATTATGCTTTACGTGGGCGTCTTTAATTTTACTTTTAGCATGTTGTAACAATTAGTTATATGGTTGGTGCATGTCAATAATAGGATGTACGTTTTATAAGGGAGAGCTCGGACTCTCTAAAAAGTCTTTATTATAATATCGCAGCCTATCTGATAATATTACATTAGACTTACCTGAAAAATGCGCCGTTCCTGAATTAAGTCAATTAGAGTAAAATTCTAATTGACTCGTCTCTATTTATTATTTACAAGTTATTTTTGTTGTAAGCATTCTCTTACTTATACTATTTTTATTTTTAATGCACTAATCCGTGCTAAGGACAAATTTAAAAACCTATTTAGAGGCTATAAATTTTTTACCCATGCCGGGATTCGAACCCGCAACCTCTGGCTATCCGTGCCAGCGCTCTACCAATTGAGCCAATGGGCGACTCACCGAAATTTCACTGATGCCGGTGAGTCGCCCATTGGCTGCGGGTTCGAATTGGTTGCGGGTTCGAATCCCGGCATGGGTGAAATTTTTAGCCTCTAAATAGGTTTTTAAATTCTCTTACTTTTTTTTTATTATTTAAGTATTATTTTTATGTTGTTTTAAAGTTTGTCTTGAGTCACTGTTTGATAGATAACATCTAAAACCTTCATGTCTTCTGTATAATAGATATTGTTCTAAGTGGGAAAATGATTAACCGAAAGTTACGATATTGATAGAGCGTGCATTTGATTAAATTATATTAAAAATATATATATATACAATACCATTAAATTTAAAAACATAATACATTTAACAAAAGTTGTCGTAAAGCACAAACTATATTTATAAAAAAATGCGCATTTAAGAAGTATCGCTGGATACGTGCTAGTGTAGATAGATTAAGAACACTTTATTGCACAACCACAAAAAAAGAATTCCAATTACAATTTCTTAAATCTAAGTAGTTTTATACTATTGTCGGTGTTATCGCTTAGAGTTATATTTTTCAGATAACCTTTGGATGGAGTGGAGTGTAGAGCACAAGCCTTTTCTCTGAGATCACAAACACTCAGATTCACATGTCGGTTGTCAAGCGTTTTCAACTTAAAAATTGTCTACTTACAATTGCCCAGGACCGCGGATCATAAAACTACAATTCATAGTTTATTACGACAATTCCATGTAAATTACATGGCCCATTAGTATATTTAGTCTTTTTAATGGTTTATATGTGGAGTAATAATCTAAGCAATGTACAATGAATTGTCCTAGAAGACCATGAATTGTAGTTCCATGAATTGGCCCTGGTGGTGAAGCAGACTGAGACGACCTCCTTCTAAGAAATACTATGACGACGACATGAAATCGGAGAGTCGTCGGGCCGAGCTCGGGGTCGCCTAGCAACCGTTGCTAGGCTACCAGAGCAGGCACAGAAATGGAAGGAACAAAAGAAAAATGATTTATGGTAGATAGAGGCAGAAAGTTCGATTTATTTTTCGGTATAGTAGCAAATAGTCATACTGATAGGGATTTTATTGTATAATATTTTCCATTAAATAATAATTAAAATATATGTAATAATTAATTAAATATACAGGCTTCATTAATTAGTTAACAATAATTTACAAAAGAACAAATAATTTGATTTGTTGGTGCATAAGGTTGTCTGGAAGAGATCACTTTTAGTGATAAAGCCGTCATCTGTAGGTACTCTTAGTATGAGAAATATCTGTGTAATTTCCTTTTTTATGTACATTAAAGTGTTCTCTATCTATCTACGAGTACAAGACTTCAAACAATTGTGTTTATTTTAAAAACCTATTTAGAGGCTAAAAATTCCACCTATGCTGGGATTCGAAGCCGCGACCTCCGGCTATCCGTGCCAGCGCTCTTTCCAACTGAGCTAATGAGCGACTCGCCGGTGAAATTTCGAACCTCTTCACAATATTCTCTGTATTACGTACAGGCAGCACGGGTAAGTGCATTAAAAATAATATAATCATAAAAGAGGTTTGTCAGATCGTTGCTTACCCTGGTACATTGAACGAGGCAGTATATTTTTATGTAGCCTATAAACGACCCTCTGCAGGGCAGAAGGCTTCTCACAGAGATCTCACAGGGCTTAATTACCACGGGTGCCCACCGCGGATTGGCAATTTCAAGCGCTGAGGTATTTAAACGCCCTAGACACTCACGTTCCTCACGGTGTTTTCCTTCAAAATTAGTGAAAGGCATTGCTAAATTGCATGGTTATGTATTAAACGGGGTTAATCGTTATTATTTATTAGGTAAACAATAATTACTTTTATGCCACACCTGGCAATAAAGTGGCTTTTTCCGCACGCTGCGCGTACGGAAAAAGCCGCTTTCTGGCCAAGTGTAGACATAAAAAGATGTACACAACACGGGAGGTAATAAAGAAAGCTCTCGATCGCATATTTACGTCCCTCGCTTGCAGCTCGGGCCGCAAACTTCTGCGATCTCGGCCTTTCTTTGTATTACCACTCTAGTTGTGTACTATTACATATCTCTTGCTCTAAAGTAGTCACTTACTTCCCTGAATGCCGGGGTGTATGGATATCATTACAGCATAGGTTTCAAAACATACCATGTAATGTTAACATTACAGCATAGGTTTTGGAATTTGAAAAAAGAACTGTCATACTCATACTGCAAGAAGAATATTTTTTAAAAGTTAATATTTTTTTCTCGGTATCGATTATTTACTCGAATCGGAATCGAGACAATTAAAATTAGAATTTATGAAGATTTTATTTTAAATATCGAACTTTTTGTTTCGCAGTCACATCGTATGTTAATTGAAATCGATTTAAAAATCAAACTGGCCAGCACGATTTGACGCGCTTGCTTTTTTTTTTAGTTCGTCCCGCAAGGAACCGGCTAAGGTCGTAGACCATGCTGCCACGTCTTTGGTTGACGCGCTTGCGTGCCATAAAATCGTGAAGAGTAAAAAAGTCATTCGACTAGCTAGGCGCGAAAGTAATTTTTTTTTCGTGTTTTGGAGTTCTTTCTCAAAAGTTTTGAAAAATGTCAAGTCAAAAAAAAAGTCAACCTGCTTTCTTGTTTTTTTACTTACCTCACAATCGATATGTAAAGCAGAGTGTTTACCTCGGGTGTAAGCATCAATTGCATACTCGGGCTAATTAGCAATTTACTATTACGTATTACTTTACTATTTACTATTAACTATTACGATAATGCCTTACGTTTTACTACACCAACCCGGACTTGGCCCCTGTGATCGAGTATGGGCTAACATTCATGCGATGCAGAAATGGACCCGTGCCCCAGCAGTGGGGACATAATATTGACATCGTATCTGTCACCGAATGTAATAAATGTATGAGCAACGCGAGTCATTAAAAATACCTTCGCTGTAAATTGTCTGGAAGAGATCACTTGCAGCGTTAAGGCCGCCGTATGTACCTATTCTTGGGTTCAGAAATATCTGAGAAATTTTGGGATTTGTGTGTAATTGTGTTATTTTTGGTCCCATTAACCTTCCTGCGATTCAGGAAGTGACCCGTGCCCCAGTAGAGGGGACACACTAAGGGATACCATGATGATATCAACCCTATGTATGTCCCCACTGCTGGGGCTGTGGGTACAGTTGATACTATACCATAAAGAAATTATAATTATTTACGGTCTTAAAACGAGAGTTCTGCGCCTCCTAATGTTATAAATTGATAGAAACTCGACAAATTAGTTTACGCACGTACAGTGGAGTTTGAATTTAGGGGATGAATTCCCCAGTTCCGATGATTAAGGCGTAATACTGTTATAGCACGGGTGGATGCCTCAGACTGTTGAGATATTGATTTCAAGAAGCTCGGGTTTTAATGTGGATTGATCGTTAGCTTTATCGATGTCGTATTTGACGCCAAGCGATTTCACATCTGGCCATACACAGGGTTATTTGTAAAATGTAACACCCCAATTTCAATTTGTCTTTGACAAAAACTTTTTTTAGGTCGTCGTCGTCGTCAGGCTATATTAGTCCACTGCTGGACATCACCCTTCCCAAAAGAGCGCCACGTTGTGGTATCATAGGGGGTAATGCCCATAATTCACACGCTGGGCATGCGGGTTGGGGATCGCAGTTCGGTGGTTTTTTTAGGTATTTTGTCAAAATTAAATTTTTTATTTTTTACAATTATATATTGCGAATATGAGTGGAAGTGGAATCGATTGTAGCCCCGGCGGCCTGAGGGATCTTGAACGATCACGGAGGTTAAGCAACAGGACGCGTTCAGTGCATGGATGGGTAAACCGTCTATGACTAACGCTAGTGGCATTTTTTCGAGCTATTCCGTGCTTCGTAAGGCACGTAAAGTTGATAGATGGCAGTCGTTAAGCCAAATCAGAAACTTTAGGGCGGCTTGAAAACTTCTGACAGTAAGATCAGCCACTAATCTTGCAAGCCTCCACCAATCCGGACTTGGCCCCCGTGGTGAAGTATGGCCTATGCTTTTCTCAGGGAAGAGACCCGTGCCCCTCGGTGGGGACATAATGGGTTGATGATGATGATGGTAATATCAGCGATAACTAACAGCTTTTCGTTGCTAACTCGTACACTTTTACGACGGTACTAATTAATAATTTCACGGAAATCAGAAATTTATTTCAAGGTAGCGAATATACATTATGTTAGTTGAATGATAATTTACCATGTAACTCAAGCTACTTCAAAGTGTCTTTCTTTTAGGGCAAGAGACAGAATAATGATGTTCCTTAGAGGCTCAGATTTTTTCACGACGTTTTCCTTCACAGTCAGAGTCATTTCGATATCAACCCTTGTATGTCCCCACTACTGGAGCACGGGTCTCTTCCTGTATTGCAGGAAGGTTAGGCCATACTACACCACGGGGGCCAAGTCCGGGTTGGTGGGGGATTGTAAGACAGTGGCGAGCCTTTCTGTCAGACGTTATCAAGCCGCCCATAAGCCCTCTGACATGGCTCAACGACTGCCATTACATGACAGCCGGCACCAATGGCTTAACGTGCCTTGCAAAACACGGAAGCGCTCGGAAAAATGCCACTAGCGGTAGTCAGAGTCATTTATCTTACTAAATAGTCTATAACTCTGCCAGACAACCAGACGCCAAACGAACAATCAGATCCCGCGTCAATGCGTGGCAGCCCTCTACCACGGGATTCATTGTCGCCGATTGCACTGGATCTATCGATCGTTTAATTTCACAGTACAGGGTCGTACGCTGAACATTTTACTTTAAGGCCACTCCTCAAGGAGTAAGTCCCATAAAAACGTAGTATGGTATTCATTTAAACACGACATTTTTATATACAGTCTATAAACGTGCCACTGCAAGGCATAGGCGTTCTCTCAGAGAGAATTTGGGTTTAATTACCACGCGTGCCCACCGCGGATTGGCAATTTCGAGCGCTGAGGTAGTTGGACACCTCAGAAACTCAGGTCTCCTCATGACGTTTTCCTTCAATGGTAGCGAGTGGTACTGCCAGTCGCAACACCATCCTGGCTATGCTCGCCGATAAGGTAGATTGTGCTTGCATAAACCATTGTTGCCGTCTTTAAGTAGCGAGCAATGACAGTGCCCTATAAATATTTTAAAAATAAGAATATGTACTAACACTCTTCGGCATGTGTCGGTCGAGATCGTCTCGTCAACGTTTTCTTGGCCTACCTCTCCTGCGACGACCGCCTTGTGGCACCCACTCGGTGGCAAGTCTCGCCCACCTATCCGGGTGCGTTCTGCTGATATGCCCTGCCCAGCTCCACTTCAACCTTGCAGTCTGGACACCCACATCAGCTATGCGTGTTTTTGAGCATAGCGTAGTGTTGCGGATATGGTCAATCCTTCTGACGCTCAACATGCTACGCTCCATAGCTCGCTGGCAAACCTTGAGCTTGGGCTTGGACTTCTGTTCTTACGTCTGAGGTGGCACAAGACAAAAACATCTGGTCTCAGTTGGGGGAGGCCTTTGCCCAGCAGTGGGACACAAACGAGACTACGTAAAAAAAAAAACTAACACTAGAATAAGACAGGATACGCAATAGTCTGATCAGAGAACGTTGTGGACTGAAAGAGGATGTAGTGACTAGAATTGAGAAAAGAATGTTGCGTTGGTTTGGACATCTGGAGGGAGAGGATGAAGGAAGAAAGATTGACGAAACAAATATATATTGCGAATGTGAGTTGTTGAGAGTGAGAAGGGTTGGTACTGGTCGTCCCAGGCGGACATACATCGACCAGATAGGGGATTTATTAGCAAAAGGAAATATAAAAAGTATCCGGAACCGGCGTGCGTGCATGCAACGACTTATGAACGTTGATGAAGCGAAGGTGATCTGTCCGGATCGTGGCAAGTGGCAGTCTCTGGTCTCTGCCTACCCCTCTGGGATACAGGCGTGAGGTTATGTATGTATGTATGTATGTATGTATGTATGTATGTATGTATGTATGTATGTATGTATGTATGTATGTATGTATGTATGTATGTATGTATGTATGTGTGTGTGCGTGCGTGTGTGTGTGTGTGTGTGTGTGTGTGTGTGTGTGTATGTGTGTGTGTATGTATGTATGTATGTATGTATGCATGTATGTATGTAATAGAATAAGATTACTAACAAAATATGAATTTTTATATTTTAAATAAATGAATTGAATAACTTCACAAATGTACGTAACTTAGAAAGCAAAGTCATTTGTTCATGCCCACGGTGGGAATCAAACCTGGCTCTTGCGCTTCCAAGTCCATTGTTCTACCCACTAGGCCACCGCCACTGCCGCTACTACAAACGATATGCCGGAACGAAACAAAACTTTGTCAATACGTTTTGACGATACAAATTGAGGTTTGATCGGGCTTCGATTGGGAAATTAATATACTCGTAGGTACCTACCATAAAGAATTTTAATAAAATTGATAAAATGTCCTTCGAGGCTATAATTTAGCTTTAATGAAATGTCCTTTGAGGCTATAATTTCTTTTTTATTATTCTCAGATCGTTATATCTGATCTGCACGATCAGTTTTTATCCTCTAAAATTAGGTACCTATTGGCAAAGTTTCATTGCAATCCAGCGCGTTTGTAAATAAAAATCTAACTATGACAGTCTCGGTTCGGCACGCTGACTGTAAAACCGAAGGTCTCGGGTTCGATCCCCAGCCGGGTCAAACGAGGAAACGAACTTTTCTAGTTTGTCTCGGGTTTAGGATGTTATCTATGTATTTATTGTATTAAAGCTATCAAGTCATTTAGTTGTACTTAGTATAGGGCTAACGAGATCTGTGTAATATGTCCATTAATATATATTTATTTTTATATTCCTTTTAATGCACTAACCCGTGCTAAGTACAATTTTAAAAAAACAATTAGATGTAAAACCTAACTGCAAAGTAGGTACTCGGGGCTACAAGTGATGCAAATTACTTCAGCCAGATGTCGCTGCCTGTACGTAATACAGAGAATATTGCAAAGAGGTTGGAAATTTCACTGATGCCGGTGAGTCGCCCATTAGCTCAGTTGGAAGAGCGCTGGCACGGATAGCCAGAGGTCGCGGGTTCGAATCCCGACATGGGTGGAATTTTTAGCCTCTAAATAGGTTTTTAATATATTTATTATATTTATGTTTGTACGGAAATGCTCCTCGAGGAACACTCTTAAGTGACAGATGTTTTACGCAGCTGTAGTTCCCAGAAGTATATCAGAATCAAAATGTAAAGAAATAAAGTTTCTGCACATTTTCAAGGTGAAACTCGTTGGAGCTTTCATAATAACTAGTTTTACTAGCATATCAGCAAATCGGCTGAATTATTCATGTTCAATAGGCGTGGCGGAAGTATCAATAATCAAAGATTTCACGATATTAGGGGGAAAGTACATATTGAAAGTATTTAAAACACTAATTTAGTTTTAGAAAAAAGAGATTACCAATATTTTCAATAAAATAAAAGATTATAATACTGCTTTTAGCCATTTTGAATAAAACACCCATGACACCGCGTGATGTCACGCTTTCAGAAGTAAACTTCACCCGTGTTTTGTTGCGGTTATTAGTGAAGTGTGTTTACCTAGGTCTGACGTCAGATTTGACGCGATGACACTGCGAGCTGTTTTCCATTTAGAAAATTGGCTTTAACCTACGTTAAATTTTAGTTTGAAATATAGGTTTTTTTGTAAATAAAAAATGTTTTCCCAGATGATTTTCTGGGAAAATCATGATGATTTTCCCAGAAATGTTTTGGAAGAGGATTTAAAAATATTTCGTCAGACCTATTACTAGTATGCAATGAAGAATGTTCAACTAAAGATGGTGAAAAAAGTACTGTTTATTGCATAAAATAAAGCAATATTATACAATAACTAATAATTTTTAATTTTCTTTAAAAACTAGCTGATCCAGCGAACTTCGTACTGCCTAACAGTCAATTCTTTATTATTACTTTTTTTTCCCTTTAAAACCATCCTCGTACTTCAAGGAATAATAAAAAAAAAGTTTTAGCAAAATCGGTTCAGCTGCTCTCAAGATTCGCGCTTACCAACACATTCAGCGATTCATTTTTATATTATAGATTTTTCAAATTTTTAAACCAACAGAAACGTTACAAAAATAAAGGGCAAGGGCCAATTATAGGTTAACATCAAGAAGAAGTATCTAGTAAATAATAGCAATTCGAACAATTTTATAATAAATGTGTATGAGGATCGTGAACCATTAAGGCGCTTCTTGTTGCTTATTAGCGCCACCAATGGAAAAAAATCATAACTTGTTTTATAATACGTTTTTATCTAAAATTGAACATGAGACATCTTAACAACTGTGACAACTATTTTTAGAACCTACAGTTTAAAAATTTACATGAGAACATGTTAATTTTTAAATAAAAAAAAATTTTTTAATATTTATTTTATTTTTTTATATGATACCCCTGATATGATATCAACAGCGAACATAATCAATCATAATACAAGCAGTGAAATACAGTGAATAAGGCCAATAACAGCTACCCACAACTATACAATAAATAAAAGCAGAAAGCCAAACGCAAAAACTCAACTAAAATAATTAGATTAACAAATCACTGGCAGCGTGCGCCAAAGCGTGTGTGTGTGTAAGTGTGTGTGTGTTAGTTTGTGTGTTGAGCGGGTGCGGGTGTATGTGTGTGTGAGTGTTTTATTAGTAGGGGGAGGGGGAAGGGAACTGAGGATTCAATGTAAGCTTGAGAATTATAAAACAAGTTATGATTTTATTCCGATCGGTGGCGCTAGTGAGCACACCGAATCGCCTTAAGAACAACAGCAACTTCCCATATTATAAAGGAAATTGCTGAGCAACTAGTTACTGCACAAGAGTGAATAGTTAATCTGTTTTATCACCCAGACAATGGATGCTGAGCGTACGCCATTTAAATTTCGTAACTCCACCCTATCCTTTATGGCATGAGCTTAAAAAGTTGATAAGTCCTTTTAAAACCGGCAATGTTTTGAAACACCCCTTAGCTTTCGAAACGTATGCAAAATTTTAACAGTGCACACATACATACACATTACGATATTACTAAGAACAAAACATCGTTGTCTTTGATTTTCAGAAGCGTTTGGAAGTTTCCTTAGTAAAAGTTGTGTTTAGTTACGTATATAATCGTATTGTATGTCCGAAAGATAAAGAAAGAAGAGAGAATTTAAATAAGGAACAGAATTAAAAAGCAGCTTTGATATCAACCGTTGCATGCCCTACACTACTGGAACACAGGTTTTTTTTGCATCGCAGGAAGGTTAGGCCATACTCCACCACGGGAGCCAAGTCCGGGTTGGTGGAGGATTGTAAGACAGTGGCGCGCCTTACTGTCAGAAGTTGTCAAGCCGCCCATAAGGCCTCTGACGGCTTAACGTGCCTTGCGAAGCACGAAAGCGATCGGAAAAATGCCTTTAGCGGTAGTCACGGGACGGTCACCCATCCTGCACCTGACCGAGCCTGTTGTTGCTTAACTCAAATCATAATTACCAATTACTCGATTCGACTAGGCCACTAGCGCTTCAAAAAAACAGCTATAGCATAATAAACTGTATCAAATTCTGATACAGAATTAGTCAATAGGTCTAATAAATTCATGTTCGTAGCGTAGGCTCGTAGCGCGTAGCATGTCGTAGCACGCGCGTAGCATTATTTTACGCTCCAGATTCGTAGTCCGAACAATCTCGAGTCTAGACGAAGGTTCACTTTTGACTTTGGCACCATGCTTTTCAATGCACTTCAGACTTTGTTTCCATAGAGTTAAAGCCGAAGTTCCCCTGCTTTTCGGAATCAGGGGAGGGTGGTACGGATATACCTCTAGTTTTGTGAAGGTGTAATTCGGTTTGCGGGAGAGCGTCGCGACCCACATCAATTACGTGTCAAATGAAGGTTGTCCGAAGGGGTGTCCCTCAAATCCCGTAACGGATGGTCACACTACTACCGGCCAAATATCCAAAATTGGAACGCGTCGTCACTGTAATTTTGATGACTCATTTGAAGAAGGTAAATTGGTTTTAACTGCTTTGTTTTTGGCTTAAATTTGAACGGTTGGAGAGGTCAGTGTTGAGTAATTTTCTATCGTTTAAAATTTTCTTGTGACAATATCATTGTCCCCACCCGCATGCCCTGCGTGGGGATTATGGGCATTACCCCCTATGATAGCACAACGTGGAGCTCTTTAGGGGAGGGCTATGTCCAGCAGTGGACTAGTATAGCCTGACGACGAATATCTTTGTGTGCCGAATTTATCAAACTCATCTCATCCATTTATGCATTATTACCATTATTAGGCTTTCTCTCAGAGAAAGAGAGAGAGCACGGGCTTAATTACCACTCGTGCCCACCGCGGATTTGTAATTTCAAGCCCGGAAGTATTTAAAATACCTCAGACACTCAGGTTTCCTCACGACGTGTCACAGTGTTGAATTGACTAATTAATTAATAACACTTACGTTTTATAAACCTATTTATAGGCTAAAAATTCCACCCATGCCGGGATTCGAACCCGCGACCTCTGGCTATCCGTGCCAGTGCTCTTTCCAACTGTAGCTCAGTTAAAATCACCGGCATCAGTGAAATTTCGAACCTCTTTACACTATTCTCTGTATTACGTACAGTTACACTTACGTTAGCAACATGCTTATAGACAGAGGACAGTCAGTGGTTTTTAAGATACCATTTAGAAAACAGCAACGTTCACACACCAAAAAGTATTAGCGTTCCCTTCTGAAATAATTTTCGAGAACAACATATTATTTTGTAGGTACGGGGAAAACATCGCAAAAAATAGAAAGTAAACACATCGCAAACGGAAAGTGGGAGGGCGTAATGTCTCGGGAGTGTTTTCCATTAAAAAATATTGAAAAAAAAACCCTCCCGAAAGTAAAGAAGGTAAACAGTACAAAAATAATGATTGCGTAGGTAAATAAGTGGTATTTTAAATGATTTTCGATGCTTATAATTAGTTATTTCATTTCAGTTAGTTGTACGTGGCGAGAAATTAGCTTGCCATGTCCACTTTTTTATATAATTTTGTGTTTTCTTTATGATTTTTAACTAATAAAGTATAAAATTTCTTAAACGGATGTATTTGCGATTATTCACTAGGTAAAGTGATATTACTTTTAATTCCTAAATCTTAATAGAGAAGATGATTTCAAGCTTTCAAGCACATGGAATCCAGTCCTAAGTAAATACAAATCATGCGCCTTGGCACCGGACCTGTCCACGGACGTAGTGGGAGTTGTGTGTCGGTCCGCTGCGAAAAACCATATTGACTTGAGTCTAGACCAGGTGGTCTAGACTGTAGACTTATTGTAGTGAGGGTAGGTACCCTCACAAATTTTTGTAAATAAATAAATTTTTGTAGTGAGGGTAGGTACCCTCACTACAAAAATTTATTGCCCATATCCTGTCCGTGAACAGGATATAACTTAGTGCCATCAATAATTCATGTAATTCATAACTGTTCATTTAAACCAATAAATAATTTACTTTTTCAGAACCGAGTAAACATCCATTGGGTGTTATGGGATGGGTGACCATCCCGTGACTACCACTAGTGGCATATTTTCCGAGCGCTTCCATACTACAGGCACGTTAAGCCGTTGGTGCCGGCTGGCATGTAATGGCAGTCGTTAAGCCATGTCAGAGGCCTTGTCGGTGGCTTGATGCCTTCTGTGAGTAAGGCCCGTCTTACAATGCTCCACCAACCCGGACTTGGCCCTCGTGGTGGAGTATGGCCTAACTTCCTGCCATGCAGGAAGAGACCCGTGCCCCAGCAGTGGGAACACACAAGTGTTGATATCGAACGATGTACTAATGTGTATCTGTATTTTTTTTGTTGTCTTATGTATATTGCGTATTGTAATTCTGTTTTTCCCTACCTATCTATAGATAGGATAGAGTCATTGTTTTAGTGTGCTGAAATTGAGGACACACATGGGACATTGTCAGGTCGATACTTGTCCTAAAGTATGTGTTAGACTTAATATGATTTGAGAAACGATGGTCAGAGTGGACTCTGTTTTTGCTGCCTTAAATCTCCTCTCAATTATATCTTGGCCCTGAGGCAAGGGATAGCAAAGCTTTGTCTCAAACAAATATAATAATTTTAATTTGAATAACTGATATTTATAAACTGCTCATAAGCACCTGCTTATGAGTAGTTTATCTATTTATTTTTTTCACGTCTACCCAACCTTTTTGCCTCTTTTGTATGTAGAAAATGCAATTAACATTAAGTCCATCTTTTGTACATTATCTTTTATGCAATTAATAATAGATGTAAATTGTCTATGTGGAAATATTTTTTGGTTTCTGATGAAAATGTGACAAGCATTTTTTCTCTCCACAACACACGTACATAACACCCTTTTTTAAAGCTGTTGGGTAACAGCTCTTGGAAAGGTCTAAGAAAGAAGACTACTGCACTCGACACGATCCTGATTGCATTTTAAACCTATTTATTTAACAACTTTGTGGGACTTTAAAAGGTTTTGCTTGACGTAGAACTAGCTTTTTGGTTTGATAGTTCTTTTTATTTTTATGCGCTGAAATTCATTTATTAATTCTTCTATCAAATTCATTGTTCATTCATTTAGTTTTCTTTGTCAAATCAATTAATTTCTCGGTTTGGCATTACCCCTATTGTCTCTCGATAGACCATTGGATGGCTAGAGTAAAATACTAATTAGTGTTAAGTCCTCCTAGTGTAAAATATATACGTAGTGCAATACACAATTTTAATAGCAAATGGGGTGACCACCCCACGACTACCGCGAGTGGCATTTTTTCGAGCGTTTCCGTGGTTTACTTTTTCAGAACCGAGTGAACATCCATTGGGTGTTATGGGATGGGTGACCATCCCGTGACTACCACTAGTGGCATTTTTTCCGGACTTGGCCCCCGTGGTGGAGTACGGACTAACGTTCCTACGATGCAAGATGAGTCCGGTGCCCCCAGTGGAGACATATAACGGTTTGATACCAATATATCAAGAAGAAAATTGTTTAATAGAAAAATCGAAATATTTCGGATATAGTTGTAAAGTTGGTGTCTAGTACTAAATAAAGAAGGTTAAATATCTTCTGCATAGTATTATAATATATATGAGCTGTCCCGGGAGCCGATTCTCGCCCATGATAATTGAAAGCGTATACGCAAAATATTCGAAGGATTAGACATTATTTTGTCGCATAAAAATCATCAAAATCTGTTTCATGTATTCTCACAAAGTCGTATGTGCAAATTTTCTAATATATTTCGCTCGCTTTGAGGTGTCATAACGTCGTAATCATAATTGGCTGTTGTTCGTCGCTTTTATGTAGAATTCGAATGTATACGCATTGGCATAGGTCAAACAAGAACAATTCACATAAATGCAAGATAAGACAGGGCAAGCTCAGAACGTACATCCTGTGGTGTGTCAATGTTGCCAGAAAGGGCATCTGGCTCAGCGTTGTGCTGAGGGTGTGAGACCTCAGCGCTGGTTTTCAGTCAATGCCCGCGGTGTATGTTACGAGCTGGTGCGTAACAATTGAAAATACGGACAATATATATATAATATATTTATAAAGGTGTATATTATATGAAAGTGGGTCAATAATCTCTAAATTAAATATACTAAAATAAAAATAATACGATGACAGGCAAGGAACCGTGACCACGTCCTGCCAGAGGAAAAAGAGTCGGCATTTCGCGGACGTAACCACCCAAACAAGGTGGTTAATATTACATATTTATTTCAAGTAAGTTAAAAGCATAGCGCACAAACATTTTAAACTTCAAACAATTTGACATAGTCTAAGCGGTGCCTTAATCGTGTAAGCCTTTTCTAATTATTCTGAGGGGTGTTTATTTGTATTCATTGCGGCATTGTGCGCTGATGCTGCGAATTTATGCGAAGTACGTGATGAACTTAGCTATAAATGTGACAAAGTGCTTAAATTAATGCGGTCCAGGTAGACATAGACATGATAATATCAACCCTCTGTATGTATCTTTGGGCGGCTTGATAACTTCTGACAGTAAGGCCCGCCACTGTCTTACAATCCTCCACCAACCCGGACTTGGCCCCCGTGGTGGAGTATGGCCTTACCTTCCTGCGGTGCAGGAAGAGACCCGTGTCCCAGCAGTGGGGACATACAAGGGTTGATAACGTATGTCTCTTTGACCGCCGTCACCCGACGGCTTAACTTGCGAAGCACGGAAGCGCTCGGAAAAATGCCACTAGCGGTAGTCACTGACTGACTCCTCTTGCTGCTTAACTTAAGGGTTTAATTACAACCACTCGGTTCGACTAGGCCACGAGCGCTTCATCGCAATCATTCACGTACATTATCTGTATTGAAATCGATGAATAGACGGAATATTCGAATAAGAATATTCGAGAATATTCGAGAATATACGAGTAACTCACCTCACAGATAAACCTGTACAGGTTTCAGTGAAGGTTTTTTTTGTATTTAAATAGTATTCTGTAAATGTCTTGAATAAATGCTAATAAAAAAAAATCTTAATGTACACGGAACACTTACATGACCTTTGTAAATGTAAAAGATAAATAGTTGGTATCTTGTTGTCTGTGTTTTCGTGCAACCATTGTTATACATATTATATGAATGATAAGGTTATATTATTACATTTAAGTGTTTTTCGTAACTGTCGTGATTTCTCGCGTCGTGACGCGCAGGCTCTGTCAGAAAACCGGTGGTCTCAGGTTCATAACCCGTGACAATATTCTGAGACAGCGGCCTTTTTATAACCATAACACACATTGGCATCAACCTATGTAATATTATAATAGTTATAAACTGTTTGTGTCTGCATGTTAGTCTAGTATATTATTTATTACAGTCTATGTTAGTTAAGTGTATTTAAATCTTCCGTTTATGTCGCCATTCATATTGTATGGTCTATTTGGTGTTATGGTTAATGAATAAACATTTCTTACTTACTTACTTTGAATCAAGATACGATAGTTTTAATTTTAGACAGTGTAAAAAGAGCCCGCTCTTATGACGTACGGTATAAGAACTAGTATTGAACAAACAGAATGCCGTTTACAGTACAAGATCTTTAAAATATTTCAACTTGATACTTCTCGTAAACGACTACAACTAACCAAACCACAGAGTAATTTTTCCATCCCTTGAAAGCACTCTGTCCAAACTAAAACGACCTCTATTCTCGTCAACGTAAGGTGTTCGCGTTTACATCTACAGGCCAGAGGTAAGTGGTGCGTGCAATACAATTTGAGATGTTCTCAAATACTCAAATGCGGGGGTTAGAATGGGAAACGGCATTACATTAGGGGAAGTGTGGGGTCCATGTCTTGTACTATCCTTTCTGTTTGAGGAAGGGCCACATGGACTACAACATTCTGACCATTGAATTTCATACATTTTGACACTTACACATTCGAATACTTTAGACATTCCGTCACGTGAACAGCCAATACCCGGTACGGTGTGAACTGTCGGAAGATGTTTTTAGCCTTTATTTTTCTAGCACTTCTGAGTAGGGGCCTCCTCGGACCTGCTTAGCACATCTTAATGTGTAATTTTGCTTTAATGGTAAGAAAGAAATTTTTACATTTATAGAAATACTCATTTTACCAATTATCTGCCAATTTCTTTGTATTTCCGAAAGCTGCTCTTCTTAACACACGAATTAACTTGGTCTTTATTGTGAATAGAATTTGCCACTACGCTGTGTTAATCGTTTAGCGTAGATGCAAAAGGCCTAAGTGGTTAACTTCTTTTGTAGTCTCTATCTAAAAAATATCAAAGTTACATTCCATATCACCTTAATTTTTTTTGTGTACTCTATAAAACTATTAGGCTAAAAATTCCACCCATGCCGGGACTCGAACCCGCGACCTTTGTCTAAACGTGCCAGCTAATGGGCGATTACCCGGCATCCGTGATTTTGAATTTCGAACCTCTTTACAATACTGTCTCTATTACGTTGTCCTTAGCACGGGTTAGTGCATTAAAAACCATATACCCTATAAACGTTCCTTTGCAGGACATAGGCCTTCTCTCAGAGAGAGAGAGACAGAGAGAGTATCGGCTCAATTATCACGCGAACTCAAGTTTCCTCACGAGGTTTTTCTTCGTTAGCGAGTGGTATTGCTACTATAACTTCACAAACATTCATAACTTAGAAAACAAAGTCATTGGTACATGCTCGCACAGGAAATCGAACCCGGGTTTCATGCTTCTGAGTCCATTGTTCTAGCCCAGCTAATAGGTATCAACCACATATTATTTGTACTCTACAATAATCAATCTCAGACATAACAATAGAAGAAAATAGTACGACAAACGAACCATCCAGACAGGCCCCATAGAATCCTTCCCTTAGTACGATTTCCAGCCCTCAGTTGCGATTCTGCTTTCATTGAGACTGCACGTTACCCATCTTTTGCGCGATAACCATCACGCTTAGCCGAGTATGTTTTCAAATATCGAACAGTTCCTCTGGCAAAACAAGTGAACGAGTGATTTTTTTTTCGAAAAAGTATATTTGTAGCAAGAAGGTGTAGTTTCAGCAAAGGTGTCAGTCACTTGTATGTGAGTGCATCGGAATAATATTGCAAGGATATTTTGCATCGTAATTTATGGTGAGATTTTACCTTTATTTGTCTGGTTCGGGATGATTTAAGTACCAGTCTGCGGTTTTACTATCCACTTTATTTTATTGCTATCTCTCTTTTTTACTAGTTAGTTGAAAGTCGTAATTTACGATGTTCATTACGTTTTGTTATAGAAATGGAATGTGGAAGGAATAAATATAGATACACCTACACACACAATACACCCATGTAAAATGTACTTATAAGGTAGGTACTGTTAGGTTTTCTTTTTTTTCCACAAAAATTTAGAAGTACAGTCTGTTAGCTTTTAGAATGTACGTCGGGATCTAGAGAAGGCTTCGGTTTTCGTCGAAAGCACACGAGTGTAATACTACTTCCTGCTCTGTATAAGTGTACGAGTGTCATATTAGTTCCGATATTTCTATTACACAGTAGCCGATAGTAGCCGAGGTTTATTCTAAAAGCTAACAGACTGTAGCAAGAAGTAGTCTGGTGTTAGAAAAAAAGGTTGAAGATTTATCAACACGCGGCAATTTTATAGGTTAGATTAGTTTGGGTCTATATTTATTCGCCTACACCATATATAAAAACCATGTCCCAGGCACTACGACGTCGGAGTGGTCCCTTCACCCATCTAGTGTGAGTGAGGATACCACTGGACGCTGTATAAATCATCTCATTATGTAGATGCAAAAAGGCCAATCATCATCATTTTTATTCGATAATTGGGACCCAAATGCTAGTCTTATTTTGGGGACAAGTGTAATACTAAGCTTTTCTATACTTAACAAAAATGTAGAGAGATTATAACCAAGCTGTGAACGAGAATCTAACATACGACTCTTACCACGCTAACTGTACCGTTACCGTATTTCATTTGTAACCTAACGTACTCGTAACATAACCTCACGCCTGTATCCCAGTGGGGTAGGCAGAGACCAGGGACTGCCACTTGCCACGATCCTGACAGATCACCTTCGCTTCATCAACGTTCTTAAGTCGTTGCGTGCACGCACGCCGGGTCCGGGTACTTTTTATCTTCCTCTTTGCTATCCCCTATTTGGTGGACGTATGTCCGCCTGGTATGTCCCCTAACGACCCTTCCACTCACATTCGCAATATATATTTGTTTCGTCAATCTTTCTTCCTTCAACCTCTCCACATGTTCAAACCAACGCAACATTCCTTTCTCAATTTCAGTCACTACATTATCTTTCAGTAAATTTGTAACAATTTACTGTAAAATCTGAAATTGTGAAGAAATTTACTATTTCAAATAATACATCTGTTTGACAAGTATTGTTAAGCCAAGTCAGAGGCCTTAGGGCGGCTTGAAAACTTCTGACAGTAAGACCAGCCACTAATCTTGAAAGCCTCCACCAATCCGGACTTGACCCCCGTTGTGGAGTATGGCCTATACCTTCCTTAGCAAAAAGATCCGTGCCCTTCGGTGGGGACATAAGGGGTCGATGATGATGATTGTTACTTGCCACTTATATTTTACCCGTGAAGTATTGCATGAAATGTCCAATCCTTGGTGGGCACGCGTGGTGTTAAGCCCATTTCTCTCTGAGAGAAGAACGCTTCCCTCTAGTAGATCATTTATAGGCTACACAAGAAGCGCTCGTGGCCTAGCGGAACCGAGTGATTGGAATCAATCACTTTGGTTAAGCAACAGCAGGCGTGGTCAGGTACTGGATGGGTGACCATCTCGTTACTACCGCTAGTGGCATTTTTTCCAAGCGCTTCCGTGCTTCGCAAGGCACGTTAAGCCGTTGGTGCCGGCTGTCATTTAATGGCAGTCGTTAAGCCATGTCAGAGTAGGCCTCATTGGCGGCTTGATAACTTCTTACAATAAGGCCCGCCACTGTCTTACAATCCTCCGCCAACCCGGACTTGGCCCCCGTGGTGGAGTATGGCCTAACCTTACTGCGAGTAAGATACCCGTGCCCTAACAGTGGAGACATATAAAGCGTTGATATCGATATCGAGGCTACATAAAACAAGTATTGTCACTGTAACATCATAATATTCACCCTGTCTAGAGCACACGCATCGCATCGTACGATATTGATTGGTGTCTGTGTTTTTCGCCCGGGGACTTGAATATTTTATGGGATCTGAGACAGAATACCTTTAGAGTAACGGCTTGTACACAGTACGATTTAGGGCACGTTGACCTTTATAGGCAATTTTTCTTCTTAAGATTTCTTATCTTGAGCAATCTTGATATCTTATCATATCGGTCAAGCAGTTTATGAAATATCAACGAAATCGGATGAAGTCGGTTTTTGAAATTTTTAATTTGGTGTTTATTACCAATTATTAATCCGACGTCATATCGTACTGTTCCTTACATCAACCAGTAAAATATTTACTTATATATGTATTTTTTATTTAATGTATGCTAGTATAGCTTCAATAAATAATAAAATGAAATGAAAAGGTTTTATTCAAAGTAGCACAGAAACTGCGGCTTAAGGATCGTTACAATTCAAACTAGGTGTCCATTCAAAATATAGATCATTTTGGTGAAAAAATGGACAAAAAAAACTCCAAACTTAGCCTTTTCAAAGTCCTTAATTAACATAGTTTACAATTTATTATTAAACATAGAACTCATACATTGTACTGGCTTTAATTCCAGACCTCATTGTCATCTAGATAATCCTTTATGTTATTAGTAGCCCTTTTGGCACAAAGTGTGCTTAACATATTTTTTGAACCGCGATTCAGGCAAGCTTAATATATCTTTAGGGATTTTATTATAGAAGCGCATACAATGCCCCATGAAGGATGTTATTAACCTTTGCCAGCCTAAATAGTGGGAACAAAAGTTTTCAAATTCATGCATAATAAATTTCTTCGGTCTACCGGTTAGTAATGTCATCTTGGCAGATGCCATACATTGCATTTATGATACTTCAAATTGAATGCTACCTAAAAGAAATCGCGGTAATGTATTTCGTGTCATTTCCGTCTTTGGATTTAGCCTATGATATCGGAAAAAGCCGAATCTTTAACTGAGTTTAATCGTATTGTATAGGTAAGTGATGTATTATGTTTAAGACAACTTGAGAAAAGATGGTCAGATTAGATTTTTTCCCCCGCTGCCTTTTTTTCCACCACACAGCGGACCGAAGACAGCGGCTCACATTTTACGTTGTACATTGACGTTCAGTAAACAGATTATAATTTATTTACGTAGAAATAAAAAAAATGGTTTAATTTTACTTGATAACATAGATAGAGTATTGGCGTTTAGGCTCTTGTATCAGATATAGTAGATTGCAAGAAAATATGGTTGGTAGGTAACTTAATAGGAAAAACAAAAATGTATGGTTATTTATGTATGGTTTAGGTAGGCTTATATAAATTTTGAACGTAGAATTCCTAATTACAATAGTTCTAAATTGCATCGACTACCCGGCTATAATTTTTTTCATATCTCCGTCTATGGTTGCCTGGAAGAAATTGCTTTTATACAAACATTATGATAGCTTAAATATTTATAATAATAATAATTAATGATAAAAATGGAACTAAACCTAAAACATTCTAATTTAAATAAAATATTTGAGCCAGATCGCTGTCGGGCGGCAGACCACCTGATGTTTCAGAGCCACGACTCCCATAACACCCCCTTCCCTCCACTTACCCATCATAATTACTTGTAGAAGCGGATATCTATTGTGACGCAATACGTGTCATTTTTTCATGCATAAATACGTCCCACTGGACAGGGGTCTACTCTCAGAAAGAGAAAGCAAGGGCTTAATTACCATGCGTGCTCACCGCGGATTGGCAATTTCAAGCGTGAAGCGTGAAGCGTCAAACACCTCAGGTTTTCTCACGATGTTTTCATTCACAGTTAACGAGGGTTATTTTTACTATAGCATCACACACATAGAATCACATGCCCTAGGAAATAAATTTTCTCTTTCTAGGGTTCCGTACCTCAAAATGAAAAACAAAAACAGATCACTTTGTCGTCCGTCCGTCTGCCAGGAGCTTTTATTTCGTTGAAAGAGAGAGAGAGAGAAATAATTTATTCTACGGCACAATACTAAAAACATAACAAAACAGTAACAAATTCTTAAAACACTATACATATTATTATACACAAAAAATAAGCAAGTAAGAAAATATAAAAATACAAATAATGGCCGTGGACACTTAAAAAACATTTAAAATAAATAAAAGCCTTTGCTAATCGTAAAGGATAAATTTCGATATCAACCTATTTGTATGTCCCCACTGCTGGGGCACGGGTCTCTTCCTGCATCGCAGGAGGGTTAGGCCATACTCCATCACGGGGGCCAAGTCCAGGTTGGTGGAGGAGCGGCTAAATATTTGTCTAATGATAGATACATACATACATAACCTCACGCCTGTATCCCAGAGGGGTAGGCAGAGACCAGGGACTGCCACTTGCCAGGATCCTGATAGATCACCTTCGCTTCATCAACGCTCATAAGTCGTTGCATGCACGCACGCCGGTTCTGGGAACTTTTTATCTTTCCCTTTGCTAATACATCCCCTATCTGGTCGATGCATGTCCGCCTAGGATGACCCTTACCAACCCTTCCACTTACATTCGCAATATATATTTGTCTAATGATATTCCACGCAAATGTAGCCACAGGCGCTGCTAGTGAAGAATACGTCTAAGTCTCGTGTTTGCGGCATGACCATAAATATTGTCATTAAAGGCCAGCCCCACAGCGATCAAACTTTGCTATTAGAAAACTTAACCTATCTCTGAGACTCCGAGTCAAACTTTGCCCTTTCATCCAACGGGAGGGATGTTATAAAATAAACCGCGTTTTCATGTCTAGACTGTGTTGGGAAACTCCACCAAAGATGGGGCAGTCACTTTAGCGTCGTTTGCCCGATTATAAATTTTGTCTTTGCTTGTATTTCTTAATGATTCGCGATACTCAAACATAATTATAGTCTGTTAGCTTTTAGAATATACCTCGGTTACTATCGGATATAATCGGATCATCATCATCGTCAGGCTATACTAGTCCACTGCTGGACAGAGCCCTCCCCTAATGAGCGCCATAGCACCCTGTCTTCAGCTTGCCGCATCCAGCATCAGCCTGCAGTTTTTCGCAGATCGTCATCCCACCTGGTCGGAGAGCGTCCTACACTACGTTTGCCGAGTCGCGGTCTACACTCAAGGACACGTTTACTTCATTGGTTGTCGAATCGGATATATTCGTGTAATAGAAATATCGGACTTGATATGACACTTAATTTCGAAATCAGAACTCGATCATCAGTACGAAAACCGCCGAAAATTGGCGAAAACTGAAGCCTATTCTAGAGCCCGACGTATATCCTAAAAGCTAGTAGTATTGGCCTTTTTGCATCTACTTAATGAGATGATTTATACAGCGTCCAGTGGTATCTTCACTCACACTAGATGGGTAAAGGGACCACTCCGGCGCTATAGTGCCTGGGACATGGTTTAATAGATAAACCAAAGCCAAAAGCCTAAAAGCTAACAGACTATATATACATAGTTATACGAGTCTAATGTCTTTGATTGGCTGCCTCGTTGATCTAGCGATGTCACGTCTGATTACTACAAGGTCGTAGGTTCAATTCTCGATCAAGGCCGCCGTACAGTCTCGGTGTATGTTCCATGTTTGTGATGCCCTGGCCTGGCTACCATAGCACGGGGTATCCTAGTTTAGGACCAGAGGTAATAGTGTTCGATATGTCCCCGCTGCTGGGGCAAGGGTCTCTTCCTGCATCACAGGAAGGTTAGGCCATACTCCACCACGGGGGCCAAGTCCGGGTTGGTGGAGAATTGTAATGCAGTGGCAGAACTTACGGAAATGAAATGAAAAGGTTTTACTCAAAGTAGCGCAGAAACTGCGGCTTAATGAACGTTACAATTTAAACTAGGTGTCCATTTCAAAATATAGATCATTTTGGAGAAAAAAACGTAGTCTTTTCAAAGTCCTTAATTGACATAGTTTACATAATTATTATAAAACATGGAACTCATACTGACTCTAATTCCAGACCTCATTGTCATCTAGATAATCCTTCATGTTATAGTAGCCCTATTGGCACAAAGTGTGCTTAACATATTTTTTTAACCGCGATTCAGGCAAGCTTAATAGATATATCTTCAGGGATTTTATTATAGAAGAGTATACAATGCTCCATGAAGGATGTATTAACCTTTGCTGTCCGAAGTTATCTTTTAATAATATCTTCACAAATAAATGAATTTGTAATTTGTATAAAACGCATAGTTTCCATACGTAAGTACGTATTGTGAACTGAAAGTGAGATGGGTTAGCATTCTATTTTATCGCTTTATCTTATCGCTTAGTTTCCTTTATGGCGACGGGCCCTTTTCAGCGCACGATGCCAGCCTACGCGGGCGATATGATAACTGTTTTGTGTAGAAAGTATACAATGTTTGCCAAAGTACTGTACTTACCCGAAAAGGGAGCTTTTGACTCGTCCATACGGAATGTCAAAACGTATTGCTTTTATGATCAGGCCAATGAATGTGGGTGGAAGAGAGGGTGTTTTAGCAAGGGTCAAGATAAAAAAAACCCGTTGATAAAGCTAATATTTCCTGAAGATCACACTAGCTTCGATATCACCCTTGTAAGTCCATGTCGGAAGTGGTGTAATATGTGTCACACATAGTGGATACCGCATTTCATTGAATATCCGATACATGTGGTATTGAGCCGCATAGTTTTACGACCAAATCTAGTAGATATTTTGTTTTTGCAGACAGATATATACATGAAAACTTACATAATCATGGCGCAGATCCCGATGATGATGAGATGTTTTATAATATGTGCTCTGGTGTACAATAAAGAATATTCTTATCTTATCTTATCCCGGTATCCAAGCATTTACAGTCTTAAAAACCTATTTTATAGGCTAAAAATTCCACCAGTGCCGGGATTCGAACCCGCGACCTCTGGCTATTCGTGCCAGCGCTCTTTCCAACTGCGCTAATGGGCGACTCACCGGCTTCAGTGAAATTTCGAACCTCTTTACACTATTCTCTGTATTATGTACAGGCAGCGACATCTGCTGAAGTAAATTGCATCACTTACAGCCCCGAGTACCTACTTTGCAGTTAGGTTTTTACATCGGAATGATATCGCTGTACCCACATGATTAAACTATTTTTATTTTTAATGCACTAACCCGTGCTAAGGACAATTTTAAAAACCTATTTTAGAGGCTTAAAATTCCACCCATGCCGGGATTCGAACCCGCGACCTCTGGCTATCCGTGCCCGCGCTCTTTCCAACTGAGCTTATGGGCGACTATGCGACGGGCGACAACAGAAGAAGCTTACAGTCTGTTAGCTTTTAGAATATACCTCGCGTTCTAGAGTAGGCTTCGGTTTTCGCCGAAAACACACGAGTGTAATACTATTTCTTGCTCTGTTTAAAACTTTTCTCTACTATTTTGAAAAGTTATGTAAAGTTAAGTGTCATATTAGTTCCGATATTTCTATTACACGAATATATCCGATGCTATCCGATAGTAGCCGAGGGTGAGAAAACCCGCGGCCTGGTTGGCTCCGCACGCATTGACTAGTCTTTCCTGTGGGCTAGGCCGACTAAGCTGTCAGGATGGTATAGGTGCTGGGCAAGCCTACACCATCTATAAAACCATGTCCCAGACACTACAGCGTCGGAGTGGTCCCTTCACCCATCTCTAGTGTGAGTGAGGATACCACTGGACGCTGTATAAATCATCTCATTACGTAGATGCAATAAGGCCAAACATCATCATCATCACAGTCTGTAGATACATTCATCGCGCTCAGGAGCTTTCATCAGTACCTGAAGTCGATGAGTTGTAGCTTGTTTAATGCGGAATGTAACGTGTATTGTGGCCCAAAACCCTTAGTGTAAGAGTTGGCCTCGCACTTGGCCGAATTTTTACGTCCTGTGACGTCACAAGGTCACTCTCAATAGCTTATCAGTGCGTGTAAGTAAACAGACAAAACCGTTTTGCGAATCGACAGGCGAAAGTGACCTCAATTGACTGCAGCGTAACTGTCAGATTACCACAGTAAGGTTGGAACATAATTTGGCATTGTTTTGCCTTCGTGACTCAGGCCCGTAAGCGAATTTGTCGTCACTTATTCAAATGTTCGGAAAAGTGAAGAATTTCGCAATGTTTTTGTGGCGCTGTTAGAAAAATATCCCTCATTTTCTAAACACGCTGCTAATAGGTTCACTTATAAGTAACTAGAAAAACATAAAATAACATAAGCTCACGCCTTTATATCCCAGAGGGGTAGGCAAAGACCAGTGACTGCCACTTGCCACGAGAAACTAGTAAGTTTTTGCAGATCTTGTAATTAAATTTTAATCTATTTCGAAATTGACGGCCTCGGTGGCGCAGCGGTTTGGCACGCTGCTGTAATACCGAAGGTCTCGGTTTCGATCCCCGGCCGGGTCAAACTAGGAAACGAACTTTTCTAGTTCGTCTCGGGTCTTCGATGTTATCTATGTATTTATTGTATTAAATCTATCGTTCAGTTAGCACCTATCACACAAGTCATTTAGCTTAGTAAATAGGGCTAACGAGATCTATGTAATATGTCCATGAACAAAAAAAAAAATGTTAGCGAGTGGTATATCTAAACTCACTTTTGCCACGAACATCAGTTTCGGGTGTTTTATTCTATGCTTAAGACGCTTTGGGGTGCCACTGGCGAAATAAAAATCATAACTTGTGTAATATATACGGCCAGAGGTCGCGGGTTCGAGTCCCGGCATGGGTGGAATTTTTAGGGTCTAATAGGTTTTTCAAAATTGTGTAATAAATAATACGTTTTTTTTTTTCAAAAAGTAAATATCAATAATCTTAATATCTGTGATAATTACTTTTAGCACATACAGCCTATAATCAACATCCTAAGTCGTAAATAGTTTTAATAGATGGAATTATCGATTACTGATTTCATAACCGTAGTTCAAACCAATCAGATTTCATCGGGTATACTTTAGTAAAAAGCTCTTATATTATCTTTCTATTATATTGCGAATGTGAGTGGAAGGGTTGGTAAGGGTCGTCCCAGGCGGACACACATCGACCAGATAGGGGATGTATTAGCAAAGGGAAAGATAAAAAGTACCCGGAACGTGCGTGCGTGCATGCAACGACTTATGAAAGTTGATGAAGCGAAGGTGATCTGTCAGGATCGTGGCAAGTGGCAGTCCCTGGTCTCTGCCTACCTCTCTGGGATACAGGGGTGAGCTTATGTATGTATTACCTTTCTCTCAAATATGTCTCTGTCCCTTTTCCCCTCACTCTCAGTCTCTCTCTGTCAAAATATTTATTATTGAATACAGATACAAAAGTACATTTAAATAAAAATGTAGATCTAAAAATATAATGTGGATATGACAAGTACCTAGATACACAAATACTTAATTGGGTAGTGGCTAATCCAAATAACGCTAATGCTTGTGGACCGCGTACCCAACGTAGAAATTCGTCGAAGAACCAAGGTCAAAGACGTTGGTGAGCGGATCACAGACTAAAAGTGGAGATGTGCGGGATACTTGGCTAGAAGGGAAGACGGCCGGTGGACCAGGGCAGTATCGGAGTGATGGTCAAGGGAGGGAAGGAGGTTGGTAGGCAGACCACCGACACGATGGTCAGACGACATCGTGAGGGTTGCGGGTCAGAGATGGATCAGATTAGCACAAGGCCGTGAGAAATGGCGCAATAAAAAGGAGGCTTATGCCCAGCAGTGCGTTGATGTGGGCTGATTATAGATAGATAATCCAAATAATCGACGTTTACATTTTCGTTAGAACATTGCCCATATAACTGCATAGGATGCACGGGTGTAAGGCTTGATGTTACTGTGGCCAATACGTCGCCTGTACCCACAAGTACATATATGATAGATAGAGAACACTTTATTGGACGACCAGAAAAAAGAATACAACCATGATTTCTTAAATCTAAGTTGTGCTATTACAATAACAATATAAGACCGCCTTATAGCTAAGAGCGATCTCTTCCAGACAACCTTTGGATGGAGTGGATTGCATGAAGAATATAGTCGGTACGTGCATTTTCGATTTAACTATTTATAATTAAATCGAAAATATATTGATAGCAAAAGAGTGCGAGAATATAATTACATACGAAATAAAGTACAAATATTTCAAAAATGGTATTCTTAGATACCTAAAAATAAATACTTATACGTAGTTAGAATATTTTTGGGGCTTAATCGCGTAGTAATTTATTGCTATTTTACCTCGACGTTTCGACGACGCTACAGTCATCGTGGTCACGAGAAGACTGATGGCTGGCACCCGTTCGCATTTTCGGCTGACGAGGTTTCAGACTACCCTCAGTCAGCCATCACAAAGCCCCGAAAATATACTATGTGTACAAGTCGCGAAAGTTCAAAATATGTTAATACTTATACAATTAAATAAATATAAGCAAAAGCTTTCCAGTCTAAGCAGTGAGGTAGTGGGTTTTCACCAATGCCTTAAAACAAGCCGAAGACATTACAAAATAAATAAAATAAGACTAAAAATATAAAACACCAGCCTTGTTTTGAAGTTCAGAGGGCAAAGGAGAGTAGCCAACTCAGGCCAAATTTCTTCCAAGTCATGACTCTTGAATAAACTATAAATGCACAAAAAGGCTGCGTGATAAAGATAATAGGCGTGACGACAGTATGAAATAATCAAAGATTTAACAATATTAGGGGAACGTACATATTAAAAGGATTTAAAATACTGATTTAAAATAATTAAGAAAACGAGATTACGAATATCTATAATATAAAAATGAATCGCTGAATGTGTTAGTAAGCGCAAATCTCAGGAGCAGCTGAACCGATGTCACTAATTCTTATTTCAGAATATTTCTTGAAGTATAAGGAATTTTAAACTTTTGTGACTTGTACACATAGAATATTTTCGGGGCTTAATCTTCTCGGGGGTCAGTCTCCTCGAGACCACGATGGCTGTAACGTCGTCGAAACGTCGAGGTAAAATAGCAATAAATTACCACGCGATTAAGCCCCGAAAATATTCTAATTATAAGGAATGTAGGTACTTGCGGAGATAAAAAATAAATTAATTAAAGAATCGACTGTTAGGCAGTACGAAGTTCGCTGGGCCAGCTACTTTTCAATAAAACAAAGGCTTATAATACTGCTTTGAGCCATTTTGACTGAAAGACGCATCACACCGTGTCACGCTCAGGTTAACATTGGTAAACTTCACCCGTGCTTTGTTGTGACTACTAGTGATTACATGTTTGCTTACATAGGCGTGACGTCAGATTATCACGTCCTAATGTAATCTGTATGTTAATATGTTTTAACTAATCTTATCTTAGTTCAAACTAATGGTACTAATGGTAGCGTACCCACGCGAGCATGTTCACAAAAAATTATGCTCAACAACTGCTAGCTTAGCTTGTAACGGTGCAAACCTCTTTACACCATTTTTTATATTTATTTTTTTGTCTATCTTCTTCTTCTTCTTCTTTAGGCTATATTGTGTAGTCCGCTGCTGGACATAGCCCTCCCCTAATGAGCGCCATAGCGCCCTGTCTTCAGCTTGCCGCATCCAGCATCTGCCGGCAGTTTTTGGCAGATCGTCATCGCACCTGGTCGGAGGGCGTCCTACACTACGTTGGCCGAGTCGCGGTCTCCACTCAAGAACTTCTATCTATCACTTTGAAATATTTAAAATTACGTCACAAATTTTTCGATTTCCATCATTTTTCATCATTACCACGACCGACACACATTGACTAGATCTGACTATTTTACCTGCTTATCCGTTTTTATCTAGTTTTCTGTTTTGTTATAAAATAACAGTATGAGGAGTGCGATGGTAGCGAAGCGGTGTAGAACGCCGGCTTCTAAATCGGGAGGTCGTGGATTTGAACCCCGGCATGTACCAATGACTTTGTTTTCTAAGTTATGTACATTTGTGATATTATACTCGTAGTAGCAATACTACTCGCTGACGGTGAAACTCTTGTGTCTGAGGTGTTAGCGTACCTCAGCGCTTGCTACGCACAATGGCCCAACTATGAGGCTAAGTGCGGAAATCTCAGGTCTAACTAACTAACTAACTAACTAACTAACTAACAGTATCTACAAATAAAGCAAATAAATAAATAAAGTTGTTTCAGTTTTATTATTTAAAAAATTTATACAACATTACAAGGTTTTCTTGAAAATGTCACGAAACGCGATGAAATTTTTGCTTTTACTGGTTATTGTCATCATTTATGGTTTGTGCAAAAATTAAATTTGAAGCATAAATAAATAAGAACCCCTGAACTCAACTTAGTAATAAACATCGTGCTAGGTAAATGAAAGAAAAGAAGTCTCTTGAACGCCGACTTTCTGTAAGACTGTTTAATGGCTTTTGATATTTTTTTGCGGGCTTTTCCGCGAAAAGCCACTTTGTCGAGACCGGAATGATAAATTGACTGATTGCAATTTTAAAAGGACGTTGCTACGAATTTTTTTTGTTAAGTATTTTTCTCCAAAGACGCCATCTTAGGGCGAAACGTTCGTACAGAAAATAGGAGGGCATGTGAAACAAAAGACGAAGTGTAAACAATGTAATGATAAATTATGTGTCGGGGAAACGACAACTTCTGTTGCTAAGGGATGTATTGCTAGGTCTTATACTCGTGAATTGTTTGATCACGATGACTTTTCTTGGAAAATACGTTGTATTTGTCAACTGGTATAGTCTGTTAGCTTTTAGAATATACCTCGGCTACTGTCAGATAGAATCGGATATATACGTGTAATAAAAATATCGGAACTAATACGACACTTAATTTCGCAACTGGAACTATTATGACACTTAATTTCGCAACTGGAACTAATATGACACTTAATTTTGAAATCAGAACTCGATAATCAGTACGAAAATTGGCGAAAACCGAAGCTTACTCTAGAGCCCGAGGTATATTCTAAAAGCTAACAGACTATACTCTTTGTGTGTCCCTAGTGTTGTGTCACTAGTGTTACTTCGAGTGCACGTATGTAAAAGTTGATGTGCCTTCCTCTGTACCCAGCCGTAAATAGCTTGTTTAGTTTAAAAACGCAACCCATTTCAAGCAGACTCACTGTTAAGGTCGTAGCACATTACAGCACCGCAAGGGCAAGTGTCCAACCCAGCAATTAACTTTTCATTCGATTGTGTGCCGCATAGTACGTTTTATAATGTCACTGTAAAAAAAGTCAACAGCGGGCAGTCAGCGTGCTTGATGCTAGGTACCATACTTCTCCACTAACAGCCGACGAGCTTCAAGCAAGCGAAGTGAACGCTTTCAGCGCGCTGACTGCGAGATTGATTGATGTATTATGAACATAAATATATACTCGTTTCGTTTCGTATTGTTTCGTTTCGTTTCGCTTCGCTTCGCTTCGTTTCGTTACGTTTCATTTCGTTTCATTATTCTTCATTTAATTTCATTCCACAGTATTGTATAATGTTTTATCTAGCTTTAGTAACCATATTGGTAATTTTTTATTTTAGTAGTAGTCTGCTCCCCAGCTCTCTAGTACTAGTATTTATTGATAGCAACACACGCCGATGTCTTCTTTAGAAAAAAGTTGGTTACATTTGGGAATTTCTTACCTAGCATAGGCATCAGAGCTGATCAAATAAAAATATACAAATTATGGTGCCTCCTTTGCTACGTTATCATAAATTTAATAAGCACCTTCTTTTAAAGTAATTTTGTTGTAAAATACTTAGTGTTGGGTACAAATAAACGTTTCCTTTTCATTTTCACGTGGGGTTTTTGTCATACCATTTGTTTAGAATCGTATCTAAATCTTATATCCCTTTCGTTTTATTCGTTCGCTCCACAACTAGTTTTGATAGCAACAACAACGTTTTTCGGTTTCTCCGTATGTTAAATTCTAATATTGGTGTTAATAGTGTGCTCCAATAGCAATAAAATATAGGTAATCAACGTACAACCAAGACTTTCATTGACTAGCGCCTTATAAACAAAAAAAACATTTTGGTCCTTCGAGCCGGCTCGGATCAGAGACCCGCTTGGTTATTGGAAGATCAAAGGAACTAGCCTATAGATAATACCCCATCCTCGGACGCCATTAACGTCTAGAAGGTTCGATGTACGTACCCGCGTAGATTTGAAGACGCCTCGAAATTGAATCGCCATATTCATGCAATTGTCATTGTACCACAATGCATTAGGAGAATCTAGGCCCTGCACTGTAGACACAAACCAATAATGGTATAGTGTGCCAACACCCTTACACCTCTTGTCACTCGCTCCACTATCACGTCACGCTCGCGTGCTTTGTGATGTGAACTAGCCTTTATAAATAGGCTGTGGTGCGGACGGAACACATGTCTCGGCTGGCGCTATTTCCGTGCTCGTGTACACACACGCTTGTGATGTATAAATGTGTATCGTGTTGGAAACCTAAGAGTTATCATTAAAATCTTAGACCGGTGGTGGCGGAGCGGTGTAGAACGCCGGCTTCTCAATCGGGAGGTCGTGGGTTCGAACCCCGGCATGTACCAATGACTTTGTTTTCTAAGTTATGTACATTTGTGAAATTATAGTAGCAATACTACTCGCTGACTGTGAAGGAAAACATCATAAGGAAACCCTAGTGTCTGAGGTGTTAGCGTCCCTCAGCGCATGCTACATACAATGGCCCAACTATGAAGCTAAGTGCGGAAATCTCAGGTCTAACTAACTATTAAAATATTGTATTCTACTAATAAAGTCCAAAGGCAGTCGTTAGGGCTGTCCACTACGTCCATCCACGGATCTACCGCCGGCTCCACTATATCGTCTAACTATCAGGTTGCTGGTCTGCCCACTATTTACGATATCAACCCTTGTACGTCCCCACTGCTGGGGCACGGTCTTCCTGTATCGCAGGAAGGTTTGGCCACAGAGGGTTGTAAGACAGTGGCGCGCCTTAATGTCAGAAGTTATCAAGCCGCCCAAAAGGCTTCTTACGTGGCTTAACGACTGCCATTACATGACAGCCGACACCAATGGCTAAACGTGCCTTGCGAAGCACGGAAGCGCGCGGAAAACTGCCAGTGGCGGTAGTCACGGAACGGTTACACATGCTGCGACTGACCGCGCCTGTTGTTGGGTAACTCAAGTGATTGATTCCAATCACTCGGTTCGACTATGATACGAGTGGCTTGTACCATTATATTTAAATCAAAATTTAAAATTGCGCCATTCATTCTAGATCACTTTTTGGATTTCAACTTGGCACTGCATCTTTGACGAACTACTATCAATAATTACAAGTATTACGCTACAAATTATCCATTTTTCCTACTTTATTCTGATCAGTCAGTGTTATTTGTATAGTTTTAAAATACACACGGTGTTATTGTACTCTAACATATTGTATTATTATTTATTACAAGAACTCAGACACTTATGTGACTTATACTATTTTTATTTTTAATGCACTAACCCGTGCTAAGGAACAAACTTAAAAACCTATTTAGAGGCTAAAAATTTCACCCATGCCGGGATTCGAACCCGCAACCTCTGGCTATCCGTGCCAGCGCTCTACCAATTGAGCCAATGAGCGACTCACGGCATCAGTGAAATTTCGAACCTCTTTACACTATTCTCTGTATTACGTACAGGCAGCGACATCTGACTTAAGCAAATTGCATTACTTACAGCCCCGACTTACTTTGCACTTATGTTTTAACATCGGAACGATATCACTGTACCCACATGATTATAGTATTTTTATTTTTAATGCACTAACCCGTGCTAAGGAACAAACTTAAAAATCTATTTAGAGGCTAAAAATTTCACCCATGCCATACTTATGTGACTTTTTCAAACTCAAACTGTCATAAAAGCTATTATTAAGTAAAACGGCATCCACAACACAGGTGGATGCTAGCTTAGTGTGGGAGCCATCGACCTAACATATTTGTAATTTCCTTTCAATTTATAAATACTTTCTACTTTACGTCATACGAAAACATTTTACCAAACCATTTCTGTATCCACGGCGCTAGCGTAAGTAGAATTAAATTACTAATTATTTATTGAGGAAAATTGAAACAAAGGCGACTCGTTTGTGCACATTCGGGGCTTTGTATCAAATGTGAATAAATGACCCAAATTGAATGGGAAAAAAGTAATAAAAGGGCATAAACGTCACGAGGTAAAATGGAAAGTAATGAAAAACGCTCATTGTAACTTTAGGAGTCTAATATTTATTTACGTCGGAGTTACCAGACTTGTCGGAAATTCAAAGCACTTTTGAAGGGAACTTTCTAACTTTATAAGAAGTTTACATAAGCAAAATGAAAGCAAAGTATGTACTAATCTAATCTACTATTTAGTAGGTATTTTCTATCTTAAAATCTCATAAGGTATTCTCTCGTTAAGCAGTTGGTGCTGGTCCCCACTGCTGGGGCACGGGTATCCTGGTCTCTGAATTCTCCTGTCAGAGGCCTTATGAGCAATTTGATGGCCACTGTCTTACAATCCTCCACCAACTCGGACTTGACCCCCGTGGTGGAGTCTGGCCTAATCTTCTTGCGATGCAGGAAGAGACCCGTGCCCCAGCAGTGGGGACATACAAGGGTTGATATCAATATCGAATAACGGGTGAGAGAAGCTGTATGGTATTCCCCTAAACAATTCCGTTGTGTCACAAAACCCGTGTCAGCAGAGTAATGGTATATCGAAACGCGTTTTGTAAAGTCAATGGCGCGTTTACTTTACGGTTATGGTGTTAACAGGTCTTTATGATTATCCAGCGGATATAAATCTGTCTGATATTATGCAAACGACTTGTGTTGTCAGCTACATTAAATTGGTTTAACGGTATCATGTCAGATTGCCATGATAAAGGTTGTAGGCTCGATTCCCACTGGGGGGGTCGCCGAATACTTGTACAAATGATCTCAATCTGTCTGACATATGCCAACGACTTGTGTTGTCAGCTTCATTAAGTTGGTCTAACGGTATCATGTCAGATTGCTATGACAAAGGTCGTAAGCTTGATTCCCTTCGGGTGGCGCCTTACATTTGTACAAATACCCTCAGTCTGGGCGTATTTCCATGTTTGTGATGTCCTTGCATGGTTACCACAGCACAGGGCATCCTAGTTTGGGACCAGTACAAGTGATTTTGCTATGTGGAAATTATCAGTATTCATTTTAACGTGCGGCGCCACACGCGTTGGGAATTATCCCACGGGGACGCAGTACCGGGATATCAAAACTATCCTATGTTTCAATTTAGATCTTTTTCTATCTGTACGCCAAGTTTTTTGTAAATCCGTGGCAGTGTGATTGAGTAACAAACATCAAAACACAAAACATCTTCACAACTTTCATATTTATAATATTATTACTAGCTGTGCCCCGCGGGTTTTAGAATATACCTCGGATATATTCGTGTAATAGAAATATCGAAACTAATATGGCACTTAATTTTACGTAACTTTACAAAATAGGGAAGAAAAGTTTTATACAGAGCAGGAATTAGTATTACACTCGTGTGCTTTCGTGCTTTTCGTGAGCCCGAGGTATATACTAAAAGCTAACAAACTATACTGTGATGTACTGTGGTAGGACACATTTTTATGCAAATTCACGGTACGCAGTGATAATATCATTACCGCGGGACATGCAAAGGCCACATTTTATTTTTAAAACGCCACATTTTTACAAGACAAGTTTTCAATTTAGGACTGAAACACACTAGCGGTGTCATAGTACGCGGTCAAATTCCCGCATTTGTTACTACGTCCCCTGTTTGGTTTAATAGGCGTGACGACAGTATCTGTCCCCTTATCTATATTAGTGGAAAGTACATTTCAAAAAGTACTTTTTGAAACCCTGTTTACGAGGGATGGAAAGTGTGAAGGTGATACAGAAAGAAGAGTAAAAGAGGGAAATTGTGTAAACGGTGCCTTGCACTCAATTGTGTGCAGCCGAAACATCTCCAAAAGAGCTCGATTGGCTATACATAGTGGCGTGCTGGTCCCAACACTTATATATGGTAGCGAGACTTGGGTGTGACAAAAGAAGCAAGAAAGTAGAATTAATGCAGTTGAAATGAGGTCCTTGAGAAGTATGTGTAGTGTTACTTTGAATGATAGGATACGCAATAGTCTGATTAGAGAACGTTGTGGACTGAAAGAGGATGTAGTGACTAGAATTGAGAAAGGAATGTTGCGTTGGTTTGGACATTGTGGAGAGGATGAAGGAAGAAAGATTGACGAAACAAATATATATTGCGAATGTGAGTGGAAGAGCTGGTAAGGGACGTCCCAGACGGACTTACATCGACCAAATAGGGGATGTATTAGCAAAGGGAAAGATAAAAAGTACCCGGAACCGGCGCGCGTGCATGCAACGACTTATGAACGTTGATGAAGCGAAGGTGATCTGTCAGGATCGTCATGGCAAGTGGCAGTCACTGGTCTCTGCCTACCCCTCTGGGATACAGGCGTGAGGTTATGTATGTATGTATGTATGTATGTATGTATGTATGTATGTATGTATGTTTGTATGTATGTATGTATGTATGTATGTATGTATGTATGTATGTATGTATGTATGTATGTATGTATGTATGTATGTATGTATGTATGTATGTATGTATGTATGTATGTATGTATGTATGTATGTATGTATGTATGTATGTATGTATGTATGTATGTATGTATGTATGTATGTATGTATGTATGTATGTATGTATGTATGTATGTATGTATGTATGTATGTATGTATGTATGTATGTATGTATGTATGTATGTATGTATGTATGTATGTATGTATGTATGTATGTATGTATGTATGTATGTATGTATGTATGTATGTATGTATGTATGTATGTATGTATGTATGTATGTATGTATGTATGTATGTATGTATGTATGTATGTATGTATGTATGTATTGTGTGTTTTGATTACCTGCTGCCTGTTGTGATGACCCGTTTGCGTGTTGTTATCACCTGCTTGTAGATAGCACACTACAATCTTGTTTTGTAACACTCATATATGCTTAACTGACATATTTTTCTAGTGTAACTTTCTGTTTGGTGATTCTATAATAAATAAAAAATAAAAGGATTTGAAACACTGATTTAGTTTTAAAAAGAGGATTATCAATATTTTCAATAAAATAAAATACTGCTTTCAGACATTTTGACTGAAAGATCCCATCATACCGCGTGACGTCAAGCTTAGGTTAACATTGGTAAACTTCACTCTTGCTTTGTTCTTTCTGTTGCGATGTCTGTTTACGTGAGATTCGCCGCCATGACACTGCGGACTGTTTTACTTTACTTTACACTTTATTGTACACGAAAAACACAAAAAAATAATACAATTAAAGAAAATTGTTTTCTTACACCATTTTTATTTTTATTATTATTAATACTTTATTGCACCATAAAATTGTACAATGCGGCGAACTTAATGCCATAAGCATTTTTAATGCACTAACCCGTGCTAAGGAACAAATTTAAAAACCTATTTAGAGGCTAAAAATTTCACCCATGCCGGGATTCGAATCCGCAACCTCTGGCTATCCGTACCAGCGCTCCCGGCATGGGTGAAATTTTTAGCCTCTTAATAGGTTTTTAAATTTGTTCCTTAGCACGGGTTAGTGCATTAAAAATAAAAATGGTGTAATCATGTGGGTACAGTGATATCGTTCCGATGTTAAACCTAACTGCAAAGTAGGTAGTCGGGGCTGTAAGTAATGCAATTTGCTTAAGTCAGATGTCGCTGCCTGTACGTAATACAGAGAATATTGTAAAGAGGTTCGAAATTTCACTGATGTCGTGAGTCGCCCATTGGCTCAATTGGTAGAGCGCTGGTACGGATAGCCAGAGGTTGCGGGTTCGAATCCCAGCATGGGTGAAATTTTTAGCCTCTAAATAGGTTTTTAAAATTGTTTTCTTGTTTTGTTGTTTGTTTGATTGTTTTCTTCCAGATTTAAAATAATTTTAGAAATATGGCTTTAATCTTCGTTAAATGTTAGTTTATTACTGAAATATAGGTTTTTTTTTTAATAAATAATAATAGTGTTTTGTGAAATTGTGGAAGAGGATTCAAAAATCTTTCGTCATGCCTATTATATCAGCCTAGAACGTCCCTTACTGGCCCTTCCACCCTCATTCGCTCAACATGTTTCATCGATATCAACCCTTTATATGTCCCCACTGTAGGGGCACTGGTCTCCTCCTGTATCGCAAGAAGGTTAGGCCACGGGGGCCAAGTCCGGGTTGGTGGAGGATTGTAAGAAAGTGGCGGGCCTTACAGTCAGAAGTTATCAAGCCGCCTATAAGGCCTCTGACTTAACGACTGCCATGACATGACAGCCGGCACCATGTTTACTGGATACATATTTCCATCTATGAGTACGAATAAAAAAAACTAATAATGACATCCACGGTGGAAAATGGAAAATGGCGTAGGTCCTTTGTTTAACTTTGCATTGTGTCGAATGCGTTACATTTTCTATTCATTCATTAGTGAACTGCATTAGAGAGAACTGTCCCATATTTTTCTGAGGATTTACCTTGATACAGTCGGCAGCAGCTCAAGCTTCACGTTTTCGTTGCAATGTCTTCCTTATCGTGAGTGATAACAGTGCACTTCTGAAAAATGTTGATGGGCCGGACTGGTTATCTTCTATTATATAAAAATGAATCGCTGAATGTGTTGGTAAGGGCAAATCTAGAGAGCAGCTGAACCGATTTCACTAATTCTTTCTTTTTTAGAATATTGAAGTACGAGGATGGTTCTTACAGAGAGAAAAATTAAAAAAAAAATAATTAAAGAATCAACTTACTGTTAGGCGGTACGAAGTTCGCTGGGTCAGCTTGTAGTATTATAACTTAGGGACATATGGAATCATAAGGACATGTTAAAACTACTTCTACTGTTTTTTATATAGCCTATAAACGTCCCGATGATATTAAAGCAGCTGGGAAAAATTGGAGGAGACTAGCAAACCGGGCCCTAGAGTCTAATACTTAGACAGTTTTTCAATAGAATGAAATAAGCAGGACAATGGTTGATATTTGTCTCAATTTGGTGGTCTACAAGCAATGGCAGTACAATATCATTCCCCCTGGAATGTGTAACCCGCGCAAATTAAAAAGGCATCTCACGCGAAGAAGATCGTATCGCGCGAGGCGCCGAGTTAAGTAGCACGGGTTATACGAGTACCATTGCAATATGATTTACTAGCGGCCGCCCGCGACTTCGTCCGCGTGGATTTAGGTTTCCGCGGTAAGAATTTGGACAATTCACACTATATCTTTATAAATTGTAGCCTATGTGTTATTCGCATGTATCAGCTACATTATTGTAAAGGTTCATTAAAAATATTAAAATCCATACAGAAGTATTTGCGTGAAACAGTAACAAACATCCATAGAAACTTTCACATTTATAATATTAGTAGGATAAAATATAAAATAATAGCTGACACCCGGCCGCGACGTCGTCTGCGTACTTTTAATTTGAATATTAAGGAGAATATTAAAGAAACTGTATAGATTTGGGTATAGCATTTGGTTAAAAGACAGTAGGTATATTTAAAAAAAAAAAATCTGTTTACAGTAGGTATAAGGTACCTAAGTATGTATTCCATTGAGTGGCAGGAAGTACCTAGGAAAATTTATTGGTCCCTTATATCCAAGAGAGACACTTACAGGGGCCAGCGTCACATTGTGTACAAAAATATTTCAAAATGACCTAATTTAAAACATTTTTGTACACAACCTTTGCTGTTATTATTTGTTAAAATGTAGAGATTTAAAAACCTATTTAGAGGCTAAAAATTTCACCCATGCCGGGATTCGAACCCGCAACCTCTGGCTATCCGTACCAGCGCTCTACCAATTGAGCCAATGGGCGACTCACGGCATCAGTGAAATTTCGAACCTCTTTACAATATTCTCTGTATTACGTACAGGCAGCGACATCTGACTTAAGCAAATTGCATTACTTACAGCCCCGACTACCTACTTTGCAGTTAGGTTTAACATCGGAACGATACCACTGTACTCACATGATTACACTATTTTTATTTTTAATGCACTAACCCGTGCTAAGGAACAAATTTAAAAACCTATTTAGAGGCTAAAAATTTCACCCATGCCGGGATTCGAACCCGCAACCTCTGGCTATCCGTACCAGCGCTCTACCAATTGAGCCAATGGGCGACTCACGGCATCAGTGAAATTTGTGTAGAGATAGATAATGTAGAGATTGTTTGGACTCGACGCTCGCGAGCAGGCCACGTACGGTTGGCCATGCGAAAAACTGTTTTTCTCTATATGTTTTTCACCTGATACGTCGTCTGCGTACTTTTAATTTGAATATTAAGGATTATATTAAAGAAACGGTATAGATTTGGGTATAGCATTTGGTTAAAGACAGTAGGTATGTTTAAAAAAAATAATAAATATCTGTTTACAGTAGGTAGAAGGTACCTAAGTATGTATTCCATTGAGTGGCAGGAAGTACCTAGGAAATTTTATTGGTCCCTTATATCCAAGAGACACTTACAGGGGCCAGCGTCACGTTGTGTACAAAAATATTTCAAAATGACCTAATTTAAAACATTTTTGTACACAAAGTTTGCTGTTTTGTTATTATTTGTTAAAATTTGGAGATTGTTTGGACTCGACACTCGCGAGCAGGCCACGTACAGACAGTTGGCCATGCAAAAAACAGTTTTTCTCTAAATGTACACCTGCTACTTTATGTGTTTGCCCTTGCAATTTGTTAATGGTCATTGCGAAGCCTGGTTTGAGGGGAAACTGGATTCTTTAAAACTGAAAAAGTAAATCTGTAGGGATCATGGGTATGTGGGGAATTAATTTACAGGACCTAACTAATAAAAAATACTTATTTAAAAAATTATACGAAACAATAAAATAATTTTACTGGATCGAAAAATCTCTGTAGCGCAAATTTCTCTAATCGCATGCGTCCGACAATGACGTAGGCATAGTTAAATTTGTGCGCTACCCCACCACACGACAGCGCCGTTGCCCGCCGCCACACTTCGGCGAATGTGCGCGACGACGACGGACGACCGACGGCAGCGGCGGCGGTACAGAGTATTCGTTAAAAGGAACTTTAACTTTAAAAGCCATTTTTTTAACTTGATCCATTTTATCTTCAAAAATGACGAACTTCATACAAACTTTCAACCCCTATTTCATCCCCTCACAGGTCAAAATTAAAAAAATGCTAGAACAAATTGTTATTTTATTTCTTATCATGTTCCTAAGTATAAAGTTTCATGGTTTTATCCCCAAAAATTACGAACTCCCATACAAACTTTCAACCCTTATTTCACCCCCTCGCTGGTCGAAATTTAAAAAACCTAAGACAAATGTTTAATTATTTCTTATCAAGTGCTCAAATATAAAGTATCATGATTTTATCTTTTAAATTAATAAATCCCATACAAACTTTCAAACTCTATTTCAACCTCTTCATCCCTATTTTTCGCAATAAAAGGTAGCCTATGTCCTTTCTCATGGTCTAAACATTGTCTATGCCAAATTTCATCAAAATCGGTTGAGAGGTTTAAGCGAGAAAGCGTAACAGACAGACAGAGTTACTTTCACATTTATAATATTAGTAGGGATTACCAGACTGCCGATAGTGTGGATGAAACGGGCATTTCCGGACTAATATGAGTTTATTGAACAACTATGCATTTTAGAGGCTCACCCCCCGGATGGGTTGGCGTGAAAAAGAAGAGGCTTTTGCCCAACAGTGGGCTCTGTTTATGTGCTGATTAACTAGATAGGTAGCTAGATAAACGTCGCATTGCAGGACACAAGCCTTCTCTCAGAGACAGAGTATGGGCTTTATTACCACGCGTGCCCACCGCGGATTGGCTTCTACTGATATTGCTACTATAATTCATGTTAACTGACGGACTTTACAATCGAATTCAACCCTTTCATGTCCCCACTGCTGGATCACGCGTCTCTTACTGCATCAGATAAAGGCTAGGCCATACTTCACCACAGGGCCATGTGCGGGTTGGTGGAGGATTTTAAGACAGTAGCGGGCCTTACTGTCAGAAGTTATCAAGGCACTATACAAGTCAAAGTAGGCCCTTCAACCATCTAGAGTGAACGAAGGTGCCATGGTGGCTGTAAACATCATCTTATTACGTCGATGCAAAGGGCAAAGCTTTTAATTGTACTGAATCGTTGAGATCTCACACATTTGACTGAATTTGAGCACTAATGGATCGGAAGTATAATGTATTTATTTTACTCACGATAACCTCAAAAGTCGCTCAGCGAGCTATGAAGAGAGCTATGCTCGGAGTTTCTCTGAAGGATAGGATTCGTAACGAATGCATCCGACAGAGAACCAAAGTTATCAACATAGCTCAGGGAATCAGCAAGCTGAAGTGGCAGTGGGCTGGCCATATCTCGCGAAGAACCGACAATCGTTGGAGTAAACGCGGTCTTGAGACTCGGCAAACGTAGTGTAGGACGCCCTCCGACCAGGTGGGATGACGATCTGCAAAAAACTGCAGGCAGATGCTGGATGCGGCAAGCTGAAGACAGGGCGCTATGGCGCTCATTAGGGAAGGGCTATGTCTAGCAGTGGACTAATATAGCCTGAAAAAGAAGAACCTCAAAATATCGACAATATTTATCTTTTAACATAGCTTCACTGACGGGTCTTCGACAATTTTTCTTCGCAAGTTCTCGATTATGTGCTCAGAAGAAAATAAACAACGCCATAGCTCGAGGCAGTCGTTTTATTAAATTGCTGATTTAATCTTTCGACGATCCAGATAATAATGAACAAACCTTACCGAAGGCTACAGTAAAAATAAGTAATTAATTCTCCATGGGCCAAAATGTCTACTTCCCTTCAACGCTAAAGCCTGTCTCACACTAAGGGCCAGTTTCTGAATTGAGAATTTCGTTAAGTAAATTGTTAACTCTAACGCTGTTTCTTCGAATTAGTTAGAAAAGAGCGTGACAGAAAGTTACTTAATTTAATAATTAAGTATTTACTTAGTGAAATTCTCACTTCAGTAACTGGCCCTATGCCTGCGCCGTGTTCTAACACAATAGTTTCATTTGGTTTTATTTCGTCTCATCTCATCTGATTTCACCTCATCTCATCTCAGCTCATCTCAGCTCATTTCACTAATCTCACCTCAGCTCATTTCATTTCACTGGCGGGGTGTTGTTTAAGAACAATAACGACTGCCCCGATGGTCAAGCGCTTAACACTCTTAAATACTGAAACAGAGTCGTGGAGATTTATGAAAAATTTGTAAATTTTGAGTGTGAGCGCATTTGTGTTGTGTGTAAGTTATTTATATATATTTTGAGCTAGCATTTAGCCTGATAGTTGAACTTTCAATGGAGCAAAGCGCTGAGGTAGGTAGTACCTCAGCAGAGGGTTTCCTCGCAATTTTTTCCTACACAGCGAGTGATATCGCTACAACAAATTCACATCATATAGAAAAAGAAAGGGTCTTCAGTCAGTACCTACAAAAATATCTCACGAGTGTCCCAGTAAGCGGCTCGGTATGTCGCGATATAAATAATAGCAATAATATTATAATATAAATAAATATAATAAATAAATAAATATTCATGGACATATTACACAGATCTCGTTAGCCCTAAACTAAGTACAACTAAATGACTTGTGTTATAGGTGCTAACTCGACGATAGATTTAAAACAATAAATACATAGATAACATCCAAGACCCGAGACAAACTAGAAAAGTTCGTTTCCTAGTTTGACCCGGCCGGGGATCGAACCCGAGACCTTCGGTTTTACAGCAGCGTGCCAAACCGCTGCGCCACCGAGGCCATCCGTTATGTATGTATGTTCGCTATCAAATCTTGTATGTCCCCGCTGCTGGAGCACGGTTCTCTTCCTGCATCGCAGGAAGTTTAGTCCATACTCCACCACGGGGGCTAAGTCCGGGTAGGTGGAGGATTGTAAGACAGATTGTAATACTGTGTCGAATCGATCGATATCAACCCTTTATATGTCCCCACTGTTGGGGCACGCGTCTCTTCCTGTATGATAGGTAGGTTTGGCCATACTCCACCACGGGGACCAAGTCCGAGTTGGTGGAGGATTGTAAGACAGCGGCGGGCCTTACTGTCAGAAGTTATCAAGTCGCCCATAAGGCCTCTGACATATTATAACAATATTATAACAATATAATTTTTTAATGTTCGACAGCTGCTGCTGCCACCACGATTGCGCTGATGTCTGTGGCAAGCTTAATTCAAGAATCGAACAACAATACCCACTCCCAGTGGACCTAATTAAGCGAGCGGGCCTATGCGGTGCGGCGACTCAGAGTTATTTTTGCTACTTCTGAAAATAGGGATATTTTGTAACAAGACATTTTGACACTTATTTATGGTAGCGAGACTTGGGTGTGGCAAAAGAAGCAAGAAAGTAGAATTAATGCAGTTGAAATGAGGTCCTTGAGAAGTATGTGTTGTGCTACTTTGAATGACAGGATCGCAATAGTCTGATTAGAGAACGTTGTGGACTGAAATAGGATGTAGTGACGATTGAGAAAGGAATATTGCGTTGGTTTGGACATGTGAAGAGGATGAAGGAAGAAAGATTGACGAAACAAATATAAACTGCGAATGTGAGTGGAAGGGCTGGTAAGGCACCTCCCAGGCAGACATACATCGACCAAATAGGGGATGTTTTAGCAAAGGAAAAGATAAAAAGTACCCGGAACCGGCGTGCGTGCACGCAACGACTTATGAACGTTGATGAAGCGAAGGTGATCTGTCAGGATCGGGGCAAATGGCAGTCCCTGATCTCTGCCTACCCGTCTGGGATACAGACGTGAGGATATGTTATGTTATTTTAAAGATCCCTTTCAAGCAGTCTGTTTATACGATAGGCAATAACTGAATACTTTTCCTAGCAACACCACTGGCTAACTACCGAATATGCTTGTAGACATTTTCAATTTCCAATTGTTCTTGGTAGCCATTGATTTATTGAAATAATCAATTAGTATCGGGAGGCAGATCGCGTGAGCGAAAACAGTTTGACTCAGACCTAGCTAGCTTGTACACTTGTGTTGAAAATGCTTCAAAAAGTACACTCTATAATCTCTTAGTATTCCTACAAGTAGTCCACAAATGCTGCGTATACCTTTAATCGGCACCACAAACTTTTGCCTTTATAATATTAGTGTGATGATGATGCGATAGGGTGATGAGATGTGATCATCAACATCATCAGCCCACCGCTGCCCAGTGCTGGGTATAGGCCTTTACCACCAGATGCCATCTCTCACGGTCCCGTGCCTTCCGCATCCAGCCACGGACCTTCCGCCGACTCAACAATGTCGTCTCACTATCGGTCTGCTGGTCTGCCCACTGACGTCGTCCTGTTCTGTTATGTGATGTCGTCGTCAGGCTATACTAGTCCACTGCTGGACATAGCCCTCCCCTAAAGAGCGCCACGTTGTGCTATCATAGGGGGTAGTGCCCAAAATCCCCACGCTGGGCATGCGGGCTGGGGATCGCAGTTCGGTGGAATTGACAACATTGAAATTTTTTAGCATACGTATTTTACTGTCTCAAAGGAAAGCAAATACGAAATAAAACCACACATATTTTGTTATTTGCGAAAATTCGATGATTTCATTCGTAATTTCGGCTTGAATTTCGTCTTATTCTAAAAGGACGTTACTGCCAAATAACGTCACACATACGGCTTAACCCTTTACTACCTAGGTCCAAGTTCCACAGCATAACCACCTTCGAAAGGTCATGGAGACCATTACTTAAAATGGGTTGATAATATAAAAATAAATATATGTTAGACGAATATTTAAGTAATATTCACTAAGTCAATAGATTTAAGCATTTATTATCAAATACTAATACTACATTAATCAACAACATGTTATTTAAACACAACACTTCACATTACTCTATCATTTAACAAGCAAAAAAAACTACAAACCCTTTCGAACATGAGATCACAAAATAGTCATCTATTATAAGTCTTATTATTAATTATTCTTAAGGAATAGTAACCAGCGAAGATAATCACATTTAGTTTTTTCGTAATAACTCATAAAAATTATAAAATTGCAAGCTATCAAAACAGGCATTTTTCGCGACCGCCAATACACAGTTCATTTGAGCATTGAATGCAGATTGGTTTTTGCATTCGAAACATATGTACTTCGTTTTTCTTTGCTTTTTGGGATCACAAGTAGAGATAAGATAAGAATATTCTTTATTGTACACACCAGAAAATAATTACAGAGCAACATTTTCGAACTTGCAATCGTTCTTCGGAATTGCTGGCACCCGGCAGTGCTGGTAAATCGGTGTATTTGATGAGGATATGGTTGCTACTTATCAATAGGTCCCGCGTGAGATAAATATTTTTGGATCTACCTTCGAGATGTGGTCTAGCCAATTGTTCAGCCAGTTTCTTTATGAACTTAAACCTAGTTTCAGGTTTTATGGTTTGCGTCGAAATGCTGACAATGTAACTGTTCGAGGCCGGAGTATCCAATAACCTGCAAAATCTAAATCACTGACTTCATCATCTGGCAAGTCATCTTCATCGGACGACACCTCTTATAATCTTTAAATTGTTGCGTCACTAGGGAGCACTTTTTACTAGAAAAAACATGAAATGGGTTCATGAAATGAAGAGTGTTGAAAATATTAAGTTCCAAAAAATTTACTCAACCACCTAGGAAAGGTATCGGAGACCAGCAAGTTATATTACGCCACCACCTAGGCAAGGTTGCTGAAACCATTGACCATAGTTTTTTACTTACCAAATTTGCAGAGACACACATCAGAACGCGTTGATGGCATGGCCGGCACTGCACGAGCCGCTAGGAAAGGTACATGGTCATAGAGGTCCGGGCAAAGACCCCACGTTGAGTTATTCACTATTTTGTATTTGCAAAGGTCTGAGAGACCTTGCGTAGGTGTTTAAGGGTAATACTAACACCCTTGCCGCCTTTTTAAAAAGTATTGGAATTAAGGAAAAGAAAAGTAATTTCTCCGACATGACATTTGAATGAAATTGAAAATGACATCTGTCATATAATTTTAATATAAGGCAACGGTACCTCCTCATTCCACCGTCTGTGTGACGTCATCACGAAATTTTTTGTTTTTATTTATTCTCCCTAAAATTAAGCAATAATAAAAATTCTAAATATTTTTTTCGTAATCAAGATAGCAAAATTAAGAAACGGTATTTTTAGTTTTGCGCGTTGTAAAATATGAAATGTTGTCAATTGTACTGCAGAGGGCGCTGCTGCCCACCCCTCGGTTTGTCTCCCTTAGTCGCCTTTTACGACACCCACACATAATGTGATAGCGCAAAAAATATAAATACACACATTTCTCAGGTGTAACACTTTTCTGCTCGACTTTCCCTTATATTTAGATTTATACTGTCATTCGCTGTAATGGAGTAGAAATTGTCCATTTATTTTGTTCCTTCGGGGAGTGTTAATGCCTTGGCTCTTGATTTAGGTATTTTTGGGGACAGCGGGGGTAGTTGGGGGCACGGTATTTTTACTTACTTCGCGGCCTCGGCAAACTGGTACATTTTGGGTTAAAGACAACGGGTTATGCTCTCTACAACACATAACTAATAGCCCGTACTAGTTCGACTGCCTCTATGGTTTAGTGGTTAATTCGTTTGACATACAAAGCAGAGGTTGTTGGTTCGATTAGCACTGTTTGCCACTGTACTCGATCAGTACAAATGACCTCAGACTGGGTGTATTTTTATGTTTGTGATGTCCTCGCCTGGTTACTTACACAGAACCAGGACAAGTAATAGAGTTTTGTAGAATGAAAGTAGATAGATAGATAGATAGAGAACACTTTATTGTACATAAAAATGGAAATTACACAGATATTTCTTAATCTAAGAGTACAGACGGCGGCCTTATCACTAAAAGTGATCTCTTCCAGACAACCTTTGGATGAACTAGACTAACACATTAGAGAAGGCAGTAGATGTACAAAAAAAAAACAAACATAGAAAACGATAATTTCAGAGGTGCCCATATAAATACATGCCTCAATAACAGTTTGCATAAATAAAATTATCAGCAGATACATACAAGTAATTCGAAACGTCGAGGTAAAATAGCAATAAATTACTACGCAATTAAGCCCCGAAAATATTCTAACTATGTGCACAAGTCGCGAAAGTTTAAAATATGTTATACAAGTAATTTACATAAATAAAAAGTAAAATATATTATAGTATTTTCTAAGGTTAACACGAGCAGTAGACATAGTTAAAACTGTTTTTATACGGATTTATGCTCGTTTATTACATTTTTTACAATTTTCCAACGTTTCGGCACTTTTTCAAAAAACTTTTTTTTTTTTTGAAAAAGTGCCGAAACGTTGGAAAATTTTAAAAAATGTAATAAACGAGCATAAATCCGTATAAAAACAGTTTTAAAAATATATTATTACAAGCTGACCCCACAAATGTTCTCTTGACATAATAATTAGCCTTCGACTTATTCTCAGACCTGCCAAAAGGTACATCAAAAAATCATAAAAATCGGTGAAGCCATTTCGGAGCAGTTCAAGCTCATCTAGTGTCATAAGCACTGTAACATGCATATTGTATGGAATCAGGCGTTTATAGTTATCAACCCTTGTATATCCCCACTGCTGGGGCACGGGTCTCTTCCTGCCTCGCAGGAAGGTTAGGCCATACTCCACCACGGGGGCCAAGTCCGGGTTGGTGGAGGATTGTAAGACAGTGGCGGGCCTTACTGTCAGAAGTTATCAAGCCGCCCATAAGGCCTCTGACATGGCTTAACGACTGCCCTTATGTGACAGCCGGCACCAACGGCTTAGCGTGCCTTGCGAAGCACGGAAGCGCTCGGAAAAATGCCACTAGCGGTAGTCGCGGGACGCTCATCCATCCCGTACCTGACCGCGCCTGTTGTTGCTTAACCGAGTGATTGATTCCAATCACTCGGTTCGCCTAGGCCACGAGCGCTTCTACTTCTTCTTCAGGCGTTACTTTGCGGATATCCATAACAGCATTAAAATGTGAAAATTAATTTGCTCAATTTCGCTAAAAATTTCACAAGCACCATGCGGTTAGTTAAAGCACCGCCCTCCCTCCCACTTTTGCAAGCAGAAGCAAGACACGTACACACCACCGCCGATACCAATACTTGTTGTGTGAGAAAATGCGCGACGCGTTTTGCCTCTAACACGAGGCATCCTCAGGCTCACTTGAGACTTGAGTTTATTTTATACTAGCCGACCCAGCGAACTTCGTATCGCCTAACAGTCGATCCTTTATATTTTTTTTATTTTTCTCTCCGTAAGAATCATCCTCGTGCTTCGAGGAATATTTTAAAAACAGAATTAGCGAAACCGGTTCGGCTGCTCTTGAGATGTGCGCTTACCAACACATTTGGCGATTCATTTTTATATTATAGACTAGCTGACCCAGCGAACTTCATACCGCCTAACAGTCGTTTCTTTAATTTTTTTTATTTTTCTCTCCATAAGAACCAGCCTCGTACGTCAAGGAATATTGTAAAAAAAGAATTAGCGAAATCGGTTCAGCTTCTCTCGAGATTTGCGCTTACCAACACATTCAACGATTCATTTTTATATTAAAGAAGATTACATTTAAACGTCGGTACAAATTGTCAAAGTGCTGGCTGAAATTCTCGATGGAAAGCGCTAGTCAGATGATTATTGCTAGAATTACCATGTCTATTTCGACTAAAACTTTCGTAAGCACCACACATTTTAGACTTTTATTTAGTCCGGATCTACTTACGGGTGTTGTTATATCGGAAGAGTCCGACCAGGTTTCGCTCGGATTCGCAGAGCTTAATCATGGTGAGCAGAGACGGAGCTCGCGTCGTCGGTTGCTCGTCTCACACTGCGGGCATGTCTATTTGGTTTTCTTATATTAGCCTATATATGTCGCAATGTAGTGCGTCCCATTACAGGGCACATGCCTTCTCCCAGAGCGAGAGTATGGGCTTAATTACCACGCGTGCCCACCGCGTATTGGCAATCACAAGCGCTGAGGTAGTTGAACACCTCAGACACTCAGGTTTAATCACGATGTTTTTCTTCACATTAACGAGTGGTATTGCTACTATATCTTGACATATGTACATAACATAAAAAAAAAATTCATTGTCACATGCCCGCACTGGGAATCGAACCTGGCTCTCACGCTACCGAGTCCATTGTTGTACCCATTGGGCTACTGCCACATTTGGCAATAGCACAGGGGAGTATTCAGTTATTTTCATATACCTTAGATTGGAGATTAGATTTTCATTAAGTAAAACCTAATTACCTTAATTACCAACGTTTCGGGACCTTCGGGAATAATGTTAATTACGTTTCACTTAATAAACAAATTGTGATTTATTAGGAAATACTATTTCGATAATGTGTAGAGGTTACGAAAGATTTTGTTCAAAAATTGGCGGTAAGTTAGTTTATCAACGAAAGTGAAAACAAAATCAACTGTCAAGGCATGAGAATACCTTCTTCTTGATGCAACTGAGACATCATCAAACATCGCCCCTCTTTAGGGTATGGCGGGAAGTGTGAATTAAGAAGCAGAAACAGAAAAAGACATATTGTTTTGTTTATTTTTCTAAGAGTACATAAAGTTTTAGTCCTAGTGAGGTCTACAAGCGCTTGTGGCCTAGCCGAACCGAGTGATTGGAATCAATCACTTGAGTTAAGTAACAACAGGCGCGGTCAGGTGCAGGATGGTTGACCGTCCCGTGACTACCGCTAGTGGCTTTTTTTCCAAGCACCTCCATGCTTCGTAAGGCACGCTAAGCCGTTGGTACCGGCTGTCATGTAATGGCAGTCGTTAAGCCATGTCAGACGCCTTATGGGCGGTGAGATAACTTCTGACAGTAAGGCCAGGCACTGGTACAATCCTCCACCAACTCGGACTTGGCCCCCGAGGTACAGTATACCACCTTTACTTTCTCGAATTTGGAAGGGACCCGTGCCCAAGTAGTGGGGACGTACAAACGGTTGGTACCAGCGACCAAAATGTGTATAACACAATATAACATTTACATACAAGCACATAAATTGCTTCTGGCCCCACACTAGGATACCCTGTGTCGTGGGATGAGAAACAGCGCCATCACAAACATGTAAACATCGAAGACGTGGGGTTTTTTTTTGTTCCGAGCCGGGGTTCTAGGCACTCCTAAGCCCCAGCCATAGGCCTGTCGGTATCTACTGCAATATGCTCCTATAAACTTTATTTAACGGTTTTGCTAGCGCACGCCAGAATAGCTTGCAGATGTGGCGCAGCGGTTTGGCACGCTAACTGCAAAACCGAAGGTCTCGAGTTCGATTCCCGGCTGGGTTAAACTAGGACACGAACTTTTCTAGTGTGTCTCGGGTCTTTGATGTTATTTATGTATTTATTGTATTAAATCTATCGTCAAGTTAGCACCTGTAACACAAGTCATTTAGTTGTACTTAGTATAGGGCCAACGACATCTGTGTAATATGTCCATGAATATTTTTTTTTCCTACTTGACACTTATCGTCATATTTTGGACAATTAACACAATATATTTATAAATTGTAGTCTATAAAGTCATTCTGATGTATAAAGTATATAACATAACATTTTACATACTGGCACATACATTGCTTCTGGCCCGACACTAAGATACCCTGTGTCTTTTTTTGAACTAAAACTTTCGTAAGCAGAACACATTGTAGACTTTTAGTCCGGATTTACTTACGGGTGTTGTTATATCGGAAAAGTCCGACCAGGTTTCGCTCCGATTCGCAGAGCTTAAGATATAACAACACCCGTAAGTAAATCCGGACTAAAAGTCTACAATATCCTGTGTCGTTGGAACCAGAAACAACGACATCACAAACATTTAAACATCCAAGACCTGGACTTTTTTTTGTTTCCAGACGGGATTCGAACCCGGTACCTCTTGCATGGTAGGCTACCGCTACCGCTACGCCTCAGAGGTCGTCTAAATCTAAATATTATTTTAAAGTTTCATTAAAATTCACTCAGTAGTTTAAAAACCTATTTAGAGGCTAAAAGTTTAACCCATGCCGGGATTTGAACCCGCAACCTCTGGCTATCCGTGCCAGGATACGGATAGCCAGAGGTTGCGGGTTCGAATCCCGGCATGGGTGAAATTTTTAGCCTCTAAATAGGTTTTTAAATTCGTCCTTAGCACGGGTTAGTGCATTAAAAATAAAAATAGTATATTCATTCAGTACTTTTTACGTGGAAGAGTAATAAACATACATCCATACTTAAAAACTTTCGCGTTTATAATATTAGGGTAGGCTTAGCTGTGCCCCGTGGTGTTGCCCGCGGTTTGTTTATGTTCCCATGGGAATAAGACATTTTCCCGCAATCAAACGTAGCATATATGTTAATTCAGGGTATCAGCTAACTCCATACCAAATTTTATTAGAATCGCTCCAGCCGTTTAGACGTAAAGAAGTAGCAAACGGACACACTCACTAACTTTCGCCTTTGTAATATAAGTGTAATGTGATATAATAATGTAATATAACACCTATCTATAATATAAAAATGAATCGCTGAATGTGTTGGTAAGCGGAAATCTCGAGAGCAGCTGAACCGATTTCGCTAATTCTTTTTTTAGAATATTCCTTTAAGAACGAGGATGGATCTTACGGAAAGAAAAAAAAAATCGACTGTTAGGCGGTACGAAGTTCGCTGGGTCAGCTAGTCTATAATATAAAAATGAATCGCTGAATGTGTTGGTAAGCGCAAATCTCGAGAGCAGCTGAACCGATTTCGCTAATTCTTTTTTTAGAATATTCCTTTAAGAACGAGGATGGTTCTTACGGAGAGAAAAAAAAAATCGACTGTTAGGCGGTACGAAGTTCGCTGGGTCAGCTAGTCTATAATATAAAAATGAATCGCTGAATATGTTGGTAAGCGCAAATCTCGAGAGCAGCTGAAGCGATTTCGCTAATTCTTTTTTTAGAATATTCCTTTAAGAACGAGGATGGTTCTTACGGAGAGAAAAAAAAAATCGACTGTTAGGCGGTACGAAGTTCGCTGGGTCAGCTAGTCTATAATATAAAAATGAATCCCCGAATGTGTTGGTAAGCGCAAATCTCGACAGCAGCTGAACCGATTTCGCTAATTCTTTTTTTTAGAATATTACTTTAAGAACGAGGATGGTTCTTACGGAGAGAAAAAAAAATCGACTGTTAGGCGGTACGAAGTTCGCTGGGTCAGCTAGTCTATAGTATAAAAATGAATCGCTGAATGTGTTGGTAAGCGCAAATCTCGAGAGCAGCTGAACCGATTTCGCTAATTCTTTTTTTAGAATATTACTTTAAGAACGAGGATGGTTCTTACGGAGAGAAAAAAAAAATCGACTGTTAGGCGGTACGAAGTTCGCTGGGTCAGCTAGTCTATAATATAAAAATGAATCGCTGAATATGTTGGTAAGCGCAAATCTCGAGAGCAGCTAAACCGATTTCGCTAATTCATTTTTTAGAATATTCCTTGATGTACGAGGATGGTTCTTACGGAGAGAAAAAATAAAAAAAATAAAGAATCGACTGTTAGGCGCTACGAAGTTCGCTGGGTCAGCTAGTCTATAGTATAAAAATGAATCGCTGAATGTGTTGGTAAGCGCAAATCTCGACAGCAGCTGAACCGATTTCGCTAATTCTTTTTTTTAGAATATTACTTTAAGAACGAGGATGGTTCTTACGGAGAGAAAAAAAAATCGACTGTTAGGCGGTACGAAGTTCGCTGGGTCAGCTAGTCTATAATATAAAAATGAATCGCTGAATGTGTTGGTAAGCGCAAATCTCGAGAGCAGCTGAACCGATTTCGCTAATTCTTTTTTTAGAATATTCCTTTAAGAACGAGGATGGTTCTTGCGGAGAGAAAAAAAAATCGACTGTTAGGCGGTACAGTAATGAATCGCTGAATGTGTTGGTAAGCGCAAATCTCGAGAGCAGCTGATATATATATATATATATATATATATATATATATATATATATATATATATATATATATATATATATATATATATATATATATATATCAGCTGCTCTCGAGATTTGCGCTTACCAACACATTCAGCGATTCATTTTTATATTATAGACTAGCTGACCCAGCGAACTTCGTACCGCCTAACAGTATATATATATATATATATAGCGTTTCGATTCTTTTGTGGGGTCTTAAGTTTTTAATTCTAGGCTTGTTCAATCAACAAGCTTACACTCTGCAGCTGAAGCGTATACGGCGAACTTGTACTTCCCGGGCGAGGCGTGGTTAGTATGTGACGGATAGCGGTATTCCTCTGCCTCTGTGGTGCAGCGGCAGCCTCTGCCTACCATGCAAGAGGTCCCGGGTTCGAACACCGGCTGGGGACCAAAAAAACGCTAGATCTTGGATGTTTGTTGTTTCTGGTTCTCACGACACAGGGTATACTTGTGTGGGGCCAGAAGCAATGCATGTGCCTGTATGTAAATGTTAGGTTAATTCGTGAGACAGCAGTCTCTTTCTTTCTCTCTCTTTCAAGGCCCTATATTTCACCGTAAGTTTACGTATTGAACACGGTTTAGGGATTTCATTAGTGCGCGTAATAAGGTATCATTGGAGTCACGCGATTTGAACGGAGTTCACTGAGCCAAGGTTAAAACTGAAACAGGTATTTCTAACCTAATTTCGTCTGTCTCTTGGTAGGTATACTAAGATAAAAAGACGGAGAGTATGGGTTTAATAGAATCGTCCTAAGGCTAATCGACTGTCATTACATGACAGCCGGCACCAACAACTTCACGTGCCTTACGAAGCACCGTGCATATCTGTTTTACCGAGTATTCCAATTCCAACGCTAGGGACATAATTTAACAGAACGAAACGGTCTCGTAAATAACGCTTATAATATTCCTGTAGCGCTGGGTCGAGGCCTCTGGGACTATGTTTTATTTTATTACCAAATTATCACTTCATATATTTCAAATAATATTAATATCATACAAAGTAAGGAGGTACGAATGCACTTAGGGTCGCTAACTAGCGGCATCAATGGAATAAAAAATAATCATAACCTATTTAATAATAAGTTGTTTTCTTCAGAAAGTAAACATAAGAAATCTTAATATAACGCATCACAACAAAATAAAAAATAAACAAAAAAAATTAATATGTAATATTGACCGCCGAATTCGAAATTCGTATATATCTAGGTATTGTAGAACAATATTTTGGAGTCGGTGCCCAAAATGTATGCTGGTCTGGAACTTGGCACCGACTCCAAGATATACTTGATAATACCTAGATATAGATAGATAGATAGAGAACACTTTATTGTACATAAAAATGGAAATTATACAGATATTTCTTAACCTAAGAGTACAGACGGCGGCCTTATCACTAAAAGTGATCTCAGTGATATATACGAATTTTGATTTCAGAGTTCATATTCGTTCAGATTATTTCTGCGTTTTTAGTGCCTAAGTGTACGGAAGTCGGTTTTATTTTTTATTCTTATTTTTTTATTGTGATGCGAGCTTCCTGCGATGTGGGAAAAGACCTGTGCCCAGCAGTGGGGACATACAAAGGTTGATACCGATGCGGTGAACCAGATCATATGCGTCAGTTTGAACATAGTATAAAAAATCAGTAATATACGCATCGAATTGCTTACTTCCTCCATTTTTGAAGACGATTAAATAATAATTTTATGGAATACACCGGTTATTGATTTGCATAGTCTACTTAGTATCCACGATTAATTATTTGTAGCGCAAGATGTTCCCAAGGCTCTGTTTCATGGCTACACGTATCATTTGCCCACTAGCCGTAGTAATTCATATCAACAAGCCATCAAAACAATCGATACACATTATGGAATTTCTCTTATCTTCTTGTAGTATAAAATCGTCTTATCAATATCAATGAACACATTTTACGATGAGAACTAATTGGAAAAGGCAATAACCTTTCTGGGACCCAATTCTCACTTCATTAGCAAATAATTCGTAGACGATTAAGGCTTATGACTTAAATTGTACATAAGAAGTCGAGCGACAGCCAAAATCTGTATTCTGAACGCCATGTTATGTTATATGAACGCCATGGTACGCCATTTAATTTGAATGGGAAAATAAATGTCTAATGACTCCGTTGAGTTATCTCATCTTATTTTATGCAACTAATGTCTAAGCCTTCGAATATTTTCCGTCTACGCTTTCAATTCGCATGGGCGAGAATCGGCTCCCTGGTTTACCACGACCTCATACATACATAACCTCACGCCTGTATCCCAGAGGGGTACACACTAGGATACTAAGATACCCGGTGTCGAAGGAACCAGAAACAGCGACATCATAAACATGTAAACATCCAAGACCTGGCGTTTTTTTGTCCTTAGCCGGGGTCCGAACCCGAGACCTCTCATAATGCACTACCGCTGCGCACTATCGCAAAGGCATTGCACTGCATTAGCAATTTGGCGAATTGTATAACTGGGGATTTTATGTCTTCCTTAACAGGATTATACAGGCGAAAGTTTGTGAGTGTGTATGTTTATTACTACTTCACGTCTAAACGGCTGGAGCGATTTTAATATAATTTTGTATGGAATTAGCTGACACCCTGAACTAACGCATAGGATACGTTTTACCACAGGGAAATATCTTATCCCATGGGAAATTGATAAACCGCGGGTAACACCGCGGAGCCAAGAACGTTTTATCCTCGCGCGGGGCACAGCTAGTACGAGTACATAATAAAACTGACGAATAAGCTGATAATGACACAGTGAAACCGTAATCAGAGAACATAAAGTGAGGTTCGCAACTCCTTGAAAAAACCCTACAAATGTCGTGTCATGCCGTCTACTGTTCGCTTTGTTCCCCACACAACTTCAACTGGGTTAAACAAGTTAAACTTTGCTTTGTTTTTGAAGTTGCATCGTAACTTGGCGTAGTAGAACAGTAAAACATTCAGAATGTTAAAGTTGGATCTCTAAGGGTAGTGAATAGTGTATAGGATTGGTAATGTGGTCAATCCTACTTATATATATATATATATATCTCGCAAATCTCGAGAGCAGCTGATACATATACATACATATATATATATATATATATATATATATATATATATATATATATATATATATATATATATATATACCTACCAAGAGACAGACGAAATTAGGTTAGAAATACCTGTTTCAGTTTTAACCTTGACTCAGTGAACTCCGTTCAAATCGCGTGACTCCAATGATACCTTATTACGCGCACTAATAAAATCCCTAAACCGTGTTCAATACGTAAACTTACGGTGAAATATAGGGCCTTGAAAGAGAGAGAAAGAAAGAGACTGCTGTCTCACGAATTAACCTAACATTTACATACAGGCACATGCATTGCTTCTGGCCCCACACTAGTATACCCTGTGTCGTGAGAACCAGAAACAACAAACATCCAAGACCTAGCGTTTTTTTGGTCCCCAGCCGGTGTTCGAACCCGGGACCTCTTGCATGGTAGGCAGAGGCTGCCGCTGCACCACAGAGACAGAGAAATACCGCTAGCCGTCACATACTAACCACGCCTCGCCCGGGAAGTACAAGTTCGCCGTATACGCTTCAGCTGCAGAGTGTAAGCTTGTTGATTGAACAAGCCTAGAATTAAAAACTTAAGACCCCACAAAAGAATCGAAACGCTCACGTGAAAATTGCAGTTAGTAATTTTGTGGTTCTTGCGTGTTCTTGCACGAGAGTGTGGAGGGGGCATAAGACATCTTATGTATAGTGTGTTAGCTTTTAGAATATACCTCGGCTACTGTCGGATTGAATAGGATATATTCGTGTAATAGAAATATCGGAACTAATATAACACTTAATTTCGAAATCGGAACTAATATGACACTTAATTTCGAAATCAGAACTCGACCATCAATCAGTACGGAAACCGGCGAAAACAGGCGAAAACCGACGCCTACTCTAGAACCCGAGGTATATTCTAACATAGGTACTATACAGTAAGAAAGCTCAATAAAAATGTATTTATTGAGCTTTCTTATTATCTTATACCGGCGTGCGTGCATGCTACTACTAATGAAGGTCGATGAAGCGAATGTGATCTGTTAGGATCGTGGCAAGTGGTTGTCCTTGGTCTCTGCCTATCCCTCTGGGATATAGGCGTGAGGTTATGTTATGTTTTTTAATACAGTTGCTCAAAAAGTGGCGTATTACAGGAACGTATAGCGTGCGGGATGTGGGCTATTACACACTCGTGCTTTTTTTTTACCTTTCCCGCACTCGTGCGTTTTCATTCCCAACTGTCAAAATAATGTTTATTAAAAAGAAAAACCAACCATGAAGTTTTTACTAAAAAAAATTATAGAAGTTTTTATGAGCTACTAATTTGTTTCAATATCAGATTTAATGATTTGATTGAATGAGTTAAGTTAGGTTTCATTTCATTTCATCTCATTAAATTTCATTTTCATTTCATATCAATAAAAAAATTCACTGAAGACTTGGCTGTATAGGCATAGTTCCCTTTGCCTACTAGAATGGGTGAAGAAAAAAAAATCTCTGCTTATATTTTTTTACGTTTGGCGCCATTTTCCAAATACCTAATTTTTCTTTATTAAATTGCATATATAGTATTTTCTAAGGTTAACACGAGCAGTAGAATTGTAAAAATGTAATAAACGAGCATAAATCCGTATAAAAACAGTTTTAATTAAATTGCATATATTTTTTCGCAACTGTAGGTATTAAAAATAGTCGTTCAGTACACGTGCGGAACCGTCATTGCAACTTGTTCCGACTGTCAACCCTCGCCTTCGGCTGCGCCTCGGCTCGGGTAGACATTTGTCGGAACTCTTTGCAATGACAGCCTTTCCCCACTTGTACTGAAATATACTATTACCGTATACGTGTACAGCTGCAGGGTGCAAGGTTGCTGATTGAACTCGCATAAGGCGAGGTCTAATTGGCGGCTCGCTAGTTTATTTTACTTTATTTGCATTTGTTGAGGTTGCATCAGGATCAGTTACACATAAAAATCAACTTATATTTATAAGCTATTTATAAATAGCTTTATAAATAGCTTTATAAATAGCTTATAAATATAAGCTATTTATAAAGCTCGTATTTATAAATAGATTTATAAATAGCTACCGCTACGCTGACGACCTCTGTGGCGTAGCGGTAGCGCGTCTGCCTACCATGCAAGAGGTCCCGGGTTCGAATCCCGGCTGGAAAGAAAAAAAAAAAAAGTCCAGGTCTTGGATGTTTACATGTTTGTGATGTCGTTGTTTCTGGTTCCCACGACACAGGGTATCCTAGTGTGGGGCCAGAAGCAATGTATGTGCCTGTATGTAAATGTTATGTTATGTTATGTTATGTTATTTCAAACTTTCGCGACTTGAACACATATAATATTTTCGGGGCTTAATCGCGTAGTAATTTATTGCTATTTTACTTCGACGTTTCGACGACGTCACAGTCATCGTGGTCACGAGAAGTCTGAAACATCTTCGGCTGATGAGGTTTCAGACTACCCTCAATCAGCCATCATCAGCCGAAGATGCAAACGCAGCAATAAATTACTACGCGATTAAGCCCCGAAAATATTCTAAACTTATATTTAAGACTGAGTCCAGTCCGCATACTAAACTTTTTGTGCGAAATTCCTGGTTGTGTCATCGTTCAATTTACGTACTTCATTAGACAATGGGTTTAAATTTTTTTTACGGCGGCGACAGAGGGAGTGGCTAAGCCTCCTGTCACTCTGTGATTAACATGACTGATAGCTAGCTCTTGGTACACGTGCCAGCAAACATTTAGAGCAAAAACCCGCGCAAAGTTTAAAGTTAATTTCAAGCTACGTGTACTTATCGTGTACATATTTTAGATTTAGTGTCTAATTTAGTTAATAAATAGATACCTAGGCTTTTTGTTTTCACAAGCAAAGTAACATTTGCGCAAGTAACGGGTGGAGCATGCGTGTACCAGAATATTAAGTTACCACCTACATACTCGTAATAATGTAATAACAAAGTTTTAGCAAATGTCCTGTCCTGTCCTGTCCTTTCCTGTCCTGTCCTGTCCTGTCCTGTCCTGTCCTGTCCTGTCCTGTCCTGTCCTGTCCTGTCCTGTCCTGTCCTGTCCTGTCCTGTCCTGTCCTGTCCTGTCCTGTCCTGTCCTGTCCTGTCCTGTCCTGTCCTGTCCTGTCCTGTCCTGTCCTGTCCTGTCCTGTCCTGTCCTGTCCTGTCCTGTCCTGTCCTGTCCTGTCCTGTCCTGTCCTGTCCTGTCCTGTCCTGTCCTGTCCTGTCCTGTCCTGTCCTGTCCTGTCCTGTCCTGTCCTGTCCTGTCCTGTCCTGTCCTGTCCTGTCCTGTCCTGTCCTGTCCTGTCCTGTCCTGTCCTGTCCTGTCCTGTCCTGTCCTGTCCTGTCCTGTCCTGCCCTGCCCTGCCCTGCCCTGCCCTGTCCTGTCCTGTCCTGTCCTGTCCTGTCCTGTCCTGTCCTGTCCTGTCCTGTCCTGTCCTGTCCTGTCCTGTCCTGTCCTGTCCTGTCCTGTCCTGTCCTGTCCTGTCCTGTCCTGTCCTGTCCTGTCCTGTCCTGTCCTGTCCTGTCCTGTCCTGTCCTGTCCTGTCCTGTCCTGTCCTGTCCTGTCCTGTCCTGTCCTGTCCTGTCCTGTCCTGTCCTGTCCTGTCCTGTCCTGTCCTGTCCTGTCCTGTCCTGTCCTGTCCTGTCCTGTCCTGTCCTGTCCTGTCCTGTCCTGTCCTGTCCTGTTATTAATTGTAGATAGATAGATAGATAGATAGAGCACTCTCTCTATTCCCAAAAGCAATTTTCACTAGCAGTCAGTGGTAAAATCTAGCATGCAGTAAACTCTAATAGTAAATCCCCGAAGAAATCTCCCATTTTTATAAATCCTTACGTGATTAATAGAAATGGGAGATTTTTTCATGTCGATATATTAGGACTTACCTTAGTTCGAGCATTTACAGTAACATGTACAAAATGTAACATAAGTCATTTGGTCATAAATAATTTTTATTATTTTACTTTATTTTCATTCTCTGCTTATTTTTCAGTGTAGTAACTAAAGTCACCTTTTAAGAAAGTAACAAGAATGCGTGTACTAGGGACTCCGTTCTATCTAATCATTAACACAGTATAATCTCTTCGCGAGACGTTATAAAAAAAAAAGGATTTTAAAATAATAGACAACTTAACGAAATGTCTATGTGTGTGTGTGTGTATTTGTGTGTGCGTGTTTAGAGGGAGATCGAAGTTAAGTGATACATGTCTTCAGTGTATGGTAGAGTACAACCAATTTTATTCAAGAGTAAAAATCGAGCGTAGTGGTCTTTGGTAGCGCCTGCTATTCGCTTAGTGAAGGACGGACTATTGACTAAACAGGGCGTTGCATCCAAGCACTTTAGTCACAACTTGTAAACTATGTAGGTACTTTTTTTTAGACCTTAGGTTAAATTTATAATTCTGCGCTTTTAGACAGTTTCGTTTAGAGTCGATGGATATCAACCCTTGTACATAGTTATATATTAAACGTAATTAACTTATTTCATAATGTTTTGGGAGCGATACAGTTGCCGTGTACGTCCCCACTGCTGGGCACGGGTCTCTTGATGCATCCCAGGAAGGTTAGGCCATACTCCACCACGGGGGCCAAGTCCTGGTTTGTGGAGGAGTGTAAGACAGTGGCGGGCCTTACTGACAGAAGTTATCAAGCCGGGCGGCTTTATAAGGTCTCTGACATGGCTTAACGACTGCCATTACATGACAGCCGGCACCAACGGCTTAACGTGCCTTGCGAAGCACGGAAACGCTCGGAAAAATTGTTACCAGCGGTAGTTACGGGACGGTCACCCATCCAGCATCTGACCACGCCTGTAGTTGCTTAACTCAAGTGATTGATTCCAATCACTCGGTTCGAATAGGCCACGAGCGCTTCCGATTATTCAGAATTATTAGATTATGTGAGGTAGATTATCTAAAGATGATACAAATATCTATAATAATATATTAACATTAACATAACATTTACATACAAGCACATACATTGCATCTGGCCCCACACTAGGATACCCTGTGTCGTGGGAACCAGAAACAACGAAATCACAAACATGTAAACATCCAAGACCTGAGCTATTTTTTTTTCGTTCACAGCCGAGATTCGAACCCGGGACCTCTTGCATGGTAGGCAGACGCGCTACTGCTACGCCACAGAGGTTGTCAACTTCACTAACATTCATTGACCAACTTCAAAGTCAGTTTCAAAGCTTGCTTCAAAGATACCATCTTTCTCGGGGCTTTATCGCTCTTGAGTGCTACTTAACAATATTGAAACCTGTGTTGAAAAGAATCCATGAGGAGTGTCTTTGTTAGCTTGGTTTTTTAAACGTCCCACTGCAGGGCAGAAGCTTTCTCTCTGAGAGAGAGTGTATGGGGTTAATATGAAGTTTGTTCAGGAGATCCAATCAGCAACGTATTCGGGAACGCAATGGCTCCCCGCCGCTAGCGTGCGACGTGAAGCCACTTTCAAAACCCACTAGGTTCCCTTTTTCTTTTTCAAACTACCCTTCAATATTTTTAGTATGTTTTTGCTTGTCAATTTAATGTGTACATAAGCACAGTCAATAATTCTTCAATGACATGGTGGCTGATTTATTATTCGATATTATTTACGTATAAAATTAGATAATTATATCGACGGATGTAAAAAATCATGCAAAATCATGACAGAGTTAATTACCACGCGTATTAATTTAGCTTCTTACACCACATAATTTTGAAAAACCTATTTAGATGCTAAAAATTCCACCCATGCCGGGATTCGAACCCGCGACCTCTGGCTATCCGTGCCAGCGCTCTTTTCAACTGAGCTAATGGGCGACTCACCGGCATCATTGAAATTTCGAACCTCTTTACAATAATTATCTGTATTAGGTACGTACAGGCAGCCTCGCTCTAAATCTATTTAGCCTCTAAATAGGTTTTTAAAATCGTCCTTAGCACGGGTTAGTGCATCAAAAATAGTATAACCACATAATTTATTAATTGTGAAACTAAACTTTGTTATATTTGATTTTTTTTACTTTATCTTTGACGTACACACTTACATCTCAAAGTCAGTAATAGCCAAGATGTCTGTGGACAGAGAGGAAAACATATAAAACTATTATTGGCTTTTGTTAAATCCGAGGAACGTCTGTCCGTACGTATATAAACTACCACTTTATACACATTTTTTTTTATTTCATATTAAAATATTTTTGAATCATGAGATAAAAAACATAATTTATGTTATAAATATTTTTTTCTTGTTACAGGTACTGAAATACATAACTTTTGAAGAGTTAACACTAACAGTAACAGAAGATTGCTAGTAGATTTTGTAAAGACTGTAAAGACTTTACTGAATCCATAAACAAGTGAATAAAGAAGCCAGTTACAAGAGTAAATAAATTCTGTGACCATAGTACTAAAACAAAAATCAGATCAGTGACTGTAAAGCTAACGTGTAAATCAGTTCAGTGACTCTATTACTGAGGCGTACATCAGTTTTGTAACAAGTGGTAAATAATAAAACAATTGTGTATACGTTAATATCAAAGCGCACACCTGTTCTGTGACTGCAGAACTCAAACTGATTTAATCAAGGACTTTATAACTGAAGCGTAAATCAGTTCTGTGACTTGTGGTAAGAAGAATTAAATCAGTCGTTTGTGTAACTTCAATGCCAAAGCGTAAACCTGTTCTGTGACTACGGTACTCAAGCGTAAATCAGTTCAGTGACTAGTGGTAAGGAATAAATCAGTTGCTTGTGTGACTTTAATGCCAAAGCGGAAACCTGTTCTGTGACTACAGTGCTCAAGGGTAAATCAGCTCAGTGACCGTAGGGGTAAAGTGCAAGATGGGTTGCAACACGAGCTCCGAGGCGAAGGGCCCAGAGGAAGAGAAGCAGAATGCTCAGGAGAATCATAAGAACAATGCCAAAGGTTAGTAGCAACATTTAACATCGGGTCAAGCTTGCGTAAAATTTTTTTTTCTAGGAGCTTAGAAGGTTTGATTTGATGTCCGACTAATAATTTGGGCAAATAACTAGGGAGGCGTCATTTAATTAGTTCTGGTTTGAATATTTTTACACTAACGTACCTACTATATGCCGTAAATTTTGGCGAGCAATGTTAATAATGTATTTTTAATAAGAATATTTATAAAATTTCGTTGATATAATATTCGGCTAGGTATTTGTATTTTTATAGGTATACTTTTTTGCACACGCTATTTTTTTAAAGTAGTACTGAGCAAAAGATTTGAATAACACATTAATATTTTTTATGTAATCTACTAGTAAAAAGGTAAAATTTAATTTCCTTAGTTTCCACATTGAATTTATTAAATTCAATGGTTTCCACTATTTTTAGACAAAGGGAACAAACACAAATATGTATTATGATAGATTGTTTTAAAATGTTCATGTATATTACACTGTATATTACCTACATGGTTCCACTATCTTCCAACTTTGTTTCATTCCACAATCTAAGTATGTATTGAATTTTACTTTAGCTTTAGTTGAAAGTACTCAGAACCATTACAAAAGCATTCATTAGTGTAATCAGCGACTAATAAATGTTGATGAAACGAAAAGAATATGGTCAGGATCAAGGCAACGCGGCAAACCGTGATCTCTGCTTAGATAGATAGAGAACACTTTATTGCACAAGTATTTCTTAATGATTCGCGATACTCATACATAGTTGTATATTAAACGGGTCTACCCGAGACCAAGGCAACTGTAACTCTGCCGAAACCTAATAAATAATCGCGATTTGACCCGTTTAATATATAACTTTATTGCACGACCAGAAAAATAATACAACCATGATTGCTGAAATCAAAGTAATGTTATACAACTTGGCGGTCTAACAGCTAAGAGCTACCTCTTCCAGACAACCTTTAGATGGAGTGGATTACATGAAAAATATGGTCGGTAGGTGCATGTACTTAAATCGAAAATATATTGATACTATTTGATACCAAGTTTCTTCCGAAAAAAAAAACGGTCGCCAGAAGTACGAAAGCTTATAGGCGACATCTATCGCTATTTTTAGTCATTCTCATGTGCTGAAAAACAGCGCCATCTACAAAAAATTTCGGACAACGTTTTCAGGCGGAAAACGTCAGCGTTGGAAAACAAAAGTGTGCAGTTAGTTTCGTAGTTTTACAGTAGAGGGCGGTTAATCAAAAGTTATGAACAGGCTTGCGATATGTTTTTTATGCAAATTATATTCAGTGCCCGATCAAATTCCCTTCTTTACACCGTTTAAAATTTTCATCAGCTAAAAAATGCCACAAGTACCTACCTGACGATATTGATGTATACCAATGATGATTGTAAATATACCTTAACGAAGCGCTCGTGGCCTAGGCGAACCGAGTGATTTTAATCAATCACTTGAGTTAAGCAAAAACAGGCGCGGTCAGGTGCAGGACGGGTGACCATCCCGTGACTAGCGCTTGTGGCATTTTCCGGGCGCTTCCGTGCTTCGCAAGGCACGTAAAGTCGTTGGTGCCGGCTGTCATGTAATGGCAGTCTTTAAGCCATGTCAGAGAACTTATAACTTTTGACAGCAAGGCTCGCCACTGTCTTACAATCCTCCACCAACCCGAACTTAGCCCCTGTGGTGGAGTATGGCCTAACCTTCCTGCATCGCAGGACTTACAAGGGTTGATAATGACGATGATACTTACCTGGCCTACATCAAAATATATAATATCGTGTCACAATGTTTGTTATCGGACTCTACCGAAACGGCTTCACTGATTTTGATGATTTTTCTGGTTGTATTTGGTACGTCTGCGTCTGTAAATAGGTCGTAGGCTAATTATATGGCCTGGTCAACTAATAGTTTATAGAGACTTTATCATCAGTACAGTAATCTATTACGTATATACCGCTTCATATGTCAATATATCCTTATTTATATATTTATATAGTTATAAATATTTCTCCCTTCCTCCCGCTATCTTAATTTAAACACCCAATGCTAAGGTTGGCTGGTAGAGATCTCTGTTAGAGATAAGTTCGCTTTTGAAACAAATTTCACGTAATTATATTTCGAATTTACTATTTGCTATAAAGAATTATACTATATCTTTACTGAAAACTTTCGAACGGCGATGAAGCGAAAAACGTATGCCAGGATCGTGGCAAGTGGCAAACCTACCTTCCTCTCCGGGATAGTGGCGTGGCGTGAGCTTGTGTTATGTTAGAATAAATCTTATAGTCTAAATCTAACAAGACTTTTACAAATCTATTTAGAGGCTAAAGCATACATTTTAAGTACCATAAATTTTCAAAAAAAAATAGTGTAACATTTTTTACAGAATAAATACAATTATAACGCGCGAAAAAGACGCATCGTTAATCCAATTAACTTTCATACAAGATGTACTGAAGCGACACCTGACGAAACCCACACAGAGACATGGTGGGGGCGCAAATGCATCAGACAACGCGTATTATTGCAACTATAACTTCACAAATGAACATAACTTCGAAAACAAAGTAATTTGTACATGCTCACACTGGGAATCGAACCTGGATCTCCCGCTTCCGAGTCCATTGTTATAACTACCCCTCGTGGTTATTTGAAAAACTAAATTCATCATCAACCCATTATGTCCCGACCGAGGGGCACGGGTCTCTTCCCCGAGGAAGGTATGGGCCATACTCCACCACGGGTGCCAAGTCCGGATTGATGGAGGCTTGCAAGACTAGTGGCTAGTCTTACTGACAAAAGTTTTACAAGCCGCCCTAAGGCCTCTGACTTGGCTTAACAACTGCCATCTAACGACGGCAACCGGCACCAACAGCTTAAGTGCCTTGCGAAACACGAAACCGCTCGGAAAAATGCCACTAGCGGTAGTCATGGACGGTTTACCCATCCATGCACTGAACGCGCCCTGTGTTGCTTCACCTTCGTGATCGTTTGAGATCACTCAGGCAGCCGGGGCTACGAGCGAGTGTAACTAAATTACTCACATAATATTATAATAAAGTATAATAATAGCGTGTCAATCACCCCACGAATCAGGCACTCAGCCCACAAAATTAACACCGACTTAGTCTCCATTCATCGAGCGTACAACCCACCACGGTTCTAGGTGACCATCATAAGGGCCGCACGAAAGTTCCAAGGTTGTGGGATCGATATTTCACACGCACAGGCCACGAGTATAGTGCGGTCAGTCACTGAACCTGCTTACCGGAAAATGTAGGTCAAGAATAAGATTATTGTTATACTCTTTCTTTTTTTAATGCACTAACCCGTGCTAAGGACAATTTTAAAAACTTATTTAGAGGCTAAAAATTCCACCCATGCACTTGTGGATAGCCATGGATAGCCAGAGGTCGCGGGTTCGAATCTCGGCATGGGTGGAATTTTTAGCCTCTAAATAAGTTTTTAAGATTATTGTTACGTATTTTATTCTTTATTTTATTGTTTATTGGAAAACCAGTAGCTTATACACGAGGCTTTTTACAAAGAATAAGATGAATTAGATTTAAAGCCAATAACAGGTTTTCAGTGACAATAAGAAGAACATTTGGATTTACGTAACAAAATTATACAGATAATATTACGTAATACAGAGAATATTGTAAAGAGCTTTGAAATTTCACTGATGCCGGTTAGTCGCCCGTAGGCTCAGTTGGAAAGAGGGCTGGCACGGAAAGCCAGAGGTCGCGGGTTCGAATCCCGGCATGGGTGGAATTTTTAGCATCTAAATAGATTTTTAAACAAAATTACCTTAATGTAGTTAACATATTCATATTTTTTTTTTGTATTTTACGTGCTTTTTTTAATTTAAGCCCATAATAGACCTAGCGTACCGTATGTCGTACAGCCACTTTGTAAAATTGTTTTGTCTTACCCACAAATCAATTAATGTTTTGTTCAGTTGTGAGAATTACACCGTAGTGTTAGTTATACGTTAGTTGTATTACAAAGACGTTTTGTGCGAGTCATTTTGAGTATTCATTGATATTTCGTCGAAGAAACTGAAAAAATATTGTCATGTCTTCGAAGAGGTAAGTTTCACATTATTTGTTATGAAATCTTTTATTTGTCGGTCTCATTATGAATAATAAGGTTCAAATATATGTTGACATTAAAATAATTTACATACCTATACATAATTTTTCTAAGCGCTGATTTTTCAACAGTCAGATAACTTTTATCTAAGGAATAGAAATGGCGGTTTGACAGCCTATGTATGAAAATTATGTCAAACCGCCATTTTTGTTCCTCAGATAAAAGTTATTTGACTAATGAAAAATCAGCCCTTAGTAATACTTAGTCTTGTTGCCTATTTACGTCTCAGTGCAGGGCACAGACCCTCTCTCAGAGAGAGAATATGGGCTTAATTACCACGCGTGCCACGCGAATTGGTAATTTTAAGGGCTGCAGTATTTGAACACCTCAGACACTCAGTTTTCCTCACAATGTTTTCCTTACGCATTATTACTGTTAGCGAGTGGTATTACTACTGTAAATTGACGAATAGAATAAGAATAAGAACTACCTACCTACCTACCTACCTACCTACCTACCTACATACCTACCTACCGACCTACCTACCTACCTACCTACCTACCGACCTAACTACCTATCTACCTACCTACCTACCTACAGACCTACCTACCTACCTACCTACCTACCGACCTACCTACCTACCTACCTACCTACCTACCTACCTACCTACCTACCTGCCTACCTACCTACCTACCTACCGACCTACCTACCTACCTACCTACCTACCTACCTACCGACCTACCTACCTACCTACCTACCTACCTACCTACATACCTACCTACCTACCTACCTACCTACCTACCGACCTACCTACCTACCTACCTTCCTACCTACCTACCGACCTACCTACCTACCTACCTACCTACCTACCTACCTACCTACCTTCCGACCTACCTACCTACCTACCTACCTACCTACCTACATACCTACCTACCTACCTACATACCTACCTACCTACATACCTACCTACCGACCTACCGACCTACCTACCTACCTACCTACCTACCTACCGACCTACCTACCTACCTACCTACCTACCTACCTACCTACCTACCTACCGACCTACCTACCTACCTACCTACCTACCTACTGACCTACCTACCTACCTACCTACCTACCGACCTACCTACCTACCTACCTACCTACCTACCTACCTACCGACCTACCTACCGACCTACCTACCTACCTACCTACCTACCTACCTACCTACCTACCGACCTACCTACCTACCTACCTACCTACCTACTGACCTACCTACCTACCTACCTACCTACCGACCTACCTACCTACCTACCTACCGACCTACCGACCTACCTACCTACCTACCTACCTACCTACCTACCTACCTACCTACCTACCTACCTACCTACCTACCTACCGACCTACCTACCTACCTATCTACCTACCTACCGACCTACCTACCTACCTACCTACCTACCTACCTACCTACCTACCTACCTACCTACTGACCTACCTACCTACCTACCTACCTACCGACCTACCTACCTACCTACCTACCTACCTACCTACCTACCTACCTACCGACCTACCTACCTACCTACCTACCTACCTACCTACCTACCTACCTACCGACCTACCTACCTACCTACCTACCTACCTACATACCTACCTACCTACATACATACCTACCTACCTACCTACCTACCTACCTACCTACCTACCTACCTACCTACCTACCTACCGACCTACCTACCTACCTACCTACCTACCTACCTACCTACCTACCTACCGACCTACCTACCTACCTACCTACCTACATACCTACCTACCTACATACCTACCTACCTACCTACCTACCTACCTACCTACCTACCTACCTACCTACCTACCTACATACCTACCTACCTACATACCTACCTACCTACCTACCTACCTACCGACCTACCTACCTACCTACCTACCTACCTACCTACCTACCTACCTACCTACCTACCTACCTACCTACCTACCTGCCTGCCTACCTACCTACCTACCTATCTATCTACCTATCTAAGTGCGGAAATCTCAGGTGTAACTAACTAATGCGTATCTAGGTCAATCTTCATGCGTCCCCGACCGGACTACAGCCAGGAGTCGTAACATGAATATAAATAGGCTTTCCGGGATACAGTACAGGTACAATCAGGAAGCTAAGATTAAACGTAGGCTTGTTCTTAGGGCGTGTTAGATCGGATGTAAGATTCGTCTATTCTACAATATGAAAACGTTTTTGTTTTGGGGATAACGGAAGTCTCTTCCTAGTGGTATTTTTATTGGAATTTTAAGAGTCATCAAGAGGAAAACCAACCCGCGGCTTGGTTGGCTCGGCACGCACTGTCTTGTCTTTCCTATGGGCATACGTTCCGGCTGTCACGTAATGGCAGTCGTTAAGCCATGTCAGAGGCCTTGTGGGCGGCTTGATAACTTCAGACAGTAAGGCCCGCCACTGTCTTACAATCCTCCACCAACCCGGACATGGCCCCCGTGGTGGAGTATGGCCTAACCTTCCTGCAATGCAGGAGGCCCCAGTGCCCCGTCCGTGGGGACATGTAAGGGTTGATATTGATCGATCGATGGCATAACTGCTTGGCAAGACTACTTTATCTTAAAAACAAGGCAAGGCACGGCACGTCCCGGGAAGTGTGTGTGTGAAGGTGCTTCTGGACGCTGTATAAATCGCAATATGTATATTCAGAGGCCTGAGTGTTTTTAAGAGTCCACTGACAATTGTTAACAGTTAGTTCACAGATTGTTCCTACTAACTGGAGTTGGATTATCTGGTATTTCTTCAATTACAGCTGCTTTCCAAACCATTTTAAATCTCTCCATATCTCCAAAGTAAAACGTTCAGATATAAAACAATTGCCGAAGACAGTTTGTGCGGAAAATCGCATTACGTCGTGATCCAGTAAGGTAGGGCGCCACTGCTTTGTCGAAATACAAAATATTTAACTAGAAGGATATTTCACAAACATTACCCAGACAGTGAATCGCTCGTAGCGCCGGCTGCTTGAGTGATCTTAAACGATCACGCAGTTAAACAAAACAGCGCGCGTTCAGTGCATGGATGGCTGACCGTCTATGACTAACGCTAGTGGCATTTTACCGAGCAATCCCGTGCTTCGCAAGGCACATTAAGAATTTTTGGATCGGCTGCCGTCGATAGATGGCAGTCGTTAAACAAAGTCAGAGACCTTAGGGCGCCTTGAAAACTTCTGATAGTAAGACCCACTAGTCTTGCAAGCCTCCCGGCCAAGGCCCCCGTGGTTGAGTATGGCCTAAACCTTCCACAGGGACGATGATGACCCAGACAGTGGCTTCTCAGTAACTTTTCTCAGCGACCTTCTATCTCCACGAGTATTTGCAAAGACAATTCCCATTCAAATGTGGTTTGGTTTTAATTTACAAACGACATGCCGATAAAATAGCTCAGAAAATTAGCGAGCTGCAGTGGCACTGGGCTGGCCATATCCCGCGAAGAACTGACAACCGTTGGAGTAAACGTGTTCTTGAGTAGAAACCGCGAATCGGCAGACGTAGTGTGGGACGCCCTCCGACCAGGTGGGATGAAGATCTGTGAAAAACTGCTGGTAGACGCTGGATGCGGCAAGCTGGAGACAGGGTGCTAGTGCGCTCATTAGGGGAGGACTATGTTCAGAAGTGAACTAATATAGCCTGAAGAAGAAGATGCCGATGAAACTTTACCGCTAAGAGGACAAACGTTGACGTTTGATCGTTCTACCTATCCCCAATTTTTACTCGTACATTTCTAATATTAATATAGGGTATGAAGGAAGCGCTCGTGGCAAAGCCGAACCAAGTGGTTGGAATCAATCACTCAGCAACAACAGGCGGTCAGGTCATGGGTGACCGTCCCGTGACTACCGCTAGTGGCATTTTTTGAAACGCGCGTCCGTGCTTCGCCAGGTACGTTAAGCCGTTGAACCCGACTGTCATGTAATGGCAGTCGTTAAGCCATGTCAGAGTTCTTATGGGCGGCTTGATAACTTCTGAAAGTAAGGCCCGCCACTGTCTTACAATCCTCCACTAACCCGGACTTCGCCCCTGTGGTGGAGATTAGTCTAACCTTTCTTCGATGCAGGGAGAGACTCGTGCCCCAGCAGTGGGGAAATACATGGATTGATATTAAAGAATTCGTCATGCTCTTTATTTACCCTTCTTTACGTTCTTATTCTACGCTCAGTCAATGTTCCAATTCCTCGCCAAATTGGTAGTACGAATGGATCTCGAAGAGTTTTTTGGGCATCCATAAATTATCTACCTGGGATTGCCGTTGTAAGGGGCTGGAAACCTTTCCCTTTTGTGCGTTTATTGCGTGAGAATGCATTATTAATAGCACAGTGAGATTAGGATAGAGCTCCTGAAGTTAGAGAATCATTGGCGACGTACTTCAAAGGACTTATTTGCGATTGGCAGTTTGTAATGGCAGTTGCCATTACAAACAGCAGGCACCAAAGGCTTAACGTGCCTCGCCAAGTACGGAAGCGCTCGGAAAAATGCCACTAGCGGTAGTCATGGGACGCTCACTCATTCTGCACCTGACCGCGCCTGTTGTTTCTTACCTCAAGTGATTGATTCCAATCACTAGATTCGACTAGGCCACGAGCGCTTGTAATCATTTATTGCACATATAAAAATAATTTGGAAAATACACAAGTAACAGAAAAAAAAGTTTGCACGGCGAGCTTATGTAATGAAACTAGCTATGGTGTGGGCCCCGATTTATATAGTATCTACGTTAGGTTTAAATAGATAGATAGATAGAGAACACTATATTGCACAACCAGAAAAATATTAATTTATGGTTTAATTTATATTCTTTTTTTAATCCACTAACCAGTGCTAAAGATCATTTTAAAAACCTATTCAGAGGCTAAAAAATCCACCTATTCCACCAATTAAAACCTGGAATCCGAAGATCCATGACTATTTATTGAACACTAGACTTTATCATAAGATATTAAATCTATACCGAACCGAAAGCACCGAAACTAAATTAGAAATTGACAATAGTAAAAAAAATACAGTATCTATAAAAAGGAAGACTAAACAATAAAATCGTCTGTCGCCAACGCCCGTTTTTGCTTAGATCAAATTCAATTAGCAAACAAGAAAATTTCCGAAGAAGAAATACTTCCCTGAAGCATAAAACACAGGGATTGAATATACTTATTGAATTAAATTCTTACTTCTTGTTTCTGTACGGCTGGAAAATAATAATTTCTCGATCTAAACACAGTTGAGCCCGCTCTCAAGTCAAGTAAACCCGTTTCATACCAGTATACGCATACATACTCAATCATACATACATAACCTCACGCCTGTATCCCAGAGGGTAAGCAGAGACCAGGGACTGCCACTTGCCACGATTCTGGCAATTCACCTTCGCTTTATCCACGTTCATAAGTCGTTGCATGCACGCACGCCAACTCGGGTATTTTTTATTTTCCCGTTTGCTAATACATCTGATGTTTATCCGCCTGGGATGTCCCTTACCAGCCCTTCCACTCACATATGCAATTTATATTACTTTCGTCAATCTTTCTTCCTTCATCCTCTCCACATGTGCAAGCCAATGCAACATTCCTTTCTCAATTCTAGTCGCTACATCCTCTCTCAGTCCACAACGTAATCAGACTATTGCGTATCCCGTCATTCAAAGTAACTATATACATACTTCTCAAGGACCTCATTGCATTTCATACTCAATCACTCTTAGTTTTTTTAGATAGCCTGTAAACATGACGCTGCAGGGCACAGGTTTTCTGTCAGTGAGAGATTGTGGGCATAATTACCACGCGTGCCTATCACAGATTGGCAATTTCAAGCGCAGGTACCTTTGGTTCTTCTTCTTCTTCAGGCTATATTATGTAGTCCACTACTGGACTACATAATAAGACCTTTAGTTAGTAAAAGCTATTTCACAATCATTTCAGCGCTCGTGGCCGAGGCGAACCGATTGATTGGAATCAGTCACTTGAGTTAAGCAACAACAGGCGCGGTCAGGCGCAGGATGGGTGACCGTACCGCGGCTACCGCGAGTGGCATTTTGCCGAGCGCTTCCGTGCTTCGCAAGGCACGTTAAGCCGTTGGTGCCGGCTGTCATGTAATGGCAGTCGTTAAGCCATGTTAGAGGCCTTATGGGCGGCTTGATAACTTATGATGACAGTAAGGCCCGCCACTATCTTACATTCCTCCACCAACCCGGTCTTGGCCCCCGTGGTGGAGTATTGCCTAACCTTCCTGCGATGCAGGAAGAGACCCGTGCCCCAGCAGTGGATACAAGGGTTGTTAACGTAATCATTTCAGAAACATTTGGAGAGTTGCGGAACAGTTTTATGAATAAACGCCATTGCAACTCATCAGAATTCCAAAACGGTTGCTGACCTCTGCCTGGGTTGTTACTAGATCGATAGCGCGCAAAATCTGGCATATACTAACAGAACGTTCACTTTTGCATGATAAATGGAGTCTTTTTTTTCAAGGAGAAATCGTCATGGATACCTGAGGATTTCCCCATGAAAAAAAAACTGGGGTTGCTGACACAGTTATGCCGGACTCATACCGGCTAATACCCCATGGTGTTCCTTCTCACGCAGTACGACGGAGTCGCGAGAACGCCCTCGCAATCCTCCGCAGCATGATAAATAGAGCCTGGATCATGGAATGGTGGCAAATGGTGGCAAAAGACACTGGTCTACCTGGTCGTGTTAGAAGCTCTCTAGAATTATATACCATAACATTTATATCATGGCACATAAATTGCTTCTGGCCGCACACTAGGATACCCTGTGTCGTGGAAAGCAAAAACAATTACATCACAAACATGGAAATATCCCGGCCGGGGTTCGAACCCGGCTATAGCTTATATTGTAGCTTAAACCATATGCACAGCAGTCATAAGACAGCATCGATATCAACCCTTGTATGTCCCCACTGCAGGGGCACGGGTCTCTTCCTGCATCACAGGAAGGTTATGCCATACTCCACCACAGGAGCCAAGTCCAAGTTAGAGGATTGTAAGACAGTGGCGCTCCTTACTGTCAGAAGTTATCAAACCGCCCATAAGGTCTCTGACATGGCTTAACGACTGCCTTTACGTGATAGCCGGCACCAACGGCTTAACGTGCCTTGCAAAGCACAGAAGCGTTTTGAAAAAATGCCACTAGCGGTAGTCACAGGACGTTCACCCATCCTTCACCTGACCACGTCTGTTGTAGCTTAACTCAAGTGATTGATTCCAACGACTCGGTTCGACTAAGCCACGAGCGCTTTGTGTACAGAATGATTACAACAAATTATTGACAATAGTTTTTGATTGCTTAAAAATGTCAGTGTCAGTCACTTTATCATGAAACCGGGAGCCGGCCCTAGAGTCTAATAATTACATGGTATAAGCACACTAACTAGTGTAACACTCACTGGCAGAGTGCTTAGTGCGAGTTTTTTAACTACTTGATCACGTTAACGTAAACTCATATTTCTATGGCATCGAGGAAGCGCCACCTAGCGACAAGTATGGAAATTAAAATTGCTGAGTGCGAGTTGTAATGGTTTACGTTGAGAAGTGAACACGTTTACCAGCCAAAACACGAATAAACGCGAGTGCGAGTTGTACTGTGACAGCGTTTTGCCAGTTCGAACGGTTAACTTACTCATACTCACTACTCAATGCTCGATTAACGCGGTAGTAAAGTTATTCGATTGGATCTGTCAAACTCACACTAAGCACTCTGGACTGAATTGCGAGTCATTTTTCAAAACAAGCAGTCTAGCGGTAAGCGGTCGGTGACATCACCCCCTCCACTTAAATTTACTCCACATTAATTGCGTCGGATCGTAAAAAATCCGCTAGCAATTTGGGCGATAGTAAAACTAATGTACGGAACTGATTGATTGAATGGCCATTCTCTTGAAATTGGGCTTCAACTTTTATTTCTTTGTCGCTATATATTTTACGAGTAGGTATAAGACGATTAATTATAATAATAATAACTTCCACACAGTCTAAATATTAAATTAAATTCACCCTGTTTAGTCAATCTTAATAATTAGTCAAACATAGACAAATCTCCTATGATCCATGTGTACAGTTTTTTTTTAGTCGCGGTCACATTTACCTGACATTCAGGAAGTCGTAAAAACCCCAGGCGTATACCAATGTCATGATATTCAACAATTTCAGTAAGAGATTCCGTAGATAGAGTAGATTCACATCAGAGTTGTCTTTAACTATTCCGACGCTAGTTTTCATTGATATTAGTTTCCAATTATTTCGCCGATCAATATTTACTAATAATATACCTAATTAGAGGCTAAAAATTCCACACATGCCGGGACTCGAACCCGCGACCTCTGGCTAACCGTGCCAGCGCTCTCCCAACTGAGCTAATGGGCGACTCACCGGCATCAGTGAAATTTCGAGCCTCTTTACAATACTCTCTGTATTACGTACAGGCAGCGACATCTAGCTGAAGTAATTTGCATCACTTGCAGCCCCGAGTACCTACTTTGCAGTTAGGTTTTACATCGGAATGATATCGCTGTACTCGCATGATTTTATTCTTTTTTTTTAATGCACTAACCCGTGCTGAGGACAATTTTAAAATCCTGATTAGAGGCTAAAATTCCACCCGTGCCGGGTTTTTCATACTCACTAGCTCAAGCACAAGCTCTCTTAACTTGCTCATACTCACTAGTCAATGCTCTATTAACGCGATAGTCAAGTTATTCGATTGGATCTATCAAACTCGCACTAAGCACTCTGTACTATATATGTGAGAAGGCTTGTGTCTACAATGCAACGCCCTATTTTGGGTATAGAATAATGCAGGCTGCATTATTCCATACCCAAAATAGGGCAGCCATTTTGTGCCCTTCTTGTTCTATTTTACTGGCGTCGATCGTGGTAATTCAACTGAATGAAATGGCGAATGAAACGTTTCTATATTTTACGCCGATATTTCAACAAGGCGTCGCGTCGATATTTAAGGAGTGCCAGGGGAAATATTGAACGGAAGCGCCGTTTGTGTACGTTTATAGGCTATTTCTACAGCCTGAAAGCTAAAACAAGAACGGGTTATATTTTTGACACGTTGTTCCTTTTTTGACCACCCAGGGCATATAATTATTGATAATAGTTAGGCTCAGCACGCATTGCGAATAAAATCACCGTTTTTTTACTGACCGATTTTACATCGCGTGCTGATTAGGTTGGGGAACTATTTTTTCGCGCCTTTTTTTATATTGTATGTGCCTACATTTTATACATTTTCGTAATGCGTGAGTCTTACAAATGACACGGCATTTTAAAGAAATAGTTCAGTGAATATGATACTACAATCGTAAATTAGTAATATTTAGAGATTTATTGCTGTGTGGTGTCGGCCTAGAGAATAGCACCAACCCAATTCTTCCCGCCTGTGTCGTAAAAGGCGACTAAGGGACACAAACCGGGAGGTGGGCAGCAGCGCCCCCTGCACTACAATTCCATCGAACTGCGATCCCCAATCCGCATGCCCAGCGTGGGGATTATGGGCATTACCCCCTATGATAGCACAACGTGGCGCTCTTTAGGGGGGGCTATGTCCAGCAGTGGACTAGTATAGCCTGACAACCACAGATTTTTTGTGTTTTTGTGAAGTCTACGATCGATAGTATATATTGTTAACGGCGCTTGAATGAAAACGGCAATGATTGAAATAGTGGCGTGCTTAGGTCCAGCAGTGGACGAGTGTGGACGGATTTATTAATTGCTTGGGATACGTATATGGTAGACCAGCATTTTATTTATTGTAATGTTTCTTTTTATTGTTTTGGTTTATTAACACACATACATATAGGTACATAACCTCACGCCTGTATCGCAGAGGAGTAGGCAGAGACCAGGGACTGCCACTTGCCACCTGACAGATCACCTTCGCTTCATCAACGTTCATAAGTCGTTGAATGCACGCACGCCGGTTCCGGGTACTTTGTATCTTCCCCTTTGCTAATGCATCCCCTATTTGGTCGATGTATGTCCGCCTAAGACTTCCTTTACCAGCCCTTCCACTCAGATTCGCAATATATATTTGTTTCGCCAATCTTTCTTCCTTCATCCTCTCCGCATGTCCAAACCAACGCCACATACCTTTCTCAATTCTCGTCACTACATCCTCTTTTAGTCCACAACGTTCTCTAATCAGACTATTGCGTATCCTGTCATTCAAAGTAACACTACACGTATTTCTCAAGGACCTCTTTTCTACTGCATTAATTCTACTTTTATGCTTCATTTGCCACACCCAAGTCTCGCTACCATACATAAGTATTGGGACCAGCACACCATTATGAATAGCTAATCTAGCTCTTTTGGAGATGTTACGGCTGCACACAATGGAGTGTAAGGCACCGTTTTATTAATGTAGCTACTAATTGCCAGCTCTGTTTCTTATTTCCCGGTTTGGCACTATCTTCTAAATAAATGCTAATATTTGCAATAATTTTTTTAAGGTTACTCTTGACCCCAGTCACGCCTGATGGTAAGCGAAGACGAAGTCTAAAAATTATAATTTAGTAATTAACTTTTGCCTTTGTATATGTCACAGTCAAAACTCTTAAACGGTCAAAACTAGTTTTGACTGCTAAAATCAGTCAAAAGTACTTTTGTCCAAAGCTTACATTTGAAATACCAAATGGTAAAAACACCTAAAATTATGCATCACTCAATCTGCGACAGCAAAATTATAGGTGCGACGAAGCGCATAGCGTAGCGGAGCGCGAAGGAGCGTGTTCGGTTGAACATCTAAGACCGAAAACCAACTCGACATTGTTGGATACATGTTAGAATTTCACTTTATTTTCCTGCAGTCAAAACTAGTTTTGACTAAATTTGACAGTCAAAACTGGTTTTGACCGGTTAAGACTTCTGACTGTAACATATAATTATACGTAATGAGATGATTTACACAGCGTCCAGTGGCATCTTCACTCACACTAGATGGGTGAAAGGACTACTCGGACGCTGCAGTGCCTGGTATATTGTTTTTTTATAGATGGAATAGGCTTGCACAGCCTATATCATTTTGAAGATAAGTCGGCCCGACCCGCAAAAAAGGCAAGACAACACGGAGGCAACTGAATCGCGGATTTCCTCACGATGTTTTTCTTCATTTCCCGTTAAAAGATGGTTTCATATACACCTTACGGTTAGGCCCTGAATCCTGTTTCAGATTATTATTGATGTCTTTGTTATATAAAGTAATTCAAAACGTGAATGGAATTGTTATTACTCGTTGGCGTAACTAAGTGGGGCGTTCAAAAATGGGTCTTAAGTTGTAGGCTGTAAGAAAAATATCTTGTCGAAAACCTCAAAGGAGCCCAAACACTTACAGAAACAGGCCGTAGTTAACGACCGTAATGTTGCAGGAAATGAATTTAAGTCACTTTTCTGCTTTCAGTTGATCACTTATCATGATTGCTGGACATTCGGCCAAATAAGCCTGTAATAATCATGAAACAAGTATTACAAGCTTAAAACACACAGTTAAGGGAAAAAAGCTGCCAAGTCCGAGTTGAACTACCACACTTACAGTTCCGTACCATCACATATTTTTTCTTTACCAATAATTTTTTTTTTTCTTTACCAATAATTTTTTTTTTCTTTACCAATAATTTTTTTTTTCTTTACCAATAATTTTTTTTTTCTTTACCAATAATTTTTTTTTTTTATTATTGATAATACTTTGGATAACATTAATAATCTTAGTTTTACCTAATAGAAGTAACTAATTGAAGGATATTTTTCTCAAAATAGTAAAAATTTTCAAATTGTCAAATTTTTTTTTTTCGAACGCGAAACACACAGGTTCGATTCCTAGTGCGGGCATGTACCAATGTTTCTAAGTTGTGTACATTTGTGAAGTTATAGTACAAATACCACTCGCTAACTGTGAAGGAAAACATCGTGAGGAAACCTGACTGTCAGTGCTTGAAATTGCCAATCCACGGTGGACACACGTGGTACATAAGCCCTTACTCTCTCTTTCTCTCTCTTTCTCTGAGAAAAGGCCTGTGCCCTGCAGTCGAACGTTTATAGGCTACATAAAAAAATGTATTATTATTCTTAGAGTATATACTACTACGTATAGAGAGGACATCGCGACTAAGCTTATTGCGGTCACGTTTTGCGGTACAACTAACAGCATTCCATTTTAGATACATTAGTCCACGATGAGCACTTCCCGCGTGAACACAATTTCGGACATTACGAAAAATACCTTCATGAGTGATTAGATGTAACAAGATGAACTCAAAAAATAGAAAAAAAACGAAGTAATCACGTTTAGACCAAAAGTTCTGCAAATCTCTTGACAAAACCATAGTTACAAATTTTTTTTTGCCCTGTCACACCGGCGGCTAAAATGGCGATTATTTCATAGATTAATAAAAACAGAAGTAACAAGATCACTTACCTCCATCGTACCAGTGACGATATTAAAATATTGTTTACCGTGTTCATAATTATATTTTCATGGCTTTTCACTGATTTGTAGATCAAATATAGTCAGAACATCCGAAAATATCATACTGACCTGTACTTTCATGAATTAATTGAAATGAAAATAAATAACGAAAGGAAAATTAAAACGAGCTAAAGTGAAGTCTCTTGCTTATTTCTTTATGAAGCTTTTACCGTAATACGATTATGTACTGATGTTTTAATATGTTCCTAATAAAGGTGTTCGTCATCTTACGAAAATCACATTTTTTGTAGCTATCTGTATGTCAGATATATGAAAAAACATTGCTTTTCATTTTATCGGTAATATTATTAAGAGCTAGTCTATGTATATAAAGAATTTAGGGGAGTGTAGCTTCTGTAAAACTGGTTAATCTATGAACTGCTATTAGTATTACCAGTATAGTCAGTGTTACCAAAGGAGTTTTGTCAACAGCATACAATAAAAAAACTGACGATTTCCGTCGAATCCAATTACTAATCTAAAAGACTAATTTAGCATGAAAACATTAGTAAAGTGTACACATTTTGTAAATCCACCGAGAGAATATAAAATGAGTTAAAGCGTTTTATCGGGGTACGCTTAAATATCACTGTTGGCAACATTGGTTATTGTATTGTGCACAGAAATGTTTTATTGTGGGACGCAAATTTTGCTTGGGATGCCTTCTCCATACGTAGTAGTATATACTCTAAGTTATTATCATTGAAATAAGCAGGTAAATTTGAATAGTACATTATGGTACTAGAGTGTAACATTGTTGATTAACGCCGAGGAGCCAAGAGAGCTAAGAACGGTAATCATCAATACACACGTGTATCATTCGACGTTTTTCAACACACTTGTGAATATAATAACAATAAAATCTGACTATAATTTCAATAGTAAAAAATGTTTCGCTATGGCGGGAACAATTAATCAGTTTTCCTATGAGCGCGCATTGCGATCGGCCACAGACTAAAGGGATGAGATTTTCTTCATTTTTTTTTTGTTTTCCGCGTAAAGGATTTGTGCCTATTCTGCTACGTATAAAGTGGGGAATTTAAAGTTTTCTTTTATTACAGAGAAATCAAAAGTTATATCTGAGTGAAAGTTTTATTTATGAAATATAAATAAAACTTACGAGTTAAAATTATCTAACTCTATCTAACATACTATCTAACAGAATATCATATCATAATAAAATATCATACGAGTTAAATAACAGAATATCTAACATAACAGAACATCTAACTCGTATTAAAATTATCTATTTCAATAAGAAGTTGCATGAAATGAGCAAGCAATAATAAATAAAGAAATATTCATGGACATATTACACATATCTCGTTAGCCCTATACTAAGTACAACTAAATGACTTGTGTTACAGGTGCTAACTCGACGATAGATTTAATACAATAAATACATAGATAACATCCAATAAGAACATTAATTTATTTGTTCTATTGAACACGATCTTTTTTTTTAATAAAAACTGTTTTAAGAACAAAGCACCTCAACCAAATAAATAAAAAATAAAAATTTATAACTCACTAGTGAGTTATAGCAATGAAAAAGTCACAGTTTAATTATGGGTGTCATTCTGTGCTTATTTGCGGTGACCATAGAGCATAGAGTCACTTTATGAGCAGGTGTGTTGAAAAATGTATTATCAATATTGAAATAAGAAGGCAAATTTAACATAACATTAGTACATTACACAACTAGGGTGGTAATACAAAGAAAGGCCGAGATCGCAGAAGTTTGCGGCCCGAGCTGCAAGCGAGGGACGTAAATATGCGATCGAGAGCTTTCTTTATTACCTCCCGTGTTGTGTACATCTTTTTATGTCTACACTTGGCCAGAAAGCGGCTTTTTCCGTGCGCGCAGCGTGCGGAAAAAGCCACTTTATTGCCAGGTGTGGCATAAAACAATGTTTTACATACTGGCACGTACATTGCTTCTGGCCCCACACTAGGATACCCTGTGTCGTGGGAACCAGAAACAACGACATCACAAACATGTAAACATCCAAGACCTGGGTTTTTTTTTTGTTCCCAGCCGGGATTCGAACCCGGGACCTCTTGCATGGTAGGCAAAATATTACATCCACATGCAGAAGTATATTAAAATAGTGGAAAATTTGTATTATAAGCTTACTAGTACGTAAGTTGTTTACATTCGATTAATACTCCTTATTGCACACAATTAATACATGACAGTTTTTAAGTACCATTTTTCTTTCCCTAGAGTAGACACCGAGTAGGGATCTACTGAGATAATATCCGGGCAGGCATTTGTACGGAAATCCGATACAAATACTTGTCCTGTTACCTCCACGGCTTAGGCATTCCACTTATTTGCAAAATAGAAAACAGAAGGTGCACTGCACGTACATACATACACACACACATACATGCATACACACATAATTTTTTTTTTTAATTAGGACTTACAGTTACAGGTTACAGTACAAGATATTACACTACTAATACAGGCTACTAGATAGTCTAGTTATGGTAGTAGTCACATAAAATTATGTTTTTGTTATGTTTTTCTATTAGAATTACACAAGGATGTAAGTCTTTGCAACCATTCCTTTAAATAAATATTTTTCATTTCATTTTCATTGGCAAGTGGCAGTCCTTGGTCTCTGCCTACCCTTCTGGGATACAGGCGTAAGGTTATGTATGTATGGTTATATTTGACTCCACGATGTTAAGTGCTTACCTGTTAAATGCCGGTTAACTCTACTTTTAAAGACACCCAGGGCATACACATACATACGAATATACATCTATTACCTTTGCTTATTGAGCTTTCATTTACTTTAGAAGGACTTTTAAAATGTTATCTAATCGATCTTTTGATTGTCTGTGGTGAATTATTATTATTTTAAATTTCATAGTGAAATTAATTTCTTTATGTAAATAAAGATTTTAAAAAACCTATTTAGAGGGAAAAAAAATTCATTACTCGTTACATGCACGGCCGGAATCTTTTTCAGAAAAAAATTGATATTGTAAAGTCATGTAAGTACAACCAATTTGATCTTTCGTTTTTGGTATATTATACTGCTTTTAGTACCCGAAACTGGCGTGCGCGCAATCCATGTCTAATGAATGAATGTTGATAAAGCGAAAGAGATCTGTCAGGATGGTAGCAAGGCAAACACTGGTCTCTGTCTACCCCTCCAAAATACAGGTGTGAGTTTATGTTATGTTGTATTTCATATTATTATTTTATAATGCTTGTACTATTAATATGGAGTGTAATTTTACTCCTCAATGCAAATAACTTTTTTATGAATTATCTCATAAAAATGCAAAGAAAGTATTATATATTAAGAAAAGTGTCTTAGTAAGAAACATAAAAAAATATCATCTGTATCATACATTTCCTAGAGTTAATTACGGTAAATATTTGTCATTAGCTTGGACTCTGATATATTTTTTAATATTTTGTAGATTGATGTGGATCCTTCTGCAATAACCTATATAGAGTACAAGATTTCCAATTTCAATCAAAATCAATTTATTTTTAATTAAGTTAAAAAATATATACTTTCTTAAGACTCAATCTTATTATGTACTAAAAGCGATTGCATCCAGACATCCCATGACGTCAAAATTTAATGTAAAGTAGACCTTCTTCACATGATTATATTCTATCATGTAAAACCGGCTTTGTTCTACAAGTCAGATTACCGGCTACGCCGTAGCAGGTACTACGCCGTAGCTCGTAGCCGCGTAGTCTCGTATGCGATTTTATAAACTGTTTTTGGTATACAGTATTTTTTGTAAAGTCGTTATTTTGTACTAGATTTTTCAAGACTGCTATTTCGTGTGAAATCGTTTGACGCGGCTTTACTAGAGATTTATCCGTATTGTTGGTTGGGAGGCCGTAGAGTGGCGAGAATGTTTGGCTAGTTTAACGCTGGTTTATGTCTAGCATCTCTGGCGCTCGCAAATTCTAACATTTACAAGAATGTGTGTATTTTTGACAAGTGTAACCTATTATGGAAGTAAAAAATAAAAGTTATTTCAGTTTATTTTATTTTATTATCAAAACTAACCACAGGTTACCACTAACACATTCAATTTACACACAGAATTAGAAAGCTAGCAAAAAGTTTTCACAGATACCATTATTTGAGAAAATAGTACTGGTGGAAGAAAAACGACACAAGACAGCAGAGTTGACGACGACAGCAACCCTTGTATGTCCCCACTGCTGGACCATAGGTTTCTTCCTGCATTGCAGAAAGGTTAAGCCATACTCCATCACGGGGGCCAAGTCCGAGTTGGTGATGGATTGTAAGGCAGTGGCGGGCCTTACTGTCAGAAGTTATAAAGCCGCCCATAAGGCCTCTGACATAGTTTAACGACTACCAATACATGACAGCCGGCACCAACGGCTTAGCGTGCCTTGCAAGGCACGTAAGCACTAGAGTCAGCTAATCGAAAAAGAATGAACGTTAGATTTCATGTTGCAAATTGCATCGCTAATAAAGATAGTAAGAAAATTATCACTTCATTGTACAAAAAATAGAAATTACACAGATATTTCTTAACTTAAGAGTGCTGGTGGCGACCTTCTCACTAAAAGTGATCTCTTCCAGACAACCCTTGGGATGGACTGAACTAATATATTGGGGAATTCCTTTTCCTTTATTCAGCGTCTACGCGTAGCTTTTCTCCACTACACTACGGCCCGAAGGCAGCGGTTTTCACTTTTATTTTACATTGTACATTGACATTCAGCAAACGGAATGTAAATTCTTTACGTAGAAATAAAATAAAATTTAATTGAATCGCTCGCCTATGTGCAAATTTTTTATGCAATATACAACTTTAATAATAATAATAATAATAGGTACATAAAAAGACAAGGAGATTAAGCTTAGTTAACACGTCAGGACAATCAACAAGGGCTCTTGGGGACCGCTGACTTTATTTCCTTTAAAAATACAATATAAAAACACTTTTCCGTCCATTCAATTTCACAACCTACAAATGTAAGGCTGTATTCAAACCATACGTATAGTTAGACATTGAACGTGAACACGCTCACTGTGAGCTTCAGTGGAAACGTGAAAATAACCGGTATTTTTCCTTCACAATATGCTGACAATACGCTGTAGCTTACAATATGCTGTAGCTTCGATTGCAACCCTGTATGTCCCCACTGCTGGGGCACGGGTCTCTTCCTGCATCGCAGGAAGGTTAGGCCATACTCCACCACGGGGGCCAAGTCCGAGTTGGTGGAGGATTGTAAGACAGTGGCGGGTCTTACTCTCAGAAGTTATCAAACCGCCTATAAGGCCTTAGACATGGCTTAACGACTGCCTTAATTAAATGACAGCCGGCACCAACGGCTTAACGTGCCTTGCGAAGCACGGAAGTGCTCGGAAAAATGCCACTAGCGGTAGTCACGGGACGCTCACCCATCCCGCACCTGACCGCGCCTGTTGTTGTTTAACCAAGTGATTGATTACAATCACTCGGTTCGCCTAGGCCATGAGTGCTTCGGTATGTAAATACAATAAACTCCGGGTATGTAAATACAATAAACTCCGTAGCGCTTGCTCACTTTCAGTGGCTTGGTGTGAACTCAGCCTAAAAGGGCAATACAAAAGGCAAACTATTGGACCCCATCTGCCAGTCGACTGGACATAAAAAACCCTTTCAATAGAAAACAAATTGGTATCGACGTAACAATCTTTTAACATTCGCCCCTACAGAGCTCAACAGTCCTATTAATATTAAAAATGTGAAAGTTTGTGAGGATGTTTGTTACTCAATCAGGCGCCTGAACGGATTTATATAAAATTGTATGTAAATATTTTGTATAAAATATAATATCATAAAAAATATCAAATAAAATATAAACACAAAATATTATATGTGTTTTCTAATAAAAGGAACACAATATGGATGCCATATATCTATATTATAAAAATGAATCACTGAATGTGTTGGTAAGCGCAAATCTCGAGAGCAGCTGAACCGATTTCACTAATTGTTTTTTTTTTAAATATTTCTTGAAGCACGCATGTTTGAATGAAAGCATGTTTCTTACGGAGAAAAAAAAAATGATGAATCGACTGTTAGGCGGTACGAAGTTCGACTGTACGAAGTCAGCTAGTCTGAAATAAAAATATTTAATAACGATATTATTATGTTTAAGTTTAAGATAAACATAAACTTACAAAGCTAAGTTAAAACGTGATTTGAAAAGAATAAATATGGGTTTTTTTGTTAGTTTCCTCTGCACGTAATCTATTAATTCTGAAACTAATAATTTTGACGTTCATTAAATCAACATATTGTTTTCATTGTGAATTATTTTTTGGTTTTATGTTTGACAAGGCTAGGAAAAAAAATATTAAATTTATATACGTGGAGGTTTGTTAGGCAGTGGCGGGCCTTACTGTCAAGTTAAAGTCACCAATAAGGCCTCTAACATGACTTAACGACTGCCATTACATGACAGCCGGCACCAACGGCTTTAAGTGCCTTGTGAAGCACGGAAGGACTATAATGTGTAAGTGTAAAATAAAAATGAATTAGTTATGCGTTTGAGGCACCTTTTGTATATATTTTTCGACATGCTGTACCGTACTTCAGGATGCACACAGAGCAAACAGGGACTGTTTGCTCTGTGTGCATCCTGAAATTCAGCGCTGAAGGCTAACAGCACGCTCATCAAAAGCTGAGCCAACTTCCGTTTGCAGCAACAGACAGGTACAATCCGCGTGTTTACTTTACAAATAAGTATCATTAAAGGCTTAGCCCATGTTTCACAATGTTCAAATAAAGTTCCAGATAAGCTATCCGCAACCAGGACTGCCTTTTGTTCTAAATTTAAATAAATATTCCTATATTGCGTGTGTTCGTTTATGGCTTCAATTTTTTATTTATTATAATTTTTTTTTTATTATTATTGTTTATTGTTTAAAAATAACACGGCTTACAATGAAAATGTAGAACAAACGGCAGCCCTGGTTGCGGATAACTTATCCGGGACTATATCTGCAGATTGTGAAACAGGCCCTAGCCTAATAAGTTCGTATTTAAACACTGTTGATTAAAAAGAGACTGGAAAACAATTTTCTTGCGGTCGCTTTCTTAATTCAAGCATGCTCTAAAAATACATAGGCTGCTACTTATCTATGCGGAATCTGGGATTCCAATAATTTTAAACGCTATGTCTGACCTCCATGGTCAAATTCGTTCTTTTTTTAAATATGATTTATTACTATTTACGACGTGGTTTAACGCAACAACAGTGCGTAGATCAATTAACTTCGACTTTTGGTGGTGAAGCTCCATCAAAAACGACTGTGTATTACTGGTTTAGTGAGTTTAATCGCGGGCGCAGTAAGCTCACGGACGAAGTTAAAGAAGGTGGCCCGAAATCGGTGGTTGTGCCACAAAATATTGAAGCTGTGCAAAAACTAATAATCCAAGACCGCCATGTTACGTATCGCGAGATAGAGGCTATTCTGGGCATATGTATGACGAGCATTCATAGGATATTACATGAACATTTGTCTGTAAAAAATATTTGTTCGCGTTGGATCCCGCACAACTTAACTCAGGATCAAAAAGATGCTCGCGTCGAATGGTGCAAGAAAACCTTTAAAAAATTCAACGGAGGCGACTCAAAATCTGTTTATAATATCTACACAGGTGACGAATCCTGGATCTACGCGTACGTTCCCGAAACTAAACAACAATCAACAGTTTGGGTGTTTCAAAATGAGCCGAACCCTACGAAAGTGGCTCGTGCAAAAAGCACTGTAAAGCAAATAGTGGCCGGCTTTTTTGGTATTAATGGTCATGTGGCTACAATACCACTGGAGAATTGCAGAACGGTTAATTCGGAGTGGCACACGACCATTTGTTTGCCGGAAGTATTTGAAGAAATACGCCAAAACAACCAGCGACGCAGAATCATACTTCACCATGACAATGCCAGCTGTCATACATCTCAAGAAACAACTACATTTTGGATGGTCAAAAAATAGAATTGATGGGTCATCCACCTTACAGCCCTGATTTGGCTCCCAATGATTTCTATTTATTCCCAAATGTAAAGAATAAATTACGTGGTCAACGATTTTCGACCCGTGAAGATGCCGTAGATGCGTTCAAACAGCACGTTTTGAAGATACCTCAATCAGAGTGGAAAAAGTGTTTTACAAATTGGTTTCATCGAATGCAAAAGTGCATCGATCATAGTGGAGAATACTTTGAAAAAGAATAAAAGCATATTTAGCCTAATACATTTGTTTATTTTTCCTATTCCGCATACATAAGTAGCAGCCCTCGTAGCTTTAATTGTAGATTCTGTTTTCAATATCAACCCATTTGTGTCCGCATTGCTGGGGCATGGGTCTCTTCCTGCATTGCAGGAAGGTTAGGCCATACTCCACCGCGGGGCCGAGTCCGTGTTGGTGGAGGATTGTAAGACTGTGGCGGGCCTTACTGTGAGAAGTTGTCAAGCCGCCCAAAAGGCCTCTGATATGGCTTACCGACTGCCAATTACATGACAGCCGGCACGAACGGCTTAACGTGCTTTGCGTAGCACGGAAATGTTGGAAGCATTCTGTTTTGTGGTATTTTATATAATGCATTATGTACTAAGGTTGTAATGAATGTATTTAATCTATATATATTTCTAGTTGTGCCCCGCGGAGTTACCCGCGGTTCTATGATTTTCCACGCAGCAATACGCAGCTGTGTTCATGTACCCATAGTGTCAGCTAACTCCATATTATTTTTATTAAAATAGCTCCAGCCGTTTAGACGTGAAGCAGTAACAAACATACACACTCACACACTTTCGCCTTTATAATATTAGTGTGATGTGATGTGATTAGTGTGATGTGATATGATTTCCTACATCGATATGTAAATTTACGATTAGTTTTAATACTAATGTTTTTTTTTAATGATTAGATCATTTAGCAACAATGGGATATTGAAAAAATGGTGCCGTATCACATCCACCTAATTATAATACTATATATAATAGGTAGTACACCCCGTTTTCTGTATTAATATTGATATTTTACTATATAATATAATTTAATCACTTGCATGTGTTATATACATGCAGTGTTTAACTTCAAATGCATGCCTGTATTTTTACTTATAGGTTTATATAAAAGGCGTAAAAGAGTTTATTAATATTGTTCGCGCGAGAATCGACGCGACGTAATCATGAATCTGTGGTCACTCATTGTTCATTACTCTGGATCGGCCCGGTGCCGTCGCTCGTGCCGCTCGCTCGCTACTAATTTTCCCACCCATCTGCACACACATTCGCACTGTGACATACGCGCGTGATAAGTGCTCGAATTCTCGTGAAGTGATAGACATTTTGGTGACCAAGAAACTTTACCAGCTCAAAGAACAATATATTGACAATATTAGACTATAAGTGAACAGTGCAGGAGTGTTCTCCGTACGCTGGACGCATCAGCTCATCCATCACCGCTCATCATCTGCCCAACAGCTAAAGCGAGCCATCATCCACCATCACCAAGTAAGTCCATTCACTTCACCTCCCATTCCGCTCTCTCAACCAGCCCATCGTGAGGTAGACCTAGCCGACCCTGGCTAACTACCAAATATCATTTATCATTAATATAGAGCAACCTTTCAAAGCACTTTAATCTCATGTAGAAGATTTCGCTTCCAGATCTGGAATAATTTGTATTATTTTCTTGAAAGAATAATTTTAAATATATTTCCTTTTTACCTACATAACAAGAACAGTAGACTTTAAATTACATCGTCATCAACCCTTGTATGTCACCACTTTTGGGGCACGGGTCTCTTCCTGCATCGCAGGAAGGTTAGGCCATACTCCACCACGGAACCAAGTCCGGGTTGGCGGAGGAATGTAAGACAGTGGCGGGCCTTACTGGCAAATTACATACTTGCGGTTAAATTAGCTCGCGCTAGCATTGCGTGTGTCACCATTTTTATGTCACCCTGTATAATCCACGGCTATGTTGAACAAAGAGGGCCTCGTTATAAAGCTGATTGACTAGTGACGCGAATGTATCGACAGCGCCACGTCGATGTGCCCTGCTATGATTTATAATTACCCACCGCACCGTCTAGGGATGGGCTGCAGGTAATTTGTAAAGTTGTCGATAAAAGGGAAACACTGCGTATCCTGGTTTGGTATTAGGACCAGATACTGTGTCGTGTGGAAGTTGTTATGATTTTTTTATATTTTCGATTAAAAATGACAAAAAATTTGATGTCTTCGAAGAAAAGCCTAAATTGCTTTTACCGCTGGATCAGGAAAAGTAATACAAATGAAATGAAATAAAAAGGTTTTATTCAAAGTAGCGCAGAAACTGCAGCTTAATGAACAATGCTTAACAATAATTCAAACTAAGTGTCCATTTCAAAATCTAGAACATTTTGGAGAAAAATGGTCAATAAAATACCAAACTTAGGCTTTTGAAAGTCCTTAATTAACCGAGTTTACATTATTATTATAAAACATAGGACTTATGCAGTGTACTGGCTTTAATTTCAGACATTATTGTCATCTAAATAATCCTTTACGTTATAGTAGCCCTTTTGTCACAAACTGTGCTTAACATATGTTTTGAACCGCGTTTCAGGCAAGCTTTATATATATTCAGGGATTGTTTTATAGAAGTGTATACAATGCCCCATGAAGGATGTATTAACCTTTGCCAGCCTAAATATTGGGAACAAATTTGCTTATTTCTAGTATTGACATTGTGTTGGCTACCTAAAGTTATGGTATTTTTAGTCTTATCACTAAATTTGATATCTTTCAGATAACCTTGAAAGAATTGTATAATATTCTTAGACCTAAGAATTTATAACCGTATTCTTTTTTCTGGCTTTGCGATAAAATGATCTCTATCTATAAATAAATGACTCTGTTAAATTATTAAAACTGAACATAGATCCTTGTTTATTAGTCCATCTTTGAAGTTTTCAGCTAAAGCGCCAAATAAATATTTCACAAATAAACGCCCCATAAAACAGCGTTTCATCGATGCAAATTAGTTCATCGTTGACGTTCTCCACTAACGCTCCAAATAAATATTTCACTAACAAAAACGCCACATATAACAGCTTTTCATCGACGCAAATTAACTACACTAGCGGCGTTCACTGCGTTCCAGTTTGGAGACCTCTTTCCTTTCAGACTTAGTTCGATTCGAATACGACCAGAATTTCTTCCAGTCGTTTGTTCCTAACTCGCTTCGCAGCCCCGGCAGAGTCCCGCCTGAAGTGGCCGCGAGAGCACGTATTCGAATCTCCCGCCATTCGATAGAAAAGAAAAAATAAAACCCGGATAATAGCCTCAGTAGTGTTTATTTGCAGCCAGTTACCAAAGAGGTTGATTAGGCCTCCTTGCTGCGTGACTTTAATTTATAAATTCCGTGCCGTTACGTGCGTTTAGCCCGCATCGACCGCGCGAAGGTAAGTCGATCGAGGTTTCCTTTTTTAAAATATGAAATTGCATTTTTCTTCTTTTTTTCGAACTCAAGTCTTTTGCTTCGGCCTCCTTTGGCTTTGACTTTAAGTGGTTTATTTATTATATACGTGGGTACAGTGTCACTTGAACGGCAGTGGGAGGGAAGCTAATTAGGTTAGAACTAATTAGTTATAAGGGGTGCGTTCCACGGAGCTTATAGTTTATTTATAAGTGTATAAACAAAGGCTAGTGTTGCCATGTAGACCAGTTTGAAGTGCTTACTTTGTTTTTTGTGGGCAGTGTGGCTTGCGTGGGTTAGCCAATATTATATAGTTAGCCCAAATGTCAACGCCAACTGCACGTGCTTTACTTCCTGCTGATAACAATGGAGCCTCTAGGAAATGAAAGTAGTATCACCTGAATTAGTGGGCGTTATATTTTTTAGATATCTGTTTCTAACTGCGAGTCATATTATCTTAATTCAAGGTATTATATGCTAGAAAAGAAAGAAGTCCCGGGATAGAGAACTGTAAAGGGTACCCGAATTCCCATTGAAAGAAAGTTAAATTAAATTCAATAGTCCTCAATTTTTTGCAATGTTTAACCTTATATTAGTGGTACAAAAAACGACCCAGCAAAAAAATTAACTTATAAATATTAAGCCCAGAGTTACCTAAAAGTTTAAAAAATTTATGTAATGACTTGATTTAATTTAAAAAAAAATACGAGTGATTTGTGTATCTTTTACTGGAGCTCCGTTTATAATTGAGTCACCCTGTATAATATTTAGTCGAAGAAAAGAGTCTTCAATGGGTAATTGATTACTTATTGATTTAATAAATTGCGTGTTTAGCTATAAACTTATATACATGACCAGCTGACACAGCGAACTTCGTACCGCCTATCAGTCGATTATTATTATTTTTTTCCCTCCGTAAGAACCATCCACGTATTTCAAGGAATATTATTAAAAAAATCGGCGAAATCGGTTCAGCTACTCTCGAGATTTGCGCTTACCAACACATTCCGCGATTTATTTTTATATTATAGAGTTACAACCAGATGTTATACTAGGGGTATGCTCAGATGTTTCAATCAGCTAAGATATTCCAATCAAAATGTGTCATTGATTCACGTCAGATAGCCTGGCACGGACAATCTGTCACAGATCATGGTACACATCTCGGCAAAAGACCTGGGTAAATCTTGTTGGTAGGAGTAAGGCTTGTGTGCCACCGACGAAAAATCTGTAAAAACTTTGCGAGGCTCGGAATAGCCTAAGTAAATGGAAGTAAGGTCACGTGGTGGGGAGCAAAGAGCTTGTAGCATACTTGAATGTTTTCACCAATCTCGCTAAAATCTAGACTGATTTTGTAGGCCGCAATTAAGCTATGGTGAAGAGTGACCCTTATTTATGACATGATACATGTATGATACAACAATTTATTTTAATAAACATTTTGAAGTGACGAAATTGAAGAAAAAAGTTAGATAATTGAAATGTTCTCATTCCGGACCGAGATCCGCATACACATTTAAGATATAAAATAATACGTATCACAGTTAGATTAACAAAATTCTAATCTTCTTTTCAGTTAATCAATTCATACGTTAAAAAAAGAAACGAGTATATTTAAATTCACTTGAAATAATAAAGCTGCAAAGAAAATGTTTAAAAATATATACTTATACTATTTTTATTTTTAATGCACTAACCCGTGCTAAGGAACAAATTTAAAAACCTATTTAGAGGCTAAAAATTTCACCCATGCCGGGATTCGAACCCTTGCGGGTTCGAATCCCGGGCTATCTCTCGGCTAAATCCTCTGGCTATCCGTGCCAGATAGCCTGGCACGGATAGCCAGAGGTTGCGGGTTCAAATCCCGGCATAGGTGAAATTTTTAGCCTCTAAATAGGTTTTTAAATATATACTTGTACTTAAATTTAAATACACAGAGATGAAATTTCGGTCGGGTACAATAAAATCAAATCAATTTCTCTGAATGGCAATGTAAAATGTAAGCCGCCGCCCTCGAGCCGTATTGTAGTGGAGAAAAAGTAATACTAGAGTGGCTTTATGAATTGACAATTCAGTAAGTAAATAGTCTCGTACTCTTTTGGGAAATCTGGGGAGACTGAGCGATACTTAAGTATTTACTTCGTGAAATTATTAATACTGGCAGCTAGAATTTGCCAAGAAATTCTGTACCCAATATGCAATTCTATTAGGCAGCCATTTTTTGTCCTATTGCTGGGAAAGAAGAAAGAAAGAAGAGTAAAAGCGGGAAATTGTGTAGACGGTGCCTTGCACTCCATTGTGTGCAGCCAAAATATCTCCAAAAGAGCTAGATTGGCTATTCATAATGGTGTGCTGGTCCCAACACTTACGAGTATGTATGGTAGCGAGACTTGGGCAAAAGAAGCAAGAAAGTTGAATTAATGCAGTAGAAATGAGGTCCTTGAGAAGTATGTGTAGTGTTACTTTGAATGACAGGATATAATAGTCTGATTAGAGAACGTTGTGGACTGAAAGAGGATGTAGTGACTAGAATTGAGAAAGGAATGTTGCGTTGGTTTGGACACGTGTAGAGTATGAAGTACGAAAGATTGACGAAAGAAATATATATTGCGTTTGTGAGTGGAAGGGTTGGTAAGGGTCGTCCCAGGACGACATACATCGACCAGATAGGGGATGTATTAGCAAAGGGAAAGATAAAAAGTACCCGGAAACGGCGTGCGTGCATGCAACGACTTATGAAAGTTGATGAAGCGAAGGTGATCTGTCAGTATCGTGGCAGTCCTTGGTATCTGCCTACCCCTCTGGGATACAGGCGAGAGGTTATATATGTATGTATTCCGTACCTAATATGTAATTTTTTTAGGCAGCCATTTTTTGTTATTGATGGGAAAGGCCTTCCCCTTGAGCTTCCACTCCTCCCTGTATTGAGCAGTCATCTCCCATCTGGGCAAGTAGGTTGAGAGTATTGGAGCACAGTTGGTTGGCTGTGGGTTATTTAGACCCCTGGATTAATTGAAAATAAAACGAAAAATATTGACGACCGAAAATGTATTTCGACACACAAAACAGAAGTGACAAGTGTCACACGAAGACAGTTAGTTGCTTTTTAAATTACTAAAGAGTTCATGGTCAGGTGCGGGATGGGTGACCGTTCTGTGACTATCGATAGTGGCATCTTTCCGAGCACTTCCGTGCTTCGCAAGGCACGCTAAGCCGTGGGTGCCGGCTGTCATGTAATGACAGTCGTTAAGCCATGACAAAGGCCTTATGGGCGGCTAGATAACTTTCGACAGTAAGGCCCGCCACTGTCGTACAACCCTCCACTAACCCGGACTTGGGCCCCGTGCCGGAGTATAGCCTAACCTTCCTGCAACACAGAAAGAGACCCGTGCCCCAGCAGTGGGGACATACAGGGTTGAAATCGAAATCCAACAAAGAGATCATCCCGTCATCTCCACTTTGACCGACCACGTCTGCGATATCCGTCGAGTGGAACCCAATCAATGGTAACTTTTGCCTTTTTATCTGGACCCGTACGAATGACGTGGCCTGCCCAGTTCCACGTGAGTTTTGTGGTCACAGCTTTGCGATTTTGGTTCTGGCACGGGCGTGGTGTTTCTGATTCTGTCAATCCTTCTCACGCCCAGAATGCTACGCTTTATCGCCCGTCACTAAGCCAAAAAGTTTTATGTATTTAGGTATACAATAAAGAATATTCTTATCTTATCTTTTTTCTTCTTCTTCAGGCTATATTATGTACAGTCCACAGCTGGACATAGACAATATTTATTAATTATTATTTTGATTGCACTTAAATAAATGTAGAAATACAATGGACTTAATGCCTTCAGCATTTTCTACCAGTCAATTGCAGGAGGTGGAAGAAAAAATTGTAGGCGTGCAAAAAAGAACAAGAGAAAAAAGTATGAATGCAATTTAAAATATACTTGTGTAAAGTAAAATTGCTAAGCCATGTCAGAGGTCTTAATTGATAAGTTCTACTGTCTTGCATTCCTCTATCAACCCCTATTTGGCCTCCGTGGTGGAATATGGCCTACTAACCTTAGTGAGATGCCGGAAGAGACCCGTGCCCCAGCAGTGAGGACATACACGGGTTGATATCGAAGGTAAAATTTAATATACGTATAGTTTTCAACGGTCTCCAGTGTTTCATATAATATACCGAGACGTGCTCACAAGTAATAAAGTGAATCCTTCGATGAACCGCAATCTCATTTTAATACTCTGATCGCGGTACCTATCCGTGCTTCTTTCTTAAGGTTTCCTTTATTCCCTAACCAAGAACAAAATACCTTTATCATAATAGGTATATTATACTCGGAAAATACTCTGAACTCCACAAAAGATAGTATGTTAACCGCAGTTTAAACAAATATATACCCTCATTCCGTAGTCCCAGAAGTGCCTTTCCCGTACAACAAATTGGGGTTAGACGATTTTCTGACACCTCTTTTTGGCGCAGTATTTCAGCGGGCTTAAAAGCGTTTTAGACTTTTAAGACTAGAGTAAGAACAGTGAAGGAGAGTAGGTATCCCTGTGCAGATATTTTATGGTACGAAACAAAATATTTTTTTTATTTAGTTATTTCATAGAATGAATACACTTTATTCCGTTTTTTAGATACTTCGAAATCGTTTCTCCTCAAGAACGTTTGTTACCCCAATGAACATCGGTTCTTCGACATGTGTGACCAGCCCACTGCCAGTTCGCTTGCTAATCGTATTTGTTCAACTTATCTCTCTATGGAGGTTTGCTAGTTTCAAGTCTCGACTCGAGAATATTTACACCACATTGAACATTTGTTCTTCGTTATATGTGACCAACTCATTGCCACTTCGCTTGCTGATATTATCTATTCAACTTATCTGTCTATAGGCGTTTGCTAGTTTCAAGTCTCGACTCGAGAATCTTTACACCACATTGACCATCGGTTCTTCGTCATACGTGACCAGCCCACTGCCACTTCAGCTTGCTAATCATATCTATTTAACTTATCTGTCTATGGGCGTCCAACGCTGCGTTTGCTAGTTCGAAGTCTCGACTCGAGAATCTTTACACCACATTGACAACGGTTCTTTGTCATACGTGACCAACCATTTCAGTTTGCTAAACGTATCTGTGCAACGTATCAGTCTGTCTATCTTAATTATGGATGATTAAATAATGAAAAAATACTGGCACGAATAGCCAGAGGTCGCGGGTTCGAATCCCGGCATGCGTAGAATTTTTTAACCTCTAAATAGGTTTTTAGAAATGAAAAAGTATTTTACTTTATTTACCATAAACGGAAATTACGTAAGTACGTAATACAGAGAATATTGTAAAGAGGTTCCAAATTTCACTGATGTCGGTGAGTCGCCCATTAGCTCAGTTTGAAAGAGCGCTGGCACGGATATCCAGAGGTCGCAGGTTTGAATCCAGGAATGGGTGGAATTTTTAGCCTCTAAATAGGTTTATAATAGGAATAGTTATGACAAAGTACCATCTGAAACATAGAAACAGGGTTTTTACTTTGAAAAGTTATAACGTTACTTGCCGACCCGAGTCTATATACTATTCCCGGACCTACCAAATATACGCAAAAAACTTCATGAGAATCGGTGAGGCCGTTCCGTAGGGTTTTGGTAAAAAAAAGAGATTATTTCATTCTTCAGTACAGTGCTACACAAGAAATAAGTCTCGCGGATGTACCTGCGCAGATGACCAAATTTTGGATGTGCGGCAAAATGATCGACCAATCAGATAGTTTCATTTTATGTTTCATTTCAACGTCATCGATGCAGGTGACTATTAGTTTGGCAATATTAGCGTGAGCGAAAAAGGTAGCGCTACTGCGGCAATCAATTCTGCACCTTAACCGTATCGGTAAAAGATCATGTTGAATGTACTTATAGCTTTGGGTACTTTCGTTACACTTCTTCCTAGTCTGCGCGAACGTAGATTCCCGAAGGGACTTTTATGATGTGTACTGTACCACGATTGATTGGAAATTTCATGAGCAGAGGTCCTATATAGAAGCGCTCGTGGCCTAGTCGAACCGAGTGATTAGAATCAATCACTTGAGTTAAGCAACAACAGGCGCGGTCGAGTGCAGGATGGATGACCGTCCCGAGATTACAACTAGTGGCATTTTTTCTGAGCGCTTCCGTACTTCGCAAGGCACGCTAAGCCGTTGGTGCCGGCTGTCAAGTAACGGCAGTCGTTAAGCCATGTCAAAGGCGGCTTGATAACTTCGGACCGTAAGGCCCGCCACTGCCTTAAAATCCTCCGCCAACCCGGACTTGGCCCCCGTGGCGGAGTATGGCCTCACCTTCCTGCGATGCAGGAAGAGACCCGTGCCCAACAGTGGGGCATACAAGGGTCGATGTCGTAACGTATATCGTAGGTTCATATATCTCAGTCTATGACCTCCGAGAGTCAGGTTTCCTCACGATATTTCCATTCACTGTTAGTGGTATTGATGCTAAAACTTGACGTTCACAAATGTACCACTATATTCCTTAATACCTTATATTTATTACGTCCAGCTTTGCCCATGGGACGGAAGCTACAATAAATCCATTAAACATTCAAGTTTTAATAGGTTTCGCAATCTACCCATATAGAACCTTGGGGGAGATTTTCATTATTTATTATAGTAGAAGCGATGTTGAATTATTTTTCGGATAGTGGTATTTAAATATCAACGTGTATTATATTATTTTAAATGCACTAACCCGTGCTAAGGACAATTTTTAAAAACCTATTTAGAGGCTAAAAATTCCACCCATGCCGGGATTCGAACGCGCGACTTCTGGCTATCCGTGCCACCGCTCTTTCCAACTGAGCTAATGGGCGACTCACCGGCATCAGTGAAATTTCGAACCTCCTTACAATATTCTCTGTATTACGTACTGGCCGCGACTTGTCAACCCTTTTGAAAAAATCCTTTTTCGTTAAGTTCTTTTTAATCATTATTTTGATGTAGTTTACTATTTTCCTTCTTTTTCATTGATAAGATCTAAAACAATATGTCTTAAATAGAATAGGCACTTATCTAACTATAACTCAAATTTTAATAGAAATTTCAGGAAGCAAAATAATAACAATCCTGAAAATTGATAGATTTTACTGACTTACCTTGACTGACGACCAGGAGACCTAGCTTTGGCGTTTAATCTACGTAATAATTAGCTACATAATAATATGGTGGCCTGGAAGAAATGGCTTTTAGTAATAAGACCGCCAATTGCGCTATATTTTTATTTAATTTTTCTTACTTTATTTCTGTGTACGAGTACAATAAAGAATATTGTATCTATCTATATTGAGATGATTTATATAGCGGCCAGTGTCACCTTCACTAATACTGGATCGGCGAAGGGACCACTCTGATGCTGCAATGTCTGGGACATTGTTTTTCAGATAGAGTAGGTTTGCCTGGCACCTATACCATCCTTACAGCCTAGACCGTGAACTGTAGTTCTATGAAATAGGCCTAGGCACCAACTCAACTCATATTACCACTCTATGTCGTCGACACGGGACACAAAGTGCAAAATTTGATTTCAGAAATTGTGTTATTCGAAAATTGAATTTCGCTGCCTACATTTTGGACAAAAGAAAATCCGAAGGTGAGCTCGCCATGACTGGCAGCTTTGCGCTTGAATAAAAAAAAAACCGGCCAAGTGCTAGATGGACTTGCATACGACGGGTCCCGTAGACAACGTAGACAACCTATACAACAAAAAAAATCTAAGCGCCTGCCTGTTGCAGTTATTAATATCGTGTAAAAACGGCAAGAAACCGCATTTCGACGCCTTACTGCTAAAACCGACTATCTGCATGAAATGTTATGCACACAATAACAAGTTTTAGTATAGTTAACGACATCCGAACCTTAAACTCGAGTTTTCTCGAAACAACATTTCATGCAGATAGTCGGTTTTAGCAGTAAGGCAACAAGTTTTAGTATAGTTAACGACATCCGAACCTTAAACTCGAGTTTTCTCGAAACAACATTTCATGCAGATAGTCGGTTTTAGCAGTAAGGCGTCGATTTGTTTGTTGTTGGGAGCCCTTATACATTATTTTTTTCATAGTGGATCGCTATGAAAAAAATAAGTTTTTTTTTTAATATCTACATAAATATTGTGACAGCAAAATTACACCAAAGAATTACAATATTACAACTGAGCACTACCTGTCTAAAATCTTCTAGCATTCTCACCGAAATTCGTCATCTATGAAAATTATAACAATATATCACGGTTCATGAGATACTGCCTGGTATCTAACCTTGAAACTTGTGGAATGCAATAAAGTATTGAGTATTGAGACAGACTAGAGAGTATTAATAACGGGATCCCTTTCCCATTGGGTACGGAACCTTAAAAAACGAAAGAAAACATGGCCCTCGGTTGGCATTAGACAGGTATTGATTTTCCCTATCAAAACTCGCCTGTCACTGTAAATTTACCTTGAAGCAAGTTTACTTTGCGAAGTTCGCAATCAAGGCTACGATATACAAACAGACAGCCCGATATAGCTCAGTGTGCATGGAAAAAATAGCAACGTACAAACGGTCGGGGTAATAGAAGGTATGGAGTTTGAATACGGCGTATTCGTACGTAACCTAAAGTACATGAATTATCTATTTGTTTATGTACTTGTGCCTATCCGTGATTATCTTTGCATTTAAAGGAGAACTTGCACAATAAAATTGTATAATATTCTAAAATATCTAAATATTTCATTATTAAATCCATCCATCCTTGCACACGCGCGGGTGCGATGCTGTGCTCTCGGCAAAGGAGCCTAGGTACTACCATAAATAGTAATTCTATTATAAAACTTTTATAGGCGCCTTGGCCTGCCGAATTACTATAACATTTGTAATCTTATGTACTAAACTGTGTTTAGTTAACCTACATTATGTAATTATGAAAAATAAAGACCCTTTTTAAACAAAACATTATTAAATGAAGCGTTCGGCCTAGTGGGACCGAGTGATTGGCATCAATCACTAGGGTTAAGCAACGCCAAGCGCGGTCAGGTGCTGAATGGGTGACTATCCCGTGACTACAGCTAGTGGCAGTTTTTCCGAGCGTTCCGTGCTTTGCAATTCACGTTAAGCCGTTGGTGTGCCGGCTGGTGTGGCATACTATACAGTACTGCCAGCGTGTAAATAGCCTTCACAAGTATAAGCAAATAATATTTGAGAAATTTCGACGCGAAACTACCCTGGCTACCTACTGCGTTATCGTTATAAACCCTTGTATGTCCCCACTCCTGGGGCACGGGTCTCTTCCTGCATCGCAAGAAGGTTAGGCCATACTCTACCACGGGGGCCAAGTCCGGGTTGGTGGACGATTGTAAAACAGTGGCGGGCCTTACTGTCAGAAGTTATTAAGCCGCCCATAAGGCCTCCGACATGGCTTAACGACTGCCATTATATGACAGCCGGTACCAACGGCTTAGCATGCCTTGCGAAGCACGGAAGCGCTCGGAAAAATGCCACCAGCGGTAGTCTCGGGACGCTCACCCATCCTGTACCTGACCGCGCCTGTTGTTGCTTAACCAAGTTATTGATTCCAATCACTCGGTTCGCCTACGCCACGAGCGCTTCGCTACCTACTTGATAAGTACAAATAGCAGATTGCCCAAAATTTCAGCGGAAGAGCGGGTTCTTTAGCTAGTACTTCCATAATTAAACATCAAAGCTGAAAGGGCTCACGGCTCACTCGATGGGATGCGAGTTCTTTCCGATAAGAAACAGGGGATGACGTCATTGAACGCGGTGGCAAAGCCGGCCAGCGTTTAGGTTCACAAAATACGGCACATACATAGTAACATAACATTTACATACAGGCACATACATTGCTTCTGGGCCCACTATAGGATACCCTGTGTCGTGGGAACCAGAAACAGCGACATCACAAACATGTAAAAATCCAAGACCCGGACTTTTTTTTGTCTCCAGCCAGGGTTCGAACCCGGGAACGTTCGAGCAGTGTTTTTTTGTGTTCTGAAGTTTTTTAAATATTTACGAATTAGCGGTGATCACCAAAATACAACACGGAATGCAAGTTCAGTTTTAGAGATTTTTCCTGATTTTTACAATTTTATTGCGGAGCGGCATCAATATCAACCCTTATACGTCCCCACTGTTGGGGCACGGGTCTTTTCCTACATCGCAGGATGGTTAGGCCATACTCCACCACGGGGGGCAAGTCCGGGCTGGTGGCGAATGGTAAGACAGTTGTGGGCCTTACTGTCCGAAGTTGCCAAGCCGCCCATAAGGCCTCTGACATGGTTTAACGACTGCCATTACATGACAGTCGGCACCAACGGCTTAACGTGCCTTGCGTGTTTGTAGCTGGCTTATTTTAGGTACATCATGAAGCGGTTGAAAGAGCGTTAATTTATCTATCTCTGTGAGCTATTTTGAGCTATATATTAATGCATCTACGTATGTTTTTTTACGCATTTACTTTGGGCAGTAAAATTATTTTTCCTATAAGTAGGTAGGTTATTTGTGATTTTTGTAGTCCATTTTGTACGCGTTGTTTACTGCTTCTCCGACTGTCTAAGGTTTATATTATTTTTAATGCACTAATCCGTGCTAAGGACAATTTTAAAAACCTAATTAGAGGCTAATAATTCTAACCATGCCGGGACTCGGACCCGCGACCTCTGGCTATCCGTGCCAGCGCTCTTACCTGCTGGAAAAAAATCTCTTTCAGAGATAAGCTTGCCTTTGCACATGTTATTTCTTACGTAATGTCCTGTTAAATTTTTCGTGCGGTAAAGTATAATCGTATTAAAGCTAGGCTGTGTGGTTTTCTGTTCCATGATTATTCTGTTAAACATACGAGTTTCTGGTGTTAAATTAAAATGTTACTTTTAAAGTGTTGAATTTCGCCTGAAGTGTAAATGAAGCAGACGCTTTCAAATTCGTCGCTTAAATTAGAGTGTTAGAGCTATCTTTATGAGCTTACCTATTTGCAATTACACTTAAATTAACACCTTAATTTGTGATTGCTGAGAATAATTTCCTGAGAATATATACATATTCTCAGGAAATTAAGCGCCCGCACCTCAGAGTTGCCACTCATTGCCACAATATATATAGAGAAGGTCTGTGCCCTACAGTGAGACGTGTATGTGTAGGCTACATAGAAAAAGATAAGTTTGATTTTTTATATCTATTTATTTATCTATGTATTATCGTTTGTCTACGTTTATCGTATTTCTTACTATACACCCCTCCCCCCCCCTCCTGCTCCTGTACATTTATGTTAATGTATATCCCTATCCCTAATTAGTGCAATAAGGAATTAAAATAATAAATGGCTGACGGCCTCGGTGGCGCAGCGGCTTGGCACGCTGACTGTAAATCGAAGGTCTCGGGTTCGATCCCCGTCCGGGTCAAACTAGGAAACGAACTTTTCTAGTCTTGGATGTTATCTTTGCATATATTGTATTAAATCTATCTTCGAATTAGCACCTGTAACACAAGTCATTTAGTTGTTCTTAGTATAGGGCTAACGAGATCTGTGTAATACTTATGTCCATGAATTTTTATTTATTATTTAAATAAATAAAATATAGACTCGAACCTGCTATCTCTGGCTAACCGTGCCAGCGCTCTCCCAACTGAGCTAATAGGCGACTTACCGGCATCAGTGAAATTTCGAACCTCTTTACAATGCTCTCTGTATTTGTAGCTTTATTTAAGTTTAATATCATATACGAAGATCCTGACAAAAAAGGTCTTGACACGGACAACGACGTGATACTATACGGGTTCTGTTTGTAGTACAAAACCTCAAATATTCTTAATATCTCTTTCTGTATCAGAATTTAATATATTTCTATGGCAAACCGAGACAAAACGCCTATAAAGATGTAGCTTAATGGTTACATACCTAATTTTACTATAAGCTTTCGATATCAACCCCTTTGCGTCCCCAATGCTGGGGCACAAGTGTCTTCCTGCATCGCAGGAAGGTTATGCCATACTCCATCACGGAGGCCATATCCGGGTTGGTGGAGCCGGATTGTGGCGGGCCTCATTGTCAGAAGTTATCAATGCCGCCCATAGGACGACTGCCATTACATGACAGCCAGCACCAACGGCGTAACGTGCCTTGCGGAGCACGGAACTTTGCTATAGGGTATAAGCTTTAATGTTTTAATTTTAGCTAAGATTTTATTGGTATACGATATATAATTATAAATGTTACTGCAGAATCTGTATATGCATTCTGTTGGTGCTCTTTAATAAATATAATAAAATAAATAAATAAAGATAGGTGCAAACATCCCGGACGTAAGCTCACACTAAAACATAAAAAACTTCCCTCTATACTAATAATTCAGAAGGGAAAAGAAGTTTATATAATAAAGACCTAGTATTATTCCAAAGTCACATAAAATATTCCAAACCAGAAAGGAAGACTGACCAAGTTTTATCTTAGCCAGAATGCAGAGGGTTCTGTAAAATAACTATATTCTTTATTGCAAATAGTAAATTCGAAATATCATTACATGAAATTTGTTTCAAAGGCGAAATTATCTCTTACAGAGATCTCTTCCAGCCAACCTTAGCATTGGGTGTTCAAATTAAGATAGCGGGAGGAAGGGAGAAATATATATAACTACTTATATAAATAAGTAATAATACGATAGTACACTTACATATAAATATATACTTATACATACATAAACCTATTAACTACGTAAGATTACAAAAAAAAAATACATAAATGTTTGAATAGTGGTTTAAACCAACCGGGTTCAAATGAACTATTAGTACTAAAAACCGCCGCTAGATGCGCCTCTGTGTTATCTTAATTCGTCCGCCTTTTAATGTCTGAATATGCAACTACGTCTATATATACCTATGATAAATCCAAGTGAAACTATTTGATCCTTTTTTAGTCACCCACAATCCAACAAATCAATAAATAAACTCACGACTGGCGTCGTCATTTTATGTTTAGTTTATTTGTGTTAATAAATAAATATTCATGGACATATTACACAGATCTCGTTAGCCTATACTAAGGACATTTAGTTGTCCTATACTAAGGACAACTAAATGACTTGTGTTACAGGTGCTAACTGGACGATAGATTTAATACAACAAATACATAGATAACATCCAAGACCCGAGACAAACTAGAAAACTTCGTGTCCTAGTTTGACCAGGCCGGGGATCGAACCCGAGACCTTCGGTTTTACAGTCAGGCGTGCCAAACCGCTGCGCCGAGTCCGTGGTAAAGACTTTGTTTTCTAAGTTATGTAGACTTGTAAATTAGGAATACCACTCGCTTACTAAAATTAGATAAAATATTGTTAAAATTAAAATAGCAGAATTAACAATTAACATAAAATTAATATGGGCGGAAAGGCTGTTAAGTAGAACTGGTGGACATTTTTGACCAAATACGGGAAATATCAGCACAAGGCAAGACAAAAACGTAATGTCGAGAAAGCGAAAGAAGCTCTAGGGTATTTGCAAATCCTTTTCGCTCGTAGCCCAATTCACTCGTAGCCCCGCTGCCTGAGTGATCCTGAACGATCACGAAGGTTAAGCAACATAGGGCGCGTTCAGTGCATGGTGTCTATGACTAACGCTAGTGGCATTGTTCCGTGCTTCGCAAGGCACGTTAAGCAGTTGGTGCCGGCTGCTGTCGATAGATGGCGGTCGTTAAGCCAAGTCAGGGGCCTTAGGGCGGCTTGAAAACTTCTGGCAGTAAGACCAGCCACTAGTCTTGCAAGCCTGCATCTTGCAAGCCTTCACCAATCCGGACTTGGCCCCCGTGGTGGTGGCCTATTCCTTCCTCAGGGAAGAAACCCTTGCCTCTCAGTGGGGACATAATGGGTTGATGATGAAGACGAAACCCTGATCTATGCCTACCGCTCCGGGGTATAGGCGTGACTCTGCATCTTCTTCTTCTTCAGGTTATATTAGTCCACTGCTGGACCCTCCCCTAATGAGCGCCATAGCGCAAGGTTTTGTCATCATTGGGGGTAATGCCCATTATCTCCACGCTGGGTATGCGGGTTGGGGATCGTAGTTCGGTGGAATTGTACTGCAGGGGGCGGTGCTGCCCACCCCCCGGTTTGTGTCCCTTAGTCGCCTTTTACGACACCCGCGGGAATATTTTGGGTTCGTGCTATTCTCTAGGCCGACACCACTCTGCATAAGGAAATGAAATTACCAACGTTTTTGTCACGGCTCTCCGTCCGTTTTCTCAACATTTTAAAAAGGCATCAACCAATCAGCCTTTGCGCGTCTGCTGCTTGTCACAGTCCTCCCCAAGCACGCAACTTCTTTCTGTCCTCATCCATCCTCATCCAGCCATTTCCAGCAATCTGCCTCAGACCGTTGGTCCAGCGAGCTGGTGGGCGTCCTACGTTTGCCAGTTCTTCGTCTTGAGAACTTTTCGCATCGCCGGTTCTTCAGCTTATGTAATTGCAAAAGGCATAAGGAACCCTAAAAACTTCTGAATAGGACTTGCTATTCAGCGCTTTATTATTCCTCACTCGCGGTCTTATTATTTTTTCCTTTCAGGAAATCGCGCCCAAGGGACGGTACTTTCTTTCTACGCCTGTTGTTATAGTGATACTGATTAGTGGGAGAAGGAAAGAAATAGTGTTCAGCCCGGCACGGGAATATTTTTTACTGACTGCATTTGAGACCGAGACTAGATTGTGTTCTGTGGAAGTTATTGAATTTTTTTTTCACAAAAAAAAAAATAAAAGATAAAAAATATTTATTTGCAATATAACTAATCTAAGTTTACATTTACTGGCGGCACCCACACTAGGAAACCCCGTATCGTGGGAGCCAATTTATTACATTAGAAATTTAGAAAAAGAAAAAAAAAATCAAACATGCAACTCGGAAATATCCTTAGATATAAAACTAAATTATAAAAATAAAAAACCAACATAGATATTATGTGTTTTGGGTTAGTTCAAAACACAAGAACTATTCACAGCATAATCACTTGCCCTGGTCCCAAACTAGGATACCCTGCTGTGGTAACCAGACTGGGACGTTACAAACATTAAAAAACCCTTAAAGTGAGATCACTTGTACAAATGTATGGCGGCCCCAGTTCGAATCGAACCCACGACCTCTGTCCCGGTACCCAAGCGCCTTAATGGCTAGACTAACGTGGCACTCAAATTTTATTTATTAGACACTTTAATCAGGTCAAGTTCATGAATGTTACGAAGATAGATCTCATAGAAGGTGAAGCTTCAATAAACGAGGTAATGAAAGAACGAAAAGGAGAGAGAAAATAAGTAATGCTGTCCCTACTACCACCATGTGGAAGCGCAGCTGGAAAGATAGAGAGAGAGATTGGGACAAAATTCAGGGACAAATACTGATGTCCGGTAATAGTCGTTTCATTCACACTATCGGTAGTCTAGTTACCAATCGCATTGCAATGGTATAACCCATGCTACTAAACGCAAGTTAAGTAGCATGGGTTATACCATTCGTCTTCTTTGCGAGAGATGCCGATTTAATTTGCGCGGGTTATACCGCTGGAATGACATTGAACTGCTATTGCTTCGTAAACTAACAGATTAAGGCAAATGACAACCATTTTCGTGCTTATACTATGCTATTGAAAAACTATGTAATTTTAGAATCTAGGGCCAGGTCTCTTTCATTCCTTTTTATATTCGATATCAACCTTTGTATGTTCCCACTGCTGGGGCAAGGGTCTCTTCCTGCATCGCAGGAAGGTTAGGCCATACTCCGCCACGTGGGCCAAGTCCGGGTAGGTGGAGGATTGTACGACAATGGCGGGCCTTACTGTCAGAAGTTATGAAGCCGCCACTGGCTTAATGACTGCCATTATATGACAGCTGGCACCAACGGCTTAACGTGCCTTGCGAAGCACGGAAGCATACTAAGCAAGTATTATTTTTAAAGAGATTCCGCTCAAATTTGTTCATTGGTTTATACATTGCATTGCTAAATAAATTGAAGCCTCATTTCAGCTTGACTAGTACGATGGCACGAGTTACGCGTTAAGTGAAATCATGGAATCAATGTATGTATTTTCGAAATAACTATTAAGTACGTATTTGCTATGCCGTATTGGTAAAGTACACAGTGCAATATTCACTCTAAGCGACATCTTAAGTTACTGTAATTTATGGCAATAAAAGATTGAATTGAACTAAATAGAATTGTGGCGTTAAAATATTAAAGTTAGACTATTAATGTATTGGACAGTCGTAACTTTTGTCATTCAAAAAGCGCACCTGGCATTGTACTAGCACCCAGGCATGACTTTCTATCTTAGCATTCGTGCATACGATTTTATAGTAAATTTTATAACATAACCTATTTAGAGGCTCAAAATTCCACCCATGCCGGGATTTGAACTGGCGACCTCTGGCTATCCGTGCCAGCGCTCTTCCAACTGAGCTAATGGGCGACTCACCGGCGTCAGTGAAATTTCGAACCTCTTTGCAAAACTCTCTGTATTACGTACAGACCTAACCTAACATAACCTTACGCCTGTATCCCAGAGAGGTAGGCAGAGACCAAGGACTGCCACTTGCCACGATCCTGAAAGGTCACCTTGGCTTCATTCATACATTGATAAGTTGTTGCATGCACGCACGCCGGTCCCGGGTACTTTTTATCTTGCCCTTTGCTAATACATCCCCTATGTGGTCGACTTAATTTTTATATTAGTTTTCATAATATATATTTTATTCTCACAACTAAAATGTTTCCTAAGTCTGTACCTCTGATATTGCATTCAAACGTTCAGAGTAGAATGAAAATATTCCCTGTACGTTCCATCACAATCAATTGCGCCATCAGAACGGACAATAAAAACAAATACCGCACAAGCAAAAAGATATTTCAAAAAGCCGGAAAAATTTATTGTGAAAAAAAATCCGAGGCCGACTCGAGCATACTATAATAACTTTTAATACACGCGTCATACAGTCGAATTGCATGTCTCTCCATATAGACGTCCTCACTCGCATGAGTCGAGTATGACCTATAAAAATCAGTCAGACGCGAGTTGGACTCGTGACCCGAGGGTTCCGTACAACCAGATAAAATACTTCTGGACACATCTATTGGCCCACCTTGCATTTTCAGTTTCGTTTAGTCCTAGCTAAAAATTTATATTAGGTCGAGCAAAAAGTTTTTATTCAGTTTTGAACCAGGCACATTCATAATTGTATTCTATAGTCTTTAAATGTATCAGGTTTAAAACTGCATCAATAGGTTTTCTTCAATCTAGCAATCATATTTATGTAGGGGCCATCGAAGCCTAAATTTTAAGGTGGGCCGATATGTGTCCAGGAGTGTATATTATTTGAAAGTAATGATTTAGTCTATACCGACCCACTGTAGGGCACAGGCACCATTTAGGAGAGAGGATAATTGTAAAAGGTAGTTTATGTGAATACCTCAACTTTCTTCACGATGGTTTCCTTCACAGTTAGCGAATAGTACTGCTACTTCAAATTCTTGAATGTGCGTAACTAACTGAGTTGACTTTGTTTTCTAACTTACGTACATCTGTGAAGTTATAGTATCAATACGGCTCGCTAACCGTGAAATAAAATACCGTGAAATAAAATACCGTGACGAAACCTGAGATTCTGAGGTTTTCACGGACCACAGACCTGCACTTAAATTGCCAGTCCACGGTGGGGACGCGTAGTGATTAAGCCCGTACTCTCTCTCCTGGAGGCGGCCCGTGCCCTACAATGGGACGTATATAAGCTGGTTTATAAGTAATCATCTTGTTACACTATTTTTATTTTTAATGCACTAACCCGTGCTAAGGAACAAATTTAAAAACCTATTTAGAGGCTAAAAATTCCACCCATGCCGGGATTCGAACCCGCAACCTCTGGCTATCCCTACCTGGTACGGATAGCCAGAGGTTGCGGGTTCGAATCCCGGCATGGGTGAAATTTTTAGCCTCTAAATAGGTTTTTAAATCATCTTGTTTTTCTAGTGAAAACAATTTTTTAGTACAGTCTATTAAAAAGAAAAACCAACCATGAAGTTTTTACTAAAAAAATTCATAGAAGTTTTTATGAGCTACTAATTTGTTTAAATGATTTGATTGAATGAGTTAAGTTAGGATTCATTTCATCTCATTAAATTTCATTTTCATTTCATATCAATAAAAAAATTCTACTGAAGACTTGGCTGTATGGGCATAGTTCCCTTTGCCTACTAGAATGGGTGAAGAAAAAAATCTCTGCTTATATTTTTTTACGGTTGGCGCCATTTTCCAAATATTTTTTTCTTTATTAAATTGCTTATTTTTTTCGCAAATGTATTAAAAACAGTCGTTCAGTACACGTGCGGAACCGTCATTGCAACTTGTTCCGACTGTCAACCCTCGCCTTCGGCTGCGCCTCGGCTCCGGTAAACATTTGTCGGAACTCTTTGCAATGACAGACTTTCCGCACTTGTAATGAAATATACTATTTTAACTGATTGAATTTGTACCTTTTAAAAAATCTCATTTCACCCATGCATAGACTCATGTCTTAGGCATATTAATAGGATCCCGTTAGCCTTTGAGTAAGCAACCCTAAAAAGGTTATTGCTACAGTATTATCAGTTGTAATTTAATTTGCGAGCTGTAGAGAAAATTAACAGAGCCTATCTCGGCAGCTTACACAGCGCTTAGGCTAATTTAAGTAGACTAAGTAAAGAGAACAGGCCTATATATCAATTTTTAATAGGCTTTTTATCATGCCACTCGCTAACCGTGAAGAAAAATATCGCGAGGAAACCTTTGTGTCTAAGGTGTTCGAATACCTCGGCGCTTGGAATTGCCAATACGCGGTGGGCACGTCAGTCAATATTTTCTAACATACATACATAACCTCACGCCTGTATCCCAGAGGGGTAGGCAGAGACCAGGGACTGCCACTTGCCACGATCCTGACAGATCATCTTCGCTTCATCAATGTTCATAAGTCGTTGCATGCACGCACGCCGGTTCCGGGTACTTTTTACTTTTCCTTTGCTAACATTTTCAACAATTTCAGTAAAACCAGAGTTGCGTCCACAATTTTGATTTTGTTTTGCATTGATCACTCGGTTCCACTATACCACGAGCGTTATAGTACCATCCTCTGAGGTAAATAAAAAACAATGTCAATACGTGAAGCGCTCGTGGCCAAGTCGAACCGAGTAATTGGAATCAATCACTTGAGTTAAGCAACAACAGGCGCGGTAAGGTGCAGGATGGGTGACCGTCGTGTGACTACCGCTAGTGGCATTTTTGGTGTGCTTTGTAAGCTACGTTAAGCCGTTTGTGCCGGCTGTCATGTAATGGCAGTCGTTAAGCTATGTCAGAGGCCTCATGGGCGGCTTGATAACTTCTGAAACTAAGACCCGCCACTGTCTTACAACCCTCCACCAACCCGGACTTGGCCCCTGTGGAGTATGGCCTAACCTTCCTGAGACCCGTGCCCCAACAGTGGGGACATACAAGGGTCGATATCGAATACGTGCGTAGCTTACAAACTTGCGGGTTTCCTCACCACGTTTTTCTTCACATCGAAGTGGCATATTTTCTGCAAATAAACAATCAATCAATTAATTCTATTTACCTGAATATAAGTTGCATAGATTTTACAATAGAGTTACCATCTATGCTTTACCCAAATATATAAAAATACTAGCTGACCTAGCGCACTTCGTACCGGCTAACAGTCGATTCTTTATTTTGAATTTTTCCCCCTCCGCTTACGGTTCCGCTTATGATTCTTAAACCATCCTCGTAATTCAAGGAATATTCTAAAAGAAGAATTACCGAAATCGGTTCAACTGCTTTCGAGATTTGTTCAAATGTGTTGGTTAGCGAACCAACACATTCAGCGATTAATTTTTATATTATAGAGTAGCTGACCCAGCGAACTTCGTACCGCGTAACAGTTGATTCTTTAATTTTGTTTTTCTCTCCGTAAGAACCATCCTCGTACTTCAAGGAGTATTGTAAAAAAATAATCTCTAATAATAAATGTGCGTAACAGCTCGAATGTCAAAATGTTATGCCTAAAGCAATCCATTCCCACCAGCTAAGGCTGAAGAGGCCTATCTCATTTGTTCATCCATTCATCAGAGTTGTCAAACACAAAATAGTTTTTGTTCTGAATTATTGATGACTCAATCCGATTCGCCATACGACAGCCGTAGTCGACGGCACTTGAAATATTACCACTGCTGTTTGTCTCTGTTATAGCAGCTCTATAGATCTAATCTACTGAAAACAGGGTTAGTTTCTGAATTGAAAATTTCACTAAGTAAATACTTAACTGTGGCTGTCTACGAATTTCTCAGCAAAGAGTGTGACGTTGCTTAAGTATTTACTTAGTGAAATTCTCAATTCAGAAACAGGCCTTAAAGGCCCGTTTCTGAATCGAAATTTTTGCGAAGTAAATACATAACTATAGTGCTGCCTCTTTGAATTTCTCCGCGAAGAGTGTGACAGAACGTTACTCAAGTATTTACTTAATTGAATTCTCAATTCAGAAGCCAGCCTTCTGGGGGGGCTGATCGCTATCAAAACTTATGTGAGATAACTAACTTAACAATGAAGAAACGTTCAAATTCACTATGGCATATTGTATTTCTCAATAAACATAATTTAATTTTCATTCACAGTAAGACCAGATACGAGTCTTGACTGTCAAAATCGCGTCATTGTTTGTTCCTAAAATTACTTCACTTAACCCGTTATATTATGACCATTTAAAAACCGTTTATTTGGGTGGGTCGATACTTACTAATAGGGTACCTACAACAAGCAAAAACAAATATTATTAGAAACCTATTTAGAGGCTAAAAATTCCACCCATAAGAGCGCTGGCACGGATAGAGGTCGCGGGTTCGAGTCCCAGCCTGGGTCGAATTTTTAGCCTCTAAATAGATTTTTAAAATTGTCTTTATCACGGGTTAGTGCAATAAAAATAATATAAGGGTTGATATCGTGAAAGGCTTAGTGCCAAGGTAGAAACGCTCAAATTCTCACTCCCACACGCGTCAAAAATCTCCTAAGAAGCTTTCAGACTTATGAGACTTACGTCAGAGAATTCAAGCATTAAAGCCATGATTTGTGACATTGACTGAGTGAGTTTTTACATTGAGTAAAAACATGGAGCGCCGCCGAGCGCAGACTTAATGGAACTTTTTGTTGTAGTAAATTTGACATTACGGTATGGAAGTTATACTTCGTAAAAGCTTGATATAAACATAAGATAGATGACAGATTTTGCATGATGTTTATATTATTTTTAATGCACTAACCCGTGCTAAGGACAATTCAAAAAAAAAATTTCTTATATGTTTTGCATGATGCACCATATTTTTAGCAAACTTTAAATAAATAAATATTCATGCACATATGACACAGGTCTCGTTAGCTCTATCCTCAGTACAACTTAATGACTTGTGTTAGGTGCTAACTCGACGATAGATTTAATACAATAAATACATAGATAAGATAAGATTACATAAGAATATTCTTTATTGTATACCGGAAAATTGATACAGAACAGCAGATACAGAAGATAAGTTACAATTGGCGGCCTTATTGCTAATAGCAATTTCTTCCTGGCAACCACGAATCGGAGAATTTGCCGACCGAATAGATAACATCCAAGACCCGGTCGGGGATCGAACCCGAGAACCTCGGTTTTACAGTCAGCGTGCTAAGCCGCTGCGTCACCGAGTCCATTAAAAATAAGGTTCGTCATTGTTTGAATGTATCTATAGCCTAGCGGTTAACACGCTTGACTACCGAAACAGAGGTCGTGGGTTCGATTCCTACTGAGGGCCGGCGTACGAGATCGGTACGAATGGCCTCAGTCTGGGTGTACTTTTATTTTTGTGATGTCATTGCCTGATTATCGTAGCACAGGGTGTCCTAGTTTGGGACCAGGGCAAGTGATTGTGTTGTGTGGAAGTTTTAAATCAGTTTTACATCATCACATCGCACTAATATTATAAAGGCGAAAGTTTGTTACTTCTTTTAAAAACCTATTTAGAGGCTAAAAATTCCACCCATGCCGGTATTCGAACCCGCAACCTCTGGCTATCCGTGCCAGCGCTCTTTCCAACTGAGCTTATGGGCGACTCATCAGCGAAATTTCGAACCTCTTTACAATATTCTCTGTATTACGTACAGGCAGCGACATCTGGCTGAAGTAATTTGCATCACTTGTTACTTCTTCATGCCTAATCGGCTGGAGCGATTTCAATCAAAGGTATGGAGTTAGCTAACACCTTGGATTAACACAAAGGCTACTTTGCACTGCGGGAAAATATCTTATTCTCATGGGAAAATCGATAAAATGCAGGTAACATGTAGCTAGTTATATGTAATAAGTTTTTGATTACTCGCTCTAAACGTCTGGAGTTGCCTGAAGAGCTTGTTGTAAGTTATTCTTTTCCGCCCTAGCGAGAATCGTTTTCAAGTGACACCTGTCAAATTATAAAGAAATCCTTCACATTTCTATTGAATCATATTTTTTTTTTTTAATTTGTGCTAGGTTCTGCCACTATTAATAATGTGGCAACCTTTAAGTCAAATAAATTAAAATAAGAATTGTTAAAATTGAATAAAAAATTAATAGGGTGTCAATTAAAACTAATCTATAAATAATTAAAATGTTAAAAACATAGTACTATGATAATTGATAATGAAGTGAAAAATTTAAAAGTCTAATTACAATAATAAAATTCTTAAGGTTAATGGGTTCAAGTGGTATTTATTCATTTATATTTATTAAAAAAAAAATTTATTGATTTTTTTTCCATTATTCTGTTCGTTTACCTTTGCTTTTTTTTCCAATCTTATTTTTTTTTAACCCACCTTTTTTCCAATTAAAACCCATTGTTGAATCATGTTCCAACTTTCTATGCAGCCACTCCATTATAGCGCGATGTGAAAGTTAATAAGAAAGAAAGTTATAAGTTATTTGTACCCCTAGGATAACGTATATGTATGTTAAGTATGATATCAACCCTTTGCATGTCCCCACTGCTGTGGCACGGGTCTCTTTCTGCATCGCAGGAAGGGTAGGCCATTTTCCACCATGGTGGCCATTCCGGGTTGCTGACGGATTGTAAGACAGTGGCGTGTCTTACTGTCAGAAGTTATCAAACCGCCTATGAGGCCTCTGACATTGCTTAACGACTGCTATTAATGGTAGTCGGTATCAACGGTTTAACGTGCCTTAAGAAGCACGGAAGCGCTCGGAAAATTGAAACTAGCAGTGGTCATGGGATGTTCACCCATCCAGTACCTGACCGCGCCTGTTGTTGCTTAACCCAAGTGATTGATTCCAATCTCGGTTCCACTAGGCCAAGTAGTTCTATTTTTAGAGTTCATTCCGGCCCTTAGCTGGGAAGTAATTTGATTGACTTTTTCCCTCTATAGGGAGGGAAACAGCATTTTTCTCCCAATAATCAGATCAAAACAACATTACTTTCCGAGTATAGAAATGAAAAAGTTTTTTATCTCACATTCCTACAGCCGCTTTGCTTGGCAGATATGTCCATCAAATAAGATATCAAGAGCCGTGACTCCAATTATAACGAAAACGTTTTTACACTTTTTATTTATTTACACTGGTTTCTAATCAACCCGTCTTCTCTCGCAGAGAGAGTGAGAGTAAACTCTTGGCGGGGCCGATGAAAATGGGTCTACAGTCACGAAAAAGCAGTAGCTTGATAAAATTACGTTTCCCTGCTCCCCCAATATACCAGTATCTTATTGCCTTAATAAATAATATCTAAGCACCAATTTGTAGCAGTAATTTTTCGTATTTTTGTCCATTCTTTTTCAGAAAGAAATTGTAGCATTCCTAAGCTCTTCATTTAACTTTGCCCTAGAGTCCGCAAAATATATTCACTTGAAGAACTTTCATAAATAAATTAGTAGAAAGAAATACATTTATTTGACTAAATTAACACATCTAGTGTCTACAAGATATATTCACACAAGGTATTTTAAGCTTGCCTGAAACGCGGTTCAAAAAATGTGTTAAGTACACTTTGTACCAAAAGGGCTACTAAAACTAACTTAAAGGATTATTTAGACGAGAATGATGTCTGGAATTAAAGCCAGTACAACGTACGAGTTCTATGTTTTATAATAATTATGTAAACTATGTTAATTAAGGACTTTGAAAAGACTGAGATTGGAGCTTTTTTGTCCATTTTTTCTCGAAAATGATCTAGATTTTGAAATGGACACCTCGTTTGATTTGTTACCTTCATTGAGCCGCAGCTCTGCGCTACTTTGAATAATACCTTTTCATTTCATTTCATCACAGGAAGGAAAAAGCATACTACTCATAGGTTCCTAAATAGAACACCTTTTTTTTCCGAAAATATTCAAAGCAATTTAACTTTTAACACTCTCTCACGACTAATTTAGTTAGGTTATCTACGAATGTGGCTATCAACATAATCAATCATCTTATCGTCAATCTAAAACCCGAAATTAAATTGCAGTTTCTCAGCTTTTAAAGTAAAAAGTTGGGATTTTTTTTAAAACGTTTAAAAGTGGAATAACCAGAAAAGGTTAGGTTTATGATACGGGGTCCCATAGTAAAATCCGTCAGAAATGATGTCTAATATTAGCTCTTGGCGGGGATAAGTCGACTTAACCAGTAACCCTGTATACAAATAACCTGCGGACTAGCGGCGCACACGTACTTCTCTGGCTAGCTCCTAATGATTCTCACAGCTACGAGTACAGGTTACTGTAGATTAGATGTGGTGAACTCCTTGCTGTTTGTTTTTTTTATATCGTTTTAAAAAAGGATGAGTTCTTCAATATGTCAGTTGATGTGTTTTGAAAAATCTTTTTTTGACATCCGTGTATCTTTAGTTGTCAAGTAGTTAGCGGTTCTGCCCATGTGTTTTAATTTATTTTAATCATAATATTACGAGGATTGTTTTCATTATCATTTATACAGTCCATTATTACGTCGTTTGTAGTCGAGATGTTTTTAGAAAGTGCCTTTTCAAAAACACAATTATTATATAAACACGTATTTGAAGATACGTTCTATTTGCGTGGCTCTCAAGGCACGGTGTGAACAATTTTTTTCTATGCTGTTTTGCCGATAATGGCGCCATAGCTACACAGCTTTCCATAACCGTTGCCACAAAGGAAAAACGTTGCCTGATTCAATTATACGAGTATAATAAATAACGCAGTGAATTCAAGCAACACCTGTGAAATCACACAGAATACTATCATATTGCGCATATAAAGGCAATGCATTATATACGTATTACCCCTAGAGGTGGTATTGAAGAGGCTTTCTAAGTTTGAGATTCTGGTGTTTCGATGATCAAATACTACACAATAAATACGATGATTGTGGAGTGTAATTATGTCAATAAAAAAACTTGAAATAAGATAAGATAAGAATATTCTTTATTTTACACTGGAAAAACAACAAATACAAAACAATTTCAAATATACATAGTACAATTGGCGGCCTTATTGCTAAAAGCAATAATTCTAAGCTTCGTGAGAAATCCTGAGTGCCCGTTCAAATACCTCGGCGCTTGAAATTGTTTTAATTTTTGTCGAATCTTAATTCAGTCCATATACTCTGTCTCAACAACAGGCGCGGTCAGGTGCAGGATGGGTGACCGCCCTGTGACTACCGCTAGTGGCATTTTTCCGAGCGCTTCCGTGCTTTGTATATAAGGTACGCTAAGCCGTTGGTGCCTGCTGTCATGTAATGGCAGTCGTTAAGTCATGTCAGAGGCCTTATGGGCGGCTTGATAACTTCTGACACTAAGGCCCGCCATTGTTTTGCAATCCTCCACAAACCCGGACTTGGCCCCCGTGGTGGAGTATACCTAACCTTCCTGCGTGCATGTAGAGACCCGTGCCACAGCAGTGGGGATATAGAACGGGTTGATATCATGTATTTGGTGACGGTTGGACACACCGCTAATTGAGTTTTCTGTTCCATCCCAGCGTTGGCAATATCTAGGACGAAGTCACGATCCGATGCACTAATCTTATTACCTATTGAGTTGTGGCTAGTTCCGAGTGGAGCGTCCATGTCATATTGAGCGATGTATTGCCTGCGCTGCGTAAAAAACGGGTTTTGACGTAGGTAGCGAACTCTTTATTTATCTAGTAGTATGCAGTTGGTACATACATACATAACCTCACGCCTGGATCCCAGAGGGGTAGGCAGAGACCAGGGACTGCCAATTGCCGCGATCCTGACAGATCACCTTCGCTTCATCAACGTTCATAATTCGATGCATGCCCGCACCGGTTCCGGGTACTTTTTATCTTTCCCTTTGCTAATACATCCCCGAAAATAAAACTCTGTTTTTCTGGGTAATTTAGGATACAGGAAAATGAAAACTGTAGTTTTTAGTTTCTTAGATCGGTGTAGATAACTGTAGTGCTGATTTCACAGTAAAGAGCGTGACAGAATGTTACCCACGTATTTACAGTACTACACATAATAAAAGTCCCTTCGGGAATCTACGTTCGCGCAGACTAGGAAGAAGTGTAACGAAAGTACCTGAAGCTATAAGTGCATTCAACATGATCTTTAACCGATATGGTTAAGGTGCAGAATTGATTGCCGCAGTAGCGCTACCTATTTCGCTCACGCTAATATTACCAAACTAATAGTCACCTGCATCGATGACGTTGAATCAACCAATAGCAACAAAGGCGCGCGGACTGACATAAAATGAAACTATCTGATTGGTCGATCAACTTGCCGCACAGCCAAAATTTGGTCACCTGCGCAGGTACATCCGCGGGACTTATTTCTTGTGTAGGACTGTACTTAGTGAAGTTCTCAATTCAGAAACTGGCATTTTGTGACGTAAAAACATCAACAGAACGGGCTCGGTGATCGTGGTCTTCCACTTTACAGGGAAATTTCTCACCAGACCATTTCCTGTAGTATGCCTGGGGACGGCCGGTATGTCACGAAGAAGAAGAAGGTAAAGAAAAACATTTACAAAAACATTTAGGGTATTTAAGTATGATTTATGTTAGTTTATTATTAGGTACGCATACGTACTTGTCTATTAATATACGTATTTGCACCAGCTACCCGTATCTATTTCTCCTCGGCAAATTCTCCAATTTGAGGTTGCCTGGAAGAAATTGCTTTTAGCAATAAGGCCGCCAATTGTATTTGATCTTTTGTATCTGCCGTTTCTGTAACTATTTTTCCGGTATCGTTATCAACCCTTGTATGTCCCCACTGCTGGGGCACGGGTCTCTTCCTGCATCGCAGGAAGGTTAGGCCATACTCCACCACGGGGGCCAAGTCCGGGTTGGTGGAGGATTGTAAGACAGTGGCGGGCCTTACTGTCAGAAGTTATCAAGCCGCCCTCTGACATGGCTTAGCGACTGCCATTATATGACAGCCGGCACCAACGGCTTAACGTGCCTTGCGAAGCACGAAAGCGCTCGGAAAAATGCCACTAGCGGTAGTCACGGCACGCTCATCCATTCCGTACCTGACCACGCCTGTTGTCGCTTAACCAAGTGATTGATTCCAATCACTCGGCTCGCCTAGGCCACGAGCGCTTCCGCTTTTTCCGGTGTACAATAAAGAATATTCTTATCTTATCTTAACGCCACATGGACGTAAATATTGAACCTTTCAAACCGTGAATTTATGCTGAAACCGGTTCATTACTAGACGCTGTATTATGACCTCATTACGTAGATGCAGAAGGCAACTTTTACACGCGTTTGTGTTACAGTATACGAAGCGCTCCTGGCCTAGTCGAACCGAGTGATTGGAATCAATCACTTGTATTAAACAACAACAGGTACGGTCAGATGCAGGATGGGTGACCGTCCCGTGACTACCGCTAGTGGCATTTTTCCGAGCGCTTCCGTGCTTCGCAAAGTACGTTAAGCCGTTGGTGCCAGCTGTCATGTAAGCCATGCCAAAGGCTGACAGTAAGGCACGCCACTGTCTTACAATACTCCACGGAGTATGGCCTAACATTCCTGCGGTGCAGGAAGAGACCCGTGCCCCAGCAGTGGGGACATACAAGGGTTGATATCAATTTCAACAGCGTGTTACAGTATAACACTTATGTATGAATCAAAGAAATTGCCCCCTTTTGATCTCCATCACTATCACAGCCGACAAAAATATCCAGTCGATACAGCGTTCAACTACTACAATGTTGAACCAGCTGAAACCGGACATTAGGAGTCATTACTGGCTATTACCGCAATGTTAGACCTTGGTAATTACGACTTGATTAATCCACCAAGGTGCCTGTACTCAGGAACAATGTTGCTGGATATTAATAAAGTTAGAAGGTTCTGTAAGTACCGCAAAGAAAAAAATCGAGAAACTGCAAAAATGAATCGCTAAATGTGTTGGTAAGCGCAAATCTCGAGAGCAGCTGAACCGATCTCGCTAATTCTTTTTTTTTATATTCCTTGAAGTACGAGGATGGTTCTTTTCTTACGGAGAGAAAAATAAATAATCAACTGTTAGGCGTAAAGAAGTTCGCTGGGTCAGCTAGTTATTAATAACTTTGAATAACTTTGTTGCCCGTCTGTTAATGTCAATTTTTTCAGAAACATGTAATGTCGTCAAGTTGAAATTAATATCAAGTTTTTATTAAAATTCCGTCTTTTGTGGGTTCCGGTTGTGACGTCATAGTATGTGTCCGAGTTATATGGCGCGTTGTTGTACCACGTGTCTAGAATGAGGGATTTTCCTAGAGCAAATTAAAAACAAAAAATAGTTCTTGAAACTCCGACAGATGGCTCTGATAAAACTTGACTTGATTTTTTTTTTCACAATATATCTATAATCTGTGAACTTCTGTCATTCCGTCTCATATAGTAATATACTCTGTGTTCCGTCAAGACCACAGAACAATTTAACCAACTCTAGTAATTTCTTTTACAAAAAAAACCGGTTGTTTTTAAGGTAATTTGTTTTTTTTTCTTTTGTATCAAAGATCAACAAATCATCAATTTATGAGAAGTCATGAAAATGCACTGTTAAAAACTTAAAATTAAGTAGGTATAATGACGTCTGTTTTGTAATAAAATCTTCGACAGTGCTATCAAAACTTCAACTTCGACGACGACAGTGATATACAAACACAGACTAATAAAGGTCTCTCAGCGGTATTAAAAAAAACTACGTACGTAGACAGCATCGCCATCTAGTAGCGAGATTGGAACTATTTTTAGGAGCTGTCAGAAAATCGCTCATTACTTTTCGATGGTTCACAGAAAAGTGACAACTGCTAGTTTTAAAATTAAATTAAAAACATTACTTTTTGACAAACAAAAAAAACTCTCCTGATTGCCGCTTAGCTTAATTAGGGATACAAAGTTTTTTTTATGATCGGATTTTATTTTATATTCTGATAGTAGACGTAATTTTAAGAAACTAATTTTTTTTTTCGTGATTAATCGAATTTATCATTGTTATTTAATTAAAATGAATATTATTCGGCGTGACGTCATATTTAACATACTCTGTGTGTAGGTAGAGCTCGCAATTGGATTTGTCTGTGGCTTAGTTTAGTGTGACATGTGAATGACATCGATGTGTTTTACAGATGAAGTTGACAGGCCATTGGTAGTTTTTCCACAGAATAACTACTACAACCACAGACGATTTAACATGTGACGTCATCATAGAGGTCCTCAGAGGTCATATGAAGGGCATTTAAATATTATTATTTACTCAAAATAAGGCTCATCTTTTATGATAAAAATCGCTTACATTAAAAATACTGTAGTTTGGATGCTAAGCTCGAAATGGTTTTCGATTCAGGCAGTGCATTTTTTTTTTGCATCCCGAATTCTTTGGACAACCACGGACCTGAACCCGTCCTGTCAAGTGAAACCTAGGAAATACAGGTGTATTAAGAGCTCTGACAACTAAATTCAATTTGTGAGTTCTTGTCATATTTGAGTGGTTTGATGAGATCTTTAATTAATTTATGAAATCTACCATACCATTCAGTGTAATAATTTACATGTTGTACTCTTCATATCCATTCACCTTGTGCCTTTCGTGGGATGGAAGCTAAATAATGCTTAACAGATTTTTGTTTGACTACAACTGCGGTGTTCTCTTTTTAAAATCCGCTAACTTTTATTGCATTTAATTCAGTGAGAACAAGGACGGGCTGAAAATCAGCGCTGTGATGATGCATGCACTCACAGCACTTAGCTGAGCCCTATCCTTTTTATCACATAATTATTGTCTCTATTTTTTCATAGTTTTCATGTGTTCTCTAATCTATGTGTGATAAATAAAAAAATTTCAATTTCAATTTCAAAAAGTATTTCGTCATGACTCACGATGCTCATCGATATCAACCTTTGTATGTCCCCACTGCTGGGGCACGGGTCTCTTCCTGCATCGCAGGAAGGTTAGGCTATAGACCACCACGTGGGTAAAGTCCGGGTTGGTGGAGTATTGCAAGACAGTGGCGGGCCTCACTGTCAGAAGTTATCAAGCCACCCATCAGGCGTCTTACATGGCTTAACGACTGCCATTACATGACAGCCGGCACCAACGGAAGCGTTCAGAAAAAATGCCACTAGCGGTGGTCAAGGGACGGTTACCCATCCTGCACCTGACCGCGTCTGCTGTTGCTTCACTCAAGTGATTGATTCCAAACACTCGGTTCGACTAGGCCACGAGCGCTTCTATTCTATTTAGGTGACAATGATATCTGGAATTTAAGCCGGAGCATGAGTACCATATTCTATAACTATTATGTAAACTCTGTTAATTAAGAAATTTGAAAACACTAACTTTGGTGTGTTTCTATCCGTTTTTTTTCCAAATTAATCTAGATTTTTTAACGGACATCTGGTTTTCAGTCTGTTTAGAATATAAGAATTTTGAATAGAATATAATATCGGATAGAATCGGATATATTCGTGTAATAGAAATATCGGAACTATTGTTATTTATAACTTTACATAACTTTCAAAATAGTGAAGAAAAGTTTTATACAGAGCAGGAAGTAGTATTACACTCGTGTGCTTACGACAAAAATCGAAGCCTACTCTAGAGCCCGAGGTATATTCTAAAAGCTAACAAACTATAACCTGCCACGTAGGTATTGATTTTGATTTCATACATGCACTCTAAGATAGATATATAGATAGAATATTCTTTATTTTACACAGAAATTACCTACAGCAAAAGAAATTACATAAAAATATAGTACAATTGGCGGCCTTATTACTAAAAGGAAATTTCTTCCAGACAACAATAGACGGAGACAAGAAACAAATTAGAGACGGGTTGTCTGTGCAATTTAGAAATATAAACTTACTTAAACCATACATTTAATCGGTTATATTAAGAGTTACTTTGCAACAAAAGTGTAAGGGTATTTATGTTATCCATTCGGTATTTTGATAAGTATTTTTTTTTTACTTATACGATGCGATTTTATTATATTATGATAATTATTCACAATAATTCTCTCCGGGCACTACCTGCACTACTATCCACATAACCCAAGGTTAGCTGGAAGAAAATACTCATTAGTATTAAGCTCGCCTTTGTACAAATATGCTTGTTGTGCAATAAAAAAAAAATCTAATTTAATCTAGTCTAAAGTTTGACTCTGGACTGTACATTCGTGTGGAGACCCAACCCTCTTTTACTTTCGCGGTCCATCAAAAATAGAATTACCTACCTTGTTTACTTACTTAGGCTCGGCCTCGGCAACGTAGACGCCATCTTTCTTCGTTCACCTTTGCTTATTCGTTTTTTCTCAGAGTCTACTTTTTTGTCTCCTTTTCTGCAAGAGACATAGGTCGTTTTAAGTACAAAAAAATTGTACGTAACTTTTATGAAGTTTTGTGGCAGGAAGACGCTGAATGCCAGCCGCTTCCAGCCGGTCTTCTTGGAAACCCACGGAGGAGGCCACGTCTCCTAGTCGAACCGAGTGATTGGAATCAATCACTTGTGTTAAGCAACAACAGGCGCGGTCAGGTGCAGGATGGGTGACCGTCCCGTGACTACCGCTAGTGGCATTTTTTCCGAGCGCTTCCGTGCTTCGCAAGGCACGCTAAGCCGTTGGTGCCGGCTGACATTTAATAGCAGTCGTTAAGCCATGTCAGAGTCCTTATGGGCGGCTTCATAACTTCTGACAGAAAGGTCCGCCACTGTCTTACCTCCACCAACCCGGATTTGGCCCCCGTGGTGGAGTATGACCTAAATTTCCTGCGATGCAGGAAGAGACCCGTGCCCCAGTAGTGGGGACATAGAAGGGTTGATATCGAGACAAATAGACAGAGAAATAGTGTTCTCTATCTATCTACTTCGACCAAACAGGGGATGTATTAGGAAAGGACAAGACAGAAATTACCTGAAAACAATACAAATATAAGGTGGCCCCAGTGCAAATCGAACCTACGACCTCGGGCATGATAATTAGACGTGATACCGGTAGACTAGACGAGGCAGTCAAAATTCTGTGAAACAGTAGTGGTTCAAAATTCTCTGAAAAAGTAGATCATTAAAGAATGGTCTTAGATTAAGACGTATTGGTGAAGACAAATCGTCATTAACCGGCCTACTTGTCTTGCAGAGTGCTTAGTGCGAGTTTTTTAACTACTCGATCGCGTCAACGTAAACTCATATTTCTATGGCATCGAGGAAGCGCCACCTAGCGAATAGTATGGAAATAAAAATTGCTGAGTGCGAGTTGTAATGGTTCACGTTGAGAAGTGAACACGTTTACCAGCCAAAACACGAATAAACGCGAGTGCGAGTTGTACTGTGACAGTGTTTTGCCAGTTCGAACGGTTAACTTTCTCATATTCACTAATCGATGCTCGATTAACGCGGTAGTAAAGTTATTCGATTGGATCTGTCAAACTCGCACTAAGCACTCTGTTAAAGCTAGTTGTTGCTTTATTTTCATTTTACTTAAAATATGATTGTCTACCTGTATTCCATTTCATGTACTCGTACTAATATGCACAATTTGCATCCTAGTCACCTAGTTACGTTACATCATCGCTATTTAGTAAAAAATATTTATGGGTTCAGGTTTAATATTGTCCTGTAGTAACTTTTTGTATAAAGTTTAACCTGTTTCCTGTTTTTTTCCAAATAAATAAATAAACCCTTAATCGGGCATGAGTTTTCATTGCTTTTGGACTTTATTTCAAGTACTTAAGGTTTAATTTAAGGTGAGAACTTGTGTGTCGGCCAGCTGAGAAAAACTCAAAGTGACTACCCACAATAATTGACTGTACTCGCCACTTTAGTCTACCCGTGACCACGGCAACTGTAACGCTGCCGAAACGTCGGGAAATAAGTTAATACGTTTTACCTAAAAAATAATCGCGATTTGACCCGTTTAATATATAACTATGTATGTTTATCGATTTGTTCAGCCAGCATTTTCCAGTAAAACTGTTTGTGCCTTATAAAAGAGACGGTAAAATAAACTTGGTCGATTAAGGAAAGTCGAATGATTAATGTTTTTTTCATGTTCTTCGTGTTAAACTTTAATGTTTTCCGCATTAATCGACAACCCGACGGCTGAGCATTAACTAGTGAGTAGGCGGGACCATCGTAGGAAGCTCGTAATGACCAAAATTCAACAATGTAGGTACAGTACTACACATCATAAAAGTCCCTTCGGAAATTTACGTTCGCGCAGACTAGGAAGAAGTGTAACGAAAGTACCCGAAGCTATAAGTACATTCAACACGATCTTTAACCAATACGGTTAAGGTGCAGAATTGATTGCCGCAGTAGCGCTACCTATTTCGCTCACGCTAATTATTGCCAAACGAATAGTCACCTGCATCGATGACGTTGAATCAACCAATAGCAACAAAGGCGCGCGCCCTGCCATAAAATGAAACTATCTGATTGGTCAATCAACTTGCCGCACATCCAAAATTTGGTCATCTGCGCATTTAGATCCGCGAGACTTATTTCTTGTGTAGGACTGTTATCAATGTTGGTTTCATTGCTCACAGTTACCTACAAATGGGTTGATGATGATGAAACGGTTAATAAATTGCATTAGACTATATTCGGACGAGATCTTTGAGATATATGTATACAGTCAGCAACAGATGAACCTTACATTTTACCTTTCCAAATTGCCTGTAACTTAACCAATTGAAAAGCTTGATGTGCTGTCAACTGAGTGACCTTAAACGATCACGAAGGTTAAGCAACATAGGACGCGTTCAGAGCATGGATGAGTGACCGTCTACGAGTATGACTAACGCTAGTGGCATTTTTTCCGAATGCTTCGCAAGGCACGTTAGGCAGTTGGTGCCGGCTGTCGTCGATAGATGGCAGTCGTTATCGATGTCGGAGGCCTTAGGGCGGCTTAAAAACTTCTGACAGTAGGACCAGCCACTAGTCTTGCAAGCCTCCACCAATCCGTACTTGGGCCTTATGGTAGAGTATGGCTTATACCTTCCTCAGGGAAGAGACCCGTGCCCGTGGGGACATAATGGGTTTATGTTGGTGCTGATAAACGCATACAAAATATTAGTAATTTTTGGCAAACTTCATCTATTGCAATATAATATAACAAGATGCTTTAGTTTTTCCTTTCAACTCCTCGAATAGCAACAAGGTTCACCTCGTGACAAAAAACGATAAAATACCGATTCAAATGCAAATTCATTACGAAAGGAGACAAGGGACTATGTTGCTTTAACATGACTATATTGAGATGTGAAAGTCACGTTCTCACTATCATAATTATATCCCATGTTGGTAGTAACTAGTGATGTGAACCGGTTTTAATTTAACCGGTATTATCAGTTTAAAAAACCTTTATTAATTAGTTATTTTTAAAACTTATCGGCTTTGATTCTTCAGGCGAAAAACATTTTTTAAGACGAAATTCATAAAAGATTAAAATTTCTAATTCGTGAATGTACCGACCATTATCAGTATTTTAAAGTGAGGAAGGCTATTGAACATAATAAATTTTCACTAAAATCATGAGTTTAAGATGTAAATACACAAATTTATTAAATAAATGCATTTTCATTACTTTTCAACAAAAAAAACTACATGTACCCAAATACCGGATTTTCGTTACACTATTTAGAAAATACCGGAGCTAAAAATTGTTATCAGTTCACGTCATCAGAAGTAACAATCCCAAATTTGGTTGGCAGTTATAACTGCACGTTGTGGGCTACATTGGTTGAATATTAAAATGAACTATTTAATATTGCATGCGCGAATTATGAGGAAACCTTTATTCCGGCATTTAATGAAGAGGAATTATGCGGAACAGCTGAGTACCTTTTATTACTTTCATTATTCGCACATAAACTATATTTTTGGGTCAGTTAGTAAAACTGAGGTATGTTAACACTTCAGACGCTGGGGTTTCTTCACGAAGTTTTCCTTCACAATCAGCGAGTGGTATTGCTACTATACCTTCACAAAATACGTAACTTAAAAAATAAAATCATTGGTACATGCCGGGGTTCGAAATGACCTTTTCCACCAGCCAAAGCTGGAGATGCCCATGTTATTTGTTCATCCATTCAAACACAAAATAACGCTGAGGTATGTTAGGTACTGATCTATAATATAAAAATGAATCGCTGAATGTGTTGGTAAGCGCAAATCTCCAGAGCAGCTGACCCGATTTTACTAATTGTTTTTTTTTAATATTCCTTGAAGTACGAGGATAGTTCTTACGGAGAGAAAAAAAGTTAAAGAATCGACTGTTCGGCGGCACGAAGTTCGCTGGGTCAGCTAGTCTATAATAAAAAATTAATCGCTGAATGTGTTGGTAAGCGCAAATCTCGTGATCAGCTGAACCGATTTCGCTAATTCTTTTTTTATTTTTTATTCTTTTTTTTTTATTCTTATTTTTTTGGCTCAATTGGTAGAGCGCTGGAACGGATAGCCAGAGGTTGCGGGTTCGAATCCCGGCATGGGTGAAATTTTTAGCCTCTAAATAGGTCCTTAAATACTAGGGTTTCCTCACTATATTTTCCTTCACGTTCGTGATATGATGAAGAAATCCGAGCGACTGAAGTGTTCACATACCACAGCTCTCGAAATTGGAAATCTGCGGTGGGCACACGTAGTAATTAAGCCCGTACTCTCGATATCTGAGAGTAGGCCTGTGCCCTGCGGTGAGGAGTAGAGAGGCATCATGAAAGAAAAGATTTTCCGAAGCCCTCGTTGCAAGAACACTCGACATCTCAACCTTAAGAGTTTTGTTTTCCTTTAAACGTTGTTCTTAGAGGAATAGAGTTGAATTTAGGTTGATATAGCGACTGTATTAATTGCTGTCATATGTACCTTGGTAATTAAGGCTATACTCTCCGTCTAGAACATGATAATATAATATGTACCACTTTTTTCCACGTGCATAAAAAGATTTTCTGAAGCCCTCGTTGCAAGAACGCTCGACATCTCAACCTTAAGAGTTTTGTTTTCCTTTAAACGTTGTTCTTAGAGGAAAAGAGTTGAATTTAGGTTGATATAGCGACTATATTAATTGCTGTCATATGTACCTTGGTAATTAAGGCTATACTCTCCGTCTAGAACATGATAATATAATATGTACCACGTTTTTCCACGTGCATAAAAAGATTTTCTGAAGCCCTTGTTGCAAGAACACTCGACATCTCAACCTTAAGAGTTTTGTTTTCCTTTAAACGTTGTTCTTAGAGGAACAGAGTTGAATTTAGGTTGATATAGCGACTATATTAATTGCTGTCATATGTACATTGGTAATTAAGGCTATACTCTCCGTCTAGAACATGATAATATAATATGTACCACTTTTTTCCACGTGCATAAAAAGATTTTCTGAAGCCCTCGTTGCAAGAACACCCGACATCTCAACCTTAGAATTTCGCTTTCCTTTAATCGTTGTTCTTAGAGGAATAGAGTCGAATTTAGGTTGGTATAGCGACAATTTGCTGTCATATGTACCTTGGTACTGATACGGAATCTCTGTTAGTTACATGCACATAGAGACACAGTTTGTCATACAATACTCTGACAACCAACAACGAATACGCATACACATAGACGCATAGTCATCTTGACACATGCACGCACACCCTCACACAAACACACAAACACACACACACACACACCCATACAAATGCCTACAGCTAAGTTTTTGTTTGATTACTTAAATATTCTCGTGTTACTAATTTGCATGCTTAGTAACACAATTGTTATTAAATTTCCCGGCAACTTATTTTGTCTTTTTTCATTTTATCTGTTTTGTCAGTAGCAATAGAGACTCTCCGAAACTTTTATGTAAGCTAAACGTAGTCAAGCGCCTCCGATACAGGATTTCCTAGAGCAGGGCTCAATGCTAATATTATGTGGTTTTCCGTAATCTGAAATAAATGTTTTGTATTTTTTTTTTTGTATTTTGGTAATTAAGGCTATACTCTCCCTCTAGAACATGATAATATAATATGTTCCTTTTTTTTCCACGTTCATACGGAAGATTATATGCCTTTATAATCACACCGTTACTCTATCACATCTCATCACATCACATTAATAATATAAAGGCGAAAGTTTGTGAGTGTGTATGTTTGTTAATTCATCACGTCTAAACGGCTATTATTAGAATATTTTCGGGGCTCAGTCGCGTAGTAATTTATTGGTAGTTTACCTCGACGTTACAGTCATTGTGGTTACGAGAAGACGATTTCAATCAAATTTGTGATGGAGTTAGCCTCCCTTGACACCCTTGACTAACATATAGGCTACGTTTTACAGCAGGAAAATATCTTATTTCCGTGGGGAAATCGTTAAAACGCGGGTAGCACCGCAGGGCAAATCTAGTCCAGGTGTAAACATAGACCCGGCTTCGCCTCTTCCCTTTTTTTTAGTACCATGCAATATAAAATTGTACTCGTCCCAAGCGAGGCACGGTACAGTGAATACGTCCACTGAATTCTGCGCTTGAATAAATATTAAATCAAACGCGACGTCTGATTTTCATTGTTTGGAATTTGCGTTCACATTTACATATTTTTTGCCGCGCTCGTTATAAATGGACAAAAAAGCTTCAAAACGGATAAAACGTGACGACGTGTGCTTGTTTGCTATTATGGAGTTTTTTTTGTCCATTTTTTCTCAATTTTTTCAAAGTGTTCTAGTTTTTGAAATGGACACCTAGTTTGACTTGTAACGTTCATTGAACTGCAGAAGCGGCGCTACTTTGAATAACTTTTGAAATGGGCACCTAGTTTGACTTGTAACGTTCATTGAGCCGCAGTATCGGCGCTACTTTGAATAAATTTTGAAATGGACACCTAATTTGACTTGTAACATTCATTAAGCCGCAGTTTCGGCGCTATTTTGAATAAATTCTGAAATGGACACCTAGTTTGACTTGTAACGTTCATTGAGCCGCAGTTTCGGCGCTACTTTGAATAAAACATTTTCTTTCCATTTTATATGAATACGGACGGAATATAAGTACTAACCGTTTTTTTGTGCCGAAAACTTGTTTTGATTGATTGATATCAACTCTTGGGTTAAGGATCTCTTCCTCAGCCAAGGACGGTTACTTCATACCATACTTCACCATGGGGCTCAAGTTCGAGTTGGTGGAGGATTGTTATAAAGTGGCGTCCTTACTGTCAGAAATTATCGAGCCGCTCATAAGGCCTCTGACATGGCTTAACGACTGCCATTATATGACATCTGACACCAACGGCTGAACCTGCCTTGCGAAGCACGGAAGCGCTCGGAAAAAATGCCCCTAGCAGTAGTCCTGCATCCTGCACCTGACCGGCTGTTGTTGCTTATCTCGAGTGATTGAATCCAGTCACTGGGTTCGACTAGACCATAAGCGCTTCTACATACATACAAATAGAAAAACACTGCAAACGCATTCCTAAGGCCGTCAATCGGACTATATTTTTATATAACTTTTGTTACTGTCATTTTCGTGTACAATAAAGAATATTCTGTTTATCTATCTATGACCAATTGAACTATATTTTTATATAATTTCTCTTCTTGTAGTTTCTGTCTTCAATAAAAAATATTCTATCTATATATCTATATTTTCCTTCTGCGCTACCATTGCTGTGCTGCCATTGCATAGCTCTGTCATTTTCGTGTTCAATAAAGAATATTCTGTTTATTTTTCTTTGCCCAATTGTACTATATTTTTATATAATTTCTCTTTGTAGTTTCTTTCACAATAAAGAATATTCTATCTATATATCTATCTTTTCCTTCTGCGCTACCATCGCTGTGCTGCCATTGCATAGCTCTAATTAATGTCCCTGGCAAAGCCGCGTGCTGAAACTACAAAACTTTGGAATAATCTTTTAATTGCTGTTGTTCCTGCTGTTTACTGTCGAGTCGACAGTGGGTAGAATACGAGGAATTAGGGATGTTCATCCCACTATCACAAAGCGCTCTTGGCCTATCCAAACCGAGTGATGGGAATCAATCACTTGAGTTAAGCAACGACAGGCGCGGTCAGGTGCAGGATGGGTGACCGTCCCATGACTACCGCTAATGGCATTTTGCCGAGTGCTTCCGTGCTTCGCAAGACACGCTAAGCCGTTGGTGCCGGCTGTCATGTAATGGCAGTCGTTAAGCCATGTCAGAGGCCTTATCGGCGGCATTACACCTGAGTGCAGGATGGGTGACCGTCCCATGACTACCGCTAATGGCATTTTGCCGAGTGCTTCCGTGCTTCGCAAGACACGCTAAGCCGTTGGTGCCGGCTGTCATGTAATGGCAGTCGTTAAGCCATGTCAGAGGCCTTATCGGCGGCATTACTAACTCCACTCCGGAGTCGCTCATTATACACTATCAGTAATCAACTCTGTGTCGTCGCAGAACGCTATGACGCAGCGCTATTTAAATATAGGTCAAAAATCATTATAAACTAGCTGACCCAGGGAACTTCGTATCGCCTACGATCGATTCTTTAATTTTTTTTATATTTTCTCCTTGTAAGAACCATCGTCGTACTTCAAGGAATATTAAAAAAAAAAAAAAAGAATTACAAAATCGATTCAGCTATTCTCGAGATTTGCGCTTACCAACACATCCAGCGATTCATTTTTATATTATAGAAGATACCTACATAGAAAGAAATAGCTCGTACTAACATTAGAAATATATATTTTTTTTTATTACTACACATTAGTATAATTAACTTACTTACTAACTTAAATATTATATATCACTACTGACAGTAAGGCCCGCCACTGTCTTACAATGCTCCACCAACCCAGACTTGGCCCCCCTGGTGGAGTATAGCCTAACGTTTCTGCGATGCACAAAGGGACGTATAAATGGTTGATATCATAACATATACCATTATTAATATCTAAAGTTCCACGCACATTTTTTCCTGCAATATGAATAACGTAAATAACTGTATTGAAGTTAAGAGGGCCAATCTTCTCAAAGCCAACATTTCAAAGCCCTTTAGCTTCTTAAAGGCTTAGAAAGAAAATTAATATGGCCTGAAAAGTGTCGCCTGCGTCAAATGCCTCGGAAACAATGTCAAATAATAATGCTGATGAAAGAACTTCCCAAACCGAAAATTTCCCGCGAAACTTTTCTTCCTTAGTCGAAAACTTTTGCCCCTGTGAAGTGACAAACTAAGTACCATCTGAAAGAATTGACCTGATTTGCGTAGACCACGCGTCTCTATTTTCCTTTAGCAAATTTCCATTGTAATACACTAGCAAAAAAAAAACTATAAAGCGGGCCATGCACGGTCTCAGACTCGTGGATCGAGTACATACCTAATGTCGTCATCCATCGCTGAACAAGTTTTGGTGGCATTGGTTAAAGACACTAGATACAAGATATTTATTTGCGCCAAATATGGTACATACATTTGAAATGTTGTAACAAATAGTATTTCCGACATATTTTACCTAGTCTAGGCATGCAAATATTAAGAATTAAAACAATTAAATTATTTTTACAAATGAAGATACAAATATTACATTAAACATTAAATAATTTCATTTTTAAACAATTTCAATGACAAGTGTCAATAGGATTAGAAAATAGAATAATCTGAATGTCATACAATGTCAATGTCACCCTTTTTCATGTTGAGAAACTCATTTACAGTGTAAAAACCTTTATTTTTTTCTTATTTTTTTTATCTTATCATTCAAGAATCTCGTCACTCGGAAATGGGTTGAATACGAGGAAAGACGGCTGGAAAACCCACCTCAAACCCTCAGGTTTCCTCGCGATGTTTTTTTTGTTACAATTAGCGGGGCTAAAACAGAGTGGCGGCCAAGAACAGGGGCGTGAGTCTCTAAATTGCATAGATAATCAATAGAGTCATATTTCCGGTAATGGTCGTTTAATTCACACTATCGGTAGTCTGGTAATAAATCGCATTGCAGTGGTATAACCAGCGCTACTTAACTCGGCGCCTCGCGCGATTCGGTCTTATTCGCGAGAATTTCGCGGTTTATACCCCTGGGTCATTCTAGGGGTATCGATATCAACCATTCACGTCCCCATTGCTGTGGCACGGGTATCTTCCAGCTTCCTGCAACAACTTATCTCCCAGGAAGGTTAGGCCATACCTACTCCACCACGGGGACCAAGACCGGGTTGGTGGAGGATTGTAAGGCAGTGGCCAGACTTACTGTCAGAAGTTATCAAGACGCCCACAAGACCCGCGATAACATGAAATTCTACAATGTCATCATTGTACTGCTATTGTTTTGTAGACTACCAAATTGAGGCAATTAACTACCATTGTCGTGCTTATCCTATTCTATTGAAAAATTATTTAAGTCTTAGACTCTAGGGCCAAGCCGATGATCAGCAGGCATACTGACAGCCCGATGGTTGAAAGATATCTTATTGTCGCTGCCGCTAAAAGAGCGTTGGAGACAGCAGAGGATGAGGTGGTATATGGGGGTAAATACCTATGCCAAGCACTAAGCAGCGGCGTGCTGATGATGGGGATGAAATTCACACAGTAAGGTTCTACCTATAGCCTTTGAAAGACGCCCACTGTTGGGCTCAGGCCTCTTCAGGTCACTCCAATCAGTATAATTATGTATATCAATCAGTATAATATTCATATTTGCACCAACTACCCGTCTCACTTTTCCTTCAGCAACAATCCATCGTAGGTTGTCTGGAAGAAAGTGCTCTAAGCAATAAGGCCGCCAATTGTACTGTATCTTTGTAATTATTTTATGTTTGTTTTTTCCTGGTGTACAATAAAGAATTTTCTTATCTGATCTTATGTTATCCAATCTACCAAGTACTTTCCCAATCTTCTCCATTTCCCTCCCGCCGCGTTCTTAATGTCATCAACCCAAGATTATTTGGAAGAAATCCTAAAAAATAATATTAAATATGTGTGTCAAGCAGTGTTACGCATGACATACTATAAATTAGTAAAACATCCATGGTCAAAAGTACCGGCCGGCCACACGATCTGTCTGGCGGGATTCCCATTTACAGTGGAAGACTATCACCCGCTCTTGCCTATAAATGTACTCTGCAGGATAGTGAATGGACCGCTTTAGCATACTTCGCTGAATTAGCACGCCTCACTGACTTTGTACAGGCTATTCTATGAAGCACAGGACTGGTGTAATGTCTCAAGTTAGGTTAGGTAACAGCTGCTTTTCTTTAAAGTAAACTTCTAGTTAACGTAAGAACCAACTTAGACGCTAAAAATTCCACCCGTGCCGGGATTTGAACCCGCGACCTCTGGCTATCCGTGCCAGCGCTCTTTCCAACTGAGCTAATAAGCGAATCACCGGCATCAGTGAAATTTCGAACCTCTACAATATTCTCTGTATTACGTACAGGCAGCGACATCTGGCTGAAGTAATTTGCATCACTTGCAGCCCCGAGTACCTACTTTGCAGTCATTCTAGTCAATGTGTGAAGTTACATTAATATTTTAATCGTATCAAAGGGTTTGTTATTTTAACCACTTCGAAAGGGTTTCACCGATTTTTATGAATTTCTTTGTATATATATTTGATTGGTCTGTGATAACCAAGTAATTCCGTAACTTTGTACAACCTATAGTTCGTTTTTTTAGCATTACAAATTTCGTAAACAAATAAGCAGGGCTAGTCAACCTAAAAATCGGCTGCCTAATTTATATATATTTTTAAATATACTCACCTACTTAGTTCACTGTTGAGCCAAGTAAATACAGCTTTCTATCTACGTTTCGGATGTTCTATCTACGTAATAATAAGCAGTAGCTCTGCTTCTTTGTTTACAAAATTTCTAATGTTAAAAAAACGAAGTATAGTAAAGTTGTAGGCTAATTAAAATGGAAAAACAAAGTGTGTCTGGTCAGCAACTCGTAGTAGTTACATATTGAACGGGTGTAGCGTTGGCAATTACTTTATGCTTCAGGCACTACGTTATGATGTTGCTGAAAACGACGGAAATGAATGGACTGTATGAATGCTAATGAAAACGTAGAAATCCTCGTAATATTATGATTTAATTAAAAGAAAACATGGGCAGAACCGCTAACTACTTGACAACTAAAAAATATTTCAAAACAAAATCCACTGACATAATTAATTCTTTTTTAAAACCGATATAAAAACCAAACAGCGAGGAGTTCGCCACAGTTGCGTTTAATTTTTTTGTTTTTTACATTTCTGTTTGTTTCATGGTTGTAAAATGTTTACGTCATGTTTAAGTATTGTGCCGCTTAATAAATCTATCTATCAATTATGGTAATTACATTCTACTTAATAAATAGTTGCGAAGATTCGTTTAACCATCTAGATGGCATTGTTAATAGTTTTCACGAGTTTACTATTGACATCTAGCGGTGACTAGCAAAACGTAAAACATTTTAGCAGTGTACTCTAGTAGCCAGTAGCGAGCAGAATTCAATGGTTTAACATATGAATTCGATTTTGTCTCTTGAAAAATAATTTCGTTAGGGTTCGTTTCTGACACTTACATTGTATTTTCTATTACTTACACTTTTCACTATTGTATAGTACCAAAATGTGAATACGGTTTGTTGGTACATTGCTAACTAAATACTTATGCTAACTTATACGATATCTATTATACTTACTATTTTTAATGCACCAACCCGTGCTAAGGACAATTTTAAAAATCTATTTAGAGGCTAAAAATTCCACCCATGCTGGGATTCGAACCCGTGACCTCTGGCTATCCGTGCCAGCGCTCTTCCAACTGAGCTAATGGGTGTCTCACCGTTATCAGTGAAATTTCGAACCTGTTTACACTATTCTCTGTATTACGTACAGGCAGCGACATCTGGCTTAAGTAAATTGCATCACTTACATAATAGGTACGATATCTCCGTATGAACGATTAAGTCTAGTAAAATGTAACTTTAAGTTGAAAACTCTGTTATTTAAGTAAAAATCTGTTTGGTTACTTAATTCAGTTAAAATCTGTCTGGCATTTGACATGCCTTAACGACTGCAATTATATAACAGCCTGCACCAACGGCTTAACGTGCCTTGTGAAGCACGGAAGCGCTCGGAAAAATGCCCTAGTCATAGGATGGTCATACAGCACCTGACCACGCCCGTTGTTGCTAAGCCCTACTCCGCGTGCCATTAAATTATGTATTGAATGATATTTTAATACCTTCAAGAAATTCAGTGCTCATATCCGAAGCATAAAAACAGTAGCACGATAATTTTAATAATTTCTTGTCACTGTAATCCCTATTCACTTGTCACTACCATAAAAAATGTGTGTGTTGGGAACATTCTCAGTGGCGCTTCCGTATAAAAAATAAACTTAACATAAATAAAGTAGAGCCGCAACAGCTGTTAGCAACTAACCTCTCAAAGGCTAAGTTTAGTATTCCCGTATTCGGTAACGTGAGGTCTCACCTCAGTAGTTCCCATTAGGCGGACGTCACTAAATATTCATCATAGAAGACACTCCGCGTACTTTTATTAGCCGATACAAAAATGTTTGAGAGAACGTACTAAGATTTTTTTAAACAGCATATAAATATACAATACAACACTTAGATACAGATGTTATTAATTTTAAATGAATATTTTATTTTAAGATACGATATACTCGTATTGTTATATTGAATATATTGTTTGGTTGCATCAAATCCAAATATCTAAATTTTAAGAAGCAAACCAAGAAGAGAGTTTTGATTAGAACATGTAGCTGAGTTAACCTTCTAAACAGTAAATTATCCCATCAACGAAGCCTGTGTGTGTATGCCACCACAGCATACGATGGCCGCTTTGCCAAATTTGCACTCTCAAAGTCAGAACCACAAGACTTTGCTTTTAAGGTGAATTTAGTTTTGTTTATGTATGAAGCGCTCGTGACCTAGCCAAACCAAGCGATTGAAATCAATCACTTGACTTAAGCAACAACAGGCGCGGTCATGTGCAGGATGGGTGACCGTCCCGTGACTACCGCTAGTGGCATTTTTCCGAGCGCTCCGTGCTTCGCATGGCACGCTAAGCCGTTGGTGCCGGCTGCCATGTAATGGCAGTCGTTAACTTCTGACAGTAAGGCCCGCCACTGTCTTACAATCCTCCACTAACCCGGACTTGTCCCCCATGGTGTAGTATGGCCTAGCATTTCTGCGATGCAGGAAGAGACCCTTGCCCCAGCAGTGGGACATACAACAAAGTGATGCAAGCTTAATTAATGGCTGCTCTAAAGTTGTCTGCAAGCGCAGGTATGCAGATCAGCCATGTTAACAATCCAACCTGTTTAAATTCAGATAAGATAGATATAATATTGTTTATTGCACACCGAAATTACAGTAACAGAAATTAAATGAAAATATAGTACAATTGGCGGCGTTATTACTAAAAGTACCTAATGTCTTCCATGGGTAGTCGGTGCAATTTAGAAATATTGAAATCAGGAGTTCTAACTCCTGATTCCAATATTTCTAAATTGTTAAAGAAAAAGTTAAAAGACATTTATACAAAGTTACTTAAAATAAACAACATTACTAATAACATTATACATCGGAAGAACAAATTACATAATGTACCTATATTAATAACGTTGTATATAACATAAGGTATACTCATGCCTGTATCCCGAAAGGGTAGCCAGAGACTCGGGTTTGCCACTCAAGTTGACAATAAGAGGCAAGGACATAACTTTAAAAATTTTATTCTAATAAAAATATTATAGTTATGCCCTTGCCTCAGATCGCACAATGTTTCTAGTCACAATTTTTTGTTCTACAGTACATCTGTAGCCTCTGAACATCCCACTGCAGGGCACAGACTCTGAGAGAGCGTATGGGCTTAATTACCACGTATGCCCACAGCGGATTGGCAGTTTTAAGCGCTGGAGTATTGGTTTTTTTCTGTTCAGGACACAAACAGTCATACAGAAAAACTATAAAAGTAAATACATACTTTTTTAGTAAAAACTATAAATGTAAGTACATACTTTTATAGTTTTATTTTTAAGTTTTATTGTTTAATACCTAATTTCAATTCCACTTCGAGGCCAAAGCAGCATCAACGCTGAATGGTATAGCACAAAATGCCTGCCAGAAGTTTTAACTGAATTGAGCAACAAGCGACCGAACACCGGGCTCCGCGGGGTCCTTTTTCACCACGACAACGCGCCCGCGCACTCTGCGATCAAAACGAGGGACTTCCTGGACTCCACACCTGTCAGAGTCTTGGGACACCCTCCTTACAGTCCTGTATTGGCTCTGTGTGACTTCCTTTTATTCCCTAAAATTAAAAATCAGCTCAAAGGGATACAGTTTTCATCGCCGGAAGACGCTCTAGCAGCGTTTGAGAAGGCCGTGGAAGAGGTGTCTGCGGAGGACTGGAAAAAATGTTTTTAAAATTGGTTCAGACGTTTAAAACTTTGTATAGAGGCTGGTGGAGAGTTCTTTGAAAAGATTTAATAAAAATATTTTTTTCATAGAAGTTAGAAGAAGTGTTTAAATTTCTCAAAACTTTCTGAGTGTCCCACGTACATGGGCCTCGCGCCAGTATCCCAGAGGGGTAGGCAGAGACCAGGGACTGTCACTTGCCACGATCCTGACAGATCACCTTTGCTTCATAAGCGTTCATAAGTCGTTGCATGCTCGAACGCCGGTTCCGGGTACTTTTTATCTTTCCCTTTGCTAATTTATCCCCTATTTGGTCGATGTATGTCCGCCTGGACGTCCTTTACCATCCCTTTTACTGACTTTCGCAATATACATTCGCAATATGCAAATCACGTCAGCCAAATGTTGCTGCCTATACATAGTACCGGGAGTATTGTAAAGAGGTTCGAAATTTCACTGATGCCGGTAAGTCGCCCATTAGCTCAGTTGGGAGAGCGCTGGCATGGTTAGCCAAAGGTCGCAGGTTCAAGTCCCGGCTTGGGTGGAATTTTTTGCCTCTAAATAGGTTTTAAAATATTCATTTGTTTCGTCAATCTTTCTTCCTTCATCCTCTCCACATGTCCAAACCAACGCAACATTCCTTTTGAAGTCTGTGTAAGATAAATAACGTCCATACAACACAATAACTAGCTCTGGTCGCAAACTAGGATAAAGTATACCCTGTGTGTAAACAAGAGATTGGTGTAGCGAAACGTAATATGGAACGTTTGATCGTAAACAAGACGAGCAATATACGAGTTACTCTGTCAAGGGGACTAGTGACTAGTCACTAGTGACTCGGAACAGAAAATTCAATAACAATCAGTGTACAAACTCCAGTACATTATGTTGAAAAGCGGAACACGCAATCGCCAACAAAGTACAGTCGGCAAGAGAAGTATGTATCTGAGATGCAATTTCAAGAATAAAATTACCAGCCTAACAATTTATCTATTTAACGGTTCTAATCGCTTATTTGTTAGATAAAACGTTATTACCTTAGTTCCCGACGTGTAGGCAACGTTGCAGTTACCATGGTCAAGGGTAAACAAGGTAATTAAGTTTTAAGTAAAAAATTATCGCGATTTAACGCAGCATATATTATAATTAGCTTTTGCCCGCGATTCCGTCCTGTCGACTTTTTTGCAACCCCGTTCACTCCCATTAGGGATAAATTTAGAAAAATGGCGAAACACGTGTGCAATCAATTGGGTTGAAGAGTATTTATTTTAAGTTTCAAGAAAATTAGACAACATTTTTTATATACCCATACAAATTTTGGCAACCCTTTTCGTCCCCTTAGGGGTTGAATTTGATAAAATCCCGTCTTATTCCTTGCCTACATTATATATAGACCCTCTGTCCAAAATTTCAGCTTCCTAGGTCCAACGGCTTGGGCTGGGCGTTGATGTGTGAGTCAGTCAGTCAGGACTTTGAATTTTATTTTTATAAAAAACCTATTTAGAGGCTAAAAATTTCACCCATGCCGGGATTCGAACCCGCGACCTCTGGCTATCCGTGCCAGCGCTCTTCCAATTGAGCTAATGGGCGACTCACCGGCATCAGTGAAATCTCGAACCTCTTTACACTCTTCTCTGTATTACGTACAGGCAGCGACATCTGGCCCAAGTAAATTGCATCACTCACAGCCCCGATACCTACTTTGCAGTTTATTTATATAGATTGATATATGGATGGACGGACGGACGGACGGACGGACGGACGGATGGATGGATGGATGGATGGATGGATGGATGGATGGATGGATGGATGGATGGATGGATGGATGGATGGATGGATGGATGGATGGATGGATGGATGGATGGATGGATGGATGGATGGATGGATGGATGGATGGATGGATGGATGGATGGATGGATGGATGGATGGATGGATGGATGGATGGATGGATGGATGGATGGATGGATGGATGGATGGATGGATGGATGGATGGATAGATACATAGATTAACGACCTCGGTGGCGTAGCGGTAGCGCGTCTGCCTACCATGCAAGAGGTCCCGGGTTCGAATCCCGGCTGGAAACAAAAAAAAAAGTCCAGGTCTTGGATGTTTACATGTTTGTGATGTCGTTGTTTCTGGTTCCCACGACACAGGGTATCCTAGTGTGGGGCCAGCAGCAATGTATGTGCCAGTATGTAAAATGTTATGTTATGTTGTAGATAAATCCTACTGCAAGGCACATGTCTTCTCTTGGAGAGAGTGCGGGCTTTCATTTGAGTTTCTGAGGTGTTCAAATCCCGCATCGCTTCAAATTGTTAATCGCGATTAGACCCGTTTAATATATAACTAAGTATGAGTATCGCGAGTCATACTAAGAACTACTAGCCCAATAAAATTAAAAACTTCTTCATTTCATTATTTTGTCTACCTTTGTTATGTAAATATCTCTATGATATAAAAATGAATCGCTGAATATGTTGCTAAGCGCAAATCTCGAGAGCAGCTGAATCGATTTTGCTAATTCTTTTTTTTAAATATTCCTTGAAGTACGACGATGGTTCTTACGGAGAGAAAATAAAAAAAATGAATAGAATCTGCTGTTAGGCGACATGAAATTCGCTGGGTCAGCAAGTGTTATAGTATGTATTTTTTGAAAATCGTAGATGCCTAGAAATTCTTTTTTTAGGGCAATACTTAATTTTTCATTTATAGATTTTCTACTCGGTATGTTTTTTTACGCTTTGCGCAGTTTGTTTTTGCGACTGTATCGCCCTAATGTCTGCTCTTTTGATTTAAGTATTTAAGTTGAGGAAACTTATAATTGGTTATTGAAGTGTTTAATTACCACTAATTTAAAAACCTATTTAGAGGCTAAAAACTTCACCCATGCCGGGATTCGAACCCGCAACCTCTGGCTATCCGTACCAGCGCTCTACCAATTGAACCAATGGGCGACTCACGGCATCAGTGAAATTTCGAACCTCTTTACAATATTCTCTGTATTACGTACAGGCAGCGACATCTGACTTAAGCAAATTGCATTACTTACAGCCCCGACTACCTACTTTGCAGTTAGGTTTAAGATCGGAACGATATCACTGTACCCACATGAGTATATTACATTAGCACATTACATGAGTACATTAGCACGGGTTAGTGCATTAAAAATAAAAATAGTGTAATTACCACTAATTACCAAACTAAATTTGTTGCACTGGTTGCTTTTCTTTATAAAGAAAACAAAAATAAAACTACGTGAGTATCGCGAATCATTAAGAGCATTCCACGATTCCTACATGGCGCCAGCAAAAAAGTTCTAGGAGTTAGCATAAATAGAACGTCTGATAAAAACAATCGGGTCAGTCGTCCTCAGGCACACCACCTGGCGAGGTCTCTGGCAGGAAGTTTCCCCTTGAGAGGGTAAATAGAGCGCCTGGGATTGATCTAGGTTATATACAAGAGGCCTAGTCTTGTACTGAGGATTAGATAATCTTTCTAATGTTATTTAAATATTCACACTTGATCTTACCAAAAGAGCTGCTAAGAAAAACCTCATCGTAAAGTAGGTCAAAGTATAGTTGACAAAGTACGTAAAGCTCAAATATTTTTCGGATAACCATATTACCGTAAATATTCAAAAGAACTCGCTCAACTCAAAGCGGCAAAACTTCCCCCAACAAGTCGGTAAGTGTCGTATTTATTGAAAAGGTTCATAAAACTCTGAAGCAAAATGTTACGCGATAAATGTCTAACTACCCGTTCGTACTCTGTACTCCCTGGAAGGTGAATTAACAAGCTCCGTTATCGAAAATTCCGCTCGAGGTAGCACAAAACGTTGTACCGATTTGTTTGCGAGATACGCTGGTCCTTGGGCCGTACCAAGGTAGGTACATATGATAGCAAATAGTCGCTGTCAACCTAAATTCAACTCTACTCCTCTAAGAAAAACGATTCAAAGAAATCAAAGTTATAAGGCTAAGCGTTCAAAAGTTCTTACACCGGGGGCTTCAGAAAATCTTCTTTTTACGAGTAGCCTTTATACTTCCCACTGTATAGAATAGAATAGACACGTTTATTTGGTACCATTATAAAAAATAAAACATATAATCTAGATATTTAAGAACTAGGAATTGGCACCAAATGGCCCCCGCTCAGCTTTATGCCGTGGCCGATAGCGACCACGACGCTGGTTTTCAGCGGATACCACAACAAAACAACACAGAAGAAACAAAACAAAACTTAGACACAGAACGGCATCTACCGTGAGGCCGCAATACGATATTTATTTTAATTATTATTTTTTTTTCATGCCCATCATAAAAAAACATTTAAATGTATTAGTTATGCGTGAGCGTGTTTGCGCGTATTTGGAATGAGTGAGTGCTGTGGGGATAACTACAGAAACCTGTAGGGTACAGGCCTTCTCTCAGAAAGAGAGAATAGGGACCGGTGCCCCCGCAGTGGGCACATACAAAGGGTTGCTATCGAAACCGATTAAATATTTGCAACGCCATACGGTAACAAAAAGAGAATTGCGGGTTGTAGGTAAGTAAGATGTTAAAAAGTTCTTTCTAAGTACCACGGACATACTGAAAGTTATGGGCTTAATTACCACGTGGACTGGCAACATGAAGCGCTGAGGTAGTTGAACACTTCACACTCAGAAGATCTTATAAAACTGTCGATAGCAACCCTTGTATGTCCTCACTGCCTCGCAGGAAGGTTAGGCCACATTCCACCACGGGGGCCAAGTCCAGCTTGGTGGAGGATTGTAAGACAGTGGCGGACCTTACTGTCAAAAGTTTTCAAGCCGCCCGTAAGGCCTCTGACATGGCTTAACGACTGTCGTTACATGCCAGCCAGCACCAACAGCTTAACGTGCCTTGCGAAGCACGGAAGCTGTAACTTGGTTAACCAAGGTATAATACTATTACTTGTGTATCTTCTTCTTCAGGCTATATTAGTCCACTGCTGGACATAGCCCTCTCCTAATGAGCGCTATAGCGCAAGGTTGTGCCATTATGGGCATTACCCCCCCAATGATGGCACAACCTTACTTGTGTTTATGTAGTAGCAATGCCACTTGTTTACCATGAAGGAAAACATCTTGTGGCAACCCGAGTGTTTACAAAATTTATAAGTTTTGAAATTTTTCAAGGTGAATAAATAACCAAATCTGATATATAAAAATCTGGTGTCACAGCGTTTATAATCGATCTCCTACAAAACGGCTTCAGTAATAGGTCTGAAAAAAGGTCGTAGGCTAATTTATATGGCAAAACAGCGATCGTAATGTCATTTAGTCATAAATATATAGCTTGGCACCAGAGATCGCTAATCCGCGGTAGATAAGCCCGTAAAGCCTCACTCGCTCTCTCTCAAAATCTCATCTTGCAGTATAATGTATGCTGTTTCTGGGATTATTTCAAACATTTTAAGCAATCAAATGTGAGAATTAAACGTCTTAGGAGATATTGTGGTAAACCTTCGTTTTGAAAAAATGCATCTCGTGAAATCATCATCAGCCATACGACGCCTACTGCAGGACATAGGCCTATCTCCTGGTTTGATGATGATGTATCCGTGCTTCGCAAGGCACGTTAAGCCGTTGGTGCCGGCTATCATGTATTGTCAGTCGTAAAGCCATATCAGAGGTCTTAAGGGTGGCTTGATAATTTCTGACAGGCCCGCCACTGTCTTACAATCCTCTACCAACCCGGACTTGGCCCTCGTGGTGGAGTGTGGCCTAACACTACTGCGATGCAGGAGAGACCCGTGCCCCAGCAGTGGGGACGTACAAGCGTTGATACCGATCGATATTGATTATTTTTGTAATGGCGTTTTCCGAGGTCTTTCTCGAAATTTCCAGGATTTCTTTTAGAAGACGAATTCGAGATTGTAGGTATTTTAAACATCGGAATTTCGAATAAGCTTAGAGCCAGCTTGCTTAAGAATAAAATCAGCATTCTTTTACTTACCTACAGGTATATTGTGCGCGAACATTTTTTGAAATTTTAGTAATAAACAAAAATTGTAACACAATTGTGGGGATTAGTACCTACTAATTATTTAATTAACGGTAATTTTCGTTTTGAGTTGCGTAGCTTTCTGGTCGAATCTTAATATTATAACATCTTGTTTAGGTTGTTACTCACTGTCAATTTAAAATTAGAAAATAAAACCTTAACTTTGGTCGAACGCCGACTTCTCATTCAGGTGGCCGTGGGTTCGACTCTCGGCAATACCAATGACTTTATTTCTAAGTTACGTACATTTATGAATTTATAGTACCTACTAGAACCACTCGCTAACTGTGAGCGAAAACATTTTGACGAAACCTAAGTGTCTGAACTGACACCTCAGCCTCTGAAATTGCCAATCCACGTTGGGCACGCGTGGTGATTAAACCCGTACTCTTTCTCTGAGAGAATGCATGTGCCCTACAGTGGGATGTTTATAGACTGCATTATCATATAAATCTCAGAGTCCCAGACGGACTTACATCGACCAAATAGGGGATGTAATAGCAAAGGGAAAGATAAAAAGTACCCGGAATCGGCGTGCGTGCATGCAACGACTTATGAACGTTGATGAAGCGAAGGTGATGTGTCAGGATCGTGGCAACTGGCAGTCCCTGGTCTCTGCCTACCTCTCTGGGATAGAGGCGTGAGGGTATGTATATATGTATCTCAGAGTATTCTGCTGCGTGCTATTAGCCATTTCCTAACTTGAAACAACCAAGTGACAACTAAATTGGAAGGCGATTGTAGGTGCTGAGATTGTAAAGCCTGCTCCACTCTGATGTTACATGTTTTGTATGGGCCACACTAACGGTAATAACGTCGTGAGGAAACACAGGGCTTTGGTTGGCTTCGCACTTAACTCATCATTACTGTGTGCTGGGCCGACTCAGCCGTCAGGATGGTATAGGTTGAGGACCGCCTCAGAGCCCTGGTGGGCAAGCCTACTCTATCTAAAATCAATGTCCCAGACACTGCAGTGTCCGAGTGGTCTCTTTAACTATCTACAGTCTGTTTACACTTCCTTGTCCATTTCAGTAAACAACCTTCTACCCACATGTTTATATTATTTTTAATGGACTAACCCGTGCTAAGGACAATTTTAAAAAACCTATTTAGAGGCTAAAAATTCCACGCATGCATAACTACAGTATGTAAACCTAACTGCAAAGTAGGTACCTACTCGGGGCTGCAAGTGATGCAAATTACTTCAGCGAGATGTCGCTGCCTGTACGTAATACAGAAAGTGTTGTGAAGAGGTTCGAAATTTCACTGATGTCGGTAAGTCGCCCATTAACTCTGTTGGAAAGAGTGCTGGCACGGATAGCTAGTGGTCGCGGGTTCAAATCCCGGCATGGGTGGAGTTTTTAGCCTCTAAATAGGTTTTTTAAAACCTTCTACCCGTAAAGTATGGCTTTTTAGTCGTAAACTGCCATATTCCCATAAATGAAGTAATCGGGGAGAATATTTAAGGCAACACTCTGCCAATATTATAAACATAATTACACTATTTTTATTTTTAATGCACTAACCCGTGCTAAGGAACAAATTTAAAAACCTATTTACAGGCTAAAAATTTCACCCATGCCGGGATTCGAACCCGCAACCTCTGGCTGGTACGGATAGCCAGAGGTTGCGGGTTCGAATCCCGGCATGGGTGAAATTTTTAGCCTCTAAATAGGTTTTTAAATTATAAACATAGTTTATGAATTCGCGAGAAATGTCTAGTTTTGGCATTAAATATCAATTTTGAGGTTAGAATCTGGTTTACTAAATTGGACAATTGAGGATTAATAGACCATAGTGTGAGTGAAGGTGCCATTGGATGCTGAATAATCAGCCAGTTACTTGATTTAAGCAACAACAGGCGCGGTCAGGTGCAGGAAGGGTGACCTTCCCGTAACTACCGGTAGTGGCATTTTTTAAAGCGCTTTCGTTAAGCCATGTCAGAGGCCTTATGGGCGGCTTGATAACTTCTGACGGTAAGGCCCGCCACTGCCTTACAATCCTCCACCAACCCGGACCCGGCCTAACCTTCCTGCGATGCAGGAAGAGACCCGTGCCCCAGCAGTGGGGACATATAAGGGTTGATAACGATAACGATATCTCGGTTCGACGCCACTAGCGCTTCGTCAGTAACCTTCCGTCGTGGTAACCTCTACCGGTATTTCCAAAGTTGCCACGTGGTAATCCAGGCTTTAGTATGTCACCGCCATTGTGTCCTTTGTACGTGGATTAAATTTGACAAGCTGAATACATCTGAGGTAGTACTTTATTCCTAGGTAGAGTTTACGGTTTCAAAGAGAAATTAGCTTTATTCCCTAGGGGGTATGAGTAACTTTACTTTGCGACGTTTGACAGTTTGCTGTGGGTGAACTTGTACGCTAAATTAACTGTGGTGAGTTTTTTGAAGAATTTTGTTTTCGTTTTTATTATGACTTCAATCAGACGTCAGTAAGAAAATGATATCAAGCAATTCACTGACATATTTGGTACAGTGGGCGTAAACGTATCTGCCATCGTTGAGGTCTTGTTTCGATTCCGGCAGCGTGCATTGTACCTTTGTTCGCATTTGTAAAAATTGGTCTGAACGCAGCCGTGGTTTTGATATTAATTAAGTAAAATATATAAATTACAAAAGAGAAAAAAAAACATGATCGTGTATAATCTGCTTAAATCTGGAATTTTTACAATAGTATAATCATTAAAAATAGTATAATCATGTGGGTACACTGATATCATTCCGATGTAAAACCTAACTGCAAAGAAAGGTACTCGGGGCTGCAAGTGATGCAAATTACTTCAGCCAGATGTTACTGCCTGTACGTAATACGTGTACAGAGGTTTGAAATTTCACTGATACCGGTAACTCGCCTATTAGCTCGGTTGGAAGAGCGCTGGCTCGGTTAGCCAGAGGTCGCGGGTTCGAGTCCCGGCTTGGGTGAAATTTTCAGCCTCTAAATAGGTTTTTAAAATTGACCTTGGCACGGGTTAGTGCATTAAAAAGAATATAATCATGTGAGTACAGCGATATCATTCCGATGTAAAACCTAACTGCAAAGTAAGGTACTCGGCTGCAAGTGATGCAAATTACTTCAGCCAGATGTTGCTATTGCTGCCTGTACAGGGAGTGTTGTAGAGAGGTACGAAATTTCACTGATGCCTGTAAGTCACCCATTAGCTCATTTGGGAGAGCGCTGGCACGGTCAGCTAGAGGTCCCGGGTTCGAGTCCCGGCATGGGTGGAATTTTTAGCCTCTAAATAGGTTTTCAAAATTGTTCTTAGCACGGGTTAGTACATTAAAAAGAATATAAGAGTAAAAATATTTTTTTTCCTAAAACTAAAACAAGTTTGGTGTTGTGTTCTGTGAAAGTTTTTTTAAGCGCTACCACGCCATTGCGTGGTGGCTTTCAAATACGCCAACCTCTACCCACACCTTTCGAAGCTATCATGGGAGCGATAAAAGTAAGGCCTAATGCCTGAAAGCCACTTACTGGGAGGCCTTAGGTTAGATGCTCTAATTCCAATATGTCAGCCGGCGAGAAATTTATGGCCCCTCAGATAGGGGTCGTGTGTTTGTTAGAATAACAGAAAAGCTGAAGAAAAATCGCTTCCGAAATGGGCGTATTTGTCACCCGTTTTAGTACGGATGGCCTAAAAGGCTGATAGGACCGGAGCCGCCCGTCGGTAACCGTCCGTCATTTAATAGTTTTATTACCAATGTTTTATTTTTTATTTATTTAGGTCACATACTAAAGGGTACGTGGTTTTGGACATCCTGAAACCATAACTGCTTTAACATATTTTAAACTTCCGCGACTTGAACACATAGTTAGAATTTTTTCGGGGCTTAATCGGTACTTTCCAACGATCGCTATTATTATAGCCGAATTTTGCGTGAGGCGGTTGAAATTAAGAAACACAAAATTTTTAATCGGGAATGTGTCGAACTGTCAAACTGTCGCTAACGTGGGATCCGGTCATCAAGAAGTGTTCGAGTGGAAAAAAGTCGCATGGCTTATCGTCCGACATTGTCAGTGTAGTGTGTCACAACCCTTACAGTGCTTTGTGATGGCTGATTGAGGGTAGTCTGAAAACTTGTCAGCCGAAGATGCGAACGGGTGCCAGCCATCAGTCTTCTCGTGACCACGATGACTGTAACGTCGTTGAAACGTCAAGGTAAAATAGCAATAAATTACTACGCGATTAAGCCCCGAAAATATTCTAACTACATAACTGGTTTGCCTCGAGGTCCGCGTTTAGTATTACTACTGTGGAGACGGGTAGCAGACATTGATAACATCTTTGACTTGCAGAAAAGAGCGATCAGATTCATTTATAAGCTAGGCAGTAGAAATTCGTGTAGAAATTTGAAATTCGTTAAGGAAACTAACATCCTGACAGTTGCCAGTCAGTATATCTATGAAAACACTATGTACGTCAGAAAAAATATCAGCTAAAACTTTAGGTAACCAACTTAATGTAAATACTAGAAATAAACATACATTTTCGTTTCTATGATTTAATACATCCTTCATGGGGCGTTGTATACGTTTCTATAATAAAATCTGTAAAGATATATTAAGCTTGCCTGAAACGCAGTTCAAAAAATGTGTTTAGCACACTTTGTGCCAAAAGGGCTACCTACATAAAAAAATTCAACATAAAGGATTATTTAGATGACAATGATGTCTGAAATTTAAGCCAGTACAATGCATGAGTTCTATGTTTTATAATTATTATATAAACCCTTTTTTTTCCAAAATAATCTAGATTTTGAAATGGATGCCTATTTTGACTTTTAACGTTAACTAAGCCGCAGTTTCTGCGCTACTTTGAATAAAACTTTTCCATTTAATTTCATAACCCAAGGAGTGATTCTAATACTGCAGTGGTTCCATTAATTGTAACCCCAACTGCATATTAATGTATAAATGAGACGTTGCAACTGGCAATATTGTAGCCATCTTCTGAGTTTCGATGACTCAGCGTCACTCGTCTTATCCAGCAGAGTTAAGTAGTTCGTGATCTCATAGTGGGTCACCATATTGAAGCCGCAAATCGTCTTGTTCAAATGAATACACAAAACTTTTCTACTTTTCGGCTTTGCTTTGAAAATAAATACATTAATCCGTTTCGCTTAGTTACTTGTTCTTTTTTTAAAAAACTATCTTTCTCGTTGAGATTTTTCATTTTTCAACTAAGGGTTTCATTGTCCAGCGCACTTGTAGGTCCGTTGCAAGCCGTTTCTATTCGGTGGAGATTCTAAGAGGTGTTTTAGCGGATATTGATTAAGAGGTTGGTTATTGATTCTGGGTTCTACGCTGCAGATTTTAGAAATACTTGTCACATGATTTGTCATGTTAACTTTTAGATAAAAACGTATTATAAAACAAGTTATAATTTTTTCCATTGGTAGCGTCCGAAGCTTTGTACAAATGCTTATGACAATAAAAGGTTATGGTTAACTTTTGACGCAGTTTTACCGACGGCCGCTCCACGGCCTATTTGGAGAGGTTTTTGTGTACTGGTGTGAAAGAAAATGCTTTCAACGAATTTCTTAAATGTTACACCTGAAAATAAGAACCTTTTGTGCAGGTACTTTCATATCGTAAGGATCTTTAAAATATCGAAATAAATATCAGCTTCATACTAAATTTGAATAATTGCTTTATCTTATATGTGAAATAACTGATATTTCGAAGTTAGGCTCATAGTAAAAGTTATTTGTAAGTATTAGTAGAACACCCACTTTTTTTTAACAGCCTATGTAACAAAATCCTTAGGTCGACAAAGTTTCCTTTTTAGGGTTTTTTCTACACTACAAGTGGCAACGTCAATCTCATAGTTTTTTATAATAAATTTAATGTCAGCCCTTTGTAAGTACCCACTGCTGAGGCACGCCCATAAGGCCTCTGACACGGCTTAACGACTGCCATTACATGACAGCCGGCACCAACGGCTTAGCGTGCCTTGCGTTAGTCACGGGACGGTCACCTATACTGCACTTGATCGCGCCTGTTCTTGCTTAACTCAAGGAATTGATTCCAATTTTAATGATTACAGTATTTAATGCAACTACTTGACTGTTGTTGGATATTTCTTATTTCAGTTTTTATTACGTACAACAAAGCGTTCTTTGTCTATCTTGAGTATCTACTCCGGGAAGGAGCCAGCCGCTTCCCGATTCCACCAAGACACAAATGGGCAGTAAAAACCGCCGAAACGAGCTCTCAACGACTCATCCGGAAACGATGCGGTAGCATTCATAATGTAACTTTACAAGTGTGACAGCGTGTGTAGTGAACGAACAGTCAATATACTGCGTATGGTGAAGTTTTGTTTCTCAGGGTTTTGGTCACAATGTGATCATATCACCGTAATAGAACACATTCAATTTAATTTTAAAAAAAATTTAAAGCACAAAAAGGGGGTTTGTACAAAGGCGAGCTTAAGTATTTTCTTTCAGCTAACCTTGGGTTACGTAGATAATGGAAGAGGGTAGTGCCATAGTTAGTTAGTTATAGTTAGTTATCAACCCTTGTATGTCCCCACTGCTGGGGCACGGGTCTCTTCCTGCATCGCAGGAAGGTTAGGCCATACTCCACCACGGGGGCCAAGTCCGGGTTGGTGGAGGATTGTAAGACAGTGGCGGGTCTTACTGTCAGAAGTTATCAAGCCGCCCATAAGGCCTCTGACACGGCTTAACGACTGCCATTGTATGACAGCCGGCACCAACGGCTTAACGTGCCTTGCGAAGCACGGAAGCGCTCGGAAAAATGCCACTAGCGGTAATTACGGGACGCTCACCCATCCCGTACCTGACCGCGCCTGTTGTTGCTTAACCAAGTGATTGATTCCAATCACTCGGTTCGCCTAGGCCACGAGCGCCATATGACATTGAAAATATATACATTAAAATTTAAAAAATATATACATTGTGATTATAACCAATTGATGAAATTAACGAAAATATTATGTTTCGTTAATTTCATCAATTGGTAACATTAACGAAACATAATATTAAACTAACATCCTCCTAATTATCCTCCGCGAAGCGCTCGTGGCCTAGTTGAACCGAGTGATTGAAATCAATACCATACTCCACTACGATGGAGGATTGTAAGACAGTGGCGGGCCTTACTATCAGAAGTTATAAAGCCACCCATAAGACCTCTGACATGGCTTAACGATTGCCCTTACATTACAGCCGGCAGCAACGGCTTAACGTGCCTTGCAAAGCTCAGAAGCGCTCGGAAAAAAATCCACTAGCGGTAGTCACTGGACTTTCCCGCATCCCGCACCTGACCGCGCCTATTGTTGCTTAACTCTAGTGACAGATTCCAATCACTCGGTTCGACTAAGCCACGAGCGATCCTTTTCAGTTTTACTAAGCAGTGTTTCTACTGCGCTAAGGTTGCACGGATGGCCAGTCAGTATCAACTATTGATCGAGGTGTCTTGCCTCCGTTAATATTGCATAAAGGTATCGTCTATTTTTGGAAGCCCGAAGCGGCTGTTGAAATGTACAGTGGCAGCCAAAAAGCATGTCATTTATAAGGTCAAAAAGTGGGCTTGAAATTAAAATTCCCGTGCTGACGAGAATCAAGACCGTGAAGCTTGGATAAGGGAGGCCTTTGTCCTGCAGGGGTTGATGATGATGCAAATGGTTGATGATGATGATGACAATTTCACGGACCAGCGGCCCGATGGTCGGGTGATGACGTTGAGTCGGCACGGGGTCTGTAAATGCGGCTGGCAAGGGATGGTCAGACATGGCATTTGGCTGAAAAGCCCTAGATTCAGCAGTGGGTAGCGGTGGACTTCTAATTCATTTTTATTGTATTTGTTTGGAGAACAAAACAAATGACAACCTTTTCACGATATAATTATAAGTACAGTGAAACACAAGAAATAAGTCCCGCGGATGTACCTGCGCAGATGATCAAATTTTGGATGTGCGGCAAGTTGATCGACCAATCAGATAGTTTCATTTTATGGCAGGGCGCGCGCCTTTGTTGCTATTGGTTGATTCAACGTCATCGATGCAGGTGACTATTAGTTTGGCAATATTAGCGTGAGCGAAATAGGTAGCGCTACTGCGGCAATCAATTCTGCACCTTAACCGTATGGGTTAAAGATCATGTTGAATGTACTTATAGCTTCGGGTACTTTCGTTACACTTCTTCCTAGTCTGCGCGAACGAAGATGCACATCATAAAAGTCCCGAAGGGACGATGTATTCAATTCTTTTCATAGATATATAAAAAGAATTGAATACATTGGAGTTTTTGTCCATTTTTTTCCAACATGACTCAGATTTTGAAATGGACACCTAGTTTCAATTGTAACGTTAATTACGCCGCAGTTTCTGCGCTAATTTGAATAAAACCTTTTTAATTCATTGTTCAAAAATGGTTTGGTACAGTCGCGTGCACAAACATTTATTGTTATTATTAAAATTCTTTATTGCATAAAAACGGCATATATATATATATATATATATATATATATATTTACTTATTGTTATGTTATGTTATATTATATTATATTATATATAATATAATATAATATAATATAATATAATATAATATAATATAATATAACATAACATAACAATAAGTAAATATGAAATACAATAAATACACAAACACCTACATATTTCCTGGCGATATTTAAACACGTTAGAACCTTGTCACTTTAACCATTTCTAGCCTGATGTACGAGAAATTGTCTTCGATAAGGGACTGAAGTGCGCACATGTGCACGTGACCGTACAACGTACTTTGATCTCGTGTAGAGTATAGTTAATTAATCAAACTGACCTGAAACTATCCGCCTAGCTTTGGCGGAGTTACCGTTGGGGGTGTTGGTTCGTCCCCGGATCAAATCCGTAAAGGCGTGGGTACACGCTCGTGGAGCGCTCGTGGCCTAGCGGAACCGAGTTATTGGAATCAATCTCTTTAGTTAAGCACCAACAGGCGCGGTCAGGTATTGGATGGGTGACCATCTCGTGACTACCATTAGTGGCATTTTTTCCGAGCGCTTCCGTGCTTCGCAAGGCACGCTAAGCCGTTGGTGCCGACTGTCATGTAATGGCAGTCGTTAAGCCATGTCAGAGGCCATATGGGCGGCTTGATAACTTCTGACAGTAAGGCCCGCCACTGTCTTACAACCCTCCACCAACCCGGACTTGGCCCCCGTGGTGGAGTATGGCCTAACCTTCCTACCATTAAGGAAGAGACCCGTGCCCCAACAGTGGGGACTTATAAAGGGTTGATATCGTGGGTACACCGAAGCCTTAAAGTGCCAGGTTCTGAATTGGGAATTTCACTAAGTAAATATCTGTAGTGTACGCTTCTGCCTACTACTTGATACATCTATAGGTACACCTATCTATAATCAGCCCACATCAACCCACTGCTGGGCATAGGCCTTCTTTTAACTGCGCCATTCCTCATGGTCCTGTGCTAATCTGATCCATTTCTGACCCGCAACCCTCACGATGTCGTCTGACCATCGTGTCGGTGGGCTGCCTACCAACCTCCTTCCCTCTCTTGGCCACCACTCTGATACTGCCCTGGTCCACTGGCCGTTTTCCCTTCTAGCCAAGTGTCCCGCCCATCCCCACTTAAACTTTGTGATCCGCTTACCAACGTAAGCTACTATTGGTACTACGTTGGTAGTGGTACTCGTTTTGCTACTATATTCTTCGTCAGGCTATATTAGACCACTGCTGGACATAGCCCTCCCCTAATGAGCGCCATAGCGCAAGGTTGTGCCATCATTGGGGGGGGGTAATGCCCATAATCCCATAATCTGGGCATGCGGGTTGGGGATCGCAGTTTGGTGGAATAGTTCTGCAGGGGGCGCTGCTGCCCACCCCCCGGTTTGTGTCCCTTAGTCGCCTTTTACGACACCCGCGGGAAGAATTTGGGTTGGTGCTGTTCTCTAGGCCAACACCACACGGCAACAGCAGCAATACTGTTTTCGAACAAAACAACGAAATAACGCTGTTCGTTATGACAGAAAATAGAATAATTCTATTTTTAAGTCGAGTCGGTTTACTCGAATGGCTGAGAAATTATTCCGTGGTTAGACATACATAGTCCCGTACCCCAACAGTGGGGACTTATAAACGGTTATATAATAAACGGGTCTAATCGCGATTATTTATTAAGTAAAACGTGATTACCTTAATTTCCGACGTTTCGGCAGCGTTGCAGTTGCCGTGGTCACGGTTAGACTTAAGTGGCGAGAAAAGCATCCCATATTTTTCTACGCTTTTGTCAACAATATTACGTTCGTTGTAAAAGAGTTTTACTCGAAAACGTGACCTTATTGGTATTGCCCGGATTTCAATTTGATTCTACTCTGTCGCATGTTTACTGATTCGAGTCGCTGGATTTGTTAGCGAACTTTGAACAAATATGTATTGTGCTTGTTGTTACATCTCTTTCTTCACGGTCGAATGCACAATGTTACATTGTTATCAACCCTTGTATGTCCCCACTGTTGGGGCACGGGTCACTTCCTGCATCGCAGGAAGGTTAGGCCATACTCCACCACGGGGGCCAAGTCCGGGTTGGTGGAGGATTGTAAGACAGTGGCGGGCCTTACTGTCAGAAGTTATCAAGCCGCCCATAAGGCATCTGACTTGGCTTAACGACTGCCATTATATGACAGCCGGCACCAACGGCTTAGCGTGCCTTGCGAAGCACGGAAGAGCTCGGAAAAATGCCACTAGCGGTAGTCACGGGACGCTCACCCATCCTGTACCTGACCGCGCCTGTTGTTGCTTGTTTTGATATGTTGTATTTTTATGTAATAAATTATAAAATGTTAGCAAATGGGAAGATAAAAAGTACCCGGAACCGGCGGGGTGCATGCAACGACTTATGAACGTTGATGAAGCGAAGGTGATCTGTCAGAATCGTGGCAAGTGACAGTCCCTGGTCTCTGCCTACCCCTCTGGGATACAGGCATGATATTTATGTATGTATGTACGAGTATGTATAGAAAAAAATTGTGCCACAGTGTTTGTTACCGAATTCCTCCGAAACGGCTCCACCGATTTTTGTGATTTATTGTGTATATTGGGTAGGTATGAGGATAGGTCGCAGTTACATATAAAATCCTCGCCGTTTTAGATCCTGTGCCCCAGATAAGCACCAGAGCAGCAGTCAAGCTGAATCCTCAATCGGTGCCGCAACTCCTTAACAAAATTCTTTGCCTATCCCACCCCCAAACCCTCACATTCTGCATCGTAAGAGCAACATTTTTTTATGTATCCTAAACACCCACCTCATTGCGTGGCACAGGCCTTCTTTCAGAATGAGACACGCGTGCCAACCACGGATTTGCATAATGAAAGAAAGAAAACATTTATTTTAATTGCCACAAATGCACACACATAAAAAATAACACAGCCATGGGAAAGATGAACATCAATTATGAAGTTAAAAAAAAAACAGTAATATCTTCTTACAGATTATTAATGAGATGATTTATACAGCGTCCAGTGGCATCTTAACTCACACTATATGGGTAAAGGGACCACTCGGATGATGTAGTGCCTGGGACATGGTTTTATAGATGGTGTAGGCTTGCCCAGCACCTATAACATCCTGACATCTTAGTCGGCCTAGCCCACAGGAAAGACTAGTTAGGTAATACGTGCGGAGCCAACCAACGATGTTTTCCTTCATAGTTACCGTGTGGTATTGCGACTACAAATTCCCAAATGTACGTGTCTTTGAAATTAAACAAAGTCATTGGTACACGCCCGCGTCATACATTCATACATAACCTCACGCCTGTATACCAGTGGGGTAGGCAGACCAGAGACTGCCACTTGCCACGATCCTGACAGATCACCTTCGCTTCATCAACGTTCATAAGTCGTTGCATGCATGAACCGGCGTTCCGGGTACATGCCCGCACTGGGAATCGAACCTGAGTCTCCCGCTTGCTAGTCCATTGTTCTACACTTTTCTTAACAGCGTACCTATGACCCCAGGTATTAGGCAATAAGTTAAAAAAACTGCTTTCACAGTTTTAGTTCACTTTTTGCAATAACGATTCTAAAAATACCTTAATACGTAAATTACACAACTACTTGTCCTGGTCCGAAACTGGGTACCCTGTGTTATGGTAAACAAGCCATGACGCCACAAACATAAAAATACTCCTAGACTGGGGACTCCTATCTGCACAAATGTAGGGCATCAGTGAGAATCGAACTCACGTCCTCTGGCACGCTAATTTTGGACCTATGCAAACCTCTTTACACCATTTTCTTATATTTCTTTAATTCTGTCTATCATTTGCAAAAATTTAAATTACTATATCCATTTTTGAGAATCCGAGTGGTCCCTTACATTTCGACTACACCTGAAAATTTTTATAAGCTTATTCCGTTTTTATCCAGGTTTCTGTTTTTATTATAAAACATAGTATAAACAAAGCACAAGTTTGATGTCACTGATGCCGTGAGTCGCCCATTGGCTCAATTGGTAGAGCGCTGGTACAGATAGCCAGAGGTTGCGGGTTCGAATCCCGCCATGGTTGAAATTTTTAGCCTCTAAATAGGTTTTTTTAAGATTGATGTCGTTCCAGTTTTATTATTTATTAAAAGATATACAACATCTGACTGTGCGGTGTCGGCCTAGAGAATAGCACCAACCTAATTCTTCCCGCGGGTGTCGTAAAAGGCGACTAAGGGACACAAACCAGGGGGTGGGCAGCAGCGCCCCCTGCAGTACAATTCCAGCGAACTGCGATCCCCAACCCGCATACCCAGCGTGGGGATTATGGGCATTACCCCCTATATGATAGCTCAACGTGGCGCTCTTTAGGGGAGGGCTGTGTCCAGCAGTGGACTAGTATAACCTGACGATAACGATATAACATCATTTATTTGAACTTAGTATAGGGCTAACGAGGTCTGTGTAATAATTATGTCCATGAATATTTATTATTTGTTTATTATCACGTTTTTATTTTATTTATAATAAATAAAAACAACAAACTAGATAAAAACGGAATATGCAGGTAAAAATAGGTCTCGTCAAGATTTAAAGTAGTAATGCTAAAAATGAGGGAAATCCCAAAAATGGGTGACGTAATTTTAAATTTTTGAAAATGGAACGACAGAATAAAGAAATATAAAAAAATGGTATAAAGAGAGTTTGCACCGTTACAATCTGACGCAATACCGTTAGAGCAACGACGCAGAAGATAAGATTTGTCCATTTATGGCACCAATTAGCACCGGGTCGCCCCTTAATGAATCTGTGACGCAATATTAATCAGAAATAAGAACGGGGAGGCGTTTTTATTAGCCGACAAAATGAGCTTTTAGGACAGGATTTAGTGGACCAAATATAGTTGATTGATTGGTACCAGTGACGATAGAGAAACGGTTGGAGTCTGGATTAACTATCGAGAGCTACTGAGTTCAGTAGGTGCCGGCATTTCGCTATGTTTCTTATGACCGACAAATTTAATTGCCAATGGTAGAGCGCTGGCATGGATAGCCAGAGGTTGCGGGTTCGAATCCCGGCATGGGTGAAATTTTTAGCCTCTAAATAGGTTTTTAAATTTGCCAATGTACCTTAAGAGTAAGGGACTCTTTGAAAGGAGCCATCAACAAGTGGCAAAAGTGATTAAGACAATGGAAAAAAACATCAACTGAGTCTCTGTAACATTTACATACAGGCACATACACTGCTTTTAAACTTCTTACAGTATGTACAGCTATCTACTAGTCTTGAAAGCCTTCGCCGATCCGGACTTGGCCCGCGTGATAGAGTATGGCCTATACCTTCCTCAGGAAAGAGACTTGTGCCCCTCGGTGAGAAAATAATGGATTGTGATGATGACGACGAATCAATGTCTTGAATTAACTTACTTGATGTTACACGTCGTCGTCGTCGTCAGGCTGTACTAGTCCACTGCTGGACATAGCCCTCCCCTAATGAGCGCCATAGCGCCCTGTCTTCAGCTTGCCGCATCCAGCAACTACCTGCAGTTTTTCGCAGATCGTCATCCCACCTAGACGGAGGGCGTCCTACACTACGTTTGCCGAGTCGCGGTCTCCACTTAAGAACACGTTTACTCCAACGGTTGTCGGTTCTTCGCGAGATATGGCCAGCCCACAGCCACTTCAGTTTGCTGATTCTCTGAGCTATGTCAATAACTTGGGTTCTCTGTCGGATGCATTCGTTACGAATCATATCCTTCAGAGAAACTCCGAGCATAGCTCTCGATGTCAGATGTTACACAAGTTTAGTTAATGTTTTCTTTGCTTAGAGCGCGCCTCTTGATACAGTATAATTATACTAAATAGGACATACTAGTGCTTTCTCTGCTATTTCGAATACAGCAAGAGAAATAAATATTCTTTATTGTATGTTCACCAGGGAATTACAAAAAAAAAGTCAATGAAAAAAAGTCAAATATAAAAACCTATTTAGAGGCTAAAAATTTCACCCATGCCGGGATTCGAACCCGCAACCTCTGGCTATCCGTGGCTTAGCACGGGTTAGTGCATTAAAAATAAAAATAGTGTAAGTGAAATATAATTTTCATTTCTATATTAACCATTATAATGTCCCCACTGCTCGAGCAGGGGTCTCTTCCTGCATCGCAGGAAAGTTAAGCCATACTCCACCACGGGTGCCAAGTCCGGGTTGTTGAAGGATTGTAAGGCGGTGGCGGGCCTTATCAGAAGTTAGCAAGCCTCTGACTTGGCTTAACGACTGCCATTACATGACAGCCGGCGCCAACGGCTTACCGTGCCTTGCGAAATGCGAAATACGAAAGCGCTCGAAAAAATGCCAGTAGCGGTAGTCACGGGACGGTGACTCATCCTGCATCTGACCGCGCCTGTTGCTTAACTCAAGTGACTGATTCCACCGTCTAGGCCACGAACGCCTAATACAGGTATAAATATACTTAATAGGAGGTACCAGTGCTGTCCCTGTTATTGGAATATGGTATGAGAAATCTATATTCGTCACCAGAAGATTACTAAAAAAAACTCAATATTTTTTTTTATTGATTTGATTTAATTTTATAAGTGATTTCTTTTGCGAATTATTAGTGTTAAAAAACCTATTTAGAGGCTAAAAATTCCACCTATGCCGGGACTCGAACCCGCGACCTCTGGCTAACCGTGCCAGCGCTCTCCCAACTAAGCTAATGGGCGACTTACCGGCATCATTCAGTGAAATTTCATGCAAATTTTGGCATGGGTGGAATTTTTTGCCTCTAAATAGGTTTTTTAAAATTGTCCTTAGCACGGGTTAGTACATTAAAAAAATATATAATTATTTGTATGTTTTTTTTATGTCACATTGTTTTAAACAGTAACTTTAAAGTTGCTGTTGTTGTCGAAACTCTAACAAGAATAGCTACTTCAACGTTGATATTTACAGAATCTCACAGAATAATATTGGCCTTTTTGCATCTACTTAATGAGATGATTTATACAGCGTCCAGTGGTATCTTCACTCACACTAGATGGGTGAAGGGACCACTCCGACGCTGTAGTGCCTGGGTCATGGTTTTATAGATGGTGTAGGCTTGCCCAGCACCTATACCATCCTGACAGCTTAGTCGGCCTAGCCCACAGGAAAGACTAGTCAATACGTGCGGAGCCAACCAAGCCGCGGGTTTCCTCACGATGTTTTCCTTCACCGTTAGCGTGTGGTATTGCGACTGCAAATTCGCAAATGTACGTAACTTTGAAATTAAACAAAGTCATTGGTACATGCCCGCACTCGGGATCGAACCTGGGGCTCTCGCTTGCCAGTCTATGGTTCTACCCACTGAGCTACCACCGCTGTCAGAATCTCACAGAACACTTTCGATAATCCGATTGTTACTAATAATGCATCTAAAATTTTCATTCAATGACAATCTGTACACTCTTCTGGGCCCTGCAGTATCGTAGTAAACCAAATTATTGTCTCTATCAAACACATTATCGCTTAAATAACTATTGGCAACAATACCTAGGTTAACAAATCGATTAGTCAAATAGTCTAACCTAAAAACATTATTTATGGCACTATAATGCAAATCACCGTCGACATCCACAAGGAGTTTAGCAAAAGAATGCAAGTTATTTGGATAATAATAGGTCGTCGAACCTTCATACTTGTAAATTCTATTGCTACGTCTAAAGTATATGTCGCTGTTCTTATCAACAACAAAATCTGTTATTACTGAAAGCCGCAATATCGTATAACTGTACACAACATCATCTTGCACATAAAACAGACCAAAAGGTGTCCTAGATCTCGTGAAATAAAGCCTGTCCTTGAAAACTAGCCGATTAATAAAATGACCTGACAGTCCCAAGAAGTCTGTTGTGTTACTAACAATATTGTACAAGTATACACCGTTGTCAGACCCAATGTATACGTGACTCGTATCTTGATCAACTGCGATGTTAGGTAAGCTATCAGCGATAGTTGGTAGGATTGTTTTCACACCAGTGTCTAGGTTATGAGAAACTTGCACATTCGCACCAGAAGGCAGTTGGTATTCATAGTATAGGTCGTTAGTATGGTGGTTGATGGCTAATTGGCTTGAAATCTCCCCATCGTGAAGTATGGTTCTGATATAACATTGTCCTTGGAGGCAAGCGTCACAATCAGCAGTGGCCAGCTTCCCGCTCAGAAGGACTAGGGAAAGATACAGAAGGCACTGCATCCTGCACGGGATCTGGAAATAAAAAATTGTACGTTAAGACCGTCCCTTAAACATAGTACACAGGGTGCATCGCCAGAGGTCGCAGGTTTGAATCCCGGCATGGGTGGAATTTTTAGCCTCTAAATAGGTTTTTAAAATTGTTCTTAGCCCGGATTAGTGCATTAAAAATAAAAATAGTATAATCATTTGGGTACAGCGATATCATTCCGATGTAAAAACCTAACTGCAAAGTTGGTACTCGGTAACCTAACTGCAAGTGATGCAAACTTTAGCCAAATGTCGCTGCCTGTAAACCTATTTAGAGGCTGTACGTAATACAGAGAATAGTGTAAAGAGGTTCGAAATTTCACTGATGCCGGTGACACGCCGATTAGCTCAGTTGGAAAGAGCGCTGGCACGGATAACCAGAGGTCGCGCGTTCGTATCCCGACATGGGTAGAATTTTTAGCCTCTAAATAGGTTTTTAACATCGCAAGAAGGTTAGGCCATATTGCAACACGGCGGTCCGAGTTGGTAGAGAATTGTAAGGCAGTTGTGGGCCTTACCTACTATTGTCAGAAGCTGTCAAGCTGCCGAAAACATGGACAAAAAACCTCTTAGTCAAAAAGTTAGTTTTTCAAAGTCCTTAATTAACAGAGTTTACATAACTCATGCATTGTACATGCTTTAATTCTAGACATCATCGTCATCTAAATAATCCTTAATATTATAGTAGCCCTTTTGGCACAAAGTGTACTTTACACATTTTTTTAACCACGTTGCAGTCATACTTAATATATCTTCAAGGATTTCATTATAGAAGCGTCAATGCACTATGAAGGATGTATTTACCCTTTGTCAGCCTAAATATTGGTTTATTTCTAGTATTTACATTGTGTTGGCTACCTACAGTTTAAAAGTTGCTAATATTTTTCCAGACATACAATGTACTATTATGACAATTTTCAACAACCAAAAATTCATTATGTTTATCGACTAATTGAAATTTTCGGCCATTTTTGCTGTCTGTTGGAAAAAGTTGTATTGTTTCCGGGCACGGGTAAATTTTTATGCAACCTTTGCAAGCAAAGGCGGGTCAATACTATCAGCACACAATTTATTTCCGTTGGTAACTTGTGTGAGATAAGATAAGAACATTATTTTTAATACAGTTGCTCAAAAAGTGGCGTATTGCAGGGACGTATAGCGTGCAGGATTTGGCTATTACACACTCGTGCTTTTTTTTTACCTTTCCCGCACTCGTGCGTTTTCTTTCCCAACTGTCAAAATAATGTATATTAAAAAGAAAAACCAACCATGAAGTTTTTACTAAAAAAAATCATAGAAGTTTTTATGAGCTACTAATTTGATTCAATATCATATTTAATGATTTGATTGAATGAGTTAAGTTAGTTTTCATGTCATTTCATCTCATTAAATTTCATTTTCATTTCATATCAATAGAAAAATCTACTGAAGACTTGGCTGTATGGGCATAGTTCCCTTTGCCTACTAGAATGGGTGAAGAAAAATAATCTCTGCTTATATTTTCTTACGGTTGGCGCCATTTTCCAAATAATTTTTTTTTATTAAATTGCTTATTTTTTTCGCAACTGTATTAAAAATAGTCGTTCAGTACACGTGCGGAACCGTCATTGCAACTTGTTCCGACTGTCAACCTTCGCCTTCGGCTGCGCCTCGGCTCGGGTAGACATTTGTCGGAACTCTTTGCAATGACAGCCTTTCCGCACTTGTAATGAAATATACTATTACCGTACACCGGAAAAAACAACAAATACAAGTATTTACCAAGGTACTTAGTACGATTACTTTACTTTGACTGGTCACCTCATTGCTAAAAGCGGTTTCTTTCAGACAACCTTACGATGGAAAGTTGCTGAAGTATGGAATAGACGAAGTTCTTCGCGCTGATCTCAACCGCTAGATTGCCTCGATGGGCCAGCGGTTAACACGCTTGACTACCCAAACAGAGTTCGTGAGTTCGATTAACACTGAAGACCGCCGTACTAGCTCAGTACAAAAGCCTCGGTCTGGGTGTATTTCCATATTTGTGATTACCTTGCCTGGTTACCATAGTACCCCTGTACTATAGTAACCAGGCAAACTAGGATAGCCTTATCCTAGTTTGGCACTAGAGCAAGTGATTGTGTTGTGTGGATTTTTTTATACCTAGTGACTACTTTTACTAATTACGATATAGTACATATAGTAACATATACAGTAGGTATATATCGCATAGTATGTAGTACTACAAGTTGTTCATATCGATATAGAACATTCCCTTTTCATTTAATTTACGCACATTTAGTAAATAACTGTGGATTGCTTCAAAACACCCAAACTCACCCGAATGCGTAAGACATTGTAATGTAAGTAAAAAGATTTAATATGTTTATGTATTTTGACGGCCTCGGGGGCGCAGCGGTGTGGCACGCTGACTGTAAAGCCGAAGGTCTCGGGTTCGATCCCCGGCCGGGTCAAACGAGGAAACGAACTTTTCTAGTTTGTCTCGGCTCTTGGATGTTATCTATGTATTTACTGTATTAAATCTATCGTCGAGTTAGCACCTATAACACAAGTCATTTAGTTGTGCTTAGTATAGGGCTAACGAGATCTATGTAATTTGTCCATGAATATTAATTATTATGTATTATGTATGAGAAGTGTCATTGAGATGTCACTCTCAGAGTTAAGACCAATCGAAAGATACATACATACATATATGTTCAAAAAACATAACCCTTCTTCTAGCGCAGTGGGGCAAGAAATGTTTCAAATGTGTTTTTACGCATACAAAAACAATACATCATACAATTAAAATATTGTAAGTAATTGTTACCTTATAAAACACCAATCAAGGCACTTTTATTCACACAACTAATCAATTCTCAGATTTAGACATAATTAATTTGATTCTGTTATCAGTCTTACCTACTGAGTAGAAATGGATAACATTCATTATCTTTGTGCAAATATCTTGATAACTAAATCACCGACTTGACATTGTAAAATTTCTCAGAATATAAATTGATGCAATAGCATAATAATGACATTAAATGAAAAGGTTTTATTCAAAGTAACGCAGAAACTGAGGCTTAATGAACGTTGCAATTCGAACTAGGTGTCCATTTCAAAATATAGATAATTTTGTATAAAATGAAAAAAAAAAAAACTCCTAACTTATTCTTTTCAAAGTCCAAATTAACCGAGTTTATAGTATTTTCTAAGGTTAACACGAGCAGTAGACATAATTAAAACTGTTTTTATACGGATTTATGCTCGTTTACTACATTTTTACAATTTTGTGCTTATTCATCATCAACAAACCATTATGTCCCCTCGGTGGGGACATAATGGTTTGTTGATGATGAATAAGCATTGTACTCAATACAATAAAAACTGAGACAAACCTTTTGGGTGCATCTGGATGATGGATCGAAAGGTTTATTTTTCCATACAAAGCCCAGGTGTTGCGGGGAAAACCAAACCTTAAGGTGATCAAGTGCAAGGTATGTTTTTCCATGCCAAGCCCATATGTTGCAACGAAAAACAAACCTTAAGGTGATCCAGTGCAAGGTATGTTTTTCCATGCCTAGCCCATATGTTGCAACGAAAAACCAACCTTAAGGTGATCCAGTGCAAGGTATGTTTTTCCATGCAAAGCCCAGGTGTTGCAGGGAAAAACAAACCTTAAGGTGATCCAGTGCAATCCTGGCTGATGGTACCTAGCAATGAGTTACATTATCGTATTTGGGTCCCGTCTCTTAGTAGTTTATGCTCAGCAACCGGGTGTTTGTTAAGTATTTGTTAAACGTTTCTTGATTGTATGCTATGATAGTCGTGCAAACACGAGGAATTAATTGAGAAATTATTTGCAAAAATCTGACAATTGGTTAAGAATTTATGAGGGGACATACACACACATACATACATACATACATACATACATACATACATACATACATACATACATACATACATACATACATACATACATACATACATACATACATACATACATACATACATACATACATACATACATACATACATACATACATACATACATACATACATACATACATACATACATATGAACTTAACACTTACTCTCCCTTTGGGCACCACCGCAGTCGGATAAAAAGAGAAGACATAAAATAAACGCTTTCCCACCCACGTGTACCCGGCTCCACGTTTTCGTTTGTTTGCTGTGAACAGGCAAAATTTTATTATTCTATGAAGGAGAAGAAAAATGTGGAGGCAAAAAACGTCCCTGCCCAGTGGTTCATTCATCCGGATGACAAAGCGATTTATTATAACGTTCCTTTGGTGGATTTTACTTGGCGACCATATTTTTTTTTTTGCTAAAATAAAATATTTTTTGCTCCTACCCTCACTTTGGGAAATTGAGATTTAGGCTAGTAGCTAAAAATATATTATTATATGTGAAAATTATTGTGCGTGCTGTCTGTCTGGTGTCGGGCTAGAGAATAGCACCAACTCAAATTCTTCCCGCGGGTGTCGTAAAAGGCGACTAAGGGACACAAACCGGGGGGTGGGCAGCAGCGCCCCCTGCAGTACAATTCCACCAAACTGCGATCCCCAACCCGCATGTCCAGCAGCGCGTACCCAATGATGGTTTGTCCCGTCATTAGGGGAGGGCTATGTCCAGCAGTGGACTACATAATATAGCCTGAAGAAGAATATTATTGCCAATCCGGGGTGGGCAGGCGTTTTAGTTAAGCCCAAAAGGGCTCCTATATTATTAAGGATTATTTAGATGACAATGATGTCTGGAATTAAAGCATGTAAAATAAAATGCATATGGACACCTAGCTTGAATTGTAACGTTCATTAAGCCGCAGTATCTGCGCTACTCTGAATAAAACCTTTTCATTTCATTTCATTCATACTCTCTTTTAGATAAGCTAGGTACATAAAAGCTACGTGAAAGTTAGTGAAAATGTCTGGATATTTGTTACTCAATCACGCAGTACGCAGTAAAGGCTGAACAGAGTTACTTAAAACCTGGCATACAGATAGACAAAGATCTGAATTGAGACATAAGATACTTGATATCCCGGTAAAGCGTTCCGGTGGGATAATATTTTATTGATACCGTAACCTATTTTCAAGACGAACTCTAAGGTATATATTTATTGCGTTGCCATGGTTTCAGGAATTATTGTATCAACGAAATTCTAGGGCGGTACGAAGTTCGCCAGGACAGCTAGTTTTGTAATAATTCGGTCTATTAGTCGTAATATCATCATCATAAAATACCGAGTATTCTAGTTTGGGGACCAGGCACTGACCAGGTACACTTTTATAGCAATATTTTTTTTTTTGTATTTGTATCCCATTACGTCCCCACTGAGGGGCACGGGTCTCTTCCTTAAGGAAGGAATAGGCTATACTTCACCTCGGGGGCCAAGTACGGATTGGTGGAGGCTTGCAAGACTAGTGGCTGGTCTTATTGCCATAAGCCGGCCTTTGAATTGGCTTTACGACTGCCAGCTATCGACGACAGCCGACACCAACTGCTTAACGTGCCTTGCGAAGCACGGAACCGCTCGGAAAAATGCCACTAGCGTTAGTCATAGACGGTCACCCGTCCATGCAGTGAACGCGCCCTATGTTGTTTTACCTCTGTGATCGCTTAAGATCACTCAGGTAGCCGGGGCGACAAGCCATTCTTAAAATTATGCTGTACGAATACTAGATTAGATATTATAGTTGTAAAATTCTATAGTAATAATACCTAAGAACAATAATAATATTGCGGAAGGCGGTGCTCCTCGATACAGCCCGTATAGACCGATATTTTCTTCCATTGTCGTCCTGACCTCCAGCCGGTTGGTCGAAGGTCTAAGGAGGTCGGAGGACCCCTAAGCCGGAGGGCGTCACGGCTAAGCCGGAGCCGCAATCCTAAGCCGGAGGGTCACTTTGGTCATATGAGAATATTAGCTTTTTTCCGCATAATAATATTAATAATAACCTCTACACAACACTTTTACTTATTCTGGTTCAATTAGGATATCCAATGACGTGGTAACCAGACAAGGATATCATAAACATGGAAATACACTGAGATTCAGGCCATTAGTACAAATGTCTTGAATAAACTTACATCAATAGCATAACGTTCTATGAAAACCTGTTTAGAGGCTAAAAATTCCACCCATGCCGGGACTCGAACCCGCGATCTCTGGCTAACCGTGCCAGCGCTCTCCCAACTGAGCTAATGGGCGACTTACCGGCATCAGTGAAATTTCGAACCTCTTTACAAAACTCTCTGTATTACGTACTATGTTTCATAATAATTATGCAAGCTCTGTTAATTTAGGACTTTGAAAAGACTAAGTTTGGAGTTTTTTTGTCCATTTTTTCTCCACAATGATCTCACCTACTTTGAATTGTAACCTTCATTAAGCCGCAGTTTCTGCGCTACTTTGAATAAAACCTTTTCATTTCATTTCATAATATAACCTTACGCCTGTATCCCAGAAGGGTAGGCAGAGACCAGGGACTGCCACTTGACACGATCCTGATAGATCACCTTCGCTTCATTAACGTTCATAAGTCGTTGCATGCACGCACGCCGTGCAAAACTTCGTAAGTTTCGTACAAACACAATACGTTTTATAGTGAATAATAGGTTTATGCAGAATAATTATAATATAAAAGTCTGCGGGTACTATTACAGCTGAAAAGGGATTTTTTCATTAGTGATTGGAATTATAGGGACGATATATTTTTAGAACTTTTACACGCTTCCTTAGCCCACTCTTATAGGACATATTTAATCAACTCAAAACATTACCTCCGCTTACAAACACTACATTGATTTTTTTCAACCGGTATATTTTCTTGATATAATTTTGATATACTAAAGCGAATATACTAAGGCTTTCTAATAATCTGATACATGGTTCGCTTTCGCTTGACTTTTTTTTTTAATGTTGCTTATATTTGTAAGCAAATAAAATATATCTATAATTGTATGCCTACTTATATACAGGGTGTACATTGAAATGAAGTCCAAACTATCAAAAATTACCTTGGAACCAGAAACAATATAGGGAACCATTTTGAATCTCTTGTTATAAAATATATTGACATGATCTAGAGTACACCCTGTATAGTGAATTGATTGGAAAGTCTAACGTAAATATTTTCTTTCGCAGTCACATTGAGTTGAGAAAACCACTGCAGAAAGATGCTCACAATTCAGATGGTCTTAAAGGCCGTCACTGAGTCCATACTGGAAAAATTAGGTAGGTACAGAACGATGAAAACTATGCACTACTATACTAATGCAATATCAATACTATACAACTAAAAGGATACGATATCGGTCTATATCAACCCTTTATATGTCCCCACTGCTGGGGCACGAGTCTCTTCCTGCATCGCAGAAAGGTTAGGCCATATTCGCCAAGTTCGGGTTACAGTAGCGGGCTTTACTATCAAAATGTATAAGGCCTCTGACATGGCTTATTGACTGCCATTACATGACAGCGGCACACAGCTGGCGGCAAAATGCCACTAGCGGTAGTCACTGGACGGTCACCCATCCTGCACCTGACCGCGCCTGTTGTTGCTTAACTCAAGTGATTGATTCCAACCACTCGATTCGCGCAGGCCTCGAGCGCTTCTGCTTTTTGACTCCCCAAAATAGATCTTTTTCGTAAGCTTAATCTGTCGTTAACTGTGTTAACTGACGAAAATCTAAAAAAAATGTTAAGCATACTCTGTACCGTGTGGTGTCGGCCTAGAGAATAGCACCAACCCAAATTCTTCCCGCGGGTGTCGTAAAAGGCGACTAAGGGACACAAACCGGAGGGTAGGCAGCAGCGCCCCCTGCAGTACAATTCCACCAATCTGCGATCCCCAACCCGCATGCCCAGCGTGGGGATTATGGGAATTACCCCCCAATGATGGCACAACCTTGTGCAATGGCGCTCATTAGGGTAGGGCTATGTCCAGCAGTGGACTAATATAGCCTGAAGAAGAAGAAGAAGATACTCTGTGCAAAACAGGCTATTATAATATTAAGATTTATTTGGAAGACAAAGGTGTGGTATTAATATAATGGCACGGACATCCAGAGGTCGCGGGTTCAAATCCCGGCATGGGTGGAATTTTTAGCCTCTAAATAGGTTTTTAAAATTGTCCTCAGCACGGGTTAGTGCATGAAAAATAAAAATAGTATAATTAATATAATGTTAACGGGGACGATTGAAACTTTAAGTTGAAAACTCTGTTAATTAAGTTAAAATCTGTTTTGAATAGAATAAATGTGGAGTTTCTTTGTTAGTTTCTTCTCCACATAATCTATTAATGACACTGACAGCTTGACACTAACAGCTTTCAGCTTTCACTGAGTACACATTTTGTTTTTATGGTGAATAAACTTCTTTTGGCTTTGATGTAGTTTGAACTACCATGGCGGCGACCGGAGTCATACCTCGGACAGAAGATAGACTTACTTTCTGTTTTTAATTTTTCAGTATAAAGTCTGTTTCCTTTCAAGGTGCCTTCTCGAATTTCGTATGCCTATTAAGGCAAAACATGCACAGGACTTTTTATGTAACAACTCCAACACCATGTATGTACCTACTCATGTTTTACGAATAAAAATATTTTACTTTCATTTTTACCTTTTCGTTTACTTTGACATTTACTTTCACTATACTATTTTTATTTTTAATGCACTAACCCGTGCTAAGGAACAAAGTTAAAAACCTATTTAGAGGCTAAAAATTTCACCCATGCCGGGATTCGAACCCGCAACCTCTGGCTATCCGTGCCAGCGCTCTACCAATTGAATCATGTGGGTACAGTGATATCGTTCCGATGTTAAACCTAACTGCAAAGTAGGCAGTCGGGGCTGTAAGTAATGCGATTTGCTTAAGTCAGATGTCGCTGCCTGTACGTAATACAGAGAATAGTGTAAAGAGGTTCGAAATTTCACTGATGCCGTGAGTCGCCCATTGGCTCAATTGGTAGAGCGCTGGCACGGATAGCCAGAGGTTGCGGGTTCGAAACCCAGCATGGGTGAAATTTTTAGCCTCTAAATAGGTTTTTAAATTTGTTCCTTAGCACGGGTTAGTGCAATAAAAATAAAAAAATAGTGTAATCATGTGGGTACAGTGATATCGTTCCGATGTTAAACCTAACTGCAAAGTAGGCAGTCGGGGCTGTAAGTAATGCAATTTGCTTAAGTCAGATGTCGCTGCCTGTACGTAATACAGAGAATAGTGTAAAGAGGTTCGAAATTTCACTGATGCCGTGAGTCGCCCATTGGCTCAATTGGTAGAGCGCTGGCATGGATAGCCAGAGGTTGCGGGTTCGAATCCCGGCATGGGTGAAATTTTTAGCCTCCAAATAGGTTTTTAAATTTGTTCCTTAGCACGGGTTAGTGCATTAAAAATAAAAAAATAATCATGTGGGTACAGTGATATCGTTCCGATGTTAAACCTAACTGCAAAGTAGGCAGTCGGGCCTGTAAGTAATGCAATTTGCTTAAGTCAGATGTCGCTGCCTGTACGTAATACAGAGAATAGTGTAAAGAGGTTCGAAATTTCACTGATGCCGTGAGTCGCCCATTGGCTCAATTGGTAGAGCGCTGGCACGGATAGCCAGAGGTTGCGGGTTCGAAACCCAGCATGGGTGAAATTTTTAGCCTCTAAATAGGTTTTTAAATTTGTTCCTTAGCACGGGTTAGTGCATTAAAAATAAAAAAATAGTGTAATCATGTGGGTACAGTGATATCGTTCCGATGTTAAACCTAACTGCAAAGTAGGCAGTCGGGGCTGTAAGTAATGCAATTTGCTTAAGTCAGATGTCGCTGCCTGTACGTAATACAGAGAATAGTGTAAAGAGGTTCGAAATTTCACTGATGCCGTGAGTCGCCCATTGGCTCAATTGGTAGAGCGCTGGCACGGATAGCCAGAGGTTGCGGGTTCGAATCCCGGCATGGGTGAAATTTTTAGCATCTAAATAGGTTTTTAAATTTGTTCCTTAGCACGGGTTAGTGCATTAAAAATAAAAAAATAGTGTAATCATGTGGGTACAGTGATATCGTTCCGATGTTAAACCTAACTGCAAAGTAGGCAGTCGGGGCTGTAAGTAATGCAATTTGCTTAAGTCAAATGTCGCTGCCTGTACGTAATACAGAGAATAGTGTAAAGAGGTTCGAAATTTCACTGATGCCGTGAGTCGCCCATTGGCTCAATTGGTAGAGCGCTGGCACGGATAGCCAGAGGTTGCGGGTTCGAATCCCGGCATGGGTGATATTTTTAGCCTCTAAATAGGTTATTTACTTTTACGTTATCTTTACTTTTACTTTACCTTACTTCCTGTAGCACTGTACCCCTTGCAGTTCTTTGAAACTCTCTTCCCGTTAGTAAACAACCCGATCGCACATAGATTCCTTTCTAAACGGTCATTTCATGAAACCTTCAAACAATATTGTGCTAATTGATTTTTTGTTGAAGAATATTTTGTACTACTTAGTTACTTAATAATGTCAACTGAGTGCTTAGTGCGAGTTTGACAGATCCAATCGAATAACTTTACTACCGCGTTAATCGAGCATTGAGTAGTGAGTATGAGTAAGTTAACCGTTCGAACTGGCAAAACGCTGTCACAGTACAACTCGCACTCGCATTTATTGGTGTTTTGGCTGGTAAACTTTTTCACTTCTCAACGTAAACCATTGCAACTCGCACTCAGCAATTTTAATTTCCATACTTGTCGCTAGGTGGCGCTTCCTTGATGCCATAGAAATATGAGTTTACGTTAACGCGATCGAGTAGTTAAAAAACTCGCACTAAGCACTCTGGTGTCAATGGAAGGAACCGGCGTCTAATACACAGGCCCGGCCTATATAGTTTCGACGCTAGTGTTCACAATGTATCAACCAAATATTACTTGTAAATACCTTATAAACTGTATGTGTACATACATCTGAACTTTTAAAGTGTGCAAATAAACTTATTATATTATATTTCACGACTTATATCTACCTCAAGGCCTTCTCTGTTTTCACGTCCATTCGGTCATTACTTACGCTGCGCTAGAGCCCGGCATTCACCCCAAGTGTCCGCCTATCTTATTTTCTGTGACTTGCAAATTCTCACAATGGTCTGGTGATTTATGTGTGCCCCCAGTTCATGATTCGTAAGGCAATCAGACATAATTGCCCCTTCATCATTTAGTAGTTTTCTCACGGGAACTGCAAGCAGATAGACTGAGGATATTTCGTTGTTCAAAAATGTGACCGGGTTACCAATGTATCAAGGTCATAAAAACTATTTGGAGGCTAAAAATTTCGCCTATGCCGGGACTCGAACCCGCGACCTCTGACTTACCGTACCAGCGCTCTCCCAACTGACCCAATGGGCAAGTGCCGGCATCAGCGAATTTTGAACCTCTTAACAATACTCTTTGTATTATTTAGAAGGTCATGTTTATAAAAATATGATTCCTTAAGACAGCCCTCAGAGTCAGTTTAAATAGTCGGTGGTAAAGGAAAAGACGACAGATTATTTAAACTACCTCTGTGACGTGATTTGGAGAAATTGTAATTGTATTGTGGATTTAGAGTACATGTTGAATTGCATTTCTTCTTTTCTCGATCTCTTTTTTTTCTCTGCATGCCTTCTATTTTTTTTTTCTTCCACCTCCTGTGGTTGACTGGTACAAAATAAAATAAGTCATTAAGTCCGCCGTATTATACACAGGTTTAAGTGCAATAAAAGTGTCAAAAATGTACTATTATACATTCATATTTTCACCGACCACCCGTTTCCCATTTCTTTCCACAAATTTCTGTCATAAGGTTGTCTGGAGGAAATCACTTTTAGCAATCAGGCCGCCTATCGTCCTCTGTATCTTTATATTTTTATAATATATCTTTAAGCCAAGTTAAGCGGCTGAAGCGCTCGTGGCCTAGGCGAACCGAGTGATTGGAATCAATCACTTGTGTTAAGCAATAACAGGCGCGGTCAGGTGCAGGATGGGGTGACCGCCCCGTGACTACCGCTAGTGGCATTTTTCCGAGCGCTTCCGTGCTTCGCAAGGCACGTTAAGCCGTTAGTGCCGGCTGTCATGCAATGGCAGTCGTCAAGCCTTGTCAGAGGCCTTATGGGTGGCTTCATAACTTCTGACAGTAAGGCCCGCCGCTGTCTTACAATCCTCCACCAACTTGGACTTGGCCCCCGTGGTGGAGTACGGCCTCATTTTCCTGCGATGCAGGAAGATACCCGTGTCCCAGCAGTGGGGACATACAACGGTTGATAACGAAGCGGCTTGAAAACATCTGACAGCAACGGTCACTAGTCTTACAAGCCTCCACCAATCATTTTTGATACTAACGTTTAATACTGTACACCTTATGCTGATGACGCGTCGATTATGATACCGTTTATTTGTAGACTAGGAAACCCGGAAACATAAGATTTGATCTAGTTTAGGCTCCAGTCTTTCCACAAATAGTGTATTCTGTTGTATTGTATCATTTATCTAATGTTATGTTGTATACGAAAGTAATTTGTGGACATAAAAATAAACCATTATCTTATCTTAATCCGGACTTGGCCCCCGTAGTGGAGTATGGCCTATCCCTTCATCGGACCTGTAACCCTCGGTGGGGACATAATATCCCTACCGAGGGTTACAGGTCCCTGCGTCCCTGCGGCGCTGGCCCCCGTAGTGGAGTATGGCCTATCCCTTCCTCAGGGACCTGTAACCCTCGGTGGGGACATAATGTGTTGATAATGATGTGCTTTGGTGTACGATAGAGCATGTTCTTATCTATCTTTTCTTCTCTTGATAATAATAATAATTGTGTCAGAGTTTTAATTTCAAGAATCGAATGCAAAATAGTGTTTACGATTATAAAGAGACACTTTTCCGACAGGAACATATGTTCAGGCCTTTAATAAGGAGTCCGAAATACTATAAAGCATTTAAATCGGGTGCTTATCCCAAACGAACCTTTCGGATTACGTAATTAATAACAGCGACCTCCGAAATCCTCGTACATTCATCTGAGAACCTGAAAAAATACGGTTGGAGATTCAAATGTGGAGTGTTAAAAACCAAGCTTATTTTTTTTTGAGAGAGAGAAATAATTTATTTATTCAACGGCACCTAAAAACATAACAATACCTACAGTAACACATTCACAAAACCCTACAAAACTGCCTGTACGTAATACAGAGAATATTGTAAAGAGGTTCGAAATTTCACTGATGCCGTGAGTCGCCCATTGGCTCAATTGGTAGAGCGCTGGTACGGATAGCCAGAGGTTGCGGGTTCGAATCCCGGCATGGGTGAAATTTTTAGCCTCTAAATAGGTATTTCTAAGGTTAACACGAGCAGTAGACATAATTAAACCCACGAGCGCTTCCCGTAGATTTATAAATCTTTAAATAAATTTTGGAAAATATTTATATTATACTATTTTTATTTTTAATGCACTAACCCGTGCTAAGGACAAATTTAAAAAAAATACGTAATACAGAGAATAGTGTAAAGAGGTTCGAAATTTTACTGATGCCGGTGAGTCGCCCATTAGCTCAGTTAGAAAGAGCGCTGGCACAAATAGCCAGAGGTCGCGGGTTCGAATCCCGGCATGGGTGGAATTTTTAGTCTCTAAATAGGTTTTTGATCAATCAACTCAGTTAAGCAACAACAGGCGCGGTCAGGTGCTGGATCGGTGACCGTCTCGTGACTACTGCTAGTGGTAGTTTTTCCGAGCGCTTCCGTGCTTCGCAAGACAGGTTAAGCTGTTGGTGCTGGCTGTCAGGTAATGGCAGTCGTTAGCCATGTCAGAGGCCTTTTGGGCGGCTTGATAACTTCTGACAGTAAGGCTTACAATCCTCCTCCAACCCGGTCTTGGCCCCCCGTGGTGGAGCATGGCCTAACCTTCCTGCGATGCTGAAAGAGACCCAGCAGTGGGAACATACAAGGGTTGAAATCGAAATCTACGGAATTTGTTTTCTAATCTTTGTAAATTTGTGAAGAGCAGCAGTAATACCACTCGCAACTGTGAAGGAAAACATCGTGACGAAACCTCAGTTTGTGAGCTGTTCAACTACCTCTGAGCTTGAAGTTGCCTATCTGCGGTGGGCACGCGTAGTAATTAAGCCCCTCACTCTTCTATTTCTCTCTCTCTCTCTCTCTCTCAGAGAGAAGGCCTGTGCTGCATAAAAAAAATCAACTGTTTCTTGACAACCAATATAATAACAATACAATTATATTTGACACAGAAAACACGTCGTCTTATTCTTTTGGGAATATCAGGGAGGTAAATACATGTAAATTTTATATTTTGTTGCTCAAATTCTGCGGGCAAAAATGTCCGCATTCTTTTAAGCAGAAGACATTAAATATGCTTTGTATTTCCCCCGCGCACAGACAAGCTTTAGAGAAACCGCTTTCTTTTAAAACTCGTTCTTATATCGCTAGCAGTACGAGCTCTGACGACTCGGCTTCAATTTTTGCTGAATGTACGCGAGTTTTGACCGGAATTTCAATGAGAGTACCAACGGGTAAACGAAACCGCATATCGATGGTAAAACAATGTTTTCGAAATGTAAATGGAATCGCAAAGAACTGCATAAGGAGCCGATGGAGCTATTTCGGTCTTGTTCATTATTTTCGCAAAATTTGTTAGGTGTGAAAATATATATTATTCTATTTATTTCTTCTTCTTCTTCTTCAGGCTATATTAGTCCACTGCTGGACATAGCCCTCCCCTAATGAGCACCATAGCGCAAGGTTGTGCCATCATTAGGGGGTAATGCCCATAATCCCCACGCTGGGTATGTGGGTTGGGGATCGCAGTTTGGTGGAATTGTACTGCAGGAGGCGCTCTGCTCACCCCCCGGTTTGTGTCCCTTAGTCGCTTTTTACGACACCCGCCTATTTAGAGGCTGTACGTAATACAGAGAATAGTGTAAAGAGGTCCGAAATTTCACTTGCCGGTGAGTCGCCCATTAGCTCAATTGGAAAGAGCGCTGGCATTGATAACCAGAGATTGCGGGTTCGAATCCCGGCATGGGTGGAATTTTTAGCCTCTAAATAGGTATTTATTTGCTATTTGGTATCAATATATTTTCGATTTAATTGTTTATATACATGCATGTACCGACTTTATCCTTCATGCAATCTCCATCCAAAGGTTGTCTGGAAGAGATAGCTCTTAGCGATAAGATCGCCAGTTGTATAACATTACTTAGATTTAAGAAATCATGGTTGTATAGCTTATTTCTGGTTGTGGAATGAAGTGTTCTCTATCTATCTAAGTGCGGAAATCTCAGGGCTAACTGCTACATGATCCTAAAAACCTCTTTTGTTTCATCAACATTCATTACTCGCTGTATGCACACGTCGGGGTCACCACTATAGGGAAGAGCGGGTGATCGTGCTTTTCCACTATAAAGGGAAATTTCCCGCCAGGCAGATCGTATGCCTGGGGACGGCCGGTCCAACTATTGTTAGTCGGACGTTATATTTATGGTACCTATGTCATTGAAACACTTTGAATGCGCGATGCAGGAATGTTGGAGTTCGTAGTGCGCGCGCAGAGTTGACATGTGCTCGCCACACACACACCGGCTCCGTGCACTTAAAAAGAATTAAAAATTAAACCCGTGCAATCCCATCTTGAACAGAGCCAATAAAAAGGAAATCCCAACTATCACGTTCCATCGTGTTAAGTAACTTTAAGATTAGCACCGGAGTATGTCTTCCATACAAATGGCCACTTAATTCTTCTCAAGTCGCATTCAACTGTGATTCTCGCAATCTCGATTGCAGTAAGTTCTTCGGACGATAAAACTTAAACGGTAGAGCTGAGTAAGTTGGTAAACAGATTGACTTGCAAATACATTTCCCGCTCAGCATTGAAGGTTAGTATGATAATATGAAATACTATACTTACATACATACATGACCTCACGCCTGTATCTTAGAAGGGTAGGCAGAGACCAGGGACTGCCATTCGCCACGATCCTGACAGATCACCTTCGCTTCATCAACGTTCATAAGTCGTTGCATGCACCCACGCCGGTTCCGGGTACTTTTTATCTTTCTTTAATATGAAATAAACATACTTTATACGTTATTGGACACATAAAATCGTTGAGAAAAAAACAAAAATATACCAAATAAAAAAGAGTACATTATGCGCACATTATAAGGCAGTAGCGATTCGTTAAGAGGTTTCTTTAAAGAAACTAACATCCTGTCAGTTGCCAGTCAGTATATCTATGAAAACTCTATGTACGTCAGGAAAAATATTAGTAACTTTAAAACTTTAGGTAGCCAACACAATGTTAATACTAAAAATAAACATAAACTTTTGTTCCCTGTTTAGGCTGGCAAAGCACTATTTAGGCTGGCAAAGATTAACAATGCCCCATGAAGGACATCCTTTATGGGGCAAAGGTTAACAATGCCCCGTGAAGGACATCTTTCGTGGGGCATTGTATACGCTTCTATAATAAAATCCCTGAAGATATATTAAGCTTGCCTGAAACGCGGTTCAAAAACGTGTTAAGTACACTTTGTGCCAAAATAGCTACTATAACATAAAGGATTATTTAGATGACAACGATGTCTGAAATTAAAGCCAATACAATGCTTGTTTTATGTTTTATAATAATTATGTAAATTCTGTTAATTAAGGACTTTGAAAAGACTAAGTTGAAGTTTGTTGTCTACTTTTTCTCAAAATGTATTTGTGTACTATATTTTGAAATGGACACTTAGTTTGAATTGTAACGTTCATTAAGCATTAAGTCGCAGTTTCTGCGCTACTTTGAATAAAACCTTTTCATTTAATTTCAGCATTAAAAACTGAAAATTACTTTGCTAAATTCCGCCAAAAATCCCACAGACACCATGCGGTTAGTGAATGCACCGCCCTCTCTCCCTCTTTTTTAAGCAGAAGCAAGACACGAACACACCACCACCGACACCAATACTTGTGTGAGAAAACACGCGACGCGTTTCGCCTCTAACACGAGGCATCCTCAGGCTCACAAGTGCAAGTACTTTCATTTCGTTTTATTTCATAAACGAGGGAGGGAAAGTGTACTTGTCTTGGCCCCAAACTAGGATACCGTGTGCTACAGTAATCAGGCAAGCATATCATCATCATAAGCCATTTGACGCCCACTTCGGGACATAAATCTGGAAGAAAATGATGATATGAAAGAATCACAACTATATATTACATTTCATTATTTGCCAAACTGCTAAGGCAGTTTAACGGCAAGCTCTTGGTAACAATTTTTATATATAAACTTACACAATCTACACAACCAAAGGTATCTTCTTCTTCTTCAGGCTATATTATGTAGTCCACTGCTGGACATAGCCGTCCCCTAATGAGCGCCATAGCGCCCTGTCTTCAGTTTGCTGCATCCAGCATCTGCCGGCAGTTTTTCGCAGATCGTCATCCCACCTGGTCGAAGGGCATCCTACAAAGGTATCGAAATGTAGGAACGTAGACCTGGTTTTGAATCAAAAGCTAAGTAGGTACATACAGCTCCGTGACCTGAACAACGATAGCTTAGTAGTTTAATCAAGTAAAGTTTCGTGAAGATAAGCCATTCTGGAGGCCGTTTTGTCAGCCGTCTCTAACGAAGTTGTTTTATATTGTTTTCGGCGGCTATGCGGGCCATGTAAACTTTACCCAAAAGATAAAGAGGGAACTTCTATTTTCCTTGCCCACACGAAAATAACTTTCATTAAAACTTTCTAAAGAAGTCTTGGCATAACACTAAGCATCACATTCTTGGAAGAAAAGAGAGATTAGCTTAACAAAACAATCGAAATACTAAAAAAGAAATGTATTTTAATTACCGGTTTTTATCGTAAATCAATTAGTTTGTAATAGAGATCCTTCGAGAGAGAAGCGCTCGTGGCCTAGGCGAACCGAGTGATTGGAATCAATCATTTGTTTAAGCAACAACAGGCGCGGTCAGGTACAGGATGGGTGAGCGTCCCGTGACTACCGCTAGTGGCATTTTTCCGAGCGCTTCCGTGCTTCGCAAGGCACGTGAAGCCGTTGGTGCCGGCTGTCATATAATGGCAGTCGTTAAGCCATGTCAGAGGCCTTATGGGCGGCTTGATAACTTCTGACAGTAAGGCCCGCCACTGTCTTACAATCCTCCACCAACCCGGACTTGGCCCCCGTGGTGGAGTATGGCCTAACCTTCCTGCGATGCAGGATGAGACCCGTGCCCCAGCAGTGGGTTGATAACGAGAGATCCTTCGATATTAACCCTTTTGTATGGCCCCACTGCTGGGGCACGGGTCTCTTCCTGCATTGAAGGTTAGGTCATACCCCACTACGGGGGCCAAGTCCGGGTTGTTGGAGGGTTGTAAGACATGTCGCGGTGGTGTGCTCCAGCGTTCCCGCGGCCCCGTCCCTTGCGAGTACGGAGGAACACCCCAGGAGTTTCAGTCGGTATACCGCCCTTTTCAGGGCGGGGAATCCGACATAACCACCGCGCTCCCCCGAGCCAGTGGTACTCGTAATAAGGTTCCTCCTGGGTTAAAAAAAAAGGGTTGTAAGACATTTGCGGGCGTTACTGTCAGAAGTTATCAAGCCGCCCATAAGGCCTCTGACATGGCTTAACGACTGCTATTACATGACAGCCAGCATCAACGGCTCAACGTGCCTTGCGAAACACGGTAGAGATCCCTATCACAAACTACTTGGACTCCGTAAATATCGTTATCTATATTTTTAGCTATAGAGCTCCACACTAGACTAGAAAATAGCAACTCAGCGCCACAGTTAATGTATCGTCTGCCGCGCAAAGTTCCACAAACTCAGACCATTAATATTAACAACAAAACTTCAGTACAGGCCGACCATAGTCGCTACACCACTTACAGCGCATTCTGATATTAATGATATCAGAATGCACACACACACACACACACACACACACACACACACACACACACACTTCTATACCTAAAATATACAGAGATATTTTTTTCTTTCCTTTTTTGAAAATGATCAATAATTATGTTTTGTACAATTTTTGGTTTTAGTTTGGATTTTGATAATTTTGCATGCATGTAAATCTAAATACTATACAAAATTTAGAATGTACTTTACTCATTAAGCTTAACAATGTAATAATAAGGAAGAGCGGGGTATCTGTAACACAGATTTCGACTTAGTACAGAGCCCCAATGACGTGTAAACTGTAACCGCTGCTTATTGAGTAAAGATTATATTATTTTTTATTATTTTATAATGATTGTGAAAAAAATTGTACGCTTTTGATGTGGTCTGAGGATTTGCTTTGTAATACAATAACGGACGCTCGTCTTAAATACTTTTATTTTGTACTAACAAAAGTGGTTTATCTTTGAAAGATTTTATAAATTAAAATTTTAATTGTCTTTAAGGCAAAAAGGTGTAACAATTTACATGTCTAATAAATAAAATGCAATTATGTAATAAACTGTAAAGCTCGCCGATGTCTTACAATCCTCCAGCAACCCGGACTTGGTCCCCGTGGTGGAGAATGGCTTAACCTTCCTGCGATGCAGGAAGAGATCCGTGCCCCAGTCCCAGTGGGGACGTACAAAGGGTTATATCACTGATGATAAGATTAGAATCATGTTCAACTAATAATAATAACTTCCACACAACACAATAACTTATTTTGGTCCCAAACTAGGATACCCTGTCGAAGGTGCCATGGTAACATTAAGGTGATATTAAGCCTATGTACTCTTTCCGAGAAAAATTCTGTGCCCTGCTAAAGGACGTAGCTATGCTGCTTATGCTATTGATCATCGATATCAACCCTTGTATGCCCCCACTGCTGGGGCACGGATCTCTTCGTGCATCGTAGGAAGGTTAGTGGCGGTATGGACAGTGGCGGACCCGTAGAGGAAGTACTCTATCTACGGGCGGACCTTACTGTCAGAAATTAGGGATGCAAAGTTTTTTTTATGATCGGATTTTATTTTATATTCTGATAGTAGACGTAATTTTAAGATAATAATTTCATTTTTTTCGTGATTAATCGAGTTAATCATTGTTATTTAATTAAAATGAATATTATTCGGCGTGACGTCATATGTTACATACTCTGTGTGTAGGTAGAGCTCGCGATTCGATTTGTCTGTGGTTTAGTTTAGTGTTTTACTCAGGGAGTAAAACCACAGAAGTTTTACTCCCTCTACGGTTTAGTATGACATGTGAATGACATCAATGTGTTTGACAGATGAAGTTGACAGACCATTGGTAGTTTTTCCATAGAATAACTACTACCACAGACGATTTAACATGAGACGTTATCATAGAGGTCCTCAGAGGTCATATGAAGGGTATTTAAATATTATTATTTACTCAAAATAAGGCTCATCTTTTATCATAAAAATCTCTTATATTAAAATTACTGTAGTTTGGATGCTAAGCTCGAAATGGTTTTCGATTCAGGTTGTTCACTTTATTTTACATCCCGAATTATGGAGCCGCCCATAAGGCCTCTGACATGGCTTAACGACTGCCATTACAATCCACAATACAGGCAGCCGGCACCAACGGCTAAACGTGCTTTGCAAAGCACGGAAGCGTTCGGGTAAATATCACTAATGGTAGTCAAGGAACGGTCACCCATCCTGCCTTGACCGCGCCTGTTGTTGCTGAGCTTGATTCCAATCAATCGGTTCGACTAGGCCACGGGTGCAATTGAGCATAAATTTTATTAAATAATCATAGAACCTAAGGCCTGGTTTCCCTTTACTGTAGGATCGCCAATAACTGGTGAACTTTTTCATTGACATTGTCAAATTTTATCTTGAGAATAGAAACCATATATTTATTACACAGAAAATACGAAAAATAAGTCCACTGTACACTCACTTTGAAAGTAAAAATTAATCATTGCCAATAAGTTTTAATCGTGTCATCGTGAACGTAGACATCGATCAGCGACCATTTTGAAAAGGTGCAGACAATTTAGTGAAATGCTTGATGACTGGCAACTTCACTGGGGGTCTACTTAGAATCGCTTTGCAATCTTAGATCTTAGTCCACTGTCACCAATAGAGGGCGCCTAACTTCGTTACCATGCAAGCATTAGCACGTCGATCTTAGATTGACATTACAAAAAGGACCAGGAATAAAAGCAAGTCAAGGTGTTGTGTAAACACGGTACTAAAAGGACAACTATTATTACGAAAAAGATAAATGTAGGAATTGAGGCTTGAAAAGGCCGGGTCACACACCCGAATGAACAGCCATGACAAAATGTCCAGACAAGTAACGGTGATGACCACCCTCTAGCCAAAGAGTCGAAGTAAGATAAGATAAGAATATTCTTTATCATACACCAGAGCACAAATTATAAAACAGGTAAGGATATAGACGGCTTCGTAAGGCATGTTAAGCCGTTGGTGCCGGCTGTCATATAATGGCAGTCGTTAAGCCATGTCAGAGGCCTTATGGGCGGCTTGATAACTTCTGACAGTAAGGCCTGCCACTGTCTTACAATCCTCCACCAACCCGGACTTGGCCCCCGTGGTGGAGTATGGCCTAACCTTTCTGCGATGCAGGCGAGATCCGTGCCCCAGCAGTGGGGACATACAAGGGTTGATAACGAAAGATATAGAGTACAATTGGTGACCTTATTGCTAAGAGCAACCTTATGACGAAAAGTTGCTGCAGGAAATAAAAGACGGATAGTCGATATAAATATGAATATATTAATACACTACTTATATAAATAACAATATAGTTACATAACAGTTACATATATTATTAATTATGAATTTATGATAAACGTGTCCACTAAATACCCAGTGTTTATCTTATGTTTTTGGTTTTAGGTTCATGGCTGAGAAAGGTTCCACCAATGTTCAAAGGTTCAATGTTCTTCATTTGCTCGAATTATGCGCCAGGTGTATGGCAGTAAAATAATAAGTACGCGCATTCATTAAATTCTGCCTATTTAATCGCAAATGAATTGAAGTTTTCAAGTTGGTCTGCTACATCAGATAATCTCCGACATGACTCACCCGATTGAATCTTACATCAGTATTGATAACCGTGCGTTAGAATTAATTGCCGACAGATAGATGGAAAACATTAATATTAATAAGAACTGGGGTACCTAAGTGAGTGTTGAGCGAAGCGCAGTTCCGTACAAGGAGAGTTTTTACCTGTTTTACAGAAGTAATAACTCATCCAAGTAATTTTGAATGGAATTTTATACAAAGGTTTTTGAATATGTTGGTCACCTATTACTCGGCATAGCTCACTTAGCGTTGATAGTCTTCCTTCTAAGTTAATTATATGTGCTAATGCTCTGATTTGTTTTTCACGTTACTACAATCCACCATACAACCTTGGAGCCGGGACGCCCTATTCTAAAAAAATCGTACTTACAGCTTAGTATTTCGTAAACAAATACCCGCGAAATACCGTAATGGAAAAAAAAATTCAGACACGGTATTTTTAACATACTAATCCATCGATAGCCGATACCCCCTCTGTTTGTTCGGCGGGATAATTATGTCTTCTTCTTCTTCTTCTTCAGGCTATATTAGTCCACTGCTGGACATAGCCCTCCCCTAATGAGCGCCATAGCGCAAGGTTGTGCCATCATTGGGGGGTAATGCCCATAATCCCTACGGTGGGCATGCGGGTTGGGGATCCCAGTATGGTGAAATTGTACTGCAGGAGGCGCTGCTGCCCACCCCCGGTTTGTTGATAATTATGTATAATTATCTATGCAATATTTCGATTTTTATATGTCCTAAGTCACATGACACTGGACATGCAGACAGACAGACGGAGGGACGGACTGGTCAGACTATTTGTTGACTCCTTCTTCTTCAGGCTATATTAGTCAACTGCTGAACATAGCCCTCCCCTAATGAGTGCCATATCACAAGGTTGTGCCATCATTGGGGGGTAATGCCTATAATCCCCACGCTGGGCATGCGGTTGGCGGAATTGTACTTGTACAACCGGGGGGTGGGCAGCAGCGCTGGTTTGACTACGAAACCCTAAAAGAGAAAACACAAAAACATTTTATATTGCTTTTACCTGATACTTTTACAGTCACAAATGGAATTCCACTCAAGCAAAGCTTGAGGCAAAGCCAGCCAGTTTCCAATTAAATTGGAAAGGTTTTTTGCGAGTAGCAGCCCAAGGAAGGGGCCACCGAGCTGATTTATAGAGGTGTTTACTCGGAAAATATTTTCCTTGTATCACGGCCAATTTTGTTCCCTGGTAAGTAGTTTTTAACTGATTGTTGATGAGCCATAAATAGGGGTATACGTTTTGTTCCAAGTAAGTGGAAAAGAGAGTAAATTTGAGTGCTTTTAAAGTACTTTCGTTCCACTTACGTTTTGTTGAATATCAATCGTTAATTAAGTGCCTTTCATCAAGTTGTTAGTTAGAATTTGTTAACCAAAGATAGTGGTGTATGTTTTGTTCCAAGGAAGTGGAAAAGAGAAGTAACGCCCTTGAGTGATTTTAAAGTAGCTACCACTTATGTTTTGTTGAATATCAGTCCTTAATTTTCTGCCTTTTATCAAGTTGTTAACATGAATTTATAATTCTATTATTTTATTTTAGATGGTTAATTGCGCTTTTTAATAATTATGTAACGTTGGTTGGTTGGTTAAGAGCTCTGAAAAGTCAACTTTTTCTACAAATTTTGAAATAGACACTGTTTTTTAACTTGAACGTTTATTAAGTCCCAGTTTCTGTGCTACTATGAATAAAAACTTTTTGTTTTGATTTGCTATCATTAATATTCCAGAACATATATTGAATATTATTTCGTCTGCAACGGTAGACGCAATCATTGGTTCGTGCAATGAATGGGCTATGTCGAATTTGCATTTTCATTAGCCTTCAATTATTAGATTTATAGTAAGGTTGCCTGTGCGATTCACCTGGTGAATGGCAAGTGGGGGTCACCAAATGCTACAATAGCCTTAGATACACTGCCTGTGGCGAACCGAACACCTTTGTATTTGCCGAATTGATTTGCAATTCGATACTCGACCATAATATTGTCCAACAACAATACGCATAGTTATTAGTTGCCGAGCCTGGGTCAATATTCTGTTGTGAATGCTTCTGGTACAATGATAATTGCACGAATTGCATTGATGAACACGGATTGCATGAAAGTTTCGATCGCATATCGAAACTTTCATGCAATCATCAACCTTTCACGCGACAGTGGAATGAAAAACATCTCACATGAATTAATAATAATATATAAATAATAAATAAATAAAAACTTTACTTCAGACAAGTTTATAGCACGCACAGTCAAATTTAATTATACAACATAATCACTTAAGTATATAGAAAAGTAGGGTCGGAGGCCCCAATGGCTAAGCCAATAGTTAAACCCATACTATCTCTCTCTTTATCTATGAAAACATTATGTACATCAGGAATAATATCAGTAACTTTAAAACTTTAGGTAGCCAACACAATGCAAATACTAGAAATAAACATAAGCCTTCATGGGGCATTATATACCCTTCTATAATAAAATCCCTGAAGATATATTAAGCTCGCCTGAAACGCGGTTCAAAAAATATGTTATGCACACTGTGCCGAAAGGGCTTCTATAACAAAAAGGATTATCTAGATGACAATGATGTCTAGAATTAAGGCTAGTACAATGAATGAGTTCTATGTTTTTTTAATAATTATGTAAACTACCTATGTTAATTAAGGACTTTCAAAAGACTAAGTGTGCAGTTTTTTGTCCATTTTTTCTCCACAATGATCTAGATTTTGAAATGGACACCTAGTTTGAATTGTAATGTTCATTAAGCCGCAGTTTCTGCGCTACTTTGAATAAAACCTTTTCATTTAATGTCATTTCATTAAGAGGGCTGTGCTTATCTAATATATTACTGATACCATATAAATGTGTAAAATTTGTCTTGTATATACGTAAAACAAATCATAAAATCTATCTATCTTATACATCATTCTTTTTGTCGCAAGAGCTAACAAAAGCCTGGACTCCATTTGCATTCCTTTGAACGCTTTAAATTGGTAATTCAGACACATTTGCACCGCTTCTTAAGAGTCACTTAAAGAGCCATTTAAATTTACTATTGTACAAAGAATTTTAAAGTTCAGCCTTAGTGTTAGCCAAGAATTCAATCTGCTGATCAAGAACTCAGTCTGCTGATCAAGAACTCAATCTGCTGATTTGCTGAAGGTCATTTGAATGGTGGCATGTTGGCGGGGTCACCACTGCATCTACGTAATGAGATAATTTATACAGCGTCCAGTGGCATCTTCACTAACACTAAAGAGCCATTTAAATTACTTTTGTACAAATAATTTTAAAGTTCAGCCTTAGTGTGAGCCAAGAATTCAATGTGCTGATCAAGAACTCAATCTGCTGATTTGCTGAAGGTCATTCGAATGGTGGCGTAGTGTCTGGGTCACCACTGTAATGAGATAATTTATACAGCGTCCAGTGGCATCTTCACTCACACTAGACCGAGGACTATATGGACGCTGCAGTGCCTGGAACATTGTTTTAGATGGCGTAGACTTGCCCAGCACCATAACATGCCGATAGCTTAGTTCGCCTAGCCCACAAGAACGACTAGTCAATAGATAGAAAGATAGATAGAGGACACTTTATTGTACATAAGAATGGAAATTATACAGATATTAGAGTACAGACGGCGGCCTTATCACTAAAAGTGATCTCTTCCGGACAACCTTTGTATGAACTGGACTAATACATTAGAGAAGGAAGTAGATGTACAGAAAATTATAATTCAATACGTGAGAAGCCTACTGAGCCGCGGGTTTCCTCACGATTTTTTCTATCACGGTTAGCGTGTGGTATTATCGCAAATGTACGTAACTTTGATATTAAACATAGTTATTGGTACATGCACACACTAGGTATTGAACTTGACTCGGTTACCCATCTCTCTTCAATAGTTGAAAGAGAAAGAAGGAGAAACATTGCATCAAAAGTCACACACACAAAACACTTAACTAATACGAAATAATTATATTATTTTTTAATGCACTAACCTATGCTAAGGAGAATTTTAAGAACCTACTCGTATTTAAAATTCTACGTAATACAGAAAGTGTTGTAAAGTGGTTCGAAATTTCACTGATGCTGGTGAGTCGCCCATTACCTCAGTTGGAACAGCGCTGACACATATACGTACGGGGTACTTTTAGTCCTTTGTGTGCGTTATTCGATACAATTTATAAGAGATCTATATCGCCGGCAAAAAGGTACCCGGGGGATAGTCCCTCGTCTGCGCAGGCTTATAACTTGAAGTGCCAAAACATTAGGTAGTTCTTACAGAAGAAGGAGAAACACTAGTGCTGAGGCCAAACACACGAACAGCGCTAGCTCACGATCATAAAGCATGGGTCAGCCATCGCCTGTCTCAACGTTAAATTGTGTTTACAGCTTTTAATGTTTTTAAAAACCTATTTAGAGGCTAAAAATTCCACGTCCAATAACATGAATATTATTAGAATTATATTAGAATTCTCGCCGATTCGAACCCGCGACCTCTGGATATCCGTGCCAGCGCTCTTTCCAACTAAGCCAATGGGCGACTCACCGGCATCAGTGAAATGTCGAACTTCTTTACAATATTCTCTGTATTACGTACAGTAATAGGTTTTAAAGTTTGTCCTTAGCACGGGTTAGTGCGTTATAAATAATATATACATTTTCAGCTACCTAGAATTCATATTATTCGGTGCATTAGCTAACCGCATGGTGCTTGTGGGATTTTTGGCGGAATTTAGCAAAGTAATTTTAACTTTTTAATGCTTTTATGGATTTCCGCAAAGTAACGCCTGATTCTATACACCTCATACTTTTTTTAGCCAACTCTTTTAGTTCACATCCAGCGTCTCTACCAGAGACACTGTAAATACGTCCGTTCGCAGTCAAAGTCACTTGTTCAGGTTATTTGTCGGATACTATAACTACGCTATTTCAGCCACGTTCTATTCTCTCGTAAAACGGCATCAGTCTCGCCGACTGGGTATTGAACGTCAAAGTCCGTGCGATAGCTTATGTGACGTGAATTTAGCGTGAAACGTGGCATTTGAAATGTAACTCAGTTTTTTGCGACATATTGGACGCAAACAATTCACGAGCAACAATTCAACAAGCCAACGGTCACGTTAGGGACGCGGGAAGGGTGCAATAAAAGACATGTTGATTATTCAGATTTTAAGCTAAGGACATCGATAGCAACCGTATGTCCACACTACAAGGGCATGGGTCTCTTCCTACATCGCAGGAAAGTTAGGCCATACTCCACCACGGGGGCCAAGTCTGGGTTGGTGTATGACAGAGGCGGGCCTTACTGTCAGAACTTATAAAGCCGCTCATAAGGCTCTGACATGTCTCAACGACTGCCATTACATGAGAGCCGGCACCAACGGCTTAACGTGTCTTGCGAAGTACGGAAAATTGTCACTAGCGGTAGACACCCATTCTGCACCTGACCGCGCCTGTTGTTGCTTAACTCAAGTGATTGGTTCCAATCACTCGGTTCGACTAGGTCACGAGCGCAACTTGACTTGACCTGAAGTACAACTTGAATCATGTGAAAAATCAGTGCGCGTGTGTGTGTCTGTGTTGATTCGTGGTAGTTACATTTATTGACTAAACTAACCAAAGCTTTCTTTTTGTTTTCAGGTAATTGCCAATTATCGTGGTGAAAAGAGGTACTTAGAAAATTGTTTTTCTTGGTGTCATTACAATTGATTTGGTTTGGGGTTGGTGGAGGATTGTAAGACGGTGGCGGGTCTTACTGTCAGAAGTTATTAAGCCGCTCGTGAGGCTCAACGACTGCCATTACATGACAGCCGGCACCAATGGCACGTTAAGTGTCTTGCGAAGTACAGAAGCGCTCGGAAAATTGTCACTAGCGGTATTCACCCATGCAACTGACCGCATCTGTTGTTGCTTAACTCAGGTGATTTATTACAATCCATCGGTTCGACTAGCCACGAGCCCTTCTAAACTATACAAATATTTTTTTTCATTTGCGTTTCATTTCGACGACGAGAGGTCCCGGGTCCGATCCCAGCTTGGGGACAAAAAAAACCCCAGGCCTTGGATGTTTACATGTTTCTTCTTCTTCTTCTTCAGGCTATATTAGTCCACTGCTGAACATAGCACTCCCCTAATGAGCGTCATAGCGCAAGGTTGTGCCATCATTGGGGGGTAATGCCCATAATTTACATGTTTGTGATGTCATTATTTCTGGTACCCACGACACAGGGTACAGTAATGTGGGGCCAGCAGCAATATATGTGCCAGTATGTAAATGTTATTTCATATTTAAATCATACAAAATTTCAATAAAACTAAACGAAACGGAACTTGCGCTCTTTAGCCAACCAATTCTAACCGTACTATTTACTCAACTCAGCGCCGAAACAATGGCGGCGGCGTTAAAAATGTACACAATTCAGCACAAAGACAGACCTCAAAGGCCCTTGGCTTGGCGCGCCACACTCCACGCGGTCAGCAAAAGGTTCGTGGACCCAATCGACTGTTGGTGTTATCCTGGGATAAATAAACAAATAAAGAATTATATTGTATACACCCAGTTCACTAGTAACACTTAACACTAACGTAACACTAGTAAGCAACTACGTGTATTTAGTGGCAATTTTTCTCAAACCTACCGACCCACGTCAATCCTAATCGTGTCACTAGTACTTCGCGAATCCGCACCGAGTGATTCTTTTATAATAAGAACGGCAAAGTTGTGAAACATGCTGCCATGTTCTGTCTTTTCGAAGAAAATATAACCTGGGTATCTGTAAAAGTAGATTTAACCAGCATTTAACAGCTAAGCACGTAACATCGTAGATTCCGTCTTCGCTTACCATCAGGCGTGGCTGGGGTCAAGTGAAAGCTGTCCTACTTAAAATAAAGAAACTAAAGGTCTTTTGTAAATAAATAATTCGATTTTGATTTGAAAGACTTAGTCAACGAATGAACGAACGAACTGATGGATAAAAGAATGACTGATATGGATGAATTGATGACAGAATGAATAATATTACGCAAGAGAAAGACTGCCAGTAACATTACGACTGAAGACCGGGAAGCCCTGAAAATCCTGAGGCAGGATAATAACTTATCGAAGAATTGTTTGGAGACCAATTGAAATTAAAAGACAAAAGCATTTCAAAAGTGTTTCAAGCTTTCAAGTACGTGGAATCCAGTGCTAAGTAAATACAAATCACGCGCCTTATCACCGGACCTGTCCGCGGGTGCAGTGTTGTGTTATGTGTCAGCCAGCTGCGAAAAACTCAAAGTTGACTGTATTGACTGTACTCGCCACTTCAGTCAACCCGTGACCACGGCAACTGCAATGCTACCGCAACGTCGGGAATTAAGTTAATTACGTTTTACTTAATAAATAATTGCGATTAGAGCCGTTTAATATGTAACTATGATTGAGAAAAGATGATCAGAGCGGAGTTTTTCCCGCTGCCTTTTTCTCCACTACAATACGGCCCGAAGGCAGCGACTTAGATTTTACATTGTACATTGACATTCCGCAAACAGAATGTAATTTATTTACGTTGAAATAAAATTGATTTCATTTCATTCCCATAAACGGCTATTTAGCCTCGCTGGTGTGTGACGATCTTTAGTGCCTTCTCAAGATACAGTCTGTTAGCTTTTAGAATATACTTTGGGCTCTAGAGTAGGCTTCGGTTTTCGCCGAAAGCACACGAGTGTAATACTATTTCTTGCTCTGAATAAAACTTTTCTTTACTATTTTGAAATGTTATGTAAAGTTACGAATAACAACACAGAATTAACCTCTATTACACGAATATATCCAATTATATCCGATAGTAGCCGAGGTGTATTCCAAAAGTTAACAGACTGTATTTTTGTAATACTTAACATTGTCTAGCCAATTGAGTCTGACGCGACCGTCGGATCTTTTATTATTGTGTTAAAGATCCCATTTGGCTGAGAGACACTGCTCGTGGATGTAATATTATTTCCTTTTAACGTTGTTTGTGCTCTCGAAGTGACATAGGGTCTTGCTATTATATTTCGTCAGGTCTAGTCTTTTATCTATGTAACCTAGGTGACTTTAAAAGTAGTAGATGTTGTATAGAATCAGGCGTTACTTTGCGGAAATCCATAATAACATTAGAGCAAACACCATGCGGTTAGTTAATGCACCGCCCTCCCTCACACTTTTTCAAGCAGAAGCAAGACACGAACACACCACCTCCGACACCAATACTTGTGTGAGAAAACACGCGACGCGTTTCGCCTCTAACACGAGGCATCTTCAGGCTCCCAAACCGCATGGTGTTTGTGGGATTTTTGGCGGAATTTAGCGAAGTAATTTTAAGTTTTTCCTGTTTTAAAAGTAGAGCTAACCGGCATTTAACAGGTAAGCACATAACATCGTAGACCCCATCCTCGCTTACCATCAGGTGTGTGTGACTGAGGTCACGTGTAATGTAACCTACCGTGTAGTCCTTCTTTAAAAAAACTAAGGCTTCTTGCTCTGTGGTCTGTGATACTGTACAATGCGTCGGGTCTGTTTTGCGCCGGGTATTTCAAAGAATTTCAAATAAATCATAGTAAAATTGTGTATCACCATGAAAGAGCACTATTTATATCCTCTTCTTCTTCAGGCTATACTAGTCAACTGAAGGAACATAGCCTTCGCCTAATGAGCGCTATAGCCCCCTGTCTTCAGCTTGCCGCATCCAGCATCTGCCGGCAGTTTTTCGCAGATCGTCATCCCACCTAGTCGGAGGGCGTCCTACACTACCTTTGCCGAGTCGCGGTCTCCACTTAAGAACACGTTTACTCCAACGGTGGTCGGTTCTTCGCAAGATATGGCCAGCCCACTGCCACTTCAGCTCGCTAATTCTTTGAGCTACGAGTATGTCGACAACTTTGGTTCTCTGTCGGATGCATTCGTTACGAATCCTATCCTTCAGAGAAACTCCGATCTATTTATATTATTTACATCTATGATTTTTTAGTCAGATAATAATATCTGGTTTATGCACCTAGTTTCTTTTATTCTTTGTTTTGTGAATATAGGACGTTTGTAGTTGATTTTGTACGCCCGTGCAGACCCGTTTTATTCTGCTTCACCTATTTCGTAATGGTTGCTGGAAGAAATTTCTTACAGAGCTCGCTTTTTAAAATGTTATATTTCTTATGTAATATCCTGTGAAGTGTTTGTGCAATAAAGTGTAATAATAATAGCAGTGTCAATTATTTATTTATTATATTATTATTATTTTATTTAACTTTTGTTGAACAGTAATATCGAACTGTAACCTGTTATGTTAAGAATTTGTATCACCACGGTAATCGAAAGAGCTATTTTCCGTAACAAAGTTTTTTTTAGCAAATACGTGGTCTTTACCCTTTAATAAATTGTAAAATTTTGTACATATGTATGATTATTAAAAAAAAAACTTTTTATATTTATGAATTATTATTACCAATTTTGCTTTCAGCGCCACACAAATTTATAGAAAAAAATGAATAGGTATGAGCCATTTTCATTGTCAATTAGTAAATTTTGTATTTTTGACATGTACTTGGTCTCCCAAACCGTGTCTAGGCAAAAATACGACACTTAAAAATCCAAGCGTAAGACGACTTACTAAATACTTTGTAAAATAAGTGAGGTGGTACTGAAACCTTGGGGCGGGGTTCGACTCGCACTTGGCTCGATTGCTTACTTAAAAATTTGATTTCACAAATGGTCGGCGTAATAGTAAGTAAATAAGTAAGTAATTTATTTGTGACTTAAAAGACTTACACTAGACTATAAATAAATTTTGACATACATGTTTTGGATTATAATTAAAATTATTGGGCATTGTCCGCACTTTTGGTTTACTTTGTAAAATTTATTTTTTTAATATAGAGCAACCTCTGGAAGCATTATAGTCTTATATGAAAGATTTTTAGCCTCCAGAACAAGAAAACTTTTGTGTACTTTTTTAATATGAAAAAACAGTTATTTTTTTTTTATTGAGCATCCGCTGCTGTGCTAGGCTCATCACCTGTATTAAAGCAGGTAGCGCCTACCTCCTCCGTTTACAAATAATAATCTACACCAAATCCTGACTATGATGGTTCTAAAAAAATTCTAAATTGGTCTTTAAAAACAAAAGTATTCAAGGAAAACTGTTCAGTGTAAATATGTATGTTTGTGCGAAATTAGAACTGTACATACATACATACATACATACATACATACATACATACATACATACATACATACATACATACATACATACATACATACATACATACATACATACATACATACATACATACATACATACATACACACACACACACACACATACATACACCCTTACATACATACATACATACATACATACATACATACATACATACATACATACATACATACATACATACATACATACATACATACATACATACATACATACATAACCTCACGCATGTATCCCAGAGGGGTAGGCGGAGACCAGGAACTGCCACTTGCCACGATCCAGACCGATCACTTTCGTTTCATCAACGTTCATAAGTCGTTGCATGCACGCACGCCGGTTCCGGGTACTTTTTATCTTTCCCCTTGCTAATACATCCCCTATCTGGTCGATGTAAGTCCGTCTGGGACGTCCCTTACCAGCCCTTCCACTCACATTCGCAATATATATTTGTTACGTCAATCTTTCTTCCTTCATCCGCTCCACATGTCCAAACCAACGCAACATTCCTTTCTCAATTCTAGTCACTACATCCTCTTTCAGTCCACAACGTTCTCTAATCAGACTATTGCGTATCCTGTCATTCAAAGTAACACTACACATACTTATCAAGGACCTCATTTCTACCTGTTTCTGTAAATTACTGTTTAAAAAGAAAAGTATTTAAGGAAAAGTGTTCAGTGTAAATATGTATGTTTGTGCAGTCTAGTAATAAATGCCTGTAATCAGGGTTATCTGTTTGGAACCCTAAAAAGACAACATTGTTTGAGTGCGAGCGCCTCATGGTCGGTGCAGACCAATTCAATTATTGCTATTTCACTTCTGCTCTCGTAACAGACCACATACTCACTAACAAGGTAACAGAAAATGGTTTTCATTTCTTATACTCGGAAAGTAGTGTTGTTTTGATCTGATTATTGGGTGGAAAATGCTGCTTCCCTCCATAGGGAGGGAAAAACTCATACAAATTACTTCCCACCTAAGGACCGGAATTAACTTTAAAAATAGAACTACTGTCAGCTGTGAAGAGTTTTATGTAAAAAAATAGGCTTTTTAAAAAACATGCTGCGGCCATGTGAGTTTCTAAACAGCCAGTCTGAACTACGCGCAAACTTCTTTGAGCGGAATAACCCGCAACAATTACGCGATGAGTTCCATATTTAAAATTTAAAAAGTCGATATAAATTGGTGGCGGGTACTAATCTGTTATAGTATCTGTGACGGAATAGTCAATCGAAGACGTAAGAAGTAATAATCTTTTATGCTAAGATTTGAATATTAAAAATTAGTTTTTATTTTCCTCATATTCGAAATGAAAAGTAGAGTGAAAAACACGGGTACGAGTAAAAGAATCAATTCCTACTCGGACTATAGCCGCCCTCGTTGCGCCCGGGCGTCTAAATACCTCTGGAATTCATTCTTTCTACCCTCGTTTAACAATCTTATTCCAGTACTATATACAATAATTCTTTACATTCTCATTTGAAAAACTGTTTCAGTACAAGTTACTTTCACCCTCAGAAAGATAGTGTGCTTAGTTAATTATGAAACGGGTCTAATCAGGATATTTATAAGGTAAAACGTAATTACTTTTATTCCCAGCGTTGAATGACTGTACTCGCCACTTCAGTCTGCCCGTGACCACAGTCACTGCAACGTTACCGAAACGTCAGGAATTATGGTGATCAGGTTTTAAGATAGGAAACGAGTCTAAGGCCTTATGGGCTTGATAACTTCTGACAGGCCTGCTACTGTCTTACAATCCTCCACCAACCCGGACTTGACCCCCGTGGTGGAGTATGGCCGAACCTTCCTGCGACGCAGGAAGAGACCCGTGCCCCAGCAGTGGGGACAAACAAGGGTTGATATCGAAGTAAAGCTTAAAGCTGTTGATTTTCCAAGTACTAGTGAATAAATATACACAAAAATTACATTTATACATTTGATTCGAACCCACGGTATATTACCTACTTTTATTTAATTATATCGTTTCACAGTATATTTTCGCAGAGACAGTTTGTGGTATAGTCACATTTAACAGCCGTGTCAAAACTACGTTTACACCTGATTTGCAATATAGATTTATATCTATCTAACTATCCATCCGTACTTGGCGGCATCGAATTGATTCCACGTAAACCAAGGTCACCAACCCGCACTTGGCCCCCGTGGTGGAGTATGGCCTAACCTACCTGCGATGCAGGAAGAGACCCGTGCCCCAGCAGTGGGGACATACAAGGGTTGATAACGAAACCAAGGTTAGCTGGATGAAAATACTCATTAGTATTGATCTGGCCTTTGTACAAATATGCGTTTCTATGTAGCTTATTAACGTCCCACTGCAGAGCACTATCTCTCAGAGAGAGAGAGACAGAGTATGGGCTTAATTAACACGCTTGCCCAACGCGGATTGACAATTTCAAGCGCTGAGTTATTTCGATACATCAGACACCCAGGTTTCCTCGTTATGTTTTCCTTCTCAGTCAGCTGATTGTGCATTATAGATTTTTCTAATCTAATCTATTCCAAGGTCCTTTGAAATCTTATGCAATTTCAATATTTTCAGTCAAAGCAACATCTTTGACTGCTTTCATGCTGGACGTCATGCGTTCGACTGCCACTAAGAGCCACCGTACGTACTTTTGTACAGTCTGGGTGTATATCCTAGTTTGGAACCAAAACGAGTGATTGCACACACACACACACACACATACACTTCTATACCTAAAATATTCAGAGATATTTTTTTCTTTCTTTTTTAAAAGATCAATTATGTTTTGTACAATTTTTGGTTTTAGTTTGGATTTTGATTCATTCTGCATGCATGTAAATCTAAATACTATACAAAATTTAGAATGTACTTTACTCATTAAGCTTAACAATGTAATAATAAGGAAGAGCGGGGTATCTGTAACACAGGTTTCGACTTAGTACAGAGCCCCAATGACGTGTAAACTGTAACCGCTGCTTATTGAGTAAAGATTATATTATTATTATTATTATTATTTATTTATTGAATTTTGTAACATTATTTATGCAATCTATAAACGTCTCACTGCAGTTCACGGGCCTTCTCTCAGAGAGAGAGTATGGGCATAATTACCAACGGTGCCCACCGCGGATTGACAATTTCAAGCGCAGAGGTATTTGATCACGTCACCTGTTGGTTGGCTAGAATAAAATACTATTTAGTATTAAGCCCGCCAATAGGGATGTGGACTAATGTTCGGAATGGATTTTGTTTCATAGATAGACGCTATTTAAACACGAAAAAAATAATTTCATGAAAAAATACATCACTTAATTAAAACTACTTTTTAAAATTCCCGCCAAAACGTTCTAAACTAACGCGTGAGTATGATGACGTCACAGACCGATAAACAATCTCGCGCTCTATGAAAGTTAACCTGATATTCAGTGAATTCTTACGAATAAATAAGTTTTCTGAAAGGTGTAAAAATGAATACGATGTACAAATGCTGTGCAGTACCCATGTGTAAAAGTACGTCAATAAGTACGCCGCAAAAAATGTTCATAAATGTTCCAAAAATTGCTAAAATAAGGAGAAAGTGGCTAACGCTTGCTAGTTATAATATTACAATAATATTATAATAATATCGTTGAAATTAGTTCGCCGGTGATACTTTTGACTACGTGAGCTTGTTTTGTTTAGCGGTCAGTGACGTCACCCGCGCTTTGATTGACGTTCGCAGTCACGTGATAATGGGTATTAAATAATGCAATTTAAACTATTTTTATTTATTTTATGGCAAATAAATATATTCTTAGAATGTTATCATACGTTTTTAAATACGGTCTTTAATTAAAAAAAAAATACTTAACATGAATTGGTAACATGTGTCAACATCCGTATTGTACAATCTTTACAGGTACAATAAAGAATTTAATAATAATAATAATATTTGAATACTTCAGAAACTTCTTTTTAGAGACTCCTCATGATGTCTTCGTTCGCTGTTAGCGAGTGGTAGATAGTAGTTATTGTAGAAATTATTTATTTATAATAGGTAATATAAGACGTTGAATAGATTATGAAAATTATCTATTCAACGTCTCCGAAAAGCGGGATCAACCACCAAAGCCGACGAGAATTCACCCGTAGAGCAGCGACGCAGGAAGTAGCCCGGATAATCCGGGAAGCATTATTTTGATGACGTCACCGGCCCACCTGCCCCTGCCCCCCTCGAGAGCCGCCCCCTCGCCGCCCACCCTTGATGCAAATACCGGACAGAAGGTGACGAAAGGTGCTACAAGAAAAATCCTTGACTTTTTGTGTGGCCTCCATCCACACCACACATTTGTACGATATCAAGCCTTGTACATTGATATCGTACAAATGTGTGGTGTGGATGGAGGATAAACAAAATGTCATGGATTTTTCTTGTAGCAACTTTCGGGGACATCCCCACAACTAGGGCATGGGTTTCTGCCTTCCTCGCAGGAAGGTTAGGCCATACTCCACCACGGAGGCCAAGTCCGGGTTGGTGGAGAATTGTAAGACAGTGGTGTGCCTTACCGTCAGAAGTTATCAAGCCGCCCATAAGGCCTCTGATATGGCTTAACTATTGCCATTACATTGACAGCCGGTACCAACGCCTTCTGAATTCTGAAACGGTTCTGGGTTCACAAATGATCCTTCTGGTCTCTCTGGTTTGTGGCCGTAGTGAGTGAAATAAAGGGAACTTGGAAAGGTTTTTCATAACGAGGCGGCGGCGTAACACTGAGCGGGCGAAGTGGTGGCCGTACGTACGTAATAATATGGGAGATTGTATTTTTAGATTTCACGACTTATGAATTGAATTCTCGAACCAAATTACCTACCGTACATTTTACTGATATGTTAATTTTTTTACGCGTCGTTTCTTTTCGGTTCTGCTGCTGGGCAAAGGGCTGTTCCGACTTGAGCCAGATTTTTGTCTCCTGGGAGCCAATTCTCACTTCATTAGCAAATAATTCGTTACTACTCTTTAGGCTTATGACTTGAATTCTACGAATTCTAACTCTAATTAATCTGTATTTTGAACGCCATGCTAGATTGAATTCGATTGGATGAGAAAATAATTTTTTAAAACCTATTTAGAGGCCAAAAACTCCACCCATGCCGGACAAATGTGTAAGCTTCGAATATTTTGCGTCTACGCTTTCAATTCGCATGGGCGAGAATCGGCTTCCTGGACCATTTTAGACCACTTCCTGGACCATTTTAGACCACTTTGTGGACTAGGTCTTTTGAGGCATGAGTGGGGCCGAAGAGAACAGCACAGACTTTTATTCCGTTGTTTCAAAATGTACTGACAGCTGTTAAGCCATGTCAGAGGCCTTATGGACGGCTTGATAACTGTAAGGCCCGCCACTGTCTCTCAAACTTCCACTAAGCCGGACTTGGCCCCCGTGGTGGAGTATGGCCTAACCTTCCTGCGATGCAGGAAGAGACCCGTGCCGCGTCGTCAGGCTATACTGGTCCACTGCTGGGCATAGCCCACCCCTAATGAGCGCCACGTTGTGCTATCATAAGGGGTAATGCCCATAATCCCCACGCTGGGCATGCGGGTTGGGGATCGCAGTTCGGTGGAATTGTACTGCAGGGGGCGCTGCTGCCCACCTGGTTTGTGTCCCTTAGTCGCCTTTTACGACACCCGCGCGAAGAATTTGGTTGGTGCTATTCTCTAGGCCGACACCACACAGCAACGCAGTAGGTACGTACAAAGGGTGTATATACTAGTAATCATCAAAAAATAATTGACAACCCGACTGCTGAGCATGGTTGAGCCAAGCAGGCGGGACCAAAAATCAAAACTGTGTGATTCTGGGATAGTCCCACCCGCCCGCTTTTTCGGGTGTTTATTTTCATTTCAGTCTTTTTCAGTTAAAATTCTTCTCTATTACTAAGTATTAGTACTTGTAAGTACCTATAACTGAATATACGGATTTTACGAGCCTTACTTTGCTGTTTTCTTTTTGTTTTCTTTTTCGCGTTTGCCCTTTTCGGCCCTTTTCAAGATTCTATCGTCAATTACATCGAACCCTAATTTAGGGATTACACGTTCCTCGAGCGTTATTTACTGAAAGCCAATCTTTTCAGGAACACCATTGAATTTGTTGCAGAACATTTTTCATCCAAAAAGTCTAGCTTATTTTGTAGGTACGTGTATTTTTTTCTTTGAAAAAGTACAGTGTTTTTCTTTGAAAAAGTCCAAAGGTTGTCTGGAAGAGATCACTTTTAGTGATAAGGCCGCCATTTGTACTCTTAGGTTAAGAAATATCTGTGTAATTTCCATTTTTATGTACAATAAAGTGTTCTCTATCTCTATCTACAGTTTAAAATTAGCTTTCCACACTTCTACAAAACACAATCACTTGGCCTGGTCCCAAACTAGGATGCCCTGTACTATGGTTACCAATCAAGGTCATCACTAGCCTGAAAATACACCCAGACTGAGGTAGGTCTATCAATATTACTACGTCTTATCCTGCCGAAGGTCGTGGATTTGGTTTTCACTGGGGACGACGAACATTTGTACAAATTGCCTCAGTCTGGGTGCTTCCAATGCAATATTTGAAAACAAAAGTTCTCAATCAGTGAGTCCTACCTGTGATGACCTACGGAACCGAGTAATGGACACTCACGGTCCACCAGTTAAAAGTCGCTCAGCGAGCTATGGAGAGAGCTATGCTCGGAGTTTCTCTGAAGGATAGGATTCGTAACGAATGCATCCGACATAGAACCAAAATTATCGACATAGCTCAGAGAATTAGCGAGCTGAAGTGGCAGTGGGCTGGCCATATCTCGCGAAGAACCGACAATCTTTGGAGTAAACATGATCTTGAGTGGAGACCGCGACTCGGAAACGTAGTGTAGGACGCCCTCCGACCAGGTGGAATGACGATCTGCGAAAAACTGCCGGCAGATGCTGAATGCGGCATGCTAAAAACAGAGCGCTATGGCGCTCATGAGGGGAGGGCTATGTCCAGCAGTGGACTACATAATATAGCCTGAAGAAGAAGAAGAAGGGTGTTTCCAAGTTTGTGATATCCTTCCCTGATTGCATAGCAAAGGGTATTCTAGTTTGGAACCAAGACGAGTGATGGTGTTGAGTGGAAGTTATTTACGTAGATGCAAAGGTAAGTTACTCTTACCTCTGCATCTACGTAATGAGATGATTTAATTTAATATCGGGCGAATGTGGGTGGTAGGGTAGCGTAGTAGCGTCTAATAGCACTTTCATTTACATTACCTCACCTTAGATGGGTTACCCTTAAAGGGCTACACTCAAGTGAGATCCCTATCTCTCGGACGCTGCCGTGCCTGGGACTTTGTTTTAGATGCATGGATGTCTCGGAAGCGCGAGATTTAGGTTCGATTTCCAGTGCGCGCTTAGACTTTCACTGGGCGAGCCTACTCGTAAAACACTTATCTGCGGATGGGTTTATTATTGAGGTGCCTTTTTCTTACCTCTGAGATCGGTCTTAAATGTCCTCTTAAATACGCTCTTAATCAGTATTATTAAGTTCATGTAAAATAATTAGTTTATAAATTTAATTTTCACTTCAATTACTAATAATCGATATTGTTGACTTTATATAAAAATAATTGCCTATTTTGGAACGTAACTTCATAATTAACTTTTGTAATTTTTGCCGAGGGTAGTAAACTAACCGTTATTGCTTTCTAAAAGACGCCTATCACCTCAGTCATCCGGGACCACGGCACCTGAAAAAGTGCCGAAACGTCGGAAAATTGTAAAAATGTAATGAACGAGCATAAATGCGTGTAAAAACAGTTTTAATTATGTCTACTGCTCGTGTTAACCTTAGAAAATACTATACGCTCTTAAGTTTTCTGTTTTGTTTCAAACAGCAACTTAAAATGGGCTACCTCAGAGATAAGTGCCCTTGATCTTTTTTATTTTATTCATTCGTTTTATTTTGGACCACTATTGACTAATTTCTCACTTCAAAAACTAATAGACACAAAATCAAAGTCTTATTTCGTCTCAAAGGATATCTCTCGTAGAACTACAATTCATGGTCTACATGTTAACTCCATGTTTAGTCTGTTAGCTTTTAGAATATACCTCGGCTGCTATCGGATAGAATCGGATATATTCGTGTAATAGAAATATCGGAACTAATATGACACTTAATTTTGAAATCGGAGCTAATACCACACTAATTTCGAAATCAGAACTCGATCATCAGTACCAAAACCGGCGAAAATTGGCGAAAACCGAAGCCTACTCTAGAACCCGAAATATATTCTAAAAGCTAACAGACTATACATTTCAAAGTCGATCAACCCACAGATTACCGAGTAGACTCTGCTACGCAATGTACCTCGAATCGTCATAACAAACTACGAATTGTAATTTTATGAAACTCTGCCTAGGACAGTGTTTTAGGATCATCGCCCAACCCTTTCTCAAGGCGGGTCGATTGGAGTCATAATATGGAAATAGGATGTCCTAACCCGCGGGATGTTTTATTAGATAACTCCTATATAAATAAAAGGAACTGGAGTGACATAATAAATAAGGGTTGAACGAGGAAAGTGTATTCACAAAAAGTATTGTTACTAACCCTGCCTTATAATAAGAAGGATTACGAGATTGATTACACAAACGCTGTTGTGCCTATGTGTGATTCTACACAATATGGGGTTTACGCAATTGCAGTTATCTTTAGTTACACATTACTGACATTTCAACATTAAGTAAGAGTAATTTAAGGCGCTTAGGGGCGCTAACTAGCGCCACAAATGGAATAAAAATCCTAACTTGTGTTATAATACTTTTGATCTTTTTAGATCAAAAGTATTACACAGAAGGCGATATGGTAAACATGAGAAATCTTAATATCTGTGGAAGGTTAGGCCATACTCCACCACGGGGTCCGAGTCCAGGTTTATGGCGGATTGTAAGACTGTGACGGGCCTTACTGTCAGAAGTTATCAAGCCACCAACGGCTTAACGTGCCTTGCAAAGCACGGAAGCGCTCGGAAAAATGCCACTAGCGGTAGTCACGGTAGTCAGTAACAGTACCTATCGCCTTCTGTGATATGAATACCACCACGAATACTTTTGACATGCGTTAATGGATATTACCGATATTCTGCATCAGTAATACTGGAAAATATCAGTATTCGGCCCTACCACCCACATTCGCCCGATATTAAATTAAATCAAGTTTTTAACATAAATAATTTACATTCGTTTGTTGAATATCAATGGACCGTGTAAAATGTAAGCCGCTGCCTTCGGGCCGTAACGTAGTGGAGAAAAAGGCAGCAGGAAAAAAGCTCCACTCTGCATCTTTCCTCAAGTCATATTAAATCTAATACGAGTACATCAGTTGCCACCTAAACGTCAGATAAAGATTTCATGACTGCTCTTTCATCTTTCTTCCTTCATCCTCTCCCTATTTGCAAACTAACGGAACATTTTTGACGACCTTGGTGGCGCAGCGGTTTGGCACGCTGACTGTAAAACCGAAGGTCTCGGGTTCGATCCCCAGCCGGGTCAAACTAGGTAACGAACTTTTCTAGATTTTCTCGGGTCTTGGATTTTATCTATGTATTTATTATAAATAATCTATCGTCGAGTTAACACCTATAACACAAGTCATTTAGTGGTACTTAGTATAGGGCTAACGAGATCAGTGTAATATGTCCATGAATATATATTTTTTTTCTCGATTCTAGTCACTACATCACTACATCCTCTATTAATATTATCCATCTTCAATATTTTACGGTCAAATAGTAAAAGTTTTATTATAAGTTACAATATCCTTAGTAATGCCACTTGCAGAATATAACATCGAGTTTCGAACGTCTCATTTTAGAGATGGTTTTCCGGATAACCAGTTTTTACGTTATCCGGGTCAGGTCCGTGAATTTTACGATTTGGCAGGTTTTTCTCTTAGCCCCCTCTCACATGGACTCTTCTGGTTCTCTGCCAATAACTACTGATTGTATAGGAGGCGAGGGTCGCCAGTTTTCCTCGCCAGTTTTTGTTCAGTAAAACTACCGATGATCAACTGCCTCCTGGTGAAAGAATATGTTCGATCAGAAGGGTAACTTCATTCAAAATCGCTCGTTGTGTTTTTTAACTATCTATGTTAGTTGCTTCTAATTTAACCCATAACATAAGCAAGATGAAATGGCGGTGGGCTGCTTATATATGCTGAAGAAGTCATAAATATAAATAACTTATTTGACAAATAAATAAACTAATTACATAAACTGCTGATGCAATAGCTAGAGTACAAATATTGTCGAGTAAACAAACTATAAAATGCAGTGTAGCGCTTTAATGCAAACTCTCCCATCTTAATTAGTAATGGAAAATTCAAGTGAACGTCAGCACGGGTTCTGACGTAGAATGAAGAAAATAAAAGGGAATACGTTACAAAATAATGACTTAAGTCTTTTTAAGACCCCCTTAGGTTTCATGCGAAGCTAGAGATTAAAAGATAAAAAATATTTATTTGCAGTAACTAACCATCTCGTGGATGCCCTGCCCACGCTTCGTCGCCCGGTCCGTGGGCGCCAGTTAAGCTTCTGTAGTATCATAATTTTTAAGCCTCACAATAAAACAGGCGTTAGGCGGGCTGCCAAAATTTTAACCCGGTTTTTATTTCAGCATACCAATCACGTCAGCGCCGCCTGGAATCCAAAGTTATTCCTAACGAAAATACGGTCTGGAAAATTTCTAGCTATAAATTGCCCCTTGGGGGTTAAGATTTGTGTGTTTATCCGAAGAAAGTTGGGAATGATCCGTGCCAATTTTATTATATAAATCAATTTTGAATTACGTTCGTGTCTCCACAATTTGCCGCTTTTCCAATTGAATTGTGAACTTATGCTATGACTATTAGATTGTTTTTTCGTTCATCGTTAGCGAGAAAAAAGTTTTAATTACAAATTTTAGAAAGTACTTACTTGAGTATCTATGTGTTTAATTATTTTTAGAGAAATTTCAGGAGACAGGACAAAGCGCTCGTGGCCAAGCCGAAACGATTGATTGAAATCAATCACTTGAGTTAAGCAACAAACTGGTCAACAGGCGCGGTCAGGTGCAGGATAGGTGACCATCCTGTGACCACCGCTTAGTCAGTAGTAGACTATTGGCCTTTTTCTCAAGCGCTTCCGTGCTTCGCAATGCACGTTAAGCCGTTAAGCCACGTGGTTCAGCAGTAGGGATATACAATGGTTGATATCGACGAGGACGTTAGTTAAGTATTCACTTACTGTAACGCTCAACCCCGGAATCGGCGGCTTCTTCATCTAATTTGTTAATTCGTCTCTTATATTCAAGCGTTTGAGGGTAAATGCCTACATCCAGCAGTGGGCAGCGGTGAGTTGATAATAACGAAGACTCAAGCTTTTAACAGATTTGAAAGAAATTGGAATAGATAGATCGGAACTTATTAAACTCCATTTCGACGGTTAAAAGGATATAGGGCATAAGCGACCTTTTTTTCTAAACTGACTTTTGAATGCCATCTCACTTGAAAAAAAAAACTGCGTCGAATGCGCTTACTCCCACGGCTCTACAATGACTTTATTGTCGCTTGTCTCCAAGCAAAAAACTGGGTTTTTAGATGTCGTTTTGGTGTTACCGACCTATTTTTAGGTCGTTTTTTCCTTAACGGCACTTGTATCCCTGTAAAAATGGCATCAACTTTGGCCTCTAGTCGGTAATGTCTTTTTACTTCCTACCGGTGTGGAGCTTCTGGGCGCTTACGGTTCTTTACCAGAAGCAACTATTTTTAAAGTTGGAACTAATGTCTCTTTACCTTTCTCGTCAAAAACATTAAGCGTTGGTTATACCTTACTGCCATTTGCAAATTTACAATACAGCTGTCGCTTATAGGCAACTACTTAAAACTAATTAATATTGAATTGTCGATTATACCCTATTACCATTCTAAAGTTTGCCATACAGTTGTCGCTTATAGGCAATTACTAAAACCTATTTACTATTTAACTATTGGTTATACCCTACTACCATTTACAACGTAATACAACTCTGTTACTTACGCCGTATTACTTTACAAGGATATTTTATGAATTGGTGCGTATGCCAATTTGTATCACATAATCAGGTCTCTGTTGTTCTCGGGTACCTATTTAGCGAGTCGTTTATCCCAAAATCAGTCGGTAATTTCACGCCTGTGTCCCAGAGAGGTAGACAGAGACTAAGGCTTGCCACTTGCCACGATCTTTGCACACCTCTTTCGCTTCATCTACATTCATAAGTCGTTGCATGCGCATGTCGCTCTCCGGTTGTAGGTACTTTTTATCCGGCCCTTTGCCAACACGTCCCCAATTTGGTCTACTTATGTGCGCCTAGGGCGTCCCCTACCGAATGTTCCACTCTCATTCTCCTTCTTCTTTTTCGTCGTTTCCTCATGGCTGAAGGACGTGACTAAGGGCAGATTCCGCCACCAACTCTCTCCATTGGATTATATTACGCGCCAGATGTATGGCTGCTTGTAGGGTCCTTACCGAAGCTTTAGTTATTATATCTGACCAACGCGTTGGTGGTCGCCCTCTGCTTCATTTCCCGTTCGCTCGACCGGTGATGATAACATACTCCAGGTTATCTGGCCCGCGTCGGACGGTATGTCCGAAAAACTTCAGGATGCATTGGGTGCAGATTGTGGAGAGCCTCGTCTTTATCTGAAGTTCTTCTAGAATAAATACGTTTATGCGGCATTCGGTCCAAGATATACGGAGTATTCTCCGCCAGCACCACATTTCAAACGCATCTATTCTTTTCAGAATACGGGCTTTTAATGTCCAGGTTTCCGAGACATACAGAAATATTGAGAAGATAAGGGTCCGCATTAGTTTTATCTTTGTCTTGCGGTTGATGCTTCTGTTTTTCCATATCTTCTCAAGTCTTTTCACTGCTGACATAGCCATCTGGGATCTTCTGTCTGACGCATTCTTGTTCGCAGTCTCCGTCATTGCTTATTTGCGAGCCTAAGTATACGAATTTGTGTACAACATCAAGGTCTCGCAGCTCGTTGGTTCGTTGCAAGGTGCCCGATTTATCAATAAACCTCAACTTGGTCTTACTTCTGTTGATATGAAGTCCGTATTCTTTACTTATACTATCCACTCTCGCTAGAAGCACAGCCAGCTCTGATTCCGAGGCGCCTATGACGGTGGTGTCATCGGCAAAGCGAATGTTGTTCAGATGATGCCCACCTATCCGAATGCCCCCTCTAAATTATCCAAAACCCTTCTCATTATATGTTCCCCGATCAGGTTGAACAGTTGGGGAGATATTATGCATCCTGGCGCACTCCTCGTTCTGCTTTAAAGCAATGCGAAAGACTGTTCTCAATTCGTACTTAAGATTGACCGTTGGAGTACAGTTGCTGCACAAGAAAGGTAAGGTGGTCCGGTATACCCATCTCCTTCATAACCCTGAACATGGCCTTCCAGCTGATACAGTCAAAGGCTTTTGCATAATCGATGAAACACAAGGCTATAGTGATGTTATGTTCCCTGCATTTTTCGATCAGCTGTCGAATGTTCAACATTTGTTCCCTCGTTACTCTTCCTTTTATAAATCCAGCCTGTTCCTTCGGTATTTGGCTATTGATGTAGGGTGCAAGCCGGTGGTTTAGGACGTGTAAGAGGATTTTTCACGCGTGAGAGATCATAGAGATGGTTCTGTCATTCTCACATTTACGGGTCTCTACCCGTTACCTACCTCTACCCTGTCTTGTGTATAGGCACTACGATTGATTCGGTCCAATTTGCTGGCCATTGACCCGTTCTCCAGACTTTTTGACACACGGTATGTACGATTGCTATGCCTTCACTTCCTATATTTCTTAGATTAGATCTTCCTAGATTTGCGCGGTTAGGCCATCGCTGCCACATGCCTTGTATTTCAGTGTGAGAAGTGCTGCCTCTAATTCCTCGAAGAGGATGTCTGGTTCCTTTTCCGAATAATGCATTTCCATAGTTCTTTCATCGCTGTTTTCGCCGTATAGCTGCCGACAGTAGCTCCTCTATCTTTCGAATACCTCATCTTTATCCAATAAGGGCGCCCCCTTTTCATTTTCAATGGTCCAGTGCTTTGGTTTAAATTCCTTTGCGAGCAGGTTTACCTTTTGTAACATATCTCGGGAGTGCGCACTTTCCAAACATTTTTCTATATCGGAGCATATACTGTCGATATAGGCCTCTCGATCTTTCCTGCAAAGTTTTTGGACAATGCTATGTAGCTCCGCATAGTGGCTTCGTTCTTCGGCTGATTTTAAGTCCTGTTCCTTTAAGGATTTCCTCTGCTTAGCCATTGTGTTTGTTGAGGGTACCTATTTTTGACTTCTTCAGACGGATTTTAAACGAACTTAGCAGTCAGAAGCTAAGTTCACTGCCACAGTCTGCACCTGGCCTCGTCTTTGCTGCTGATATAGATGAGCTCCATCTTTGGTTTACTAGAACGAAGTCAATTTGGTTCCTGTGAAGACCATTAGGTGACGTCCACGTTTAGAGTCGTCTTGGGTGTTATTGAAACCAGGTGTTCATGACCGAAAGGTCTTTCTCCATGCAAAAGTCCAAAAGCATGTTGTTACGGTTGTTTCTGACTCCCAGTCCAAACCTACCGACAATCTTTCTGAGATGGTAATCATCCTCAGTTTTTCCTATTTTAGAATTGAAATCGCTAAGTATTAATAATGGCTCTTTCTTAGGAACATCTTGGACTGCTTTGTTTAGATTTCCTCTTCACTGGATGCTGGTGCATAGATGGCGAGTAGGTTATGTATGGATGTATGTGATGAATGTATGGATGGATGTATGTGTGGGTATGGATGTGCTTCTAATCTGATTTTCAATATCCTGTCATTGATGGAATCGTATCCCATTACCTTGTCTTTGTGCGTTTTGTCGACGAGGTCGTGCGTCGACGTATCCGGACACTATGGACAATTTTCCCGATGGAGTAGTGTAGTGTCCCGAGTCTTTTATATGCGTTTCACTTACAGCAAGAATATCCACATTATACCTGTTTATTTCCTTCTCCACGACTTCGGCTGTTCCTGGTTTGGAGAGACCACGAACGTTCCAAGTGGCTATGGTGAGAGCGTGGTGAATGTCCCGAATTTGTCTCTTTTTGTTACGGAGTAGAGTTTGATCAGCAGTAACCCAATTTCCGCAAGGGACTTGCTGTGTCACCTTGCGGCCGGTAGCATTTTTCACACCAGGTGACCCGGAACTATCCTGGCGCCAGGCGTCAACCGGATGGTCCGACAAATCCTTACTATTGTTCATCCTGCTCATAGTTTTCTTGGGAGTATTAGTAGCGGTAGTATCTCAATCCTTTTCGCTCCATCGTTTTCAGAGGTTATTTAGTACTCTAGGCCTGTGGGGCCTTCTGGCAAGCCAGTTGTCGGGTTATCATAACTGCCGCCCGATACTCGGCGTTAATACTCGTTTAGCATTACCCGGGAGGCACGTGCAGGGTTTCAGAGGGCAATTCCTGCGGACGCGAGTATCATCACTATCTCCAAATAGTATCTAATGTAGGTTACTAATCTGGTACATAAAAACGATTATGATAACACTAACATCATCTAACGTATGCAGTTACTTTAGGTCTCATTTCATAAGAGAATCATGTTGGTTGTGAATCTATTATTTTTAGGACGTGACGTTTAATCCGCGTTACCGATTGCCCAGATAATTTCACATGTTGGATGTTCTTGTTTTCCTCTTGGCCTACAAATCTTGACGTGTGGAAGTACCATGTTACCTTTTTTTCAAACCACTTTTGGTGTCACAAAAGTCTGACATCCTCACCATGTTTTGACTAAGCACTGTTTCTTGTGCTCCATTACCTTTTGTCACAATGGTGTGAAACGTCATATATCCCTCTTTACCTATTTTAGTTATTCAACAGCCATGTGACTCATGCCCTATTACCTCTTGGTATACGGAAATCAAATGTAGCTTAGTCTTCTATACTCTTCGATTTTTTATATGAAGATATGACTTATGCCGAATTACCTTATATAAAAAATATGTTCGATTGAGTTAAGCGACATTCAACTACATAGAGCATCGTCGAATCAAATAAAATAAAATGTCAATTAATGCTCGTAAATTTTTCGAGCTTAGAGCTGTTTCCATCTTTACGTTATGACAATAAATAAAAAAGATATGATTTTTTTTCTGAAATTTTAAACTTTAAATGGCGCTCCTGGACATTTTGGTTTTTGTCGCTTATGCCCTATATCCTTTTAACCGTCGATTTACTTTCTTACTCTGCTGGCTCAGCGGCCCGAAGCGGGTCGTGGCCTCCAACACAAAATGTTGCCGACTCTATCCTATGCCAATCTGAGTCTTTTGCTTATCACCCGCCTGTAGCTCATGCAGGTACTTGACCAATTCGTTCTTCCAGCAATATCTCAAGCAGGCAACCGGTTTGGCTGCTTGGAAGTCCCAGAAATGCTGAAAATCAGTGTACTGGGTGCAAACACTCGGCCTATAGTACCGTGCTCAGTACTAGTACCTATGAACTGAACACGAGGCCTTTTTTCCGCTGCCTTTTCACTGCGCTTTCCCTACAGTGTACAACTACCTATCTGTAGCCTTGGAATTTGTTTGCGTTTTTTTCACTTGTAGTTTCTCTTTTCTTCTGCTTTTGTTTTCTTCTTCAGGCTATATTATGTAGTCTACTGCTGGATATGGCCCTCCCCTAATGAGCGCCATAGCGCCCTGTCTTCAGCTTGCCGCATTCAGCATCTGCCTGCAGTTTTTCGCAGATCGTCATCCCACCTGGTCGGAGGGCGTCCTACTACTACGTTTTAAAAACCTATTTAGAGGCTAAAAATACACTACGTTTGCCGAGTCGCGGTCTCCACTCAAGAACACGCTTACTCCAACGGTTGTCGGTTCTTCGCGAGATATGGCCAGCACACTGCCACTTCAGCTCGCTAATTCTCTGAGCTAGTCGATAACTTTGGTTCTTTGTCGGATGCATTCGTTACGAATCCTATCCTTCAGAGAAACTATGAGTATAGCTCTCTCCATAGCTCGCTGAGCGACTTTGAACTGGTGGACCAGGCCTTTCGTGAGTGTCCGTGTCTCAGTCCGTAGGTCTTCGTCTTCTCTGCTTTTGTTTTATAACTGCTTTGTTCTCGGTATTTTCATTTTCCTGTATCAATCAATCAATCGCCCGATTCTCACCCATCCTTTCTAAATGTCCGAGCAAGCGGAGTCGGTGGAATTTCGTACTATTCAAATTCCAAAGTAATTGATCCGCTGTGAACTACACAGCTGTTATACTATTTTTATTTTTAATGCACTAACCCGTGCTAAGAACAATTTTAAAAACCTATTATATCTAAACCTACACAGCTGTTTTTATATCGTATGAGTTCTATTACAAACACTTATGTTTAAGGGTGTAATTTTGATAAAAGTGGGATTTACCACGACTGCAAAGTTAAAAAGACCTCAAATAAAGTCTTGAAACTAGATCCTCTTATTTTGCAATAGCTAGTACCCGAAGCGCTTTATCTATCCGGAAATAGATACAATGTTTATTTATCACCAGACTCGGAGCCCAACAACATTGTAGATGTATGACTCCTAAGTCATAGGTGAAGACAGAAGTACCACTTGTGACACGTGAACCGTTGATCAAGTATAACGGGACTACGAGGAATAGTTATCAATCGTGGACCCGTTAACACGACAAAATAATGGGATCACAAGAAAACACCCAAATGTTCTATCGTAAGCATTGAATTTTATTAAAATTCAAGGTCGTAAGTAAAGGGATGTAAAGGCGTTAGTTCGTTATCAACCTTTGTAATTTCACTGCTGGGGCACGGGTCTCTTCCTGCATCGCAGGAAGGTTAGGCCATACTCCACCACGGTAGCCAAGTCCGGGTAGGTGGAGGATTGTAAGCCACTGTCAATGCCAGCCAGCACCAACGGATTAACGTGCCTTGCGAAGCTTGGAAGCGCTCGGAAAAATGAATTAATGAATCAATGAATGAATGAATTAATGAATTAATGAATAAATGAATTAATGAATTAATGAATTAATGAATTAATGAATTAATGAATTAATTAATGAATTAATGAATCAATGAATTAATGAATCAATGAATTAATGAATCAAGGAATCAAGGAATCAATGAATTAATTAATCAATGAATCAATGAATCAATGAATAAATGAATTTATGAATTAATGAATCTATAAATCAATGAATCAATGAATCAATGAATCAAATAATTAATTAATTAATTAATTAGTTAATGAATTAATTAATTAATGAATTATTGAATTAATGAATTAACGAATAAATTATTAATGATTAATGAATTAATGAACTAATGATTTAGTGAATTAATGAATTAAGAATTAATGAAAATTCTTTAGTGCACTAAAACAAATTTGCACAAAGGCGAGCTTAATACTAGATAGTATTTTCTTCCAGCTAACCCCCGATGATGCGGACAGTGGAAGTGCCAGTAAACAATGCAATATAGGAGTGATTTATTACATATACCTACTAGTATGAGAGTCGAGAGTCGCGCCATTTTGCTGTCAGTCGCTTCCTCAAACAAGATTGCGCGACTCGGTTGCGCGCAATTCGAGTCATGACACTAGAGCAGATTGGGTATTCTTGACTGTTTCATATCCATGCTCAGTTTCGCCTGGATGCCAATGCATTAATAATAAGCCTGACCCGAATACCTATGTTGGTACTTAGCACCGTTGTTTCATGCAAATAATTGGTCTATACTCGACCGACTACACGGTTCCTGGAATAAGGGACACGTGTTTCGTGTTCCGAGAACGTTAAGACACCAGAAGCCATTCCAGAGACATAATTATGGTTTTACCGTTTACAAAAGCTAGGAATGCAGCGTATAACGTCCTACTTAGACACACTAGAAGCCATTCATCGTCAGGCTATACTAGTCCACTGCTGGACATAGCCCTCCCCTAAAGAGCGCCACTTTGACGCTATATCTAAAGCCAGAGTAATGGAATACCTTCTGTCTAATTAAGTAATTTTGCTGTAAGTAGTCATTCATTTCTCTTTGCATATATATTTGTAGGTATATAGCCTTTTCTTGTTCATATAACACACTTGTTATAAGACACTATTTATGTATGTATATGTAGATATGTATTTAGAGTATTTAAGTATGATTTATGTAAGTTTATTATTAGGTACGTATAATAAGGTACGTACTTTTGTCTATTAACATTCGTATTTGCACCGGCTACCCGTATCTATTTCTCCTCGGCAAATTCTCCAATTCTGGAAGAAATTGCTTTTAACAATAAGGCCGCCAATTGTATTTTATCTTCTGTATCTGCCGTTTCTGTCACAATTTTTCTGGTATACAATAAAGAATATTCTTATCTTATCTTGAGCTATTATAGAGGGTAATGCCCATAATCCCCGCGCTGGGCATGAGGGTTGGGAATCGCAGTTCGGTAGAATTGTACTGCGGGGGGCGCTGCTGCCCACCCCCCGGTTTGTGTCTCTTCGTCGCCTTTTACGACACCCGCGGGAAGAACTGGGTTGGTGCTATTCTCTAGGCCGACACCACACAGCAAGAAGCCAAGAAGCATAGAAGCCATTCCAGAGACATAATTATGGTTTTACCGTTTAAAAAAGCTAGTAGTGCAGCCTATATACATCCTACTGTACCACAGTAATCTGTAACGTCACTGGTCATCGAGGTGCAGACACATATTTAATGAGTAAAATCCTTTGTTAATCCCATGAGTTTAATAAGGTGATAATTGTGTTCGCGTTCCATTTACTTTATCAGCTTTGAAACGTTCATTATCAGCGTTAATTTAAACGTTTTGATTTCAGTCTTAATTAAACCAAATAGGACGCATTAAAGATTACCATACCTGCTGTGTGGTGTCGACCTAGAGAATAGCACCCACCCAATTCTTCCCGCGGGTGTCGTAAAAGGCGACTAAGGGACACAAACCGGGAGGTGGGCAGCAGCGCCCCCTGCAGTACAATTCCACAGAACTGCGATCCCCAACCCGCATGCCCAGCGTGGGTATTGTGGGCATTAACTCCTATGATAGCACAACGTGGCGCTCTCTAGGAGAGGGCTATGTCCAGCAGTGGACTAGTATAGCCTGACGACGAAAGATTACCATAGCATGTACCTTCTTTAAATTGACAGAACTACCCTCTCACCCCGCTACAACATTGTCGAACATGTTTCGAACTTTACCCCCAACTTTTCGTGCAGCGCAATAAGTCTTATAGAAATCGTGCGTTCGGAGAAGTCAGCCCTATCAAAATTTTAAAGCCGCCAACGTCAATAGCACTCCGAAACATCCTACTCGGGAAATATCGGCGAAATTCAATTAGGCGGGCTTTCGCCGATGTCCGGAGCTGCATTATCCGGCCGTTTTTACGTCTAGGTGTTTTGTCGACGTGTGAGAAACTTGATCATTTCAAACCGGTGATAGCTAGTGGTAGATTGTATAGGAAGACTACGAGTATTTATGAATATTGGTGGTGTACTATTTTTATTTTTAATGCACTAACCCGTGCTAAGGACAAATTTAAAAACCTATTTAGAGGCTAAAAATTTCACCTCTCTTTCAATTTCACTCTGGCTATCCGTGCCAGCGCTCTCTCTATATTGATGGTGTGTTTTATTTTTATGCTCACCGGACAAAGAAGATTTGTCGAGAGGTGGGCTCTGCGTCCACCTGTCGGGCGATTGTGTAGCTATAATTAATTTACTAAATTGCACAAAGTTACTGCTGATACCAATTCGTCATTTATAAATAGGATTATAACAGCTCGCCGAATGTAGAACCGTTGTCGAGAGGTCGGCTCTGCGTCCACCTACCGGGGGATAGCGTAGCTGATTTACTTTATTAAATTGCACATAGTTATAGTTGACATTAATTCGTTATATAGAAATACAGGTAACAATAGAGCGGTTACACTTAAATAACAAAAAACCTTAACGTGAATTCACCCAGCAAAATATCGTGTGTGTGTGTGTGTGTGTGTATGTGTGAGGGTGTGTGTGTGTGTGTGTTTGTGTGATATCACTCTTTTATATGTCCCGACTGCTGGAGCATACGTTACCTACATCGCAGGAAGATTAGGCCATTCTTCACCATGGAACCAAGTCCAGGTTTTTGTTTTGAAACGCAGCGGGGTTTTTTTTTTAAACGTAGCTTAATGGATTGGTGGTAATATCGATTTAGGTATCAACCGTTATAAAAAATTGTTAAAAAGTTCGTGTAAAAACCAAACCTATTTTGTTTTATTGGAGTTAACTTGATTTTTTGAGACCATAAAACCTTTTTATTTTTAATAAATTTCATATGATCAAAATACATTGTAACTTCCACACTGGTAGTTTTTTTTTTATTTGGTAGAGGTTACTGCCACTATTTATTTTGTGGCAACCTTTTAGTCATTTTATTTAATAAAAAATTTAATTATTACATGTCATTAGAAAATATTAAAACAAGAAATGAAACTAAATGTTAAAATAATGGTGTCGTATACAAATTTAGCATTAGAAATATAATTGTACGATTAAAATTTAAAATTGCGCTAAAATGCCTGTCAATGGGTAATATTAATTAAAGTGTTATAAAATTGCATTTAATATAGTCTTATTCTAATGGGTTTTATTTCCTTTTTTTTATCAGATTCCTTGTATTTCTTTTTTTTTAATAAACCTTCTTTTAGTTTTTTATTTATTTATATATACATGTATGTACTTCTTTTTCTTTTCTTTTTTTCTTTTTTTTTTTTTCTTTAAACCCATTTACAATTTCACTTATTTATGACACGAATATTTATGATACAATTAAAAATAATAATTAAAAATAAAAAGTTAAAATAAAATTAGCAAATAGTATTAAAATTTTAAAATGGTATTTACAAAATATATTATAACAGAATTATCTTGTTTTCCCCGGCGCCTTATCTCTGTCTACTCCGACGAGTAGTCACAAGCAAGGCGCCGGGGTACAGAATATAACTAGTTAAAATTAAAATTATTATAAAATGTTAACTGCTCCTCGCTCGACCGAACAAAAATAATTTAATAAAGGAGTAAGGCTTGGGCTAAAACCGGCCCCACTTCGCCCTCGCGGCCGCGCGCGTCACCCCCAGGGCGAAGGCAAGGAAGGTCTCTCGACTCTTGGAGTCTGCCATAAAGGCGGCGAACGCCTCGCACCTCACCGCTCTTCCCAGGCGTATCTCGCAATCGGCCCTAGCAGCTCCAAAACGGGGACACTCCTCCAGCAGGTGCTCCAGCGTTTCGGGAGTCTCGTCATCACAGATGCAGGACGGACTCCCCGCGAGCTTGAACCTGTGGAGGTACGCTCGAAAGCCGCCGTGCCCCGTAAGGAGCTGCGCCTTGGCATTGCACATAGTGAATTTGCCAAGGACTTTGTGGGCCGATGCGACGTCCGGGAAGAACAGCGAGGTGACGCGGCCTGTGGCAGACTCGCCGTAGCGGGTCTGCCACTGTTTCCCGTCTCACCTGCAGTTTTGCGTGTGAGACGGGATACAGGTCGTAGGCTGCCGCGTCTTTGCGAGACAACGCCGCCCTCTTGGCCAACTCATCCGCGCGTTCGTTGCCGGGGATCCCAACGTGGGCCTTGATCCAGTAGAACCGGATCAGGCCCCCGTTTTCCTGGATGTGCGCCAGCTGGCCGTGAATCTTCACGGCCAGCGGGTGTGTGGGCGAGGTACTCCTGAGCAACTCCAGAGCAGATCTGGAGTCGCTCAGAACACTCGCCCTGATGGGAGCGGGACCCCCGGCAACGAGGTCGAGAGCCTTAGAGATCGCCACCATCTCCGCTTGGAAGACGGAGGCGAATCCCTCCAGCCTGAACCCCCTGGTGCGGATCTCAGCGCCGCCCTTCCACAGTGTAACCGCTCCCCCCACCTTGCCCCCGATCTTACTGCCGTCCGTGTAGGCCCTGGGCCAGTCGTCGGGCACCTTACTGAGCTCCTCCACGCTCCTCCACCACCTCCTCAAACTCCACCGGAGTTCTAAGAGCGGGGTGTGCCAGCGTGAACGGGCTGCATCGGTGCTCGACTTCCCGGCCCGGGAGCGGGGCGAAGGGCCTCCCCCTCTTCAGCTCCTATTTATTTATGACGAGTTTGTGTAACCTGTAACTTTGTTTAATACGGTAAATAAAATTTAGCTACACAATCGCCTGACAGGTGGACGCAGAGCCCACCTCTCGACAAATCTTCTACATCCGCTGAGCTGTTATTATCCTATTTATCAATGACGAGTTTGTTTGAATTGTAACTTTGTGCAATGGTAAATGAAATTAAGCTACACAATCCCCTGACAGGTGGACGCAGAGCCCACCTTTCAACAAATCTTCTACATCCGGTGAGCTGTTATTATTCTACTTATATATGACGAGTTTGTGTAAACTGTAACTTTGTGCAACACGGTAAATAAAATTCAGCTACACAATCCCCCGACAGGTGAATGCAGAGCCCACCTCTCGACTAAGCCTCTACATCCGGCGAGCTGTTATTACCCGTCATTTAATATCCGGTGCAAAACGCGGCTATTCTTTGCGGCGGATATTGCCTCGGGCTGGCCGGCGAAAGGGAGTGATTGCCTATCCACTCTAACGTGTGGTCCTAATTAGGGAGAGAGTGCGACAGCGAGATAAACTAGGTGAATCAATCAGACCGTTCACGTTCCTGCCACGTGCCACGGCATCGATAGGGGCGAGGCATTCAACACAGCTGTGGCGAAGCTGTAGCGCTTCTGCCTACCATGCGAGAGGTCCCGGGTTCCGGATCTTGGATTTTTACATGTTTGAGATGTCGCTGTTTCTGGTACACATGACACAGGGTCTCCTAGTGTGGGGCCAGAAGCAATGTATGTGCTTGTATGTAAATAAATGTAAATGTTACTAGACCACAGTGCGGGACTATAGGTCAGCTTAGATGGTGGAGCGAATCAGTCTAAGTTGCGATGAGTGCAAAAAAATCAATTAAAAGCGAATTTAAATTCCTACGCTTCACGTTCAAAGTACTATCGAAAAGATCATTTGAATATTCTTTATTCTACACCAGAGCACATATTATACAATGTGTAAACATACAGAAGACATATATAATCAGAAACATTTATAATTGGCGGCCTTATTACAAAAAGTAATTTCTTCCAGACAACCTTATGACGGAAAGTTGCTGAAGGAAATAAGAGACGGTCAGTCGCTCCAAATATGTATATTAAATAAATATACTACTTATATAAATAACAATATACCTACATAAGTTACATATTTAAACAGTTGTATGATAAACGTTTACTTTACTGGGCACACGAATCCACAACTTCCCGCGGGTCTTTATTGATATGTTTTTGCATTCTCGGACAATGCAATAATGATAATTGCTATATTTTGCGTGTAAACTCGATGAAATCATAGTTGCGTTGTTGTTATTTTACTATGCTCACAAATCACTCACAGATGTTGAATGTCAAACTTTGTTTACAAGTCTTCAGGTCTTCAAACCATAAACGAAAATGGCTGACCGCCACCTATACCATCCTGAACCCGGGACCTCACGCATGGTAGGCAAAATGCGCTACCGCTGCGCTACGGAAGTCGTCAATTACATTAACAATATTAGTCTTGTAACGGCGCGTGTGGCGTCCATGCTGCTATTAATGAAGCCCAAATTGACTATGCTAAGTGGTGGTTTTGTCAGGAGTTGCAGTATCGTTGCAGCCATCGGTTTATTTACGTCGGGCACATGCAGTCAAAAGGCTAACACACAATATCATTGTCAATATCGTATGTACATACCACGTATTAATAGCCATGGATCGTTATTAGGCTTCCTCGTAGGCAATAAGGAAATTATTTATATAATGGTAAACTTGATTATATTCTTTTTAATGCACTAACCCGTGCCAAGGACAATTTTAAAAACCTATTCCGTTATCAACCCTTGTATGTCCCCACTGCTGGGGCACGGGTCTCTTCCTGCATCGCAGGAAGGTTAGGCCATACTCCACCACGGGGGCCAAGTCCGGGTTGGTGGAGGATTGTAAGACAGTGGCGGGCCTTACTGTCAGAAGTTATCAAGCCGCCCATAAGGCCTCTGACATTGATTGATTGAAAACATTTATTCAATAAAAATACAGAACTTGGTTTCTGCCAAACTGCTTAACAGTTTGTTGGCAGATGCTCTTGGTTTAACAAGTTCAAGTTATCTTATATGCTAGGTACAAACAAATACGAAAAAAGATATTTGAAGACTCCCTACACACTACCCTCTTGCTCGCCCTACGCCTAAGGCTTGGGTTCGGTCACTCACATGACATTGCCACGAACAAGAGGTCAGTGTACCGGGCAGAATCAGAACTAGCCAACTACCTACATACATATCAACTACAGTTGACTTAACAGAAATTCTGCAACTTTTTTGTTGATTGACTTTATGACTTTACAGACATTCTCACATCTTAAACTAACCGGAAGATCGTTTAATATTTTTGGAATGAGATATTTTCTCATACGCATACCATAATAATTTAGAATTCTAGGTATGACCAATTTTCTAATAGATACATTTCTTGTCATGATTTTACATGTTATAGGTATTTTATACGAATTAATGCCATATTGTTCTACTGTCAATAAAAGCTTTACTTTTTCGTGTACAGGCAAAATTTTACATGGCTTAACGACTGCCATTATATGACAGCCGGAACCAACAGCTTAACGTGCCTTGCGAAGCACGGAAACTCTCGAAAAAATGCCACTAGCGGTAGTCACGGGACGCTCACCCATCCCGTACCTGATTGCGCCTGTTGTTGCTTAACCAAGTGATTGATTCCAATCACTCGGTTCGCCTAGGTCACGAGCGCTTCTAATTTTAAAAAGCTATTCAGAGGCAAAAAATTCTGCCCATGCCGGGACTCGAACCCTCAGTTGGGAGAGGGCAGCCAGAGGACGCGGGTTCGAGTCCCGGCATGGGTGGAATTTTTAGCCTCTAAATATGTTTTTAATAATTGTAAGCCACGAGAGCTTCGCTTCTATGTTCATTAATATGGCAATTTATAATTTCATGGCTTCTGCCGTGGCCGGTTAATGTTGCTAGTTCGTTCGCCGAGGTTTTAATTAAGTTTGCATAATAGAAACTTTGCGTTCTCGGCCCAGTGGACCGGATGGCTGGCTCCGATCGGTCTCTTCCGTGATTGACTAAAGTATTCGTCCTAAAAATAAATGATCTAGATTTTAAAATAGGCAACTACTTCAAATTATTACACGGTGCTTCTACACACACACACCCACCCACACACACACACACTCACACACACACTCACACACACACTCACACACACACTCACACACACACACACACACACACACACACACACACACAATATACAGTACGCATGCATCTTATTTTACTATATTGCCAGCATAATTGCTTGGTATAATGACCTGTTCAACTCAACAAAAGAAAAATAAAAATACAATTGAGAAACAATGCACGAAGTTTAGTGAGGGCCTAGAGATCTGTCACACAGGACCTTTCCTAGTATAGACACCAGCCATAGGAATAAGTCCTGATTGTTCAAATTGTATCATAAGTGTATAAATACCTCTGTGAGACTTACTTACTTTCTTTAACTTGTAACGTTCATTAAGTCGCAGTGTCTGTGCTACTTTGAAAAAAACCTTTTGATTGTATATACTAAGTGTGAAAACCAAGAGCTATAGGTAAAACCATAATCTGCGAGCGGAGCACAGCGTCAAGATAAAAGTTTTATCCCACTATCGGGTAGCGGCATCTCGCTTTAAGTGGTGAAATAAACCGAGACGGCAATACCGACAATGGAATGCGTATTATTTTTTCTAAATTAAACTTTGACTGTAAAATTTGAAAATCGGCCAATAACATTGGACAATTGAGGATCACACCAGAAATGTACCTCGATTGGACGGGGAACAACTTGAGGTACAAGTCGGAGCACCCTTTATTCCCATTTTACTTAGTCCCCTTGTCTTAGAGCTTTTCATTTTATAGCTCTGCTATTCAGAGCGCGAAAATTAAATAGTTAGAAATCGTTTTTTATGGAGTCTATAAACGTCGCTTTGCAGGGCACAAGCCTTCTCTCAGAGAGAGAAAGAGAGAGAGAGCGTGGATTGGCAATTTCAAAAGCTGAGGTATTTGAACATCTCAGACGCTCAGGTTTCCTTACGATGTTTTCCTTCACAGTTAGCGAGTGCTATTACTACTACAACTTGACAAAGGTCCATAACTTAGAAAAGAAAGTCATTGGTACATGCCCGCACTGGGAATTCAACCTAGGGTCTATCACTTCCGAGTGGCCTACCGCCGATCTAACTTACGATAAAAAATCGTAGATAACTTCACCTCTTTACGAAACAGGAAACGCTTTTGTAATCTGCACTCTTAACGTGACCAACATCATCCGCAACCTATTATGTCCCCACCGAGGGGCATGGGTGTCTTCCCTTAGGAAGGTATAGGCCATACTCCGCCACGGGGGCCAAGTCCGGATTGGTGGAGGCTTGCAAGACAGTGGCTGGTCTTGTTGTCAGAAGTTTTCAAGCCACCTAAAGGCCTCTGACTTATCTTTACGACTGCCATCTATCTACGGCAGCCGGCACCAACGGCTTAACGTGCCTTGCGAAACACGAACCGCTCGGAAAAATGCCACTAGCATTAGTCATAGGTCACCCATTCATACACAGAACGCGCCTTACGTTGCTTAAACTTCGTGATCGTTTAAGATCACTCGGCCAGTCGGTGCTGCGAGCGACTCTTTGTACAGTCTGTTAGCTTTTAGAATATACCTCGGGCTCTAGAGTAGGCTTCAGTTTTGGCCGAAAGCACACGAGTGTAATACTACTTCCTTCTCTGTATAAAACTTTTCTTAACTATTTTGAAAAGTTACGTAAAGTTATTTGTCATATTAGTTCCGATATTTCTATTACACAAATATATCCGATTCCATCCGATAGTAGCCGTGGTATATTCTAAAAGCTAACGAAAAGTACATGTATTTTCTTAGATTGTATTTTTTTCTTTTTCGTGTGCAATAAAGTATTTATAAGTACCTTTTCATTCTTTAGTTTTGCTTTTCATAGATATTATTTTTAATACATATTATACTATTTTTATTTTTAATGCACTAACCCGTGCTAAGGAACAAATTTAAAAACCTATTTAGAGGCTAAAAATTTCACCCATGCCGGGATTCGAACCCGCAACCTCTGGCTATCCGTGCCAGCCTATCCGCGACATCTGGCTTAAGCAAATTTGCAATTTGCTTAAGCCAGATGTCGCTGCCTGTACGTAATACAGAGAGTAGTGTAAAGAGGTTCGAAATTTCACTGATGCTGGTGAGTCGCCCATTGGCTCAATTGGTAGAGCGCTGGCACGGATAGCCAGAGGTTGCGGGTTCGAATCCCGGCATGGGTGAAATGTTTAGCCTCTAAATAGGTTATCAAAGATATCAAGATTTTTAATGTTCACTTTTTGAATAAAATGTATTATACAAGTTATGATTTGTATTCCATTGGTTGCGCTAGTTAGCGCCCCTAAGCGCCTTAAATGTGATATTTAAACAAACATACATGTTGCTGCCTGTGCGTAATACAGAAAGTATTGTTATGAGGTTATGAGGTAGGTTTAATAGGTTTTTAAATTTGTTCCTTAGCACGGGTTAGTGCATTAAAAATAAAAATAGTATAATCATGTGGGTACAGTGATATCGTTCCGATGTTAAAACCTAACTGCAAAGTAGGTAGTCGGGGCTGCAAGTAATGCAATTTGCTTAAGTCAGATGTCGCTGCCTGTACGTAATACAGAGAATAGTGTAAAGAGGTTCGAAATTTCACTTATGCCGTGAGTCGCCCATTGGTTCAATTGGTAGAGCGCTGGTACGGATTGCCAGAGGTTGCGGGTTCGAATCCCGGCATGGGTGAAATTTTTAGCCTCTAAATAGGTTTTTAATACATATTGTAATTTTTTTTTATTTGGTTAGGAGTTCGTATTATGTTAATATCTAGTGTAAATAAACAGTTGTAGAGTTGCAGATGCAAAATTTTATTCAACTATATAGATAGAAAAGTATATTAAAAAGTAGTTCAACAACGAGCATGTAAGTCAACGTCAATTCCGGATTCACTTACTTCGTGTTTTATCGGAAGAGTCCGACCGGCTATCGCTGTGATATTAACACAAATATTTTAAAACTCTGCCGTTAGCTTTTGACTGAATCCATGCTGCATAGTACTGAAAACCAATCTTCAATTTTACCCTGCGGTTGCACTCAGCGGAAGCTACTCCATCAAACTAATTGAAAACCTCAAGGGGTAGCAGTAACTTCGCAGAAACCTTCGACAGTAATGTTGTCCTGCTTTCGCTAACCAACCTTCCATAAGAAAAAAAGAGATGGCACTACGTTTATCAATGCACCGATTTCAAGGTGCGTACAGGGCCTACTGTCAAACGCTACCGACTAGGGATAGGCCTAACTCTCCATCGATATCGATAGAAACGTTGAAAAATTAAGACACCTTGGACTAAATCATGTAAATAATTATAATAAATTGCTTTGTATATAAGTTTTAAATCATGTTTAATCAAAATAAGTAACAATAATTTAAAAAGCAACACTTTTTTATACAAAATAGTGAATTTACAATTATATTCGTCAACGTCAGCATAATACTCCGTCTCAGATTTCTTCCTGAATAAAATCCGTACGACATCCAAATTTACGTTACGTTTCTTCTTCCAATTTTTAAATACAGATCGAGTTAGGTCCTTGTGTTAAAAAGTTGTTTATCTTGCAATGAAATTTGAAAAGAAAAATACTATTGCTAATATTGACTAGGTAAATCCATCTTCGACCGCAATCTGTCGCTAAAAGTCGTATTTAATTATCACAATATTATATTATTATTGCAAGTAATAATTCAGTAATTCGATGGATGCAGTAATTTGATGTGTCAAGTGATGAATTCTGATATTTGAATACGTTTCATTGACAGATTTTAGACAACAGGTATAGGGTTTGATGACCACATCAACTAAGGAATTTTCGAACGCAAGACTATAAGGATCATCAACTACGTCAGGCTGCAGTAAATTTGATCAAGAAAGAAGAATATGACCGTGGCATTGGCAGATAACAGACATTTTGCTCACTTCCCATGTTCAGTACTGACCTGAAAACAAACAGAAACTTTTAATAAAGGCGTACCTACAAAAGAGAGCTGCTTAAATAATAACATATTCCACTTTTGAACACTTTCGTTTTAGATCTCTTTATAAAAGCTATTTGGGTTACAAGCTACGTCTATTATTGACTGATCCTGATAATTAATTATATACTTTGAAGTAAGGTACAATTTGCATCTATATAGTCAGATATTTTTTGCAATAAGGTGATCACCACATAATTTATTAATTGTGAAACTAACAGCTTTGACGTCCATTCATTTAACATTTTGTTTTTATCTTTCAACTTTTCTTTATCTATGATTTACACTGTTGGAGAGATGGTTTTTTGTGGGTAAGTCTATGGTAGTTTGTATTGTCGTTGGGTGAGATTTAAATTCAGGACAAACATAAAACAGCTGATGGGGTTTGGAAAACAAATTGTGTACACGTAGAAGTCTTAATATAAGCAACATCGTGATGTGGGATGTTCGGGCTTGTTTTTTTTTTATATTATCAATTCTCATATCACACTGTTTACTTATTACGATTTAGAAATTTTTAAATAAAGATAAACTGTTAAATGAATTAAATGGATGAAGGCACCACTCGGATGCTGTGGTGCCTGGGACACTGTTTGGATGTAGTAGACTTAACTAAAGAAGTATGGCAAAGGAAAAAAAATATTGTAAGTTTTCATAGTTATTCTCGTTATGCTCGAATACAAAATAAACTCCTGGGAGCATCCTGTTTTGTAAAAACATGTGATAAGTGTATATGAAAAGGTAGAGGTACATATTCTGCAACAAATGTTTAACTTTCTCACCATTACTTCCATTTTTACTGGTCTAAGGTGGGCACCACATCTTCCTTCAGGCGTGTTCGCAATAAGTTTCTTCGTCCCAATCACTCGTGTCTAAAGTGCCTTGAGCGCAGTTTACAGTCGTTTTTGTCCTGTTTCTTATTTCTGCGTTTTGCGTGCTTTTGCTTCCATTTATCAATTTGGGAAAACTTGAACAAGAAGAAACAATGGATTATGTATTAAGAAGGCGTGATGAACAAGTATCGACTATACTACTACTGAGGCGAATTTTCATCGACCATGCTTTTGCCATCCCATCACTAGGACAACCTACAAATGGATTGGTTTATTTTCTTAATTTTAGAGCGTAGAAGGGTTCGAGAAGCAACAATTACGGTAATTTTGGTTGATGAGTCATTAGGAAGTTTATTTACAAAGTGATATTTTATCCGTTGGTCCTTTTATGCGAGAAAACATAGGTTTTAGGTACTCACATTTGGAAGTTCATATTATAATCTCCGTTTTCTTTGTTTCTTATGTGACCTGCAGCCACCACGCACTTTTCACCTCGTTGTGCATTTATTGTACAATATCCCAGGGTAAGTTGTGTGCACCAAAATATTTTAGTTATTTCAATTTTCTAAAATAATCCGACGACGTCTTCACAGATTTTGCACTTGCGATAACCCGACTAAATTTGAAAACATTCAGAGTGCTGCCACTATTGTAAGTTACATTACCATCTTAATTTGGACTCTTACTCAGGGCATTAAGGCATCGTTTTGACAATTAGGCCTGTACGCTGTCACGTGACCATCGTTTCTTCTATTGGTTTAATTGTTCTGTGGAAAACCTGCTCTAGTAGTCCATTTACAAGGGCGTATAAACCTAGTACCTATAATCCCAAAACACGACATTATTGCTTGGCGCTTAAGAGATACATTGCCTTGAAAGAGAAGTAGGGTATCGAAGATGGCAACTCATTCGGAATTCAAACGTAATTATTAAGTTACCGGCGCTCGTACACTATGCTACTTACTATAAGAAATTGTACCTATTTCAAACTACGAGTAGGTACAAGGTTTCTGTAGGAACAATTATAGAAAGAACCATGTAAATGCTCAGAGAGCAAATGAGAATTATTCTTTGATATCAAGCATTTGGATGTCTTCACTGCTGGGGCACCTTCTCTTCCTGCATCGCAGGAAGGTTAGGCCATACTCCTCCACGGGGGCCAAGTCCGGGTAGGTGGAAGATTGTAAGACAGTGGCGAGTCTTACTGTCAGAAGTTATCAAGCCGCCCATAAGGCCTCTGACATGGCTTAACGACTGCCATTACATGACAGCCGGCACCAATATCTTAACGAGCCTTGCGAAGGACGGAAGCGCTCGAAAAACAATACCCTAGCGGTCAGGTGCTGAATGGTGGACGGGCTTCTCTGTCAGAAGTTACCACTCGCTAACTGCGAAGGAAAACATCGTGAGGAAACCTGAGTGTCTGAGGTGTTCAAGTACCTGGTAAAGCGTAATCCAGATAAATTTCCGGTCAGTGCGGGAACAAATGCAGCCGGCTTCAAGATCGCAATCGGTTTAACCTTGCAGTGCTATTGCAGAGCCAAGTCCACTAGACAAATGGCTGTAAAGGTTTATAATAAATTACCAGAAAATCTTAACTCATCCCCTAATGATCAGCTCCTAAAGGCTTTAAATAAGTTTCTTTAAGACATGTGCCCCTAGGGAGGAATTTTATGTTTTTTTGTAAGTAATGTTTTTAATTAAGTATGTAAATATCCATATTATTTTATATCAGAATTTAATGTAATAACTTAATTGTCTAATTAAGTTTGCTATGCTGTTATACAGTAAAATTACACTGTGCAATATTTTTATGTTAGACCATCTTTAAAACTGTAATTAATCGCAATATCAGCGTTGCAGGTAGTATCTCGGTGCTCCTGCAACACATGCTGAGTCGGGGGCCATTTTAGGGGCTCAATACTTTAAGCCCTGTCTTGAAAATGAAATCAAGATATAAATGTGGAACTTTCGTCTTTTGTTTTTTGCGTTCGCCAAATATTTGAGAATATGTATATCTGTGAATATGTTATGTTTTTATGTTGTTTGTTTTAATATTGTGTTTTTAGTATTGTGTCGTTAAATAAATGTTTTATCTATCTATCTATTAATAAACTATTGTATTATATTTCTTTATTTCGGATAAATAACAATCCATAGTTTGTTAGTAAAATGACACGCAGTATTAAAACTAAATATGTTAGTAAGATCACAAGCCATACATAAATTCTAAATTAAAATATTTTTTTTTTATTTTATTTATTTATTAAACTGCTCAACCTTACACTGTTAACTAATTCGTTGAACAATTAAATGTTTAGACTGTAATAAACTATAAATTCCTCACAAAATAACAATACCTACTAGCCTAAGTAAATATTTAATTTTACCAAACTAACAACACAGAATTTTTTAAATTTCTTCTGTGCATTTACCCAAAGAGTAAATAAATATATCAATATTTTCTGTAGCTTGGTAAAGGATTTTTAATACGTAAATTAAATTAAATTAAATTTAAAAAATTTTGAGTTGAAATTAAAATTTTAATTTTTAAGTTCAACTCCAGACTTATATTGAAATTGAAACCTCAATGCCGGAAATTGCCAATCTTGCAAAGGGCACGCGTGCTCTCTGCTGTCTCTTTCTCTCTGTATTATGTCTCCCTATGAGAGAAGGCCCCTGCCCTTCACTAGGACGTTTAAAGGCTCTCTTCTCTTCTTCAGGCTATATTAGTCCACTGCTGGACATAGCCCTCCCCTAATGAGTGCCATAGCACAAGGTTCTGCCATCATTGAGGGGTAATGCCCATAGTCCCCACGCTGGGCATGCGTTTATAAGCTACATAAAAAAAATAGTGGCAATATGTTATAAGCCGCTTAGGGGACGTTAACTACCGCCACGAATGGAAAAAAAATTAAAACTTGTTATATCTTCTTCTCTCTGTTCTCTTCAGGCTATACTAGTCCACTGCTGGACACAGCCCTCCACCATCCACAGATAAGTGTTTTACGAGTAGGCTTGCCCAGTGAAAGTCTACATGCGCGCACTGGGAATCGAACCTAAGTCTCGCGCTTCCGAGACATCCATACGTCTTAACAATGTCCCAGGCACGACAGCGTCCGAGAGATCCCTTAACCCATCTAAGGTGAGGTAATGTAAATGAAAGTGCCATTAGACGCTGTATAAGTCATCTCATCACGTAGATGCAGAGGTAAAAGTTAATAATAACTTCCACTTAATAGAATCACTCGTCTTGGTTGCAAACTAGGATACCTTTTACTATGAAAATCAGGGAAAGATATCACAGACTTGAAAACACCCTTCTTCTTCTTCTTCTTCAGGCTATATTATGTAGTCCACTGCTGGACATAGCCCTCCCCTAATGAGCGCCATAGCGCCCTGTCTTCAGCTTGCCGCATCCAGCATCTGCCTGCAGTTTTTCGCAGATCGTCATCCCACCTAGTCGGAGGGCGTCCTACACTACCTTGTTTTATGATACGTTTTTTATCTAAAAGTGAACATGAGAAATCTTAACAACCTGTGATACTCGTAACTATTTTCAAAAGTTACAGTCTAGAATTTAGGCCATCCTAGGCACCATAGGACATGGTGCCTAGGATGAACTTTAATATTAAAACTGTAATCGATTTCCGCTAAAATGGCCGTTTTTGGCGGAAAGTGATTAAAGCCCTTGGTTGTTGATCATAGCTTCTAGAATGTAGGTTCTAAAAATAGTTATCACAATTGTTAAGATTTCTCATAATCACTTTTAAATAACAACGGATTATAACAGATGTTATGATTTTTTTCCATTGGTGGCTCTAGTGAGGATGTTTTATTATCATGTACTGTTTCCACTATTTTTATTTTAAACGCACTAACCCGTGCTAAGGACAATTTTTGAAAAACCTATTTAGAGGCTAAAAGTTCCGCCCATGCCGGGATTCGAACCCGCGACCTCTGGCTATCCGTGCCAGATGCCGGCATGGGTGGAATTTTTAGCCTCTAAATAGGTTTTTTAAAATGTACTGTTTCCATAATAAATGGAAACAGTACAGTCTTCTTCTTTCTTCAAAGAAGTGGCATGCCTTGAGGGAGGCCTGTATGTAGTAGTGGACATGTACGGGCTGATTGATCGATGTTCGGTAGACTTAAGCCGTCCAGCGTCATAACAGAGCTCCGCGGCGAAGTGTTTTTTGCTTGACCCACTTCCGCAGGAGGGTTTAAGCAAACAAAGGACCGGTTTTAGTTAGTTCCCGCTTACGCGACGCGGTTACGGGATTACAGCGCAAAACAACAGCTGCGGTGCGGCGCTTAAGTCGCAAAACAAGGAATTTGGGGCTTAAGCTTGTCGGTGAACGAGTAATTTCAACGTTTTCGGTGTTGTTTATAAAGCTTCCTGTGGCGAGCACATGTCAACCCTGCGCGTGCTACAAACTCCGACATTCTTGCATCACGCAATCAAAGTGTTTCACATGACATCCATTAATATAACGTCCGTCCGACTAACAACAGTTGGATTGGCCGTCCCCAGGCATACGATCTGCCTTGCGGGAAACGAACAGTGGAAGAACACGATCACCCACTCTTATCTATAATTTCTTTAGAACACCCTATAAATGCATTACAAAATAGTCTTAAAAAAACTAAAATCTATAATGTTTATTGAGCAGAACAAATCTTAAAAATATCTTCTTCTTCAGGCTCATTTCAGGCTATACTATGTAGTCTACTAAGAATATAATTTGAAGTAACTTTGAACCCCAAACTTAATTATATTAACTTAATTAAATTATTTCCCTTGTAAAGTATGTACCACAGTTTAGTGTTTTAATTTCTAACGTTTATTATTTATTACGAAAGGTATTTTTAATCACCCTAACAGTTAAAGTACTAGCTATATCGATATCAACCCTTGTATGTCCCCACTGCTGGGGCACGGGTCTCTTCCTGCATCGCAGGAAAGACATACTCCACCACGGAGGCCAAGTCCGGGTTGGTGGCGGATTGTAAGACAGTGGCTGGCCTTACTATCAGAAGTTATCAAGACGCCCATACGGCCTCTGACATGGCTTAACGACTGTCATTACATGACAGCCGGCACCAACGGCTTAACGTGCCTTGCAAAGCACGATAGCGCTCGGAAGAATGCCACTAGCGGTAGTAACGGAATGGTCACCCATCCATCACCTGACCGCGCCAGTTGCTTAACTCAAGTCCGGGTCGGCGGAGACTAGCGCCACCAATGAAATAAAAATCATAACATGTATTATAATACGTGTTTATCTAAAAGTCGTCGTCGTCGTCGTCAGGCTATACTAGTCCACTGCTGGACATAGCCCTCCCCTAAAGAACGCCACTATTATCGGACTAATGACTTTATTAAATAACTATGCATTTTAGAGACTCGTCCCCAGGTGGAGCAAAGATGTTCGTGAAGCGGTAGGCAATGACTGGAAGAGAAGAGTCGAAGATCGGGCTCAGTGGCGTGTCTTGGGAGAGGCATATCTCCAACAGTAGACTGATACCCGCTGATTCTGATGATGACGATGACGCTCTTCCGCTTAACGTGTCACTGAGTCATCGTCGTCGTCGTCGTCAGGCTATACTAGTCCACTGCTGGACATAGCCCTCCCCTAAAGAGCGCTACGTTGTGCTATCATAGGGGGCAATGCCCATAAATCTAAAAGTGAACGTGAGAAATCCTAACAACTGTGACAACTATTTTTAAGACCTACAGTCTAGAACCTAGAATCAACAATCTGGGACTTTAATCAATTTCCGCCAAAAACGGCTGCTTATAGCGGAAATCAATTAAAGTCCTGGGATTTTAATACTACATTCTAGGCCTTATGTTCTAAAAAAAGTTATCAAAAATTATACTATTTTTATTTTTAATGCACTAACCCGTGCTAAGGACAAATTTAAAAACTAAAAATTTTAGTTAGTAATAAGTTTAAAAACCTATTTAGAGGCTAAAAATTCTAAAGGCTGCCTGTACGTAATACAGAGAATATTGTAAAGAGGTTCGAAATTTCACTGATGCCGTGAGTCGCCCATTGGCTCAATGGGCGACTCACGGATTCAACGTAGACAACGTAGTTTATGTCCAGCCTCTAAACCTCCTGCTGATGTGATGCGCAGCATACTAGACTACAATGCAATACAATGCCTTTATTTGTCAAATATGGGCATTGTATTGTATTTTTTTATTGCATTTTTTTTTTATCTTAGCCATCTGCATGTAAATATACATGCAGGTGGTTGAGATGAAAAAAAAAAATGTCCGCCATATTTTGCCTCGCGGCGTACAAATATTAGTTTTCTTAATTCTATATATAAAATGTCAAAATAATGGAAAGTATTACAATGTCATTTACTATTCAAAGTACCTAGGTAGTGTATAAGTTGATAAGTGCAATATCACTATCATACTAATGAATAGAAAAAATTAAAATTATTACGAGAAAAAATCTTCTATCCACTATATTTTATACTGTGCCTGCTATATGAAGTGGGTACTACTACTTTATTTATGCAAATATTACGTTAATATACAAAATGTTAATGTTATGTCTGGGTGAAACTTTAAATTTAAAATTTCAATTTTTAAAAAAATGTACAAACACGAAATTTTGTATCTTTTTATTTTGCGCTCAGCGACTCTGTAACTAAGTTTTTATCCCTTAACTAAAAGTCCCAAGGCTTTTGCTGAAAATCAGCGTCGGCAGTGGAGCATGTTCCCTGGCGACTTTAAGCTGAGCATAAGGCCTTTTGCCAAATTTAGTTCTTAAGACATTTTCTCAGTTATTGTACCTTGTTTATTTTAATTTGTTGGCAATAAAAAACATTTCACTTTCACTTTCACTTTCACTTTCACTTTCAATTGGTAGAGCGCTGGTACGGATAGCCAGAGGTTGCGGGTTCGAATCCCGGCACGGGTGAAATTTTTAGCCTCTAAATAGGTTTTTAAATTTGTTCCTTAGCACGGGTTAGTGCATTAAAAATAAAAATCGTGTAGTAATTGATGGATTATGAGCAAATAAACCAGGATTACTTGAGTAATTAAAGATTTATTTGCCAACTTGAAAACAACACGTTTGTTCTACGACCGAAAGAGAGTGACAGACATTTGGATGCATTCAAGGAAAAAACTATCTACGCTAAATTAGACTGCGTTCAGTTTACATTTCAACACCATCCCTTAAACTAAACATTCTAATTTCAGACAAGTTGCCTTACCATCCCTTGACTAAAACTATCCAAATTAAGACTACGTTCATACTTAATCTATATGAACACAAGAACAAACATAAATATACAAGCTACTTACAACATAACACAGTAGTAAACTTATTATGTTTTTCTTTGGTCAATGCTTTCGTTAAAACATCAGCCACCATATCAGCACTAGGTGTATAATCTATAGACACAACCTTTTCGTTAACCAATTGCCGAACAAAATGGTGCCTTATGTCTATATGCTTCGTCCTAGCATGAAACGATATGTTGTTGCATATCTTCTGAGCCGACTGACTGTCGTTAAACAGGTTAATAGTACGTATTTCACCAAAACATTCATTTAAGAAGGTTCTCAAGAATAACCCCTCCTTACATGCGTCTGAAATTGCCATGTACTCAGCCTCAGCGCTAGACAGAGCCACTGTTCTCTGTTTGCGACTTTCCCAAGACACAACAGAACTACCAAGAGAAAAAACATACCCAGTATATGAGCGACGATCAACTTCGTTTCCCGCCCAATCTGCGTCTGTGTAACCGATGATCTTCAGTTCACCTTTCCCGAAAGTTAGACCATAGCCAGACGTACCTTTTAAATAACGTAAAACTCTCTTAGCAGACTTCCAGTGCTCTTCTGAATAACAGTTATTAAATTGACTTAAATAACTGACAACATAGGCAATATCTGGTCTCGTGCAGACCGCCAGATACATCAAACTTCCAATCAGATTTCTGTATTCTAACTTACAATCTGAGTTTGTAGCCTTTTTCAACTTCAATCCACATTCCATTGGAGTTTGAGCCGGTTTGCAATCGGACATCTTAAACCTTTCCAGAATCTTGTTCAAATAGTTAGTTTGATCTAAAGTGATTTTACCAACAGCTCTCCTGATTCTCATGCCTAAGACATGACTTGCTTGACCCAAGTCTTTCATTTCAAACTCGCTCATTAATTGCTTCTTTAAAGAATCCTTCCTTACTTGTGAGCCTCTCGTTGAAAATAAAATTATGTCATCGACATATAGAGCTATAATAATAAGCTCTACTCCATCACTATAAACAAACACACATGGCTCCGATAACAGCTTTCTGAACTTCAGTTTTTCAGTCAAAACATGGTTAATTTTGTCATACCATGATTTTGCCGCCTGTTTTAAGCCATACACTGCCTTATTTAATAGACAGACCTTGTTTTCTTCTCCAGCTTCTCTAAAACATTCAGGCTGATCCATGAAAACAGTTTCTTGTAAATCTCCATTTAGAAACGCAGTTTTTACATCCATGTGCTCAATTTCCATGTCATATTGAGCGGCCATCGCTAGTAATATTCTTATTGTAGAATACCTCACCACTGGCGAAAAAGTTTCAGTGTAATCAATGCCGTATTTTTGAGTAAAGCCTTTTGCCACGAGCCGAGCCTTATATCGTAGTAACTCTCCGTTAAGACCTCTCTTCTTTGCAAATACCCACTTGCATTTTACACTCTTTTTTCTTTCAGGTAGATCCACTAAAGTCCAGCACTTGTTGCTCAGAAAAGAATTGTACTCTTCCTTCATTGCTGCTTTCCAGTGATCTGCCTCACTGCTCTCCAAAGCCTCTTGCACTGTATCAGGAACATCAATCTCATTATTAATCATACCAGCCAGCCGAGCATGTTCAGTCGTATCAGAGATGTCTTGAAAGCTTATTTCATTCGAGTCTTCCGAATTATAGTCTGAAGAACCTGGAACATAAGTTTCATCAGCAGACCCCTCTGTTGCATACGATTCAGATTCTCCTGAACTAGACAAATTCTCCCTACGTGTGCTCACGTTCTGTGGCTGTACGCCAGATGTGCCCGGAACAATTCTGCTATCAGGCTCAGCAGTGCCATCAGAGTTATTTAGCATACTCTCACAAGGTATTAATACCTTACAATCATTCTTGTTGTGAAGTACCTCATCATTTACAAAAACATTTTCCAAGAAGGTTACATGTCTTGCCTTGACAACTTTCTTCGGACACGTCGGATCAATCAACTTGTAGCCTTTAGTACCCTCGCAATATCCAACGAAGATATATTTCTTACTCCTTGCATCCAACTTACGTAGATTTGGCTGTAAGGCATAGGCCACACATCCGAAAACACGTAAATGTTTTATATCTACCTTTTTACCTGACCAACGCTCTTCAGGAACAGCGCCACAGACAGCTACAGTCTGTGAAAGATTCTTCAAGTAAACCGCTGTGTTAGCCGCCTCAGCCCAGTATGCTTTGCTCAAGCCTGCTCCCTGCAGCAAGCAACGTGCCTTCTCCATAATTGTACGGTTAGCACGCTCAGCAACGCCATTCTGCTGACTACAATAAGGGACCGTAGTTTGGCTCCGTATACCACAGCTTGCCAGGTACTCCTGAAATGCACCATTAAGATATTCACCACCGTTGTCGCTCCTTAAAACTTTTATTTTCTTATTAGTTTCATTTTCGACTAACGCTTTAAAAATCTTAAATTTGTCAAAAACTTGGTCTTTTGTTCGTAGAAAATATATAAACGTTTTTCTCGAACAATCGTCAATGAAAGTTACAAAGTAACGAGCCCCACCCAAGGAAGTTACTTCCATTGGTCCGCATACGTCTGTGTGCACTAGCCCTAATATCTCCTTAGACCTAGTTCTACTTCTTTTGGGAAACGGCAATTTTGTCTGTTTTCTCTCCAGACATGCAACACAATTTTTATATTCAGTATTAGAATAATCCATACCTGTAACCACTCCTTGTTTCATTAGGTTCATGCTCCTGGAATTCAAATGTCCGAGCCGCTTATGCCACACTTCTTGTGTCTCCATTCCCTCCATGAATACATTACCCGTATCCCTGCAAACCTGAACAGATTCCCTGTCATTTGCACCGGAATTGACACTAGACTTCATGGCAATCTCAGACGACATGTTACATTTCAACCTTTCATTTGTATTTAACTGATACACACCATTCAAATAAGACGCTGTACCAATAACCACCTTACCATAGTAAATTTTACAACCCTTGCTGTCAAATGTTACATGGTGACCTTTACGAACCAGTTCACTAACTGACAGTAGATTCGCTGCCAGATTTGGTACATAAAACACGTTGGTTATTGTGCCTACACAGTCTTTCAGATCAATAGATACCACGCCGCGACCTCCAATGCGCAGCTTCTCGCCGTTGGCTACGTTTACTTCCAAAGATGTGTCCGTTACGAATTTTCTCATGATTCCTCTGTCATTACACATATGATTAGTAGCACCCGAGTCAATGTACCACAGATGATTCTGTACGTTGACAGACAATGCAGTCAGTAGTGCATGGCTCTTGCCTTTCTCATTTTGCGATTTCACAGATGAGTTTCTATTCGGACAGTCTTTCTTGAAATGCCCTTGTTTCTTACACTTGAAACATCTTATAGCCTTCTTGACAGCTAAAGCTTGGGCTTCCGGTCGTTCCATCTTTTCATCCCTCCTTATGTTCTCCTGTAGCAGCTTCGCCTTTACGGTTTCACTGGACAATTTTGTGCCCGAGTGCTCCAACGCCATAATCAGGGGGTCATAATCATTGGGTAAGCCACTCAACATGATTATTGCGATGAACTCGTCTTCTAGTGGTGAATCTATATCTTTCAGTTGCTGTGACAACTCACTTATCCTTGATATATATGTATCAATGGTCTCACCCTCCTTCAATTTCGTACCGAACAAAGATCTCAGCAATCCCAGCCTTCTGCACAATCCTTTGTCTTCGTATGCACGTTGTAAGTTGCCCCAAGCCTCATATGCCGTCCCAGCGTTCCGAACATGAGTCAAGGCTGATGGACCCACGGACAGGCAAATTTTTGCCAGTGCCCTTTGTTTTTTCCGATCATCCTTGCATCCGTCCTCGGATTCCACGCAGACATACAGATCTTCATGCAACAACAACATCCGCATCATGAATTTCCAGTTATTGTAGTCCTCCATACCACGAAGCTTGTCAATGATAATTCCATTGCTTGCAGAAACGGCCATTCTTTTCCGTTGCTAAGGGTAACCCGTGTGTTTTAAAATTTTTCGTATTTTCTCAAAATAACAAATAATATTATTTTCCGAGACCTGAAAACCGTCCTGGGCCCATAACCTGATGGATTATGAGCAAATAAACCAGGATTACTTGAGTAATTAAAGATTTATTTGCCAACTTGAAAACAACACGTTTGTTCTACGAGAGAGAGTGACAGACATTTGGATGCATTCAAGGAAAAAACTATCTACGCTAAATTAGACTGCGTTCAGTTTACATTTCAACAGTAATAAGTTGTATGATGTACCTGGTGTTAAGTTGTAATTTAGCTAGAATTCCCGAAGTTTGAAAAATTTTTTTTTTATAATTAATTTTATAATTAACGAATTGATTTTTTTTTCCTGCATGTGTAGTACGGTATTACGTATTAAATTTCGTAGTTCTAGGTCAACGAGAAGTACCCTATAAATTTTATATGTTTTTTTACGACCGCAGACCCGAGTATATGGGTTAAATTTCAACTCGATAGGTACCTACACGCGTTTTTGAGATAAACAATCTTGACAGCCAGACGTACGGACAGATAGTCGGACAGATAGTTCTTCGTGAGACTGATGATGGCTGACCACTGCGTTATGCTCGTGAACGAGTGAAGTTCGTGTGTCTGGCCGCAGCACTTATGTTTTCCCCTATTATTGTGAGACATTTGACTAATGCTTTGGCATTTAGGGTTGTTAATGGCAATCATGAAATCTTATTAGGTTTACATATGGCAACTGATGTATTTGGTTTGATTGAAAAAAACTCCTCTCTGACCATCTTTTCTCAAATCATCTGATTTGAGAAAAGATGGTCAGAGAGGAGTTTTTTTTTCCGCTGCCTTTTTCTCCACTACAATACGGCCCGAAGGCGGCGGCTTACATTTTACATTGTGCATTGTCATTCAGCAAACAGAATGTAAATTCTTTACGTTGAAATAAATTGATTTGAATTTGAATTTCCTATAATCGTTTTGAGGTACGGAACCCAAAAAGTAAGGAAAAGCATATTAATTTAAGACTTATTAATTTATCTTTCAATGTGACCTCTCGATTGTTTTTTTTTAAACCTATTTAGAGGCTAAAAATTCCACCCATGCCGGGATTCGAGCCCGTGACCTTTGGCTATCCGTGCCAGCGCTCTTTCCAACTGAGCCAATGGGCGACTGACCGGCATTAGTGAAATTTCGAACCTCTTTACAATATTCTCTGTAATTAAAACTTTTTTTATACGGATTTATGCTCGTTTATTACATTTTTTACAATTTTCCAACGTTTCGGCACTTTTTCAGGTGCCGTGGTCCCGGATGACCGGTCCCGGTAATAAACGAGCATAAATCCGTATAAAAACAGTTTTAATTATGTCTACTGCTCGTGTTAACCTTAGAAAATACAATATTCTCTGTATTACGCACGGGTTAGTGCATTAAAAATAATATACATTTTTTTTTGTCAACCATCATAATACAGCAGACAGTTATTTATTATCATGAGGAAGAACAGCGATATCATTCCGATGTAAAACCTAACTGCCAAATGGGCTGGTACTCGGGGCTGCAAGTGATGCAAATTACAGAGAATATTAAAAAGAGGTTCGAAATTTCACTGATTCCGGTGAGTCGCCCATTAGCTTAGTTGGAAAGAGCGCTGGCACGGATAGCCAGGGGTCGCGGGCTCGAATCCCGGCATGGGTGGAATTTTGAGCCTCTAGATAGTTTTTAAAAATTAGGAAAAAAATTAAAAAGACAAAAAGGACGTCTAATTATTGTGCATACACTTTTTAACAGTAGTAAAAAATTACAGAAAACCAAAATTTGACTGTCAGAATGTCATCAGTCTAAATTAGTGCATTATTATTACGCTTGCTCCAAGCTCTTGTGGTCTAGTCGTGCCAAGTGATTGGAATCAATCACTTGAGTTAAGCAACAACAGGCGCGGTGAGGTGCAGGATAGGTGACCGTCCCCTGACTACCGCTAGCTACATTTTTCCGTGATTCACCACGTTAAGCCCCTCATTGATGCCGGCTGTCACGTAATGACAGTCGTTAAGCCATGAATATGTACCCTTATTACAAAAACAGTAGCAAATAAAATAAAAAATTAAACGTAGCGACATCAATGGTGAAAAAACAATCTTTGCTGTCGTGGCTCTCATTTTTTTTTAGACACAAGCATAACATCCCGTTTTCCTTCTGACGTCATCACGTCACAACTCGCAACGCGGTAAATGAATAAATGAATAAAAATACGATAAAAAAACAACGCAGGGATACCATGACAGAAAAACAATTCTCGCTTTGCAATCCAAACTCACGGCTCTCCTTTTATTTTAGACACAATTTTCATCACGTTCTCCCTTCTGACGTCATCACGACACGGTAGGTATGGTGGAACAATGGCGTAACTTGGTTCCGGGTACTATTCCCGGCTTTGCATACCCCGTCCATTGTTGTAACGATACCGGGTTGTAACTCGTGGATGTAGGGATGCGGGAGATAACATGCGGATTAGGGTAGATGCTGGTTTGTCGCATTAGGTATTGATCACTATTCCCTCGCGATGGGGATTTTCAGTAATCATTCAGTGAAAACCCCACTGTCCCCAGCTGAGATATTTTTTTAATTGCTTGTGAACAAGCCCAACCCCCTATCAAAACCCATATAAGCAACATCTAAGGATTTTTTATTTATTGAAAGAAAACAAAGAATTGTACAATGTAGTTACGGTTCAGAAAAATCTTACGTGCATAACGTATGTATGTAATCGTACAAAACAGTGACGTTTTCTGTAGATTTATACAAAGATGAAAGATAAGATGAAATGAAAGTAAAACCTTAATTTCTTATTCTGCTGACATAGTAAATGCGTATTTGGATTGATTCCATGAACACGGAATAAATGCTATACTGCATAATCAATGCACGTCTGCATAGATTTTAAAATATGTCACAAAACATGGTTCAAGGTAAAAGTCGTCAAAACCAACAAACACAGGGATCACAGAACGGTCACTTCCTAAAAAACCTAACTACTCAACCTCAAAATCATAAAACAATATTTTTAGAATTCTTAATACAATTTTATAAAAATTTTACGCGCCCTTCAATTGCCACGTTTGCTATATTATCATCACAGTTCTTCACAGAAATATTTACATTCTGTGTAAAAAACTTGGCCTCTTGGTCTATTGATCTATTCCGGGTGGTCCTTGGCCTTCCCTCTTTCGGTTGCGGAAGGGGGTGGACGTAAGTGCGTAGTGTAGGTCCTATTCAGCGCCATATTCTATACAGGATTTCTAGATGGACTGGCGTTTGATTGGTACACCTACAGAGCTCCTGGTTCCAGATTCTTTGTGGTCAGAATATCCTCAGTATTTGTCAAATACATTTGTTAATATCTGGAGCCTGTGTGAGATATCTGATCGCACGAAACAGGACTCGCAACTGTACAAAAGAACCGACCGAACCTGTTTTACATTAGTGGGAACATTAGCAATGGACGTAACGGCACTAGCCCTGACGGTTTATTTAAGCTCAATGGAATTTAATTGAAACGGCAGCTTTACGGCTCCGGAACTAGGCCGTTAGTTCACCTATTTGTTTAAATAGAACTGGATCGATATGCTCGTTCAGATGCATTATGTTTGGTCAGGATTAGCTATTTTCTCTTGGGTCAGTGGGGACTTACTCCAACCCCTGTATGTCCCCACTGCTGGGGCACGATTCTTATCCTGCAACGCAGTAAGGTTAGGTCATACTCCACCACGGGGTCAAGATCGGGTTGGTGGAGGATTGTAAGACCACGCGGGCCATACTGTGAAAAGTTATCGAGCCGCCCATAAGGTCTCTCTTTTTGGACAATGCCGTAAGCTGTTAAAAGTAAGCAAATGTTAAAACGGAGCGCACCATATGACGTTTTTTCTACTCTATGTTTTTTTATCACTCTCTGTCTTGATCTGTGATCAATGGTATCCCAATTTATTTGCTACCAACATAGCTAATTCCTTTCATATTAAAACAATATCTGTGCTTTCCGGCCTCACCTAAAGCTAGAAATGTAATCTAATGCCACCGAATAATAAACTTTCTAGGCGTTTAATTGAAAGGCTGATTTAATGAGTTGCCGGCGAGACATACAGTCGCGTGAATCACGTTTGAATCGTGTTTCAAACGTGATTCACGCGACAACGCTCTAGAACTGTATTTTCTAAGGTTAACACGAGCATCAGACGTAATTAAAACTGTTTCTTTATTGCCGTAGTCTCGGATGACTCATCCGGATGATGGGATGAGTCATCCGAGACCACGGCATCTGTAAAAGTGCCGAAACGTCGGAAAATTGTGATAATATAATAAACGAGTGAAATCCTTATAAAAACAGTTTTAATTAGCTCTAGAACTGGCTACTGCCACTTTATCAGAATCAAGGCTTTACAGTTGTTGGAGTTTTAGCTGTTTTATCATCATCATCATCAAACCATTGGGTCACCACCAAGAGGCACGGGTCACTTCCCTGAGGATGGTACTTCCCGGAGAAGGTATAGGCCATACTCCACCAGGGGGCCAAGTCCGGATTGGTGGAGGTTTGCAAGACTAATGGCTGGTCTTACTGTCAGAAGTCTTTACATTTACATCCATGCACATAAATTGCTTCTGGCCCAACACTAGGATACCCTGTGTCGTGGGAACCAGAATCAACGACATCACAAAAATGTAAACATCCAAGACCTGGGCTTTTATTGTCCCCAGCCGGGATTCGAACCGGGACCTCTTGCATGTTAGGCAGACGCAAGAGGTCGTCTTAGCTGTTTATCTTGAGATTTCTTGCGAGCTTAGTAACAATATGCTTATAGTACAAACAGAGCTTACAAGAAGCTGAGGGCTGTTAACGGAACTTCTGTTCGTGAACTTTGTAGGCTCAGCTTAATTTGAAGAGTTGGCAGCTTTCATACACAAGCCTCAGGAGCGGCGCTAATTTGATATTTTATCCTCTTAAACTGTTATAACAGCTCTGGGTGCTATTATAGACGCCTAACGTTGCGAACTTATTTCGTGTAAATAACAATAACATTGTTTTAGGACCGCGGTATCGGAGGAACCAGACGCTGCATACAAAAGGGCCAGTGTTTGTACACAGAGCTTTTTAAACGAATCTAAGGTAATTTGTGAGTTTGTAGAAATGACACTTATAAACAGTAAAGAAAACTTTATGGAAACACCACAATATCAGTGTTCTTCTTTCCTTCTTATATACCTCTTCAGTATCTTCCCTCTTCAAGAATCTTCCCTTAGTAAGCATTCATAGATAGATCACTATTATCAGTAGAAACAAAGGAACAACAATGATTGTCTCTTGTCAGCAATATCTGACAATTCAATTCTCATCGAACTCGGTAGCATGACACTCAATTCCGCGCGCGAGAAATCTTGCGCTCACATTTTAGATGAAAATATGATGGCGAACAAGTAAATTAGAGTAAAAATTACTCAAACCACTTTACTATTCATAAACAAAAAAAAGTTTTACTCTAGGTGCAGCCTTTGTTGTGACGGCCTTCTTTGTCTTTTAAGTTGTAGGTAGCTTAAATTTTATAGGACGCTTTAGTATAAGTTTAAACATACAGATACAGTAATAATGGGACGAAAACCTTTGGGACGCCATAAGCAAGATTGAAGCTCCCCCCCAACATTTACAATTGAAACATTTCACTATAACTCGACAAGTCCTACGAAAAGTAGTGTAGCAGCCAGATCTATAGTCTGAGACAGATTGCTGGCAGTGGCTGGATGAGGATGACCGAGAACAGAAATAGTGGCATCCCTTGGTGGAGCGTGGGGGGCAGGCGACTAGTAGTAATAAGTAATTTTATTGTTAAAGATGATACATTACACAGGGTCTGTTTCACAATCTGCAGATAAAGTTCCGGATATGCTATCCGCAACCAGGGCTGCCGTTTGTTCTAAATTTGAAGCCATAAACGAACACACGCAATATAGGAAAATTTATTTAAATTTAGAATAAACGGCAGCCCTGGTTGCGGACAGCTTATCTGGAATTTTATTTGAACATTGTGAAACAGGGCCTTAGCATCAAGTTTTGCTCAAATTTTGAACAAAAATAATATGTGTGAATACGCTAAGATAAGCGGGTGTCGTAAAAGGCGACTAAGGAAAACAAACCGGGGGGTAAGCAGCAGCGCCCCCTGCAGTACAATTCCACCAAACTGCGATCCCCAACCCGCATGCCCAGCGTGGGGATTATAGGCATTGCCCCCCAATGATGGCACAACCTTGCGTTCATTAGGGGAGGGCTATGTCCAGCAGTGGACTAATATAGCCAGAAGAAGAAGAGGACGCCAAGATTTAGAGTCTCTGCTGGCAAAAAGAGGGATGAGACCCTGTGTCTCTTTTATTGTTTCTTAGTTCTTTAGTGAGCAGGGTGGAGCGCCGATATTCGCAAAGCGGTGGGCTGCGACTGGACGAGGAGAGCCGAAGATCAGGCCCAGTGCCGTGGTCTCTTGGGAGAGGCCTATGTCCAGCAGTGGCGGCACACCGGCTGATTATGATGATAATGACACGTTCTTTAGTGACAAAGAGCCTTTGTCTATTTTTGCGCGCAGGAAGGGTTCGTGCTACAAAGACCGGAGAGGCTTAAAGCCTTAAGCATAGACTGGAGGGCCACTCCAATTGGATCCGGCTTCCTCAGCGTTGTTCGAGTGTTGATTGTGTTACTTCAGCTGCTCTAGGCAGTTTCTTTAATGCGTTTATTCATTCATTCGTTCGTTCGTTCTTTTGGGGTCGCTAACAGATACATATTTAACAGTATCTGTTAAGATAAGATAAGAATATTCTTTATTGTACACCAGAGCACATATTATAAAACATGTAACGAGACAAAGTACAATTGGCGGCCTTGTTGTTAAATCAATTTCTTACAGACAACTTTATAACCTGTTGTAACAGGTACAGCCATATCACAGCCATAGAAATACATATTTTGATTTTTACCAACATATTTACTTCATATTTCGTTCTTTAGTGAGGCAGGACTCTTTGTCTATTCTTGCGGGTTAATATTTAATTATACGGAGACTAAAAAGGCTTACAACTTCAGACATAGACTGGAGGGCCACTCCAATTGGATCCGGCTTCCTCGGCGCTGTTCGAGTGTCGATTGCGTCAGTTTAGCTGGTCTAGGCAATTCTACTCATTCGTTCGTCGATCGATCCTTCGTGCTTTCGTTCGTTCGTTCGTTCGTTCGTTCGTTCGTTCGTTCGTTCGTTCGTTCGTTCGTTTGTTTGTTTGTTTGTTTGTTTGTATGTTTGTTTGTTCATTCGTTTATTCATTTAAGGTCGCTAACAGATACATATTTAAAAGTATCTGTTGTAACAGATACAGCCATATCACAGCCATAGAGAAACATATTTAGATTTTTACTAATATATTTACTTCACATTACCCACCTTCTTGAGTGAGGCAGGATTCTTTGTCTATTCTTACGACTTAGTAGTTCATGATACAGATACTGGATTGGCTTAGAACCTGAAGTGTATACTGGAAGGCGTCTCCAATTGCATACGGCTTCCGCACCGCTGTTCGAGTATCGATAGTGTTAGTACAGCTCTTCTAGGCTGTTTCTTTACTACATTCATTCCTTTATTCACTCACTCATTCGTTCATTAATTAATTAATTAATTCGTTTCATTCATATATTCAAATGTTATTAATTAGTTACTTTGTACATTCATTAATTCAGAAGTTATTAATTCGTCCGCCCGTTCATTCATTCAGACGTTATTAATTTTCTCGTTCGTTCATTCGTTCATTCAATAAGGCGGGACTCTTTGTCCATTCTTGCGGGTTAATAGTTCATGATACAGAGACTAGCGAGGGTTACAACCTCAAACATAGACTGGAGGGCCACTCCAATCGGATTCGGCTTCCTCAGCGCTGTTCGAGTGTCGATTGCGTTAGGTCAGGTGCTCTAAGGCGTTTCTTTAGTTTAACCCCGTATTCTCTTTTTCATTACTTAATTAATTCGTTCGTTTGTTCATTCATTCATTTTGACATTAATTAATTCGTTCGTTTGTTCATTCATTCATTCATTCATTTTGTGAGGTGGAACTCTGTCTATTCTAGCCCGTGATACAGATACTAGAGAGGCTTACAACCTAAAACATAGACGGGAGGGCCACTCCAATTGAATTCCGCTTCCTCAGCGCTGTTCGAGTGTCGATTGTGTTAGATCAGCTGTTCTAGGCTGTTTCTTTAATACATTTATTCCTTTATTGACTCATTCATTCGTTTATTCGTTAATTCATTCGTTTGATCGTTTACTCATTTATGAAATCAGACTTTAATGAATTTGGTCGTTCATTCATTTAATCATTCCGATGTTAATCAATTCGTTCGTTGAGTCGTTCGTTCATTCATTCAATAATTCAATGAGGTGCGACTTTTTGTTTGTTCTTGTGGGTTAATAGTTCATGATACAGAGACTAGAAAGGCTTACAACCTCAAACATAGACTAGAGGGCCACTCCAATTGGATTCGGCTTCCTCAGCGAAGTGTCGATTGTGTTAGTTCAGCTGCTCTGGGCCGCTTCATTGTTTGCCGATGCTTAGAGGTTCGCCTTCTTTTGTTATCTTTGTTGAGGCATTAAATCGTGTTTTCTTAGAGAGAGAGAGAGAAAGTGAGATCTGCAGATTGCGAGTTCAACTACTAATGTAAGTATATAATTCCTTTATCAGAAGTTATTGTGTGAGACACTGATTTTTTAGTAAGTATTGTTTTTACAATAGCAATAGTAAAAGACTTTAGATTAGACAAAGTATTCAGTAAAATAACATTTGAACTACTTTGAGAGTATATAGATCTTAAGTAGGTAGACATCGCAATGTTGATGCATGAAAGAAACTAAAAAATAATGTTGAACGTAAAAATAATGTTGCTCAATGTTGGATACTTATTGTATACTTCTGCTTAAAAGTAAAATTATATTTGTTATGATTATTGAATTATATTAATTAGTTTCTAGATTAGTTTCACACATATTTAGCAAAATTTTTGTCTTATTATATTTACATAAAGAAACGTTGCTCTGACCTAGGCGAACCGAGTGATTGGAATCAACTTGCACTTGCGTTGTTAAGCAATAACAGGCGCCGTCAGGCACAGAATGGGTGAGCGTCCCGTGACTACCGCTAGTGGCATTTTTCCGAGCGCTTCCGTGCTTCGCAAGGCACGTTAAGCCGTTGGTGCCGGCTGTCTTATAATGGCAGTCGTCATGCCATGTCAGAGGCCTTATGGGGGGCTTCATAACTTCTGACAGTAAGGCCTGCCACTGTCTTACAATCTTCCACCAACCCGGACTTGGCCCCCGTGGTGGAGTATGGCCTAACCTTCCTGCGATGCAGGAAGAGACCCGTGCCCCAGCAGTGGGGACATGCAAGGGTTGATAACGATATTCACATTACATTCAGAGGGTATATAAAACGATAAATTCGTACCTTAGAAAAATATTTATAATTAATTTTGCACTTTGTGATTTATGAATTCGTAGTTGCAACTTAACTCCAATTTCACAGAACTACAAGATAACCTTGTTACAAAGAATGAAATAACAATTTAGTAACACGGCGTAGCAATGGCAAATTGAAACCCATAGTAATATTATATACATAGTAATATAATTATCACCGGACCTGTCCGCGGGCGTAGTGAGTGTTGTGTGTCAGTCAGCTGCGAAAACTAAAAATGACCTACAATAATTGACTGCACTCGCCACTTCCGTCTACCCATGACCACGGCACCTGTAACGCTGCTGCAACGTCGGGAAATAAGACCAAACGTGAGACTCTCCCAACCCCGTGGCCCCCGTGGTGGAGTATGGCCTAACCTTCCTGCGATGCAGGAAGAGACCCCAGCAGTGGGGACATACAAGGGTTGATATCGACAATCGACGTGAGACTCTCTAGTCCCTGTATCATCATGATGAACTATTAAAGTTTAATTGTCAAACGTTTTACCTAATAAATAATCGCGATTAGACCAATTTAGTATATAGCTATGTTACTTCAGAAACTTCGTATTTTAAGATGGCGATAATGAGGAAAGGTCAAATTACCATAATTTAATTGCAACTATTATAACAACGGATGCTCTAGCAAAGCCCTAAAGTTGGGGACCTCCTCAAATAGCACCGTAATAACGTGTCCTAGTCTCGCTTTAGAGTAACTTAATTAATTCTAAAAGCTCTGCTAACGAGCGGGGCCTAACTTCTGGTATGATACCCGCTGTTTAGACCACAACAGCAGTCTTACATTAAATAGAATACACTGTAGCGAAGTGAAGTACAAAGTGTAACGGTGCAAACCTCTTTACACCATTTTTATTTCTTTTTCGATCTATCATTTTCTAATATTTAAATTACGTCACACATTTTTCGATTTCCCTTATTTTCCATCACTACAACTATACCCTCCGACCAGATCTGACTATATTACCTGCTTATCCAGTTTTTCTGTTTTATTATAAAATATACTGGAACGACTAAAGCCACAATTAAAGTCGTTCCAGTATTATTTATTATTATAAAAGATATACAACATTCCAAAAGTAACAAAATAGTAATAGAATAGAACATGTATCCACCAATCCGGACTTGGCCCCCGTGGTGGAGTATGGTCTATACCTTCCTTAGGGAAGAGACCCGTGCCCCTTGATGGGGACATAACGGGTTGTTGATGAGAACATGTATGTTTGTTTATATTATTTAATGTTCTAACCCGTGCTAAGAACAATTTTAAAAACCTATTTAGAGGCAAAAATTCACCCATGCCGGGACTCGAATCCACGACCTCTGGCTAACCTTGCCAGCGCTCTCCCAACTGAGCTATTGGGCGGCTAACCGGCATCAGTGAAATTTCGAACCTCATAACAATACTTTCTGTATTACGTACAGGCAGCAACATGTATGTTCGTTTTAATATCACATTTAAGGCGCTTAGGGGCGCTAACTAGCGCAACCAATGGAATACAAATCATAACTTGTATAATACGTTTTATTCAAAAAGTGAACATTAAAAATCTTGATATCTTTGATAACCTATTTAGAGGCTAAACATTTCACCCATGCCGGGATTCGAACCCGCAACCTCTGGCTATCCGTGCCAGCGCTCTACCAATTGAGCCAATGGGCGACTCACCAGCATCAGTGAAATTTCGAACCTCTTTACACTACTCTCTGTATTACGTACAGGCAGCGACATCTGGCTTAAGCAAATTGCAAATTTGCTTAAGCCAGATGTCGCGGATAGGCTGGCACGGATAGCCAGAGGTTGCGGGTTCGAATCCCGGCATGGGTGAAATTTTTAGCAGATTTTTAGAAAATTTTAATTATTATAAATATTATATATAACACAATATCCACATTCATTAAATATTAAAACAGAAAATATTGTAATGTATGAAGCATATATTGAATTATCATAGCACAGCTTATCATAGACATGGTATTGTGTCGTGTAGAAGTTATTCAAAATATTAATCAATATCAATATCGTGCCTTGCGAAGCAAGGAAGTGCTCGGAAAAAATACTACGGTACGGTAACTAGCGGTAGTCAGGGGACGGTAACCCATCCTGCACCTGACCGCGCCTGTTGTTGTTTGACGCAAGTGATTGATTCCAATCACTCAGTTTGACTGGGCCACGAGCGAAAAAGTTATTACTGTTATAAAACCCACGAATTGAAGTTCTATTATATTAGGCGGCCTTGATTATGTAACTTTTGACATAGGTATACATCTGTGTGCGAAAGCGGAATGTTTGCTTAGGCTCTGCCGTATAGTTAAGAGCCGTACCTAATTGCTTTTAGCAATAAAGCCGCCAATTATACTCGGTATCTACATGTTTTGTAATCTGTTCTCTGATGTATAATATTCTTATCTTATCTTATATTTCGCATAAAGTAATTACAGTGACTGTACAGTGACCACATATACAGTGACTATCTAATACGTTTTAGTGATATTAAACCACATTTTTGTGCGATATTTCACAAACAATGGATAACACATTTCAGTGAATATTTAATACGTGACAGTGATATCGAACTACATAATTCTTTATCAACCCATTATGTCCCCGACGAGGGGCACGTGTCTCTTTCTTAAGGAATATATAGGCCATACTCCACCACGGGGGCCAAGTCCGGATTGGTGGAGGCTTGCAAGACTAATCTTACTGTCAGAACAATCAGTGTTTTTAGCTTCTAAATAGGTTTTTTTAAAATTGTCCTTAGCACGGGTTAGTGCATTAAAAAGAATATAATTACTGTCAGAAGTTTTCAAGCCGCCCTAAGGCATCTGACTTAGCTTAACGACTGCCATCTATCGACGGCAGCCGGCACCAACTGCTTAAGGCGAAGCACGGAACCGCTCGGAAAAATGCCACTAGCGTTAGAAATACATAATTACGCGACTAATTTCAGTAGATATTTCGTTTTTGCACACAGAAGCATACGTACCATTATCAGAACAATACTCGTACCATTAAAATCAACAATTATTTTGTGGTCATTAAGGTGGATGGAGCCGCACACATATAATTAATCTCTGAATATTATATTAGTATTGTCGGGCCGTATACTTTCCGTCGCCGAATGAAAGTCTCTGTTTTAAAAAAAACTATTTATTCCCTTCACCCATCTAGTTTGAGTGAAGATACCACTGGACGCTGTAATATTGTTATTATTTAATTTTGTAAATTGTCCTGCTGTTGTTGTGCTCTACTTATGTCCTTTGAATGTGTATATTTTAACGAGTGTTATTGAGGCATGTATTTGGAACCTCTGAAATTAATGTTTTCTATGTTTTTTTTGTACATCTACTTCCTTCTCTTATGTATTAGTCCAGTTCATCCGAAGGTTGTCTGGAAGAGATCACTTTTAGTGATAAGGCCGCCGTCTGTACTCTTAGGTTAAGAAATATCTGTGTAATTTCCATTTTTATGTACAATAAAGTGTTCTCTATCTCTATCTATCTAAATCATCTCATTAAGTAAATGCAAAAAAGGTATTTTTTTTTTAATTTAGAGGCTAAAAATTCCACCCATGCCGGGACTTAAACCCGCGACCTCTGGCTAACCGTGTCTCTGTTCTGTAAAACAACTGATTGCAATAGTATTTCTTAATTATTCGCGATAGTCATACATAATTATATATTAAGCGGGTCTAATCGCGATTATTTATTAGGTAAAACGTAATTACTTTATTTCCCGACGTTTCGGCAGCGCTACAGTTGCCGTGGTCTCGGGCAGACTAAAGTGGCGAGTACAGTCAATAATTGTGGGTAGACAGGCGCTATGGCGCTCATTAGGGGAGGGCTATGTCCAGCAGTGGACTAATATATAGCCTGAAGAAGAAGTCAGTTTTAGTTTGGCTGGCCGCAGCTGACTGACGCACAACACTCACTACGCCTGCGGACAGGTCCGGTCATAAGGCAACTGATGTAGGAGTGGGTCGTTGTCCGATTTTTCGACGACGAAACGCAACCGTTTTTTCTGGAACGAAAACAGGTCCTTGAAACGGTCCTCGTTCGCAACTGGTTTCATTGTATGCGAACGAGCAAGGCGCAGAGGACGGTCAAACGAGTGCGAACGAGACGAAATCACGAAACATCGGAAAAAATAAGTTGTTTTACACGATATTCGACTGTATACTCATAGACATAAAGACTACTTTATTGTATCACAGACCAAAACGAACGGAACGAGCAAGGAGCCGACGACGACGTCGCAATGATCTCATTACGTTCTAGGCTCTATTAATATAGCACTAAAGGACATATCCGCGTCAAACAATCTACGGACTGGTCTCGCGACGAACAAACGCTGGCACTGCTTTAGTCTCTGGCACTGCTTTATAATGAAACGTAAAACGGTCCTATCGTCGCGGAACACAAAACGGTCTTATAAAACGGTTCGTCTTTGCAACGATCACGCCTAAACTGATGACAATCCTCTAGTGAAATTAGAGTTTACATAGACTTTTATATTTTAAAAGAAAAAGAAAATATTTATTGTAACAGCAGAAGCACTCACATTTGTTTGCAACATTACGACGTAAAATCTTAAAACCAATGCATTTGCAATTTTCATTTGTTAATGTGTTTCGGGTCTCGTTCATGCATGCACTTGTCACACGCTAAAGTATATGTTCGTTATCAACCCTTGTATGTCCCCACTGCTGGGGCACGGGTCTCTTCCTGCATCGCAGGAAGGTTAGGCCATACTCCACCACGGGGGCCAAGTCCGGGTTGGTGGAGGATTGTAAGACAGTGGCGGGCCTTACTGTCAGAAGTTATCAAGCCGCCCATAAGGCCTCTGACATGGCTTAACGACTGCCATTATATGATAGCCGGCACCAACGGCTTAACGTGCCTTGCGAAGCACGGAAGCGCTCGGAAAGATGCCACTAGCGGTAGTCACGGAACGCTCACCCATCCCATACCTGACCGCGCCTGTTGTTGCTTAACCAAGTAATTGATTCCAATCACTCGGTTCGCCTAGGCCACGAGCACTCCTTATATTACATATATAAAAGTATATGTAACTAGATTATAATCTTCACCATGGCATTAGAACAGGCAATGTTACTTATCTATTGTGTAATTTTGTTTCTACTTAGCCTATAAACGTCCCACTGCAGGGAACAGGCGTTCTTTCAAAAAAAAGATTATGGGCTTCATTACCCCGCGTACCTACCGCGGATTAGTAATTCGAAGCGCTAAAGTATTTGAGCACCTCGGATACTCAGGTTTCCCTAACTTCCCTAGTTTCCTTCGCCGTTAGCTAGTGGTATTGCTACTTATAACTTCACAAATATACCTACATAACTTAGAAAACAATGCTGTTGATACATGCCCGCACTAATCGAACCTGGGTCTCACGCTTTCAAAGCCATTGTTCTACTTACTGGGCTACCGACGCTGTGTAATGATTATATTATAATAAAGAAAATAAAATAATTAACAACCAAATGTTAAAAACCTATTTAGAGGCTAAAAATTCCACCCATGCCGGTGCTAGAACCCTCGAACCCCTTTACAATACTCTCTATATTACTTACAGGCAGCGATATCTGGCTGAAGTAATTTGCACTTGCAGCCCCGAGTACCTACTTTGCAGTTAGGTTTTACATCGAAATTATATCGCCGTAGGCACATGATTATATTCTTTTTTGTTGCACTAACCCGTGCTAAGGACAATTTTAAAAACCTATTTAGAGGCTAAAAATTCCACCCATGCCCGGACCCGAACCCGCGACCTCTGGCTAACCGTGCCAGCGCTCTCCCAACTGAGCTAATGGGCAAGTTTGTCTATTTTGGAACGTAACTTCATAATTTACTTTTGTAATTTTTGCCGAGGGTAGTAAACTAACCGTTAATGATTTCTAAAAGACACCTGTCACCTCAGTCATCCGGGACCACGGCACCTGAAAAAGTGCCGAAACGTTGGAAAATTGTAAAAATGTAATAAACGAGCATAAATCCGTATAAAAACAGTTTTAATTATGTCTACTGCTCGTGTTAACCTTAGAAAATACTATAATGGGCAAGTGTCAGCATCAGTGAAACTCTCGAACCTCTTTACAATATTCTCTGTATTACTTACAGGCAGGTGGAATAAAAATAATATAACCAAATGTTTTCAAATGTCCAATGTTTTTAATCGATTGATTATGAAGATGATCATTATGATTGACAAATTTGGTAGTTTAAAGATAACTAGAAGCAAAGCATGTCTATTCCCCGGTTTCTGTTGCACTACCATGCCGATAATCTACTATTAGCAACTGTCAGTCGGCCAAAATATCTTAATAACATTTGACAGCAATACGATTAAAATCAGTTAACAATTCAGCTTTTCTCCTTTTGAGCTACAAAGGAATTTTTGTAGCTCATATCGTTCTTGAATTGTATTCAATAAGACAACGAGTAATATAATTAAAGGTCATATCTGTAAGTTGATAACTCTTTATGAGAGATGAGGAATTCACGACGATTACCGAGGTTGCCCGAAAATTAACTCATTTTAATCGTACTGTAACAGTACATCAAAGCAATGTCACTATACAAGAAACCGACGGTTAGTCTATCAAAGCAAAGCTTACTCGTTGGCAGGAGACATGTAACACCTATTCGTGTTTTTAATCGTTCCTTTTTAATCTGCAGTCGCACAACGGCCTGGCTGGAAATAAATGTCCAGTTATTAAAAAAAATGAATGCGGTGTTATTCTGTTTTATAGTCTGGTCGAGTCTTTCAGAAAGGCACACTGGCTGGTTGTTTGACGTTTTTTATTAATTATAGAAGAAGAAGAAATAAAAAATTATTTATTGCACTAAAACATTGCACAAAACATCTTCATTGACCGCTCCGTGACTACCGCTAGTGGCCGGGCGCTTCCGTGCTTTGCAAGCCACGTTAAGCCGTTGGTACCGGCTGTCATGATATGACAGTCATTAAGCCATGTCAGAGGCCTTATGGGCGGTTTGATAACTTCTGACAGTAAGGCCAGCCACTATCTTACAATCCTCCACCAACCCGGACTTGGCCCCCGTGGTGGAGTATAGCCTAACCTTCCTACGATGCAGGAAGAGACCCGTCCCCAACAGTGGGGACATTCATGGGTTGATATCGATCGCACTAAAAACATAATTTGTACAAAGGTGAGCTTAATACTTGATAGTATTTTCTTCCATGTAACCCACGATGATAACAAGATTTATAACAGACTTAATTGTAACAAGAACTTTAGAAATACATGACATAAGTTACACCAATTTAAGTTTAATGAAATAAAAACGTTTTGTGAGGCATAGGTGCAGTTTCTGAATTGAGAATTTCTCTTAGTAAGTAGTTAACTGTAATGCTATCTCTTCGCATTATTCAGAAAATTGTGACAGAACGTTACTTAACTATTTATTTTAAATCTGAATTCGGAAACCCGCCCTATGATGTTATTATTTTTGAAAGAAAGAATAAACATTTATTTTCATGCAAGGCTTGCAATGTTTATATTACCCTTACATATCTAGACAAAACTTGGCACATTTTACTCATTTTGTGTTTTTTTATTTTTTTAAATTAGAACTTGGCATCAACAATGCGAAAGTTAATTAATAAACCGGTAGCTGACCACATGTCTAGTAGCCCCAAGAGTGAGTGGTGAGGAAACCTGAGCACCTGAGGTATTCTCAAACCTCAGCGCTTGAAACAGTTTTTGAACTAAAACTTTCGTAAGCACAACACATTGTAGACTTTTAGTCCGGATCTTCTTACGGGTGTTGCTATATCGGAAGAGTCCGACCAGATTTCGCTCCGATTCGCAGAGCTTAATCATGGTGAGCAGAGACGCAGTGTGAGACGAGCAACCGACGACGCGAGCTCCGTCTCTGCTCGCCATGATTAAGTTTTGCGAATCAGTGCGAAACCTGGTCAGACTCTTGTGATATAACAACACCCGTAAGTAGATCCGGAATAAAAGTCTACAGATTACAGTTGATAAAATAAATTTGAACATAAATAAAAGAGAAGAAAATATATGAAATGAAGATGTCTACAATTCTGTTTAATTCAGTCGTCTCAGAAGACTCCTTTAGAGTTTTTATTAATTTACATACAGGCACATACATTGCTTCTGGCCCCACACTAGGATACCCTGTGTCGTGGGAGCCAGAAACAGCGACATCACAAACATGTAAACATACAAGACCTATGGTTGTTTTATGTCTACAATTGTGTATGATTCAGTCGTCACAGAACACGCCTGGCATTACAGAATTAGGGTAGAGTTCTGTATTACGGGCTAAATGAAAAAGAGACATAAAAAGTCTGACCGCGCTGTAAAGCCCCACGTCACGTCACACCCGTGTCACAAAAACGGCGGCGGCTCCGGAAAGGTTTTTTTTCGCAAAATTTTCAAGTAAATTCTCCCAATATTGCTCTCCGAGGGACAGCGATAATGACAGCTGTATACGATTTAGCTGCCCGTGAAAGCCTTTTGTTGGACTTAGATAGAAATGTTATTCTTAATCGTACACCAGGAATTATATTTGGGCCTAAAAAAAATAATAAAGTCCAGTACAACAATAATAAGGTCCCGGGCTCGATCCCCGGCTGGGGACAAAAAAAGAACTGAACGTAATACAGAGAGTATTGTAAAGAGGTTTGAAATTTCACTGATACCGGTGAGTCGCCCTTTAGCTCAGTTGGGAGAGCGCTGGCACGGTTAGCCAGAGGTCGCGGGTTCGAGTCCCGGCATGGGTGAAATTTTTAGCCTCTAAATAGTTTCTTAAAAATGGTTCTTAGCACGGATTAGTGCATTAAAAAAAAGAACATAATCCAGATAGAAATGTTGTTCTTCATCGTACACCAGGAATTATATTTGGGACTAAAGAAATTATAAAGTGCCTTCTTTTTTTTTTGCATCTACTTAATGAGATGATTTATACAGCGTCCAGTGGTATCTTCACTCACACTAGATGGGTGAAGGTACCACTCCGACGCTGTAGTGCCTGGGACATGGTTTTATAGATGGTGTAGGCTTGTCCAGCACCTATACCACCCTGACAGCTTAGTCGGCCTAGCCCACAGGAAAGACTAGTCAATACGTGCGGAGCCAACCAAGCCGCGGGTTTCCTCACGATGTTTTCCTTCACCGTTAGCGTGTGGTATTGCGACTACAAATTCGCAAATGTAAGTAACTTTGAAATTAAACAAAGTCATTGGTACATGCCCGCACTCGGGATCGAACCTGGGGCTCTCGCTTGCCAGTCTATGGTTCTACCCACTGAGCTACCACCGCTTATAGAGTGCAGTACATAGCTAATCTCCTCGTAAATAAGAGTAAGCTTAAATAAATTTCGAACGTTGAATTGCTAATTTCAATATTTCTAAAATTCACCGACTACACGTCTCTAATTTCTTTCTTGTCTCCGTCTATGGATGGTTACTACGTAAGATAAGATAAGAATATTCTTTATTGTACACTAGAGCACATATTATAATACATGTAAAGATACAAAGTACAATTGGCGGCCTTATTATCTTTTTAAATTAAATCTGTTTTACTTTCTTTTTTGAAGTCCGCTAAAAACTACATAAAACACGCGTAGCCTCGACCCGCTAGAATTTCTTTGAACACGCACCAAAGCAAGTCATAGTCTATCCATCACTGTCCTAATTCAACCCGGTAATACTTCCAGAAGGGTGCCCTGCGAGGTTTCCTTCGAGTCATTGTCTATCAATCAATAACTCCTAATTTTACCTGGAGGTCGCGGTAAGGGCACGCCGTATCGCCCTATCTACGTTTACCGACCTTGCCTTAGTTACTAACTTAGTGTAGAAAGTTCACAGTAAGATCATAGACTGTACCAATCTGTTAAGGTGTTTTTACCAACGGTATTTCTTAATGATTCGCCATGCATAGTTTTTAAGTGCATAGTTATATATCAATTATATAGTCATGTATTAAACGGGTCTAATCGCGATTTATTTTACCGAAAAAAAACCAAAAGAACGTGGCACCATAGATAAAGAGTTCCGTAAAGCTACACAACGTTATACAATATGAAAAATAATACGTAGAAAATATACGTAAATTTATCTCTGAGATGTCACTCTTTCGTTTCAAACAGCCGACTTTTGTAACTCAAAAGCGATCAGAGAAGTAAGATAAAGCTTTATCACTATGTCTCCTAACGTCAACGCCCGGTTATCCAAGCTGCATCATATGGCGGACGAAAGAGATTTGATCAAGGCAAAAAGTTTTATAGACCAGAAATTACACTGAAAACAGAAAAAAATAAACACTGAGCTGTAAGCGATATTAAGAAGAGTAATTTTAATCAAAAATATTATTACATTCGTAGCTAAACAAAACAAAAATTGCTCTAGTGCTGAAAAACTCCAGCAGTCATTATCATGCGGTAAAATGCCAGCAATTATAGAATGTATGACACAAATCAAATTCAAAAATAGAACAAAGTAGAACACAAACTTCGATGAACTTTACAAATGTACTCAAGCTCAGTACGTTTTTTTTCATTTCAGTCACCCGCACGGGCACGAGGTGTGCCGACAAGTGTACGGGCTCCCTAAAGTGATCAATATATGAAGGCCCTCACTGTTTCACTTATTCTACTAAGAAGGGGTGGCAGTAATCCATGTTGCACGGCCTTAACTTGTGAAAGACATGTTATTTATCTGCCTTTGTAGGCTGTTCCCGCCCTGATTCCATTCAATCACTGACCTTTTTGGGGCAGATAGAAGGGCGAATTCACCATTGTTTTTGTGCCTCGGACATGAATAAAATTATGACTCGCCTACAGACAAAGACAGTTACAAGCCTTACGTATTCACTAAAGAAGAATTTTGTTAGTGATGGAATATGAGCAAATAAACCAGGACTACTTTGAACTACAGATTTATTTCGTTATCAACCCTAGTATGTCCCCACTGCTGGGGCACGGGTCTCTTCCTGCATCGCAGGAAGGTTAGGTTCCCCATACTCCACCACGGGGGCCAAGTCCGGGTTGGTGGAGGATTGTAAGACAGTGGCGGGCCTTACTGTCAGAAGTTACCAAGCCGCCCATAAGGCCTCTGACATGGCTTAACGACTGTCATTATATGACAGCCGGCACCAACGGCTTAACGTGCCTTGCGAAGCACAGAAGCGCTCGGAAAAATGCCACTAGCGGTAGTCACTGGACGCTCACCCATCCTGTACCTGACCGCACCTGTTGTTGCATAACCAGTGATTTATTCCAATCACTCGGTTCGCCTAGGCCACGAGCGCTTCCGAGCGCTTCCAGATTTATTTGCCAACTTCAAAATAACACGTTTGTTCTCAATACGACCGACAGTGACATACTTTCAGATGCATTCAGGGAAAAACTATGTACACCAAATTAGAGAGCGTTCAGTTAACATTTCCACAGTTAGTATATTCTTTTTACTTCTATTTCTAACTTGAAACAAGGCGAGACAGAGCCTTGTTTCAAGTTAGAAAGTTATTCGACGCGATCGTTATTAACACCCACTACAATTGTGTATAATACAGGGTAGGAAAAAATTCTTGACAATAACTTTTGTAATGGGAAATAATTACAGCGGCTTCAAGATGTGCAGATTTTTTTTTCGCATCTTTTCATAAAGTGCTCACAGAGTAAAATAAAAGTAGCTCCTTAATCCCTAGAATGAAAAATTATTTGAATTTGGAACGTGGATATTTCTAGTAAAAATTCTAATCACCAAAAAGATTTGTTGCGCACATTGTATGAACAAGTGACTGGCTGTACGATAAAGAAACTGCGCAAAACTAAATAAAAAAAATTAAAACAAATAAATGACGTGCGAATTGGCTTCCTCCACCTTAGTTCGGTTTTTTTTAATCATTCACAAGAAATTAAAATCTTAATTTGCATACAATTTGCGATTGTATACATACTTAAATTCGGATTTAAAAGTTGTTTTTTACATAAAACTAGCTGACCCAGAAACTTCGTAACAGTCGATTCTTTATTTTTTTTTTCTCTGTAAGAACCATTTTCTTTCTTCAAGGAATATTCTAAAGAAAGAATTAGCGAAATCGGTTCGGCTGCTCTCGAGATTTGCGCTAACCAACACATTCAGCGATTCATTTTTGTATTATTATAGATGAGTTCGAAGTAATGAAAATATTCTAACATCGGCGCAGAACATTGTGTCGGACGCAAAAAATTTGGTACACGTAAATATTCTATTTTTATTCATAGCTTGCAATTATTTATTTATAATAGAGGGTGATAAAAAGTAGAGCGTTGGCACCTCGGGAGAAAAACAATCTTAAACTCGAGTGGTGTACTTTGAATCCCTTGCTGCGCTTAGAAGTCCACTTTATAATTTCGAGCGTAGCAAGAGATTCTAAAGTAGAATCTTTAGAACGCTTTGCTCCGTTTTGGATTCAAAGAAATATTTTCTCCTTAAAAATAGTTCTTTGCTTCCTGTAATCAAACTACTATTGAAAGATTGTTTGTATTGACAACTAAGTACTGTTTTGTTTGAATTGAGAATTTTGTCCCGCCCCTTGTAACGTAAAATCCGATTCCAATTTTTCCTGTGATTTTTTTTCTTATCCTCAGCTTACACTCTGTTTAACTTGGCAAATTTATCCCACCGGCCCTCAGCTCAGTTTTTGTTACGGAACTTCCGAAAAAACTTCAATTTTTCGACCAAGTTTCTATTTGAGTTTCGATTACTTACAAGAGGCAAAGTTAAGGGCATAACGACTTAGCAAACTCCCTTACAGTTGTAATAATAGGGCTTGAAAGTTTCGTCGGGAAAAGCTATTTCGAAACACGCTTTGATTTGAGTTCGACATTTGACGTCCAAGCATATGAAATTAACGAAATATAATTATTTTTATTTATTAAAGAACAATATATAACGGTATTTACATATCCCTAAAACCTATATTCTAATTTGAAATAACTATATATAAAGCATTATTACTTAAAAAGATTTACATATTTACAAAAAAAGAAAGGTTTATACTATTTTTATTTTTAATGCACTAACCCGTGCTAAGGACAAATATTAGCCTCTAAATAGGTTTTTAAAGAAAGGTTTAAATAAAAAAGTCTACACCGCTGCCGATGGGGAGAGTTTCCAAGACACAGGCAGCATTCCCTCTCTGAATGGCCAGGCTGATGCGCTGGCCGAGGGAGCTACCAGCTCTTGGGTCGCCCGATGAGTCGAAATGAAATGATTTTATTTCAAACCAAGATCCATATACATTTCAATACTCAATTACTTATTGCAATCCACAAGTATATACAGATGACATAACTAAAAATATATTCTCTGTACGTAATACAGAGAATATTGTAAAGAGGTTCGAAATTTCACTGATGCCGGTGAGTCGCCCATTAGCTCAGTTGGAAAGAGCGCTGGCACGGATAGCCAGAGGTCGCGGGTTCGAATCCCAGCAGGGGGTTGAATTTTTAGCCTCTAAATAGGTTTTTAAAAATATGGGTCTTTGTGGACCCTGTAAGGCACGCAACATTATTTTCATAAGTAATTAAGACACAAAATAATACATGTAACAGATTGACTCACAAACTTCTAAAATCCCTAATAGTTAATCAAATCATACATTAAAAATCAACTATAAGGTTACCAATTACAATGTCAATTAATAAGAAATAGTTATAGTTAAATTCCCTTGAAATATAAAATTTTATGAAATTTGAATAGAAATAAATTTTAAAAACCTATTTATTTTCTGGTGTGTACAATAAGGAATATTCTTAGAGTATTCTTATCTTATCTTTTCTTTTCTTAGAGGAAAAAAATCCACCGATGCTGACACGGTTAGCCAGAGGTCGCGGGTTCGAGTCCCGGCATGGGTGGAATGTTTACCCTCTACGATAAGATAGTAAAACCAAAGAGTGTTTTTTAAAGAGTGTTGCAACAGCTATCCCAACTCGTGACAACGTAGGAAGCGTATTTTACACGGTATTTTTTCTAAAACCCAAGAAACATTCTCCAACTTCTTCAAGCTTGCGTAACCATTTTTACGCCGCTTGCGTGCCTATTACCATTACTTAACCCTAGGTATCTGAGATCGCATTTACTTCGGTTGCTAGAGCTGAAATCTACAAAATTTCTTACGAAAAAAGCGCGGACGATCGTTACGGTTGCCATGCGATAAAGTTGAAATGGCTGTTGTGCTTAAGGCTTTTCTAGGGTAGCGTAGCCCTAGGTTTCATTCTCGGTGCGTACCAATGACTTTATCTTGTTAGTCATGTATATTTGTGAGGTTAAAGTAGCTTAAGAAGGAAATCATCGTGAGGTAAGCCAAGTGTGTAAAGTGTTCAAATACTTAGCGCTTAAATACCAATCCGCGGTGGGCACGCGTGGTTATTAAGCCCTACTCTCTCTCTCTGAAAGAAGACCTTTATAGGCTACATAAATAAAAATCTTAAATCAACTTTTTTTGAACATTTATTGAAGACAACAAGAAAAATAAAAACTGTATTTACATTCGTTATCAACCCTTATATGTCCCCACTGCTGGGGCACGGGTCTCTTTCTGCATCGCAGGAAGGTTAGGCCATACTCCACCACGGGGGCCAAGTCCGGGTTGGTGGAGGATTGTGAGACAGTGGCGGGCCTCACTGTCAGAAGTTATCAAGCCGCCCATAAGGCCTCTGACATGGCTTAACGACTGCCATTATATGACAGCCGGCACCAACGGCTTAACGTGCCTTGCGAAGCACGGAAGCGCTCGGAAAAATGCCACTAGCGGTAGTCACGGGACGCTCACCCATCCCGTACCTGACCGCGCCTGTTGTTGCTTAACCAAGTGATTGATTCCAATCACTCGGTTCGCCTAGGCCACGAGCGCTTCTCCTAGGCCACGAGCGCTTCTGCTAGGCCACGAGCGCTTCTTTACATTACACGGATTTTACTCGTTTAATTTTATATTTTTCCGACGTTCCGGCACTTTTTCAAGTACCGTAGTCTCGGAAGACTGAGGTGACAGGCGTCTTTTTGAAATAATTAACTGTTAGTTTACTACCCTTGGAAAAAATTACAAAAGAAATCATGATGTTACGTTCCAAAATAGGCAAACCAATTTTTTTACATGTAATAACTGGTTTGCCGTTTGAAAAGTCGGAAAATTGTAAAAATGTGAAACTAAACGAGTAAAATCCGTGTAAAAACAGTTTTTACTATGTCTAGTGCTCGTGTTAACCTTAGAAAATACTATAATAAGAAAAATACTATAATACCTCCTTGTATGTATACAAGGAGGTATAATATGACCTCCCATCCGACAACGTTTGTATTCGACTTTAATATTAGTTTTATACTAATCCTGATAGGCGAATGAAACCACGAATGTCAATGAGCCGGTTTCACCACAAACAAAAGCACTTTGTAACTTTTTATAACTTTTATAATTAATAAATAAACTCTGGAACGACTTCAGGTGTGATTTTATTTGTAGATTTATAGTAACTTTAAAACAGAAAACTGATAAAAACGGAAAAGCAGGTAAAAAGTCAGATCTGGTCAAAGGGTAAAGTAGTAGTGGATGAAAAATGAGGGAAATCGAAGAATGAGTGACAAAATTTAAATATTTGAAAATGATAGATAGAAAAGAAATAAAAATGGTGTAAAGAGGTTTGCACCGTTACAACTTCATTTATGGCGGAAAAAGAGTACCTACCGTAGTGAACGGGGAACCATTTGCAATAAATCTTGAATGTCTTCTTTCCTATAAACACGATATTATCGATCGCTGTTCACTGAACTGCTGACCGCTCCGGGCTTCCACTAACATTCTTGCCCGTGGGGTGCAGCGTAAAACATGGAGAATCTGGAAACCGTTTCGTTAGTATCTAATTTAAAGTCAATCTGAAACTCCAACTCCGGGACTGGTCTCTGAATTGAGAATAGGCGTGACGACAGTATCAAATAATCAAAGATTTAACGATATTAGGGGAACGTTCATAAATCCTTTTAATATGGACACTGATTTAGCTTCAGCGATAACGCTCTTAGCGATAAGACCACCAATTGTATAACATTGTTTAGATTTAAGAAATCATGGTTGTAATATTTTTCTGGCTGTGCAAGAAAGTGTTCTCGATCTCTATATCTGATTTAGTTTTATGAAAATCGTGGATTCAATGTCAATGTCATTGTCATATTTCGAAGAATTTATGGGTGCTGACGGAAGACCAGCACTGGGGTGTCACTTTCTAGCTTATGCTGAGTCAGAACCCTTTTGCATTTGCCACACCCGTACTTACAATAGATAATATAAATGAATGAATTAAAAATTCTTTATTGCACTAAAGACATAATTTGTACAAAGGCGAGCTTAATACCTTGCTGTGTTTATAAAATGTTAATGTTTTTTTTCTTTTCTTTTGTAAATTTTTCGTTGTGTTTTCTATGTGTTGTTTGTTTTTGCTACTGTATACACTGCTTAATGTTGGTTTGTGTGAAAATGCAAATAAATGATTTCTCTCTCTATCTATTTAAGTTCATACCACGATCAGTTTCTGCGCTACCTTGAATAAAACCTTTTCATTTCATAAAATGAAATAATTTCATTAAGCTTTTAACATCTTTTCATATTCATTGCTACAACCATTATGCTCAGTTGTTCTATTGTTCTTAATTTTTTAACATTCATGTGGTTGTTTTAAAGTTTGTTCGCTTGTTTTAACGTGTTGGTGTCATTTTCAATCTTTTTTTATATGCTGTTCATTGTGTTTATGTTTATGTGTGTGTGGCAATGTCAATGAACTTACATCCATCCAACTATACTTTTCACTTGAAAAATTTTCGACCCCGCAGTTGAATGACATACAACAAAGAAATAAATGCAAACGAAACTCATCACAGAACAGAGCAGTAAAATAAAAGAAATTGTAAGTGGGATACGGTTTTATTATGATCGCAGTCGGTTTGAATAGTGTTTGTCGTGTAAAAAAGACGTAAACGACGATACCCTTTCTGTAATAAAGCCGTTGCGATAGTCGCAGTTAGGGGCGGCACTAAAAATTAAATGTCACCGACTGAGTCACGAAATTGAGAAAATACAGAACGTCTCAATATAAATAAATGACAATAATATAATATTTTAAAAACCTATTTAGAGGCTAAAAATTTCACCCATGCCGGGATTCGAACCCGCAACCTCTGGCTATCCGTGCCAGCGCTCTACCAATTGAGCCAATGGGCGACTCACGGCATCAGTGAAATTTCGAACCTCTTTACACTATTCTCTGTATTACGTACATTAAATTTGTTCCTTAGCACGGGTTAGTGCATTAAAAATAAGAAAATAGTGTAATAATATAATAATAAAATGTTTATTAACTGTTGGTGAGACATTAAACTAAGTATCTATATATATAAACAATCTCAGAATGGTTATCGTGGTGGGTAAACAATAGGGCTCTTACTAATAAACACCGTATAAGCCTGGTATAGTTACACAGTGTTTTGTTCACGTCATTTGAATGTAATTTTCAGTTGGAAGAAAAGAGACAAAACACTGCATAGTTATACAATACTTACACCAAGTTTATTAGTAAGGCTGTACAAATTTAAAAACCTATTTAGAGACTAAAAATTTCACCCATGCCGGGATTCGACAGGCAGCACTTTACACTATTCTCTGTACGTAATACAGAGAATAGTGTAGAGGTTCGAAATTTCACTGATGCCGGTGAGTCACCCATTAGCTCAGTTGGAAAGAGCGCTGGCACGGGTAGCCAGAGGTCGCGGGTTCGAATCCCGGCATGGGTGGAATTTTTAGCCTCTAAATAGGTTTTTAAATTTGTCCTTAGCACGGGTTAGTGCATTAAAAATAAAAATAGTATAAGGCTGTACAAGTTTATCTATACAAGTTTTCACTGCGGCCCCGCACTAGGCAAGCCGTACCATACTAGAAGTTAGCATAATGTTGTTTTTTTATTATTATTATTTATTCAAGACATTTACAGAACACATACTATGTAAATACAAAAAAAAAACCTTCACTGAAACCTTTACAGGTTTATCTGTGAGGTGAGTTACTCTTTTTCTAACTTAAGAAGTCTTGGCGGGTTCGAATGGCAGGATTTACAATACAGAGAATATAGTAAAGATGTTCGAAATTTCACTGATGCCGGTGAGTCGCCCATTAGCTCAATTGGAAAGAGCGCTGGCACGGGTAGCCAGAGAATACATACTATGTAAATACAGAATACATACTATGTAAATACAAAAAAAAACCTTCACTGAAACCTGTACAGGTTTATTTGTGAGGTGAGTTACTCTTTTTCTAGCTTAAGAACTGTTGGCAGGTTCAAATGGCAGGATTTAAAAGTCTAAGTGTTACTGCAGAACATGTCTGAACATGTACGGACGACATTAACCCTCAACAGGTTAATGGTATAATAGTGAAATATTTCCCACCATGAATCGCTTGTAGCCCCGGCTGCCTGAGTGATCTTTGACTATCAGGACTTAGGGCACATTCAGTCCATAGAGGGTGACCGTCAATGACTAACGCTAGTGGCATTTTTCCGAGTGGTTCCGTGCTTCGCAAGGCACGTTAAGCCGTTGGTGCCGACTGCCGGTGATAGATTGCAGTTGTTAAGCCAAGTTAGAGGCCTAAGGGCGGCTTGAAAACTGCTAACAGTAAGACCAAGCCTCCATCAATCCGGACGTGACCCCCGTAGTGGAGAATGGCCTGTACCTTCCTTAGGAAGAAGATCCATGTCCCTCGGTGGGGACATAATGGGTTAACGATGAGTTCCCATCATAAATTGAACCTCACAACTCAGAAATAACGTCTAAAATTAATGAAAATTCATGATAAAGAATTGACATGGATGGAACAGCCGACATTTTAGCTGAATAGCAGAATTGCTGCATTTTAGTTACAAATTGTAGCCGTCATTTTGATGTTGACCATCCACATTTAAAATGCGAAGTGGATCGTGCTACGCAGATACATTCTAATCCACAATGAGTAACTTTCAGGTAAAATGCTTTTTTACAAGTTGTATGTTTAATTACAATATTTTCGGGGCTTAATCGCGTAGTAATTTATTGCTATTTTACCTCGACGTTTCGACGACGTTACAGTCATTGTTGTCACGAGAAGACTGATGGCTGGTGTCCGCTCGCATCTTCGGTTGATAAGGTTTCAGACTACCCTCAGTCAGCCATCACAAAACACTATTAGGGTTGCGACACACTGATGTTTTTAAAACTATAGTGATTACATACTACTATTATAAATACTTTTACTGCTGGAAACGTCGTCGAGTCTTCTCGTCGCCTATACCACAGTCCCTAAAGACAAAGTCTATGGCCTCTATCTATATCGACCTCTATGGCGTAGCGGTAGCGCGTCTGCCTACCATGCAAGAGGTCCCGGGTTCGAATCCCGGATGGAAACAAAAAAAAAAAAGTCCAGGTATTGGATTTTTACATGTTTGTGATGTCGTTGTTTCTGGTTCCCACGACACAGGGTATCCTAGTGTGGGGCCAGAAGCAATTTATGTGCCAGTATGTAAAAAAAAATAAAAAGGTTTTTTTAATCAGTGCGTCCTACCCGTCATGACATACGGAGCCGAGACGTAGACGCTCACGGTTCGAATAGTCCACCAATTTAAAGTCGCTCAGCGCGCTATGGAGAGAGCTGTGCTCGGTGTTTCGAAACGGAGTTATTCGCCAGAAAACTCGTGAACGACATAGCTCAACGGATTAGCAAACTGAAGTGGCTGTGGGCGGGTCGTATATGCCGCAGGGTCCTTTGGGGTAGAATGGTTTAGAGTGGATACCGCGAATTGGCAAACGTAACGTAGACCAGGTGGAATCGTTACATTCGCAAAACGGTAAGCAGTGACTGGAAGAGAAGAGCCGAAGATCAGGTTCAGTGGAGTGTCTTGGTAGAGGCCTTTGTCCAGCAGTGGACTGACACCGACTGTGGCACCAAGTATACTAAGTGCTAATTCAGATCTTTGTCTATCTGTATGCCAAGTTTGATGTAACTCCGTTCCGCCGTTTTTGCTTGATTGAGTAACACCTAATAAGCTGTAATATAATAGCTAACCCAGCGAGCTTCGTACCGCCTAATAGTCTATTCTTTAATTTTTTTTTATTTTTCTCTCCGTAAGAACCATCCTCGTACTTCAAGGAATATTCTGAAAAAAGAATTAGCGAAATCGTTTCAGCTGCACTCGAGATTTGCGCTTACAAACACATTCAGCGATTCATTTTTATATTATAGATATAATTGTAAAATATGTAGTAGGATTATCTTAGCCCAAAGCGGATCTTCTGTAGTCTTAGCCCGAAGCCCCACGATTGATGTTCGCAGAGTGACATTCAGTCAAGGCCACCGTCGTGCCGCTCGCAGCTCACCGACGACGTGCGTTGACAGTGTTGTAAGTCAATTACGTGTGATAATTAACGAAATTACAGACATAAACACACATACATAACCTCACGCCTGTACCCCAGAGGGATAGGCAGAGACCAGGGACTGCCACTTGCCAGGATCCTGACAGATCACCTTCGCTTCATCAACGTTCATAAGTCGTTGCATGCACGCACGCCGGTTCCGTGCGTAACATTTACTTAAGAAGCGCAAAAGTAGCTGACGACATGCCCAACCCCTCCTGACTATGAACAGTGGTAAAAATCAAGCACTTATTGAAATTAAAAGTGGGGCTTCGCAGTCAGTAATTTTTTAAAGAAGAAGAAACGTTTATCAGAAACATAGTCCCATTTATTAAAACTTATATTGTTTTTTTATGTAATTATGTCCCAAAGTAGGGTACAGGCCTTCTCTCAGAAAGAGAGAGTATGGACTTAATTCCACGCATGCCCACCGCGGATTGGCCACAGTGGATTTGGAGTTGATCACCTCAGACACTCATCACGAGCTACTCTCTCACCGTTAGCGAGTAGCATTGCTACTATATAGCTTGACAAATATAGATAGATAGATAGTTAAAGAACTTTATTGTACATAAAAATGGAAATTACACAGATATTTCTTAACCTAAGAGTACAGATGGCAGCCTTATCACTAAAAGTGATCTCTTCCGGACAACCATTGCCTTTGGATGGACTGGACGGATAATATAGCTTATACATCAGAATAACAAGACATCGGCTAAAATTTATAAAAAAAAGTTGTGTGATAATTGACAAATGCGACCCAAAAAATAATTTTGTGATAATTTTAATGTCATACTCATAATGTAAGTTCTAAAAACCTATTTAGAGGCTAAAAATTCCACCCATGCCGGGATTCGAACCCGCGACCTCTGGCTATCCGTGCCAGCGCTCTATCCAACTGAGCTAATGGGCGACTCACCGGCATCAGTGAAATTTCGAACCTCTTTACACTATTCTCTGTATTACGTACAGGCAGCGACATCTGGCTGAAGTCGATTGCATCACTTAAAGCCCCGACTACCTACTTTGCAGTTAGGTTTTTACATAGGAATGATATCGCTGTACCCACATGAACACTTAGCTTATTTTTAGTTTACGGTCTATTGTAAATGTATGTTTGGTAGGTAGTCCTACTAAGTAAAGTAAAAAAAAATCTATTTAACACGGAATAAACTGACACATCGAATGCATAATAAAATAACAAAATCATTTATTTCTTTGATGCACGTCGACCATCTTGGGGGTAGTTGAAACACTGCAATTCCACTCACCTGCCATGGAGGCGCTGCTCATTCTTCCGCGTGTGAAATCAATCTTGAATGATTAGAAGAAACAATTAATATTACACGGAAATATGATTTTCCGTGATTATGTGTCAATATAACCTTGGCAACTTAATTTCGTGTTTTACTGTCGTCCGCGCTTCTAATCGTTTTTGTCTATGTTTTTGAACGTTCTCTTCGCTCCGTTTTACAGTCAGACACATATTAAAAATGTTTAGTTGGCTTTATTTTAACCTTCTTATTGATCTTTGAAAAAAACAATAGAAATCTATGGTCTGCACTGTGGAGGTTAAGAGCCTTCCATAAGCAGATGTACATTTCAAATGACTGAATATTTTTGAGCTGAAAGTATTTTGACAGAACAAAAACAAGTACTTACAGATGTTAAGAGAATACTGCTTTTCCAAAACTGTTTATCGTTACAGCATTAATAAATTTCGAGAAAGGAATAACATTGTTTCTGCCTGATGAAATAACGCCGTCGTTCGATAAATTGAGTCTTTGTTTTGATAAAATGGTGAGCCAATATTGTCACAATAATATCATGTTGCAGGGAGTCCTTGTAACAGATTGCGCTGTCTCACTTTGCCTTGACTCTTTCAATATTGGAATAATCCAAATGCTTAAAGTAATTGCTCCATTATCGACAATAAAACAAATTTCGGTAAGCAATGGTAACAAGTTCTTAAGTTTATTTATCAAACTGTAAATCAATAGTCGTCGTCGTCAGGCTATACTAGTCCACTGCTGGACATAGCCCTCCCATAAAGAGCGCCACGTGGTGCTATCATAGGAGGTAATGCCCATAATCCCCACGCTGGGCATATGGGTTGGGGATCGCATTTCGGTGGAATTGTACTGCAGGGGGCGCTGCTGCCCACCCCCCCGGTTTGTTTAAATCAACAGTAAGATAAGATAATTAAAAAAAACTATTTAGAGTCTAAAAATTCCACCCATGCCGGGATTCAAACCCGCGACCTCTGGCTATCCGTGCCAGATAAGATAAGAATATTCTTAATTATATACCGGAAAATTGATACAGAAACAGCAGAAACAGAAGATAAGATACAATTGGCGGCCTTATTGCTAAAAGCAAATTCTTCGAGGCAACCTCAAATCGGAGAATTTGCCGAAGGAGTATTATTATAAATTGTACAGATTCAGGGTTTGAACAGTAAACCTTCATTTTTATAATATTACAATCTTCTTCTTCTTTGGTACCTTTACTCCTCCGTGGAGTCTGGGGCTGACAGAAGGGCTTTCCATGTATATATCTGTTCATGGCTATTTATTTATTTCCATTAATTTACAGACAACGTGGTCCAGTGTTATATTAGTAGCAATAAATATAGAACTTAGCCTAGGGTTAGTATTCAATATGTAACAGTGATTTGGTGCGTTTAATTAAAATCCAAATTAGTGGATTATCGCTATGGCAGCTCCAGCCAAGTTTATCCTTTCTCCTTCGTCTCAGAGAGAACGGATCTCTAGTAGAGTCTTCAATAGTAGAGCATAATATAAGCGTGAAAGTTTGTGAAGATCTCTGGATGTTCGTTACTCATTAACGCAATAACGGATGGACAGATTTACTTGAAACTCAGCATACAGTTTAGCATAGACAAAGATGTGTATTGAGGCAGTAGCGGCATATAAGTGTATTATTATTAAGTATGAGTATATACCTATTAATATTCAAATTTGCACTGGCTACCCGTCTTTCTAATTTTCTTCAGCAACTTTCCATCGTAAGGTTGTCTGGAAGAAATTACTTTTAGCAATAAGGCCGCCAATTGAACTATGTATATTTGTAATTATTTTGTATTTGTTGTTTTTCCACTGTACAATAAAGAATATTCTTATCTTATCTTATCATTACACACTTGATATTCCGGTAACGCGTTTCCGTGGGATAATATTTTATTGTCACCGTAATTTCTTTCAAGCCAAACTCAACAAACGTAACAAGCCTTTTGGGAGCCTGAGGATGCCTCGTGTTAGAGGCGAAACGCGTCGCGTGTTTTCTCACACAAGTATTGGTGTTGGTGGTGGTGTGTTCGTGTCTTGCTTCTGCTTGAAAAAGTGGGAGGGAGGGCGGTGCATTAGCTAGCCGCATGGTGCTTGTGGGATTTTTGGCGGAATTCAGCAAAGTAATTTTAACTTTTTAATGCTATTTATGGATTTCCGCAAAGTAACGCCTGATTCTATACAACGTAACAAGAATAGTATAAACGGCTTCTGTGGCGATGCGAAGTACGCCGGGGCAGCTAATTAGTAATGATTAATTAATGCAGACCTTTCACCGCGTTTTAAACCGCTAGTGTATTTCAGGTACTGGACCTTCAGCCTCTTTTCTAGCTGGCTCTATACGTAAATTCAATCCATCAGACGCTTTTAGGAATATTGCTATGCTTTTCAGTGTGGACTCATTGCGCATACGAAAACATCATCATAAACCCATTATGTCTCCCCCGAGGGGCACGGGTCTCTTCCCTAAAGGCCTGCGCAGATGAGTCCCTATCCCCCGGTGTCGCCAACTGGCCTTATAAATGTCAAATAAGCGTGTGTGTAACTGGGCCCTAAATATAATTAATCTCTGCCCCACTCTATTATTGTCGATGGTCTGTTTGGAAGAAAATGGCGGATGTTCAGTGTGTGAATTCCAACTTGACGTGCAAAACATAAGTTAAAAAAGTGAAATAGCAGTTTCCATTCATAAATCCCCAAACACCAGTGCAGCGAGCTATCGAAGAAATAATACCCGGGTACTTTTTTCTTCGTCGATATGGATCTCTTATAAATTGTATCGAGTAACGCACACGAAGGACTACCCCGTACAAAAAGTCCCCCGTACAAAAAGTCCCTCAAGTTACCAAGGACATCAAGAGACCGGAGTGGACAAAAGTTCGGTGTTCTCTTTCAAAACGCTTTTTCTTTTTCATCTTTATGTTGATTACAACACAATGTAATCTCAGAATATTTGCTTCTATGGCGTACGCTTCACTCAATTTCCGGGGAACAAAATGACCGCACACCGTAGGCGTTGAATTCGCGACAAGTACTCGGAGGAATTTTTTTACGATTCATGGACTTTTGTCCCTCAGGGACAAAAATCCTTCGTCTACGCAAGCCTTAAGGAAGGTACAAGTATAGGCCATGCTCTACCAGGGGGGGGGGGGGGGGCAAGTCCGGATCGGTCGAGGCTTGCCAGACTAGCGGCTGGTCTTACAGAAGTTTTCAAGCCGCCCTAAGCCCTCTGACTTGGCTGGTCAACTGCCATCTGTCGACGGCAGCCAGCGCCAACTGCTTAACGTGCCTTGTGAAGCACGGAACTTCTCGGAAAAATGCCACTAGCCTTAGTCAAAGACGGTCACCCATCCATGCACTGAACGCGCCCTATGTACTGACCGTCTAAGATCACTTGGGCAGCCGGGGCAACAAACGATTCATGGTGGGGAGTACACGCGTTCAGTGCATGGATGGTCATGCACTGAACGCGCCCCAGTTGCTAAAGCTTGGTGATCGTTTAAGATCACTCCGGCAGCCAGGAGTAAGAGCAATTCTAAAAAAATGTTAAGATTAAAAAGAATGTTTGCAATGATTTCAGATCTGTTCTGCTGTGAAAGTTACCTTTGTGCTCTCACTGCCAGGCGTCAACCCACGAGTTGATGCAACATTATTTATTCATTCATGATTTTATTTGTAACGATGTAATCGTAATGTAATCAATCATGCTGATCGTTGATTTGATCGTTTATAGATAGATAGATAGATAGAGAACACTTTATTGCACAACCAGAAAAATTATACAGTTAATTAAATTATTACGTACAGGCAGCGATATCTGGCTGAAGTAATTTACGTACCTAATACAGAGAGTATTGTAAAGAGGTTTGAAATTTCACTGATGCCGGTGAGTCGCCCATTAGCTCAGAAGGGCGCTGGTACGGATAGCCAGAGGTCGCGGGTATGAATCCCGGCGGCGTGGGTGGAATTTTTAGCCTCTAAATAGGTTTTTAAAATTGTCCTTAGCACGGGTTAGTGCATTAAAAAAAAAGAATATAAAAAGTTTATTTACGATTTCTTTATGTAGCCTATAAACGACCCACTGCAGGGCATAGGTCTTCTCTCAGAGAGAGAAAGTGGGCTTAATTACCACATGTCCCTACCGCAGATGGGCAATATCGCAATTTTAAGCGCTGAGGTATTTGAACTCCTCAGACATTCAGGTTTCCTCGCGATGTTTTCAAAAGTCGTTGGTACATACCCGCATACCCGCACTGGGGAATCAAACCTAGGTCTCTTACTTCCGGGTCAATTATTCTACCCACTTGGCCGCTTTTAAGTTTAATCTTAGTCGTCTTATAATTTCATTCGTATTCGCGCATCGCTAATTAAAATACTATTCGAAAGTATCTCAAAAAAATGCGTAGGGAAATTTGAAAATCGAACAGTAGTATTTTTACTTTTAAATAATATAATCGACGTTTTCAAAACAATTAAAAGTGGCCAGTGTCTTATACATAAAAACTTTTTTTCGAAAAACTTATTGAGTGGCTGGTACATAAAAGACGTAGATTTCCAAGTAATTCTGTTTTATGCCAGCTACATGTTTTTTGTGCCAAGTAAATACAACAGCGTTCCTTCGAGGCAAATTGACAGTAACATTCAATTTCGGACTGTCTTTTTACTTAACCTAATTCGCGACTACGGAATGGAAGATGTATATTATGATGTAACCGAATTAGGACGTAGCCACAGATACCAATTACTAGGTCCAATGTCTGACTGAATGAAAATGAATGAATGAATAATAAAAAAACGTTTACGTAGCCTCGTTTGTGTCCCACTGCTGGGCAAATTCTCTACTAAAAAGTAAAATTTCTTTGCGCCCCTAACTTTGTATCCGACCACGTTATCTCGTTGGAAATTGCACAGCCGGCATCGACTTTCAGTTTTTCGTCTCCATACAAATTTTTAGATTTTTTGTCTTTCCAACCCCATAACTTTTTATCCGGACGTTAGATTTCGAGTCGCACGGTTTGCATCGGGGGACCGCCCCGCGTTGATTTTTTTGAGTGCTATGCAGGCTGGATTTGGAAAGGGCAAATTTCGTCATTTTACCGAGAAGTAACGTCTTTCCCTCCCATTGTCCGCAGAATCGATAACGAAAGAGCAGCCGTCCGAGGAGCAGGCGGCGACGAAGATCCAGGCGGTGTTCCGGGGCCACAAGACCAGAAAATCAATGAGTATGAAGGGGGCGAGCAAAGCCGAGGCCGAGCCTAGCAAGGCCGAGCTGGAGGCCGAATTCCGAGCCGACGATAAAGGTACAGCCTAAGGCCTTTAAATTCGCCGCGAATATGCGATGAATAGTTAATACTTTTCTTTTCTTTTAAATATTAATTCAAGAAATTTCACTAAATAATTTTTATTACTAATATAATATTCCATGTATTTTTATTCTTTATCGGCACAAAATAGCAAGGCAACAATTCACCTGCGAAATAGTACACTTTAAGCTTCGTCAATTATAACAATAAAATAACAAAAATTCAAAAATATAACATTCATTCGCAAAAAGCTTCGTCAAAACTAAAAATAGAAACTGAAAACAAATAATACTATATTATAATAATATAAACGGTCTACTTGAAAAAATATTGTATGAACCAAATAAGTGCTGCAATGCCCTAAAACAACACTTAGGTAATTAATTGTAAGAAAAGAGTAACTCACTTCCTATACAGGTTTCAGTAAAGGTGTTAGGTTGCTGGACCAAGGGGCCAAGGGGCCTGTAGGCCTCTGACATGGCTTAACGACTGCCATTGACTACATGACAGCGGGTACCAACGGCTTACGAAGCACGGAAGCACGCTTTTCAATTATTAACAAATTATTATTATTATTATCACTCCTGTCTAATCTCCGGTCTAATCCCTGTCTAATTATGTTCGTTATCGACCCTTGTATGTCCCCACTGCTAGGGCACGAGTCTCTTCTTGCATCGCAGGAAGGTTAGGCCGTACTCCACCACGGGGGCCAAGTCCGGGTTGGTGGAGGATTTTAAGACAGTGGCGGGTCTTACTGTCAGAAGTTATCAAGTCGCCCATAAGGCCTCTGACATGGCTTAACGACTGCCATTATATGACAGCCGGCACCAACGGCTTAACGTGCCTTGCGAAACACGGAAGTGCTCGGAAAAATGCCACTAGCGGTAGTCACGGGACGCTCACCCATCCCGTACCTGAACGCGCCTGTTGTTGCTTAACCAAGTGATTGATTCCAATCACTCGGTTCGCCTAGGCCACGAGCGCTTCTCTAAAAATGTAAACTATGTTAATTAAGGACTTTTGAAAAGACTAAGATTGGAGTTTTTTGTCCATTTTTTCTCCTAAATGATCTAGATTTTGAAATGGACACCTAGTTTGAATTGTAACGTTCATTAAGCCGCAGTTTTTGTGCTACTTTGAATAAAACCTTTTCATTTTATTTCATTTCATTTCCCATGGGAGACAATGCAGCAGCGGGTTATATAGGGACAGAAAATGCATGAGAAAATCTCTACGCGTAACTTGTGATTCGGGCCATATTCCAACTCAACAATAACTAATTTGCATTTTGAATACCGCTAGGCATTCGAGGTTCTATAGTTTGAAGGAATTCGAATTTCTGAGAGCAACCAAGTTCATTCTGAAATTGAACAACCTAACCTAACGCGCAGCAAAAATCTGTTTTGAAATTGAGTTATTTGCCCGTCTGGAGCTTCGAGGTATTATTTTGAAGTAGAGTGTTATAAAGGGATTAGACTAACTGAAAATTAGATTGCTTCTGATCTTATTCTTAATTTATTTAGTTAGTAATCACATCACACTTCACGCTATATCATAATATTACTATGTTTTGCCCGCGACTCCGTCCGCTTGGACTTAAGTTTTTGCAAACCCGTTCACTCCCTTAAATTTTGAAAAACGACGTAACACGTGTTTAATCAATTGTGTTAAAGAGTGTTTATTTCAAGTTTCAAGAAAATTAGACAGCATTCTTAGTACCTAAAAAAAAAACCTATTTAGAGGCTAAAAATTTCACCCATGCCGGGATTCGAAACCGCAACCTCTGGCTATCCGTGCCAGCGCTCTACAGCAGCTACAGCGTGCAGCGGCGCCCTCTGCAGTACAATTTCACCAAACTGCGATCTCCAATCCGCATGCCCAGCTTTGGGATTATGGGCATTACCCCCCAATGATGGCACAACCTTGCGGTATGGCGCTCATGAGTGGAGGGCTATATCCAGCAGTGGACTAATATAGCCTGAAGAAGAAGAAGAAATGAAAGAGATTTGTCAGGATTTTATTAAAATCGCTCCAGCCGTATAGACATGAAGTAGTAACAAACATACACACTCACAAACTTGCGCCTTTATAATATTAGTGTTATAGCACCGCATAAGCTGTGTAGTGTCGGCCTAGAGAATAGCACCAACCCAATTCTTCCAGCGGGTGTCGTAAAAGGCGACTAAGGGACACAAACCGGGGGGTGGGCAGCAGCGCCCCTTGCAGTACAATTCCACCAAACTGCGATCCCCAACCGCATGCCCAGCGTGGCGATTATGGCCATTACCTCCAATGATGGTACAACCTTACCCTATGGCGCTCATTAGGGGAGGGCTATGTCCAGCAGTGGACTAATATAGCCTGAAGAAGAAGAAATGAAAGAGATTTGTCAGAATTTTATTGAAATCGCTCCAGCCGTTTAGACGTGAAGTAGTAACAAAATGCACGGAAACTTTAGCCTTTATAATATTAGTGTGAAGTGGTAGGCTGAGTGCGATAAGATAATGTTTGAGTCAATCCAAATTTCAGGGTAAATGAGAGTTATAAATGTCCGTCAAAGCTCCCTTCCTCCTTAAAACGATCTATCACGGACGGTCCTTCAGAGAGGTGACACAATGAAGGCCATTAAACGGGGCCCGTCCGTCGCATCTGTGTCTGCCAATGGGGGACTTGCATCAAAATGTTTTATTCGAACCGAGTGATTAGAATCAATCACTTGAGTTAAGCAACATCTTATACGTAGTTACATATTAACATAGTTACATAGGTATATATTACATACATACATACATACATACATACATACATACATACATACATACATACATACATACATACATACATACATACATACATACATACATACATACATACATACATACATACATACATACATACATACATACATACATACATACATACATACATACATACATACATACATACATACATACATACATACATAAACTCATGCCTGTATCCCAGAGGAGTAGGCAGAGTCCTTGCTACGATCCTGACAGACCACCTTCGCTATTAGTTGGTATATAACTACGTTACGCCTTTCTCCACCACGAGGACCAAGTGTCTGACATGGTTTAACGACTGCCATTACATGACAGCCGGCATTAACGGTTTAACGTACGTTGCGAAGCACGGAAGCGCTCGGAAAAAATGTCACTAGCGATTGTCATACTAGATGGTCACCTATCCAGCATCTGACGGCGCCTGACCTGACCTGTTGTTGCTTAACCCAAGTGATTGATTCCAATCACTCGATTCCACTAGACCACAAGCGCTTCCAGCTTATAGTACGTAAGCAAAAAATTATAGTCCAGAAATAAAGGCGTTTATTATTATATAGGTACGTCTATATGCAGGGCACGGACCTTATTTCAGAAATAGAAAGTATGGGCTTAATTACCATGCGTGCCCACCGTGGATTGCATGCTCCTAGCTTGGGACTAGGACAAGTATTGTGTGGAAGTTATTATTGTTATCTAGTTACTAGATGTGCCCCGCGGTGTTACCGGGTTTATTTTCCCATGGGAATAAGATATTTTCCCGCAGTAAAGCGTAGCCTATGTGTTAGTCTAGGGTGTCAGCTAACTCCGTAGCAAATGTTATTAAAATCGCTCCAGCCGTTTAGATGTGAAGAAGTAACAAACATACACACTCACACACTTTCACCTTTATAATATTAGTGTGTGATGTGATTTGATAGTGTCACGATGTGATTTGATCATTATTATTATGTAGTGATTATTTTCGAACAATGATTCCCCGTGATTCTTTCCTTCCTCGCCCACTCTGTATCTAAAATATGATTTAAGCTCGACATTTCCGGCAGTTTTCCTGTTTTGTGGGCTGTGTTTCCCCATTTCACCTTGAACATTGTCCTTTGTCGATAGTAGGTATTAGGGAAACTGATAGGGCTCGCAAACAACTGCGTGCAGTGGCGAGCAACGAAATGTATCGGGAACATTAATTGCGTAGTTATTTCATAGTCGTCACCGTCGTCAGGCTATACTAGTCCACTGCTGGACATAGCCCTCCAAAGAGCGCCACATTGTGCTATCATAGGGGGTAATGCCCACAATCCCCACGCTGGTTAAGCGGGTTGGGGATCGCAGTTCGGTGGAATTGTACTGCAGGGGGCGCTGCTGCCCACCCCCCGGTTTGTGTCATAGTGTTATTATATATTTTTCGAGGCTAAGGAAAACATTATTATGCTTGCCTGGAAGAAATAGCTTTTAGTAAACAATATAAGCGCCCGTGGCCTAGTCGAACCGAATGATTGGAATCAATCACTTGAGTTAAGCAGCAACGGGCGCGGTCAGATGCAGGATTGGTGACCGTCCCGGGACTACCGCTAGTGGCATTTTTCCGAGCGCCTCCGTGCTTCGCAAGGCACGTTAAGCCGTTGGTGCCGGCTGTCATTTTATAGCAGTCATTAAGCCATGTCAGAGGCCTTAATTATGTGCTTCTCCATAACTTCTGACAGTAAGACCCGCCACTGTCTTAAAATCCTCCACCAACCTGGACTTGGCCCCCGTGGTGGAGTATGGCCTAACCTTCTTGCGATGCAGGAAGAGACCCGTGCCCCAGCAGTGGGGACATACTGGTTGGATCGAATCAAAACAAAAAAATAAAAATAAAGTAAGAAGGAGAGGGCTCATTAGGAGAGGCCTATGTCCAACAGAGGACTAACATATAGCCTGAAGAAGAAGAAGAAAGTAATAAGGACGCCAATTGTACTATATTTTTATATAATTTGTGTAAAGTACTGTTCTGTGTACAATAAAGAATATTCTATCTGTCTATCGTGAGGAAACCAGAGTATTTGAAGTGTTCACATACTTCAGCATTCCATGCCTCTTTAATTAAATAAGTCCCTAGCAAGCGTGGTAATTAAGATCTAGAGAAGCTCACAGAGACACGGCTTAGATGGTACGGACATGTGATTAGACGTGAGGAAAATCATGTCGTCAAACGGGCCCTAAAGATCCCAACCATCAAAAGAGGTAGAGGACGTCCACAAACCACCTGGTGGGCCACGGTAGTAAAGGACTTGGAGCGAGCCCAGTTGAGCGAGCGGACAACCCAGGACAGAAAATTCTGGAGCAACAGAACGAGGAGAGCCGACCTCAAATAAATGGGAAGAGGCAAAGACAAAGAAGATATGTTTTACTTTTATTCTACTGAACTACATCAAACTCTGAGGATGGTATAGGCCATACTCCACCACGGGGACCAAGTTCGGATTAATGGAGGCTTTCAAGGCTAGTGGCTGGTCTTACTGTCAGAGGTTTCCAAGCCGCCCTTAGGCTTCTGACTTGGCTTAACGGCTGCCATCTATCGACGGCAGCCGGCACCAAACATGCCTTGCGAAGCACGGAACCGCTCGGAAAAATGTCACTAGCATAGACGGTTTACCCATCCATGCACTGAACGCGCCCTGTGTTTTGCTTAGCCTTCGTGATCATATAAGATAAGCCGGGCAGCCGGGGCTACGAACGATTCAATAAAAATAAACAGTTTTCTTGCATGACCTACCATTGCTCGACACTGTAACCTCCCCCCTAGACTCAGTGACGCCTAAGGCGGGGAGACGGGATCATCCCGCTTTGCCAACTATTCCTCCGTAACTCCTTCGCAACTCACAAGTGGAGTGTTTCTTTGATACCGCTCCCTCACTCTCCTTGAGACGTGACGAAGTAGGAGTATGACGACGGAACGCGAAGATGGGAATGAACGCTACTGTCTTATCCTGTACCTCGCGTTAATGTGTAATATGGTTTTTAGATAATGCAGCCTATTATACGACCCATCGTAGAGCACAGACCTTTTCTTGGAGAGAGAGTGCGGGCTTAATCACGACGCATGCCCACCGCAGATTGGTAATTTCAAGCACTGAGGTATGTGAACACGTCGGGAAATAAGGTACAGTACTACACATAATAAAAGTCCCTTCGGGCATCTACGTGCGCGCGGACAAGGAAGAAGTGTAAAGAAAGTACCCGAAGCTATAAGTACATTCAACATGATCTTTAACCGATACGGTCAAGATGCAGAATTGATTGCCACAGTAGCGCTACCTATTTCGCTCACGCTAATATTGCCAAACTAATAGTCACCTGCATCGATGACGTTGAATCAACCAATAGCAACAAAGGCGCGCGGCCCGCCATAAAATGAAACTATCTAATTGGTCGATCAACTTACCGCACATCCAAAATTTGGTCATCTGCGCAGGTACATCCGCGAGACTTATTTCTTGTGTAGCACTGTAATTACGTTTTACCTAATAAATAATCGCGATTTGATCCGTTTAATGTATAACTATGTATGTGAACACCTCGGATACTCAGATTTGCTCACAATGTTCTACTTCACTTAGCGGGTGGTATTGCTGTAATAACTTCACAAATGTACGTAGCTTCGAACCCGCGAGCCCCCGAATGATAAGCCGGCGAGAAGTACCGCTCCGCTACCACCACTCTAGTTTTATTTCTATTTATTTATTTATTTGAGGAGCGTATCTTTCGGAAAAAGTTTGTCTTTGAGATAAGGCATCTGCCCTAAAATGGTTCACATATAAGCTACTTGAAAAAAAATGCAATTAGCAAACAATTCTTAATAAGGCAAATATCAGTGAAAATTACTTTTAAAAATCATTTTAAAGCTTACTTGCTAGAGTTAGAAAAAACTGGGAGTTTCTAGGAGGAGGTTTTATGATAGTGAGAGATTTAGCGGTTTTACAATTTACTTATTTCTTATTTTAAATGGGTGTCTATGGGTTGACATTTAAATATTAGTGCGTGTCAATAAATTAATAAAAATGAATATTTATAGAATGAATAATTGTTGTTATTAAATCATAATTATGTTATATTATATTGAACGAAGATATTGAATCATTATTATATCTATTATTGAATCATTGTATAATTGAATAATATTAGCACTAACAACACACTACTAATTTTACACAATGCAACTTTTGCTGGTAAAATAGTAATAATGAAGTAATAATTAAGGAATTATTTGTTTAATTAATGAGCAGAGCGGTTTATTCTGTATAATTTATTGTTATGGTTAAAGGTTGTTTTGTACCTATTTTTATTTTAAATATTGTAGTTGTTTGATACAAATATCATTGCCGTTTTCACACTTTGGCTGCAGCTGAAAATCAGTAGAATATCTACTTATTTAAAGTAGGTACCATTATACTGAGATACGGCCTTTTTGAGCTTATGTGGCACACCCACATACGGCCTAAAATGCCGTAGAACTCGATGCATGTGAGTTAGTTTGTAAGATAAAGCTGTATTTGTACTTAAACTATTTTATGTAATTATTTTTTTATGTGATGCTTTATGTGTGTGTGTCTTTAAGCAAAAATAAATGATTTATCTATCTATCTGTCTTAATTTAAATTAAAAACTGTATTCGATGGCACAATGAGGTCAAGCTACGAATTATCTCTAAATTATATACATAATATTGAATTGGTCAACAGAATAACCATTTGATGCTTTGCTTTCATTCCAATTGCACAAGCAAGTACAGCTTTTTCTGCGATAGTCTGCTCGATGGATCACGAAGAAAAAGCTTTTATGGTCTGAAATGAATAAAAACTAGGGATGAAAAAGCATCGCGTGCACTGGGACTGAAAGATTTATTGGAAACTGATAAAACTAGAACAAACAGGAATACTATAGAATAAAATATACTTTTGATGAAATGAAAGCGTGTAACACCCTCTTATTCGAAGCGCTTGTAGCCTAGTCGAACCGTGTGATTGGAATCAATCACTTGAGTTATGCATCAACAGGCACGGTCAGGTGCAGGATGGGTAACGTCCCGACACCACAGATTAGATAATAGTTACCCGACACTACCGCTAGTGGCATTTTTTCCGAGCGCTTTCGTGCTTCGCAAGGCACGTTAAGCCGTTGGTGCCGGCTGTCATATAATGACAGTCAAGTGTAATGACAGTTAAGCCATGTCAGAGGCCTTATGGGTGGCTTGATAACTTCTGACAGTAAGGCCCGCCGCTGTCTTACAATCCTCCACCAACCCGGACTTGGCCCCCATGGTAGAGTATGGCCTAACCTTGCTGCGATGCAGGAAGAGACCCGTGCCCCACGAGTGAGGACACAAGGGTTGATATCGAACTCTTCCATTAAATCGAGATAATAATGAGGCGCGTGTGTCTGTATGAACAGCACCTTCTCGTTGTGTTGAGTGTGTTTCTTTGACTAGCTGACAGCTTGAGACACGCCGGGGTGTCGGGGCGTGAGTGCGAATGTGAACTTTAGCGTCAACTTGAGTTTGTTTCTTTGATCACGCTTCTACCCGAGTCGCGAGTGGCGGGAGTACTAGTCTGAATGGTACTCTCGGTTTTTTTTTTTCATATTCTTCATAATATGGGTGTCCCACTGCAGGACAAAAGCCTCTTTCTTTTACACCAAGATTTACAGTCTTTTGCCACTTCTGTTCACTCCGGCAAGAATTTGTCGAGATCATAGTTATATATTTAACGCGTCTAATCACGTTTATTTATAAGTAATACGAAATTACTTTTCTTCCCGACGTTTCAGGAGCGTTACAATTGCCGTGGTCTCTGGTAGACTGAAGTGGCGAGTACAGTGAGCTTTTGTGGGTAGTCACTTTTAATTTTTCGCAGCAGGCCGACTTAATATATAACTATGTATGAGTATCGCGAATCATTAAGGATTACTATTGTCGAGATTATCCTGCCATCGTCTTCTTTGTATAAGTCTAAAATATTTCTTAAAATGAAAATCGAAATAGAATACAAGTTGCGAATTCGTGAACGGTACAAATTTAACATAAGTTTGTAGATAGATAGAATATTCTTTATAGTACACGGAAATTATATACAAATATAGTACAAATGGCGGCCTTATTACTAAAAGCAATTTCTTCCATATTTGTATTTTATTATTTAGATCATATCTTAAATTTTCGCGACTTGAACTCATAGTTAGAATGTGGATATGACAAACTGCAAACTTAGTATTTCAAATTTAGATGACTGAAATCAAAGAGTTTAAATTTTTATTTTAAAAACCTAGAACTTACCTAGAAACCCAGGACTATAACGGCAAAAAGTAGGTGTCTCATTTTGTTTAGATAATGGTTCAGAACTGATGATAGGTACATCAGTTCTGAACATGATGATGGCAGCGCGGATTGCCACGCGTTATTATATTAATCGGGGTTCAAATAAATAAAGTTATAATTTTACTTGTTTATTTTATTCAAATAAACAAGTAGGTTTAATGTTGTTACAAAAAGCACTTTGTTTTCATTATAATCTACGAAGCTAACTTTCTTAATACCGAAATCCTGCCTTTGTTTAAGTTATTCTGGAACTTCCGTGAAGTTCCTTCCAAAATTCAACTCCAGTTTCTTACTTTACAATTCTGGCGAACCACAAACTAGGCAGCTACCATTTGAGGACAGAGAGCGACAAATGTCAATGACGAAAGTTATTATATTCATTTTAATGCACTAACTCGTGCTAAGGACTATTTTAAAAACCTATTTAGAAGCTAAAAATTCCACCCATGCCGGGACTCGAACCCGCAACCATCCGTTAGAGTAAACGTGTTCTTGAGTGAAGACCGCGACTCGGCAAACGTAGTGTATAACGCCCTTCGACCAGGTGGGATGACCATCTGCGAAACACTGCCGACAGATGCTGGATGCGGCAAGCCAAAGACAGGGCGCTATGGCGCTCATTAGGGGAGGGCTATGTTCAGCAGTGGACTACATAATATAGCCTGAAGAAGAAGAAGAACCCAAAATAAAACTGAACCACTTATAGCATCACTTTGTGGTCTCTCCGTCTGTCTGCCTGTCGAGAACCGTTTATCTCGAAAACGCCTGGATATCGAGGTTAAAATAAAAACCCTATTAAATATTCAGGTCTACAGACCTGGAACTATGAAATTTAGCGAGCATTATCTTACACGTCTGTAATGATTGTCGACTCTGCGCAAGCACAATTATACTTCGACATTCTTGCATCGCGCAAGCAAAGTGTTATGTGACATACCGCCCGTAAGGCCTATGACATGGCTAAACGACTGCCAATACAAGACAGCCGACAAAAACGGCTTGGCGTTTCTTGCAAAACTCGAAAGCCCTCTGAAAACTTGCCACTAGCGATGGTCACGGATGGTCACCTATCCAGCACCTGACTGCGCCTGTTTTTAGTGACTTATGCACCTTAGTGACTTACTGACTCCAATCTCTCGGTTACACTAGACTACGAGCGCTTCACATTAGTCCTTCTGACAACTTTTTACATTGCGACACAGCAAAATAGAATACACACATACATACCTAACCTCACGCCTGTATCCCAGAGGGGTAGACAGAGACCAGGGACTGCCACTTGCCACGATCCTGACAGATCACCTTCGCTTCATCAACATTCATAAGTAGTCCTTTATATTACCAAAAACTAATAATGTATACGGTACACGAACATGGATGTATGCATTACCAAAAACTGTGAACGAATCACCAGATAAATTACAAAAACTATTTATGTGCTCTGATAAATTTAAACTAAAGATAAAGAATAATTTTACTAACAACTATAAATAAGTCTAAAGACCGTACCTACGGATTGTGAATGGCCGCTACTTATTGTAATTGATTTATAAAATATAGCGTGCCAAAACGTACGTTCCATAGGCCTTACTTAAGTTGTGCATGTAATATTAAAAACTAAGAACGACCGCCGCTAACAGATAAACCGAACAGGTTTCCGAGAGCGGCTAGATTATAAGATACAGTTGTTATTTAACATATTTCACAAAAAAAAACTAGCTAAAACAAAATACTTAATAAAACATTTACAAACAATGGTCACGGTGTCTCTGCTGCTACAAAACTGACTCAACATACTCCTGAGGGCATTACTCCTCAATAGTGATTCATACCGAGTTTTCTATGCAATTGTACCACAGCGAAGCGACGAACTATGTGCATGCTCTTTGGCAACTATCCAATGGGATTTATTAGTCGTGTACAAATAGAATTCTTTATGGGTACTGTCGTGTAAGTAAGTCCACGTTGCAAATGGCTGTATTAGTCGAAGAAAAGTGCCTAAAAAGAGTTGTTTTTTTATTAAAGACCTGTGTTGTGTTTTAATTTGTCCACCTGGATAAAATAATTTAATACATAGATAGTTTGATCACTGTTTGATGCAGATTGCTGCATGAAAAAAGCACTTTGATTCCTACAATAACTCATGAAACTTGGGTCAAAACTTCTATCCCTAAACTCGATATCCCTATTGAGGAGAGTACTGTATAAATAAAAGTTATGAAAAGAATTAAAGATTAAGTTTATACTTAATTTTTAATTGTAATAATACTGTTCTTTACTGTACACCAGGAAAAAACAAACATAAAATAATTACAAAGATACAGTACAATTAGCAGCCTTATTGCTTAGAGCAACTTCTAAGAATAATTGTAAACATAGAAATAAAAAAATGGTTTAAGTGGTGGAGACAGTATGAATTGTATAAATATTCCAGAATGAGTGAATTGAGAGACAAAAAAGAATAAAAAGTCTTCAACAATCCCGGATAGACAAATTAGACAGATAGGCAGATATTTATTCCTTAATAAAAAGAACACGCAAATTTGTAGGAAGAGTAAATAAAAAATAAAAACAATAAAGGAAGTGGAACGACTTTTTGCCTCGATTGTACTGAGCAATGTATGTAATTCCGAGCCTACATTCTGGAGGCAGCTCGGTAACAAAGAGACATTGGTCGGAGACAGATAATTTAGGGTGGTCATTCCAAAAACCCAACGGTTTGTGTAAGTGCCCAAGTTGGTGCATGGTGCATGCCCAAGTTGGTCCAAACTAGGATACCCTGTACTTATAGTAACCAGGCAAGGATATCAGAAACATAAAAATATATAAATCTTTGGAAATGGAAATCTAACTTTAAGTATAGTATAGTATAAGTATAAAAAGTATAAAAAATATTTATTACCAACTGAATTAAGTTATATGCATCTGATTAACACTTACAAATCTTAGTTTACATTACGAACAGAGTTTTTTATTAAGATTTAAGATTTAACTAAGAACTTTATTGTTATTGGTCTTGAAACTTCTAAGACGCGGGTTTCCTCGCGATGTTTTTCTTCACAGTTGGCGTGTGGTATCGCTAATACAAATTCTCTCGCTTCTATGATAAAATCCCTGATATATTAAGATTGACTGAAACGCGGTTCAAAAAGCATTTAAACACTTTGTGCCAAAAGGGCTACTATAACGTAAAGGATTACTTAGATGACTATGAGGTCTAAAATTAAAGCCAGTACAATGCATGAGTTCTATGTTTTATAATAATTATGTAAACTATGTTAATTAAGGACTTTGAAAAGTCTAAGTTTGAAGTTTTTTTGTCCATTTTTTGTCCAAAATTATCCAGATTTTGAAATGGACACTTAGTTTGAATTGTAACGTTCATTAAGCCGCAGTTTCTGCGCTACTTTGAATAAAACCTTTTCATTTCATTTCTCAAACGTTTTCTTTGAAATTAAACAAAGTCATTGGTACATGCCCAAACTGTAGCCTACTAGGTAGAACAATGGATATAAACCGTGGCAAACGAATATGCACCTTACTACCTACTCAACTAGAACTGAATCGACACAATAACGCCATGACGTAATTAGATAGTGATGCAGCAAAGACTGAATGACGTCATTCACTTGCGGATGCAAAAAGATCTACTTTTCTCTCATTTTGCCACTAACGAGAATGCTAAGTGACAAAGCGCGACTACGTTTGTGACGCGTTTTGATTCGGTAAACAAGCACCACAAAACTTGTGACATACAAAGTCTCGCGTTGCTATGCTACGACAGGCTTTGCATTAGAGACTTAAAAAGACTTTAAAAAAAAAATTCTAACCGAAGATTTAAGGCGCTTTCAGCGCATATATCCTACGTTCTCCATACAGATGTTTTAAAAATAGTTTTCACAGATATTAAGATTTTTGATGTTTACTTTTTGAAATAAACTCACTAAGACAAGCTATGATTTTTTTTCCATTGGTGGCGCTAGTTAGCACCCCAAAGGACCTTAGGGTCATTATTATACTTTATTACACGAAACATTACATAAGAAATAACATGAACAAAGGTCATTATTAACTAGAGTCGTTAAAAAATTGTCCAGTAAGGCAATTTTCAAGGCCAAATAAAATACACTGAATATTAAAAAAGTTAGTTTACTTTTTTCAATGCTTCCGTGCTTCGCAAGGCACGTTAGGCCATTGCTGCGGGTGTCATGTAATCAGAGGTCTTATGAGCGGCTTGATGACTTCTGACAGTAAGGCCCGCCACTGTCTAATAATCCTCCACCAATCCGGACTTGACCCCCGTGGTGGAGTGTGGCCTAACCTTCCTGAAATGCAGGAAGAGACCCGTGCCCCAGGAGTGTTCTTAAGGACACAAGGGTTCTTAAGACAGTGGCGGGTCTTAGAATCCTACAACACCGCGGACTTAGCACCCGCAGTGGAGTATCTGACTTAGGCTCTGGCCTTCCTGCGATTCAGGAAGAGACCCGTGCCCCAGCAGTGGGGACATACAAAGGGTTGATATCACACTTTTGCCAGAACACCGTGACGTTTTCCTCGCGGTAACTTTCTCTCGATAAGACCACCTATTGCATGCGGCAATAGTTAGTAAGCCTTTTTATGTATTTTGTTTTCTGGTGTTTACAAAGAAGAATTCTAATCTAATCTCTCTTTCCAGACCTGTGCAACGCAGCGTCGAAGATCCAGGCCTCATTCCGCGGACACCAGGCGCGTAAACAGACGGAGAAAGACGAAAAAGACCGCGAACAAGAACGACAGGATAAGGTATGATATACGTTTTTTGCTTTTTTTACTTAGCCTAGACACTTCCCGCTGCAGAGCACAAGCCTTCTCTCAGCGAGAGAGTATGGAGACCTATTTATAGGCTGAAAATTCCGTCCATGCCGGGACTCGTATCCAGGACCTCTGGCTAACCGTACCAGCGCTCTCCCAACTGAGCTAGTGGGCAAGTGCCGGCATCAGCGAAATTTCGAACCTCTTTGAAATATTCTCTGTATTATTTACAGTCAGCGACATCTGGCTAAAGTAATTTGCATCACTTGCTGCCCCAAGTACCTACTTTGCAGTTAGGTTTTACATCGGAATGATATCGCTGTACCCACTTGATTATATTCATTTTTTTTATGCACACGGGTTAGTGCTAAGGACAATTTTAAAAACCTATTTAGAGGCTAAAAATTCCACCCATGCCGGGATTCGAACCCAAGACCAGCGCTTGGAAAGAGCGCTGGCTATCCGTGCCAGCGCTCTTTCCAACTGAGCTAATGGGTGACTCACCGTTTAGTTATAATGTTTGCTTACTCAGAGATTAAATGGTAGGTTTTTACAATCTAACTACACTCGCACAGTGTGACCAAGTTTTGCTACAGAGATGCTTCTTGTAAAGTGTACACTGAACATTTTAGTAAAATTAATGTCACTGTAATTATTTTCTTTTTTTTTATTTATATATTTATTCACTGTAAACAATGCAAGATTACAATATCAATAGTTTGCCAAACTGCTAATGCAGTTTATCGGCAATCTCTGATATTTATTTATTTATTCATTGTACTAACCATACAGACCGTATATTTTCAGGTATCGATCAATTCTGAAAAGGTGTGACCTTAAAACAAAAGAACTTGACAATACATTAAAGTCACGCCCGGGGCGCATTCTGCGCGACCTATCGACCTGTATTGGACAAACTTGGCTCTTTTTTATGTAGCCCTTAAACATCCCACCGCAGGGCACAGCCCTTCTCTCAGAGAGAGAGAGTATGGGCTTAATTACCACTCGTGCCCACTGCAAATTGCAATTTCAAGCGCTGAGATATATGAACACCTCAAACACTTTCCTTTACCGTGTGCCAGCGGCATTGTTACTAAAACTTGTGCATAACTTAGAAAACAAAGACATTGGTACATGCAACCACTGGGAATCGAGCCTGGGGTCACCATCGTTCTACCCACGGGGCTACCGCCTATTACCCCTAAATTTAGCCCTATATTTTGTAGAATACAGCTTCACTCCTGGTAATGTCAGAGTAATATTTGTGAATGATGTTCCATATTTTATAACAATTGTCATACTTTATTGCGGGTAGCAATGAAGTATGGGGTAAACGACGCTTTGACATTTGTTGGTGTGAAAGTTTATAGCCTATCCCACAAAGAAGGCGATTAAACGAAAGGTCATAGGTCTTTACCTTCCACAAGACTACGTAAATCACCCCAAGTATGTTCATCGATTTTACTCAGTCTACAAGTAATTCCGCTCTCGCGGTTTTTTATGGATTTGCCAGTGTAAATGTACAATTAAAAGCTCCAGGCAAGCCACCAATAGATGAGTTTGAAATGAGAGCGCAAAATCGATATAGAAATCTGTTTGAGTTCCTATGTCGTACCCTACCCTATGTGGTACATGCTGTTTGGTGTCGGCCTAGGTAATTATATAATAATTGTGTAAGCTATGTTAATTAAGGACTGAAAAGACTAAGTTTGGAGTTTTTTTGTCCACTTTTTCTCCAAAATGAACTAGTTTTTGAAATGGACACCTAGTTTGAATTGTAACGTTCATTAAGCCGCAGTGTGCTACTTTGAATAAAAACTTTTGATTTCAATAGCAATGCTGTGTGGGGTCGGCCTAGAGAATGTGTCGTAAAAGGCGACTAAGGGACATAAACCGTGGGGTGGGCAGCAGCGCCCTCTGCAGTACAATTCCACCGAACTGACATCCCCAACCCGCATGCCCAGCATGGGGATTATGGGCATTACGCTCTATGATAGCACAACGTGGCACTCTTTAGGTGAGGGCTATGTCCAGCAGTGGACTATTATAGCCTGACGACGACCCTACCCTATGTCCCTTATAAGACATACCAGAGAGCTAATTCATTAGCAAATGATTCGTAAACGACTCTAAGGCTTATGACTTGAATTCTACATGAAAGCTCGAGGGACAGTCAAAATCTGTATTGTGAACGCCATGCTAGATTGAATTTGAATGAGAAAATAAATGTCTAATGACTCTGTCGAGTTATCTTGTCTTATTTTATGCGAGAAATGTCTAATCCTTCGAATATTTTGCGTCCACGCTCTCAATTCGCATAGGTGAGAATCGGCTCCCAGAGTGCTTAGTGCGAGTGTGACAGATCCAATGGAACAACTTTACTACCGCGTTAATCGAGCATTGAGTAGTGAGTATGAGTAAGTTAACCGTTCGAACTGGCAAAACGCTGTCACAGTACAACTCGCACTCGCGTTAATTCGTGTTCTGGCTGTTAAACGTGTTCACTTCTCAACGTAAACCATTACAACTCGCACTCAGCAATTTTAATTTCCATACTTGTCGCTAGGTGGCGCTTCCTCGATGCCATAGAAATATGAGTCTACGTTAACGCGATAGTTAAAAAACTTGCACTAAGCACTCTGAAACTAGTAACTTATAAAAGGAAGTAATTGTATCTAAGACCATGACATGTGTTTATTTATGAATCAACAGGTGGATCCACTGGACTAAAAAGATCCACCAAACTTTTTAATTACGCTGCTGCAAATTACAAAGGAATAGGGCAATAAAGCCGTTTTCTGAAATTACATCGATAGCCACCCTTGTATGTCCCCACTGCTGGGGCACGGGTCTCTTCCTGCATTGCAGAAAGGTTTGGCCATACTCCACCACGGGGGCCAAGTCCGGGTTGGTGGAGGATTGTAAGACCGTGGCGGGCCATGTCAGAAGTTATGAAGCCGCCCATAAGACCTCTGACATGGCTTAACGACTGCCATTACATGACAGCCGGCACCACCGGCTTAACGTGCCTTCCGAAGCACGGAAGCGCTCGAAAAAATTTCATTCGTGGTAGTCACTGGATGTTTACCCATCCAGCACGCTGTTGCTTAACCCAAGTGATTGATTCCAATCACTCTGATTCACTACGGTTTCGACATATTTTTATTCTTAATGTTACCCTTCCTAATATTATCCCTTACTAATATTATAAACGCGAAAATGTGTGAGTATGTGTGGATATTCGTTACACAATCACGCCAGAACGGCTGAGCGGGTCTTGATGAAATTTGGCACAGACTATAGTCTGTAATAGCACATAGGCTACTATAAATTGCGAATAAATACACAAAATAACATGCGTATCGGGGCGAAAAGTAGAGAATTACTTTTTACAAAGCTCAGCCATGCATATCTGTTTTACAAAACTCGGGCCTGCCCTTTTGCTGCACTGTCTTTAAATTACTTCTGTTTTTCCTTTTCAGGAGGACATAGAAAAGATCGACCTCACCGACCCGGACCTGAACAAGGCCGCCACCAAGATACAAGCCTCCTTCCGTGGCCACAAGGTGCGCAAAGACGTACCCAACTAAACCTTCGTCCAGTGAGGACGTAACAGAACGCTTCGGTGACTGTAGGTCAGTTGAAAACTTGAAAAGGTCTGAACTAACACTCGTTACATATTAGAAATGTTTCTGCGAACAGTTGTAGAAAATTGAATTGTAGAAATGAACAGTTTTCAGCACAAATTCACAAAAGGATTCATAGATGGCGCTCACAGACTTGGCCGTTGAAGTACCGGAATGCGGCTGTCAAAAATATTATGTCCTAAGACTTTTGACACACGTGTCCGTGCACGCCTTTTTTATTTTATTTTAATAGGGACAATAAGCAGTTCCACAATTTTAAATGATTCATAAATAATAGTAGAAGTAGAACAGGTAAAAGTGTAACCTACCGTATTATCCACAAATAACGGTAAGCATTAAGGGACAACAAAAAATGTTACTCTAAAGATACATAATTGAAATAGATCTCTGCTGAATATATTAATAAATATGCCTTTGTTGTGTAAATAATGGCATCGATTTGTTTTGCGACACTATAAGTAGCGTACGTAAATCTGTTAACTCGTACTTCTGCAATTCCTTGTAATCAATGCGATAAAATGTATTCCTTAATGTACACCACGAATTACATTGATCGAAACCATAAATATGTAGCGTGTGTGTATTTGTTTCGTTTTTAGTGAGCGATTTTTTTTTCTAAAATATTTCTATAAGTGAAAACTTGTTACTGACTCTCGGTCTTCATTTCAATTGTAATGTATTTTGTTCATAGCTGTAAGTTTTCCTATTATAATAAAATAATATAAAATAAGCGCCATCTAGTGAGTGCTTTATGAATTTGTGTTGAAAACAGCTCATTTATATTGTTCAACAGACCAATAGTGAACGAAGCGTTAAGGCTGCAACTGAACGCAGTCTTAAGCTGTAATAAGTATGGCAGCCGGAAGCTGTCTTCAGTCCGTTGGTTATTTTGTTTAAAGACAATTATTATTTAGTACTCCCACCGACCCTGTCCTCTGTACACTCCTCTCGAAAAAGTGACGTTCTCATATTATCATATTCTGAGTGTTCAGTGCGAGTTTTTTAACTACTCGATCGCGTTAACGTAAACTCATATTTCTATGGCATCGAGGAAGCGCCACCTAGCGACAAGTATGGAAATTAAAATTGCTGAGTGCGCGTTGTAATGGTTTACGTTGAGAAGTGAACACGTTTACCAGCCAAAACACGAATAAAGTGCGAGTTGTACTGTGACAGCGTTTTGCCAGTTCGAACGGTGAACTTACTCATACTCACTACTCAATGCTCGATTAACGCGGTAGTTAAGTTATTCGATTGGATCTGTCAAACTCGCACTAAGCACTCTGGTCGAAAGGCGTAAAAATGTCTTATTTGACAATTAAATGACACACTGTGTTGAAGAACTTTGACTGTGTTTAAAAGACCAATATTGACTAGAGAAAATTCTACCTGTTTCAGTCGCGATCATTATAATAATTTAGATGGAATGATGTAATGACGTTTTGTTCAATGACATTATTTAGTTTAAACTATTGTAACTGTGTAAGTGAGTATAAATTTTAAATACAATTGCGACTTACTATCAAAACTATTTAATTAAACTGTAACATCACTGGCCATTTTACAACTGAATTAGCGACGAGTCCTCAGCAAATAACCGATAAAGTATGAATATTAGAATACCGAATTTTCGAGAACTAAGCGGATACTATGTTCCTTTTTCTATCGTTACAGTTTTCTACTTCAATAAGTACTGAGATTTTCTCGAAAAACCCTAAAGTTATATTGACAGTAAGATAGGAAAAGACAAAATATCGGCTATGTCAAATCGAATAATATGAATATACGATAGTGGGATATATATTGCAAAAGGGTTCCGTAGAACTTAGAGGGTCATTGTACTCATCAATAAATAAATAATAAATAATTATTAATGGACATATTACACAGATCTCGTTAGTCCTATACTAAGTACAACTAAATGACTTGTGTTATAGGTGCTAACTCGACGATAGATTTAATACAATAAATACATAGATAACATCCAAGACCCGAGACAAACTAGAAAAAATCGTTTCCTAGTTTGACCCGGCCGGCGATCGAACCCGAGATCTTCGGTTTTACATTACAGTCAGCGTGCCAATCCGCTGCGCCACCGAGGCCGTCAATAACTTCTTCATCTTAGTCCCTTAGCTTTTCGGGGTGTAGAGGGGCGTAGAGCCTCAATCACAGATTTCTATTGCTGCGGCTTCCTATTCAGGCCAACTATATAGTGCCGATCGACTTGGCCTTTTCGATATCAACTCCATATATCCCCACTGCTGGGGCACTGGTCTCTTCCTGGTTTAATTTATTGTATTGTACTCTTATCTTTTATAATGTGTTATTTTTAATGTCGATTTTGATTTCGTTATCAACCCTTGTATGTCCCCACTGCTGGGGCACGGGTCTCTTCTTGCATCGCAGGAAGGTTAGGCCATACTTTACCTCGGTGGCCAAGTCCGGTTTGGTGAAGGATTGTAAGACCGTGGCGGGCCTTACTATCAGAAGTTATCAAGCCGCCCACAAGGCCTCTGACATGGGTTAACGACTGCCATGTCATGACAACTGGCACCAACGGCTTAACGTGCCTGGTGATGCACGGAAGCGCTCAGAAACAATGCCACTAGCAGTTGACACGGGACGGTCACCCATCCTGCACCTGATCTCAACTGTAGTTGCTTAACTCAAGTGATGGATTCTAATCACTCGGTTCGACTAGGCCACGAGCGCTTCTATATAATTTTTTTTTTATGCGACTTACTCTAAAATTGCATAAAAATATCCATAAATAAATGTTATAATACTTCACCTTCACATAATAGCAACTGAAAATCAAACAGATGTAAAAATTATAGGTAAAATATATGAGTGAGTAAAATGATTATTTTTTAAGTTCCGCCGGGCCTTTTTGCACACCCTGTATTTAGAAAGGTACTTATGGTACTTCCCGATACAATTGTGTAAATCTAAAAAGATTCATAAAACCTTGATAAATGTATACCTAAGAAGTAAGTTATATTATACACAATTTTGTCACGGGGATTTTATCACTAAATTTATTTCATCTATGTTGTATAATTTGTACTTGATAAAAACTACTTAAATTTAAGTTTCGTTTAAGCCTAAAACATTCCAAAATATTTGACTTAAAAATTACTTCAATTTTCCTAATGCTTTAAAACTTCGAGGTTTGTTGGATAACGTGTTAAGAATTATTTAAGAATTTAACTAGTGTAGTAATGCAATATGTTAGTCATTAAATTTTAAATTTGATGTAGCATTAGGAGACCCTACATTCTGGAGCTTTCCTATTAAATAAAACAGTTTATTTGCAAGAATTATTATTACATACATTTTTTACGTACTTTCATAACCTCTCAATCATCCTACGCGTAATAAAAACACTTGCTTTAAACCAAAACAAATACTGTCAATTATTGACGTGTTTATTTATGTTATATAATAATAACTAACGATAATTATATTATAAACTACAGTGTATTGTTTCATTTAATTAATCATTCCACTTCCAGCATACAAAAATAATTTAATAAAATTTATTTTCAGTAATTTCTGTAAGTATACTGTAATAAATATTTTACGTAAGTGTAATTTCTGTAATGAATATTTTATCCGTCTATGCAGATATAGGGTTGGAATATACCTCGGGCTGTAGAGTGGGCTTCGGTTTTCGCCAATTTTTGCCGGTTTTCGTACTGATGATCGAGTTCTGATTTCAAAATTAAGTGTCATATTAGTTCCGATATTTCTATTACACGAATATAATTCCGATTCTATCCGATAGTAGCCGAGGTATATTGTAAAAGCTAACAGACTGTACCCGTATAACTATTTAATTAGATAGAAGAACTTGATCATCATTACCTAATACTCGAAGGGTCCTTAGTACATACATACATAACCTCACGCCTGTATCCCAGAGGGGTAGGCCGAGGCAGTTTGCCACGATCCTGACAGATCCGCTTCATCAACGTTCATAAGTCGTTGCCTGCACGCACGCCGGTTCCGGGTACTTTTTAAGGGTCTGTAGTCACCAGTAAAATATTAATATAATTGATAAAAATAACAGACTACGATAACTGTTCTAGTAATAATACCACACCGAACAAAAACAAGAAGTAGAAAAACTTGCCAGCGCTCGTATTTTTCAACCTACAATAATTCATAGTTTACCTACAGTAACTATTTGACGTGCATTGCAAAGTCGATTCGTTATCGTTATCAACCCTTGTTTGTCCCCACTGCTGGGGCACGGGTCTCTTCCTGCATAGCAGGAAGGTTAGGCCTCCACGTCCGGGTTGGTGGAGCATTGTAAGACAGAGGCGGGCCTTACTGTCAGAAGTTATCAAGCCGTCCATAAGGCCTCTAACATGGCTTAACGACTGCCATTATATGACCGCCGGCACCAACGGTTTAACGTGCCTTGCGAAGCACAGAAGCGGTCGGAAAAATGCCACTAGCGGTAGTCACGGGACGGTCACCCATCCTGTCCCTGACCGCACCTGTTGTTGCTTAACTCAAGTGATTGATTCCAATCACTCGGTTCGCCTAGGCCACGAGCTCTAAGTCGTTTAAATCGCAGAATAATAAGAACAGCAAAGTTGTGGAACACGCTGCCATCGTCTGTCTATCCGGAGACATAGAACCTGGGTGTCTTTAAAAGTATAGTTAACCGGCATTTACCTAACAGGTAAGCACGTAACATCGTAGACCCCGGCTTCGCTTACCATCAGGCGGTACTGGGGTCAAGTGTAACCTGTTCTACTTAAATTTAAAAAAAAAACAGGTAAGACAACTCGACTACAGTCTATTTATTCTTACTTGTTCAATTTAGAAAACAAGATTCTAACCTTAAAATTGAGATTAGATGCCTAAACTAAACATTTTCTCGCAAATTTATGAACTATCATGAACTATGTTTATACAATTGGCAGTGTGTTATCTAAAAGAGTGTTCCAGGTTACTTCATTTATGGAAATATGTTTTTGACTGAAAAGTCACAGTTTGGGTAGAAACTTGTTTAACAAATTGGTCAACTAAGAATAAATAGACTGTACGCAATGAACACTTAAAATAAAAATAGTATGATAATAAATACATAATAAAAACATATTCATGGTGTAGTGTTACTATGAATGACAGGATACGCAATAGTCTGATTTTAGAACGTTGTGGACTGAAAGAGGATGTAGTGACTAGAATTGAGAAAAGAATGTTGCGTTAGTTTGGACACGTGGAGATGATGAAGGAAGAAAGATTGACGAAACAAATATATATTGCGAATGTGAGTGGAAATAGGAAATGTGTTAGCAAAGGGGGAAGATCAAAAGTACCCGGAACCGGCGTGCAAGCATGCAACGACTTATGAACGTTGATGAAGCGAAGATGATCTGTCAGGATCGTGGCAGTCCCTGGTCTCTGCCTATACCTCTGGGATACAGGCGTGAGGTTATGTATGTATGTATATTCATGGACATATTACACAGATCTTGTTAGCCCTATACTAAGTACTACTAAATGACTTGTGTTATAGGTGCTAACTCTACAATAAATTTATTACATAGATAACTTCCAAGACCCGATTTAAACTAGAAAAGTTCGTTTCCTACTTTGGCCCGGCCGGGGATCGAACCCGAGACCTTCCGTTTTACAGTCAGCGTGCTAAACCGCCGCGCCACCGAGGCCGACATAAAAAGAACTTACAGATATAACTTAAACTTCAGACACACGCGCCTGTAACATTAACATAACATTTACATACTCGCACATACATTGCTTCTGGCTCCACACTAGGATACCCTGTGTTGTGGGTATCAGAAACACGTAAACATCCAAGACCTGGGGTTTTTTTTGTCCTCCACCGGGGATCGAACCCGGGACCCTGTGTTTGAAGGTTCCTTTTATCGTTTATCAATAAAAGTGATTCTTCCAGACAACCTTTGGATGAACAGGACTAACACATTGAAGAAGGAAGTAGACGTATAAACAAACAAAATGATAATTTCAGGGCTAGATTAATTAATTATTCATGCCGAAACAACCGAGTAATTATATTCAATTATTTTCGATAATTGAATATAATCACCTGTTTCCATTGGAATAGAAGTTTTCATTTTGGTATCTCTATCAAAATTAGACGTAATTATCTATGTCTCTATTGGAATAAAAGTTTTAAGTTTTTAAAAACCTCTTTAGAGGCTAAATATTCCACCCATGCCGGGACTCGAACCCGCGACCTCTGGCTAACCGTGCCAGCGCTCACCCAACTTTACTGAGCCAATGGGCCACTACCAGCATCAGTGAAATTTCGAACCTCTTTACAGTACTCTCTGTATTACGTACAATTATACAGTCACGTATTAAGTTTTTGTTCTATAAAATGTTGCCATAAGCATTTCTATAAGTAGTAGAATTCTTTCTTTCCAAATAATTGCTTATTTTCTTTTTGTCTGTAGGTAAATCCCATTTATTGTTTCTATCATGCTTGCTATTATAACTTAATGTTTATATATATATATATATATATGTATAATAGTATTTATCTATGTAAGTTTATTTTATTACGTATACGTATGTACATTAATATTCGATGATCACCAACTACCCGTCTCAATTTCTCCTTCTGCAATCTTTCCGATTTAAGGTTGCCTGGAAGAAATTGCTATCAGCAATAAGGCCGCCAATTGTACCTCTTCTTTTGTAACTGTAATTAATTTCTGGTGTATACAATGAAGAATATTCTTATCTTATCATATCTCTATCCCCATGGGATAAAAGTTTTCGTTTTGGTATTATTTCAGTAATATTTTATCACCGGACTGGACTGTTTATTAAACTTAATACAGAAACACAACGGAACCACTCACTACTTCTCTTACTCAGAGAGTTATTTCAGAATATTTTCAAGACGATTTTTTAAGACTAGTGATTAAGCCCATATTCTCTATCTGAGAGAGGGCCTATGCGCTGCAGTAGGTGGTACCTACCTATAAAGGCTACAAAAACAAACGCTAATAAAATACAAAAATTAAAATAATGTAGAAATTTCAATATTGAAAAATGTTAAAAATCATGACGACCTCTGTGGCGTAGTGGTAGCGCATTTGCTTACAATCCAAGAGGTCGTCCCGGGTTCAAATCCCGGCTGGAGACAAAAAAAAACCCAGGTCTTGGATGTTAACATGTTTGTGATGTCGTTGTTTCTGATTCCCACGACACAGGGTATCCTAGTGTGGGGCCAGAAGCAATGTATGTGCCTGTATGTAAATGTTATGTTATGTTAAATGAAAATGTGTAATTGACAATGCACTCACTCGCAAGTAAGTTTACTGTGCTGTAATCTACAAAAAACCTCTTTGGCGCACAATTTGCGGCCCTTTCAATTATTTAACGAATAATTTTCGTGTGGAAACCCTTTTGGCCGAGGTATGTCTAAACATGTTTGAGGTCCGATCACAAAACGCGACAGTACAGAAGTTCACCTGAACACGATCTGCAAGGAGGGTAATTTCATACACAGAAAACCGCTAAACCGGATTCACTTTGTAAAACTAAACACTGTTTAGTTAATGTTGTTTTTTACGTAGCCTGTAAACATACCACTGCAGGGCACAGGCCTTCTCTCAGAGAGAGAGAGAGAGAAATGGGCTTAATCAACACACTTTAAAAGTTAAAAAGTTGCAGAAAAGTTATCCTACAAGGCCCAATGTCCTCAAGTGATCACAAAAACAATCGTTAGTTTCAAGGTCGGGCCTTACGAGGTTGAAGTTTTTTTCTTCTTTTTTTTAATGAGACAATAAAAACCTTTCATCATATACATCTTCCTTTAAGTTATACTATTTACCGCAATATCCCAAACTTACTATTATACTTACTCGTAATGATTAACAGTACTCGCCACTTTACTCTTCCCGTGAACGTGGTAACTGCAACGTCGTCAATTAATTCTTTATCTAATAGATAATAATTTATCTATTATTCCATTTAACATTTATATACACCTCAATATTAATCCTTGTATGTCCCCACTGCTAGGGCACGGGTCTCATCCTGCATCTCTGGAAGGCTAAGCCAACTCCACCACGGGGGCCAAGTCCGGGTTGATGGAGGTTTGTAAGACAGTGGCAGGCCTCACTGTCGAAGTTGTCAAGCCGCCCATAAGGCCTCTGACATGGCTTAACGACTGCCATTATATGACAGCCGGCACCAACGGCTTAACGTGCCTTGCGAAGCACGGAAGCACTGTTTGTAAGACAGTGGCGGGCCTACGCTTGACGCCTAATCCTAATGCTAGGTAAAGTAATAAACAGAAATTGAACTAAAACGGAAACATAAAGCAGTGTACTGCTCAATAATAAATTAGTACTTCAATCTATGTTAAATAATCTATTAAATTGTGACATAAAATTTGAACTATTACCCCTTTGAACTCGCTCTGGGCACAACTGATAAGGTCAAAACTCGGCCATCGTGATAAGCATGATAACGGGTCTACCTGTTCTTCTTCGTAGCGTGTCGATGGCAAGCCATCGCAGTGAAAGGATTAGCCAATCAGCGTAAGGGACCTGCTGATTGTTGCCCAGGTTGTGCCAGACGTACCGGCTCAGTGAGTACGTCGTTCGGGGAGGCTCCTTTCGGAGGTCTACCCGTTAAATTAATAACTATGTACGAGCATAGCTAGTTATTAAAAGCGGGTATGGCTGTGGCAGGTTACACTGCCGTTGATTTAACGTGAAACGTCTTAAATAATTATTTATACTCTGTTTATTACGGACTTTCAAAAGACTAAGTATATTTGGATATTTTTTGTGCATTTTTTTCTCCAAACTGATTTCTAGATTTTGAAATGGACACCTAGTTTACTTTGTAACGTTCAATAAGTCGCAGTTTCTGTGCAATTTTGAATAAAATACGTTGTTTGTTTATATGTAATCGTGATTTTTAGCTCAACCTGCGCTGCCATCTTGCGTGGCACTAACGCCATCTAGCGGTACGAGTAAAAAAGATCTGAGTAATGGCTGGTGATCCGAGTAATGGTGTTCTTAAGTGGTGACGGCGACTCGGAAAACGTATTGTAGGGCGCTTTCCGACCAGGTGGGATGACGATCTGCGAAAAACTGCAGGCAGATGCTGGATGCGGCAAGCTGAAGACAGGGCGCTATGGAGCTTATTAGGGGAGGGCTACGCCCAGCAATGGACTAGTATAGCCTGATGATGATGGTGATAATGAATGGCTACTTGGCTTTGTTCAACATTACTTAAATACACGCCACGTAGTTACAAAATTACAACCTTCATCAAGGCGACATATTCTCTTTGCATGCAGTTGTAGCAAACGGCATCCTACTGCAGAACTAAAAGACGATTCGCGTCATAAAAATTCGTATGGATGCCAAATTTGGAGCTCTACATGTAGATCTAATCTTCTCGTAAATACAGCGTGCCCTAAATCGGGGGGCACGGTAGTGACCCCGCCAAGTTGAGCGCGAAGCAAACACTGCCGTACCATCTTTCCTGGAACCATGTCGCCGCATTTTCAGGCCCCTATTTGAGAACCTCTGGACAAGACCAGAGCGCAAAATTTTTCGTCATCCAGTAAGGTAATAATCACATACTTAAAATCCAAAATTTCAAGTCTGTAGGTCATTTAATTCCGCGTAGTACCCTTCAGCGGCCAAGTCACAACACATTAACTATAATAATAAAGAAATCGCAGTAAGAAACCTTAGACTTGGCACGACTTTGTCTAGATTTCACTACTTTTTAGAGATAAACGAGCAGCTTCATGGAGATCGAGACTTGGCTAGTTTTTACAAAATGATTTTGGTGGGATAAAATATTACGATCTATCTCACAGCATGATATACCAGGAATAATGAGATACATGAATACCTTGAAATCCCTGCAGTGGTTGAGGAACTACAATAGGATGGGCTTAGGTATAAAGAATGACTGCCCCATGACAAGAAACCACTGGCTGCTGCTCTGCTTGATACCAGACACAATGTCAGGCGACCGAAGCGAAAACACGTCATTGATGACAAATCTACTGAGGATGTATAGTCAAAATTTCAATGACTATATATACTCCTAACGCCAGATCTACCCAGAAACCATCTGATTACAGCCAAATAAGGGCTGATGGCAGATACAAAGAGGAGGAAAAAAAACGCCAAAAATACTTTCTTAAAATTTTTCGACGGCTGAAATAGTGCACCGTACTGTATTCTATCTACTGCATCTTCTGTTCGTATCTACCGGGCGGTTTATTTATATCAACTGAATTAATATGCCTTTACCCTCATCAAGCTCCCGTTAAGCTATTTAGATTGAAGATAGTAGCCCACATTTTCGTAGGGTGTGACCTTTGCTTTACGGAGCTACTCGTACTTTTGTATCTTTCACGAATGCAGCATAAAAAACACGCTCTAGTAAAGTATGAGTATATATAAATAAATATATTATTTGTGTACTCGTGCTTTTATGTGATTATCTTTTCACACGAAAAGAACACGCAATAGAACTAAATCTTCAGGGTCAGAGGTCAGGATAGGAGTGCCACAGGGATCTATTTTGGGGCCGTTCCTCTTCCTCATATATGTAAATGATTTGCCGTTCATGGTTCAAAATATGTCAGAGATAGTATTATTCGCAGATGACACGTCACTTATTTTTAAAATTAAGAGACAAGAGAATGACCTTGACAGTACAAATAATGCTCTCTCTCGGGTACATAATTGGTTTACTACCAATAATTTATTGTTAAATTCAAAGAAGACAAAATGTATAAAGTTCACTCTACCAAATGTCAAAGCGATTGACAGCAATGTTATGTTGGGGAATGACAAATTAGACCTTGTAAATGAAACTGTATTTCTAGGTATCACAATTGATGCAAAGCTTCAATGGGGTCCTCATATAAAAAAATTAGCAAATAGGCTTAGTTCAGCAGCATATGCAGTTAAAAGAATTAGGGAACTAACTGACGTCGCAACTGCTAGGCTTGTTTATTTTAGTTACTTCCATAGTGTTATGTCCTATGGCATACTACTGTGGGGACGGGCTGCAGACCATCTTTGTCTTGCAGAAGAGAGCGATCAGATTCATTTATAAGCTAGGCAGTAGAGATTCGTTAAGAGATTTCTTTAAAAAAACTAACATCCTGACAGTTGCCAGTCAGTATATATATGAAAACATTATGTACGTCAGGAAAAATATCAGTAACTTTAAAACTTTAGGTAGCCAACACAATGTGAATACTAGAAATAAACATAAACTTTTGTTCCCACTATTTAGGCTGGCAAAGGTTAATACATCCTTCATGGGGCATTGTATACGCTTCTATAATAAAATCCCTGAAGATATACTAAGCTTGCCTGAATCGCGGTTCAAAAAATATGTTAAGCACACTTTGTGCCAAAAGGGCTACTATAACATAAAGGATTATCTAGATGACAATGAGGTCTGGAATTATAGCCAGTACAATGTATGAGTTCTATGTATAATAATTATGTAAACTATGTTAATTAAGGACTTTGAAAAGACTAAGTTTGGAGTTTTTTTTGTCCATTTTTTCTCCAAAATGATCTAGATTTTGAAATGGACACCTAGTTTGAATTGTAACGTTCATTAAGCCGCAGATTCTGCGCTACTTTGAATAAAACCTTTTCATTTCATTTCATTTCATAACGGTGACCTTGCCCAAAAATATTTTAAAATATGCAAATATATAGATAGATAGAGAACACTTTATTGTACATAAAAAAGGAAATTACACAGATATTTCTTAACCTAAGAGTACAGAAAGCAGCCTTATCACTAAAAGTGATCTCTACGAGACAACCTTTGGATGGACTGGAGCAAAATATTGAAGAAGAGAATAGAGGAACAAATCAATCAAATTATTTCAGATACATATGAATAATCCATGCTTAATTAAGAAAATTATTATACTAACTGTATATAGATACATAAGATAAGAATATTCTTTATTGTACATCAGAGCGCATATTATAAAACATGTAAAGATACAAAGTACAATTGGCGGCCTTATTGCTAAAAGCAATTTCTTCCAAACAACCTTACGACGGAAAGTAAGATATCAAATAAGATAAGAATTAATATACATAAATAGAAAGTAATATAAAAATAGAAAAATTCATTATTATCAAATGAAGCGCTAGTGGCCTAATGGAACTGAGGGATTGGAATCAATCACTTGGGTTAAACAACACCAGGTGCGGTCAGGTGCTGGATTGGAGACTACCATTAGTGACATTTTTTCCGCGCGTTTTCGTGCCTCGTCAGCCACGCTAAGCCGTTGTGCCGGTTGTCATATAATGACAGTCGTTAAGCCATGTCAGAGGCCTTGTGGGTGGCTTGATAACTACTGACAGTAACCATTGTCTTACAATCCTGCACCAAGCCGCGGACCTGTCCCCTGTGGTGGAGTATGGCCTAACCTTAATGTGATGACGGAAGGGGTTTTTTTCCTGCATCTCAGGAAGGTTGCCCCAGCAATGGGGACATACAAAGAGTTGATTCATTATTAAATATTTCATTGTTTTTTTCACGTTTCAATCCAATAACAATAACGATTGGAAAAGCCATGTTAAAATACAAATAAACTTGCTATTTTTTTTCTCTGCAACTAAGGGAAAGTTTCTGAATTGAGAATTTTACTAAGTAAATACTCAACTGTAGTGTTGTCTCCTCGAATTTCTCAGCAAAGAGAGTGATAGAACGTTACTTACGTATCGAAATCGTCACATAACTATCGAAAAGTCAGTCACGTGACACGAAATCACGCCACACAAATCGGCCTCAAGCTATGAGGTCTCAACTTGCACGTGGGTTACGTGCAAGTTGAGACCTCATAGCTTTTAATGTATAAAGCGTTTGCCATACAACTCCAATCAATATTCGAGTTTTATCATAAAATGAAGCTATGATGCATGTAAACCCCTTTAAGACAATCCTTTTAAGAATTAAATGAAAGAAATGAAAAATAAAATGCTGTTTATTATTAGAGCAACTCGATTTTATGCATTTTTTGGGACACGGAAAATCCCCATATATATACTAAATATTTTTATGGTTTCATCTAAAAAAACTTGGGGTTTCTAGGTATTCTATGTTCTTATAGCAATGACAATAAAAGTAATTTTTACGCAAGTTCCAATAATCCGCGAATTAAATAAAAAAGAAACGTTTGAACTGTATTACCACACTGCTGTTAAATTATCATAAATTTGTTACATTTTCAGTTCTGCTCCTATTAAATCCTTTAACAATAGTTCCTACGTGCCTATTAAAACCTAATGAAACGACGTTTAATTTTATAAAAAAATCTGCAATAAATAACTCAATATTTTCTACCATAAAATTGGAACTTTCAGCATCCAAATTAAAATGAAAGAGAATTTAAATACCTAAACGTCTCTCTAGAACTGAATGTGCGACAGAAATGTGTGACAAATATTTAATACCTAAAACGGTTTCTTTTGTCATGGTCGAAATGTGGAATTCTATTTGCATTGATTAAATGTTTTACATCCATGTTAACGTTCATATGAACCTTTAGCGCCATTAATAAAGCGGATTTTTCTGTCCCACCAACGCCGCCTTAGTAAATCGTTATAGTCATGTTGTCTTTTTAGAATAGTATTATGATTTCTATATGCGTTGTTATTAAGTTCGTATCTCAATACATTACCATTAGCATCGTATTGGTCTATGATATAAGGACCAGGATTGATATAACACGTACGAGGATTATATATATCATAACTGCTACGGCTCTGATGTAATTGCTGGCTAAACGGATTAGTGTACCAGCCATATGGGTAAACTCTTCTTTGTAACGAATATCTTGCATCATCAGAGTCCTTCGTATAAGTTTCTTCGTAAAATTTGTCTTCAATGTCTATGATTTCTGGAGACGTTTCTTTTGCATCTACAATTTGGTAAGATTTTTAGAAATGAGCGCCAAATGTAAATACATTTTACAATTAATATTAATTATTTGACGTAACTGTAACAATAATGATGGCAATGATGTAAAGCAACAATAAAATATATTTTTTACCTACAGCCTTGTGCATCTAATAAGCCAACTTACTGGTTTCGAATTATTGAATCAATTTAACTTTCAATCCTGAACTATCTGTAAAAGAAAAAACGTTACCACATATTATTATTAGTTTCAAAGTATTTTGAAATATTTATTAATAAAATACTTTTTAGTAATTAAATTTATAAGTTTTTGAAAACTTTTTTATTTTTAAATTGTTATTCTTATTAATTTTTGTTAATTTACTAACAAGAATTTTTAAGAGGCAAACCCTGGTCTCTGCCTTTCCCTTCGAAAAATTAATTTTGTATTTGATGCACGTGGCTGAAAGTATTTTATGATGTAAAACTAAACACTAAATAAGAGTCACGACAAATTACCAGAATTATCATGAAGTAAATTACCAGGTTCATCGTCGTACAAAGGAAGTTCGATTTCCATTTTGTCTATATCTGGTTCTGTAGGTGAAATCGTAAATTTTGGTTTCAGCTTTTCTCCTGTTTTATGAGGATCTATTTTACTGGTTTTTTGACTTTCGGCCTCATGTTTAGTGATAGGATTCAATTGCTTGTTCTTTACAGAATTTAGTAAGCTTAGTGGTTTATCTAACTGATATCCGCTGATAGGCTCATTCTTAAACTGCGCTTGATTGTAAGGATTATGCTCTACATCACTTACTTTTCTAGGACAAGGATCATGTTTCATGTTTTGGGATGTCACATTTTTGTCATCGTGTTTCAAAATTAAGGAACCATTCAGTTTGATCTTTCTGCCAGCATTGTCATAAGCAATGTCTTTGCTTTCATTAACTTCATGTGGTGTTACAATCATGTGCTGATTAATACGAGCCTTTTGCTTGAATGGAGTGTTGTTATTTATAGTATGAGAAATTGCGTTACTTTGATACACTTCTGAAGGCTTAGTCATTATAATTCTAGGAAGAGTTTTCTCTTCAATCAAAACGGCATCTTTTTGCTGTTTGTTAGCAGCTCTGAGTGCAAAAGTGGCGTTTTCGACTGCTTCATGTAAGAGTTCTTTAATAACTTTTGCATTTTTACTCAAAACTGTATGTGTGTCTATTGCATCTTCCAAGTTTTTCATAAAGTATATAGTTCCAGATTTCGTTACTTTTATCGATGTTGGACTTTTTGTAGTAACGTTTGGTCTAATAGGTAATGGTTCTGGAAGGATAACTTTGTTTGATAGAGCTGGGTGTAAATTCACTGGTTTTTCATAGACTGGGGTTGCAGTTGTATTCAAAACCATGAACTCCTGAGTTGGTACAGGATTATCACACTCATTTGTTCTATCAGATTTACTTCCTTCCTGAATATTTTGTTTGTTTTGAGTTGGAGTTTTTCCACAACACTGAAATAAACGTTAAGTTCAAAAAATGCCTTTAACAATATTAAGTTAACTTTCTGCTACATTGTGATGTAATTAGCGTACCTTTTCATTTTTTACTTGATTTATTGCAAGCAAAATTAAGACAAACCAAATTTTTAACATCTTGTTATCTGCCAACCGCTCACATGGTCGAACTAAACTGCAATAATCATAATTTCTTATCTCAAGTTTTTCAAATATTAGGAAATGTTTGAAGACTTAATTAGTAACAGTCACCTTCTACTTTAAATATTTTGAATCCTAAGTGTATCTACTTCAGATAAAAATACCATTTGAAAATCCCGCTGAATCAAAATTTTTATTTAGGTATGACGGATGTAATCATAACAATCATATAATCATCATAGACTTAATTATAATTAAGGACTTAATAATAAATTATAATATAGGCATCTTAACTTTGTTAAATGTCACAACATAAAGAAAACTTTGCAAATACAAAATGCAGTTCATTCCGATTCATTTTTATTGGCTGAGCAATGAAAAATAACGAAACCAGGTACTTGCTTTTCGTGAAATGTGAACGAATAAAAAATAAATTTGAACAATAAAAAAAGTCGCATGAGGAGAATTTATTGTAAAAATGCAAGTTACAAATACGTAGCGGAAAAATGAAAATCGTACTTTTCTTCGTATTTTGCTGGAGTGTTGTTTCAGCGTATCATGGCTGGGGCGTGAGTAATTCATTATCATCAGTATTCGTAACAAATGCTTGAAATGAAATGTTACGAGTAACGCATCAAATCAGATATTTATAATTTATAGATAAGAATTTAAGAACATTTTGTTGAAAGTAAATGTGCAAAGTTATTCGCAGTCTTTGGAGGAAAACTTCACTCTGACCATCCTTTCTCAAATCATCTTAAATCTCGAATACAATTGGTACGAGGTCCTAGCTAACAAGATCTCATGAGTTCAATTGACAACTTTCAATGTTAAAACTTTATCTCGGAATCAACAGAGTGATTGGAATCAATCGTTTGAGTAAAGCAACAACAGGCGCGGTCAGGTGCAGAATGGGTGACTGTCCCGTGACTACCGCGAGTGGCATTTTGCCGAGCGCTTCTAGGCTTCGCAAGGCACGTCAGGCCGTCGGTGCCGGCTGTTATGTAATGACAGTCGGTAAGCTACGTCAGAGTCCTTATGGGTATAAGGGCTCTGATATGGCTTAATGATATTGCCACTAACGATAACTGCCATTACAATTACATGATATCCGGCACCAACGTAGACCGTGCAATGTCCCTTAGCAATGCGATGACATACGGCATACTCGTATCTCCAGCATATGGATGCGCAAAGGTCGATTTTTCGTGCGGATATAACTGCACCGCCATTTTAAATTTCGAACGATCAAATTTTTTTTCTCATTTGGATTACCAAAATATCATTCTAAAGTTTCATCCAAATCGGTCGGTAAACAACAGAGTTAGCACCTTTGTGTAGTGGAAGGCGTACCAAATTAAAAAATCGGCTCCATAGGATAGTTGTAATTCATAAATTTCCTACAACTTTGCCTTTCTTAATTTTCGTCTAAATCTTACCACTTCCGAGCAAACGTATGGATGAAGAATCCATCTTTCCACTAATATAAAATAAAATGTGTATATTTGTGAACATGTTTGTATGTTTGTTACTCAATCACGCAATAACAACTGACCGTATTTACATGAAACTTGCCGTACAGAAAAACATGAATAAGAAATTGAGACGTAGGATGACATTTACGGGGTCAGCAAGGTTAAAGCAAATCGCTTTTAAATAATACTGAAACTATGTAATAAATTACAATATTAAATGTTTTCTTCTAATGAACTATTTTCGGAATGTCGAAAACATCATTTGATTTATGACGCTTTCGGCATAATAAGTCTTGTATTGTTTGTGTTTCATGACATGCATTAATGGCCGATAATGAATTTGGGTTCATTATGTTTACATTCTATATCGGCGGAATTAATTCCATGGATTTACGCTGACGTAAATCTAGACGAAGAAGCGCTCGTGGGCTAGTCGAACCGAGTGATTGGAATCAATCACTTGAGTTAAGCAACAACAGGCGCGGTAAGGTGCAGGATGTGTGACCGTCCTGTGACTACCGCTAGTGGCATTTTTCCGAGCGCTTCCGTGCTTCGCAGGGAACGTTAAGCCGTTGGTGCCGGCTGTCATGTAATGGCAGTCGTTAAGCCATGTCAGAGGCCTCATGGGCGGCTTGATAACTTCTAACAGTAAGACCCGCCACTGTCTTACAACCCTCCACCAACCCGGACTTGGACCCCGTGGTGGAATATGGCCCAACCTTCCTGCGATGCAGGAAGATACCCGTGCCCCAACAGTGGGGACATACAAGGGTTGATATCGAAATCTAGACGACTATTACATAATTTCTGCCTGCGTGCGTTGGCTCGAGTCACCCATTTTGGGGAGCTAAAATGTCACAATTTGGCAATGATTGTACTGGAAAGCCGTGACTTTATTTGCGTTACATTGTGCAATAAAGTATAACAAACGAACGAACGAATGAACGAAAGAACGAACGAACAAAAGAACGAACGAACGAATGAACGAAAGAACGAACGAACAAAAGAACGAACGAACGAACGAACGAACTTTAATACTTTATTGTTTCGAAAATACAGCAGTACAAATTAATATTAATTTAAATATTAATATTTTGGCCCATAGGCCTCGAAGACTCAGCACGACTTAGTATAGTAATAATAAATTGTGATGAAATCTTTTATCTTATGCTTAATTAATCACCAAATTGAATTAATAATTATCTTATTGTTATTATCAACTGTGGCTTTGAGTAGGTAAGCAAAGTTTGCACAGGCTCGATTAATTTCTCGCTTTACTAAATCTGTTTGGATATGATACATATAATATTTTCACATACGTATATCTTATTTTGTATGTATATGTATATATGTGTGTATATATGTGTGTATGTATGTGTGTACATGTATATATAAGAAACATATCATTTACTCACCTCTTTGAGCTCTGCACGCCGCTCACACTGGGTACCAGCAGAATACCAGCGCTAGAGTTTTCCTCTTAAACTCTCAGCACATGCTGAGTCGGAACCCGTTTGCATTTGCCACACACACGTTGAAACATTTTCAGCATTCGTCCCTATCTCACCAATAGGTACTTATTGTACCGCACAACTGAGTTATGTTTGTATCACTATTCTGTATGTTTACGTTTTGTCAAAGTCTACTCTGTAATGTTAATTTGTGATGTAATATGTGATGATATATTTATACCTACATGTGTGTGTCTTATGGAAATAAATATTTTATCTATCTATCTATCTATCTATCTATCTATCTATCTATCTATCTATCTATCTATCTATCTATCTATCTATCTATCTATCTATCTATCTATCTATCTATCTATCTATCTATCTATCTATCTATCTATCTATCTATCTATCTATCTATCTATCTATCTATCTATCTATCTATCTATCTATCTATCTATCTATCTATCTATCTATCTATCTATCTATCTATCTATCTATCTATCTATCTATCTATCTATCTATCTATCTATCTATCTATCTATCTATCTATCTATCTATCTATCTATCTATCTATCTATCTATCTATCTATCTATCTATCTATCTATCTATCTATCTATCTATCTATCTATCTATCTATCTATCTATCTATCTATCTATCTATCTATCTATCTATCTATCTATCTATCTATCTATCTATCTATCTATCTATCTATCTATCTATCTATCTATCTATCTATCTATCTATCTATCTATCTATCTATCTATCTATCTATCTATCTATCTATCTATCTATCTATCTATCTATCTATCTATCTATCTATCTATCTATCTATCTATCTATCTATCTATCTATCTATCTATCTATCTATCTATCTATCTATCTATCTATCTATCTATCTATCTATCTATCTATCTATCTATCTATCTATCTATCTATCTATCTATCTATCTATCTATCTATCTATCTATCTATCTATCTATCTATCTATCTATCTATCTATCTATCTATCTATCTATCTATCTATCTATCTATCTATCTATCTATCTATCTAATATAAGTCGATAATTGCCTACACTAGGAAACCTGTATCGTAGGATTCGATTGTATCGATTATAATCGATTGTAAAACTAATTTGTAAGTAGCCTAGCTACCCATAGCACAGGGAATCCTAATTTGAGAGCCAGTGGACATCATTGTTAACCTTTTTTACAATAAAGTTTTTTCATTTACTTTTTCACTCATCGCACCACCTTTTTGCCAGCCCTCCCAATACTCGAACAGGAACAAGAGAGATGCAGTGGGCTCGCTGGACATAGTCACTAATAACGCTCAGGCCATACACGCAGACGTTAAGCCGGAGACCGCCACGCATGTTGGTCCTCTCAACGTAAGTATGATGCTGGGCGGCTTCTTCCTTTAAGTCTGTCTCTAATCACAAATATTTATTCTTTACTAGCTGACGCAGCGAACTTCGTACCGCCTAACAGTCGATTCTTTAAATTTTTTTAAGTTTGATCTCCGTAAGAACCATCCTCGTACTTCAAGGAATATTCTAAAAGCGCTTCTTATCGGAATGAATCCCTTAAGTCAAGCAACAACAGGCCCGGTCAGGTGCAGGATGGGTGACCGCCCCGTGACTACCGCTAGTGGCATTTTTCCTAGCGCTTCCGTGCTTTATAAGGCGCGCTAAGCTGTTGGTGCCAGCTGTCATGTAATGGCAGTCGTTAAGCCATGTCAGAGGCCTTATGGGCGGCTTGATAACTTCCGACAGTAAGGCCCGCGACTGTCTTACAATCCTCCACCAAGACCCGGACTTGGCCCCCGTGGTGGAGTATAGCCTAACCTTCCTGCAATGCAAGAAGAGACCCGTGCCCCAGCAGTGGGGACATACAAGGGTTTATAATGAAATCAAAATCGACATTAAAAATTACACATTATAAAAGATAAGAGTACAATACAATAAATTAAACAAAGAACAGCCAACGCACAAAGTATTGCTAATAGACTGCATCTCGTTTCTGAGAGACTGGGGAGTGTAGGCTCAATTCACACTGGCGCAGAGTCGAAGCGAAGCGACGCGACGCGAAATAATTCGCCGTGTTTCAGAGTGTTTCAGAAACGGACCGTCCAAACGGTCAACGACCGTCCACACCATTCTGTTGCGGCTCTCCCGCGCCCCGCGTGCTGCAGAGGCCCGCTTCCGCATGATTGCGTAAAAACCGTCTAAAAACTGAAATAAAAAACTAACACCGACTTCTGAATATTAAATACTAAGCAGACGGAATAAAAATTAAATATTGCTTGGAATCTTGGTTGGGGTAGTTAATGTTCAGCAGTCGAATTGTTGGCTTTTTTTATTATTATTTTTTCACACAGGCTATCCACGATGACGTCGGACCAGCACACGCACGCGATGCATCGGAAAAGGTAAGAATTCTTAATAATGGTTGAGTCTAACAATCCGTCAATATACTGTTGAAAGCTGTCAGCCGCTGCGGTCAGTGGTTATTTTTTGTAACCACTTTGACCAACTGACAGCTGCTTAGAGTTGATTAGCGTCCCAGAAACTGGGAGCTAATGATATCAACGACAAAATGAGAGATTTTTTACCTAAAAGTTTCAAGTGTATTTCCATGATGTGAGCGATTTCAGGGAAAAACAATAACTTAAAAATATTTTCAGCCTTGTCCTAAGGATAAATTTCTACCAGTAATTGATGCTGGTGTCGTATTTAAGGTATTTTGTTTATTTTGAACTCACTCGTTTACACACATTAAGTTTCATGATACACTCTTAGGTACATCAAGACTATAGTCCCACTCTGAATATGTATTGATAATTACTTTTATTAACATACTAGCTAGTGTGCCCCGCGGTGTGAAGAAGATAAGATAAGAATATTCTTTATTATATACCGGAAAAATAGTTACAAAAACGGCAGATACAAAAGATCAAATACAATTGGCGGCCTTATTGCTAAAAGCAATTTCTTCCAGGCAACCTCAAATTGGAGAATTTGCCGAATTTGTGTTACCCGCGCTTTATCGATTTTCCCATGGGAATAAGATATTTTCGCGCAGTAAAACGTAGCCTTTATGTTAATCCAGGGTGCGAGCTAGCTCCACACCAACTTCTATTAAAGTCGCTCCAGCCGTTTAGACGTGTAGTTGTAACCGATTACGGCATGCGCAGACGAAGGACTTTAATTTGTCCCCGAGGGGCAAAAGTCCCTTAATCGTAAAACATGTCCTCCGAGTACTTGTCGCGGACTCAACGCCTACGGTGTGCGGTCATTTTGTTCCCCGGAAATTGAGTGAAGCGTACGCTATGAAAGCAAATATTCTGAGATTACATTGTGTTGTTACATTACATGAAGTTGAAGAAGAAAAGGCGTTTTAAAATAAAACACTGAAGTTTTGTCCAGTCTGGTCTCCTAATGTCCTCGGTAACTTGAGGGACTTTTAGTCCTTCGTGTGCGTTATTCGATACAATTTATAAGAGATCTACATAAATGGACAAAAAGTACCCGGGGGATAGTCCATCGTCTGAGTAGGCCTTTAGAGGCCCAACGAAACTAAGTCATAAGATGCAAGGAGGACTTCAATGAAGTAATAAGTTTTTCATACAATAGGCGTCACGACAGTATGAAATAATCAAAGATTTAACGATATTAGAGGAAAGTACAAATAAAAGGATTTAAAACACTGATTTAGTTCTATAAAAAAAGAGATTACCAATATTAAAAACCTATTTAGAGGCTAAAAATTCCACCCATGCCGGGACTCGAACCCGCGACCTCTGGCTAACCGTGCCAGCGCTGTCCCAACTGAGCTAATGGGCGACTACCGACATCAGTGCAATTTTGAACCTCTTTACAATAATCTCTATATTACGTACAGGCAGCGACATCTGGCTGAAGTAATTTGCATCACTTGCAGCCCCGAGTACTTACTTTGCAGTTAGGTTTTACATCAGAATGATATCGCTGTACCCACATGTTTATATTCTTTTTAATGCACTAACCCGTTCTAATGACAAATTTAAATAAAATATTATATATCAATACTTTTAATAAAATAAAAGATTATAATATTGCTTTCAGCCGTTTTGACTGAAACACTCATCACACCGCGTGACGTCACTTTCAAGTTGACATTTTTAGTAAACTTCACCCATGCTTTGTTGTGACTACTCTAGTTATTACCTGGGCGTGACGTCAGTTTTGACGCCATGACACTGCAAGCTGGTTTCCCAAATAATTTTAGAAAAATGGCTTTAACCTTCGTTAAAGTTTAGTATAATAAATGTGTCCCATTATAAAAGAGGATACATCCGACAGAGAACCAAAGTTATCGACATAGCTCAGAGAATCAGCAAGCTGAAGTGGCAGTGGGCTGGTCATATCTCGCGAAGAACCGACAACCGTTGGAGTAACGTGTTCTTGAGTGGAGACCGCGACTCGGCAAACGTAGTGTAGGACGCCCTCCGACCAGGTAGGATGACGATCTGCGATAAACTGCCGGCAGATGCTGGATGCGGTAAACTGAAGACAGGGCGCTATGGCGCTCATTAGGTGAGGTCTATGTCCAGCAGTGGACTACATAATATAGCCTGAAGAAGAAGAACCTGGAAGAGGATTTTAAAATTTTTCGTCAAGCCTGTTCTCAGTTGTGACTAGAATTGAGAAAGCAATGTTGAGTTGGTTTGGACATGTGGAGAGGACGAAGGAAGAAAGATGGACGAAACAAATATATATTGCCAATGTATATATTACGTAATATATTGGAAGGGCTGGTAAGGAACGTCCCAGACTGACTTACATCGACTAATTAGGCGATGTATTAGCAAAGGGAAAGATAAAAAGTACCCGGAACCGGCGTGCGTGCATGCAACGACTTATGAACGTTGATGAAGCGAAGGTGATCTGTCAGGATCGTGGCAAGTGGCAGTCCCTGGTCTCTGCCTACCCCTCTGGGATACAGGCGTGAGGTTATGTATGTATGTATGGCTGTTCTCAGGTAATCCCACCTCAGGATGTGGTCTACGCTGGCCGGTCGCTTCGCAAGAACTTGCCCCACCACACGCAAAGCGCCTTGGATATCGTGCGCAGTGTTAACAGGCTGGTAGCGGTGGTTGTACTGGCCATAACGATGGCCATCGAGTTCTATCCGATGTTCGCGAGCATTTTCAACGCGATCGTCACCTTCTTGGAGCTCTGATTGATGTTAATTAAATTGTTGTTCGAGAGTGCTGTTTTATTTCCACCAGTCGAGAAGTTTAGGATAAGAGGTTCTTAATTGAATGGCAGTGAAGTCAAGAATTTTTCACTAATTTATTAGAGCTTCTTTAGGTCGGGCTTAATTACCACGCTTGCCCACCACGGTAAGGAAGTTTCAAGCTGAGGTATATGTACACCTCTGACACTCAGATTTCCTCACGATGTTTTCCTTCACTTTTACCGAGTGGTATTGCTACTATAATTTCACAAATGTACATAACTTAGAAAACAAAGTCATGTTTTCAAAGTCAAATTTCAAACAAACAAGTCCATGCACGCACTGGGAATCAAAGCTGGGTCTCTCGCTTCCGAGGCAATTATTCTAACCACCGGGTTACCGCCGCTCCTATGATTATATTAAAAATGATAACTACACCATTATTTAGAAAATTAGTCCTTCGCAAAGTTTTCCAAATTTATGATTTCGTATTCATGGACGTGTTTATCATGATCCATCCAGACACACATCTAATCTTGGTGTAAGAGCGCCTGCTAGTCACGCTATGATCAGGTAAGGCTCCTACGGTTGGTTACGAGATTAGCTATAGTCTTGTAACCGGCTAGCTAAATGGGGTAGCTTGCTGGGGTGCTATCTGCTAGGAACGAGAGCACTCTATTGCTGTTAAACCATCACTATATTATACTGCTACTTAATAACGATAGAAATGATTTAATGAAATGCTAACGAGTACGCGCGGCGCGGCTGATTAGCAGTTGCAAACTAACATCTGTTTCCGCGCTAGTTAGGTGAATTGATGGAAATGCTGACTGTACGAAAGATGTGCGGTTGCATCGTACACTTGGCTATCTAGATTGAAATCAGCAACTCAACCGGGTCCATTGCTTGGTAAAAGCTGCACATAAGGCATAAGTTAAACAAAAGAAAGGCATTAAACGACTATTTTTTTTACACTCTCTTAATGGATAACTCAATATTGTTTGAGCGTAAGGCAAATTATTTATAGGGAAGAGCGGGTCATCGTGCTCTTCCACTATAAAGGGAAATTTCCCGCCAGGCCGATCGTATGCCTGGGGACGGCCGGTCCGACTGTTGTTAGTCGGACGTTATATTTATGGTATGTCATTGAAACACTTTGATTGCGCGATGCAGGAATGTTGGAGTTTGTAGTGCGCGCGCAGAGTTGACATGTGCTCGCCACATATTCGATCAAATCAATCAGTTTAATGCAACGCTACTTCTTCCTGTCCTCAGCCGTCGTGATCCTGCCTAAGCTCTTCGGACCACCGAGCTGGTGGGCAAAGTTCGCCCAATAACTAAAGTTACTGCACATAAGGTATACCTAAGATTAGCAAGTTGAAGCGGCAGTGCCGCTTCGCCGAAGAACCGATGATTAAATTATTCAACTTTATTAACCATATTACGCTCCCATATCAACCCTTTGTATGTCCCCACTGCTGGGTCACGGGGCTCTTCCTGCATCGCAGGAAGGTTAGGCCATACTTCACCACGGAGGCCAAGTCCGGGTTGGTGGAGGATTGTAAGACAGTGGCGTCAGTACTGTCAGAAGTTATCAAGCGGTCCATGAGGCCTCTGACATGGCTTAACGACTGTCATTACGAGTACATGACAGCCGGAAAAATGCCACTAGCAGAAATCCAGGGACGGTCACCCATCCAGTACCTGACCGCGCCTGTTGTTGCTTAACTCAAGTGATTCATTCCAATCACTCGGTTTATCTAGGCCACGAGTGCTTTTACTAGGCCATAGGCATATTACGCACAAATACTACAACTTACGAAACAGTATTTGGATACTTCTTGTCAATTTAGAGAAAAGAATTTTTTCTTTCACCGTAATTTATCCTCATTACTTCATCGCCGGCACTCTTTACTTTATTTAGGCCTCGTAAAGATGCTTTTGCCGATAACAACCGTGTAATTTCGGTCAGGGCGAAACAACATTCAGGGGCGAGCCAAATTGCCGGAATCCGCCATTTTGTGGCAAAAAGGAGGAATTTTGTATAAGGCTTAGGAATTTCGTGACGGATATTTCCATTAATATGAAATTCCGCACAACACAATCATTTGTGCCTGTCGTAATCTAGAATAACCGGGGGGTGGGCGGCAGCGCCCCCTGCAGTACAATTCCGCCAAACTGCGATCCCCATCCCGCATGCCCAGCGTGGGGATTATGGGCATTACCCCCCCAATGATGGCACAACCTTGCGCTATGGCGCTCATTAGGGGAGGGCTATGTCCAGCAGTGGACTAATAAAGCCTGAAGAAGAATCTAGAATAGCCTATGCTATGGTATACAGGCAAGCACATCACAAATATTGAAATACACACAGACTGAAGCTATTAGTAGAAATATCCACCGTATATTTCTACTAATAGCGTTCGATTCCCACTGAATAATCCCTCAGTGGGAATTATTCACTGGAAAAACAACAAATACAAAACAATTGCAAATATACATAGTACACTGTGCGGCCTTATTGCTAAAAGCAATTTCTTCCAGACAACCTTACGATGGAAAGTTGCTGAAGGAAATTAGAAAGACGGGTAGCCAGTGCAAATTGTATACGATTTTACAATAATATTCCTGAAAATATAATGCTTAAAAGAGTTAGGATTCCCACTGAATAATCCCTCAGTGGGAATCGAACCTACGACCTGTCACTAGTATCGTCCCCTAACTCTTTTGTATTTGTTGTTTTTCCAGTGTACAATAAAGAATATTCTTATATTATCTTATCTTACAATGCCCGCAAAGCAACGGATTGTGATGGTGAATATCCCAACGAAATTGTTAAGGAAATATCTCTCGTTCTTTCTATCTTCTTCTTCAGGCTGTACTAGTCCACTGCTGGACATAGCCCTCCCCTAATGAGCGCCATAGCGCCCTGTCTTCAGCTTGCCGCATCCAGCGTCTGCCTGCAGTTTTTCGCACATCGTCAGCCCACCTAGTCGGAGGGCGTCCGACGCTACGTTTGCCGAGTCGCGGTCTCCACTTAAGAACACGTTTACTCCAACGGATGCGGGTTCTTCGCGAGGTGTGGCGACCCCACTACTACTTCGGCTCGCTAATTCTTTCTATCTTATGATTAAGATAATATATTCATTTCTCTTTGTCTCTCTCTCTCTCATCTTCTAGTACCGTTTCTAATTTGAACGTGATATAATTAAGAGGTTTTGATCATAAAAGAGTTTGAAGTTATTTTCAATCAATTATGAACCTGACCAAATGATGTATTTTTTATATAAAAAAATCGTCTAAAACAAAAGAAATCTCTTTTACTGGAAGAAATCGCTTTCAGAGATAAGCTTGCCTTTGTACATGTTATTATCCTGTATGATGTTTAGTGCGCAATAAGGTAAAATTATGGTTGGTACCGGCTGCCACGTAATGGCAGTCGTTAAGCCGTGTCTGAGGCCTTATGGACGGCCTGATAACTTCTGACAGGAAGGCCCGCCACTGTCTTACAATCCTCGAGCAACTCAGACTTGGCCCCGTGGTGGAATATGACCTAACCTTCCTGCCATGCAGAAAGAGACCCGTGGCCCAGCAGTGAGGACATGCAAAAGGTTGATATGGAGGTATTATTTCTTACTAAATATTCCTCACAGGCAGTTCAAATTGTCTATGATAGAGGGGAAAAACTAATTACAAATTATTTAAACCGCCACTCAAGAGTATTTTATGTGAATAAGCGACTTTATAAAATAACACCGGTACCATTATGATTTCGGTTGGGTGAAACGCAAAACACACAGCGCAAATGATTTGAAATAAAATAGTCATAAAACAACAAAAATGAAATCGTGAAACACGAAACTTTTACAACCTACGTTCCCTTCAAATGACTTTGAGTGAGAAATAACATTGGCCGATATTGTATGGAACTAAAAATGTTGAAAATCATATTGTTCTGCTCCGTTTTAGCTACAGTATATGGCCATCAATTTAGTAATGTAAGTATCTGATATGTAACTATTTATTCGTCTATATTTTTTATGGATGTTAATTTCAGCCATATTCTTTACCGTAGCCCCGTCTGAATCGCTATAGCCCGTAGCTGAATCGCTCGTAGCCCCGGCAGCCTGAGTTATATGTTAAACGAACACGAAGGTTAAGCAACACAGGGCGCGTTCAGTGCGTGGAGGGGTAAATCGTCTATGACTAACACTAGTGGCATTATTCCAAGCAATTCCGTGCTTCGCAAGCCACGTTAAGCAGTTGGTGCCGGCTGTCGTCGATAGATGGCAGCCGGTAAGCTAAGTCAGAGGCCTTAGGGCGGCTTGAAAACTTCTGACAGTAAGACCAGATACTAGACTTGGCCCCGTGGTGGAGTACGGCCTATACATTCCTCAGGGAAAAGACCCGTGCCCCTCGGTAGGGACATAATAATAATAATATTGGCCTTTTTGCATCTACTTAATGAGATGATTTATACAGCGTCCAGTGGTATCTTCACTCACACTAGATGGGTGAAGGGACCACTCCGACGCTGTCGTGCCTGGGAAATGGTTTTATAGATGGTGTAGGCTTGCCCAGCACCTATACCATCCTTGACAGCTTAGTCGGCCTAGCCCACAGGAAAGACTAGTCAATACGTGCGGAGGCAACAAAGCCGCGGGTTTCCTCACGATGTTTTCCTTCACCGTTAGCGTGTGGTATTGCGACTACAAATTCGCAAATGTACGTAACTTTGAAATTAAACAAAGTCATTGGTACATGCCCGCACTCGGGATCGAACCTGGGGCTCTAGCTTGCCAGTCTATGGTTCTACCCACTGAGCTACCACCGCTTTAACATAATGGTTTGATGAAAATGATGTTCTTAACCAAAGAGCCGACTTCATTATTTTTTTGTTAACTACCCTAAGCAGCGGCCACACAGAAGAGGTACGGTAAAGGCGTACAAAAGACGCTTACAAATTGTGCGGAAGGTACACTTGGGGCACTGAAGTTGTCGATCCGCGGTGGGCACGCGTGGTAATTAAGGCTTAACTAAGCCTACACTCTCTCACTCGGAGCCTATGCTCTGTAGTGGGACGTATAAAGACTATATAAAAAACGAAGGTGATCTGTCAGGATCGTGGCAAGTTGCAGTCCCTGGTCTCCGCCTACCCCTCTGGGATACAGGCGCGAGGTTATGTTGTTGTATAAAAAAAGTTGTGGCCATATGGTTAGGGTGATAGACGGCTGCTGGACTAAAGCAGCCACTAAGTAGTGGCCAAGAACGGGTTGCTGTGTGATGTCGGTCTAGAATAGCACCTACCCAAATTCTTCCCGCGGGTGTCGTAAAGGGCGACTAAGTGACACAAACCGGGGGGTGGGCAGCAGCGCCCCCTGCAGTACAATTCCACCAAACTGCGATCCCCAACCCGCATATCCAGCGTGGGGATTATGGGCATTACCCCCCAATGATGGCACAACCTTGCACTATGGCGCTCATTAGGGGAGGGCTATGTCCAGCAGTGGACTAATATAGCCTGAAGAAGAAGAACGGGTCCATGGTCGTTGGTCACGACATTGTGAAAGCGGCTAGGGAAGTGGCGAGACTAGCAAACGAATGGATGGATTGATGTAATAGGGAAAGAACCCTATGCCCAAGTGGGCTCTTTCTAGGGGCCGATTAGTACGTATCTTTTTTAAAGCCGTTCTTTGTACTAAACTAAGTGTTCTGGGTAACCTTTCCAGAAATTACTCACTCAAGATGCGGACATGGAATCAGCGTTGATGCCCCAGGAACTGAATCCTGAGTTTGTGGCTGATAAGGTAAGAGTGGACTGGTGTTAAAACCGCGGAGGAGCTGTTCAGAATTGCACTGAACAGAGACCACTGTAAAGAACTGACTGCCAACCTCCAGTCATGGAGAGGCACTTTAAGAAGAAAAAGAAGGTAAGAACAGTGGCTAAGCTTCCGTCACATCCGAAAGGTCCTGATTCGATCCGGCTTGTACGTTAGTGACTGATTGACCACTCGCTGAAGAAAGTATCCAGAAAAGTAAATAGAAAGTGCCTGAGGTTCTGCGTTATTTCAGTTACATGTTGTGTAGGGTTTAGGAGTGATCGTTGCAAAGACGAACCGTTTTATAAGACCGTTTTGTGTTCCGCGACGATAGGACCGTTTTACGTTTCATTATAAAGCAGTGCCAGAGACTCTAAAGCAGTGCCAGCGTTCGTTCGTCGCGAGACCAGTCCTTAGATTATTTGACGCGGATATGTCCTTTAGTGCTATATTAATAGAGCCTAGAACGTAATGAGATCATTGCGACGTCGTCGTCGGCTCCTTGCTCGTTCCGTTCGTTTTGGTCTGTGATACAATAAAGTAATCTTTATGTCTATGAATCTACAGTCGAATATCGTGTAAAACAACTTATTTTTTCCGATGTTTCGTGATTTCGTCTCGTTCGCACTCGTTTGACCGTCCTCTGCGACTTGCTCGTTCGCATACAATGAAACCAGTTGCGAACGAGGACCGTTTCGAGGACCTGTTTTCGTTCCAGAAAAAACGGTTGCGTTTCGTCGTCGAAATATCGGACAACGACCCACTCCTAGTAGGGTTTGTAGAGTTGTAGAAATTTTGTCCGTATTCATAACCTGAAAAATTCAAACTTCAAAAAGCTTTTAGGAAAAAAGGTCAGAGTAGAGTGGAATATTCCATTTTCCCATTTCCACTCTTCCATTCCTATAAAAGTTTATTACATTATTTAAGGTAGGTATTAAAAGATATTTTAAAAGCTATTGGATAGCCTTTTACCATCACGTCTGGCACATTCCTGATTTCGTACAAATTGATTCATCAATCATGATTGCTTTCCAATTCCAATGTTTTAGTCCAGTACATACAAAGGTTGTTCGGAACAGATTCATCATCATCAGCCGTTTGACGCTCACTGTAGGACATAAGCCTCCTTCAAGCTTCCCAGTTTTCCCAGCTACTCGGCAAACGTAGTCTAGAACGCTCTCCGACCAGATGGGACGACGATTTGCGAAAAACTGCAAGCAGGTGCTGGATGCCGCAAGCTGAAGACATCACTCATTAGGGGAGAGCTAGGTCAAGCAGTGGGTTAGTATAGCCTGACGATGTTGATGAAAATGTTGTCTAGCGTATCAATCCCTTGGAACCAGCCTCAGCCGTACTTTAATTTCCCAGGACGCCCCATGGCGCGCCGTCCTGCCGATAATACGCGCGCGCCGTGACGTCATTGTACCAGAGACAGAGTCGCCATCTATCGTGCATCAGGTGAAGTACTACAGCCGGATCGTCGCATGCTCCACGCTTGCGCTTGCGGCGCTGGTCGAGCTCATTGTTTACCTCGTCGAGGTCTATGGCACTTGATTGTACAGATCTATTGTAACGAATAAAAATGCAATTAACTGTAAACATATTCTTTCATTTATTAGGCTTGATAACATATGACAGCCTGCCACTGTCTTACAATCCTCCACCAACCCGGACTTGGCCCCTTGATGGAGTATGGCCTAACCTTCCTGCGATGCAGGAAGAGACCCGCGCGCAGCAGTGGGGGCCTACAACGGTTGATATATCGATTTTTTCGTATACTAGCTGTGCCCCGCGGTGTCACCCGCGGTTTATCGATTTTCCCATGGGAATAACATATTTTTCCCGCAGTAAAAAGTTAAGTATGTGTTAATTCAGGGTGTCAGTTAACTTCATACCAAACTTCATTAAAATCGCTCCAACCGTTTAGACGTGGAGAAGTCGCAAACATGCCTACGTCGCATACCTACTCATAAACTTTCGCCTTTATAATGTTATTTTAGTGTGATGTGATAATACTTCCAAATCGTAGCCTGTCTTGCGTAATTGCTCGTGGTTGGTCTTACTGTCAAAAGTTTTTAAGCCGCCCATTAGGCCTCTGGCATGGCTTAACGACTGCCATTACATGACAGACGGCACCAACGGCTTTACGTTGCGAAGCACGGACCCCTCGTAAACATGCCACTAGCGTTAGTCATAGACGGTCCATCCATGCAACGCCCTAAGTTGCTTAGCCATCGTGATCTTCTAAGATCACTCAGGTAGCCGGGGCTACGAGCGATTCAAGTGGGGATGTCCATAATGTGTCGACGTCAACCCTTGTATGTACAAGGGTTGACGTCGACACATTATGGAATTGTAACCGGATAAACTAGGGTTTTTGGCGGTAGAGTCCGACCAGCAAAACTAAGTATCACACTCTTAAAAACCTATTTAGAGGCTAAAAATTCCACTCATGCCGGGATTCGAGCTCGCGAACTCTGGCTATCCGTGCCAGCGCTCTTTCCAACTGAGCTAATGGGCGACTCACCGGCATCAGTGAAATTTCGAACCTCTTTACAATATTCTCTGTATTACGTACAGGCAGCGACATCTGGCTGAAGTAATTTGCATCACTTGCAGCCCCAAGTACCTTCTTTGCAGTTAGGAATTACATCGGAATGTTATCGCTGTACCCAGATGATTATATTATTTTTAATGCACTAACCCGGCATGGGTGGAATTTTTAGCCTCTAAATAGGATTAATAGGTTTTTAAAATTGTCCTTAGCACGGATTAGTGCATTAAAAATAATATATTTAACAATCACACTGTTAAAATTGCAATAACTTTTTAAGTGTACAAGATATACTTACAAAATAAAAGACTCAAAAAGAAATTCATTTTGTGTATAAGAATTTCATAGTCGGTAACCATCTTTTAAGATGGCTGAAAAAAACTCAATTTTATAGTGTAGTTTAGAATAAAATAATATATTTAAAAGTGAAAACTTAGTTTTGCAGGTCAATTGGCCACGCATAATAAACTCATAAACGGGATGCCGATGAAATTGAATTAAAAACTGATGCAAAACGCTTCACGGGCATCATGCGGCGAGGAATATAAGCCACCTGCAGCTGACAAGTGGCACTCGTGCTTCGAACAACTTCGTGATGAGGTGGGCATTCTCATTTGCGGCGGTGCTGATGATGGCGTGGGCTGTGACTGCTAAGGTAAGACCTTTGTGACCCTAAACGACTTCAGAAAAACAAATTGAAGAGGGATGACTCTGTTTGTTTTTTTAGTATTTAATTAGCGATTCGGCATAGCTTTAAGTTACAAATGTAAATAAATAAACAAACAAATAAATAAAAGAAAATCTCAGGTCATCGATAATGCTTTGGCACTTCGTTCAGAAAAAACTTCAAAAAACTTCTTCTTTCGCTTCGTCAACAATCATTAGTGGGGCTGCAAGTGGTGCAAATTACTTCAGCCAGATGTCGCTTCCTGTACGTAATACAGAGAATATTGTAAAGAGGTTCGAAATTTCACTGATGCCGGTGAGTCGCCCATTAGCTCAGTTGGAAAGAGCGCTGGCACGGATAGCCAGAGGTCGCGGGTCCGAATCCGGCATGGGTGAAATTTTTAGCCTTTAAGTAGGTTTTTAAAATAGTCCTTAGCACCGGTTAGTGCATTAAAAATAATATAACCATTAGTTGTTGAACACAATTAAAATTACTGTCTTCTTTCAATGTTGGTATCATAAGATCATAACTAATAAACAGTAGGTACATTTTATGTCCAGGGAGCGAAATAGTATTTTTACGGTGAAGTCGCTATTTTAAACCACGAGCGCTTCGCGGAATCAAAGTACGTCGCCCGAGGTAAAATAATTTTCTCTCAATTCATATACTCTACTTTTTATCCCCTTTCTATGAGAAAATATTTCTCCCGGGATTTCATGGGTAGTAAGTTTTGTACGACGTTGTTAACTATAGTCTGTTAGCTCTTAGAATATATCTCGGGCTCAAGAGTAGGCTTCGGTTTCCGCCGAAAGCACACCAGTGTTCTACTACTTCCTGCTCTGTATAAAACTTTTCTTCACTATTTTGAAAAGTTATGTAAATTAAGTCTCATATTAGATCCAATATTTCTATAACACGAATATATCCGATTCTCTACGATAGTAGCCAAGGTATATTGTAAAAGCTAACAGACTGTACTATAAATATTGTTTCAGGAATTAATGCATTATTGCATTATTACTTTCATAACTCGACGTAAAACTCGTTATTTTTGTAAAATTTAGTACCTACTTTGTGTTGATTACAAGAACAGAGACGTAATTCGCGTGCTTTTGTTTATTTTTGTTTAGCGCGTATCCCCGCGCCGTGCAGCCATCACGTACTAGCCAGTAATTCATACAATTTGCGTTCGATTTCTATGAATGATGTTATTACGAGTATATATTCCGAGTTCAAATCTCATTGCCACCCGCTAAAAAGTTCCGCAAGCAAAGATTTGCTAACCGAGCCAGTTATGTGAAATGTCTGAAGCAACTGTCAACGGAGCTAGTGCTAGAGAGATGCAACCTTTGGCGCAAAAAAGTGTCTCTGGCAACTCCCTTTGTGTCGCCTGTGAGAAAGTTACAAAACTCTTCTTTTGAGTGCCAGCTTTCCTCGAAGAAAATTCATACAGTTTGCGTTCGATTTCTATAAATAATAATATTACGTTCCAAATTCCAATTCCATTTCCGCTCGCTAAAAAGTTCCTATCGGAAACGAGCTGTTTTGCTCCAACTAACATAGAAAGCGACCCCCTCGGCCACTTTGGAAACCAAAGTTTCGAAACCAGTTTCGAAAAGAGAATTATTTTTCTTTTTAGGAAACCTGGTTTCGAATAAATAAAAATCATTCTGTTTTCGAAGCTGGTTTCCAATACAAAATATAAAATCTTCTTTTGAAACTCTTTCATGGATCAAGTACATGCACAAAACTAATTTGTGGTGGAAAGCGACACTTTTCGAATAGAAGTGATGAAAATAAGTAATCTCAACAGGTCAACAAACAACCGAACAACTTAGCGGACCTGCCAGGGGACTCAGCAGCGGACGCGGCAGTAGCAGCGAGCCGCTCGGCAGCAGACTACACTGCCCACTACGCCGAACTTGCGGCGCCTGTGCCGGCAAATGTTGACGTTAATCAACTGGTCGCCACACTCAGGTATTATGAAACCCTACCTCACGCATATAAGCTTGAAGTGAGCACATGTGAAATCTACGCTCGCACTACATACTCTGACATTCCTGCATTGCGCAAGCTAAGTGACATGACATATAATGCTCAACAAACATCAGTAAAAGCGCCCCAACCCACGCATGCCCTAGGATCTCACGTCCGACGGACAACATAGCGGCCGCCACCAGGTCTGTCCCATGCCCCCTAGGATCTGCCTTGCGGAAAATTTTCTATTACAGTTTTCTTTTTAGCGTGTCTATGGTAAGTTATCGTGGTGAAAGGATTTTCCAATATAAAAAATATGCCAGATGTACCGGCTCAGTGAATACTTCGTTCGGGGAGGCTGCTTTCATATACCCCATTTCCACTACAGTGGAAGTGTAGGTACAATCACCTGTGACCATCAGAAGGCTAAAATAGATATTTACACACGACATCTCATCGTTCTCAACCCTTGTGTGTCCCCACTGTTGGGGCACGGGTCTCTTCGGAAGTTTAGTCCATATTCCACCACGGGGGCCAAGTCCGGATTGGTGGAGAATTGTAAGATAGTGCTGCCGTGCCCTGACAAAACACTGTATCTACAGATACAGTGTTTTGTGGTAACACGAATATTTAGATTCCGTACCCTTAGGTACATGGTATGACATCCAAATAATATTTAAAAAGTCTTAATAATATGGAAATTAGTCATAGCCATTTAGACTGTATAGCCAATATTATAGAGACCGATTTTGACAAAATACTGTTACTATAGGTACAGTGTTTTGTCAAAACAAACTCGATGTTATTTGATAACATGTAACTGTAGATGCAGTGTTTTGTCATAACAACATCACAACGTTTTCCTATTATTCGCCAAGTAAGTAAGCGATATTTGGGGGCAAAAAATATTTCAATTAGTCACAGCTTATCTTTCATACAGTTACGTTTGCGTCGTGATAAGAAAATCTCTAAAATGAGCAGAGAACGTAATAAACTTATTATAAACCTAACCCGAACTAAGCAAGAACAATGTGTAAGTTCTACAGTGAATTTCTCGAACTTAAATAGTTCCATTGCCAGTAAACCTGAAAACCATTTTGATTTGCCCGGGAATTATAAACCCTATGAAGAAGTGTTCGATTTCATCCCAACTAGTGAGCCTATTTTGTACTCAACTTCTGCTGATGAAACGATGACTCCTACTCCTAGTACTGTACTACCCAACACCGACCAATCTCAACAATATCTATATGTGAAGTCCATAGATATGTCATCCACTCAATCTGCAGCGGATACGCGAAACCTACAACCAAACACTTCATCCGATATGCAAAGAAAAGTTACCTCGATGTTTGTGGATGAAGTACTAATGGATCAAGATATTCCTATGCCTACCACCAACCAAGCGCAACCTGTCACTGTAGCGCCGGAAGAAGAACTCATCGATACACCATCGTATATCGAACTGACAACAATGAATGTGCCTCCGCCTCCTATCACAGTACCACAACATGCGACTATGCCTACCGCCAATCAAGCACAACCAGTGGCTGCTCCAGATGAAGAACTTTTTGATGCACAATCGTATACAGAACTGACTACAGTGATGACTACACCTCCGCCCCCTATCACAGTACCACAGACTGCGACAAAAAGAAAACGGGAAAGAAACCCAACAACAATTTTAGAGCAGCAGAAGAATAAGCACCCTATGTTGCCACCTTGTGCCTGTAAAAACAAATGTTCTCAGAAAATTGGCGAGACCGAAAGGAAAACTTTATGGGCTGCTTATTGGGATATGGACCGCCAGAGACGACGAGATTTTATTTCAAGACACGTGACCTCAAAAGCAACGAAAGTTAAAACTGTGCAAACTTCTCGCAGACAAAATACTTTGCAGTGGAAACTTAAGAAAGTAGATGTGTGCAAGGTATTTTTCTTGGCAACAATTGGCTACACAAATGATGAGGCAGTTCAGTCTGTTTTGAAAGCTAATCGCAAGACAAACAATGAAAGTTCGTCAGTTTCTGCAGCACCAGACCTCAGAGGACACCACACTCCAAAACACGCCTTTCCCGAGGGCTATGAAGGTACTGTTATGGAATTTATAGAAAATTACAAACCCCAAAAGTCACATTACAACGTAGAGCATGCCCCTAATCGTCGTTATCTGCCAGTGAATACTACATTAACAAATATGCACACACACTATTTGAAACATTGTGAAGAAAACAACTTGCGCAAATGTTCATGGACTTATTTCCATAATATCTGTCAGAAAATGAACCTTTCTACAGCTGTGCCATCCCAAGATAGTTGCGATACATGCAGGAAACATACTTGTAAGCACCCTGAAATTGCCAATGATTCTCATGATTGCAGGAGTTGCAGTTGTGATGTATGTGCTTACTATCCAGAACATATCAAAAACAAAAATATGTCACGTCAACATCTTCACCACATTGAAGCTCTTTGCGAAAATGCGACCGATAAAGCTATTTTTACAGCTGATATGCAAAAAGTTATTTGCATGCCTCTACTCAGCACAAAGGCTTATTATTTCTCAAGAAAATTGGTACTTTTCAATGAGACTTTTGCTCAGCCTGGCAAAAACAAACGAGCCGTTTGCGTTCTTTGGCATGAAGGAGAGAGTGGGCGAAAAGCTTTCAATATTGTGAGCGCTTACATAAACTTTATACTAAAGTATTGCAGAGACCTCAAATATGTCTACTTTTTTGTAGACAACTGCAATGCCCAAAATAAAAACAAGGTGTTTTTTTCTGCACTGATCAAACTAGTGAACGACCCCTCAACCACAGTCGAAAGAATAGTCATTGAATACTTAGAGCCTGGTCACACATACATGGCTGCAGATCAAGTACATGCCAGCATTACAAATAAACTAAACAGCAGTCTTTTTAGCCTCTAAATAGGTTTTTAAATTTGTTCTTTAGCACGGGTTAGTGCATTAAAAATAAAAATAGTATAATCATGTGAGTACAGTGATATCGTTCCGATGTTAAACCTAACTGCAAAGTAGGTAGTCGGGGCTGTAAGTAATGCAATTTGCTTAAGTCAGATGTCGCTGCCTGTACGTAATACAGAGAATAGTGTACAGAGGTTCGAAATTTCACTGATGCCGTGAGTCGCCCATTGGCTCAATTGGTAGAGCGCTGGCACGGATAGCCAGAGGTTGCGGGTTCGAATCCCGGCATGGGTGAAATTTTTAGCCTCTAAATAGGTTTTTAAAGCAGTCTAGAGGTTTATGATTTCCAAGATTTTACTGAGAAAATAAAGAATTCAAGAAAAAATGTTGACAATCTGATCTTGTCACACAAAGATATGTACATGATTGAAAATGAGAGTAAAGTAAAGTATCCTAATGGCCTGAATATACAGAGATTTAAGATTGTTGAATTCAAGAGAGGTCATCTTTCGCTATTTGCGAAAGTAAGTTACGACGATGAGACTAATTACACAGAGATATATTTTTTGAAAAAGAAGTCTGAAGATAATATGAAGCGGCTTTTAAATGAAAACAGAAGTCTCTTGGAAGAAGTTCAGAAACAGACACAACCAAGAGGTATTTGTGAAGTAAAAAAGTTAGAACTTCTTAAATTGAGTGAAACAATGCCACAATCGCGTAGAAAATTTTATGAAGATTTAGTAGTAAGTGAAGTGCCAGATTTGTCTAGTGAAAGAGAAATAGATTTTTAAGTAAATTTTGGTACTTACAAATAAAAAACACATTATGTTTACTAGTTTTTTATTAGATTACTACCTGTTTGCCTTTTTTTACCGCGATAGCCACCCCTTTTCCATAGCAACTGTTCTGACAATAGACTGCAAGTAATAGTTGCAGTTTTTTGCCAAAACAATCATTCAAGTAAGTTAGAACTTTATGTCATGACATAAAACGTTTTATGCTGTAAATTGAATAAATAACATGCTTTTTAACAATTTTTTAGAACGGCACAATTATGTGTACTATTATCAAACACATATCAAATTTTTAAAGTAATCTGTTAAGATTTGACGTATTTATGCGAAATATTCGAAAAAAAAACGTTTTTCGTCATTTCTAGAAAACGCCTGTTTTCAAATTACAGTGTCTTGTCAGGGCACGGCAGAGTGGCAGGCCTTACTGTCAGAAGTTATCAAGCCGCCCATAAGGGGTCTGACATGGCTTAACGACTGCCATTATATGACAGCCGACACCAACGGCTTAACGTGCCTTGCGAATCACGGAAGCGCTCATGACAAGACATCTCATACGTGACTATATCCCAGTGCGGCAAAGGTGTGCTTACCGAGTCAGTAAAGTTATGTGAAGTGTCCCCACTTGGTTTAATTGTACCTCAGTACGAATGGAGACCTCAGTTTCCACCAACTGACCACAGAGTCAGTGCACGCGAGATGCAGCATTTGGCGCAAAAAAAGTGTTATGCCAACTTTATTTGTGTCGCCTGGGAGAAACTAATCGGACACTTAAATTCTAGTTCCAGCACCAGTGCTTAAAGTCTGACATTTTTATCAAAAAGTATTTATTACTTTCATGCAATTCGTTGCTAACAGGCTATCCCTCGTTCCAGGTCCGCCAGCCACACCAACTGAGCCGTGAGCAGAGGTGTTTTCTGAAGAGACGCGATACAAAAATATGTCCAATAAATTGCTCTCCTGCCTTGAAAATACCCCTCTCCAAAACGTTTAAGTGTCTCCGAATAGAGCACCCGTAGCTTATCCCAGTTAGTTTGTAAGCCGCGATGTCTCTATTTATCCCATGGGAGAAAAATTAAGAAGAAGACGACGGAGTTCCAAATTCTGAAATTGTCTGGCGATCAATCATTCTTTTTTAAATTTTCTTTCGGTGGGCAAGTCTTCTAATTAATTTTTATTGTTTGTACCTACCTGTTTTTAATCGTAATTATGAAATATAATGTCGTAACGTGTTAGTTGTCATACAGCATCTTGTTTCATTTTTGGTGGGGAAGATAGCGGGATGACCTGAATGCATTTGTGGCTGGGGACAATGAGACAGATATGCTAAGAGAGATATGCTAAGCAAGAGAGGAGGCCTTGGCCCTTCAGTGAGACACAAGAGAGCCTAAGTAATAAATAGATCTTCTTCTTCTTCTGGCTATATTAATCCACTGCTGGACATAGCCCTCCCCTAATGAGCGCCATAGCGCAAGGTTAAGCCATCATGCTGCTATGCGGTGTCGGCCTTCTAGAATAGCACCGACCCAAAGCTTCCCGCGGGTGTCGTAAAGGGCGACTAAGGGATACAAACCGGGGGGTGGGCAGCAGCTTGCAGTACAATTCCACCAAAATGCATCCCCAACCCGCATGCCCAGCGTGGGGATTATGGGCATTACCCCCCAACGATGGCACAACCTTGCACTCATTACGGGGGGTATGTCCACCAGTGGACTAATATAGCCTGAAGAAGAAGATTCGAGCCTACTACCGCCTGCCGAATGTGAGGCAGTACTTTCAGATCAGAAGTCACAAGACAGATAAAACCTCAATCAACATCATGGAGCTAATTGATTCTCAGCTTGTTACGCTTTCGTATTGCTCTGTTTTCAAACGGACTTCAGTATCGGTTGATGGCGAAGTGTTCGAAACAAATATTTAGGTTTAAGTAAAATGTTTTTCTTGGACAAAATACTTTTTACACTGTTTGTGACTAATGTAAGTACTCCAGTTTCTGAATTGAGAATTTTCCTGAGCCACGTTTTTTTTTATGTTTTTAAAAAAATTGACAGTTCAAATATCTATCCAAGTACCAAAATACTTGGTGAATTTAGTTAAATTCTCAGTTGAGATAATTATAAATAGGTAATTTATCTGCTACTGAGGTTCTATTATAAAAATCCGCCATTATTAATAAGACTATTTCTTACCGATCTTGAAATACGTTTATCTTAAGGTGGATAGGATGACATTGGGTGTCAGTCTAATTGGACCTTTGGTCCCACATTGAACTTAGTGAAAATAAACAAGATGACACTAATTGATAAGACGACAAGGCGTTTTCGCGGCGTTTGCTACGAGGTTTGATACGTGACTAATCTTTCGTTTCTTAAATCCCTAAATTTCAGACCGTCATAGATGGGTTTGCGATCTCGACACACGTAGACCTACGAAAAGTTGGAACTATCAAGCTAAATAGTGGTGACATTTATAATGTTTTGAAGCCTGTAACGCATCGAATAGAAGACCATATTGCAGATGCCCTAATGCGTAGAGATACGAAACACAAACCGACTGAAAAAATATTTATAGACAACAATGGCTTTAGACATTTCTGGAGTGAGCTATCTGATAAAACCAGTCATTACAGAAAAGCAGGCAAAGATTTGTATCTTGAAAACAAAAACGAAGTGACGAAGAACATTGAAAATAGAACTACTGCAGACGATACAGAAGTTAAAGTGAACGGAACACTCACTGAAGATAATAATTACACTGAGGTGTCTCTAAATGTAGTAAAAACTACAGTTGAAAATAATGAAACATTACCTTCTGAAGGTTCTACAATAGCAACAACAACATCTACCCTCAAGTCTAAGTCCAGAAAAAGGAAAAAGATTAAAAAGAAGCAGCACATACCTGCTGCCTTGAGAAACCCTGCTTTGAGGGAACCGAAAGAGAGGACTGTAGTTCACACGACATTCTTTTGTCCATTTTTTGGTGTCATAAAGATGTCTAGATACATAGATTAAGTATTAAACCAAACGACAATAACACCATTTCGAAGTCAGTGACGTCTGCATTCCTCTCAAATGTGCCAGTTAGCCAATGTACTTTAATACTCAGTAGGAAATGTACTAAAGTAATAATAATAATAATATTGGCCTTTTGCATCTACTTAATGAGATGATGTATACAGCCGAGCGTCCAGTGGCATCTTCACTCACACTAGATGGGCGAAGGGACCACTCCGACTCTGTAGTGCCTGGGACATGGTTTTATAGATGGTGTAGGCTCGCCCAGCACCTATACCATCCTGACAGCTTAGTCGGCCTCGCCCACAGGAAGGACTAGTCAATACGTGCTGAGCCAACCAAGCCGCAGGTTTCCTCACGATGTTTTCTTTCACCTTTAGCGTGTGGTATTGCGACTACAAACTCGTAACTTTGAAATTAAACAAAGTCATTGGTACGAGTACATGCCCGCACTGGGGATCGAACCTGGGGCTCTCGCTTGCGAGTCAATGGTTCTACCCACTGAGCTACCACCGCTTACTTAGGAGGTATTGATGGCCAATTCTTCCGGTGGTTACTTATACCCTATAAAACAGAAGTCTGGGGAACCTTTCAAATTAGGACAAATCCTATACTTAACAATTTTATCGTTAATCCTATACATAAGAATATTATTGACGGCCTCGGTGGCGCAGCGGTTTGGCACGCCGACTGTAGAACCGAAGGTCTCGGGTTCGATCCCCGGCCGGGTCAAACTAGGAAATGAACTTTTCTAGTTTGTCTCAGGTCTTAGATGTTCTATGTATTCATTGTATCTATCGTCGAGTTAGCACCTGTAACACAAGTCATTTAAATGTACTTAGTATGGGGCTAACGAGATCTCTCTGGCGTAGCGGTAGCGCATCTGCCTAGCATGCAAGATGTTCCGGGTTCGAAACCCGGCTGGGGACAAAAAAAACCCCAGGTCTTGGATGTTTACATGTTCCCACTACACAGGGTATCCTAGTGTGGGGCCAGAAGCAATGTATGAGCCTGTATGTAAATGTTATGTTATGTCCACGAATATTTATTTATTTGAAACAAAATGCAACAATAATACTCAATGTGTTTAATCTTCTTTGATTCCGTTCCTTTTAGTGGAGAGCTCTTCATTTGAATTGCCCATAAACCGTCTGTTGAACCTCCTCGTCATATACGGATCATCATTAGCGTGCACTTCAAACCTGTCAAAGGTCCCAAGAAAAGTGGTTACAGCTGAATTTAGGGCCCTCCTGTAATTCTTCATTGGTAGTTTCTCTCTTAGCATCACCACTGGCTCGAAAGGAATTATCATACCTGCAGCTGAAGCTATTAGAGGGATGAAGGGTGCCGGAACGTAGAAGGTTATGATCTCCATCACTCCGTTGACGATGCAGACACCAATGTTCTTCAAAACGGTGTTGATCTTGGGCGTTGTGATGAAGGCGTCGAAACTCGCAGATATGCTCTCGTAGATCTTGACGAAGCAGTTTTGCTTTTGCTTGACGAATGTCGAATTTCTTCGCGTAGTTTTGTTTCCCGGCGTACTTGTAGATTTGACTGTAGCGTCATCTCTGACAGTGACAGTCTCTGTAGTAGAACTCGGCTTTAATTCTACGTCCGTTTTTGCAGAGATTTTAGCAGTGTCGATTCTAGAGCTGGTAGTGTCGTCTTCAACTACTGTACTCGTGAAAATTTGGCTGGCCTCATATTGGTCGTTGATTTCTGGGTGTTGTGACTGGAAATGTTTAGTTGAAAATTAAAACGAAGCCAGCAAAACGCAACACTATAGAAATGGTAATACCAAGAGGTATGGTTTATTCTCTTATCCAGGTCAAGAAACATCACTGACGGCAACATTTTCAATAGTAGCACTTTACCCTTCGTCGTCAAAAGAGTTGCAGCAAAGTGGTAGATATGGTAAAGATGTATGTGGTGGATTCTCAGAGAGGTTAGGTACACCTAAACTTACATAGGCAAAAGCAAGAAGAAGCGATATTTGTATGAACAGACAAAAACTGCAAGCCAGTCTCATGTTTATATTCGTTATTCTATACAAATATCTACATTTTGATAGAAGAAGCAATTCGGTGTGGTACATATAACTAAGTAAGTAAACAAGCTAGTACCTTTTGTAACTTTTTATTATAATAGATTCGAGAAAAATAAATCTATAAAATGTGTCATAAAAACCGAAACAAATATCCTGAAATAATTTTAGAATAACAAAAGTTGATTGCATAAGGACGTAGAGAAACAGGCACTGAAATAATTCTTATCTACCTTGACAAATTGATTAATTTCAAACAACGATTGAATTTTTCAATTATAGCAAAGTTAAGGCCGATAGTTATGAATCATTGACTTTGAAGTACTTTCTACACAAAAAAATAAAATTCATAGTTTTGGAAAAGTTTAAGCGCAATGAATGTGATGATGAATTTGAGCATCTTGGTCTTTAATATTATGTTGATGTTTATTATGGTGACAGCAAAGCCACAGGTAAGGACCCTATCCTTACATGGATATTGAATGTTTCATAGTGAGTCAAAGATAATTAAAGGTTAAATTAAATTTTGTGCCCAGTCGACAGCAGGCCAACCTTTTTTGTAGTAAATCACCCGTAACGTAACTGAGTAGAGCACACGCGTGTAAAGCTTGATGTGCTGTCGACTCTATCCCAATTTGGGTAACATGCAGACCTCCTAACCTCAGTAAACTCCCTCATTGATAAATCACAAATAAATCATGAAAAAAATAATTTACCTGAATATATTTAGGGGTAGGTACCCGGCGTGTATCTTGTACCAGGTTTGAATCTGTTCGTATCGTGTATTGTTTTGCATCTTCGTGTGTATAAACCAAGTATTAACCTACGAACCTAATATCATAACTTTAAAACATGTTCTACCTGGTCCTACCCCACTACCCCATGAATAAAAATAACATACCTGCAAGTGAAAAGATAGAGGACACATTCTTCCTACAAAATTCACACTTAGAAACGGCCCCACCCATTCCACTCGAATAGTCTTTGCTAGTGGTCGGAATAGGTAGTTAAATTTTAGGTATGTACTTGCAGAAAGAAAGTCAACGTAAGCATAACATGTATAATACCTAGATCCCGAGAATCAGCGTGATTTCCAGGTCCTTAAATAATGCAATGCAACTTATGTACCTAATCAAATGTGCACCTCGTGTGCTGCATACCAAATCACTCTGTGATTGGTTCATTCTGCGCGCTCTGCGTGACGTGATCGTTCATTGAGCTATATCCAATCAAAACAAATCAATTTATTTCAACGTAAAGAATTTACATTCTGTTTGCTGATGTCACTGTACAATGTGAAATAATTATATTATTTTTTAATGCACTAACCCGTGCTAAGGACAATTTAAAAACCTACTTAGAGGCTTAAAAATTCCACCCATGTCGGGATTCGAACCCGCGACCTCTGGCTATCCGTGCCAGCGCTCTTTCCAACTGAGCTAATGGGCGACTCACCGGCATCAGTGAAATTTCGAACCTCTACAATATTCTCTGTATTACGTACTCTGTACGTACTCTCAACAATATTCTCTGTATTACGTACAGAGTAAGAGAGAGAAAGAGGTTCGAAATTTCACTGATGCCGGTGAGTCGCTCATTAGCTTAGTTGGAAAGAGCGCTGGCAAGGATAGTCAGAGGTCGCGGGTTCGAATCCCGGCATGGGTGGAATTTTTAGCCTCTTAATAGGTTTGTAAGCAATAAGCCGCTGCCTTCGGGCCGTAGTGTAGAAGAGAATAGTGGAGACAGTAGTGACAGCGTGACTACCGCCAGTGGCGTTTTTCCAGCGCTTTCAAGCTACGCAAGGCACGTTAAGCCGTTGGTGCCGGCTGTCATGTAGGTAATGGCAGTCGTCAAGCCAACCGTCAGAGGCCTGATGGGCGGCTTGGTAACTTCTGACAGGCCCGCCACTGTCTTACAATCCTCCACCAGCTCGGACTTGGCACCCGCGTTGGAGGATTGCCTATACCCTCCTTAGGGAAGAAACCCGTGCCCCTTAGGGACATAATGGGCTGATGATGTTGAAGCCAGCCTTATCCTCCACTGAATAGAGTAGATTATCGCAAATGGGGTAGGCCAATGCTTTACACATGTTGCAGGCCTTCACTCCTCATCAATCCGGAGCGGATGTCGCGAACGCCCAACGCTATATGAGCCAGTTGCTTAGCAAACTGAAGACAGACGAGGGTAGAGACACGTTTTCTTGAAACTATTCGATAACATACGACAGCACTTCTTCTTCAGGCTATATGTTAGTCCATTGTTGGACATAGCCCTCCCCTAATGAGCGCCATAGCGCCCTGTCTTCAGCTTGCCGCATCTAGCATCTGCCAGCAGTTTTTCGCAGAGCGTCATCCCATCGGAGGGCACATGACAAGCCAAAAAGAGATTAGATAATAATAATAAATATTCATGGACATATTACACAGATCTCGTTAGCCCCATACTTAGTACAACTGAATGACTTGTATTACAGGGCTACTCTTTACAATATTCCCTGTATAACGTACAGGCAGCAACATCCTGGCTGAAGTAATTTGCAGCACTTGACACGGTTAGCGAGAGGTCGCGGGTTCGAGTCCCGGCATGGGTTGATGTGGGCTAATCAGCCCACATCAACCCACTGCTGGGCATAGGCCTCCTTTTTACTGCGCCATTCCTCACGGTCCTGTGCTAATCTGATCCATCCTTGACCCGCAACCCTCACGATTTCGTCTGACCATCGTGTCGGTGGTCTGCCTACCAACCTCCTTCCCTCCCTTGGGCACCACTCCGATACTGCCCTGGTCCACCGGCCGTCTTCCCTTCTAGCCAAGTGTCCCTCCCATCTCCAGTTTAACTCTGTCATCCGCTTACCAACGTCTTCGACCTTGGTTCTTCGAAGAATTTCTACATTGGGTACGCGGTCCACAAGCGATACGCCCAGCATGGTAATATTTTAATCTTTTGATTTTCTTGAAAATATTGGTAATCTCATGTTTTTTGTAAAAGTAAACAAGTGTTTTATTATTATTGGTCTTTGATTATTTGATACTGTCGTCACGTCTATTGTCTTACCTCTTCCTAGGTGCCCTACGACTACATACCAATTGGAAGAAAAAGTAACAGCAACAAAGACGCGCCACTGCAAAACCCATCCGACATAAATCTTCATTACGAACAACAGTTCCCGTCCAGACGCAGATACGACGAATGATCCGTGAATTAAATACCTACGACCTATATGGCATTTTCATTTCTTCTTTCTGTGCCTCTTCACAATAACAATAACTGCCACACGTTATCAACCCTTGTATGTCCCAATGCTGGGGCACGGGTCTCTTCCTGCATCGCAGGAAGGTTAGGCCATACTCCACCACGGGGGCCAAGTCCGGGTTGGTGGAGAATTGTAAAACAATGGCGGGCCTTACTGTCAGAAGTTATCAAGCCGCCCATAAGACCTCTGAAATGGCTTAACGACTGCCATTATATGACATCCGGCACCAACGGCTTAGCGTGCCTTGCGAAGCACGGAAGCGCTCGGAAAAATGCCACTAGCGGTAGTCACGGGATGCTCACCCATCCAGTACCTGACTGGGCCTGTTGTTGCTTAACTAAGTGATTGATTCCAAGCACTCAGTTCGCCTAGGCCACGAGCGCTTCTGCCACACAATATATCTAATCACACGTCCAGGGTCTTGATTATGTAACTTTCCACGTATTCTGCCAGTCTATCTGTGTGCAAACACCATGCAGGATACAATGTGAAGAAACACCACGCAGACGATTGAAAAGCATTTGTTCCACATGCCCAGTCAGATGATGATGGAATGAAATAATAATCACGGCTCAGCGCCTTGACTATGTAACTTTCCACGTAGGCAGACAGATGAACGAAATATATAGAATAGAATGGAATGGAATAGGAATAGAAAAGGTTTATTCCAAAGACAAGACACACACAACACAACAACAAAAGTACAGTAAAAGCATGGTGCTCACAGTAAAAGTACGTTTTATGAGTTCTTAAATATCTAGATTGTGTTTTATTTTTTATAATGGTAGGGGAAGGTGAGGTGATACGATCCCCGTAGGTCAAATGATCCCCCGTCGTAAAACAGAGACAGACAACTAGTGCTATATGTCCAAAAGCACATGAAACATGTTCCCCGCATTCCTGCCAGTTTCCTCTCCAAGTCTCATGGCGGTGTTAACGCTTGGCGAGATTTTATTTTAAAAAAATAAAAAAGTGTGGCTCTGATCTAAGGTAAGCCTGGTTTTGACCTTTCACTACTTTTTACAAGTTCATGTTCATTGAAATGTTGTTTTATTTGCGGGTTATAATAGCAATCAGCTAATATTTAAGCAATGTTTGATCACCGCACGCGGTATTTGAAGGTTATGTTTTGATCGATATCTAGGTTTTTGATGTTTGGGGCGAAATTATCCCTTTCTGTGTGTTTAAAATGATCCCTGGAATCATTTTACCTCATTAGTATTTCTTGTTTTTACAGATCATGCCAAGAATTTACATCGATATCAACCCTAGTACGTCCCCACTGCTGGGGCACAGGTCTCTTCCTGCATCGTAGGAAGGTTAGGCCATACTCCGCCACGGAGGCCAAGTCCGGGTTGGTGGAGGATTGTAAGACAGTAACGGGCATTACTTTCAGAAGTTATCAAGCCGCCGATGAAGCCTATGACATGGCCTGACGACTGTCATTAGAAGACAGCGGGCACCAACGGCTTAACGTGCCTTGAGAAGCCCGGAAGCGCTCGGAAAAAGGCCACTAGCGGTAGTCACGGGACGGTCACCCATCCTGCACCTGACCGCGCCTGAGAATTTATACACACAAAACTAATCACCAAAACTGGTCTGAAGAACAAATGCAAAAGGCATTAGATGCTGTCAGAGATGGTATGCCTTACAAAACCGCTAGTAACGAGTTTAAAGTCCCTGTAATGACATTAAAAATGCTTGACTATGTATATTTTTAATTTTAATTTTGTCCTTTTTGTTAATATGTTAATAAGTAGTTTTATTGATTGAACAGTAGATAATTACAAGAAAAAGATTACTAATGAAACTAGAAGACTGTAAAAGTTGTGTAACTTGCTTAAGTACTTCAATTGCTTTGAAGAATACATACTTTATTAACGTATGGTTAATAAAGTATGTATGATCCCTGGGATTATTTTACCCCTGCCCCAGGGATCATTTTACACATAGGCGTGTATAAAATGATCCTTTACTAGACTTTCACAAAAACCTGTACCTAATACAAAAAAACTGCATACACATAATAAAAAATAAGTATTCAGTTATAAAGTTAGGTAAATTCGCTATCTCCTACAATAGAAATCTTGTGATTTTCCCTTAAAATTTAAGTTAAGTTTAGTCACAGTTAAGTTTTTCCCTTAAGGGGATCATTATACCTCACCTTCCCCTACCAAATAAACGTGTCTATTATAATCTAAAATTAAACATGCACATAAAACATTATTACAAACTTATACTTATAACTATAAAAGTAGATAAATGAAACGAAGTATAGTTTAAAGTGGGTATGACGATGTGTGTCATGGCTTTAAAAAAGGAGTCTACTGGACTATATATTGGACTTTGTCCGTATATATTTCAGATATTCCGACAGATATCCACTGAAATGCGGTATAAGTAATGTGTGATACGTATTACGGCTCATACATTACACGGCTGAGCTAAGTAAACACATTGTTTTTGCACACCGATGTAATCACCGATTACGTGAGAAGTTACATAGTCAAGACGCTGATCTCGAACTAGAATGCCCAGTTCTACGGTTTCCAGGCAAGGACATCACAAGCCCAGAAATACACCCAGACTGAAGCCATTTTTACGAATCATAGGTACGACGCTTCCTGAGTGCTTAGTGCGAGTTTGACAGATCCAATTGAATAACTTTACTACCGCGTTAATCGATCATTGAATAGTGAGTATGAGTAAGTTAACCGTTCGAACTGGCAAAACGCTGTCATTGTACAACTCGCACTCGCGTTTATTCGTATTTTGGCTGGTAAACGTGTTCACTTCTCAACGTAAACCATTACAACTCGCACTCAGCAATTTTAATTTCCATACTTGTCGCTAGGTGGCGCTTCCGCGATGCCATAGAAATATGAGTTTACGTTAACGCGACCGAGTAGTTAAAAAACTCGCACTAAGCACTCAGTGGGAATTGAACCCACGACTATTAGAGGTTGGCAGTCAGCTCTCCATATTGTTCTCTTCTCTTTGCCAAGCGAAATAGATCTTCGATGCTGTCAACTCAACTTCGTTCCGATGTTTTAGAGCCATCTTCTTTTTTTACCAGCAAGCGTCTTCCCAACACAAGCTGCGTATCACCAAAGACGGAGTTTACACGTTCAGTCTGGCGTCAGCATTTCCATCAGTCTGGTTAGATTGACGGCAGACTGATTGTCAGTGAGCGAGATCAGTGAACTGATGGACCAGACTGACGGATATGTTGATGCTTCTTTTGTCCATTTTTTCTCCAAAATGTTCTAGATTTTGAAATGGTCACCTATAGTTTGACTTGTAACGTTCATTAAGCCGCAGTGTGTGCTCTACTTTGGATAAAACCTTTTAATTTCATTTCATTTCTTCATCAGCCTGGCATCAATCCGAGCTTAGTCACGTATTTACTTTAAGTACCTATTTAGTGAAATTCTAAATTCAGAAACCAGCTCTATAACTTTTTAATTCGCTAAGTAAACAGTTAACAGCAAACCTGTCTCCTTTTCTTAGGAAAGAACGTGACGTTACTTAAGTATTTACTTTAAATTCTCAATTCAGAAACCAGCCCGAAATTAACGGAAAGGATAGATAGATTTTTATACAAATAGATTTTTGCACAAACAGTAGGTTACGGTAGACAAAAGGTTATAGTTTTTTTTTGTGTTTTAAACTGTATTGGATAAAATTAAACGAAAAAAGTTTACTTACATGTTTATATTTGCAACATATTTTTCCTTTTACTAAAGCGTAAAACAAACATTCAATATCATCATCATCTTAGCAAAAACCCTCTTATTTGCAGTCGGGTAATAATATTCAAATTCAAAAAAATATTTACGTTCACTTAATTGATTTTAAAAAACCTATTTAGTGGCTAAAATTGATTTTTTTCACAAATAATCCACATCGAAAACAACTTTTGAGAAACGTGAATAAACAACAAAAATTATAATAGTAATTTAGCTAGCAAAGTTTATTTTAAGTGGCTTTATAAATATATTACACAAGGTGGTAATTTGAGATCTACCCGAATAATTCATTGTATATCACGGTTCATTTAAGAAAGGATTGACGAAGAACTGATTAACTACTTTCCTTTGCTCATACAATGTGCAGCGAGAGGCACATAGTTCTTCAGTCCCCTTCTTTAATAAACAGTGTTATTGCCACATCTTATCCAAGAGACCCTCCCTTATCTCAAAACGTCCTATTTCAACAAAAACTTTCGTAAGCACAACACATTGTAGACTTTTAGTTCGGATCTACTTACGGGTAACCACTTACAGTGTGAGACGAGCAACCGACGACGCGAGCTCCGTCTCTGCTCACCATGATTAAGCTCTGCGAATCGGAGCGAAACCTGCTCGGACTCTTCCGATATAACAACACCCGAGAGTAGATCCGGACTAAAAGTCTACAATGTCCTCTTTCAAATTACCACCCCCTATACTAAACATAATTTTCGGTATATACGTTACATACATCGGAAATGGCTTAACGGATTTATGATTTCGCCAGCTAAAAACTTAAATATGTACAAATTAACTAAATAAATAAACATAACTGTAACCGTCCAATAGCCGTAACATGTCTCCAATCCGTTATCAAATCTACAAAACGAGGTAAGCCAGCTAGAGTAACGATTAACAATAGAAAATATGCGTAAATTTATCTTAAATAATATTCTTTTCCGAAGTAACAAGTCGGTGACCCAGATCGTTATATTGTCAGATGATATGAGTCCCTAAAGCTATTAGAATTAAAAGAAGATTTTTCGCTAAGAGTTATAGAATATCAGTGACAGGATCGTGCGAAGACAGTTTGGCAATATTCCCGCGCACCTATCAGAAAAACTGCCTCATACGGTGTGTGGAGAAAAGCAGTGGCTTCAGAAAAATGCTGGAGTTTGTATCTACCTGACATCAATAAAAACGAAATTGATTGGAAACCAATTTAGCCAAATCAAAAATGTGTTGAGACAAGCTCCTTGCATATTAACGGTACCTTCGGGAAAATTCTGGAGATTGTTACTACCTACCTGACATCAATATAAACAAAATTGATTACAAAAAAAGCAGTTCAAAAATGTGTTGAGAAAAGCTTCTAGCATATTATAGGTACCTTCGGAAAAAATCTGGAGATTGTAACTACACGACATGAATAAAAATAAAATTTGTTAGAAACAAATTTGGCTGGTTCAAAAATGTGTTGAGAAAATCTTCTGGCATATTACTGGTGCCTTCGGAAACAATCTGGATATTGTAACTACCTGACATCAATATAAATAAAATTGATTTGAAAAAAATTTCGTCTGTTCATAGATGTGTTGAAAAAAGGTACTGGCATATTACTTGTGGCTTAAGAAAAAATCTGTCAATTATACAACAACGTCACATCAACATAAAGAATATTGATAGGAAAAAATTGGCCACAAATTGGCCATCGGAAAAAATCTGGAGATTGTAACTGTAACCTGACATCAATATAAACAAAATTTAATAGAAAAAAACTGTCATTTCAAAGATGTGTTCAAAAAAGGTTCTGGCATATTACCGGTCCTTCGGGAAAATTCTGGAGATTGTAACTACTTGACATCAATATAGTCAAAGCGATCAGAAAAAAATTATGTCAGTTAAAAATTTGTTGAGATAAGCTTCTGGGATATTATCGATGTCTTCGGAAAATTCTGAAGATTGTAACTGACATATAGGCAAAAATTATTCTTAAAAAATGTGTTGAAAAGCTCCTAGCATATTACCGGTGGCTTCGGAAAGATCCTGAAGATTACAATTTCGTTTGAAAAATTTTTGGCCAGTTCGAAAAATAAAATATTATGACAGAATTGTAGTACCTTCTATTTTGCTTCTGGGTTAGTCATATTATAAGTTGTCCATATTAACAAAACCCAGGGAAAATGTAAAAAAACTCTATGCCACGTTTATTTCGTACCAAGATCCCTAAGCAGTATTAAGTGAATGAAGATTACAAATACGTTTTGACTAGCAAAATTGTGGATATGTATTCATTCATAATAGCTATATGCGGCGTGTTTCATTATTCTAATTCGTTAAGCTATACAGGGTGGCGAAAATGTGTAATATAATATTGGTAAACAATTTCGAAAAAGAAAATGTGTATTTCTTTAGAAATATGATCTTTTTCCACCGATTGATTGATTAAGTAGGTAAGTGGTTTGTTATTCGATACACAATGTAGGAAATATTAATTGCACTAAATATAGAAGTAAAGTATGCTTAATAAACGCTAGAAATGTTATAACATGAAATGAAAAGTTGCGGTCTGAAATAACTAAACCATCCACTGGAGTTCTTTATTAAATTATATGTTGTCTAGCTCTAGTTTGGTATCTTTAAAGCAAACATAGGTTTAATAAGAATGTTACAGACTAGATATTTTATAAACCTATGAAATCAGTCATGTCGTCATGCATATAAGAAATATTGATAATAATATAAATATTAAAATTATTAATGTAGTGATTATAATAAAGATGTCGTGAGTTTACGTTTAATAATGCGAACGACAATATACATTAATTATCAAAAAAAAATTTTTTTTTAGAAAAAGAAAGTCAGATATTAAAAACTTTCAAAGTCAAATATTATTTTTATTATTATTTACATTACTTAACAATTTTTTGACAGGTAGCGTGTATATCTAGATTAATATTGCAAGTGTCATAAGTCATAATTTCATGTCATCAAAATGTCAAATACTTTATCTATCACACAGAGAATTTCATATACACATAAGTATCTATTATGAAAAAATATATCTCTGTATGTGAACCAATAACTTTTAGACAGCATATGAAAATATTAATAACTTTTAAAATTTATTTTACAGCTATATACACACAAGTATATAAATACTTAGTATTTTTATATTGAATCATGAGTAAAAGCAAGAATACTGATTGATAAAACTAAAATGATGCCGCAAAACATGTCACTGGAATTGCGTGAACATAAAACATATAAATTGTAATAAACAATTTCATATTATGCCTTTTTAGTTCCTATTATTTACTATCACACGTGTTTTAGAAATAAAATCGACTACTTTGTCGATATTTTATGAATATTCAAACTTCACATACAGCATTGAGAAGTATAGCATTACATATTTCAAAATAGAGATTTAAATTCATGAGAAAACTTCCAAAACATTGACAAAAATGTTCAAAAGATTCGAATATCCAAAATTACCTAATAGTTAAGTTTATTTACATTTGTAAATTAGGTTCCCAAGTTGTCTACCAGGCTGCGTGACTGGATAAATTTGTATAGATATTTATTACAGAAATGAGGAACTGTCCTAGTAAACAAGTTATTATACAAATTATTAAGGCATATTTGTGTTTGTAAACTACAACATGGATTCAAATGAAGAGTGTTTATAACCCTACATACTTTTCAGAATAAAGTTGATTCTACGCGATTTCCCTTTGATTCGTAGTGTTCTGAAGATTTTTACAGACATTTGTACCGGCCCCAAAAAGCTAGTGAAATAATAATGTTATTATTTTGAACATTTTGCATAGTTCTTACCTAAGAACCACCGAATTTGATAATCGTTTCGCTCACAAATTGTAATTTTTCAATATACTTTTGGCAAATGTTGTCTGAGTGGTTTTTGGAAAAGAATCTGGATCTATAATAATTTTAGATATCTTTCTGTTATACTGTACTTTTTAACAATTTATGCACGTCTTACGCCACGTTTCTCTATAAAATTACAAGAAAATCAAAATAGGTTTGATTTTATATTAGGATGAATAGTATATTTTATTTAAGATTTTAATCTACATATCCGATTTTAATTAAAACTGTTTTTATACGGATTTATGCTCGTTTATTACATTTTTAAAATTTTCCAACGTTTCGGCACTTTTTCAGGTGCCATGGTCCCGGATGACTCACCGGACGGCACCTGAAAAAGTGCCGAAACGTTGAAAAATTGTAAAAATGTAATAAACGAGCATAAATCCGTATAAAAACAGTTTTAATTATGTCTACTGCTGGTGTTAACCTTAGAAAATACTATATCCGACTTTATTCTATTATCCATCAATTACCATTGTCATTATTTTGAAATTGTACATAAAAAATCGATGTGTTAAGCGGCGATTTAAATCACATTTGTCAAAAGTATACTTAAAAGTATATATATAAGTATATTATTTTACAATTTTTGAATATGTTAGGATGCGCTGGTGAGACGGGTGCCAGACATAACAGCAGCCTTAAGACGCTACCAGGGCTAACTAGAGCCACCAATGAAACAAACACTGTTTGTACGTTTATTTTAACGTGTCTTTGGAAAAAGTCATCAACATCTTCTTCTTCAGGCTATTAGTCCACTACTGGACATAGCCCTCCCCTAATGAGCGCCGTAGCGCAAGGTTGTGCCATCATTGGGGGGTAATGCCCATAATCCCCACGCTGGGCATGCGGGTTGGGGATCGCAGTTCGGTGGGATTGTACTGCAGGGGGCGCTGCTGCCCACCCCCCGGTTTGCGTCCCTTAGTCGCCTTTTACGACACCCGCGGGAAGAATTTGGGTCATCAACATAAATCTCTATAAATATAGTAGCTCCATTTAGAACCTTGGTCCAAGAATCTAGAACGTTAAAGTATTTTTGCCAAAAACAGCCATTTTTAGCGGAAATCGATTTAAGTTCTAGTCCGAGACTGTAGGTTCCATAAAGATATCACAGTAAATTTGTTAAGATTTATGATATTCACTTCAGAAAAAACATATATTAAAACAATTTTAAAACCCTATTTGGAGGCTAAAAATTCCACCCATGCCTGGACTCGATCCCGCGACCTCTGGCTAACCGTGCCAGCGCTCTCCCAACTGAGCTAATGGGCGACTTACCAGTTGGGAGAGCGCTGGCACGGTTAGCTAGAGGTCGCGGGTTCGCGTCCCGGCATGGGTGGAATTTATAGGCTCTAAATAGGTTTTTTTAAAATTGTCCTTAGCACGGGTTAGTGCACTAAAAAGAATATAATAATAAAACAAGTAACGATTTTTTCCCGTTGATGGCGACGCCTAGTTAGCGTCTAGCAGCACCTTAATATCTTAGTCCCTTGTAGTGATTATCAGAAACAATTTAAGAGCGATTGCAAAATTGTCCCGTATTCCTGTATTTCTTCTATTCTGCTAGTTTTTGTTTATATGAATTTGCCGGCGTAAATGTTTCAGAAACATTTTCTGTAGTTACAGAACTTAGCTTTCCAATACTTTATCTATTTGGCTTGTGTGCTGGACAGAACCAATGCTTCAACTATTAGGCTGGGCGCATGCTGAGACGCAGGCGACGCAGCACAGTTCAGTACAGGGCATGGCAGGTTTTGTAAAGAATGGAACGTCATGAGCTACGTACGCTGCGGGCGCAGGCACGTGCGATGCAGACGTGTGTCTGCCCTGCTCTGCGTCTCGTTGTAGTGCCGGCACCGATTTCTGCGCGACGCGTGCACGTCGAGGCGCGTTTACTAACAATTTCGTTGCAATAACAGATCATTTAATTGAATTAGTTCGCTGTGAACCAATTAAAAAAAGAAATTGAAGAATTATTATGGGTGAGAATTGCCAAGGAATGGAGCGAATAGTTGCGTCGCAGCATGCGGTGGGGACCTATGTCTGACTCAACTGCCCTGCCCTGTACTGAACTGTGCTGCGCTGTGTCGCCTGCGTTTCAGCATGCGCCCAGCCATGTAGTTGGCATTTAACTCGCAATTTGATTAGTTTTATTGTTATATAAAAAAAACGTCATCGGCGTTCTCAGAATGGCTGAAATGCAGTCCAACTTAGCAGAAATATCGCTGAGTGCTTAGTGCGAGTTTGACAGATCCAATCGAATAACTTTACTACCGCGTTAATCGAGCATTGAGTAGTGAGTATGAGTAAGTTAACCGTTCGAACTGGCAAAACGCTGTCACAGTACAACTCGCACACGCGTTTATTCGTGTTTTGGCTGGGAAACGTGTTCACTTCTCAACGTTAACCATTACAACTCGCACTCAGCAATTTTATTTTCCATACTTGTCGCTAGGTGGCGCTTCCTCGATGCCATAGAAATATGAGTTTACGTTAACGCGATCGAGTAGTTAAGAATCTCGCACTAAGCACTCTGATTACAAACGCACTCCCAACTAGCAATTACTGGGCACCTTCGTGCCGAACTCGTGGAGAATGTCGCACGCCATTTCTAAGTCGTTCCTAGTGATGCCTAAGGCTCTAACCACTATGTCTTTTGGGTAGCCCTCGCTAACTAAACGGGCGATGTAATCTAAGTTTATGTTCTCATACGATACGTTTTCCGCGTACTTCCGTCCGTGCTTGTCGTGGGTGAGGGGGTTGAATTTGTTCGCTGTGGAAGAAAATTAAGTTGGTTAGTCTTCCTAGAATACACAACAGTGCAAAAATAAAGCTCCACGATTTTATTGCTTTTTCGAGAAGGGAACAGAACAATAGGGGACACGTATGTTTTCTTCTATCTCCACCGACCCGGACTCAGTTTATCTCGGGTCTTGGATGTTATCTATGTATTTATTGTATTAAATCTATCGTCGAGTTAGCACCTATAACACAAGTCATTCAGTTGTACTTAGTATAGGGCTAGCGGGATCTGTGTAATATGTCCATGAATATTTATTTATTTATTCCGCCAATTGGTGAGAAATGGGAGGAGGAGGATTTTTTATTAAGTTCTATGATTTAAATTTAATGTACATTGAGATTTCTTGTATTCTTCTTTTAATACTTTGATTTAACTGGAATGTAATTTAAGAAACATATTTTTGTTGTCATGATTTTGCTGTCACAAATTACATTCATCTTAAAAATGTAATTCGTGAAATCTATTTTCATTTATTGTTTTCATTTAAATTTATATTTCAAATCTATATTGTTATGGCAATCAATTATTATGTGTTATGCTTTATGTGTGTTTCTCAAAGCGCAAGTAAATTTCGTATCTGCCTACCTATGTATCTTTGACGTCGTCTAAAAGATTTTATAACAGATAGAGGTCAAATGTAAAGGTGGATTAATGAAAGGGACTTCTATTAAAAAGGCCTCAACAATGAATGGCTATTGGTTAAAGGCGAGAAAAGATTTAGATCTCTCTGTCACTTTGGCCAAATAGAAGCATTGTAGTTAAAATCAAGTTTTGGGGAAGTGTAAATTATGTGAAAACACTTACGCAAAACGGGGGGCTCCTCTCGTCTGTCCATTTCAACATTTTCATAGGGTGGGTCCTTCACATCTTCAGAAGGGAACTTTGGCATCGTTGTAGACTTAGTTGGCTGGAAATCCAGACCACAGCTCGTCGAAGTAGGCAACGATCGCTGCCTAGGCGGCGCTCTAGTTTCAGCCTTTTCAAAACCAGTCCTAGACTCCGAGTTAGGCAACCTGCACTCTGTTCTGTTCTCAATTTGAATTCTAGGTTCAGGGTGTGGATTTCTCGATTCTGTGCAGGGTATTCTCGATTCTGGGTGGGAGATTCTCGATTCTGAGTTCTGCATTCTAGATTCTAAGTGCGGTATGTGGTTTCTAGGCTCCGGGTGGGGTTTGTTGCGCGCTTCCGCGTGAGGGATTCTCGATTCTGCGTGCGGAAGGTTTCGGGATTCTGGGTGGGGTTGGTTTCTGTTTTCCTGTAGCTGAGTTCTGGGCTCCGGATGCGGGATGTTTCTAGGTTCGTGATGAGGTGGTACTCTGGGTTCAGGATGAGGTGTATTGTGTCTAGCTTCTACCTGAGGTGGGTTCCTCGTTTCCGAGTGTTGTATATTTCTAGGTTCTAAATGAGGTTGACATCTCGATTCTGAGTGCTGTGAATTTCTGGATTCTGTGCTATGTGGCGCGTTCCTAGTTTCCCCGTGTGCGTTTCTAGCCTCTTGTAATTGAGCTCTAGGTTCAGGCAGTGGTATATTCCGTGATTCAGTATGCGGTAAATTTCTGGGTTCCGCATGAGGTGGCACGGGTCTTTCTACTCTGGGTTCTATTGTTATCGATCTAGTGTCCATTCTATCTTGAGATACGGATCTATTCTCGTTCTTTTCTGCATGTGGCGGTCTGTGCTCGGTGCTGGCGAGGTCTCTGTCTAGTTTCTGGTCGGTATTGGGTCTCATTTCGACAGGGGGTGGCGCGGGGAGGGGCCTGCTGTTAAGTTGGGGCGTGCAAGCGCGACGGGGCTTCTCAAAGGCGCGGGGGTCTGGGGGCACCTGAAAAAAGAGGCACGACTTTAGAACAATTTACTGGACAAAATACTCTTCTAGCGTTCATTTTAGACTTGTGATTTGTCCCATTATTATCGATCAGTTTAGTGGTACAGCCTTGGTTACTCAAACCGTTGCCACAATTAATTAGGGTACTTACAAATACTCTTATTTTCAATAAAATAATGCTACAAATACAAAATTATCAAACGTTACTCGTATTCCCATTGCTTTTTGCAGAAATAATTCATTTTTTATAACTGAAAATGCCTTAAGTCGGTTTTAAGAACTCATAACTGATACAAATGTGTAATTATAATTAATACTTTCTTCTCACACAGTCAAATAGCCTATAGAGGCCCTGATCTCTGCCTACCCCTCCGGGGTACATGCGTGAGTTTACGTCAAGCACGTACCTCGTGTCTGGTGTCGATGATGCCCGTTATGGTCTCGGTGGAGCCCGTGATGATGGAGGTCAGACGATGCCGCGAGTCGGGCTCCGGTTCGAGCGACGACCGACGGCGAGGCTCTGCTGGTAAGAGGCAGAAGTTAAAGAAAACTAAAAAAAAATTTAAAAACCTATTTAGAGGCTAAAAATTAAAAAACCTAACTGCAAAGTAGGTAGTCGGGGCTGTAAGTAATGCAATTTGCTTAAGTCAGATTTCGCTGCCTGTACGTAATACAGAGAATAGTGTAAAGAGGTTCGAAATTTCACTGATGCCGGTGAGTCGCCCATTGGCTCAATTGGTAGAGCGCTGGCACGGATAGCCAGAGGTTGCGGGTTTTAATCCCGGCATGGGTGAAATTTTTAGCCTCTAAATAGGTTTTTATACATATAGGTAAGCAACATAAACTTAAATAATAATATACATAAATACCTAAAAATAAATACTTATACAAGCAACACATATAAGCAACAGTTTTCCAGTTTACCCAGTGAGATAGTGGGATTTCACCAATGCCTTTAAACAAGCCAAGGACTTTGCTTTTCTCACTTCCACGGGCAGATCATTCCATAAATGGACTGCCTGAACCGTGAAAGAGGAGCCATAAAATTTTGTACTGTGGAGAGGAGTTTTGAGGAGAAGGTTTTGGGATGAGCGAAGAGTCAGGCTATGGGAAGAATGGAGAAACTCGAAACGCTCTTTGAGGTAGGATGGGGTAGCTGGGTTGAACAGAATGTAATAGAGGAGAGAAAGAATGTGAGCATTCCGGCGGAGACGAATGGGGAGCCACTTGAGTTTAGTTAGATATTCAGAAATATGGTCATATTAGCGTAAACCAAATATGAACCGGATACAAAAGTTTTGGAGACGCTCAAGCTTATTTAGTTGCTCCTCTGTGAGGTCTAGATAGCAGATGTCAGCGTAGCCAACACAACCTTGGTAGCCGTAGGAAGGAAGTTGCTGAGACGCCTAAGTGAACCTGCGGATGCAAACATCTTCCGACTTATCATTTCCAACTGAGGAACCCAAGATAAGGTAGTGTCGAACAAGATCCCCAGATTTTTTACCACGGAACTGAACGGTATGGGTATACCATCAAACAGGATAGGTGGTAAGGAACTCACATCAACTCTGGAGATAAATCGGGGACTACCAATAATTATGACTTGAGTTTTTTTTGTAGTTCAGTCCATGTGCCACACTCCAATCCAAAATACGCACAAGGTCACTGTTTGTAGTATTTATTGCTGAATGAAGTTGGTTCAGTGGAGCTTGTGTATATATTTGAAGATCTTCTGCATAAAGGTGGTAGGAAGAAGATAACTTGTGGGAGATACTATTAATGAAAATTGTAAAGAGAAGTGGAGACAACACGCCACGTGCGGGACAACGGCAGATGTTCCGCAACATTCGGAGAAAGAATCATCAATACGAATACGTTGCCGGCGTCCGTGTAGATAACTACGAAACCAGTCATTATACTACATAAATATTGAATAATTATACTACATAAATATTGAATAGTCTCCCAAATCTTAGATTAAAATGTCAAAATAAATAAGGTTATTTTTTTTTTTTTGTATATTTAAATTATTATTAATATTTTATGTGTTCTTGACGAAAATTTATTGGATATCTTACTGTGCATGTTTTTTTTATAAAGTGTGACACGTTTAGTAACTATTTTATTTTGTATTAACATTTTTATCTTAATATCTGTGACATGTATTAAATCATGTTGCTAAGGTTAAAATTGACAATTATTAAGTCGAATCGAGTCTTAAGTGGCGACGGGTAGGACATCTGGCGAGGCGAGGTGAAGACGCCAGATGGACCTTTAACACTCAAAGAGTTTTTCCTTCAGCACGCCACCGAAAACCTTAAACCTTACCCGTGTAATTATTGTACTTTGTATCTTTACATGTTTTATAATATGTGCTCTGGTGTACAATAAAGAATATTCTTATCTTATTATTATCTTAATTTACCTTATCTTAAAGAAGGCGAGCATCTAATTTTTTAAAGCTCTTTGGAGACTTTTTCCGCCAACTGACTTCCGTACCTTGGAATTCCTGAGCACTGGCCGTGCTGATGTCCTGAACGCTGCAAGCACTCGGCAATGCGGTCTCGGCCGGGGACAGACTCTTTCTAGGCGGCAGAGGGGGTGCTCTGTGAAATAAAGTTCTCAGTTACACAAATTTTTGATTAACATATTCATCGTAGACTAGAGAACACTTTATTGTCCAAAATAAAATAAAAACATTATACATAACATGTCGTCGTCAGGCTATACTAGTCCACTGCTGGACATAGCCCTCCCCTAAAGGGCGCCACGTTGTGCTATCATAGGGGGTAATGCCCATAATCCCCACGCTGGGCATGCGGGTTGGGGATCGCAGTTCGGTGGAATTGTAATGCAAGGGGCGCTGCAGCCCACCGAATGCAGAAGAATTGGGTTGGTGCTATTCTCTAGGCCGACAACACACAGCATAAATAATACATTGAACTATAAAATGGTTTTTATTATGAAAAATATAGAACTATAAACTAAAATATAGTAGTGGGGCTTAGAGCGTCGATCACGCTTTGGTAACTTATATTTACTGTAGATTATTCTATAAGGTCCTTAGTTCCCTATAATCGTTAGAGCCTGGCTAATTTTATAAGCACCTCAGCTCTCTATAGGCGTTCTGGTTCCCGGACGCACGGCGCGGGTTGAGTGGCGGAGGGAGGCGACGGGCGACCGAACCGTAGTGGGGCGTAGGGCGTCTATAATGCTTTGGTGACTCATATTGAGTGTAGCTTATTCTGTAAGGTCCTTAGTTCTCTATAATTGTTAGAGCTTGGCTAATCTTATAAGCACCTTAGCTCTCCATAAGCGTTCTCGTTCCCGGGCGCACGGCGCGGGGCGCGGGGCGAGTGCCGCGGGGAGGCGACGGGCGACCGAACCGTAGTGGGGCGTAGGGCGTCGATCGTGCTTGTAGCGGCATTGAACTCCGCCCAGTCCTGAGGAGTTTAAAGCAATGTGGTTGAAGTATGAGTTTTTTTACGTGACTTTGTTCCTTACAGTCTGTATACTGCTATTTGGTTTGGTTTCGTCCATTATCAGATTCTTTCACATGTTAAGAATACAGAACTGCGCAATAAGGGATGCGCATCGGTATTTGGTTTTTGTTTGAGAAGTAGTAGGTACACTGACATCTAACTTATAAACCACTTATTACCTACTTTACTAATGATGTTCTGTTCTGAGGATTGGTACATCCTGAGATTGTCTGGAAAAGATCGCTTTTAGCGATAGCACCGTCAGTGCTACATAGATATTTAACATTTTACCATTCTTTGAAAATGTATTGCGTGCAAAAAAAGACTTAATGTAATCTATGTCGTTAGAAGAACAACATTTTGAGGATAATTTTGTCCCGCAACCCGCAACATCAGTATAATCTGATTGAAAACTCACTTTGATCTGAATGGGCATACGTCACCATAGACACTTAGGATAGGATAAGAGCTAACAGTGAACAAAAACACAGAATAAGTATCTAAAACATGCTAGCCGAAGCAAAAGGACCACGTGAAACACAACAAAAAAAAACAGCATATTTAGTGTATCCCATGTAAGGGGGCGTCCGTAAATGACGTCACACGTATTTCGTGATTTTCTGATCCCCCCCCCGTCCTTGTCACATAGTGAGACTCCCCCCTTCCGTAGTGTGACGTCGCATATTTTGCAATTTTACACTTAGAAATCACTTGCACTTGTGAACTTGAGGATGCCTCGTGTTAGAGGCGAAGCGCGTCGCGTATTTTCTCACACAAGTATAGTGTGACGTCACATATTTTGTAATTTTACACTTAGAAATCACTTGCACTTGTGAACTTGAGGATGCCTCGTGTTAGAGGCGAAGCGCGTCGCGTATTATCTCACACAAGTATTGGTGTCGGCGGTGGTGTGTTCGTGTGTTGCTTCTTCTTGAAAAAGTGGGAGGGAGGGCGGTGCATTAACTAACCGCATGGTGCTTGTGGGATTTTTGGCGGAATTTAATTATTAGCAAAGTGATTTTCACTTTTATTGCACTTAGAAATTATTGAATTCAAACAGCAGGTCCGAAATTAGTCTTAAATAAAGAGTTCCAAAGGTTTTAAGCTCCCATTTCGTTACTAGTGCAAAGTTCGTGTTTTAACACGTTTGGAAATGTGACGTCACGAAATTTAGGACCCTCCCGCGCCCCTGTCACACAATGTTACACTTCCGCGACCCCTTAGCGTGTGACGTAATTTATGGATAGTCCCTAAGAAACGAGCACCGATGTGGGATTTCGTTAGGGACAGAGGGGCTACAAGGTAACCACAAAACTTTTATCCCACGTATCAGCTAGCGCCATCTTGCTTTATTCAGCCGCGTGAAGCGAGATGGCGCTACACGATTGTTGCCGACCGGCCAATCAACTTTTTTTAAGTTTTTTTACTTGTTTGATATTATGTCTATTTTTTTAAAATGGGATAATGTCAATGCAAAACAAGACAAACACGGATTAAATATTCCTAAAAGTTATTCACGTTTTCAAAGTGGGATAAAACTTTTATCTCGAACTTATGCTCCCCTAGCTGGGGTGCATAAAAAATATAAAAAAACGAATACTACTTACCGAAAGCCACGTGCCGATGAAAGATGAATCTCATGCTTGTTACATGCTACGACATAAAACAGAAAGCTATGTAATGTAGATATACCCAGCTGGGTATACCCTGCTGGGTATATCTGCTGGGGATGCCGTGTTGATTCAATCAAAGCTTGGAAAAAGTAGATTTTATTATAGGTTCGGTTTTTTTATTACAGTTGGTGAGACTTCAATTGTATGTAGTAGTTTGCTGATTTTACACCCATATACAAATCTGTAGTAGTTTAGTAGTTTGCTGATTTCACACCCATATATAATTACGTAAATGAGCTCTTAAATCTTTATGTAAACATTTAAGAGCTCATTTACGTAATTATAAAATACTAGCTGACCCACTGAACTTCGTACCGCCTAACAGTCGATTCTTATTTTTTTTTTATTTTTGTCTCCGTAAGAACCATCCTCGTACTTCAAGGAATATTCTAAAAAAAGATATTTCTTGGCTGTGTGCAACGCCATTGCGTGTGCGCATCATATCAAGCGTTGGAAGTACGTAAGAAGACTCCAATTCGCAATGTACATCGAATTGTGAAAATAAATTATGTATTGTATTTTTGTGCAACTGGCGCCAATCGTTACGGTTTTACACCATATTATAGTCTGTTAGCTTTTAGAATGTACCTCGGCTACTATCGTATAGAATCGGATATATTCGTGTAATAGAAATATCGGAACTAATATGACACTTAATTAAACTTTTCAAAATAGTGAAGAAAAGTTTTATACAGAGCAGGAAGATTACACTCGTGTGCTTTCGGCGAAAACCGAAGCCTGCGCTAGAGCCGGTGGTATATTCTAAAAGCTAACAGACTATACCTACATCCATAAATCAACTTTATTTCTTTTACAAGGACGAAGTCCCCGGGTTAAAATTGGTTGAGCTAGTGTACATTTCATGACATTCAACTAGGTTTTCTTTTTACTAGCTCCCTGCTTTTCGTAAATCATCTTTGAGGCCTACCCGTTGGCCAAAGTGCTAACAAAAAGTCATCGACAGCTGTTAACAATAGATTAACAAAATGTTAAGAAAGTGTTCTCAAACTTCCAGAAGCATAAGTTACTTCTCAAACACTTCTTTAATTCGGCTTTCTTTTTTAGCATGGATAATATAGTCGATTTTTTTTTTGTGTAAGAAGAAAATTTTTTGCAGACCATCGCGTAAAAAAAAATCACGCTGTATTAAACAAGAATAAAAGAAAATAATCGAACAAATTAAAAAAAAAACAACAAAATAGAACACATTTATCACCAAGCGTATAATTGTCAACATTCATTCATAAAAAATACACTTAAAAAGAAAACAAGTTAACTACTATTTGATTTAGGCCGTGTTTGGAAATGTAACCAAAAATAGAGCATGTGTGCACTGCCAAAATACTCTTCATGATTGAATTTCCGAAAAAAAAAACTTTTGTAAGCATAACCTATTTCATATTTTACAAGTCACGTTATTACAGCGTAAAAACAACTTTACTTGAGCAGTAACATTTTCAAAATAAGAATGCAACTAACAACACTTCAGCGTCAATGGTGCTCAGCCAATCGGAAGGCAATTTGAGTAAGATGGCGCTCCATGACAGTAACATTTTCAAAAGAAGAATGCAACTACTGACACTTCAGCGTCAATGGTGCTCAGCCAATCGGAAGGCAATTTGAGTAAGATGGCGCTCCATGACAGTAACATTTTCAAAAGAAGAATGCAACTACTGACACTTCAGCGTCAATGATGCTCAGCCAATCAGAAGGCAATATGATTAATATGGCGCTCCATTGAGCCAATCAGCGCCCCGGCTGTGCTCATTCGATTCGCTCGATTTCATAGAGACCAATAGGGTCAATTTAATTTAAAACATGGTTGCTCAGGAAAAGAGGCGATAGCTCTAAATTTTACATATAAAATAAACCTGACAATTTCTCGTCTTCCAATATCAGTTAACAATTATTATTTTATACTTTACTTTCAGAAGAAAAAATGTGGTTACAAAGAACCTTAATACAAGATTGTATTATGCTTATACGTAATAATAAATTAATAGTCAGAATTCCCTTTTTCGCGTCTAATGTGGAATTTTAAGGAAAAGTTCATTTGTCCAAATAAACATTGAAAACAAATTGACAAAACAAAGTTGGACATGGAAAAATATTGCATAAATTAATAAATACTTCGTTCTAATACAATTACAACCTAAAATATAACTTATATAAAGAAAAAAAACCTAAATTTTACACTAATCTTTCATTTAGACTGTAAAAATACTGGTTTTAAAAATCTATTTTTATTTTGTGTCAGATTTATTATTTTACTTAATTTTATTTATAAATATTATATAAAAATGCACTAACAAATAACGTCACAACTTAAAAACAACAATGGGTAATATTAAGACGATCCTACAGCCAGAATAATGTGTATCAAATACAACAACTTTCAAAATCTGATTTAGAATCTGTATATTATTATACCTATAATATATCGCGATGTGACGATGTATTATAATAATTATGTAAACTCTGATAATTAAATATAAATATTAAGGACTTTGTAAAGACTAAGTTTGGAGATTTTTGTGCGTTTTTTCTTAAAAATTATTTAGATTTTGAAATGGACACCTAATTTGACTTGTAACGTTCAATAAGCCGCAGTTTCTGCGCTACTTTGAATAAAACCTTTTGATTTCATTTAATATATTTCTGTCTTGAAATATGCATTGAATCCATTTAATATGGAACGCCTATAAATATGTATTTTATATCTAAATGAACCGACACTATTAATGTCCAAATATTGATAAGAGCACACTTCAGTGTCATCTTTTTGTGAAATAACATTTATAAGGGAAAAAAGCACATTTAGTTTTCCCGAATTCCTGTATTTTTATTTCCCTAAAACCCTGTTTTTAAGAAATCGGCCCAGCCGTGCTGAAGGGTTAATAGACGGCTAAATAGATTCAATATCATTTTGTAACCTAGACGGCTAAATAGGTTACAAAATTTATTACAGTATTTTGTAACCTTATACAATACTCCTTTTGAGAATCCAGCCGCAGGATCGCCTTAAATAACTGAACAATTTGATGGAATGTATTGCTATATGAATAGTCTTTAAAGCGTTCAGATGTTGCGTCGTCGTGGTCGTTTCAATTGCATATTACAATATTTGCTTCTATACAAATGCTTCAGTAGTTCATGTAGTTCTTTAATCAGGAAGAGGTTTCATGACGTAGATATTGCTTAGGTATGGTCGATTTGCTATCGTCGTTCATGTTGCAAAATGCGCCATGTCAACAAAAACATGTGTACGTTTTTTCACCAAATTTGTATGAAAAATTAAAGAAATACAAAGAAACTAGCAAGACATCATAATCCTTACCTACTCAGGCTTACATTATATTGTCTTAAACTTACATTCAGAATCAAGTTTTCCTTCAATTTAGATGAAAAATTTAAGCGAAAATAGTTGTTTTTTGACATAGAACGTTTTGCAATATGAATGACGTAATTCTTTGATATGGTGTATACTCAATATATAAAAAATCTCGTGTCACAGTGTTGTTATCAAACTCTTCCAAAACTGATTTGTTTAATATTTTTTTACTATAGTATTTCTTAATGATTGTAATTACCTTATTTCCGAAGGTTTCGGCAGCGTTACAGTTGCCGTGATCTCGGGTAGACTGAAGTTTGTAATTTTTAATTTTTCGCATTTTTTTTGTTTGTATTTGGCAGGTTTGCCGTAGGCAAATTAATACGGCAAAAAAACGTTTGCGGTTTGTATATAACTTTTATGTATATTTGAATTTTTCAGCGATAGTATCTCACTACGTTGACAGATTTCATTGATTCTTTTTTTTAGTTGGAAAGGGGATATTAATTTATAATAAATTATGCAAATAAATTTGGTTAAGGTCTGTTGACAGAATCATTGATAAAATGATCAAATTCTTCAATTTGCACGGGCAACATTACGGCATAAGTACACAACCACACCGCGATAAAGAATATAATAAGCGCCACCTAGTGTTAAAATTACCGAACTATATTTTATGTTTTAGTGCATATTTTGGAGGCGTATTTATACCTTACCGAGTTGTATAGACTCGATTTTAGAATGGGAAAAGTTTTTTTTATTTCAAGATGTACGGAAAAAGGTCTTTATAAACGTTTGTCTTAGTAACAACATGTTTTTATTTACTTGAAGAAAGTAAAAAAACTGAGTTGAGTGTTGATATGTCTATCAATGTAATTAGACCAATAAATCAGTCAGATGCATTTTTCTTAGCAACTACAAATGATTTAGAAACGAGTGTAAGAAATGTCAGAGGCCTTGTGGGCGGCCCGATAACTTTTTACAGTAAAGACCGCCACTGCCTTACAATCATCCACCAGCAGGGACTTGGCCCCCGTGGTGGAGTATGGCCTAACCTTCCTGCGATGCAGGAAGAGGCCCGTACCCCAGCAGTGGGGACATACAAGGGTGGATAACGTATCGTAACTTAAGATATACGACGAAAAACTGACAGCTTCGCGGTTTTAAGTCACGTGTACAAAAATTGTAAACAAAACGGTGCGAAACAATAACGACACAAATCTGAACGCCACAAAGCAAAAACGCCTCTAATGCCAACGGGACAACGTGCAAAACACTTAAGCATGCGGTGATTTTCGCTCGGCCCTCTGCAAAGATCAAACATAATCGCACATTAAACACACATACGCCATGCAAAACGTGTGCAGTCGACGGCAAATCAATCTTTACATACGCGCACTGTAATTAGTTACTTTACGAGTGAATTTGCAACAAAAATACAAAAGTTGACGTGCTATCGACTGCACCTACAGCTTGGCAAAAAGGAGTAGAATACAGAATACAGATACTCGTATTTGTATTTGAAGACCCTTCATTTATTGATTGACTTTTATTGGACTAAAATTTGATCTTATTTTAATTTGTACTCTTTTTCTACCAATAGGGTCATTAATTACGTGAGCTAAACAAAAACCAAAACAATCGCCTCGGCATCTACGTAATGAGATGATTTATACAGCGTCCAGTGGCATCTTCAATCACACTAGATGGGTGAAGCGACCACTAGTGCCTGGGACATGGTTTTAGATGGTGTAGGCTTGCCCAGAACCTATACCATCCTGGCAGCTAAACTCACTCAATTGTTTTGTATTTGTTGGTTTTCCAGTGTACAATAAAGAATATTCTTATCTTATCTTATCTTATCTCAAGGAAAGCAAAATCTCAAGTAATATCGTTTACTACGGTTGACGAAAATGTGCGCAAATGCCTCACAGTCGGCGGCGACTCAACATTGTGGCGGGGGGCGTGAAAGACGCGACGCCTTGTATATAAATAAATAATAGGCTATTTGACAGGTTTCTGAAAACCAACTCAGATATTTCGTTGGTGCTCAGAAAGTGATAATTTGTATGGAATCAGGCGTTACTTTACGGATATCCATAATAGCATGAACAAGTGAAAATTACTTTATTAAATTCCGCCAAAAATGCCACAAGCACCATGCGGTTAGTTAATCCATCGCCGTGGTGTGTTCGTGTCTTGCTTCTGCTTGAAAAAGTGGGAGGGAGTGCATTCACTAACCGCATGTTGCTTGTGGGATTTTTGGCGGAGTTCAGCAATGTAATTTTCACATTTTAAGTGATAATTTTTAAATATTTCGTGTATTATTTTTTCTTAAAAAAAAACAAATAAAAATGGCGCGCCCTTCCAGCGTGGCCGTTGGCTCGCATAATTAATCGACCCCAAAGCTGTACTTCTAACAACAACACATAATTTTACAAGATGAACCCTTTTGTTCCCATTTGAAGATGTCAAAATCCTAAAGAAGCAATCGGCAAGGACGCTTCTAAACGTCAATGCGAACAACTTTAACTGTGACATCACGGGAAAAAAAAGAATCAGCTGTTCCGTAGAGTTGACGTGACGCCATCTGTTTACCATAAAGCTACTGCCTGAAAAATAACTTGAACAAATGAGTTTAATTTAGCTTGTTTCGGGACACATTAATGACTTAGAATTCTTTAGTATAGACTTTAGTTAAGTCAAAAAAATAAACTCCCGACTGCGCGGATGTTTGTCCAAGTTATCTGCCAGGCACGATACAACACTGTCATATGTATTACAGTAGGCAAACGCAGTGAACCAAACAGTTTACATGCCAATGGTAAAGCAACGAATATAAAACATTAATGCCCGCAGAAAAACAATGAATAAAAAAAAAACACCATGCAGGCGATTGAAAAGCATTTGTTTCACATGCCCAGTCAGATGATGATGGTATGAAATAATAAAATACGGCTCGGTCTGATTATGCAACCGTCCACGTATACATCTGTGTGCAAAAACGAAATACTGGACTTGGTCGTACAATTATGTGGCTCAATATAACTGTCACGTTTCAGATGTCCACTGCAATGTCGTATCCACTATGTGTGACACATATTACACGTCATATCTATACGGCAAGGCTAAGAAAATATTCCGCTTCGGCAGATATATGTATACGTGAGACTTACATAATCAAGGCGCAGAACTAATGTTCTTCTTCGCCGATTCTTTAAGGCGCTACGTGATGCTAACAGGTCAATTAATGTGACTGGCGCAGTCTTCATTGTACTGTACGCGGAGTGTTGATTTGTACATTTTTAAACAATGAAGAAGATATTCTACAAATCATACTGGAAAATATTAATACTACAAGTTCTCTCTATTGCGCACCACGCGGCATATAACGCGTCATTGGAAAAAAATAACATGATAAGTCGTAACTTATATAGTATCTTTTTGAGAACCTACTAAAACGAACCTAGGTCCTAGAATCTGGGACACACTTTTGCCAAAAACGTCGGTTTTTAAAGAAAATGTATTAGTACTATGTTTTTGACCCTAGGTTCAAGACCGATGTTAAAATTGTATGTTTTAAAATTACTGTATTTTAAAAATCAGTTGTTAAGATTTGTGAAGCACTTAAAAAAAACGTTTTATAAAACACGTCGTTGTTTTTATTCCATTGGTGGCGCTAGATTGCACCGCGTAGCGTCTTAAAATGTATTACTATGTTTCTTGAAGTATTCAACAAGAATTTTACTGTTTATTCAGCGATATTCTCTATCCAGTGAATAAGTCCAAAAAAAAATTCGCAACATGACATTTCCAGGGCTATCCATAGACAAATTATGTATCTGACAACCCTGTCAATCAGCTAGGGGAGCACAGCGTCACGATATAGTATATTTCATTACAAGTGCGGAAGGGCTGTCATTGCAAAGAGTTCCGACAAATGTCTGACAGTCGGAACAAGTTGCAATGACTGTTCCGCACGTGTACTGAACGACTATTTTTAATACAGTTGCGAAGAAATTAAGCAATTTAATAAAGAAAAATTATTTGGAAAATGGCGCCAACCGTAAAAGAATATAAGCAGAGATTTTTTTTTCTTCACCCATTCTGGTAGGCAAAGGGAACTATGCCCATACAGCCAAGTCTTCAGTAGAATTTTTTTATTGATATGAAATGAAAATTAATTTAATGAGATGAAATGAAACCTAACCTAACTCATTCAATCAAATCATAAAATCTGATATTGAAACAAATTAGTAGCTTCTTTTCAGAAATATACGTATTTGCACGAATCATAAAAACTTCTATGATTTTTTTTAGTAAAAACTTCATGGTTGGTTTCTCTTTTTAATATAAGATATTATTTTGACAGTTGGGAAAGAGAACGCACGTGTTCGGGAAAGGTAAAAAAAAGCACGAGTGCTGTATTAAAAAACTTGACATTTATCGGAACTCTTTGCAATGACAGCCTTTCCGCACTTGTAATGAAATATACTATTATACCATTATCGACTAGCGCCATCTTGCTTTATTACACCGCGTAAAGCGAGACGCCGCTACCGGGATAAAACTTTTATCTTGACCTAATGCTCCATTAGCCGCTATTGCAATAGTAAAGTTTATCCCATTATGGCTATTTAGTTTATAATAGTGTATTCCTTTGTTGTTATTTTGTGTGTATTAAATGAACGGTTTTTATTTTACTCCATTTAATTACTTATCTAATGACTTGGCGCGAGTTTGGTGACTTGGATTTAAAGTGTGTGTTTTTAAAGTGAACTCTAATGCCTTGAGAATAGAGTGTATTTCATTCCTCCACATTGTCTATGTGGTCAGTCAGTCTTTAAATCCAGCGCCTTGGATTTGAAGTCTGTCTATTTAAAGTGAACTCTAATGCCTTAAGTATAGAACGTATTTACCTCCACATCGTCAATGATGTCGGTCATTGGTTAAATCCAATGGCTTGGATTCAAAGTGCGATCCATTGCGTTGTATTTAAACTGTGTCTATTTAAAGTGAACTCTAATGCCTTGCGTTTAGAGTGTATTTACCTCTACATCGTCAATGTCGTCGGTCAGTCCGTTGAAGGTGGCGTTCCGCGAAGACCAGCCGTTGGCGCTCCCCGATATCGTCACGTCGGCACCTGGGACATTTACTCATGTAATTAGTTAATCGTTATCAAGCCTTGCCTGCCCCCACTGCTGGGGCACGGGTCTTTTCCTGTATCGCAGGTGTGTTAGGCCATACTCCACCATGGGGGCCAAGTTCGGGTTGGTGGAGGATTGTAAGACAGTGGCGGGCCTTACCGTCAGAAGTTATCAAGCCGCCCGTAAGGCCTCTGACGTGGCTTGACGACGGGACGTCCCAGCAGGGAGGACATACAAAAGGGCTGATATAATACCATGCCAAGTATTCTGTTTGGTAGTGTCTCAATTTATTAAGGAGCTTCAGGGTGCTAACTAGCGACACCAATAGAATAAAAATCATAACTTATGTTATAATACGTTTTTATCTAAAAGTGAACATGAGGAATCTTAACAACTGTTACAACTACGGTTTTCAGGTCTGGTGTCCCTATCTGAAGAAAGATATTGAGCTCTTAGAAAAAGTACAACGAAGAGCCACAAAAATGGTAGTTGGACTTCGTCAGAAATCCTATGAGCAACGACTGGAAGCACTTGGTCTCATTACGCTCGAGCAACGACGACAACGTGGAGACCTCATAGAAACATACAAAATCCTCACAGGTTTATGCTCGTTTATTACATTTTTACAATTTTCCAACGTTTCGGCACTTTTTCAGGTGCCGTGGTCCCGGATGACTGAGGTGACAGGTGTCTTTTAGAAATCATTAACGGTTAGTTTACTACCCTCGGCAAAAATTACAAAAGTAAATTATGAAGTTACGTTCCAAAATAGACAAACCAATTATTTTTTTATATAAAGTCAACAATATTGATTATTAGCAATTGAAGTTAAAATTAAATTTATAAACTAATTACTTTATATGAACTTAAAGATACCGATTATTAATTGAAATAAATTGATTTTTTATTATTTATTCTACAGTCACACTTCTAGCAAGGGGGTCTCATGCACTTAAGCACTGGTTCCCATGCTACCGGTATGTTCCAACCACGATCTCTGTTAAAATTTGGATGCCGGCGGATCTCTATTGCCTCACGTATCATTCTAGGGAAGAAACGGTCTTCTCGGGCTAGAACTTTAACTTTATCGAAATGTATAAAGTGGTTGGTACCGCTAAGTGTATGCTCGCTGACTGCAGATCTACCAGAGCGCTTATGTTTCACATCAGCCATATGTTCCTTCACCCGCTCAGCTATGGTACGCTTCGTTTGACCAATGTACGAGGAACCACATTCACAGTCAAGCTTGTATACTATGACGTGCAAGACCTACATAACATCTACATTATGAACGAAAATAACCACCTAAGAGGCCACCACCTTAAAATAAGCAACTCTCTGTGTGCAAGTAACCCTCGATAGCATTTGCTCCCAAACCGTGTCGTGCGAGAGTGGAACAAACTTCCTGACTCTATTGTTAGTGCAGACTCAGTGAACTGTTTTAAAAATAGACTGGATAATCATGTAAAAACCAAAAACAATCAAGTGCAGTGATAAGACATACACATATCAGCTCTAAGCTGCTAGTGTATCAAAATAATAATAATAACTATTAGCACCTACAGTCTAGAACCTTGAATCAACAAAGGAATTTGAAAAATGTTTATTTATCACAGACAGATTTGAGAACACATGAATACTATGGAAAAATAGAGACAATAATTGTGATAAAAAGGATAGGGCTCAGCTAAGTGCTGTAAGTGCATGCATCATCACAGCGCTGATTTTCAGCCCGTCCTTGTTCTCACTGAATTATATGTAATAAAAGTTAGCGGATCTTAAAAAGAGAACACCGCAGTTGTAATGAAACAAAAATCTGTTAAGCATTATTTAGCTTCCACCCCACGAAAGGCACAAGGTGAATTTAATTTAATCACTTTCCGCCGAAAACGGCCGTTTTAGCGGAAATTGATTAAAGTTCTAATCTAATAGTCATAGGTTCTAGACTGTACCTTCGAAAATTAGTTGTCACAATAATTGTTAAGATTTCTCATGTCCACTTTTAGATAAAAACGTATCGTAAAACAAGTTATGATTATTTAAAAACCTATTTAGAGGCTAAAAATTTCACCCATGCCGGGATTCGAACCCGCAACCTCTGGCTATCCGTACCAGCGCTCTACCAATTGAGCCAATGGGCGACTCACAACATCAGTGAAATTTCGAACCTCTTTACAATATTCTCTGTATTACGTACAGGCAGCGACATCTGACTTAAGCCTGTACGTAATACAGAGAATATTGTAAAGAGGTTCGAAATTTCACTGATGTTGTGAGTCGCCCATTGGCTCAATTGGTAGAGCGCTGGTACGGATAGCCAGAGGTTGCGGGTTCGAATCCCGGCATGGGTGAAATTTTTAGCCTCTAAATAGGTTTTTAAATTTGTTCCTTAGCACGGGTTAGTGCATTAAAAATAAAAATGGTGTAATCATGTGGGTACAGTGATATCGTTCCGATGTTAAACCTAACTGCAAAGTAGGTAGTCGGGGCTGTAAGTAATGCAATTTGCTTAAGTCAGATGTCGCTGCCTGTACGTAATACAGAGAATATTGTAAAGAGGTTCGAAATTTCACTGATGTTGTGAGTCGCCCATTGGCTCAATTGGTAGAGCGCTGGTACGGATAGCCAGAGGTAGCGGGTTCGAATCCCGGCATGGGTGAAATTTTTAGCCTCTAAATAGGTTTTTAAATTTGTTCCTTAGCACGGGTTAGTGCATTAAAAATAAAAATGGTGTAAGTTATGATTATTGTTTTTTAGTGGTGGAGTATGATAGGGAAGGATAGGGTTCGTAACGAATGCATCCGACAGAGAACCAAAGTTATCGACATAGCTCAGAGAATCGGCAAGCTGAAGTGGCAGTGGGCTGGCCATATCTCGCGAAGAACCGACAACCGTTGGAGTAAACGTGTTCTTGAGTGGAGACCGCGACTCGGCAAACGTAGTGTAGGACGCCCTCCGGCTAGGTGGGATGAAGATCTGCGAAAAACTGCTGGCAGATGCTGGATGCGGCAAGCTGGAGACAGGGCGCTATGGCGCTCATTAGGGGCGGGCTATGTCCAGCAGTGGACTAGTACAGCCTGACGACGGGTTTGGTGGCGCCAGTGAGCGCCCCGAAACTTGTATCAATGTTTTGTGTAACTGTTGCTGTATTAAATGTGTTTTCTTGTTCTTCTTTCTTATTCTTAAAAAGGTACTCACTGGATCCATTGCATTGCGACCCGGATGAGCCAGAGGAGCCGGAGGAATTCGATGATACTTGTTTTACCGCAGTCTTTGTAATTCTGCAATGGAAAGGGCGATTTCAATTAAACAGCGCAATTATAAATTGTTACCTACGGCTGTGGTTCTTAACCGGTGGCCCGTGGACCACTGGTGGTCCCTGGAGACAGTCCAAGTGGTCCGCGAAGCCATTATTGCGAAATAATAATCAAATGAGTGTTGATAGCACCCGAAATAAATTTTAAGAAAGAAAAATGGAGCGCTCGTGCCCTAGTGAAACCGAGTGATTGGTATCAATCACGCATCAACAGGCGCGGTCAGGCGCTGGCTGGGTGACCATGGCGTGACTACCGCTAAGGGATTTTTTCCAAGCGCTTCCTTGCTTCGCAAGGCATGTTAAGCCGTTGGTGCCGCCTGGCATGTAATGGCAGTTGTTAAGCCATGTCACGAGGCCTTATAGGGGGATCGATAACTTCTGACAGTAAGGCCAGCCAATCTTACAATCCTCCACCATCCCGGACTTGGCCCCCTTGGTGGATTATGGCCTAACATTCCTGCGATGCAGGAAGAGACCCGTGCCTCAGCAGTGGGGACAAACAAAGAGTTGACATCAATATCAATAAAAACAAGTGGAAAAAAACTAAACAGACCCGTCGCCAACTACTATTCCTCTCTAATACACAGAGGAGTTTTATTTAATCTGTGATTAGGTCTTTTCCTTGTAAGATCTCCACCACAGACTCGTTTGGTGAGCGTTTTTGGAGTGCTTATGAAGGAATTGTGTTTGTGTAAACACTGCAGTTTGTGTTTTACAACTTTCCATAGTTAACGGGCAAAGCAGCGATAGGGTAAACTTTAATATACCTAATAAATAATCGCGATTAGAAGCGCCAAATGTTTAAGTAAGTAAGTAAGTTAGGTTTTAACTTTTGATTTTTTTTTGGACATACTTAAACGCAAACGCAAACATCGTGAGAGACCTGAGTGTCTGAGGTGTTCACATACTTCAAAAATTGAAATCAGCAATCCGCGTTGCGCACGCGTCGTAAAAAACCCTCTCTTACAAAACTTGCACACACACACGAGACAAGCATTGACATTGCCCTCGTTTTGGGCCCAGCCGTCGTCTGGGAAAAAAGATAGAAGCGGCACTCACTTGTTTTCACTGGAAGTGTTGGGCGGCCGCGGCGGGACGAAAGCGTCCACCACGACCTGCTCCGTCCCCTTTATCTCTGCCCGGCAGAACGGGCAGCCTTGGCCTTCGGAGTCCTGGAAGAGAGACATGAAATGTTAGACTGGCTCGCTGGCCAAGCGGTATCACCTCTTTTTTTTCAAACTAAAACTTCCGTGGGCACTTTTAAAAACCTATGCCGTGCCAGCGCTCTCCCAACTGAGATAATGGGCGACTCACCGGTATCAGTGAAATTTCGAACCTCTTTACAATACTCTCTGTATTACGTGCACGGAGCGACATCTGGCTGAAGCAATTGGCATCACTTGCAGCTCCCGAGTACCTTACTTTGAATTTTTACCGTCTAAATAGGTTTTTAAAATTGTCCTTAGCACGGGTTAGTGCATAAAAAAATAATATAATTGCGTAAGCACTACTCATAGATGTGTAGTCCATTGGTGCTCCTAACTAGCACCAGCAATGGATGGAAAATCATAACTTTTTATTATAATACGTTTCTTTCTAAAAGTAAACCTCACAAATCATGAAACGGCTGCTTTTAGCGCAAATCGACTAAAGTCCTAGAATATTGATACTACGTAATAGGCTGTGCGGGATGGGTGACCGTCTCGTTACTACCGCTAGTGGCATTTTTCCGAGCGCTTCCGTGCTTCGCAAGGCACGTTAAGCCGTGGGTGCCGGCTGCCATGTAACGGCAGTCGTTAAACCATGTCAGAGGCCTTATGGGTGGCTTGATAACTTCTGACAGTAAGGCCCGCCACTGTCTTACAGTCCTCCACCAACCCGGACTTGGCCCCGTGGTGGAGTATGGCCTAACCCTCCTGCAACGCAAGAAGAGACCCGTGCTCCAGCAGTGGGGACATGCAGGGTCGAAATCGAGGCCGTTTGTTTCAAAATAGATATAATTAAAACTGTTTTTATACGGATTTATGCTCGTTTATTACATTTTTACAATTTTCCAAGGTTTCGGCACTTTTACAGGTGCCGTGGTCTCGGATGTCATCCGAGACCGACCGACCGACCGAGATAAAACAGTTTTAATTATGTCTAGTGCTCGTGTTAACCTTTCAAAATAGTTATCTTATCACAAATATTAAAATTTTTGATATTGACTTTTAGAAAAAATAAATATATAATAAAACAAGTTATGTTTTTTATCCCATTGGAGGCGCTAGTTACCTCTCTTAAGCGCCTTAAAGAGTCGGTAAATAGAAACATTGGTTCTGAGCCGTATTTATTATTTCACTCTTTCTTCACCCGACTGAAGCTCCTTAACAATCAGTATGGTATACTCACATTCTGTCATCTTTCATCACCCGACTGAAGCTCCTTAACAATCAGTATGGTATACCCACAATCCGCCATCTTTCTTCACCCTAATGAAGCTCCTTAACAATCAGTATGGTATACTCACAATCTGTCATCTTTCATCACCCGACTGAAGCTCCTTAACAATCAGTATGGTCATACTCACAATCCGCCATCTTTCTTCACCCGACTGAAGCTCCTTAACAATCAGTATGGTATACTCACAATCTGTCATCTTTCATCACCCGACTGAAGCTCCTTAACAATCAATATGGTATACTCACAATCTGTCATCTTTCATCACCCGACTGAAGCTCCTTAACAATCAGCATGGTATACCCACAATCCGCCATCTTTCTTCACCCTAATGAAGCTCCTTAACAATCAGTATGGTAAACCCACAATCCGCCATCTTTCTTCACCCTAATGAAGCTCCTTAACAATCAGTATGGTATACCCACAATCCGCCATCTTTCTTCACCCTAATGAAGCTCCTTAACAATCAGTATGGTATACCCACAATCCGCCATCTTTCTTCACCCTAATGAAGCTCCTTAACAATCAGTATGGTCATACAATCTGCCATATTTCTTCACCCGACTGAAGCTCCTTAACAATCAGTATGCTATACTCACAATCTGCCAAGCGGTGAGGCAAGGCGTGCAGAGAAGATGGCCGCACGGCTCTATCCGAATGTCCTTATCGTTCTCCGCGCATATCTTGCACAGCTGAAACGTGCTGCCTGAAATGGTATAACATTACATGATTAAACCTATAGATCATAACAAAGTTGTCTGGAATGAATTCCAGTTCTGTATTAGTATTAGGTTTTAGAATAACATGTAAACTATATTAATGAATAAATGCGGTGGTAGCTCAATGGGTAGAACCATAGACTGGCAAGCGAGAGCCCCAGGTTCGATCCCGAGTGCGGGCATGTACCCAATGACTTTGTTTAATTTCAAAGTTACGTACATTTGCGAATTTGCAGTCGCAATACCACACGCTAACGGTGAAGGAAAACATCGTGAGGAAACCCGCTGCTTGGTTGGCTCCGCACGTATTGACTAGTCTTTCCTGTGGGCTAGGCCGACTAAGCTGTCAGGATGGTATAGGTGCTGGGCAAGCCTATACCATCTATAAAACCATGACCCAGCACTACAGCGTCGGAGTGGTCCCTTCACCCATCTAGTGTGAGTGAAGATACCACTGGACGCTGTATAAATCATCTCATTAAGTAGATGCAAAAAGGCCAATATTATATTATATATTAATGAAGCGCTCGTGGCCGAGTGATTGGAATCACTCCCTTGCCGGTCCTTCCACCAACATTCGCAATGTATATTTGTTTCGTCGATCTTTCTTCCTTCATCATCCCCACACGTCCAAACCAACGCAAACAATCCTTTATCAATTCCAGTCACTACATCCTCTTTCAGTGCACAACGTTCTCGAATCAGACTATTGCGTAACCCAAAGTAACACTACACTTAGCAATAGCTTAGATGTGTAAGCCTTTTTATGTATTTTGTTTTCTGGTGTGTACAATAAAGAGTTCTAATCTAATCTACACATACCTCTCAAAGAACTTCATTTCTACTGCATTAATTCTACTTCCTTGGTTCTTTTGCCACACCCAAGTCTCGCTACCATACATAAGTGTGAGTACCAGCAGACCATTATGAATAGCCAATCTAGCTCGTATGGAGATGTTTCGGCTGCACACAATGGAGTGCAAGACACCGTTTACACAATTTCCCGCTTTTACTCTTTTTCGTATATCACCTTGACACTTTCCAGCGACATCCTTTGCAACCGAATACCTTGAAACTGAAGCAAGAATCTGAATTCTTTTAGATGTGTGTACAACGCCATCTTAATAGTAGCCTACACTTTTTCGTCACGATGAGTTAAGAAGATGTGTTAAGAATGATTAATTTGATTCTACTCTTCTTGATTTGTAAATTTAAAAAATACCCCTATTTACCCATTTCGCAGTAGAGCTCGTACTGCTCCTGCGTGACGGTGATATGGTCCTCGGCGGGCGATATGATCGCACTGCTGAGGTCAGGGTTCACATCTCGCCCGTCCGGGTAAAGGTAGCTGGAAAAGCGGTGAATCCCGGTTATTACGGATCAGTGGAATATGGGCAAAGCATTTAAAAAACAATTTTTTCGAGAAAATTGGTTATTTTGAGAGCCTGGGCTGAGCATTGTCTTAAAAAACAATGAACAGGGCACAGTGCTTGTTAAATCGGTCTAGTGGAAGAATGGGTATTGTATTGAAAAAACAATTTTACTGTGTTAAATTGTTTTTTCACAGTAAAATTGGAAAAAAATTATTTACAATTCCGTTTAAATAAAATTGTAAACCGAATTGTAAATTCGGTTTACAATTTTACCGAAAAAAAACAGTAAAAAAAACAATTTTACTGTTTTTTTTCTCGAGTAAATAGGCAGTTCTGAGAGCATGAGTTTTTGGTCGCTTTTGATAACTTAGATACTTAAGTTATTCAAGTACCCTCAAAATGTATGTTGTGCAATCATCAGCATCATCAACCCATTATGTCCCCACCGAGGGGCACGGGTCCCTTCCCTAAGGAAGGTATAGGCCATACTCCACCACTGGGGCCAAGTCCGGATTGATGGAGGCTCGCAAAACTAGTGGCTGGTCTTACTGTCAGAAGTTTTCAAGCCGCCCTAAGGCCTCATAGGCTACATAAGAAAAACCAAAATATCTTGATATCGGAATCCGTTTGTTTAAAGTACTCACAATCCCTCTCGATATCCGTCTAGTAGCGCTTGCACCAGACTTTTGTTCTGTGGTATCGTCTGCAGGATTTCTCCATCAGCCGTCACGTAGCCTATAGCCCACTGGCCCAGCCTTGTGCAGGATAGCCTGGAATGCAAAAGAAATAATTAATATAGCGCTCGTGACCTAGTCGAACCGAATGATTGGAATCAATAACTTGAGTTAAGCAACAACAGGCGAGGTTAGGTGCAGGATTGGGTGATCGTTCCGTAACTATTGCTAGTGGCATTTTTTCCGAGCGCTTCCGTGCTTCGCAAAGCACGTTAGTCGTTGGTGCTTGCTGTCATGTAGTGGCAGTCGTTAAGCCATATCAAATGCCTTATGGGCTGCTTGATAACTTCTGACAGTAAGGCCCGCCAGTCTTACAATTCGCCACCAACCTGGACTTGGCCCCAGTATGGCCTACCTTCCTGGGATGCAGGAAGAGACCCGTGCCACAGCAGTGGGGACATGCAAGGGTTGATATCGAAATTAATATAGGACACAATATAAATCCTACGATTTTGAAAAGACGAAGTTTGGAGTTGTTTTGTGATTTTTTTCTCCAAAATCAGCAATTATAGATTTTGAAATAGAAAAGGCGACTTAAGGCAACTTAGTCGCAGTTTCTGTACTAATTTCAATAAAACATTTTTTATTTGAATTTACCCGGGTATGACATTTGTCTTACATTTTTTACATGAAAAATACTGGTCCTCTGCAGATATAAAAAAATACCTTCTTGAAAAAGCGGATTACCTTTAATATCATATAAAAATCTATAGTAAGCTGTATGCACTTTAGAATAGGTACTATTTCGAAACTGGTTCCAAAAAAGAACAGTTTCGATTTGAACAACAAAATATCACCCCGAAACTCACATGATATTTCAAAACGTTTCATCTAAAGTGCAGTAGTTCACAAGCGCTCTTATTATGGCAAACGCAAGAGTGAGTCTTAAAGTGTAGTTTAAGCACAATAACCTTTGGAAGCTTGGCAGCAACCCAAGTTATAAAAGTCTGCAAAGTAGGTACAGGTCAACCGGGATTCAAGAATCCATGGTGATGATACGAGTATTGTGAGTTTCGTAACCTAACAATGAAATTTCAATTTGTGCGAAACAACGTTCTGTTGTTGCTGCTGACCTTCTCAAAAGATGAACATCAAATTTAGGTCAGTTGTGATAATAACAACTTTCACACAATAGCATCACTTGTTCTGGTCCCAAATTAGAATACTCTCGGCATCCTAGGTCATGACAGGTAGGACGCACTGATTAAAAACTTTCGTTTTCAAGCATTGCGGTATGGCTGTCGAGAATTAGCAAGCTGAAGTGGCAGTGGCCTGGCCATATCTCGCGAAGAACCAACAACCGTTGGAGTAAAAGTTCTTGAATGGAGACCGCGACTCGGCAAACGTAGTGTAGGACGCCCTCCGACTAGGTGGGCTGACGATCTGCGAAAAACTGCACGCAGATGCTGAATGCGGCAAGCTGAAGACAGGGCGTTATGGCGCTCATTAGGGAAGGACTATGTCCAGCAGTGGACTAGTATAGCCTGACGACGGAACTTGATGAAGAATCTTCTAGTATGCGAGTTTAAAACGTGGTTTCCAGTAGCCGCTTCTTGTGATGTGAAACAGGAAAAGTTACCTGAAGACGTAGCTCCCGGCCTTGTGAATGTACTTCTGCAGGCGAGCCTTGACCTCGTCGTAGGTGAGGAAGGCCACGTAGCCGGGGTGGGTCACCGCCAGTAGCTGCCAGTTGCGCAGCAGCGTACTCCACGGTTGGAACAGTCTGCAGGAAGGATTGGTGGGTTGTAAAACTGTGTAGTGGTCTACGGAGAACCATGATTTTTTAAATCGGCTTCAAATGAAGGATGAGGTTCTCAATTCGTCTATATATTTTTGTGTTCTTTACCATTCGTTGACCGATGATTACATCGATTCTTTTTTATCAAAGAAGAGGTACTTCAATGGTGGTGACATGTTCATTGGGTCAATCAAGATCTTTTATGAGATTCATACGACTAACATTGAACTTTTAGTGCGTTCTTTTCTAGGAGTGAATTATTAATTATTATAAAAAGTTATTTTATTTCACATCTTTTGTTGTTCTACACCATTGCAGTTGGCTAGCATGACATGACTTTACGTTGCTACTCACGTAAGGAGGCGTGCCTCGAGAGAATCCTGTACTCAAAAATGGTGGAAAATGGACTGATGGATTGGATTGTATGGTCGAAAAGAAGCTTCAGTCAGTGCTGCCCTAGACTTTGCTAAAAGTATATTTGGTCTATGTTTCTATGGACATTATGAGTTGAATGAGAAAAGCAGCATTTTCCAAGACAAAAAACACGGTTTCTAAAACAGTTTTGAACAAGGCCTAAATGACTTCATTAAATTTAAAACTGCAGCAGGCGGGACTTCTCATTGAATTTCTTGTAGAGCTTACATCGGTCCGCCTGCTGACATTTTAAATTGCATGGCTTCATTTAGACCTTGTGCAAAACTTAAGAGTTTTGTACCTTACGCCTTACATTGGTCCGCCTGCTGAAATTTCAAAAACTTGACCACCATAAATTTGACCCCGACGTAACTGTTGCTGCTAAAACTTTAAATTAAGAGGATACATTTGCGTGTTAGTAGTTGGTTTATTTTTCTATTTTGCACAAAATCTAGTAGTAAAATTTTTTTTTTAAAGTTTTTAGAATTGTCTCGTAGTAGTCGAAGTTTTTCTATGATAAGGTTGTTTTTTTTTGCAGAAAGCGCAGCGTCCCTCACCTGGTGAAGACGTCGAACTCGAAGTTGGAGATGAAGTCGTTGCAGGTGAGGTCGATGGTGGTCTTCAGGGCCATGGTCTCGAGCCCCGACGAGATAGGGTGCACGTTGTTCAGCTCCTCGCGGAATATCTTCCATGGGACCAGGGTGCTGTGGACGAATGAGAAGTCAGAGTTAGTGGGCTTTGAGTTTGTTTTCCAAGATGATTTCCAGGGTGGGATACTGTCACTAAGAAGGCCTCCTCTTAGTGAAAATCCAGGACTAGGTAGCAGGTGCGCTAAAAACGGCCGTTGACGTTATAAGCAGTCTAGTCCCAGATCCTTAATCTTAGATTCTCGGGATTAAGTCCTAAATATCACTGTTAAGATAATGGACCATAAAAAGACAGACAGAATAAAGAGACACTTATTTTTTTATTTTATATTTGTGTAAGGTGAAGAAACAGATACAAGTACAGATAAAATTTAAAAAGAAACGGATGTAAATAGACATAAAGTAGGTACTGCATCCTTAGACCTGTTGCATTGAAAATGCGATCTTGGAAAAAAACATATGATTTTCGTATTAATGACTTGAGCTTATAATAGTTTGCTTTGTGTACGTATGTGGGTCTTATGTAAATTGAAATTGAATTGAAATTGAAAAATGGGTCAATTATCGCAAAAAACTACAAAAAAAACTTAAAATAGACTAAGTTAATTTACATACTTAGTTAATTTAGTGAATACTAAGTTAAATAACGTTATGCGATAATAAGGATTTGCTCAGCTAAATGCTGCGTGTGCGAACATCAACGCAGCGCTGATTTTCAGCACATCCCGAGTATTTGCTAGCAATTGACACGTTGGTAGCTAGACATGCAACTAGCCAATATTAGAAATAAAAAACAAAACTTTATCTATCTAACTATCTTTAGGCACGATTAATTTTTAATTTAAACAAACACTATGGGCGAGATAAATAGTCGCTTCTAAGAACGAGTCTTAGCGAAAGCACTTGCTTAAGAATCGATTTGTCTATCATAGACAGTACTTTGGCACTCTCTAAGTCCCGAAACCCGGACTAATTCTTAGCATTGGCCTAAGAACATGCTAAGCTAAGCAACCATATATTTTAGTAACGCATTGATACTGAGCTAAGTTAGCCTGAGTAATGCTTAGGGAAGCATGAGTACGGACTTGGGCTAAGCAACGACTATTTATCTCGCCCTATGTTGAAATATATTTAAGTTCACCCTGAATATGTCACTATGGCATCAGATACAATTAAATTTAGTTTGGGGTTCAGAGTAATTATATACAATTATATCGTTAAGTTTTGGCTTAATAAATATTTTTTATTTTGATTTCATTTGGTGGCGCTAGTAGCCATGGTAGGTAGGTATGCTTATTACTTCAGGTACATAATAAAAATAAATAATAATAATAATAATAAAACACCTGAGAGAGACTGGATTGAAATAGACTGCAATTCTAGTCTGTTGGGGCTCAAACCGCATAGAGGCGAGTTGCGCTCGAACGCTTTTTGGGCTGTGAATCAATAAACCGGTGGCGATTTGAGACATCCTACTAATATTGTATAAAATATGCCAAAGTTTGTAAGTATGGATGGATGTTTGTTACTCTTTCACGTCAAAACTACGGAATGGATTTTAATGAAACTTTACAATAATATAGCTTGAAGATCAGAATAACACCTACCTAGGCTACAATTTATAAAGATATTTTATGAATTGTCCAAAATCGATACGTGTCAAGTAAATAGGAAAAAATCTACCATCTGCGAGCTATCTAGTCTGGCATGCGCTGTCAAAACCGCTACAGTTACACATATGTACTGTATGATGGAAATGTTTAAAACAATCGTTAAATATAGTTTATAGAAGCATACTGCAGAAGCTACGTATAGGCCTATGATTAGGGCTCCGCAGTGCTCAGTTACCGTATTTCTTATGTTAACAATATTGTTACGTCATTATAGTGCGACTGTAACATCTCAATATTGTCAAGCGGTTATATTTTTCAAATGCGACCCAAAAGTTATTTATGTAATAATTTTAATGTCAAAATGTTTGTTCTTTTCTACGCCACCCTATAATAAGCTACCCAAAATACTACCTAATCCTGCGCAGACGAAGTCGCCGGCACCAGCCAGTTTCCATATAGTTTCGATCATTTTAGTTACTGCGAGACGAACTTTTGTGAAATGGCATTAACGGGAAGAGTGAGTGGTTTGGAGCGAAATTCAATGTTATGACTTATTTCACTTTTATACTTGTAACGTTGGGCTATTTTTATAAGTTAACGTTAAAAGGAATCTTGTAATAAATAATAATAAAATATGTATGTCTTAAATAACACTGCATATATTTTAAAACTGTGTAAATAAAAGTAATCAAAATAAAATAGGAAAAATCGATCATTTGCAGGGTAAAAGTTATTGTCACACATTTTATTTCATCAAGCCGCCCATAAGGCCTCTGACATGGCTTAACGACCACCATTACATGACAGCCGACATCAACGGCTTTGGCAAGGCAACGGCCTTGCGACTTCTGTCAGTTCAAGGTTAGGCCATACTCCACCACAGGGGCCAAGTCAGGGTTGGAGGACGATTGTAAGGAAGTGGCGGGCCTTGCTGTCAGAAGTTACTTACGCCCATAAGGTCTCTGACATGGCCTAACGATTGCCATTACATGACAGCCAGCACCAACGGCTTAACGTGCCTTGCGAAGCACGGAAGCGCAAGGAAAAAATGCCACTAGCGGTAGTCACGGGACGGTCCCCTGACCGCGCCTGTTGTTGCTTAACTCAAGTGATTGATTCCAATCACTCGGTTTGACTGGGCCACGAGCGCTTCCACTGAATTGTTCTTGTTCAATTGTTTCGGTTGCTTTTTAAGGAGCCGTTTTCGGCACAAATTTACAAAGCATTTAATAGATAGCGCTTATAAGCGTGCACATAAGGGAACAGGGACACGTCTGACAAATTTTGCTTAGCACTGATTTATTTTGACAGCCGTATTCTAAGGCCACGCCTGTAAGCGATATATATAACATAACAACATAACATTTGTGTTGTGTGCTGTGTGGTGTCAGCCTAGAGAATAGCACCCACCCAAATTCTTGCCGCGGGTGTCGTAAAAGGCGAATGAGGGACACAAACTGGGGGGTGGGCAGCAGCGCCCCCTGCAGTACAATTCCACCGAACTGCGACCCCCAATCCGCATGCCCAGCGTGGGGAGTATGGGCATTATCATCCAATGATGGCACAACCTTGCGCTCATTAGGGGAGGGCTACGTCCAGCAGTGGACTAATATAGCTTAAAGAAGAACAACATTTACATATGCATCGCTTCTGGCCTCACACTAGGATACCCTGTGTCGCGGGAACCAGAAACAACGACATCACAAACATGTAAACATCCAAGACCTGGGGTTTTTGAATTGCATCGTTGTGAATTTGTGCTGAAAATTACTTATTAGTGAATTCTCACAACAGACTACGATTTATGTATTTTTTTATGATCAGCAACCATCAGTTTCAATATTTTTTTATTTTGCAGCTATGATGTATTTGTTGTTAACGCTGCGCAATTACAAGCTTTCAAATCATAATTCACGCGTGTGTTATTATGTAAAATGAATATTGAAACAAACAATTGAAACATTGAATTATTAACGATGAATTGATATCCCTCCGTCGAGCCGCATCCATGAATAGACGTACTGAACGGAATTGAGGTATTAGGAACAGGTATTTGTGATAATATTAGTAAAGGGGAAGATAAAAAGTACCCGGTAACGGCGTGCGTGCATGCGACGACTTATGAACGTTGTTGAAGCGAAGGTGATCTGTCAGGATCGTAGCAAGTGGCAGTCCCTGGTCTCTGCCTACCCCCATGGGATTCAGGCGTGAGGTTTTGTTCTGTATTCGCGAGTGAACGAAGAGATTCCGAAAACTGTGAATACCGTTGAGCAACGATAAAGAGGAAGTAGGAAGAGCAATGGCCTCGGAAGCGAGAGTCCCAGGTTCGATTCCCAGTGCAGGCGTGTACCAATGACTAAGTTTTTAAGTTACGTACATTTGTGAAGCAATACTACTCGCTAACGGTGAAGGAAAACAACGCGACGAAATCTCAGTGTCTGGTGTGTTAAAATATCTCAGCGCTCGAAATTGCCAATCCGCGGTGGGCACGCGTGGTAATTAAACCCATACTCTCTCTCTGAGAGAAGGCCTGTGCCCCGCGTGGGACGTGTATATTTTATTATTTATTTTTACATTTGGTGATCTTACAGCAGATCTTATAGGCTACGACGATATCAACCCTTTGTACGTCCCCACTGCTGGGGCACGGGTCACTTGCTGCATCGTCGCAGGAAGGAAGACGTATAGACAGACATATTATACGTCATATATAAGACGTAAAAGTGCCCCGAGGTGTTAACCGCGGTTTATCGATTTTCGCATCCATGGGAATAAGAAATTTTCCCGCAGTAAAAAGTAGCCTACGAGTATGTGTTAATCCAGGGTGTCGGCTAACTCCATACAAAATTTTATAAATATCGCTCCAGCAACAGTAGAAGTAATAAACATGAAGACTCACAAACTCACAGTGTGATGCAATAGGACGTATAATTTATACGTCTTATATATTATAGGGCGTGTAACAGGCGGCCTTCAAACTATTTCTATAGGGCTCCCCTTGTAACGGTGCAAACCTCTTCACACCATTTTTATTTCTTTTTCTATCTATCATTTTCAAATATTTAAATTACGTCACACATTATTCGATTTCCCTCATTTTTCATCACTACTACTTTACCCTTCGACCAGATCTGACTATTTTACCTGCTTATCCTTTTTTATCCAGTTTTCTGTTTTATTAAAATATTACTACATATCTACAAATAAAGCCACAATTGAAGTCGTTCCAGTGTTTATTATTGTTTGTAAAGGATATACAACGTTATACCTTTTACCAACTAGAAGATGATTGAGTAACTTTCAATACTTAATGAAGATACAAGCGATACCTGCAACATCATTTGGATTTTCGTGTTCCCCTGTTTAATTTAATTAGTCTTTGTCCCTTTGTGGACCAAATTCCATTCAAAGATGCTAAAGAATGATGAAATCGAGAAATCAATAAATTATTTTAACGTAAACAATTTACAATACCGGTGAAATAATTTGGAAACCTGAGTGTCTAGTGTTCAACCACCTCAGCGCTTGAAACTGTCAATTCGCCGTGGGAACGCGTGGCAATTAAGCCCTAAAAAAAACAATTATTCTTCTTAAACAAAAGGAAGTCGTTAAAATTTTTAATTTAAAAAATAATTTATATAAAAAAGTATGAACCTGAAGGGCACTCTTATGAGAATCTGCAATGTAGTGTGTGTGTGTATATGAGGATGTGTGTGCGTGTGTATAACTATGGTGTGTAAAGTACAAATCATTCTTGCACTGGAAGCTAATCTTCCAAAATGAGATTATAGCAAGCATGCAGAGGTTGCTCTATATTAAATATTAGTCTACTCTTACAAACTAGACTTTGAAATGGGCACCTAGTTTAACTAGTAACGATCATTAAGTCGCAGTTTCTGTGCTATTCTGAATAGGTAACACCTTTTTGATTTGATTTAAAAGTTGGAACACACTGTAATCGCGATTTGACCCGTTTAATATATAACTTGTATGAGTATCGCGAATCATTAAGAAATACTATTGGAACACACTTCTACCTTTAACCGCGGGCAGATATACTCGTATTCAATCAATCAAATCAAGTTATTTCGACGTAAAGTATTCACATTCTGTTTGCTGAATATCAATGTATGATTAGAATATTTTTCGCGTAGTAATTTATTGCTATTTTACCTCGACGTTTCGACGACGTTACAGTCATCGTGGTCACGAGAAGACTGATGGCTGGCACCCGTCCGTTGGATGTGTACAAGTCGCAAAAGTTTAAAATATGAATATCAATGTAAAAATGTAAGCCGCTGCCTTCGGGCCGTATTGTAGAGGAGAAAAAGACAGCGGCGAAAAAAACCCAAACTGACAATCTTTTCTCAAGTCATCTTAAACGAAACAGTTAAATCAGTTGCCACCTATAGGAATACTAAGATTTCACGATTGCCATGAATAACTTTCAATGCAAAAGCATTAGGAAAATGTCTTACAAAAGTAGGGAAAACATAAGTGGTGGGTCAGACACACGAACAGCACTCGTACACGAGCATAACGCAGTGGTCAGTCTTTTAAGGGCGATATTAAAGAATGAAACATTACTCTTGCCAGAATTCCAAGCCAATTGTAGCTGGAAACATTCTGAGTGTAAAAAAATACAATTCGACACAGTACTTTAGTTTCTTTTTCAATTTAAACAGCATCCGATTAATATTATTTCAGTCGCGCATCTCTTAATGAACAAGTGTCGCTGAATGGGGCGTCTGATTACAGAACCAGATGCACGAGGTCCTCCACTAGGCCTTAACTTCTTCGCAATAGAGCCTAATTTGGCTCGCAACAAGTGGCAAGTTCAACTGGCGGAAAGACCGCCATATTTGCATCGTCTGTAACGGAAGTCGGGAACTGGCCAACCGGATGTGGGGGAGATACTGACGCGGCTGCGTTACTGTTTCAGATTGGCTGGATGGACTGAATTGATTTTGATGGCTATGCGCTTAGTGTGGAGACCACTGTTAAAATGCATAACTGTGTACCTAATTTTGTTAATAAAAACTATTCTTATTGTTATTTTGATGGCGTATGCAACTTATGCAGAGATACTTAGAATCGCTCGTAGCCCCGGCTGCGAGTGATCTTAAACGCTCACGAAGGTTAGCAACATAGGGCGCGTTCAGTTCGACACCCTAGGACTTTAATACATTTGAAACCGCTTCATAGTCCTAGATTCTTTGCCTTAGGTTTTTGTCAGTAGGTTCTAAAAAGAGCTATTAGAGCCATTTTTATTAAGGTTTACGATGTTTATTTATTCTAAAGACGCGTTATAAAAGAAGACATGAATTTTTGCCATTGGTAGCGCTAGCTAGCAGCGAGTAGCGCCTTAGGTTAATAATGGGGATGATTATTAACCTAAGGCGCTACTCGCTGCCACGACAAACACAGTTTTATATAGTCTGCTACCTTTAAGAATATACCTCGGCTGCTATCGGATAGAATCGGATATATTCTTGTAATAGAAATATCGGAACTAATATGACTCAAAACTTTACATAACTTTTAAAAATAGTGAAGAAAAGTTTTATACAGAGCAGGAAGTAGTATTACACTCGTGTGCTTTCGGCGAAAACCGAAGCCTACTCTAGGCCCCGAGTTATATTCTAAGAGCTAACAGACTGTACGTTGGTCAGAGAAGTCGCGGCTTGAGCATTGTGTAGCGAAAGCCACTGATTTAGTTATGTATTATCGCAAGTTTAACAACTGGGTCAAAGTATTAGCGGACGCCAGTTATGACGAACAATAGCGCGTGGGGACTGGGGACCCGGCTTATAGATGGAATAATACACTAGATAACGTTGGCAACGGTGACATAGATAGTAGCCTACCCACGTAATGATCGCTGGGTTACGTATTGCGATATATGTCTCGGAGTTAAGGGGCTCATGGAGTAACACTATAGCGACACCAATTTGTAGCGTCGTAGTTTTAGTCCGATATGTAAGTATGGCGTGTTTTTATAACACGTGACTAGAATGACTTTTTGAAAGGTCACAGTCATTTTTGTAGAGTAACAGTCGTAGATAAAGAAAATCACATTTGGTCTCTCCGATTATACTAACACATTTTTTGTGCAAGTTCCCTATGGGAAGAAGCCGTTGGATTTTTTCATCTTTTTAAAAAAGACATTAATGGTTTACATAATTGGTTTAAAAACCTATTTAGAGGCTAAAAATTTCACCCATGCCGGGATTTGCTTAAGTCAGATGTCGCTGCCTGTACGTAATACAGAGAATATTGTAAAGAGGTTCGAAATTTCACTGATGCCGTGAGTCGCCCATTGGCTCAATTGGTAGAGCGCTGGTACGGATAGCCAGAGGTTGCGGGTTCGAATCCCGGCATGGGTGAAATTTTTAGCCTCTAAATAGGTTTTTAAATTTGTTCCTTAGCACGGGTTAGTGCATTAAAAATAAAAATAGTGTAATAATTGGTTTACTACCAATAACTTATTGTTACATTCAAAGAATAAAAAATGTATAAAGTTCACTCTACCAAATGTCAAAGCGGTTGAGAGCAATGTTATGTTGGGGAATGACAAATTAGACCTTGTAAATGAAACTGTATTTCTAGGTATCACAATTGATGCAAAGCTTCAATGGGGTCCTCATATAAAAAAAATAGCAAATAGGCTTAGTTCAGCAGCATATGCAGTTAAAAGAATTAGGGAACTAAGTGACGTCGCAACTGCTAGGTTTGTTTATTTTAGTTACTTCCATAGTGTTATGTCCTATGGCATACTACTGCGGGGACGGGCTGCAGATATTGAGACCATCTTTGTCTTGCAGAAGAGAGCGATCAGATTCATTTATAAGCTAGGCAGTAGAGATTCGTTAAGAGATTTCTTAAAAGAAACTAACATCCTGACAGTTGCCAGTCAGTATATCTATGAAAATATTATGTTCGTCAGGAAAAATATCAGTAACTTTAAAACGTTGGGTAGCCAACACAATGTAAATACTAGAAATAAACATAAACTTTCGTTCCCACTATTTAGGCTGGCAAAGGTTAATACATCCTTCATGTGGCATTGTTTACGCTTCTATAATAAAATCCCTGAAGATATATAAAGCTTGCCTGAATCGCGGTTCAAAAAATATGTTAAGCACACTTTGTGCCAAAAGGGCTACTATAACATAAAGGATTATCTAGATGACAATGAGGTCTGGAATTAAAGCCAGTACAATGTATCAGTTCTATGTTTTATAATAATTATGTAAACTATGTTAATTAAGGACTTTGAAAAGACTAAGTTTGGAGTTTTTTTGTCAATTTTTTCTCCAAAATGATCTAGATTTTGAAATGGACACCTAGTTTGAATTGTAACGTTCATTAAGCCGCAGCTTCTGCGCTACTTTGAATAAAACCTTTTCATTTCATTTCATTTCATGGACTGGAGTGTTTTAAAACATTAAAAAAACATTAATTCATTATTCTTAGTATGTCGATGGCAAGTGGTGGTGAAAGGATATACCAATCAGCGTTAGGGACTCGCTGATTGTTGCCCACGGTAGACTAGATAGGCTGAGTGACTAAGTCATTCGGGGAGCCTCCAGTCGTACATTTATTCATTCGTTCACCATTATTATTATAGACGACCTCTGTGGCGCAGCGGTAGCGCATCTGCCTACCTTTTTCGCGCGCGCGCCCTCGGACAGTGAACATCGTCGCTCACTAGCTCCGTGCAGTAAAATTATTTTAGGTGTTAAAAAGTGAACCTTTATTGACAAAAACAGTTTAATTACAAACGTGAGTGAAGTAAATAAGTGATACACATATTATTTTCACCTAAGGATTGCGCATTTCGGTGATATTGATCACAACAGCATTTAACGGACTTCCACTGGGTCGGTCATTGACCGCCCAAAGAACATTGACCCCGCCACAGTAACAACTAGCGCCATCTGGTGACATCTTGTGGAGCCACTGATTGGCGCCATCTACCGGCAACTTGGTGAAATTAATTAATCTTGTAGTATACTACCGAAGGAGAGGACAACCACTGATTGCATAGATCACAGCCAAATTGCGAACCGAACATAGTGATTGAAATAAAAACTTCACTCACTGCATAAGAGAGGACACCACCTATCCTACAGTTTAAATAATGGCTTCCAGTCGTCTGCCCCGCGTTGCTCTACCAAATTGTGCCGGATGTCTAAATGAAATCAGCGACGATAAATATCTAACCTGTGCCTTCGAAAACTGCAGAAAGCATTACCACCATGGTGTATGTCTGGGTGGACCTACTCCTGGAGAAGAAAACAAGGACAGCTGGGTCTGTCCAAAGTGTAAATGCGCCATGAAGAAGACGGGCGGAAACAACTGCTCTACCCCTGTGCGTGCCTTAGACTCTTTGGATAGACTCAATGTCACACTTCGGAAGTCTAAAAATATTGGGTCTCCCCCGAAGAAATCTTTGGAATCCTCTGGCAACGTTACAGAACTCTTAAAGGAGATTCGCGAATCCAGATCCGACATCAACCTGTTACGGGCAGATTTTACCACTCTACAACAGGATATTCGAGAGATGTCAGGCCTCCTCATGGCATACAATGAGAGAATGACTAGAGTCGAGAACACAGTTGCAGGTCTGGAGCAGCGAGTGAAAGATATTGATATATGCCATAAGCAGGATACCGAGCAGCTAAAGCAAACGGTAATAAAACTTGAGATGCAGCTAAACGACCGAGAGCAGGAAGGGCTGTCAAATGACATCGATATCACTGGCATACGAGAAGAGAGGAACGAAAACGTTATTCATATTACCACACTCGTAGCAGCAAAATTGGGCGTGTCCTTGGAGGAAAGTGATATTGTAACAGCATATCGTAGAGGTCCAAAGTCAGAAAGTAACATGCTCCGTGGAAGAACCATCGCAGTCCGCCTGACCAGGCGAAGCTTACGCGACGAATTGCTGAAAAATGCTAGAGTCAGGAGAAGAGTCAACACCGCTGATATTATTGATGGTGAACCAACAACATTCTACTTAAATGAACGCTTGACACAATTTAACTACAAACTGTTCCAAAAAGCTCGCGAACTCGGAAAGCAACTAAACTGGCAGTACATATGGACCCGAGGCGGCCAAGTCCTACTACGACAGAAAGAGGGAGCACCATATCGTAGAGTGAAAAATTTTGAAGAGCTCTCAACGGTTTTTGGAGTTTAACTAAGTTGGTGTTAATTTGGATATTTTTCGGTTGCTTAGAATGTATAAATCAGGAACTGGTTTTACACAGTGATGCCGAGTTTTGTTTATGGGCGGGAGGGGTTTATACTGTTTTTTTGCAGGCTCAGACATTTTGTATTAATATAATGAATCGACATGTATTAGTGTTAGTACGGAGTGTGAGACTGGTTGGGTTCTTTATGCTTTACATGAAATTATACTCCGCTAATAAAATTTTAATTAGATACATTACTCATGGGTAAGAAGCGCGGGTACCACTTTAAGTTGGGTCTACTTAACATAAGGTCCATGAACACCGGCCAAGATGAACTTTCTCACTTCATGGAAACATATAAACCTGATATACTGGCTCTTAATGAGATATGGCTTAAAAAAGGGCAAGAGTCCAGCGCTCCCAAGATACCGGGCTACACTGCAAAACTACGTCCCCGGCCAGGTGGAAAACGTGGAGGAGGAGTGGGCTTCCTTATACGGCGCGGCCTGCGCACGCGAATACTCGACCACCCCGACTCTACCCTGGAACAAATGTGGCTGGAACTGAAGCTGCCAGGTTCAGCCCGGATTGTTGTAGGTACTGCATACCGGCCTGATTCATGTAAAACCACACGCGTCTGTACAACAGCAGCGATTGATGCCCTTGGTGAGTCGGTCAGTTGTTTTTCAAGTTATGAGCATCTATTCTTACTAACAGACTTAAATGTCAACCTGCTCAAGCCTGATACCTCCCCCGCACCGGAAGTTATTGCATTTTTAAATCAACTAAATCTCACACAGTTAGTGGAGGAACCAACTAGGGTAAATGACACATCGTCTACTTTGTTGGACCTCATTGTAACGGATTCGCCACATTTGTGTAAAGGAATATCGGTATATCATAACCCACTCCTCAGCGACCACGCAATGGTTATCGCTGAGCTGTCAATTAAAAAGCCAAAAGTGGTCCAGCGGTTTACTATGAGACGTCTCCTGCATAAAATAATTGAAGACGACTTCTATTCGGACCTAGCATCTGTGCCATGGTATGAGGTACTTCAAGCTGAAGATGTCGATACCATGTTGACTTGTTTTAATGGATTTATTATATAGATTTGTTTGATAAACATGCTCCGCTTAGGAAGTTGCGAGCTACACAGAACCCGCGCCCGTGGATCACTGATGTGATTAAAATTATGATGAAACACCGTGACAACGCGTACAGAAAGGCAATAAAAACAAAATGTGAGCACAAAAAGGAGCATTATAAATCTCTGAAAAACCTTGTAATATCCTCCCTCCATAGAGAAAAGTGCGCCTATTTCACACATTACGTTAATAAAAATTCAAAATACCCGGCTAAAATGTGGGCAAATTTGAAACGTCTTTCAGTAACAGAAAGAACCTCAGAACCTATACCGGACCACTTAAAGAATCCGGATAGCATTAACGACGCCTTCTTGAGAATTCCAGGCACCTCCACTGTGAGTGAGTTAACGATTGAGACATACAAACGAAGCAAATTTACCAAAAAAGTTTTTAGCATAGAGGGCAGTACAGAGGAGGAAATAAACAATATTATAAAGAGCATTTCCACTAATGCTTCCGGGTTTGACGGCTTATCCATAGGTATGATTCGTATGACTCTCCCCGCTACATTACCAATAATAACGGCCATTATAAATAAGTCTATTGCGTCCAATGTTTTCCCAAACGACTGGAAGCTCGCAAAAGTCATTCCACTGCCCAAAAACTCCAGTATAAACGACTATAAAGACCTGCGACCAATCAGCATACTTCCAGTATTATCAAAGATATTGGAGCGGATCGTACACCGGCAGCTATCCTTGCATGTGGAATCGGAAAATATAATTCCTCTGATGCAGTCTGGTTTTCGTGCTGGACATGGCGTAGAGACCGCTCTCGCCCACGTCGTTGACGACATTATCACTGCGACAGATACAGGCCAAGCCAGTATTATAGTCCTACTCGATTTTTCAAGAGCATTTGACTGTCTAAATCGGGAGCTGCTTTTGGAGAAACTAAGCCACTATGGAGTCTCTGCGTCAGCGTGCGAGTGGTTCCGGTCCTATCTCCACAACCGGATGCAGTATGTCGAGGTAAGCGATGACGATGGCTCTGCAAGAACCTCAGAAATAAAACTAATAGACCGTGGTTGTCCGCAAGGTTCGATCCTGTCTCCCTTACTTTTTGTCATCTATACAGCAGACATCATCTCCAAAATAAGGTATTGCCAAACACATTTATATGCTGATGATACACAATTGTATTATTCTTTTAAACCAGCGGCAACAGAAATAGCCGTGACCAAGATAAATGCAGATCTTGAAACATTGAATAACTGGGCGAGGGAGCAATGTTTGGTCCTTAATCCGTTGAAAACCAAATTTATGGTTTTAGGTACCAAACAGCAACAAAAAGTGACAAACGACCATGGTCCAAGAATCAACATAGATGGTAGTGTAATCGAACAAGTAGGCAAGGCGCGCAATTTGGGGTTATTAATGGATTCTGAACTGAGATTCGTGGATCATATAGAAGCCAAAATACGAAACGCATTTTTCAGACTTAAGGTGCTGTATAATATCCGACCGTACCTAACGGAAAGGATACGCATTACACTCGTAGAAAGCCTGGTACTATCTCTTTTAAACTTCGGCGATGTGGTCTACGGTCCACGTCTTTTCGAAAAAACAGAACGAGCGATTCAACGCGTTCAAAACGCTTGTGCCAGGTTCTGCTTCACCGTCCCAAAACGAGCACATATCACACCTTTTTTGAACGCAAAGGGACTCCTAAAAATGAAAGCGAGGAGACAACTACACCTATCAAATCTGGTCCATAAGGTAGTACACAGAAGGAGACCTTGGTACCTTTATAAAAAAATTGCTTGGGCTAATGACAACACTACTCGCAACACTCGCAGCAGGGACTTGAATTTAATGTTAACACCAAGGCATAGATCCGCGGGCTTTAGAGGAAGTTTCAAGTACGCAGCTGCAAAGATCTGGAACAACCTCCCACCACCCTTGCGGCAATTTATGACTAACGTAAGTTTCAAGAAAAACTTAAAATGCAAGCTAATGCAACAACAAAGAACCTTGTAGCTGCTAGCTTCTATATTTATATAATACATATTTCGGTGATAATTAAAAATTAAACTGTCATGGGGAAATTCCATACCACTCACGCACGCCGGTGGAAAAAAGTTAACTTGTTGTTTTTTTTTTTTGGCATTTAAATCTGAATACAATGAAATTTTGATAATAATTGCAGTGTGTATTATGTTGTAATCAATTTATTTGCTCTATATTTAATCAATTTTAATTTGTCATTGAAGTGTAACATTTTTATTATTATACATATATTTTTTTTTTGTAAACAATTACTATTTGTGTACTGTTGCTATTTTGTCTGTGATATATATATTTTTCTTTATTTTTTTTTTAATGTAATGGCGAATAATATTATGTAATAATAACAATTTACTAAAAGGGACGGGCTGAAAACCAGCGCCGAGACTACGCATGCAGTCACGGCTATAACGCTGAGCCCATTCCTTTTTACCACAAACATGTGACAATAATTATTATTTTTTATTTTTTGTGTGGTAAATAAAACTTTTTTCACTTTCACTTTCACTTTCACCATGCGAAAGATCTCGGGTTCGATCCCCGGCTGGGGACAAAAACAAACCCCAGGTCTTGGATGTTTACATGTTTGCGATGTCGCTGTTTCTGGTCATGTACCCACGACACAGGGTATCCTAGTGTGGGGCCAGAAGCATACAGAAGCCAATATTGGCTTCACATACTCAGTATGTAAATGTTAATGTTATTTTGACACACCATACAAACAGAGTCATCACAACGCGAAAATACATTCATTCATTTATCATTATTACATTGATACGCCATATAGACTGAGACCTCACAGCGCGAAAACGGCGTAAAATAAAACGAATTCAAATCAGACCCGAAGCACGTTCGTGTCCGTAGTCCATTAAAAGGAAAGCCGTGAAAGCGCTTCATTAAAGACTTTCAACTAAATTGGGTCCTTGAGTCTTCGTAAAATTGAGAGGAAACAAAACAACATTAAATAGCTTAAATTAGACTCGGAAAAGACACTGGAGCATTAAAACGCCCTGGCGTGACGGTAGCCTAACGGTAGAGGTGGTTGGTTCGAGGCATGTACTAATGATTACGTTTCTATGCCAGCAGGCCATACAGAAGGGACGTAGGACGCGGAAAAGACCCGACGTGTTGTATAGAAATCGCGCCCTTCCGCCGTCCTCTCTCTCCTGTGCGTGGTCTTCTTCCCATCCCTTCACTACCTACATTTTGTATGAAGTCTATTGCGCGTCTCTTCCGCGACCCTCGTGTGTGGCGGCTGGCAAAGTCAGTTGTGAATTTCTAGTACCACTTGTTAACGGTGAAGGAAAAACGTCGCGAGGAAACCCCTGTGTTACCTTACTTGCAAGATACGCTAAGCCGTTGGTGCCGACCGAAGCCGACCAGCGGCTTAACGTGCCTTGCTAAGCAAGAAGCGCTCGGAAAAATGTCACTAGCGGTAGTCGCGGGACGGTTACCCAGCCTGCACTTGACCGCGCCTGTTGTTGCTTAACACAGTTAGTTGAAGTAAGTTAGAAGTTATCAAGCCGCCCATAAGGCCCCAGACATGGCTTAACGACTGCCATTACATGACAGCCGGCACCAACGGCTTAACGTGCCTTGCGAAGCACGAAAGCGCTCGGAAAAATGCCACTAGCGGCAATCACGGGATGGTTACCCAGCCTGCACCAAACCGCGCCTGTTGTTGCTTAACACAAGTGATCGATTCCAATCACTCGGTTCGACTAGGCCACGAGCGCTTCAACAAGAAATATCGTAACAAAAAGGAAATGAAACTAGGCAGTCATCGTCAGCGTAATAAATCTATTCCAGGCGTCCTCTAACGGAATTTGCATAACATAAACGCTGCACCGAAGATTTGCATTAACACCGCTGGCTCGACCTAGTCACAAAGTGTGATGTAGAGTTGCCCAGAAAGCTGGACCCAACACCGAAAATACCGGACAAGTGCCCACCCCCAAATTTCTACGGAACGCCCACCGGGGGTTCCGTAGAAATTTATTTCTTTAATTTAGAAATATTTATTTACATAACTTAGAAATAGAGTTCGTAAATTTAGAAATTTAGTAGAGTGTTCAGTAGAATAGTTGAGGAATTGAGTCCCAGAGGTTTTTTTCTAGCTTTTCCCGAACTTTAAAGACTATTTGTTTATGATTTAATTACAAATTTACATAAGACGTTATTGCCAAATTCCATAGTTCTAGGTTAACGGAAAGTACTCTGTAGAATTTGATTCCCTGGACTACCTTCTGTATGTTGCAACTCAATTTTTGTGACCCAGTTTAGCGCCAGCTCGTTCACTGCGAAGCTTCAATCAAGAAACCTGCAACTTGAAATACCTACCAAAAGAATTGGATGGATTTTTCTCGAGTGGGCGCGATTCAATAATTTTTAAACTTACTTTATGGACTGGTAATAAAGAGTCTATGTTAGTTTGCCCGAGAGCTAACATTGTAGTGCTACCGAACGGTTGTCTAATAATTAGTTCACAGCAGCTTTCTTTGAAATTTTACATAAGACAGAGAACCAAAGTTATCATATTCTTTTTAATGCATTAACCCGTGCTAATGACAATTTTAAAAACCTATTTAGAGGCTAAAAAATAAAAATTATCGACACGGAATTAGCGTGCTGAAGTGGCAGTGGGCTGGTCATAACTCGCGAAGAACCGACAACCGTTGGAGTAAACGTGTTCTTGAGTGGAGACCGCGACTCGGCAAACGTAGTAGAAACGTACTAGAAATAAACATTCACTTTTGATCCCAATATTTAGGCTGGCAAAGGGTAATACATCCCTCATGGGGCATTGTATACGCTTCTACAATAAAATCCCTGAAGATATATTAAGTTTGACTGAAGCGCGGTAAAAAAAATGTGTTAAGTACACTTTGTGCCAAAAGAGCTACTATACTATTGAGGATTATACTACGTAAAAAAAAGGACCCATTACTAAGAGACCGAAACTACTCTGGCGACCCTCTATACCATACTATACAGCCTATATACAACCCACTCTAAGACACAGGCCTTCCCTCAGAAAAAGAGAGAGAGAAAGAAAGAGAGAGAGAGAAAGAGTTAGAGAGAGAAAGAGAGAGAGAGAGTATCAGATTCATTTTTCAACGGAACCCGACACGTACTTGGCCTATTTTTAACACGCTTTCATTAGCTTTACTTGTGACCAAAAGGTATATTGAAAAGACCCGTGCCCAAGCAATGGGGACATACAAGGGTTGAAAAGACCCGTGCCCAAGCAGTGGTGACACACAAGGGTTGATATCGATGCAGCGAACAGAATGTCAATTTTTGTCGATGAAATAAATTGTTTTGACTGGATTAATTTATTTCAATGTCAAACGTTTATTGCTTTATGTGGTAAGTCGATATCAAGCCTTTGTATGTCCCCACAGCACGGGTCTCTTTCTGTATCGCAGAAAGGTTAGGCCATAATACACTACGCTACGCTTTGTATAGAACTCGCGCGTCGCCTGTCCCTTCAGTACTATGATTATGATATCAACTCTTTATATGTCCCCACTGCTGGGGCACGGGTCTCTTCCTGTATCGCAGAAGGCCACACTCCACCACGGGGGCCAAGTCTGGGTTGGTGGAGGATTGTTAGACAGTGGCGGGCCTTACTGTCAGAAGTTATCAAGCCGCCCATAAGGCCTCTGACATATGTGGGCCACATATGACCACATGTGACATATTATGTATGTGGTACGTATTTGGTCTTTAAAATATAGTTCCCATTATTTATGTGCAGTGCCCAGTGAGGGCACTGCACATAAATAATGGCTTCTTTCTATAAGGTCTTATATAGTAATAGCATTTTTACGAGGTACTCACTGAGCCCGTACGTCTGGCGCACCCTGGGCAGCAATCAGCGAGTCCCTTACGCTGATTGGCAAATCCTTTCACCACGATGGCTTGCCATCGACACGCGAAGAAGATAGCATTTTTTTCCCAAGATAATTGTTTGAAATTTTTCAGACCGAGCGCTCCACAGAACCATGTATTTATTAAAAAGTTTAAAGCGGCGCTTCACGCTTTTTCGCTTAGCAACTGGACATTACGAAATTGGCAAATTATATTCTACTGTTCGTGCTTCACAGACAAAATCACGTTTCTTTAGTCGTCAAAAGCATGTATAATTCATATATATCAGAAATAATTCGTTTGCACGTCTTCCTTCTCCAATGTATACCTCCAGTCCAAGCAAAGGTTGTCTGGAAGAGATCACTTTTAGTGATAAGGCCGCGGCGTCTGTAAACTATGGTTAAGATATATCTGTGTAATTTCCTAGTGTTCTCTACCAATATAATGTATTAATTTATTGTTATAGATCATACCTCGAAGGCAACTGTAAACAAAAAGCAGAGTATAAATTATTAGAATCTACTTATAAATATCTAAAAAGTCTACTCTCCGAAAGCGCACCCACACTTATAAGTAATTTATATGGGTTATTCCACTAATCCCCATTGAAAATCCCCATTGATGGGATTGATGCGTAGGTAGAAAACCCTCCAAGAAAGACAATGCCTCAAAATAGAATAATAGGGCCAAGTAGAGTACAATTCGGTAAAGAATACACCGCGTTCAAAATACGCAATAAACCAAAACTACAATAGTTCACCAATTCTGACACTAGGTGGCGGTGACGGTATTCTGTATCGCGATATGACTGTGTCCGCAATGCCAAGATGCCGTTGAAAATTAATGAGGCACCTCCACTCACACTAGATAGATGAAGAGACCACTCAGACGTTGCGAAACATTGTTTTTTTATATGGAGTAAGCTTGCCCAGTACCTACTTTTTATCTATCACATCATCTTTCGCAGTCTCTCGCCGCTCTCTACATCCACGACCACTCTGCAGACCTGACCACACCGTCCAACTATCGGGCTGTTGGTCAACAAGAGTCCCACTGCTGGGGTACTTGTTTCTTCCCATCGCAGGAAGGTTATACTCCATAGGTACTCCAGCAAGAGAGCCAAGTCCGGGTTGGTGGAGGATTGTAAGACAGTGGCGGGCCTTACTGTCAGAAGTTATCAAGCCCATAAGGCCTCTGACATGGCTCAACGACTGTCATAACGTGACAGCCGGCACCAACGGCTTAACATGCCATGCGAAGCACGGAATCGCTAGGACAACATGCCACAAGCGGTATTCACGGAATGGTCAGCCATCCAGCACCTGAGCTCACTGTTCCTTAACCAAAGTCATTGATTCCGCTAGGCAACGAGAGCTTCAACAGGAGGTTAAAACAACATAAATAATTCTAGATAAAACCTAAACAAAACCAACAAATTCCCCGTAAAGTTTAACTAAAAACAGTTCGCAATCTTCAAACCGAAGGGCTGATTGATACTTTCATTACAGCAACAGAAACGGCAATTTACAACGTGAATCGAGTTCATCATTCATCTAGAACCGCAGAGGGAAAATGCTGAATTTTCAATTAAAACCCGTAATTAGTTGTGTTTCTGAATTTGCGTCAACTCATGTTACATTTTGAATTCTGAATGATTCACTGCCACAAAGAAAATATGCTTATAGTTTTAATAGACCATCGAACTTGGTACGGGCCTAACAGCGCCTTCGGTACGCCCCATACCATATCCGTTCGTTTGCCATGTTGTCTGCCGAACATAACTAAAGTAGAATATAACAAAGCGCTCGTGGTCAATCAGGTTAAGCAACAACAGACGCGGTCAGGCGGTGACAATCCTGTGACTTCCGCTAGTGACGTTTTTTCCGACCGTTAAGACGTTGGCGCCGGTTGTCATCTATTGGCAGTAGTGATGCCATGCCCAGATGCCTTATGAGCGGCTTGCTAACTTCTGATAAGGCCCACCACTGCCTAACAATCCTCCACCAACACGGCTTGGCCCCCGTGGTGGAGTATGGCCTAACCTCGCTGCGATGCAGGAAGAGACCCGTGCCCCAGCAGTGGAGATATACAAAGAGTTGATAATCATAGTATTGAAGGGACAGGCGAGGCGCGAGTTCTTTACAAAGCGCCTCACGTCTTTTACGCGCCCCTTCTGTACCTGCGGCCGCTAGCAAAGTGGGTACTTTGCATTGTTGGATTTGAACAAATCCGTCGGGATTATTTACATTTATCCGCCGTCCCTATATACCCATCCCATCTCGTCACATAAATGACTGGAGTTTTGTGAGGAAGCAAATTGCTTAAACGCCAGACGAGACCACAAAATTTCAGTGGGGAAATGACAAGTAGAAGAACGGCAACGTCGCTTAATACGCCCCCTTTCGGGGCAAATGACTTCTCTAGGAAAGAGAGTATGGGAGTATGGAAAGAGAGGTGGATTGGCTTTTTCAAGCGTCGAGGTATGTGAACAGTCAGGTTTCCTCACGACGTTTTCCTTTAGAGTTAGCGAGTGGTATTGCCCCTACTCGTATAACTTCACAAATGTACGTAACTTAGAAAACAAAGTCATTGTTACATGCCGGGATTCGAACGCACAACCTCCCGAACGAAGCACGAAGGCAGCGATCATATAATCATGTGGGTACAGCAATATCATTCCGATGTAAGAAAATGTAACTGCAAAGTAGGTACTCGGGACTGCAAGTGATGCAAATTACTTCAGCCAGATGTCGCTGCCTGTACATAATACAGAGAGTATTGTAAAGAGTTTCGAAGTTTCACTAATGCCGGTGAGTGGCCCATCAGCTCAGTTGGAAGAGGTCCCGGCATGGGTGGATTTTTTAGCCTCTAAATAGTTTTTAAAAGTCTAGGTAATGCTAATTAGCACCACCAATGGAAAAAAATATATCTTCTTTTATAACGCGTTTTTAGAAAAAGTGAAAATGACAAATCTGAATACAGTACCTCATTTCAGAACTTAGTTTCTGATCTGAACTTACTGACCTAGGTTCAAGAATCTAGAACTTTGAAAAAGTTTCGCCAACAACGGCCGTTTTTAGCGGAAATCGATCAGATTAAAGTCCTAGACAAATTTGACTGGGGATATTCTGGCCACAAAGAATACGGAAACAGGACCTCTGGAAGTGTTCCAATCAGATACCAGTCCACCCAGAAATCCTGGATAGAATAGAATATATTTATTCGTATTCAAGCGAAATTCTTCATGCAATCCACTCCATCTAAAGGTTTGTCTGGAAGAGATCGCTCTTAGCGATAAGACCGCCAATTGTATAACATTACTTAGATCTAAGAATCATGGTTGTAATATTTTTCTGGCTGTGCAATGAAGTGTTCTCTATCTATAAGACACAACAATCACTATGGATAGGAAATGGCGCTGGATAGGACATACACTACGCCGCGACAAGAGATGCCTGACCAGACAAGCACTTACGTATAATACCCCATTGAGCAGCCGAAAGAGGGGGCCGCCAAGGACCACCTGGAAAAGATCAATAGACCAAGAGGCCAAGTCGATCGGCACTAGCTGGCCTGAATTGGAGGCTGCCGCGGACCACCGTCAGAAGTGCAAATCTGTAGTTGAGGCCCTATGCTCCGCTAGGAGTTAAAGGACCAAAGAAGAAGATAAAACAACTTATGATTTTTATTAAATTGGTGTCGCTAGTTAGAACTGAGTAACGCCTTAAAATTTGTTAACCAAATTCGTAGTGACCCTGTAGGTGTGTGTCGAGCCTTTTCCCTTTAAAATAGAAACAGACAGCAAGTTCATACATAATTAAACACATCCTTCACATCCCACATTTCCCGGAACAATATTCACCTCTTCCCGAGAATCTCGGACACGGAGTTCTGTATTTTTCATAACTTTTCCGCAAAAGTACAGTCAACGACAGAAAATTAAAAATCAAAATGGAAAAATATTTATTTAAATAAACGGTTACAAAGACTTACATTTTAGTGATTATATTATTCTAATAGAACATATTATTACATATTACGAGTACATAACAAAAACGAAATTGCATGTGACTGTGAAGCGCTCGTGGCCTAAGGACACCGAGTGATTGGAAGCAATCACTTGGATTAAGCAACAAAAGGCGCGGTCAGGTACTGGATGGGTGACCATCTTGTGACTACCGCAAGTGGCATTTTTTCCGAGCGCTTCCGTGCTTCGCAAGGCACGTTAAGCCGTTGGTGCGGCTGTTATGTAATGACAGCAGTTAAGCCATGTCAGAGGCCTTTTAGGTGGCTTGATAACTTCTGACAGTACGACCAGCTAATGTCTTACAATCCTCCACCAAACCGGACTTGGTACCCGTGGTGGAGTATGGCCTAACCTCCCTGCGGTGCAGGAAGAGATTAGTGCCGCATCAGTGGGGGCATACAAGGGTTGATATCGAGGTTTTACTTAATCTTCTTATGGTGCCTCTCCGACTAACGAAGGTTGGCAGTCAGCTCTGCATAATTATTTATCTCTTGCCTCTCGGTCGGTGTTACCTAATAGATAATCGCAATAAAACCCGTTGTATATATAACGTTTGACTAATTTGAATAACTTTTGACGTAACGTTTGAAGACGTTTTGAATAACGTTTGAATAACTAGTTTCAACCACCAACCCGGACGTGGCCCCCGTGGTGGAGTATGGAATAACCTTCCTGCGATGCAGGAAGAGACCAGTGCCCCAGCAGTGGGGACATACAAGGGTTGATAACGATCGATCGAACTAGTTTCAAAACTATTGTTACTGACAGTATTATACGACCAGAAAGTCACTTCGCACGTATTAACACGTAGCACGTACTTACAATTTACCCTACAATGCGCATCGTCACGTCATATACACGTAGCACGTACTTACAATTTACGGTAAAACACGCTTGAATCAATGTACGGCGTAAAACACGCTTGAATAATTTATGTGAACACACAATGGCTGGATGTAACGGGAGCAAAAATATGAGCTCAAGAATAAATACCCGATTAAACATTCTGAAAGATATCCGAGCAAACAGGCGGATCTGCTTCTATTCGCGATTATTCAAAACGCAAATTGAACAAAACGAAATCCGTATCGTACTCCGTACAGCCCCTTTATTACGCGCTGGGTGCCAATTCTCACTTCATTAGCAAATAATTCGTAAACGACGCTAAGTGTTATGAGTTTATGACTTAAATTCTACGTAAAAAGTCGAGCGACAGCCAAGATCTGTATTCTGAACGCCATACTACATTGAATTCGAATGAGAAAATAAATGTCTTATGACTGTTGAGTTATCTTATCCTATTTTTATGCGACAAATGTTTAAGCCTTCGAATATTTTGCGTCTACGCTTTCAATTCGCATAGGCGAGAATCGGCTTGTTTAACTCAACGGATTGATTCCAATCACTCGGTTCGACTAGTCCACGAACGCTTCAGGTAAAACGTAATTACGTTTAATTGTAATTATGGTCATTATGATTTAGGTAGTAAATAATAGCGAGTAGACACGTTTTATATGTATAACTATGTAAAGCCGCGTTTTCACGGTCTTAGTACGCTCGGACCGAGTGCGCCATCCGAGTAAACTAATGCTTCTGATTGGACGGTTTTTCGTGACAACACCAAAATAGCCAATCAGAAGCATTCGTTTACTCGGATGGCGCACTCGGACCGAGCGCACTAAGACCGTGAAAATCTGGTTTTAGAGCATTGCGAGTCATTAAATTTATTGAATTTTTATCTAGGTTTCACACATCGGAGTCGAGAGGCTAGAGCCATAACCGCCTTTCTTAAAACTACTATTTACTATAGTCTATCATGAAAATTCCACGTGCAGTACGTAGCCGAACCTTTCTTCTGATTCATTTGTGTGTCAACCGGGCATGCAATGAACATCGAACTGTTATACTCGTAGTTCAAACCAGGAATGTGTAGTTTTATGAAATAGGGCCCGAGCATCGCCATGCTAATGCTGCTTAATTAATATGCCATCTAAATTAGCAAGAGCAGTATAGTCTGTAAGCTTTTAGAATATACCTCGGCTACTATCGGATAGAATCGGATATATTCGTGTAATAGAAATATCGGTACTAATATGACACTTAATTTCGATATCGGAACTACTATGACACTTCATTTTGAAATCAGAACTCGATCATCAGTACGAAAACCGGCGAAAATTGGCGAAAACCGAAGCCTACTCTAGAGCCCGAGGTATATTCTAAAAGCTAACAGACTATTACACTATTTTCGATCCAATGTCACCTGAAGGGCGTGGGAGGGGCGCGTTATCGTCGGTCACTATCAAGCGCACAAGGTTACCCACAAACAATTGGCTTAAGTCCACTTTACTAGGTGCGGAGTGTTTACGGGCAGTCTATTATAATGATATCGCCACCCCATTCGAATTAGGAGTTCCTAATGGACACAATTTAATTAATACGAATGCATCCGACAGAGAACCAAAGTTATCGACATAGCTCAGAGAATTAGCGAGCTGAAGTGGCAGTGGGCTGGCCATATCTTGCGAAGAACCGACAACCGTTGGAGTAAACGTGTTCTTGAGTTGAGACCACGACTCGGCAAACCGAGTGTAGGACGCCCTCCGACCAGGTGGGATGACGATCTGCGAAAAACTGCCGGCAGATGCTGGATGCGGCAAGCTGAACACAGGGCGCTATGGCGCTCATTAGGGGAGGGTTATGTCCAGCAGTGGATTACATAATATAGTTGGAAGAAGAAGACTATTTAATTACGGAGTAGACACGAGTCGTTCCCTATCAGGGAGATCTAGATGATAAAGATCACTCCGAAGCTCTAGATCTATCTACAACTCACGAGTCTTATGACTGTAACATTGTATCATCTTTGTGAGATTCTCGAAGTAAAACTTTTGTAGGCATCTCAGATTATTTGAAGCTGATACGTATTACACTTGAATTCGAGCAAGCATCGTAAGTACGAAGCAAGGCGATAGAATGCCTTCTCCCATTCTAATTCGGACCCTCATATTCTCTCAAAGCTACTGAACTCTGCGATACAGATTGAAGAGAATTAAGTCTCTAGAAAACACAGGATCTATATTATCCAAGAGATTTACAGAAACAAAGATAGGATATATTTTGGAAAATGAAATGATAGGTGAGTGAGTAGCTTTTAACAAAGATATGATTTGCGCACTGACTAGATCTCGATCAGATAGATCTAGATGATATACCTCAAACCATTAGATCTATCTTTAACTCACGAGCGAAAGGATTATATAATTGAATATTCTTGCTCCGACACTTCTACAAAGCGGTAGTATCATACTCAAGAGCGAGGGAGAAGCGTAAATGTGACGCTACCAGTCAAAGCAATAACTCCTGCTCTTTCGGCGCTAGTGAACTCAGCTATCTAGTATGGCGATAGCTAGAAGTTGGAATTTGGTGATCTTAGTGATTTGAAGATACAATCGATATAATCGGAGTGAGTGAGTCGATCTAATTTACACACTTTTGATCTGGGTACAATTCTTGACCTGCAGACCAACGATTGACCGACACGGCCCTGAGAGATTTAGATTTATTTACGTTCTTGTAACGTAACAGTGAACACCAAATCGTTACAGAACTAAAGACAACATCCAGAGTCTCCACAGTTACTTTCTTAGCCGGAACAAGTAGGAAGGGTCAGACGGGTCACTAGTGTTCATCATCCCTCTTCGTAAAACAGGTTTCTGAGTATAATCCAGCAATAGATCAATGCTACCCATGTCGTTAGCGAAAAGGGAGAGCTTACGGAGGGTTATTTCCAAAATGTCCAATTCCTGTAACATGTCGGTTAGTTAGTTTGTCATTTGCAACAACTTTAATCCGACTTATGAATTTTCGGTGTTTTTCCTTTTATTTTTGCAGTTTTTCTGAGCTGAAACTCTGTTTGTTACGTTTATTGGATAATGCTTAAAATTAACATTGCTAGACCTCAGATTTCTGCACTTAGCCTTATAGTTGGGCCATTGTATTTAGCAAGCGCTGAGACATGAGAAGCGCTCGTGGCCTAGGCGAACCGAGTGATTGGGATCAATCACTTGGTTAAGCAACAACAGGCGCGGTCACCTACGGGATGGGTGAGCGTCCCATGACTACCGCTAGTGGGATTTTTCCGAGCGTTTCCGTGCTTCGCAAGCCACGTTAAGCCGTTGGTGCCGGCTGTCATATAATGGTAGTCGTTAAGCCATGTCAGAGGCCTTATGGGGCGGCTGGATAACTCCTGACAGTAAGGCCCGCCACTGTCTTACAATCATCCACCAACCCGGACTTGGCCCCCGTGGTGGAGTATGGCCTAACCTTCCTGCGATGCAGGAAGAGACCAGTGCCCCAGCAGTGGGGACATACAAGGGTTGATAACGAGATATGATAACACTTCAGACACTAGGGTTCCCTTAAGATGTTTTCCTTCACAGTAAGCGGGTGGCATTGCTACTAAAACAAAAAGTGGTTTCTTGATGTCCTCTGTAACTTGAGGGACTTTTTGTACGGGGGACTTTTAGCCCTTCGTGTGCGTTATTCGATACAATTTATAAGAGATCTATATCGACGGACAAAAAAGTACCCGTGGGATAGTCCCTCGTCTGCGCAGGCCTCTACGTTCCACGGACTACGTTCGAATACTCCATTACCCTTGTTTACAACGAAGCAACGCAAGTAGGCACCCCCGCCATCTATCACCTCCCAAGTTATAATAGAATTACATTTTAATCCCCAGTCGGCTTTGTAAGCCGAGTAATAAATGTGTCAAAGAATCTATTTCGTTGGCTAATGGATTCGTAACAGCATTAGCTTTCTCCAGAAAAAAAAGTAGCCTCTGTAGCGACACAGAGGATTCACCTGATTTATTTGTTAAGTCGCCTAAATACGTCCCACTGCAAGGTAGAGAGAAAGCATATTGGATTAATTACTACAGGCGCCCAACGTGGATTGGCAATTTCCATAAATGAGGTAGGTGAACACCCACAGAACATAAAAAAAGAACTGTTTTTATACGGATTTATGCTCGTTTATTACATTTTTGTCATCCGAGACCACGGCACATGAAAAAGTGCCGAAACGTCGGAAAATTGTAAAAATGTCATAAACGAGCATAAATCCATATAAAAACAGTTTTAATTATGTCTAGTGCTCGTGTTAACCTTAGAAAATACTATAAAAAGAGAGTTCTCCTTTTTATAATGAGGAGAGTTCTCCTCCGTGAACACCTCTGGTTTTCTCACGATGTTTTCCTTCACCGTTAGTGAGTGGTATTGGTACTACAATTCCACAAATGTTCGTAACTAAGAAAACAAAGTCATTGGTACATGCCGGGCATCCACCCACGACCTCCACGACTGTGAGGCTGGCGTTTTACCGCTCCGGTACCACCGCCCTATGCACCCAATAGTATCCTAATTTAAATACCACGAATGTATTAATATTTATTTACTGTACGACTTGAGATCGTATTTAAATTGCATTTGACGAATGAGATCAACCCTTTGTATACCCACTGCTGGGGCACACCGGTCTGGGGTGCTGCCGGTCATGGACCCGACCGTACAGGTCGCTTCCTGCACCGCAGGAAGGTTAAGCCATACACCACCACGAGGGACAAGTCCGGGTTGATGGAGGATTGTAAGACATCGGCAGGCCTAACCGTTAGGAGTTATAGAGCCGCACATAAGGCATGGCTTTACGACTGTCATAACATGACAGCCGGCACCAAGGACTTAACTTACGAACATTACGAACACAGAAGTGCTCGGAAAAAACGCCAATAGCGGTAGTCACCCAAGAACGTGACCGCGCTTGTTGTTGCTTAGCTTCTCGATTGATTGATCCGTATCACTCGGTTCCACTAGGACACGAGCGCTTCGAGGAACGTTTCGGAAAGGAAATCTTCGAGGATTTGAGGAATGTTTTCGAGAAATCGTGTTGTTATCAATAAAACACTTTAATGATACCATTACTCTACTGGTCCCCTCCTACACTTCATAAACTTACAAAAAAGTCACAACCACATCGGGAACTGAATTTTCTGTCATTGCGATGAGAAAGTCTTGAGTTCCTATAGGCTGAAAACCCACTGAACTGTTAAAAGCTCCCCTTAAATAATCTTATTAAGTTAACGTGGCCTTCGCCAGATTTTCGCGCTAAGAAGACATAAGCGGGGAATGTTCCAGAAGATCTCTTGGGCAGAAATTAAGTGACATCTTCCCAACTGCCCTCGGGCGTCGGGGAGGTAGATACGCGCCCCACGGTCGACGCTCACCTAATTGGGGGCTCCACAATGACGTTACACAAAGCAGAGTACAGTCTGTTAGCTTTAAGTATTACACTCGTGTGCTTTCGGCGAAAACCGAAGCCTACTCTAGAGCCCGAGGTATATTCTAAAAGCTAACAGACTGTACCCGACATTACAAAACGGCGCTTAAGGGCCGTGTCGGCTATCATAGGCCGTTTCAGAATGTAGGCAACAACATTTTCTTAAAGCACTTCGGGTTGCCAACTAGCGCCACTAGTGAAAAAAAATCATTACTTTTAGTCCGGATCTACTTACGGATGTTGTTATATCGTAAGAGTCCGACCAGGTTTCGCTCCGATTCGCAGAGCTTAATCATGGTGAGCAGATTAAGTTTTAGTTCAAAAACTTATTACACTTTTAAAAAACTATTTAGAGGCTAAAAATTCCACCCATGCCGGGATTCGAACCTGCAACCTCTGGCTATCCGTGCCAGCGCTCTTTCCAACTGAGCTAATGGGCGACTCACCGGCATCGGTGAAATTTCGAACCTCTTTACAATACTCTCTGTATTTCGTACAGGCAGCGACATCTAACTGAAGTATAATGAAGTTAGTGCATAAAAAAATGTAGTATAAACATACACACTCACAAACTTTCGCCTTTATAATATTAGTGTGATGTGATAGTGTGAAGTGTGATGTGATACACTTTATTGATAAACATATTTACATTTTACACGAAATTCATGAAATCACGTTAAATATCACATTGAATCGGTAAAATGTAAAGATTTTGATTTAAAAAGTGTTTATTTCGATATAGAGACGTATGAACATTGTTTAAGTACCTACCTAAACAAATGGACAATAGCGATATGCACTTCATTTTGTCAATTCGAAGTGTGTTAATTTGGACGAACTAGTATTCACATAACTGCAGGCCATGAATCCTGAATCAAGGGCTTTTCCACCAGTTCAAAGTCGCTCAGCAAGCTATGGAGAGAGTTATGCTCGGAGTTTCGGACGAAGGATAGGATTCGCAACGAATGCATCCGACAGAGAACCAAAGTTATTAACATAGCTCAGAGATTTAAAAACCTATTTAGAGGCTAAAAATTTCACCCATGCCGGGATTCGAACCCGCAACCTCTGGCTATCCGTGCCAGAGCTCTTCCAATTGAGCCAATGGGCGACTCACCGGCATCAGTGAAATTTCGAACCTCTTTACACTATTCTCTGTATTACGTACAGGCAGCGACATCTGGCTTAAGCAAATTGCATCACCTACAGCCCCGACTACCTACTTTGCAGTTAGGTTTTACATCGGAATGATATCACTGAACCCACATGATTATACTATTTTTTTTTTAATGCACTAACCCGTGCTAAGGACAAATTTAAAAACCTATTTAGAGGCTAAAAATTCCTCCCATGCCGGGATTCGAACCCGCGACGTCTGGCTATCCGTGCCAGCGCTCTTTCCAACTGAGCTAATGGGCGACTCACCGGCATCAGTGAAATTTCGAACCTCTTTACACTATTCTCTGTATTACGTACAGTTATTATGTTTTTAATAACTAGTGTATTATGTTGTGTGGTTTTATGTTTTTGAGTATTGTGTTATCAAATCAATATTTTTTCCTCTTTCTATACACATAACGACAAGCCATCAGAATCGTGAATAAGGACCTAGATTAGGCAGGATATTTCCAGTATTAAGAACTAGAACGGTGCGCATAATGTACACCATTAAACATTTACAACCTAAAACCATGTCCCAGGCACTACAGCATCCGAGTGGTCCCTTCTAAGGTGCCACTGGCCGCAGTATAAATCATCTCATAACGCAGATGCAAAGGCTGCAGTGTTTTGAAGTCGTTTTCATCTTTGGTTTAATTTATTCACACTTATTATTCAACAAATTTACCATCTGTCGTATGACCTTCGTAGCTTTATCCCTGCGGGCGGCGTACCACGAAAATTCCCAAGCACTGCCACGCAAAGGCTTTGCAATTAGTCCCATTATTACGGGAGAAACGCTACACTGGAAAACATATTACGCACAATATTCTGCGCCAAATTGCTTGGCGGGTAACACTAGACCTAACTTTAGCATAGAAAAGGTTTTATCGCGAGAAGATCTGGCAATTAACCTGTTTTATTCATTAGACTCTTCTCTAGGGTAATATATTTTTAGCAGCGTAATAAAGAAACCGGCCGTCCAGGGTTGTGATTTGATGTGTGAAACATTGCAACATGAAAATCCGTTGTAAACATGATAGATAGATAGAGCACTTTATTGTACATAAAAATGGAAATTAAAAATGGAAATTACAGAGATATTTCCTAACCTCCGAATATAGACGGCGGCGTTATCACTAAAAGTGATCTCTTTCAGACAACCTTTGGATGGACGGGACTAATATGTTAGAGAAGGAAGGAAGTTATCAACAGATAATACAAAGAATTTAGAAAAATACAACTAATAATGAAAAAAATATAATAATAGAAAATTGGTTAAGCCATTTTTATGTACAACTGTGCCCGGCGGCTATCGTTTTTCCCATGGGAATAAGATATTTTCCCGCAGTAAAATGCAGCCTATGTGTTAACCCAGGGTGTCAGCTAACTCCATACCAAATTTTATTTAAATCGCTCCAGCCGTTAAGACGTGAAGAAGTAACATACACATTCACAAACTTTCGCCTTTATAATGTGATGCCGAAGCCGAAACGGTAGCTCGGCGGTAGCCTGGTGGATAGATAGAGATAGAGAACACTTTATTGTACATAAAAATGGAAATTACACAGATATTTCTTAACCTAATCATCATATTTCCTGGCAGGGTCGCCATGAAATATGATGATCTTGGGTCGTGGGTTTGAAGGGGTTGCTTGATGCTATGCTCGTGAACGAGTGCTGTTCGTGTGTCTGGCCGCAGCACTTATGTTTTCCCCTATTATTGTGAGACATTTGACTAATGCTTTGGCATTTAGGGTTGTTAATGGCAATCATGAAATCTTATTTATTAGGTTTACATATGGCAACTGATGTATTTGGTTTTAAGATGATTTGAGAAAAGATGGTCAGAATGGAGTTTTTTTTTTCCGCTGCCTTTTTCTCCACTACAATACGGCCCGAAGGCGGCGGCTTACACTTAACATTGTACATTGACATTCAGCAAACAGAATGTAAATTCTTTACGTTGAAATAAAATTATTTGAATTTTTAATTTGAATTTGATGTTCAATGCAGCTTTAAGTTAACATGTTCATTTGTTAACCTCCGGATATGAAGTGAACAGGGTAATAATCTAACAAGGTATTTTAAATAAAACTTATTACTAAACACTACGAATATGTGTCGCACAAACACTACTGTGTACGTCTAATACATTGACATCGTTTACGTTGATGTCACCATACTTCAAGAGTACAAACGGCGGCCTTATCGCTAAAAGTGATCTCTTCCAGACAAACTTGTGGTGTGGACTAGTGTCGCCGCTGGTTTATAATCATCATTATCACCGCCGGTGTCCACCCACTGCTGGACACAGGCCTCTCCCATTACACTCACAAACTTACGCCTTTAAAATATAAGTGTGATGTGATAGTGTGATGTGATAGTGTGAAGTGTGATGTGATATAATAAAGTGTTCTCTATCTGTACGTAATACAGAGAATATTGTAAAGGGGTTCGAAATTTCACTCATGCCGGTGAGTCGCCCATTAGCTCAGTTGGAGAGAGCGCTGGCACGGGTAGCCAGAGGTCGCGGGTTCGAATCCCGGCATGGGTGGAATTTTCTGCCTCTAAATAGGTTTTTAAAATTGCTCTTAGCACGGGTTAGTGCATTAAAAATAAAAATAGTATAATCATGTGGGTACAGCGATATCATTGCGATGTAAAAACCTAACTGCAAAGTAGGTAGTCGGGGCTGTAAGTGATGCAATCTACTTCAGCCAGATGTCGCTGCCTGTACGTAATACAGAGGATATTGTAAAGAGGTTCGAAATGTCACTGATGCCGGCGGGTCGCCCATTAGCTCAGTTGGAAAGAGCGCTGGCACGGATAGCCAGAGGTCATCATCATCATTTCATTATCAACCCTTGTATGTCCCCACTGCTGTGGCACGGATCTCTTCTTGCATCGCAGGAAAATTAAGCCATACTCCACCACGGAGGCCAAGTCCGGGTTGTTCAAGCCAAGCCAGAGGTCGCGGGTTCGAATCCCGGCATGGGTGGAATTTTTAGCCTCTAAATAGGTTTTTAAAATTGTTCTCTATCTAACTAAATATCATTTTCATCGGTCTTAGAAATGGTCGTAGACTAATTAATATGGCATAACAACGTTGACTTGCACTTGTGAACTTGAGGATGCCTCGTGTCAGAGACGAAACGCGTCGCGTATTTTCTCACACAAGTATTGGTGTCGGTGATGGTGTGTTCGTGTCTTGCTTCTGCTTGAAAACGTGGGAGGGAGGGCGGTGCATTAACTAACCGCATGTTGCTTGATTTTTGGCGGAATTTAGAGTAATTTTCACATTTTAAAGCTATTTACACGTTTATTTTATAACTAGGATATTAAAATTTTAATTCAGTGAGAACAAGGACGGGCTGGAAATCAGCGCTGTGATGATGCATGCACTCACAGCACCTAGCTGAGCCCTATCCTTTTTATCACAATTATTGTCACTATTTTTCCATAGTATTCATGTGTTCTCTAATCTGTGTGTGATAAATAAACATTTTTCAATTTCAATTTCAAAATGGCTTTTTGGCGCTGCTTTGACATATAGTGTATAACTGTAGCCTTAGGCTCTTACTAATAAACACCGTAAAGCCGTATAGTTACACAGTGTTTTGTTCACGTCATTTGAATGTAATTTTCAGTTGGAAGAAAAGAGACAAAACACTGCATAGTTATACAATACTTACACCAAGTTTATTAGTAAGGCTGTTAGAGTTTTGTTTCTTTCGCACTTGTACGTTTCTTCTGCTTTTATTTCATACCTGCGTTGTTATGATAATTATGTGTGTCTATGTCATTAAATAAATGTTTTTCTCCTTCTTCTTAATACGTACGACAAAAGTGGTAATAACAAAACTCCAATTGACTACATTTAATATTTTACAACGCGCAAAACTAAAAATACCCTTTCTTAATTTTGCTATCTTGATTACGAAAAAAATATTTAGAACTTTTATTATTGCATAATTTTAGAGAAAATAAAGTCGAAAATGACGTCACACATATTATTATTATTATTAAATTCTTTATTGTACCTGTAAAGATTGTACAATTGGCGGGCTTAATACTAAATAGTATTTTATTCTAGCCAACCAACAGGTGACGTGGAGAAGATGGGGGTAGTCACAAACGGTGAGGTGATATTTTATTGTCAAATATCTTTTTTAAAATTAAACTATGTATTAATATGAACAATAATTATAAACATATACAAATATAACAATTAAGCACATATATAAAGATGAATAGATAGACTTCATAAACATATAAATAGACTTCATAATACTTATATTTTTACATACTTACATACAGTAGAATGAGGAGGTACCGTTGCCTAATATTAAAAATTACATGACAGATGTCATGTAATTTTCAATATCATTCAAATGTAATGTCGGAGAAATTACTATTCCTTTCCTTAATTCCAATGGTTTTTATAAAGGCGGCAAGGGTGTTAGTAGTATTAAGCCGTATGTGTGACGTCATTTGGCGGTTACGTCCTTTTAGAACAAGGCGAAATTCAAACAGAAAATTACGAATGAAAATCATCGAATTTCCGAAAATAAAACAATATGGATCGTTTTATTTCGTATCTGGCTTCCTTTAAGACAGTAAAAATACGTATGCTAAAAAATTGAAATGTTGTCAATTGGAGTGTATCAAGAGCGCAATTTGAAAATAACCTATTGTTTAGTTGCGTTGCGTGGGCACCAGGGAAAATGTGAACATTTTATTGTCCACACAACTAGGTAATGGCCAATTAGCACTGACACACGCCACTCTGGTGCGTGCTATGCATATTTAATCTATACGTATACAACGTATTGGGTAGGACTTCTATCTAAGCAAACAATTAATAAAATCTCGTTTTAATACGACAAAAACTGGACAAGTGCGTGTCCGCCAACGCGTTGTCGGGTTCCTCATTAATTGACCTTCGCAATATGCGTACTTCGAAGTACAGGTTTATGTTGACATAAGAATTTTATATCAACAGCGAAAAACTGCAGGCAGATACTGGATGCGGCAAGCTGAAGACAGCTCCGCTCATTAGGGGAGGGCTATTTCTAGCAGTAGACTACATAATATATCCTGAAGAAGAAGAAATTTTTTATGGGATTTAGGGGAGGGGCACCTTACGAAAACTGCTGACGCTGCAACCGCGGACCGAACGACGTAGCGTGGGCAGGCCCCCCACCAGCTGATAGACCTCATGGATTCTGTTAGTGCATTACAAATAAATGGCGTGTTTTTGTATAGCAATTACAACCCTGTTGTCCCCACTGCTGGGGCACGGGTCTCTTCCTGCACTGCAGGAAGGTTAGGCCATACTCCACCACGGGGGCAAGTCCGGCTTGGCGGAGAATTGTGAGACAGTAGCTGGCCTTACTGTCAGAAGTTATCGAGCCGCCTATAAGGCCTCTGCATGGCTTAACGACTGCCATTACAATAAAGCCGGCACCAACGGCTTAAAGTGCCTTACGAAGCATGGAAACATTGTCATTGTACTACAATGCATTAACAGAATTTAGGGCCTGGTAACTGGATGTGGACGGCCCAAGACCCTGTAGCTTGGAAAACTGTCCTGCAGTGGGCGACAAATAGCTGGTGATGATGACACGGTCACAACACTCGCAATGCAGTTGACCGCTATACCTAATTATACGTGCAATGGCAGAGGAGGCGCTAGTACGCAGTACACGTGATTGCATGGACGCATTATTTTACATGTTTAATAGCTAGGGCTGATTCATTTCATTGTTCACTATTTATGGTCTATATCAGCACCACAGGGGCGAGTCTAGTTAATGTTGTTCAAATTTGTTCAACTGAGCAGCGATTCCTAAGCTGGCTTGCGCGGAACCCAAGAATTTCGTGATAAAGTCACGCGGTTTCAGGAAAAACATTTGTTACTGCATCATTGTATTCTTTTGTCTATATTATTATCAGAGTTTTCTTCGATACCAATATCAGCCCTTGTATGCAGCCATTGCTGGGGTACGGGTCTCTTCCTGCGTCGATTTTTATCTCGTAAACTTATTTTAAATCTGTGGGAAAACAGCTCGCAGTGTCATGGCGTCGAATCTGACGTCACGCCCAGGTAAACACACATCGTTATCACTAGTAGTCACAAAGCATGGGTCAAGTTTACCAATGTTAACCTAAGCGTGAAGTCATGCGGTGACTGGTGTTTCAGTCAAAATGGCTGAAAGCCAAATTTGTTGCAAATATTGGTAATCTCTTTTCTTATTTAAAACTAAATCTTTTTTTTTTTGAACTAAAACTTTTGTAAGCACAACACATTGTAGACTTTTAGTCCGGATCTACTTACGGGTGTTGTTTTATCGGAAAAGTAAATCAGTGTTTTAAATCCTTTTAATAGGTATGTACTTTCTCCTCATATCGTAAATCTGATTATTTGGTACTGTCGTCACGCTTATTCGTCCGAAACGGCTTCACCTATACTTATGACTAGCTTTTGCCCGCGACTTCGTCCGCGTGGACTTTTTTTGCAACCCCGTTCACTCCTTTAAGGGTTAAATTTAGAAAAACGGCGAAACACGCGTTCAATCAATTGTATTGAAGAGCATTTATTTTAAGTTTCAAGAAAATTAGACAACATTCTTTATAACTCTCATACAAATATTGGCAACCCTTTGCGCCCCCTCAAGGGTTGAATTTCAAAAAAATCCGGTCTTATTCCTTACCTACATTTTATATAGACCCTGCGTGCGAAATTTCAGCTTCCTAGGTCCAACGGCTTGGGCTGGGCGTTGATGAGTGAGTCAGTCAGTCAGGACTTTGAATTTTATTTATATACTCGTAGATGTTTTTAGGATAGGTCTGAAAATAAGTCGTAAGCTTATTTATAAGGATAACGTCTACCGGATCAGATAGTTTTAGTTTTTTTACAAAACTTTAACGTCCAACAAGCTAGATATCGAAGAAAGACACTTCATCGAGCGTAGGTACCTAATCAACTGAAAAACTAGTCTGAAGTATCGCGTTTCTTGTAGTTTTTTATATTATTTTTCTAGAGGACTCTGGAGATAAACTTGTGCTACAAGTGGCGGTGCTTGCTTTATCTAATGAATATTCACTGCAAATAAGTTTAAACTTCTGAACCTCTTTAATATGTATTTATTTCGATATCAACCCTTGTACGTCCCCACTGCTGGGGCACGAGTCTCTTCCGGCATCGCTGGATGGTTAGGCCATACTTTACCACGGGGGCCACATCCGGGTTGGTGGAGGATTGTAAGACAATGACGGGCCTTACTGTCAGAAGTTATCAAGCCGCCCATAAAGCCTCTGACATGGCTTAACGACTGCCATTACATGACAACCGGCACCAACGGCTTAGCGTGCTTTGCGAAGCACGGAAGCGCTCGAAAAAAATGCCACTAGCGGTAGTCACGGGACGGTCACCGCAGAATCGGGCCTGTTGTTGCTTAACTCAAGTGATTGATTCCTCCAATCACTCAGTACGACTAGGCCACGAGCGCTTCATTGCCACTTTATTTATTTACTGATACTTTCATTGTAATTAAATATGAAATATTATAACATACATATGTATGCTTATGAGCGGCGGTAGCCGTGGGTAGAACAATGGACTCGGAAGCGACAGACTCAGGTTCGATTCCCAGTGCGGGCATGTACCAATGACTTTGTTTTCTAACTTATGTAAATTTGTGAATTATAGTAGCAATACTACTCGCTCACTCTCTAGGAAAACATCCTGAGGAAATCTGAGTATCTGAGGTGACCAAGTTCCCTAAGCAGCAATTCGCAGTGGACACGAGCAGTGATTGAGCCCTCTCTTTCTCTCTCTGCGAGCGAAAGCCTGTGCTCTGCAGTGGAATGGTATATAGGCTGAATTACGTGACAAGTTTTACACTAGTAATTTGGAATACAATAACGTCGAGCTGAAAACAATATACTCCTTCTTTCATAGTCGTGTAAGAACTTAGTTAGACCTGAGACTTCCGCACTTAGCCTCATAGTTGGGCCATTGTACGTAGCAAGAGCTGAGGTACGCTAACACCTCAGACACTAGGGTTTCCTTACGATGTTTTCCTTCACCGTCAGCGAGTAGTATTGCAACTATAATTTCACAAATGTACATAACTTAGAAAACAAAGTCATCGGTACATGCCTGGGTTCGAACCCACGATCTCACGATTGAGAAGCCGGCGTTCTACACCGCTCCGCTACCACCGCTCTCGTGTAAGAAATTGTGATATAACAACGTTGTACATAATATTTTCAATTAACTGTTTGAAACAGGGCCCCAGAGATTACCTCGAAGGCACGGGCCGCGGTACCGCGGTCGTAACGGTTCCCACGATAATTGCTGTTAACTAAACGGTGTCGACAAGATCTAACGGCATTATCCAGTTATCATCAGCGACACTGCAACCATTCTTGCACCGCTTAACATCTAAGGAATACTGTCGATATCAACCCTTGTATGTGCCCAATGCTGGGGCACGGGTCTCTTCCTGCATCCCAGGAAGGCTATGCCATACTCCACCACGGTGGCCAAGCCCGGGTTGGTGGAAGATTGTAAGACAGTGGCGGGCCTTACTGCCAGAAGTTATCAAGCCGCCCATAAGGCCTCTTACATGGCTTAACGACTGGCATAACATAAAAGCCAACGGCTTAAGGTGCCTTGCGAAGCACGGAACCGTGCCACTCGGAAAAATGCCACTAGCGTGACCCATCCATGCACTGAACACGCCCTATGTTGCTTAACCTTCGCACTGTGGCGCCAGGGTATGACAAAAATGAAAAAAACAAAAATGATTTTCGGGTTAATTTCCAATTGCATGGCCGTATACACATACCAAACCTTTTAAAACTATAAATTTTGCATTAGATTAGTGACACAATCAGTATCTTTTCGACCTCTGAAGTAGACACATCGTTATCAGTAAATTGTTAACAGTGAGTCATTAGCGTGCATCGCTTCTTTTGTTAAGAGACTACCTGGAATTTCGAGTTTCTGTGAAGTGTGTCAAAATGGAGCTTCAACGCAATGGTATGTATAATGTTTATGTGTAAAAATAAATAAGCAACTAAGTACTACAACAACGTAGACTTGAGGAATTTCAACTTTTTAAGTGTATTTTGTTATGGTTTTAGGTAATGAAGTCTCAATAAAAATAACAAGGCATCACATATTGAACTTATGGTCTAAATACCGTGGAGATCGGCTCGGTTACACACAAATCGCTTCGAATGTTGTCACTGACATAATCCAAGAATTGTAAATTGAAGACAAAGAAAATGCAGACTTCCAACTTTTGAGAGAAAAGACTAAATATATAATTAAAAAAATTGGCCATTTCTACAAAGAAGCGTCGCATAAAATCAACAGATTATTATCGAGTCACCATGAATGGTTTTCTGTTGTCGAAAGTATTTCTTTGACGGGCAGTGCGAGCAGTGCGACTTCTGCAACGGATCAGGAAGCACAGGAAAGTTCAACAAAAAAGCGTGGACGACCACAAAAACCATTCTTAGTTTGTTCAAAACTTGAAATTTCTCAGCTGGATTCTTCAATGGCATCTTCTTTGAGTGTGAGTGATACGTCACTTCATTCAACCGACGAAATTGAAGCCACACCTAGTGAGTTGTTAGCGTTAATAGTTGGATGCAAATTAACAAAACATTTATGTGTTAGAAAATTTGTAATATTTTATTTACTTAGTTTTAGTACGTTTTTATTTACGCATGTACGTAAATACATTTTGTTTTTTGTTGTGTTAGATAATATATTTTGTTTGAAAATTTTCAATACATATACAAATATACCTTTTTTAACACCTACACATGTTTTTTATTCACTGAATTCCACTTTTAAATATCAATATATGCTAAAAAGGTAGAAAGTAATGTGAAAACTGCTACTTTCGATTTTTGTCATACCCTTGTATTGAGGTGGAGCCACTGTGCTTCGTGATCGTTTAGGATCACTCAGGCAGCGTCTATAACTATAATGATTATCATTTATACACTTTAAAATGTATTATTTTATAATATGAAAACTATCTTTAACCTAAGTTTTTACTGAAAATCAGCGTCGCTACTGAAGCATGTTCCCTCCACGGGCGACGCTGATTTTGGACGACTCAATTTTAGGCTGAGCATAAGGCCTCACAGTGAAGGAAAACGTCGTGAGGAAACCTGAATGTCTGAGGTGTTCAAACACCGCAGATACAGCAAATTAAGCCCATACTCTATCTCTGAGAGAAGGCCTGTGCCCTGCAGTGGGACGTTTTTAGTCTATATAAAAAGGCCTTATGCCAAATTTAGTTTTTAAGGTTTATTTCATTTATTGTACCTTATTTAATATTTGTCGGCATTGATGATGATGATTGGCCTTCTTGCATCTACGTAATGAGATGATTTATACAGCGTCCAGTGGTAACCTCACTCACTCTAGATGGGTGAAGGGACCACTCCGACGCTGTAGTGCCTGGGACGTTTTATAGATGGTGTAGGCTTGCCCAGCACCTTTACCATCCTGACAGCTTAGTCGGCATTACCTAAGGAAAATTTCACCTAATAAAAAATTGCACGGTCTTAAAATGTGAATTTAAAAACAAAAAATTTTTTGGCGGAATTTAGCGAAGTAATTTTCACATTTTAATGCTTATTGTGGATTTCCAAAAAGTAACGCCTAATTCCATACAATATTTGCACAGTCTTACAAATAAAAAAAAAATGTTTTATATAGGTAATTTACAAAAAAAAAAAAAAAGGGTATTCTGAGACCTGCGCCGACTATATTGATATGAGCTACTTTATAATTCTTCTGTTCGCCCATTATTAGTTTTTTTTCTATTTTCTTACTTGCTTCTTTTTTTCCTCTGTTTGTTTATAATGTGTGGTAAACTTTTGCGTATATATATTGTTGTGTTTTGTGAATTTGTAACCGTTATGTTATGTTTTTAGTATTGTGCCGTTGAATAAATTATTTCCCTCTCTTTCTCTTTAATTCGTATTTACAGCGAAATAATAATTATCTTCGCAGGCAGATACGTGATGTATGTAATTCCAAGGAAATACATGTATTTTCTTGGACCTTTTCAAATGAACCCTTAGCCAACACAACGATCATAATTCCACGAATTACTTTGCTATTGGCAACTACTAGTTAGGGCAGTATAAAAATAAAGTGTTAGAAAATTACTGCGTCGGTTACATATTGTTTTTAAAAACCTATTTAGAGGCTAAAAATTCCACCCATGCCGGGATTCGAGCCCGCGACCTCTGGCTATCCGTGCCAGCACTCTTTCCAACTGAGCTAAGGTGCGACTCACCGGCATCAGTGAAATTTCGAACCTCTTTACAACATTCTCTGTATTACTTAGCACGGGTTAGTGCATTAAAAAAAGAGTATATACCTACTGTTTTTTTTAATTTTTTTTCTACTGGATTAAAAAACTTCATACAGCCTAGCGAGCAAATTATAAATAATTCTGATAACGATCAGTCACTATAAACAAAGATAAGGCCAGTCAATGAGAATGCATCGTCCATAGAGATAAAAACGAATTACGAAAATCCTACAGTAATTACGTGATTAACAACATTAATTAAAATCGATTATCCATCGAGCGGCCGGACGTTACGGATTATTTACCCACTTAAGATTTTATAAGGATATCGCCATCGCAAAGTTAGGAAAATTAAACGTGATTCGGTGAGATAACTGGGAATTGTTAAAAGAAACATAAAAACAGACTGCGTAAAAAAATGTTCTCAAATTCCTTGGCCGTAGCTGAGAATAAGCAGAATACTTGCTATGTGAAAGCAGATATAAAAAATGCTGAGATACGGCCCTTTTTGGCTTCTGTGGCACACGCACTTATAGCCAAGTAGAGCCATATAATTTCAGTTACAGCATTACGTAAATGTAATAGAATTAATTTCATGGAAAATAATTAGAGAATTATATTAATTGTAATAATTTAATCAACTGTAATTTGAGAATTATTTTTATTTATTGGTATGATTTAATTGAATTTAATAAGAATAATCCGAGAATAAATGGAGCGCTCGTAGCCTAGCCGAACCGAGTGATTGGAATCAATCACTTGAGTTAAGCAAGAGTTATCACTTGAGTTAGTCCCGTGACTACTGCTAGTGGCATTTTATCCGAGCGCTTCCGTGCTTCGCAAGGCACGCTAAGCCGTTGGTCCCGGCTGTCATGTAATGGCAGTGGTTAAACCATGTCAGAGGCCTGATGGGCGGCTTGATAAATTCTGACAGTAAGGCTCGCCACTGTCTTACAATCCTCCACCAACCCGGACTTGGCCCCCGTGGTGGAGTATGGCCTAACCTTCCTGCGATGCATGAAGAGACCCGTGCCCCAGCAGTGGGGACATACAAGGGTTGATATCGAATCCGAGAATTCCATTTTTGTTAATTATTATATTTATTATGTAAGTGGAAGGGTTGGTAAGGGTCGTCCCAGGCGGACATACATCGACCAGATAGGGGATGTATTAGCAAAGGGAAAGATAAAAGGTACCCGGAACCGGCGTGCGTGCATGCAACGACTTATGAACGTTGATGATTGATGAATGTCAGGATCGTGGCAAGTGGCAGTCCCTGGTCGCTGCCTACCTCTCTGGGATACAGGCGTGAGGTTATGTATGTATGTATTTTATTGTTACGATAATTAATGAGCGAATCCATTTCGTATCTATGTATCTACCCTAACATTCTAACATCTGCCTCAAACCATCCCTAACCCAGAACATTGACCTCACATTTTCGCAAGTCACGCTCCGTTCGGAAAATGCACCCGGTCACTCGGCTAAAACATTAATCACGTACCGACTGTGACTAATCAATAAATGAATGGACTACGCGGAGTGGCGTAGCGGTCGCCACGCTACTTTTCAGGCTTTTGAGCAATTTGCCGATCGATAGACGAGGAAAACGTGCGAAACTAAAGCCGCCTTCTCACTATGGGATGTAATATAATATACATTACATCTTATATTTTTAATTTTTTTTATTTTATGTAAGGTGAAGAAACACATACAAGTACAGGTAAAATTATTAAAAAAACGGATGTACATAGACATAAACCCCCTTATTCATAATGGTCCGCTAACTTAAAACAGCTGCTAAAGAGTGCTTTCTCATTCTGACTGAGGTCAATAGAACAAGACAGAGCGAGAATTAGCAATGCTTTAAGTTAGCAGACTATTAAGGGGGAAAGTAGGTAATGCATCCTTAGATCTTCACACTGCGAAGTAATATTATATTAATAATAAAAAAGTTACGCCACAACAATAGATTCTGTAAAGGATGATGGGCGTTTTGGTCCTTATGTCCAATCAAGATGAGTCATATGTCGTTGGATAGCTCTTTTCAAGTGAAAAAATAAATTCTATGAAGACGAATCCGTATGAATTGTCCATTTTGAAATATGCTCGTCGGAAAGTACCATTTTTTGCTCTAAATAGAAATTAGAAAAATTCATATCTCTGGTTTAACTCAACCGATGCTCATGATTTTTACGAAAATCACATCTATGCATACTCTGTCATAAATCATTAGAGCGAGACAGCGACATTGCGCTCTCTCTCCCACTCACGGTCACGGGTAACGCTGGAATTCGGTTTTGACCCCTCTCGCGCTCCGGGACACGGCGCGGGGGCAGGTATGTTAGGGTGAGGAACGCTTGGCCGCTTGCGCAGGTAGTCAGTCGTTTGCTGATATTGTGTTAAGTGCTACGTTATTACGCTCCTCATTGTTCACATCGACTTTGACCTTGGCATCATTTTGGACTCTGTTACCCGTTTTATTTGTTGACCGTGGCTTTATATTGGACTTGGGTGCTTAACGATTGGATTGTTTCGTTGCAATGGAACGTTACCGTAACTGTGTAATGTGCCGAAGAGGGCTATACCGAGGCAGATATCAAGTACGCGTTCTGTCGGAAGCCTTGACAAGAACACACGTGGAGCTAGTAACATTTATACGAGAAAGCGCTGCTCTGGAGGTTTGTACCTATTGCACTTTTTTTTTCCACTCGATCCTCACTGAACCTTCGATATAAAAGGAAACCAATTGAAATCATGTGCAACTGCATCCCAGATCTATTCTAGTAGTAAATGAGGTAACGAAGACGTAAAAGTGAAAACCGATTGATAAGTGATTCTGGTCGCTTAAAGAACATTCAAGTGATTCCTTTTTCACTTTTACGTCTTCCACGATGTATTTACCACCAAAACAAGGCCTACACAAAACCACAACCAATTACTGTGGTTGCGGTTTTGTGTGGTTGTGTGTATGCCTTGTTTTCGTACACACAACTACAGAAAACCGCAACCAGATCTCTGAGAAATCTGTGAATCTGTGGCATATATTTGACGATTCGCACACCTTCTGACAGAAAAACAAATCCCTCCCACAAATGACCCCCAATGCGTTATTTTGTTAGGTATTTTTCGGAAACCAAAGTTGTTTTTCTTTTCCTTACATTTTCATATATCATTTTCAGGTCGTGTTTGACAACACCCGAAGAGTATGTTACCGATGCTGGCAAAGAGCCGAAAATGCGACTAGAGGTCATGCAAACCCTCAACCCGAGCCGGAGCCGCAAGAACAAGCAGAACCGCAAGAACAACTACAACCGCAAGAACAACTACAACCGCAATTAGAAGAAATGCTTCATATTCCTGAATATATGAGAGCACCTAATACCGCGACGCATTGTATCTTTCATGGCTGCGCTAATGAAACCCGCCATCGAATTCCAAATGTTGTTAAAATCCACGTATTTTCTCAACATAAATTGTATATCCCCGACAGTGCCAGAGTATGTCACGATCACCTTAATGGGAATGATTGGGATGATTTGCCCCAACATTGCAACATTTCCCATGACTTTACGGCTGCCCACTTCAGGGATGTTTGTGACCTAATGCGAAATGCCTTAAACTCACCCAGATTACGTTTTAGCGACCGAGGCATGAATGAAGAAGAAATGCACTTTTGGACTGGACGTACTAATGATGAATTTAATGCCATCTTAGAGCAAAATCCATTATTAAGAAATAGAAGTGCAGATCCCAGAACCACTTTGGGCATTTTACTAACGAAACTACGCACAGGAGAACCCAACGCGAGACTTGCGACGTTGTTTAACATGTCTCGGAGAAAACTCGAACGCCAGTTGGCCATCGCACGAGAGTGTCTTAGCACTGACTACGTTGTGCGACACTTGGGAGTGGATCACATGAATAGAGAAGATATATTGGAGAGAAACTTGAGGATTCCAAAAGCACTGTATGGAAATGAAGACAACAATAAAGCCATTATTATTTGCGATGGTACGTATATTTATATATACAAGAGTTCAAACTTTTTGTTTCAGAGGCAATCCTACAGTTTACACAAGTTCCAAAACTTGTTGAAACCATTTTTAATCGTAACCACTGACGGATACATTATAGATGTTAAAGGACCATACGCTGCAACAAAAACTGATGCGCAGATAATGAGCGACTTAATGACTGACGAGGAAAATCCCCTTCATATATTGCTTCAGCCGAATGACGTATTTATTTTGGACCGCGGGTTCAGGGATAGTCTGCAGCATATAGAAGCATGTGGCTACGAATTTCACGTCCCCCCGACGAAGAACCGGGAAGAGTCGCAGCTCACGACTTCTCAAGCAAATGATTCCCGGCTGGTGACAATGTGCCGATGGGTAGTGGAAGTGGTTAACGGGCGTTTCAAAAGATATTTCAAGCTGTTGCGCCAAAAATATTTTAATAACACAATGCCTAATATGTTCGGGGATTTTATGATTGCAGCAGCAATTACAAATCACTTCCACAGGCCTATTGTCGATAGCCAACACGCAGAAGCTTTTTTACAAAAAATTGTTGAAAGAAGGCAAACCCCAAACGTGTTATATGATTATGTAGAAACAAAAAGATTAAACAACAGAAGAGCCAATTTCCAGAGATTGGAAGCAAATGACATTCAAGACTTTCCACGATTGAGGGAACAGGACGTGATTTTGCTGTCATTGGGGACATATCAGTTAAAACTGGCAAAATCATATTGCAGCGAGCACCTCAACAACGGCTTATATCTTATAGAAACTTATAGAGAAGCTGCTTTGGAGGATATCCATGAATATGGGATCCACGAAGATGCGTGGCTGTTGCGTGCACGCATACAGTCCCGACATGTACGATCAAAACAATATTTTTGCTATATATTATTAGACAGAAATAGTAGAAACATATTACAACATTATTGCACATGTTTGACAGGACGCCGCACGATAGGTTCCTGTGCGCATATTATATCTATTGTGTGGTATTTAGGATATGCTAGACATGAAGGCTTTACTGAACCAGCACTATATTTAAATAACATTATCATGGATGAAACACATTAAACGATAAAACTTACTCTGAACTTGTTTTATTTACTTCGATAATAAACAAACAATGATTATATAATAATCAATGCTGATCATTTGTAATTAAAATCGATATACAATGTCGAAAAAATATCAAAAAGAATTAAAACAACAGAAAAAAAATTAAATAAAAAAAAACTTTTAACGTATGATTACTCAAATTGGACAGAAAATCGGGACTAGCGCTTCGATTATTCTTATTCTACAAAAAAATACCTTTCCAACGACGTATTACTCATTCCGATTGGTGCCAGGACCAGGTTCCATACATTTGTGCCCATCATCCTTAGTATTATCTAGCAAAAGGTTCCTCAACAACTTAGTTTGACTGCCGCTCCGGTGCGTATCTGGGACAGAGGGTCTCTTTTGCGGTGCAGCGTGGCAATGCTGCCAGCGTGTTGGGATCCTTTGGCTCAGATATTTTCCGGAGTGGTTTGTTCAGTTAGTGTATTTTTTGTGTGTTCAAATTATTATTATTATTATTTTATGTGTTCTTGACGAAAATTTATTGGATATTGTTCTGTGCATGTATTTTTTTTTATTAAGTGTGACATGTTTAGTAACTATTTTATTTTGTAATAACATTTTTATCTGACTAATTCATTAAAATTTTTTGAACTTAAGTAAGTTTGAATCTTGAGATGTAATAATTTATCGCTCGTCATACATTTAGTTTTATGTATAGCTATAATATTATATTACTCCACCAATCCGGACTTGGCTCCCGTGGTGGAGTATGGCCTATACCTGGCCTAGGGAAGAGACGCGTGCCCCTCGGTGGAGACATAATGGGTCGATGCAATCATCAATGATGATGAATATTATTAAAGCACAGTGAGAACCGGTCACGTACAAAATGTATGACGAGCGATAACTTATTGTATCTCAAGATGTAATATATACCTATATATTACATCCCATAGAGCGAAGCCGGCTTTACAGTACAGCCATAAACTCACGACTGTGTGCAGGAAGGGAAAGCCGAGACGCATATTGTTTGCGACTCGGTTATCGACATCGAATCAGGAATGAAGAAATCCGCAGAAGGACCCGAGTTACTGATAGGTATAGCTCGAAGAACATTTTTCTCCACTACACTACGGCCTGAAGGTAGCGGCTTATCATTTTACATTGTCATTCAACAAACAGAATCGATATCGACCCTTGTCCCCACTGCTGGGGCACGGGTCTCCTCCTGCATCGCAGGAAGGTTAGGCCATACTCCACCACGGGGGCCAAGTGCGGGTTGATGGAGGATTGTAAGGCAGTGGCTGGCCTTACTGTCAGAAGTTATCAATTCGCCCATGAGGCCTCTGACATGGCTTAAAGACTGCCATTATTTGAACACATAAAATAATAATAATAATTTGAACACACAAAAAAATACACTAACTGAACAAACCACTCCGGAAAATATCAGAGCCAAAGGATCCCAACACGCTGGCAGCATTGCCACGCTGCACCGCCAAAGAGACCCTCTGTCCCAGATACGCACTCCACCAACCCGGACTTGGCCCCCGTGGTGGAGTATGGCCTAACCTTCCTGCGACGCAGGAGAGACCCGTGCCCCAGCAGTGGGGACAACAAGGGTTGATAAAGATGTTCACTTTTAGATAAAAACGTATTATTATAAAAGTTATGATTTTTATTCCATTGGTGGCGTTAGTTAGCAACCCGAACCACCTTAAATCTAGTAATTTTTTAATGTGTATTCGCCAAATCAACAATGAAATGTGGTTCAAAATCTCAACAAGAAGGTATAAGGAGGTCTCTAAGGAGGTCCAGTTCCTTACCCAAGTAGGACAGACGGAGCAGCCAACTAAGTCACGTGGGTTCATCCTAACGGGACCGAGCCTTAGGGTTATTGCGTCAAAGCCGGACAACTGTATAGGCATCAGCGAACCCGGAGCGCCAATCGTAAAAATCGGTCGTAAAATTAAGTACATATCCTTTCTCGAAGATTAAAACGGCATTGAACGAAAGCTAGACTTTCCTATATTTATCTCTTTCTCTCTCTCTCACACACACACACACACGCACATAGACACACACACACGCACTGACGACACGCACGCACGCACAACGCATACGAACATACATGCTCTTTTTTTCTTATATTACTTAGCTCTATCTTCATTTAGGTTTTCATTTAATATAAATATTTCGTAAGAAGGCACCATAATGTTTAGAGTACTTTGCCAGAAAAGCACCGCTTAACCTAAACCACAGGTTTTCTCTTTTAGTTAACCACTTTTAGGGAGCAGGGTACCACAGTGAAATTTGGAACCTCTTTACACTATTCTCTGTATTACGTACAGGCAGCGACATCTGGCTTAAGTAAATTGCGTCACTTACAGCCCCGACTACCTACTTTGCAGTTAGGTTTTTACATCGGAATGATATCACTGTACCCACATGATTATACTATTTTTATTTTTAATGCACTAACCCGTGCTAAGGACAATTTTAAAAACCTATAGAGGCTTAAAATTTCACCCATGCTGGGATTCGAACCCGCGACCTCTGGCTATCCGTGCCAGCGCTCTAAAAATTTCGTAAACAAAGAAGCAGGGCTAGTCTACCTAAAATCGTCTGCCTAATTTTTTTTTTTTTAAATATACATACCTACTTAGTTCACTTTTGAGCCAAGTAAATACAGCTTTCTATCTACGTTTCAGATGTAATATCTACGTAATAACAAGGAGTAGCCCTGCTTATTTGTTTACGAAATTTCTAATGCTAAAAAAACGAAGTACAGTTTGGGAGCAACGAACCGAACACGGCATTGATTTGTCTACGATATCACATTATTCCTATGTACCTAGTCCTCTTATGCAAGAGAAGACAAAAATATGCCTACAATGATACTAGGATCGTGCAAGTGATTGTGTCGTGTGGATGTTCAACTGGCATTATTAGAATTATAGACTCATCTTCTAGACATTTTACGACGGAGCTATAAAAGTTAAACGAGGCTTTGTTGGGATTTCCAACTGGTAGAAAGTTAAGATCCACGCCTTGTAAATGTCAGGTCTCGCTGAGCATGAGTTGCGGGCAATGATGGTATTCTGCCTGGGAAAAAAACTTATTTTGGAAAGAAACGCGGAAACATTCAAGGAATCTTTCCAAAATGTGGTTGTTTAAGATAAAAACGATTCCTACTAGCACCCGCATAAAAACCCGTTTTGGATTCTATCCCCGGAATATTTCCATTTTGGGATAATTCCCTGGAATCTTTATCGCCGGAATTTTTCGGCGACCCATGATTATTTGTGTGTGAGAATTAGATGCGCTTCGGAGTCTACCAACAAGGCAGGTACAGTAGCACATAATTATATATTAAACGGGTCTAATAAGATAAGAACACAAGAATAGTCTTTTCACACCTCCTGCTCGACAATGCCTTATTACGTACCGTCAAATATCATCGTAAAGCATAGCCTTGTCTCTCGAGGGCAATAATAATGAAGAATTTCCCTAGGGAATAAAGTGATTTGAATTTAGAATGTCAAAATTCGCATGAAAACTATGAAGAAGCCCCGCATTGCAATTCGAAATTCGAATTGTTGTTCGAAACTCACCCCTTTTTTCTGAACTACTGTGTCGTGTGACCGCGCGAAACACCAATAAAAAAAAAAAGAAAAATTTTATTGTCTCCCAGATGGTGTGAAAAGTAGAGTATTCACCTCTGGAATAAAACATGTCTTAGTCTCGGGCGGTATGAACCCCTGGCTTCACTCAGGACTCTACATAACTCCCTCGCTTCGCTCAGGAATTAAAATTTAACTCCCTCGCTGCGCTCGGGAGTTAACTCGGAGTCCTTCGCTCCGCTCAGGGTTCAATATACCGCCCATGACGTAATACATGGTTTTATTCCCTTAATGCATAATCTACTATTACATCTCTCATGTTCGGTATGTAGGTTCTTATTATATACCTCCAAATGGGGCTTCTAGGTGACTAATTAGCGCTCTAGGGTAATAATGTAGCTAGAAAAGCCCTAGGGCGGTAGTTAAAAAAAAACACTTTCTTCCAAAAAGTTCGCGTAATCTAACCACAATTCTGGCAATAGACATCATGCATTCAGCCCAATGACTAAAGAGGTCGCTTTGCTATTCAGCCTTGTCTTTGTGTGAATATAATAGTAATTAATTTTAAATATCGAAGGGCGAAGCACAATTTCGATCTTGAAAAAAAAAAGTTCTTTCCTTGATTCTTTTTAATGACCTGAAGCCAGAGGTCGCGGGTTCGAGTCCCGGCATGGGTGGAATTGTGAAAAATTGTAGGCATAAGTGAAAAATTGTCCTTAGCACGGGTTAGTGCAACAAAAAGAATATAGTTGTGTCCCAGTCTTATTAGAGAATAGCTACTCCATCCAACTCTCACATGCAACTATTCATTAAGGCTGGTACATTAGACAGCACCTAAAACTCTACACGCGTAGATTCTTCTCAATTGCGTTGCGGACGACTTTGCAACTCAAGCGTAAAGGTTAATGTGCTGGTGACTGTACAGGCATAACATTGCCAGCACAAATACGAGTAGCACGATGGCGCGGTTCACATAATTTCAGGCAACATTTCGAAAATAAAATCTCCGATAAAGGTCTTCGATCTAAAGTCTTCGGTCTAAAGTCTTCGATAAAGGTCAGTAAAATAATACCTACTACAATATTAAGGACTATGGGATGTAATATGTATAGGTATACTAATTTTGCCCGCGACTCCGTCCGCGTGGACTTTTTTGCAATCCCGTTCACTCCCTTAGGGGTCAAATTTAGAAAAATGGCGAAACACGTGTTCACTTAATTGTGTTCAAGAGTATTTATTTAAAGTTTCAAGAAAATTATACAAATTTTTTATACCTACCATACAAATTTTGGCAACCCTTTTTAAATTCAACCTCTAAGGGGCGCCCTTAGAGGTTGAATTTAAAAAAAAATCCTTTTATTTGCCTACATTATACATAGACTCTTTGTGCAAAATTTCAGCTCCCTAGGTCCAGTTGCTTGGGCTGGGCGTTGATAAGTGAGTCAGTCAGTCAGGACTTTGAATTTTAACTATAGATATAGATTACATCCTATAGTCAAAAGCCGGCTCTAGCCATTTACTCGTTTTCTACGATGCAAAGTTTAGTTTCACATGTGAAAGAGGGTGTGAATATGGTTGGCGTAAACAGCATTTGAGTAGTTCTTTAGCTCAGAAGCGTACTTATCTCTACACTAGCTGACCCAGCGAACTTCGTACCTAAGAGTGGATTCTTTAATTTTTTATTTATTTTTGTCTCCGTAAGCACCATCCTCGTACCTACTTCAAGGAATATTCTAAAAAAAGAATTAGCGAAATCGGTTCAGCTGCTCTCGAGATTTGTGCTTACCAACACATTAAGCGATTCATTTTTATATTATAGAGGAAAGAAGATATAATTAGGTAATCTAGAATAAACTTACTCAGCTGGCTAAGCGACCCGAAGTGGGTCTTTGCCTCCGGCTCAAGAAGTCTTACCTAGAACATAAAGAAAAAATATTAAATAACTAAAAGTTAATGCATTGAGAGAGGATAAAAACTGTATTGTAAAATTGCGGACATACATCGACCAAATAGGGGATGTATTAGCAAAGGGGGAAGATAAAAAGTACCCGGAACCGGCGTGAGTGCATGCAACGACTTATGAACGTTGATGAAGCGATGGTGATCTGTCAGGATCGTGGCGAGTGGCAGTCCCTGGTCTCTGCCTACCCCTCTGGGATACAGGCGTGAGGTTATGTATGTATGTAAAAATTGAGCTGATCAAAATCCTTAGTGTTTCTTCAAATAAATCAATCAGCCTGTACCCGTCCGCTGCTGGACAAACGCTTTGTTACCAAGACAGAGGTCGTGGGTTTGATTGTCACTGGGGGCCGCCGTACATTTGAACAAGTGGCCCCAGTCTGGGTATGTTTGTGATGTTTGAGATGTCCTTACGTGCTTACTATAGTACAGAGTATCCTAGTTTGGGACCAGGGGGTGAGTCTCCAAAATGCATAGTTGCTCAGTACAGTCATAATATTCCAGTAATGGTCGGTTCGTTCACACTATCGGTAGTCAAGTAACCAATCGCATTTACTTAACTCGGTGTGTCACGCGATTTGATCTTCTTCGCGAGAGAGATGCCTGTTTAGTTTGCGCGGGCTGTACTGGAATGACATTGTACTACTATTGCTTTGTAGACTACCAAATTGAGGCAAATAACAACCATTGTCGTGCTTACACCATTTTATAGAAAAACTATGTACAGTCTATTTATCCTTACTTGACCAATTTAATAAACAAGATTCTAACCTAAAAATTGACTTTTGATGCCAAAACTAGATATTTTCACGCAAGTTCATGAACTTGGTTTGTAAAAATGGCAGCTTATTATCTAAAATAGTGTCCCAGGTTACTTTTTTTATGGGAACGTGACAGTTTTCAACTAAAAAGTCCACTTTACCGGTAAAATCTCGTTTACTAAAATGGACAAGTAAGGATAAATAGACTGTAACTATTTAGGGCCTGAGTGCTTAGTGCGAGTTTGACAGATCCAATCGAATAACTTTACTACCGCGTTAATCGAGCATTGAGTAGTGAGTATGAGTAAGTTAACCGTTCGAACTGGCAAAACGCTGTCACAGTACAACCTAGCGCTAGCGCCACCTAGCGACAAGTATGGAAATTAAAATTGCTGAGTGCGAGTTGTAATGGTTTACGTTGAGAAGTGAACACGTTTACCAGCCAAAACACGAATAAACGCGAGTGCGAGTTGTACTGTGACAGCGTTTTGCCAGTTCGAACGGTTAACTTACTCATACTCACTACTCAATGCTCGATTAACGTGGTAGTAAAGTTATTCGATTGGATCTGTCAAACTCGCACTAAGCACTCTGGTCGGAGGGCATCTTACACTACGTTTGCCGAGGCCAGGTCAAGTGATTGTGTTGTATGGAAGTTATTATTATAATTATTCATGTTTGCCCACTGCCTCGATTTTTTCAGTGCACTGAATCATAAGTCGACACCGCTTCAAGTTTGGCAGTTACGAGTATGGGTTTGCAGATAGAATTTGCATCATAATAATATGTTTATGTACTGTGGACTGTACATGAACATAGATTAAGTCCCTCCCACACACACACACACACACACATTGCCCGGCTAAACGGTTGATTGTATAAACATTGTAGAAGGTTTTGTCTATTTGGTAATCGTCTGGCTGGCTCTCTTACCTACGTCGACGAAACTTTTACGTCGTACGGAATGTACTTATCAAAGTTTTAATTATCCACGACCCCTGTAGGCAATAACGACGCCATACATCCACTTTATAGGCAGCCCCCGTTGCGTCGCAGTGTAATTATTTTTACGACATTAGTAGCTTTTTTGACGCTTTCAACACACTCTTAACAGCGAGGAGGGCAGCGGAGTTGATTCGCATGATGTCGAATGGCTTTCCTTCGAGACCCTTTCCTTTCATGATATGATATCAACCCTTGCATATCCCCACTGCTCGGGCATGGGTCTCCCCCTGCATCGCAAGAAAGTAAGGCCATACTCCACCACGGCGGCTAAGTCCGGGTTGGTGGAGGATTGACAGTGGCGGGCCTCACTGCCAGAAGTTATAAAGCCAGCCAGAAGTTATAAGGCCTCGACTGCAGTTACATGTGAGCCGCCACCAACGGCTTAGCGTGCCTTGTAAAACACGCAAGCGCTCGGAAAAAATGTCACTAGCGGTAGTCACAAGATGGTCACCCATCCAGTACCTGACCGCTTTCCTGTACCCCATACATTTTATTCGCACTTCGTCGAATTTCGGTTTACTTGGATCTGAATCTTAGCAAAATTAGGGCTACAGATTGTGATGTACGGTAGCAGTTGCGACGGATTTTTAAAATCTATTTGTTGATTGTTCAAGTCTGATTTTTCTTAGTTTCTTCTAATAAGTATGACTTTAAAAACTATTTTTAAACTTTAGAAATAAAACTGATCAGGACAAACAGGTAAAATTGATAATTTGCACGGTCAAAATAGTCAGTAGTAGTAAGTATGTACGTAACACAGAGAATATTGTAAAGAGGTTCGAAATTTCACTGATGCCGGTGAGTCGCCCAATAGCTCAGTTGGAAAGAGCGCTGGCACGGATAGCCAGAGGTCGCGAGTTTGAATCCCGGCATGGGTGGAATTTGTAGCTTCTAAATAGGTTTTTAAAAGTATTTTGTCAAAAGTTGAATTAGCAAGAGAAACCAAGAATGGACGACGTCATTACAAATATGATTAAAAATTATAGGACATAATGAAAAAAAAAATAAGGAATATTGTCTAAAAAGGTTTACTCTATTCAAATAGGATTTAAAAATCATAGGACATAATGAAAGTGATATCAAAAATTGTGTAAAAAGGTTTACACTGTTACATTCTATGAGTTTTAGAGACTTGTTCCTTTTCTCGCGTAGGCTAGATTATAGGCAACAGCTTGCGAGGGTTGTGACCGAGAGTGTGGATCCAACATAAGGAAAAAGGTGGAAAGGACGATTGATTAACTTTTTCTTTTTGTGTTGTCTTATAACCCCGGTCAACACGACTAGACTAGACATAAACTTATTAAAAAAAATACACAGTAGGCATGACCGATGTTTAACTATTTGCTTGGCACCATAGTTATCGAAGACCGATAAGACTCGGGCCTCTATTCTGTTAGTGCATTAGAGTACCACGACAGATACATGATCAGATAAATAAATTATCGTAATGATACTTTTTGAAAACACTATTTAGAGGCTTAAAATTCCACCCATGCCGGGACTCGAACCCGCGACCTCTGATGTTGCTGCCTGTACGTAATACAGAGAGTATTGTAAAGATGTTCGAAATTTCACTGATGCCTGTTAGTCGCCCATTAGCTCAGTTGGGAGAGCGCTCTAAATAGGTTTTTGAATAGCATTAAAAAGTTAAAATTACTTTGCTGAATTCCGCCAAAAATCCCACAAGCACCATGCGGCTAGCTAATGCACCGCCCTCCCTCCCACTTTTTCAAGCAGAAGCAAGACACGAACACACCACCACCAACACCAATACTTGTGTGAGAAAACGCGACGCGTTTCGCCTCTAACACGAGGCATCCTCAGGCTCCCAAATGCAAGTGACCGTCTCCGCTTTTTTTTTTTTTTTTAACCCTATAAAGGGCACCCTCCGGAGGACACGGGGGAGGGAGGTGGTGAATGCTCATGCATAACAGCACGGACCCGGCCGTGCTGCCAATGTGGGACTCACAAGAAGTGCGCCTACCCACTAAACACCACCTTGGGACTGGTTTTGGTCCTAGAGACCCCTAAACCCACATCGGGAGCGACCCCCCTCGAGGCCGAGGAGGGCGCACAGCGGAGCTCCCTAGCGGAGCGTCCGCTTAGAAGAGTTTATATTACAAAACTGCTATGAAAGAGCAGTGCCCCCCCTAGGGGGGACACTGGCAGAGGAGGGGGGCGCGTCTGACTGAGACCGAGCCTCTAAGAGGTGGTTCAGGTCAGACGACAATTTGTCGGGCGGGTCAACGAGTACGTTCCTGGGCCTGCGCACCAGGTAACGTGGGTCCGTCGTGGGCGGAGAGTAAGCCGCTGCTTCGCGGATCAGGGGGTTGGGATGTTCTTCAGCAGTGCTGAAGAACGTCTCTGAGAGGGACCTAATAAATTGCTGCATGGTTGGGATTTCCATGTCCCGATGTAGGTCTGCGTTCCTGACGCACCAGTGAGCGTTCAGTGCCCTACGAATAAAAATGTTCTGTACCCTCTGCAGTCCGTACAGGGCTGAGGGGGACGCGTGAGCGAAGACGGGTGCCGCGTAAGTCATCACGGGACGAATGCAAACCTTATAGAGCGTTCGCTTGTTCCTAGCTGACATCCTACTGTGCCGGCCTATCATGGATGATAGGCGGCCTAGGTAAAATCGGGCTGTCCGGGTCACCTTCCGGATGTGTGGGACGAAAGTCAGGTTCCTATCTAAAATGACACCTAGGTACTTGGCGGATTTTTGCCAGGGGACTGGGGTCCCTAACATGCGAATGGGGGGGTCCTCGCCGAGAAACCGTCCACGCTTGTGTTCAAAACGCACAGCCGTGCTTTTCTCCGGGTTGACCTCGATGCGCCATAGTCTGAACCAGGCTCCTAGCTTATCGACCGCGGGTTGGAGTTTGCGGAGGATACACGACATCTGCCGACTCTTGCAGTAGAGTGCGGTGTCGTCGGCAAAAAGTGACAATTGGACCCCATCGCCGGGAATGGGAATGTCATTTGTGTACGAAATGTACAGGAGGGGGGAGAGCACGGAGCCTTGCGGGACCCCGGCTCTGAGCGGACGGGGGGACGAGAGTACCCCCTCGTGTCTAAAACGGAAGGACCGATCCTTCAAAAAGCTATATATGACGCGGACAAGTCGGTCGGGGAGACCCAGTTCGTACAATTTGTACACGAGCCCTGCGTGCCAGACCTTGTCAAAGGCCTTGGCGACATCGAAGAAGACGGCTACCGTCTTTTCGCGCCTAGGGAAGAAACCACTCAAGATATACTCTACTATGCGGTGGACTTGTTGAGGGCAAGAGTGCCTAGCTCGAAAGCCAAATTGGTGATGGATGATGAGAGGGGGTCCCTCTGACGGGAAGAGGTGGTTTCTCATACGAGTGAGAATAACTCGTTCGAAGAGCTTGCCCATGGCCTTAAGAAGGCTGATGGGGCGGTGGCTAGATGGGACGTTGAGGGGCTTCCCGGGCTTGGGAATGCCTATGACTGTCGCCTCTTTCCATGCGGATGGAAAGTGACAGAGGTCAAAGCAGGCATTGAAGAGAATGGCAAGGAGGGTGAGCACCTGGCCGGGGAAGTTTTTGAGCGCTAGGTTGGCAATACCGTCCGCTCCTGGGGCCTTTTTACGTTTCAGTCTTTTGATAAAAAGCTGAATTTCGTCAGTGGATACCGCGATAGGGTCGTCGGTTAAGGGGAGGGAGGTCTTTTTACGGACCTCCTCCTCAACCTTGCCTATGTGAACTGGGTCTCTATGCTGGACGCTGGGAGAGCATTGAGCCTCAATGCTGTCAGCGAAGCATTCGGCCTTTTCGTCGTCCTCGAAGGCGGTAGTGCCATCGGGACGCATCAAGGGAGGGGTGTGGGTGATCGCGTCAACCCGAAGGGCCCTAGCTACTTTATAGTATGCTACGTGGGAGGGGGAGATGGTCTCCATGAGGTCACCCCAATTGGAGTTGCTCAATTCGGAGAGCCGCGACCGGACTCAAAAACGCTCCGTATTTATAGGCTAGGCCGCCCCTCCCCCCGATGACGCAATGTAACCGTTAAACTCTCAGATCATGCCAACAAAACAAGAGATTTTGCCAACAAAAAAAAAACACGCGAGAAGAGTCGTAGGCACTACGCATGTCAGGTAAACTTCAAAAACCTATTTAGAGCGCTCTCCCAACTGAGCTAATGGGCGACTAACAGGCATCTGTGAAATTTCGAACATCTTTACAATACTCTCTGTATTACGTACAGGCAGCAACAGCAGAGGTCGCGGGTTCGAGTCCCGGCATGGATGGAATTTTAAGCCTCTAAATAGGTTTTTGTAATTGTCCTTAGCACGGGTAAGTGCATTAAAAACAAAGAATATAATCAGTTAAACTTGTTACGTTCAGAAAGTCGCGGCGTTGCGACTTAATGATTGAATGAAAACACTCAAGATTGTTTTTATTTTAACCCACACAAAAAAAGAGTTTCGAGAACAAATCCACTCGGAGGTTATTGATAAATTGACCAATCTATATAATGTAGGTACATAATTCACCGAAACGTAACAGAACGCCGATAATTTCGTTGCATAAACTATCGAACTAAATTGTAATGATACGCACGCGATCGGAGCACGCAAGGCGATTTTTTTTAATGACTGCCGATGTTTAACTATTTGCTTTGCACCATAGTTATCGAAGACCGATAAGACTCGGTCCTCTATTCTGTTAGTGCATTAGAGTACCACGACAGATACATGATCAGATAAATAAATTATTGTAATGATACTTTTTGAAAAAACTATTTAGAGGCTAAAAATTCCACCCATACCGGGACTCGAACCCGCGGCCCCTGCGGTTGCTGCCTGTACGTAATACAGAGAGTATTGTAAAGAGGTTCGAAATTTCACTAATGCCGGTTAGTCGCCCATTAGCTCAGTTGGGTGAGCGCTCTACGAACGAATTTCGAGCGAACTTCGAACAAATTTCGAACCTCTTTACAATAGGTACTCTCTGTATTACGTACTGAGGTTCGAAATTTTACTGATCCTGGTGGTCGCCCATTAGCTCAGTTGGAAGAGCGCTGGCACGGACAGCCAGAGGTCGCGGGTTCGAGGCCCGGCATGGGTGGAATTTTCGGCCTCTAAGTAGGTTTTTAAAATTGTCCTTAGCGCGGGTTAGTGCATGAAAAATAATAAGTAATGATACTTTTGTTACGATTTATATTGTTGTTATTAATTCTAAGTATTTCATTGACACCTAAAGATATACACTATTTTTATTTTTAATGCACTAACCCGTGCTAAAGAACAAATTTAAAAACCTATTTAGAGGCTAAAATTTTCACCCATGCCGGGATTCGAACCCGCAACCTCTGGCTATCCGTACCAGCGCTCTACCAATTGAGCCAATGGGCGACTCACGGCATCAGTGAAATTTCGAACCTCTTTACAATATTCCCTGTATTACGTACAGGCAGCGACATCTGACTTAAGCAAATTGCATCACTTACAGCCCCGACTACCTACTTTGCAGTTAGGTTTTAACATCGGAACGATATCACTGTACCCACATGATTACACTATTTTTATTTTTAATGCACTAACCCGTGCTAAATGATGATCAGATGTCGTTGCCTGTACCTAATACAGAGAATATTGTAAAGAGGTTCGAAATTTCACTGATGCCGTGAGTCGCCCATTGGCTCAATTGGTAGAGCGCTGGTACGGATAGCCAGAGGTTGCGGGTTCGAATCCCGGCATGGGTGAAATTTTTAGCCTCTAAATAGGTTTTTAAACCTAAAGATATACTCGTAACATGTTGTATTGATTAATTTACTGCAATTGTATATTAACAGCACAATTTGGCTCGAACTATTTCTCTGTTTTTACTGTAAATACGTATTAAATACTAAGCGGTTACGAAGCGCTCCTGACCTTGTCTAACCGAGTGATTGGAATCAATCACTTGAGTTAAGCAACGAGGCGTGGACAGTTGCTGGATGGGTGAGCGTCCCGTGACTACCGCACTGGCATTTTTCCGAGCGCTTCCGTGCCTCGCAAGGCACGTAAAGCCGTTGGTGCCGGCTGACATGTAATGGCTGTCGTTAAGCCATGTCCGAGTGCCTATGAGGGGCTTGATAACTTCTGACAGTAAGACCCGCCACTGTCTTACAAACTTCCACCAACGCGGACTTGGCCCCCGTGGTGGAGTATGGCCTAACCTTCCTGCGATGCAGGAAATGGCCCGTGCCCCAGAAGTGGAGACATACAAAGGGTTGATATCAAGCAGTTATTTGTATTAGTTTAGAGCGTGCAAATGTAATGTACCCACTGTTATGGTTCAACTGTAATGTACCCAATTAAGTAATTTGCAAATAGATAAATAAATAAATTAATGGTCGGTTCTCGTGGGTGTTTTTTTAATAGCATTGACGCCTAAAAGGTTCGATGTATGTGCGCGCGTAGACTTGGGCAGCAACGAAATTAAATCGCCATGCATTAGCAGAATCTAGGCACAGGTATCACGTCTGATTACCATGCCGGAGCTCGCGGGTTCGACTCCACTGGGGGCCGCTGTATATTTGTAAATAACTGAGAATGTTTTTAAAAATAAAAACACTACTGCGTAAAAAATATTAATCAGTGAATAGTAATAGACAAGCGATTAAGTTTTACTTATTACTTTCCTACGCACTTAACTGGCTTACTGTTTTACCCATTATTTTTAAGACTTTGTTTCACTGTTTGTAATATGTGAAATTGTGTTATGTTTCATATTACCTACTACCCTAACTATAAATGTATTGCGTGTTGTGATCACCTGCTTGTAGATAGTACACTACAATCTTGTTTTGTAATACTCAGAACGCTTAGCTGACATGTCATAGTGTAACTTTCTGTTTGGTGAATCTAAAATAAATTTAAAAAAAAGTTGCGTGGAAGTTACTATCATCATTCTTATTTTATAGAAATCAAAGAGACTCGTAAGATGTATATTTATGCAGCTTATATACGTCCTACGGGCCTTCTCTCAGAGAGAGAAAGAGTACTTTATCAATACGGGTGCCCATCGCGGAATTCCTGTGCACACCTTGCAAACGCAGCACATATTTCCGCACGATGTTTTCATTAGCCAGTAGTAACACATTATAAAAACTAAAATATGCGCAAGTATTTTCAGTATGGAACGAAATAGAGCTTTGCAATGCTAAGGCATAATGATACGATTTTTCGCTCATTCCGGATCTATATCTAACTCAATTTAGGTTCAATACGGCATTTCTTCTTATGACGGCAGATCTGATCAAAAAAAGTTGTTCATAGACGCCCAATCTCAAACACATTTTTCCTTAAAAAAGCCGCGGGAGCAAACTTTCGAGAGAAAACTCAATCGAAGGTGAAACAAGGAACTTTGTAAGGCAAAAACTTAACAGTTCCACAAGGAATTTTAATTAAAGGGCAACTAAAACGTGCAATTAAGGTCGCGGTTAGCGTTACACAAGCGAAGGGCAATTTCACTTGAAAATCTAAGCCGAGACGAACGGAATTCCTCAGGGGACGTCACACGCTCGCGTGGGTACATTTTGAAGGGCACCCGAAGGACTTAATCCCTACTTGCCTGTTCTACAGTTCGCCACACTTGTTAGTTCGTGAGTAGTTATGACGGAGGCTTAGTTCGCGAGGGATGCTGAAAAAAATGTCCCTTATGTCAAGCCATGATGTGGTTTATCTTTGTTTTGTGAGGAATCCTGAGTGCCTCAGGTGTTTACATAGTTCAAAGTTTGAAATTGCCCATCGTAGATTGGCACGCGTGGTAATTAACAATGTACTCAAGTTCTTAGAGAAGGCCTGTGCCTACTGTGAGACGCATATGAGCTGCATTATTATTATTTACGGTTTATCTGCATGTACCCAAATCGACATTGGATTTTTGGTTCTACTGGTCACCCAAATCAGCTAATATGTGATTGAATTGCAAACGTGTGATGATCAGCCTAAAATCTGTCTTATTAGGTACAATATAAGTGGGCTTTAGATGAGATAGATTTAAAACACAAAATTCAAAGGACGTCTGTGAAGATCCACAGGGACAAGAAATTTTGAGTTAACAAATCGTGGTACAAAACGAGTTTCTCTTACAATTATGTGTCTGTACTGTCACGAAAGGTTTAAAAAGCAATAATTCCTAATAGACGACTCGAAATTTATTACCAGTTTTGGGGTGTTCACAACACTATAAATTCACAACAGTATAAATCTAATCATGAAGCGCTCGTAGGCTAGTGGAACCAAGTGATTAGAATCAATCACTAAGGTTAAGCAACCACAGGCGCGGTCAGGTGCATGATGGGTGAGGCGGGATGGGCGTCCCGAGACTGCCGCTAGAGGTATTTTTAGAGCGATTTCGTGCTTAGCAAGGCACGTTAAGCCGTTGGTGCCGGTTGTCATGTAATGTCGTTGAGCAGTGTTGCAGCGTTATACAATGCGCGAAAATGGGGGAAAATGAATCACCTGATGATTTTTAAGTTTGTGTCGGTCTGTACAATAGATAAGGCTGTGAAATTTCATTATGAGTGCGAGTGAGGCGGCAAATTACATATCTGCTTATGTGCCGTACTTGTACAATAAAGAAGGCTATGGTATATCACAATGGGTGGGACTGAGGCGGCAAATTATATACCTGAAGAATCTGCTTCCATAATATTGTAGCCAAAATTGAACTTTAGGCAAATAGGCACCCGATTATCCGATCTTTACTTATAATCCTCCACCAACCCGGACTTGGTCCTTGTGGTGGAGTACGGCATAACCTTCCAACGATCCACGAAGAGAACCGTGGCCCAGCAGTGGGGCCATACAAAGGCTTGATACCATCAATCTAATAATTTTTTTAACTGCATCAATCCAACAGTGTCAACACGGCACAAGCCCAAGAATTCTCCTTTATTTATTTTCCCTTCGGCATTCGCAGGAATTGGGACGTTTGACGAATTATCACGGCTCATTGGTAACGTTTCACTCGGGGAGAGGCGAAATAGCGTTGTATGTGTTGTGGTGAAATTTCAAAGTGCGCAGTTTGTAGTCGTCCAAATTTAAGTTTTATGAAATTCTTCTTCTTAAGATAAGATAAGAATATTCTTTATTGTACACCAGAGCACATATTATAAAACATGTAAAGATACAAAGTACAATTGGCGGCCTTATTGCTAAAAGCAATTTCTTCCAGACAACCTTACGACGGAAAGTTGCTGAAGGAAATTAGAGACGGGTAGTCGGTGCAAATATGAATATTTTAATACACTACTTATATAAATAACAATACACCTACATAAACAGTTACACACATAGTTATGATAAACTTACATAAATACGTTATAATAACAATCTACGCGATGAGAGATAAATACAATATTGTGTACCTATATGGAGACATACGGAAAAGACAAAATGAAAAGGACAATGCACGAATACTAAACTTCTTCTGCTTCTTTGGTCCTTAAACTCCTAACGGAGCATAGGGCCTCATCCACAGATTTCCACTTCTGACGGTGGTCCGCGGCAGCCTCCAATTCAGGCCAGCTAGTGCCGATCGACTTGGCCTCTTGGTCTACTGATCTTTTACAGGAGTCCTTGGCCGCCCCCTCTTTCGGCTGCCCAATGGGGTATGCGTAAGTGCTTATGAAATTGGTAAGGACCAACTTAAGTTTAAGTTAAACTTGATAATTTTCAATAAAATATTCTCTATCTAAATATATATAGTTCTCTGTGTTCTCTATCTATATATCCATTTGGCCATGTCCATCCTCACTTTAAGATATTTTTTAGAAGCCTATTAACGTCCCACTGCACGGTACAGGCCTTCTCTTGGAGATGTGCTTAATTGCCACGCGTGCCCACCGCGGATTGGCAACTTCAAGCGCTCAGATATTGGGACACTCGGGTTTTCTTAAGATGTTTTCCTTCACGGTTAGCTTCAGTTGAGTTCAAGATCTGGTATTTTTTTTACACGCTTATGTCAAAGTTCTAGTTTCACCGTTTGGACATGAAGAAGTAACAAACATACACACAAACTTTCGCCTTTATAACATTAGTGTGGTTTTAAAAACCTATTTAGAGGCTAAAAATTCCACCCATGCTGGGATTCGAACCAGCGACCTCTGGCTAACCGTGCCAGCGCTTTTTCGAAATGAGCTACTCACCAGCATCAGTGAAATTTCGAACCCCTTTACATTTTTTCTCTGTATTGCGTACATGGCATGGGTGGAATTTTTAGCCTCTAAATAGGTTTTTAAAACTGTCCTTAGCACGGGTTAGTGCATTAAAAAAAAGAGTAACATTAGTGTGATAAAAACAAGTGATGTTTTTTATTCAGATATTGGGACACTCGGGTTTTCTTACGATGTTTTCCTTCACGGTTAGCTTCAGTTGAGTTCAAGATCTGGTATTTTTTTTACACGCTTATGTCAAAGTTCTAGTTTCACCGTGCGTCTCTAGCATCGATTTATAGGTGTCCAGTCACAGGCATGACCTGGTAATTCAATACAGCTGTCGAAACAATCGAGATCGTACTGAATGGTGTGTCTTTCCACACAATCAGCAGCACACGAAGATGACACTTACACAGCACATAATAAGAGCTAATAATGGGTGGCTGTCCATCGCTAGATGTTCCTTCGACAGATTATAGCCTAGTTTACAGTTTAGTATTCTTCTCTCATACGCTAACTAAAGGTTTACTTTAGTAGCCTACTGTAGAGTCAATAAGCTTTATAGTAATTTAGCCAATAATGTGTTATTGGCTAAATTACGATGGCTTATAGACCGATATTGATATTTTGTATTCGATGGCGGCGTTTTACCGGCCTGGTGGAATGCCGGCTTTTCAATCAGAAGGTCGTGGGTTAGAATCCATATCAACCTTTTGGATTGTCCCCACTGCTGGGGCACAGGTCTCTTCCTGCATCGCAGGAAAGTTAGGCCATACTCCACCACGGGGCCAAGTCCGGGTTGGTGGGGGATTGTAAGACAGTATTAAGGCCTCTGACAAAAACATGACAGCCGGCACCAACGGCTTAGCGTGCATTGCGAAGCATGGAAACGCTCGGAAAAAAGCCACTAGCGGTAGTCACGGGATAGTCACCTATCCTGCATATGACCGCGCCTGTTATTGCTTCCAATCACTCGATTCCACTAGGCCACGAGCGCTTCTCAGCATGTGGTTATGTTACGTTTGTGAAGAAAATAAGAGAGTAGAGGTCGATTTCACAACAGACTATTGTTGCTGCGATATTTACAAGTTCGTAACACTGACTGTGCGGTCAACACGTCACTGCGTTGAAATTCGCACGCAAATGATAAGATTAGTCAGATACCTTAAATAGTAAACTTAGAAAGGGTTTCTGTGTTTGGGAACAACGGCTGACTTCAGGTGTTTGCAATTCGATGATTAAGGCTGAAAGGATTAGATCGAATTCATGGCTAATAGACAACTTAAATAAAAGTTACCTCAAATGTATTAATTGGTTGAAAAACCAGGAAAAGATGGGATGAATAAAAAAGGATAAGTAGGTACGGCAGTTTTTGGCGGAATTCGATTTAGGTCCTAGGTTGTTGATCCTATGTTCTAAAAATATACTATAGGTTCTAAAAAATATGTTACTAGCTTGCTGGGCGATTTATTAGGGTATAATATATTTTCCCGCAGTAAACCGTAGCCTACCTATGCGTTAATACAGGGTGTCGGCTAACTCCATAACATTTTTTATTAAAACCGTTCCAGCCGTTTAGACGTGAAGTAGTAACAAACATACACACTTTCAAACTTTCGCCTTTATAACATTAGTGTGACTTTAAAAACCTATTTAGAGGCTAAAAATTCCACCCATGCTGGGATTCGAACCCACGACCTCTGGCTAACCGTGCCAGCGCTCTTTCCAAATGAGCTACTCACCAGCATCAGTGAAATTTCGAACCCCTTTACAATATTCTCTGTATTGCGTACATGGCATGGGTGGAATTTTTAGCCTCTAAATAGGTTTTTAAAATTGTCCTTAGCACGGGTTAGTGCATTAAAAAAAAGAGTAACATTAGTGTGATAAAAACAAGTGATGTTTTTTATTAAGGACTGTGAAAAAAGTTTAAAGATTTTTGTGCAGTTTTTCTCCAAAATGATGTAGATTTTGAAATGGACACCTAATTTGAATTATAACGTTCATTAAGGCGCAGTTCTGCGCTGCTCTGAATAAAACTTTTTTTCATTTCATTTTGCATTGGTAGCGCTAGTTAGCACACTGAAGCGCCCTAAATGTTTAAGTTAAATGGAAGGTTCGAGTGTTTCTCGGAATCTACACGCTCGAAGTCGGTTGGAGGCTAATAATTAGACTGGCAGAACAAAAGAGGTCGTTCTAGAGATTGTTCCGTCTGCAAACACGCAAAGCCAATTCTCTCGTCATTAGCGCCGGAAAAAGGGGAAAATAAGGGCTCAAATCGAGTAATTTTATAATGATGTGGGTACAGTGATATCATTCCGATGTAAAAACCTAACTGCAAAGTAGGTAGTCGGGGATGTCAGTGACGCAATTCACTTAAGCCAGATGTCGCTGCCTGTACGTAATACAGAGAATAGTGTAAAGAGGTTAGAAATTTCACTGATGCCGGTGAGTCGCCCATTAGCCCAGTTGGATAGAGCGCTGGCACGGATAGCCAGAGGTGGCGGGTTCTAATCCCGGCATGGGTGAAATTATTAGCCTCTAAATAGGTTTTTAAAATTGTCCTTAGCACGGGTTAGTGCATTAAAAATAAAAATAGTATAAATTTTATGGTAGTTATTTACAATGATAAAAGGTTGAATGTTATCGTAAGTGAATATAATACAATTTTTTTATGCAACCTATAAACGTCCCACTTCAGGGCACAGGCTTTCTCTTAGAGGGAGTATGGGCTTCGTTACCCCACGTGCCCACCGCGGATTGGCATTTTCAAGCGCTGAAGTATTTTGAGAATGGCTGGTATTCACAACTCAGGTTTTTTGCCTACTGTGAATACCATTCTACATCAACTATGCCATAATAATAAATATGTACCTACCTATTACTGTAGCGTGTATCTTGTAAAATTGATTCAATAAAAAATTATCTTATTTAAACATCTTAGTCACTCAGGTTTCTTCACGATATTTACCTTCAAAATGAGTGATATTATATTATGCTTTAATGTCAGTGTCATATAATAGTTAAGTGGTTAAGCCATGTCAGAGGGCTTATGGAAGCTTGATAACTTCTGAAAGTAAGGCCCGCCACTGCCTTACAATCCTCCAACAACCCGGACTTGGTCCCCATGGTGGAGAATGGCCTAACCTTCCTGCGATGCAGGAAGAGACCCGTGTCCCAACAGTGGGGACATACAAGGGTTGATATAGAGTCACGTGGCACGCGACACTCACAGCGGGCTCAAACTGTGACGTAACAAGGTGCTCGTAACGCCTTGTGACGTGTTTATCAACATTCGTTTTTATTGTAACACTAGCTGACCCAGCGAACTTCGTACCGCCTAACTGTCGATTCTTTTTTTTTTTTTAGTAAGAACCATCCTCGTACTTGAAGAAATATTCTAAAAAAAGAACTAGCGAAATCGATTCAGCTGCTCTCGAGATTTGCGCTTACCAACACATTCAGCGATTCATTTTTATATTATACAGATAATGTTTTTATGAGTCTACACCCCCATTAGAAAACTAAACATTTACAATCCAATGAAATTATGGACCAAATAAAATAAAATATATATATATTTCAAAGTAAATAATTTACATTCTCTTTGCTCAATGTCAATGTATAATGTAATGCCGTAGTGTAGTGGAGAAAAGGCAGCGGGAAAATAACTTCAAATCAAAACAAATCAGATATTTTTTTTTATTGAATCAACTTTTTTTCTATGCCTTTTTTGAGACCTGCAAAGCTCCGAAAATTATTTTCGTGGTTTAATTTTTAATCGTTTCTAAGTCGCCTATAGAAACAAGCCTAACTTCGAGCGAAGTTCCCCACTGACAGTCTAAAGCAACAAATGTGACAAGTCTGTCGGGTCCTTTAAACTTCTGAAAGCGGACGCTTAAAGGGAGCTTTCATCGTGATCGTTATTCAAAATACAATAAGGTCTATTTCACTTTAATGAGTCTCTAGGCGAGACTTGAGACTTGAGCTGATAAAATAAAGTTAATAAAGCCGTGCTGTGAAGCTCTTCGCACGAAGCGGGGAGACAGGGGAAAATGATAATAGTAACATCCACACAACACAATCATGCATGTCATGGGGGGCGAGTCACTAAAATTGTTCACAGTTGTTCAATATAGTCGAATTAACGACCATTACCGTACAATGGTAATTTCTTTTCAGATTTTTGGAAGACTGCCAACGTGAGGTTCTACGACGTGTCAGTAAGAAGCGCGAGCTTCGGAATACCATCCGAAGGAGAAAAGATTGCATACTTAGAGCATTGGTTCAGGCTCCAAGAGATTTAGTTATATATTAAACGGGTCTAATCGCGATTATTTTTTAGGTAAAACGTAATTACGTAATTACAAATCACGTGCCGTATCACCGGACCTGTCCGTGAGCGTAGTGAGTGTTGTGTGTCGGCCAGCAGCGAAAAATTAAAACGACTACCCACAATAATTGATTGTACTCGCCACTTCAGTGTACCCGAGACCTTGGCAACTGTAACGCTGCCGAAACGTCGGGAAATAAGGTAATTATGTTTTACCTAATAAATAACCGCGATTAGACCCGTTCAATATATAACTACGTATGAGTATAGCTAATCATGAAGAAATCCTAAGATATTGTTACCTACAACTGATAATGATATTGTTGGCGAGAGACGTGTAGGCCAAAGAAATAAACTTGGTTGAGAAACCAAAAAGAGTTGGTTGGGCATTACAAGTTATTTACCAAACGAGGCCAATCCAAAACCGTTTTTCTTTATTAATGATAAATTGAATATAAAAAGAAAATGTGGAAATTACAAACCGTGTAACCGACATGCTTCAGGGATGTACGAGTCACAAAAGACTAAAAAGCCGCGTTTCAACACAGGATATTGATATTGCACATAATAAATGTGATAAGTGGCATTTCCGAACGAAACATTTTTTTGGGATTCCGTACCAAAAAGGTTCTCACGGGACTATTAACGAATATGTGTTCCAAGCTAACCCGCCGAACTTTGTACCACCTTACAATAAATTTTAAGAAAAAATCGTTTATTTTTCTCAACTTCTAGTAGTTTTTTTGCTCTTCATGACGACAAGTGCGACCTCACCATATTTCAGCTGAGATGGCAGAGGGTAGGACACAGATGTGGGCTAATTAAAAAGATAGAGAGAATCCGCTAAGGGGCTTGAGCTAGATGTTTTTTTTTTTCACTTAATATTATATCTAGCTGTGTCCCGCGGTGTTACGCGCGGTATATCGATTTTCCCATGGAAATAAGATATTTTCGCGCAGTAAAACGTAGCCAATGTGTTAATCCAGGGTATCAGCTAACTCCATACCAAATTTTATGAAAATTGCTCCAGCCGTTTAAACTTGAAGAAGTGACAAACATACACACACACATTCTTTCGCCTTTTTAATATCATATATTAATATAATAGTGTGATGTGATTTATTCACGGTACGGAATCTTCAGTGCGCGAGTTCTGCTCGTACATCGCCGGTTTTTTTTGCGCCTACTATCTTATCTGACACACACGGCGCGGCACTACAAAGTAGAAAAGCAATCAAAATAGAGATAAACAAAATCTATCTGTGTAATTTCCATTCTCATATAATAATAAAGTGCTATCTATCTAAAAACTAATTTGACCCCATGACTAATTTAGCAGAAGCGCTCGTGACCTAGGCGAACCAAGCGATTGGAAACAATCTCTTGGTTAAGGAACAACAGGCGCGGTCGAGTACAGGATGAGTGAGCGTCCCGTGACTACCGCTAGTGGCATTTTTCCGAGCGCTTCCGTGCTTCGCAAGGTACGTTAAGCCATTGGTGCTGGCTGGCATTCGTTAAGCCATGTCAGAGGCCTTAGGCATGGGCGGCTTGATAACTTCTGCCAGTAAGGCCCGCCACTGTCTTACAATCCTCCACCAGGAAGAGACCTGTGCCCCAGCAGTGGAGACATACAAGGGTTGATAACAAGCTAACAACAATTTAGCAGAAACACCAATTTTTATTTGGAACAAACGGCAGCGTTTTTTGTAAACTGTTGTCTATAGTACTTCTCGTGGTCTACCCGAGAACATGGCAACTGTAACGCTGCCGAAACATCGGGAAATAAAGTAATTACGTTTTACCTAATAAATAATCGCGATCAGACGTTTAGTATATAACTGTTGTCTATGATTATTGTATACTTCAAATTATTAATGTCGATGTTTGTGGAGTTGTATGAAACTGTAGAAGTTCATACAACTCCATGTAAATAAAATAGGTTATTCTGCCCGATCGTACTCTAGTACGATTAGAGCTGAAAGGAAACTATATAATTAGCGGGATAATTATTATCTCGACCGCCCGAGAATTCTTCAAACACAATGTTCAGTTACCTTATTCATTGAGGAAAGAAGCTCTGATATTTCCCTTTCTTATGTGTGATGTTCTTATAGAATGTTACACGAACACAGTCTAATTAAATTTAATTAAATTTTATAACCCGCGCAAATTAAAAATAGACAATTCTCGCGAAGAAAACCGAATAGCCCTAGGCGCCGTGTTAAGAAGTTGCCCGGGTTTTACCAATGGAATGCGAGTGGTTCTTAGACTACCAATAGGGTCAACAATCAACAAATTAACATGACTATATAGAACAATTAGAGAACTGAACGATTGAAGGGCGCATCCGCTTCATCCGCGATTTTTGCGACAAATCTGATCACGCCCCCCCAAGATTGGGGGGCGCTCCTGCTTCATCCGAGATTTTCGCGACGAATCTAATCACGTCATGCGAATTGAGTGAGAGCCTTCTGATTTTTTCCAGCGATTCACCCGATGCGGCGCGGGTTGGTGAACGTGAAAGAGCTTCCATAGTATTTCGTACAAATAACTCTATAAAATTCGTTCCCGTTCGGACCACTTAGGTCCGCGTCCACGTCCAAGGCGGAAACAGTGACGGATGACGTTTGTCTCCGGAGCGTGCGATCATTACCGGCCGCGGCGTTTTGTTGCTCTTTTGGCGGGAAACCGACAAGATGGCCGCCGACGTCGAACGCGTTTAGAGCCCGATATGGAGTATGGAGTGCGCTTTTTGCAAACTGCCAGGAATGGTAGTGAGCCTCGATTCGGTTAGTGCGTTCTGGTACTATGACAGATAGATCAACTAAGCTCTACCCATATGGGTGAGTATTATTTTATATCGTGCGTGTACGCAACGACCCATGAATGTTGATGAAGCGAAGGTGATCTGTCAGGCAGGATCGTGGCAAGTGGCAATCCCTGGTCTCTGCCTACCCCTCTGGGATACAGCCGTGAGGTTATGTATGTATGTACTTACATACTTCTTACAAACTACATATCCATGCCATGTCAACATAATATAAAATTTCAGCTGACGTTTCTAATAGTTTTTACGTTGATGGTCTGTATTTAATGTGGTTAAAGTATTTCTTAATGAGCGATTCTCATACACAGTTATATCATAGACGGGTCTAATCGCGATTATTGATTAAGTAAAACGTAATTACCTTAATTCCTGACGTTTCGGCAGCGTTGCAGTTGACGTTTTACGTTTTACCTAATAAATAATCGCGTTAAGAACCGTTTACTTAATACATAAATAAGTTGGTGGTTGAAAAAAGACGAATTCTTCGAGAAACTCATTTGTTAAGTAGGCTTTGATTATCAGAAATTTTAGTAGGTCTCTTGAAAAAGAGTAAATATTGTCGAGTTGTCTCAGGGACTTAAATAGTCCGTTATATATTTAAGAAGTCATCCTAAACGTGGGTTTAATAAAAATTCTTTGTACAAAAGTAATTTTAAATGGCTTTTTAAGTGACATTTAAAAAGTGGTGCAAATCGACCTTCTATTAAATATTCAGTGAAAGATTCTAGTTCGTTAAACTTCAGCCACCTCACTTTACGGCTCCCAGCGCTTGAGTTAAGTACAAATTGGTGTTTTCAGCCAGGTAGGCGGACGTTTATCAATACTAAGTGCCTAACAAAGTTGCGAACCTCCCTGTGTTTCTGGCAAAACAGGAACTCTGTGCTATAGGTAGTTATTTGAAGCCAGAAAGGCTGTACCAAGCAACCGTCCTCTCAAGAAATACCTACAGGCAGAAATGTTTCAATTACGGGCAGCTAATGACCAACAGCCTTCGTGGACATAGCTTTAGCAAAAAAAAGCGGTGGTAGTGATATTTACATAGAATAGAATAGAATAGAATAGAATAGAATAGAACAGAACAGAACAGAACAGAACAGAACAGAACAGAACAGAACAGAACAGAACAGAACAGAACAGAACAGAACAGAACAGAACAGAACAGAACAGAACAGAACAGAACAGAACAGAACAGAACAGAACAGAACAGAACAGAACAGAACAGAACAGAACAGAACAGAACAGAACAGAACAGAACAGAACAGAACAGAATAGAATAGAATAGAATAGAATAGAATAGAATAGAATAGAATAGAATAGAATAGAATAGAATAGAATAGAATAGAATAGAATAGAATAGAATAGAATAGAATAGAATAGAATAGAATAGAATAGAATAGAATAGAATAGAATATATTTATTTGTCTTCAAGCGAAATAAGACACAACAATCACTTATACTAGAGGCATTAATGACAGTTTAAAGAGACTATTATTTAACAGCTTATAAATAACAAATGAAGACAAAAAGGTCTGTGCCTCGGCTTGTAACTAATGTACACCAATATGCAACTAGTTGCCGATTTTCAGGCAAGGCCTTTTCTTAAACTAAATTATACCTATCTGGGTATAATTAAACTAATGTTATAAAGAACACACGCGCATGATGATGACAGATGTAAAAACTTAAAATATAGGTACACAAATTCCATCCACTACAGCCCTTGAAAGACACCAGAAGCCAAGGATTGTTTGTGCAGCAGCCATTTACGACATTTAATTCGGAATGTTGGAAGGGTTCGTGCAGCGTGCAAAGGCGGCGGCAGGTCATTCCAACATTTCGATGCTGCAATTTACATACATATGCACCATACATTGCTTGTGGCGATGGGGGAAAAGGCCTATACCCAGCATTGGGCAGCGGCGGGCTGATGATGATGACGATAGCTACTAGGGTTTGAGGTTCCCAAGGGCAAACTTTTATCAAAGAGTTAGGTTAGACATTTGCGGAAATGTGGTTTTGGCATTTCTGAAGCAGAGGATGTCTCTATTAAACCCACTTCTTGTTTAAAATTTATAACCTACGAGCGGTGTTGAATAAGTAGTGAGAATGAGGTATATTCCTTGGATAGAGGAAAAAAAATACTGGCAGGCATAGCCCACATACTGGTATGACTTTTCTTTCCTGTGATGTGAAAATTTGTTCCAATAAGTGTATTTCTTTCTTTTACATATCTCTTGCTCTGTAAGAAGTCACTTACTTCCCTGAATTCAAAACATACCATGTAATGTTAACATTACAGCATAGGTTTTGTAATTTGAAAAAGAACTGTCATACTCATACTGCAAGAAGAATATTTTTTAAAAGTTAATATTTTTTTTCTCGGTATCGATTATTTACTCGAATCGGAATCGAAACAATAGAATTTATGAAGATTTTATTTTAAATATCGAACTATTTGTTTCGCAGACACATGCTAATTGAAATCGATTTAAAAATGAAACTGGCCAGCACGATTTGACGCGCTTGCGTGCCATAAAATCGTGAAGAGTAAAAAACTCAGTCGACTTGCTAGGCGCGAAAGTAATTTTTTTTTCGTGTTTTGGAGTTCTTTCTCAAAAGTTTTGGTAAATGTCAAGTCAAAAAAAAGTCAACCTGCTTTCTTGTTTTTTTTACTTACCTCACAATCATATCGATTGCAGTAAAGCAGAGTGTTTACCTCGGGTGTAAGCATCAATTGCATACTCGGGCTAATCAGCGCCCTCACTGCGCTCGGGCGCAAAAAACCTCATAATTATGCAATTGATATCATACAGTCCTTGGTTAACAATCTACTATTATTTCTTTATTTGTCGACTTAATAAAATAAAAAAGGTGTGATGCTCTTTTGGTTTTTCAATCACAGAAGGGTTTTACATTTGCAACGATACTGTTATGGATGCATTTAGTTTTAGTTACAATTTTGCTCGCATGTAACATTTTCAATGATTAAATGAATTTCCTATAGGTAATTTCAATGCTCGTCGCTTAGTCGAACCGAGTGATTGAAATCAATCACTTATGTTAAGCAACAAAAGGCGCGGTCAGGCGCAGGATGGGTGACCATCCCGTGACTACCGCTAGTGGCATCTTTTCCGAGCGCTTCCGTGCTTCGCATGGCACGTTAAGCCGTTGGTGCCGACTGTCATGTAATGACAGTCTTTAATCCATGTCACAGGCCTTTTGGGCGGCTTGATAACTTCTAACAGTAAGGCCCGCCACTGTCTTACAATCCTCCACCAACCCGAACTTGACCCCCGTGGTGGAGTATGGCCTAACCTTCGATGCAGGAAGAGACCCGTGCCTCCAGCAGTGGGGACATACTATTTTAATTAAATATTATAAAGTATGCTAATGTACACTAGAAATGAGCATAGGTTTGTTACAGACTTTGTTAAGTCTAGAAATGCAAGCCGTAAAAACGACCTTTACATTGGATTGGAGAGAAATTTTGCAGCTGTAGATAGGTCGGTTATAGGTTGTCATACAAACGCCCTACATTGAATAAACAGGTTTATTTACAAGACAAAAGCTACACCAATCCATTCATCTAAGAGCTACAACGCAATTTTTCCTTCGCAGAAAATACGGTAGCAATCAGCCAATCAGGGGTGGCTACGGCAGCACGTAAACAAACTCCCCATAGCCGACAGGGCGCCCACGCAAAATACTTGCGTAGTTTTATCAATGAAAACATCCTGGGTGGGAAACATTGCCATTCGACAGTCTGGTTTGATCTCAATGGTACACACACACAGTCGGATCGATACACGAAAGTTTGGGGCACGTCATCACTTAAATTACGTCACACGAATTTCGTGATTTTAATCCCTCCCTAAGGACGGCATTGTCACAGCTGGTCACATTTGTGAGACCCCCCTCCGCCACTCCGTAGTGTGACGTCACATATTTTGCAATTTTACACTTAGAAATTATTGACTTAATTTTAGAGAAAATAAATAAAAACCAAAAATTGTGTGATGACGTCACACAAACGGTGGAATGAGGAGGTACCGTTGCCTTATATTAAAATTATATGACAGATGTCATTTTCAATTTCATTCAAATGTCGTGTCGGAGAAATTACTTTTCCTTTCCTTAATTACAATGGTTTTTAAAAAGGCGGCAAGGGTGTTAGTAGTATTAAGCCGTATGTGTGAAGTCCTTTGACGGTTACGTCCTTTTAGAATAAGACGAAATTCAAACAGAAAATTATGAATGAAAATCATCGAATTTCCGAAAATAAAAAAATATGGGTCGTTTTATTTCGTATCTAGTTTCCTTTAAGACAGTAAAATACGTATGTTAAAAAAATTCAATGTTGTCAATTTTGTTCTAAATGAATCGCTCGTAGCCCCGGCTACGGCTGCCTGATTGATCTTAAACGTTCACGAAGGTTAAGCAACACAAGGCGAGTTCAGTGCATGGATGGGTAAACCATCTATGACTAACGCTATTGCCATTTTGCCGAGCGGTTCCGTGCAAGGCACGTTAAGGAGTTGGTGCCGGCTGCCCTCGATAGATGGCAGTCGTTAAGCTAAGTCTTAGGCCTTAGGGCAGCTTGAAAACTTCTGACAGTAAGACCAGCCACTAGTCTTTCAAGCCTAGCCCAACCCGAACTTGGCCCCCGTGGTGGAGTACGGCATATACCTTCCTCAGGGACTCTTCCCTGAGGAACCCATTATGTCCCCACCGAGGGGCACGGGTCTCTACCCGTGCCCCTCGGTGGGGACATAATGGGTTGATGACGATGATGTGTTCTAATTGCGATAGGACTACGGGATCAAAACGAACAAACACCCGCGAAAGTAGTCAAGTGTTTTAAAACGCAGTTGAACACAAGTACGTTGAGCTACGGTTTCATGGCAACAGTATTGAAGTAGAGGCCCGCATACAGTGGTCAACCACTGGTACTAAAACAATCGAGGTGGTGCGAATAGTAAATGTTTATTTGCCGCTTCATAATAAGTACCATCCTACATCCGCACTTTCCCAGGAAATAGCTATGACGTTATCTCCAGTTCTCAGTATTGGCGTTGTGTATTTATGGAAATGGCTGCCAAGGTTAAGGGAACACTTTCATTATGTGTTTCTGTTTGTTTAGAATAGAAGTTTGATTTTGGAACGCGTTTTTTTAAACGCAGCCAACTTGACAGTTGTCAGATGAGTCGGCACATTGACCTCTTGTTCTTTAGTTGGAAAACGTGTAATTTGTGTGGCAATTGGATTGCTGGGCTTGCGAATTGCTTTTCGTGTGGAGTGCGAAATAAGTCCAGGGAAGGTTCCCGTATTAACAGTGTTGGTGTTGGGCGACGGATCGCCCAAAACAGTTAAAATATAAGTATTTAAGTGGGTCCTTTACCCAACACTGTTTATTGGTCTGTGAAAACTCTTTGTGGTAAAAAAAAGTGTCAATGTTCTGTCAGAGACATTTTCATTTGTTATTCTACTAGGTACTAAGGGGCTGTTGATTTATTACGTAAGGCGATTTAAGGCCTGCGCAGACGAAGGACTATCCCCCGGGTACTTTTTGACCGTCAATATAGATCTCTTATAAATTGTATCGAGTAACGCACACGAAGGTCTAAAAGTACCCCGTACAAAAAGTCCCTCAAGTTACCGAGGACATCAAGAGACCGGACTGGACAAAAGTTCGGTGTTTTCTTTTAAAACGCCTTTTGTTTTTCAACTTCATGTTGAAATTTATACAACACAATGTAATCTCAGAATATTTGCTTCCATAGCGTACGCTTCACTCAATTTCCGGGGAACAAAATGACCGCACACCGTTGAGTCCGCGACAAGTACTCGGAGGACATTTTTTACTTTTGTCCCTTGGGGACAACGGTCCCTCGTCTGCGCAGGCCTTTAGGGAGGAAAGGGGATCCCACAGTGTCTTTTTCTAACAAGAGCGTCTTGACAGTTCCGACAATGAAAATGGCCAGGCATCGATTGCCATGGCAACGAAGCCGCATTCGTTTTTTGCTTTAGATACTTTTTCATGTGGCCTATGAACGTCACAGACCTTCTTTTAGAGAGAGCGTATGGGCTTAATTACCGCGCTTGCCCACCTTGAAATTTCTAGCGCTAAGGTATTTGAACACCTGAAACACTCCTCACGATGTTTTGCACCGTGGTATTGCCAGTGTAATTTCACAAATTACATATGTTAGAAAACAAAGTCATTGGTGCATGCCCACACTGAGAATCGAACCTGGGGAGTTCATTGTAATATGTCCATGAGTATTTATTTATTGTTGTTATACCCGCTGGGCTTGGGCTACCGCCACGCTTTAGATACTTACGTAATAAATATTAAACACGGGGAAGGCGGTCGGCTCACTATTATGTTTTACTTAAATAGGGATCAGAGGGAGTGAAAAACTAGCAAAAATAGCCTTACGCAGAAAATTAATGGCGCCTACGCTTTCTCTCACTTGTTTCAATGGAAATCTTATTTTTCAACATGAGCACCTCCTACGCAACTAGTGCTTACAATGATAGTTACAAATAAAAAAATATATTGCCTCATCAATAAACAACTTAAAACAAAATAAGACTTAAATCTAGGTTGTGGTATTATAATTATAATAACATAAGGCAAAAGGTCGTGGCTCAGCTGGTAATGACCCGGGTCATCCCTGGACAGCGCTGGTTTTCAGCAACTGCCTGAATATACATTTTTATTTTTCTACGTGGATTTTACTTCACCTAAATAACTCATTGTTTCAAAGTCAGCATGGAAAGGTTCTTAAGATAAATGATAATAATGTGTATGACTTCAAAACACAGTGTTGATTTTAAAAACTATAGTAAACTAACTGATCAAGAATCAATATCAACCCTTGTATGTCCCCACTACTGGAACACGAGTCTCTTCTTGCATCGCAGGAAGGTTAGGCCATACTCCACCACGGGAGTCAAATACGGGTTGGTGGAGGATTGTAAGACAGTGGCCTTACTGTCACAAGTTATCAAGCATCAGGCCTGTGAAACGGCTTAAAGACTGCCATACATGACAGCCGGCACCAACGGACTAACGTGCCTTGCGAAGCACGGAATAAAACGGAGAAAAACAAGGTGAAAATTGTCAGTAGCACTATTTCGTCTCTTTCAAATGTATCAAGTGAAAATCCAACAGAAATTTTGAATGGGTATAATTTTAAATTTTGAGTATAATATGATAGGACCGAATGAAGGAGATACCAAAGATGGTGTAAAAAGGTTTAAGCCATTTCTGTAAAAGTGCACTTGTAAAAGTGTACTTACTTTTTAAGCTGTGCTTTCGCCGCTATTCAATTTCCAAGTATATCTCAAGCTTGAACTCTCGAATCCATTTCACGGTCTCAGCACCACCTCTCTCATACCCTTTACTAGTTTTCCGTCTTCAGGGTTCGTTTCGACTATCCAACGGATGTGCTATTGATTAGCGGCCACTGAATCGGAAAAGAAAAGCCTATCGTCCGTCGAGTTATCTCTCTGCTATCCTTGAACCAGTTCCCGTTGTTTATTAGCACACACCACTGACTCAATACAACGGAGGTACATCTAGAAGCGAGGCCTGAGAAAGAAGAAGAAGCCGGACCCCGATACATAATCAGTGGACTTTATTCACACCACGACCGTAAATATGGAACGCATAGGCATCATCAGTGACCTGGGATCCCTTCTAGAGACCAACAGTGAGATAGAGTACTTCTGACTTTCTGGGAAAAACCAAATACGTCTTTCTGGTAGTTTTCATCATGTCGTGACGTTCCCTAGAGCGGCTATAAAACAGCACAGACCCCCTAATTGATTCCGCCCGCCGTATCCTTATTATGATAGAAACAAGCGACGGAAGATTGCTCGATAAAAATGGAGAGGACATAATTCCACAAGCCGTCTCGATTTTATTTTTTTCGCCGATTTTCATGCCCTTTTTTACTTCTTTTGTTTGTCTGTTCTTCGCAGTTTCGCAGGGTTTTATTCTACGACGTATTTATTGAAAATACAACTTAATTATCATTCCTGATGACAATGATGCTTGAATGAATTTTGAAGGTGCAATGGATCTTTAGTGTTGAAGGTAAATCTTCTTTACGATTGTGAATTACAACACGTTCATTGAAATGGAAGCCAAGTCCAGTCCATAGCCTAATAATTACATCACCTCATTCATCTAACTAACAGACTCGTAACAGGCACTTAACAGTTCCATTATCACTGCAGCGAGCGATACTGCTCACGCCAGAGACTAACCGAGTTATTAATAAACACGTTGGCTCGGCGAGCGGTGTGGTATCAATGAAAATCGCACTCATTCATGGATCGAATACGTCTCGTCTCTTCAAGGGCGTTGTTACACAAAACACAGGCACACAGAAGCTCAACTAAATAAGGATGCCCATTGGCTTGAATGAAACCTTAAGACTCAAACTGCTCTACTGATTAGAGCTTGCGACATACAGTCCCAACACCATCCTGAAGACCCTAAATAATAGGGCAGATAGAACGAACGTTCTGGAAGCGTCATGTAAAGATGGTAAAGGTACAATATCACATAGTTATTTTTATTTCTTAATTTATGGATAAACATCCAGGTAACACGTAAAAACCTAAAAAAAATAGCTGTTTTATGAATTTAGGTGATCCACGATTATCAAACGATTTAACCTTCTCCGAACTATCTCAATACACACATTGTTTACACTTCGGTGTGAAAACCAAGCCGTGAAGTTACAGTAAAAGAAAATTTTCTTCCTAACTTTATCTCGACTCCGAAGATCTAACCGAAGAGATAACCTATTTCCAAGTAACGTTTCATTAATTAGCGCCCATTGGGAGGAAGTGGAATGTAATGGAAATAATTTTATCTACATTGAGACAAAAAAAACCTTGTGTTGGAATGAAATTAAGTTCTGATAAAACGGATGCGATTTTTGGACCTCTAAATAGGTTTACAGCCATTCCCCGTATATTGAGTTAACAAATCTATGGACACAAAAGCATTTGTTGGACTTGTAAATCTAATGTAATCCTCTCATATAGCGCATATGAAGAAATGTCTTCAGCAGGTATTCGCGGGCAGCATCAGCCTCGGAATTTCAATTCAAGGTTAAAAGAAACGTAGCTTCTGTCTGGTGTTGTTACGAAGTAAATAGGTCGCGTTCGCCACTTCCTCTCCGCCCGCTATTAATATCATCGGATGGCCGTGAACGTGTCGACGCGACGAAACGTTTCTGGATTCAATGAAAATGTATATCCTGGTACGTGCATGTTTTCTAGCGACAGCACTCTCTCTTTTTCCCTCGAGGTTTTCGAAGCACGAGAATTTGTGTAACTTTTGGGTGATATTTCACATGGCTGCTTTTCGAAATCCCTGACTGCGGAACTACATGTAAATCGTTTCAGTGCTGTGAAGCTATTAAAACTACTTTCAATTTCAGAGAAAGATGAACATAATTCGTGCAAGATTGATCGAACTAAGAGTTTTCAAGCATGGTTTTAGAAAGATACGATACTTCGTGAGACGTGACACTTTTGAAATATCGAAAGAGATGAGTGTTCTTAAAAAAAGCGAATATTGGAACGAATCAGAAATGTAAGAGCGGCACACGAGACAAATACCACTTAGGGGAGCGTCAACAAAGGAATTGTCTCGATTGTTTTCGGTAACTGAAATCCCTTTGGAACCTATCCAAGGCTGAGCATGTGAAAGTAACCCGCAATGAGAACGAAAATAATCTCATTCAAGAAATGTAAGGTGGTATATCGTAGACGGGAAGATTCCTTAACGAAAATAGACTCGGTGAGGTAGAGGACTTACGGGTGAATATTATTTGGCAATGTAAAGTGGAATTGGCAAAAAAACTTGTCGTTAAACGCAAGCAGCAATGAAATGTAATGCTTTGTGTTAAGATCTACATTAGCTGGACGCTGAAAACGTGAGACCGTTACAGTTTTTATAAGGGGTCAAGTTTGCCAAGTCGTGCTTTCAATTGGTTTATTTCTCGGTATAAGTTCATTGAAGAATCCAAGGTTGAATTTGTCATAGGTTTAGCTTACACCAGGGTACCTACACTTTATGTGGCAGTGACATTTTGGATATTAACTACTTTTAACTGTATTTTAGAAGGCCACAGGTCCTATCTAAAACTAAATCACTAAAAATTAAGAGCGTGGTCGATAGACACCAGGAAAACTAAAGTATTATTTTTATGAAAATAAACACAATATTTTTTTGTAGCCTACGTCACACCATATGTATCTTTGTGGCTTCAAATGTCTCTCTCTCTCTCTCACCGCAGGGTATAGGCCTTCTCTCAGAGAGTATGGACTTAATTACCACGCACCCGCCGCGGTTTGGCAGTTTCCATCGCTGAGGTATGTTAACACCTCCTGAGGTTCTGAAGTCACTTAGGTTTCCTTACAATGTTTTTCCTTTAAATGAACACCTATTATTTTTTTTACTTTTAACGTAATACCATAAAATTAAATTATATTTACCCACTAACCCTTTGACTTTAGACGTTCTTAGTGCGCTCAGGCCAGGCGAACTAAATGATGACTTCGATGATCTTAGTAGACTTGGATTTAAACGACCCATTTCAGTTTACTCGGGCCGTGTTCTACCCATCCGAGCTGACTCGGATTTAATTACAAAAAGAACATCGATATAAGGAAATCGGTCAAATTGTGCAAAAAATATGTGATTGAAATGTTGCATTTAGTGGACCTGTATGATGCTGAGCTGAGGAAGTATTGTGGAATTTGAAGACTAAGACTGCAGACATAATCAAAAATGTTGACATAGCTATGTCTGCAGTCTTGGTTATTAAGAAGATGACGCACTCACAGCGTTCTAAGATCGTGAAAACGCAGCTTAAAGGAGTAACTACACCATTAATTAAGTTTGAAATTACTCGTAAAGCCTTTTTATTTCCTTAAGTCGTAAAAGTTTCATCAAGAAAAGCAATAGATTTATCAGAAAATGAAATGGATGGAAATAAACATTTCAAACGTCGCTTTTACGATCGGGATTGTTTTGGACTGGACCCATCCACATAATAATATGACTGAACTTAGAAGACTCGTTGATATGTTTTGGTTGAAAAATGCAATTAAATTTAAAAAACACTTTTTTTACGTTAGGCTCGCATTTGGCTTCTGTCTCATATATTATGATGATAATAATACAAATATGTTTATTTTTTCAAATGATGGGAAGCTAAGATGAGCCCTAATATGTTACGTGTTTGCCGGGACGCACCTCGCTCACGCAAATGTGGTTTTGTCATTTCCCTTAAAGATCTTTTGTGTTTTTATCAATTCAAAAAAGTATTGTTTAAAGTAGTACAGAATCTGCGTCTTAATGAACGTTAAACTAGATGTCCAATTCAAACTCTACATAACTGTGCAGAAAAAAATGGACCAAAAAACTCCAGTTAGTCTCGTCAAAGTTCTTAATTAACAGTTTACATAATTATTATAAAACATGGAGCTTATGAATCGTACTGGCTTTTATTAAAAGCATTGTTTATCATCTAAGTAATCCTTTATGTTATAGTAGATAAATAGATAGAATATTCTTTTTTGCCTGTACACCAGGAATTACCTAAGAGACTTTTATTTCCCCTCAGTAGTAGGCCTTTTGGCGCTAAGTGTACTTTGCTTTAAGCTTATCATATCTCCAGGAATCTTATTGTAGAAACATACGTATAGAATGCCTCACGAAGGACGTATTAACCTTTGCCAGCCAAAATCTTGCCAACGAAAGTTTATATTTATTTATAGTATTTACATTGTATTGGGTACCTTCGTTTTAAACTTACTGAAGTTTTTCCTGACTTTTTTATGATTTGTTATCTAGAAAAAGCAGGTAAAACTTCACGAACAGTGACAATTTCGGTAGCGCGAGGCGTGAAACGATCGATTATAATAATAATGAATTCGGCACAAGTATAAAGTTGCAATGTACTGCCACCCAAATAGTAAAGACGAAAGCAGAACAAAGAACTTGCTGGGCAATGAGCGATAGAATTCGTTACCTCCGAAATGTCAGCTAAGTGTTTTGACATTTGCTTGGTCACGATAGGCTCTTAATAATGTTACGTGTAATGGCATAGGCAGGCAACTACAAATCCTTATGTTTCGCAACGTAATTTGACCGTCTCCGTTGGACTTTTAGCAAGAGTTTAGTTTATGGTTCGGAAAATCGGCCTTTCTAAATTCCTGGTGGGTCGATCTATAGTCCGTAGTATTCTTTAAAAGGCAAGCAAACTTGCACGACATGGTACGACTCCAAGAACTATGTGCAACATTTATTTAAATATCGAGCCGGGCAAAATTAAAGAAAATATTTCTGCCATTACATAAACTATAATCAAAACACTCTTGTCTTATGTGTGCCTAAGGGCAACAATTTTTTTTGTGGACGTAGAAAACAGGAACTCGAAAAACATCGGCCTGCCGCGTTGTTGGGAGCGTTTGGCGAAATCTTTGCAGGATATTTGAATGTGGAAGGGACGCCCACGCGTTGATGAAGTACCCATAATCTCTTATGAATGATTTCACTGCCAATAGCGCCGAGAAAACATATCGGTTGTTATTGTAATGTCCTTCCCGAAACCCACATATATCGTTAAAAAGAACTCAGAAATATTGGTCATAATGATTATAACTTCCGCAGTATCACAATCGCTAGTCCTGGTTCCAAGCTAGGATAAAGTTATCGTAACCAAGTAAGGACACAGTAAAAATTCCATACATTTGTACACATAACCTCCGTCTGAGTGTAATTCCATGTGTGTGATGTCCTTGTTTGGTACTAGAACAAGTGAATGTGCTGTGTGGAAGTTGTTATTTATCGTATACTGACGCTTTATTCCAACGCCAACAGCTTTGACACTTTAACGCGCAATGCATTCAGAACATCGGGGTCACAAAAAAGCGTAGCACTGGCTTATGCTGGCGCTTTGTGCTATGTGATGATGATGACGATGATTTTAATTGATTTCTCAATAACTTTGTTGATAAATCAGTTTTGTTTGAGAAATTTGGTAGCTTAGGAGAATTACTATATTTACAATACTTGCGGTATCTGCACTAGACTTTAAGTCTGTATCGCAGAGACCTGAATAAACTTCCTAAAGTAATTGGTAACGCTATAACAAAAACTACGTGAGTGGTTTGATCGCGAGGAAACCTGAATGTCTGAGGTTTTCAAACACCTCAGCGTTTGAAAGTGCCAATCCGCGGTGAGCACGCGTGGTAATTACATACACTCTCTGTGAGGGGAGGCCTGTGCCTTGTAGTGGACGTTTATAGACTGCATAAAAAAAACGATGAAAATTAAAGAACTGGTTCGGATAGGAGTGTCCGAGCTGGTAAAGAAAATGTTTCTACATATTCCGAGTGGTGCCTTCGGGGTATATAAACACACCCAAACAACTTGCGGCGAAGCGTGAAAAATAATTTTAACAAATCATAATGGAACTCGCTGTTTTGTCACCTGCACCTTACTTAACTCTTCGTCACAACAGCAAGTTGATTGAATTCGAGGCCAGAGTTTTAGAAACAGCACAATTTCTGTCGTCGAAAGTCGAAAACCACAATGTAGAGAAGCCGTGCCAAAGCTAGGCTACCTTTGTCTTAAGTTGATATTGTTACGCCGAACAATAGCTCACTCCTTTAATTTAGCTTTAACTAACATTCACCTTTCAGACAAGCGAAATTAATTTCACTCCCTCCACAAAGTCGAATACGAATGAATCTGTTTGGAACCACATTGTAGACAACTTTACGGGGAATCACGATATCAAGAGAGGTTGGGGCGTAACTTCGCAAATGGGGAACGTTGTTCTAAAATTAGGACGTGCATCATGAAGTTTGTGGTCTGGAAACACAAAACTGATTTCAGTCTTGAAGCTACGAAGTTGGTGTTGAACTAACTATTGTGTTTATTATTTAATGTCAATCACGTTAAGTTAGGGTATGAAGCTGTCAAATCGACATAATCTTGGCAATAAGGCCGCCAATTGTAGTTTGTATCTAAACATGTTTTATAATATGCGCTCTGGTGTACAATAAAGAATATTCTTCCTCTTCTTCTTGACATACTAACTTTATAATATAATCTTATCACAATTCATTGATTTTATTACGCAGAGGAAGCGCGTCATTAAACATAGAATCAACGACTGTTTCATCAATGAAAGATTGCATCAATCGATTTCCGTTTTGGATCGATGAAGTTGGGGTTGAGCTGGCTATTGTGTCTCACATTTAATCTAAATCACGTGAAGTTAGGGTATCAAGCAGTTAAACTAACATTATATTGATAAACAAGCTTGTTATAATCTTATCACAATTCATTGATATTATTATGCAGAGGAAGCGCGTCAATGGACATAGAATCAACGACTGTTTCATCAATGAAAGATTGCATCAATCGGTGACAAATTTTCGTAGATTTCATTATCAAATGTACCTTCAAAAGTCGAACACGTTCGCAGAAACTACACTTCATAGGTACCTGCGTAACGAACTGTTATCGAATAAAGATAAGCCGATTCAAGAGTATCCTGTGTATTTTGGACTGAAAAGATTCTTGGAAGCATGCCACTTTCATAAGCAACACATTAACATCGCGAGACGAGATCTCGAGTTCAAAAACCTGGAAAGTCACCAGTGCAGACATGCTTTTTGGACTTTGTTCCCTATTTACTGCTCAAGTAGTACGAAAAACAGATAGGAGAAGGTGAACCGAAACGGTGAACTTCTTTGACTTGTCCGTACCACTGCGGGATATAGGCGTGTGTTTTTTTATATATTCCATTGGCTCCAAAAAAAACTACTGATTCGAAGCAATAGTCCGAAGTTTGCCCGGTATTTCGTGGTGTTAAAATATTTTTGCAAACCGGAAGACACACCTCAAAGCTGCAGTGACAAAACAGGATTTGATATTAATAGCCGAATCGGCTAGACACCAGATAATAATATCGACGTAATTAATAGGTATACAGGTAGCGATAATCACGAACAGCATAAGGTGTGATTATCAAACAAATGAAATCCTCCTCTTTAAAGAAAACATCGAGTAAACAGGATGTTTTCTTGGGTGGGTGGGTTCACTAATCTGTAGCGCAGTTCTGAAGCCGTATTATGCGCACCAAATCCCGTCGGAAACCTGATTTCATAGTTAGAAAATTGGAATCGTTCAGATTTGGTGCACGTAATGTAGGGGGCATGGGTTTAACCCGGTTACAGTACAAAATTCGTTAAATTCAAGCTACTACAATGGCGTTCTCGAATCACATTGCAGTTCCTTTTTAAGTTTTGTAACAGTACTCCGGAGTTCCCTGACGCATAGCAATATAGTCTGTTTTAAAAACAAACTGCTCTCAGTATCTCCTTGATGATACAACCTCACTTCGTGCTTTGTGCGCCACAAAATCTACAAATTTTCAGCGTATGATTGCGTTTTAAAAACCGATTTAGAGGCTAAAAGTTCCACCCATGCCGGGATTCGAACCCGCGACCTCTGGCTATCCGTGCCAGCGCTCTTTCCAACTGAGCTAATGGGCGACTCACCGGCATCAGTGAAATTTCGAACCTCTTTACAATATTCTCTGTATTACGTACAGGCAGCGACATCTGGCTGAAGTAATTTGCATCACTTGCAGCTTCGAGCCCCGACTTTGCAGTTAGGTTTTACATCGGAATGATATCGCTGTATCCACATGAATATATAATTTTTAATGCACTAACCCGTGCTAAGGACAATTTTAAAAACCAATTTAGAGGCTAAAAATTCCACCCATGCCGGGACTCGAACCCGCGACCTCTGGCTATCCGTGCCACCGCTCTTTCCAACTGAGGTAATATTATGATTGCGTTGCAAAGTTTCGGGTCAAAACTATATAACTAGTATAATCTATCGCTTGCCATCGATACCCTAATACGAGTAAAGTTATCTACCTCTTCAGTGAATGGAGATATCCTTATCGTATCTTTCCGGTCACAAACCAGTTCATTCATACCCTGAAGGTTCTTAAAAACTATCGGTGGACGGGACAATTCGGTCGGCAATTCCAACTTCCCGGTGTAGGTCCACATTTAGACGGTCTCATTCCGGTCATTCGAGGCATAATGGTGCCGTTGATCTGTGGCGACCTTAAGTCTCATGTTAAGGCCAGTCTGTAGAATTGGTTCTGCAGTCATTGTAATGCGAGTGCCAGTGAATCACCGGGAAGATGATGATTTATGAAGGATGCCACGTTTGATTGGAATTGACTACGTGACTTGTGACTTACAGACGACGTACAAATAATATAGTTCTACATATAATATCATGCTCTCATTAGTTTCATACGTAGGCTCATGTCGAAGATACAAGAATAGGTACATTACAAACATAGGGCTCTTGTTTTGTCTCTTGGAAAACTGTGTATACTGCTAATGAAGATATGTGTGATATGTTAGGATAAGTCGAAGCTATTAATTAAATGTTACGTCCCACGCAATCTATTTTTGCCTTATACCTGATATAAAATAATATAGATTTTCTTTTTTTATCACGAAGGAAAAACTCTTAACTGAAGTTCTTCAGAGATCTCTAGGTTGTGCACTTTTAAAATACCCTGCACAGTATTTATATAATAAATTATTGATATAACGTAGGATCTGGATGACTAATAATCCGGGTCTGATTGAAACAGGACTCGGCTAAAAATAGCCTCGACCGGAGCTTCATGCTGATCTACATTGAACGGACACGTAGGTTAGGTTATCAAATATATATCAGGTAACTGTGATAGTTATTTTCGATTATTCTTTAAATAACATTTTCTCTAACGTCTTCGTTCGTCGAAATTAATCGCCCGGTGTCGGCTTCAAGAGTAATTTTGTCTTGTTTCGCGTCATTTCTTTAAGATTTAATTTGTTCGTTGAGTTCGTTTTAATTTCTGTTGTCGCGTGGAATGCCCACAGTGAATTGTCATCGTAATGACTGTCAATTAAGATTGCGATCGTTTATTTTGATGACGAATCACAAGAGGCCTTAATCCCAGTATTCCCGTCATCATTATCATTTATCAATCCATTTATAATTTATTGGTAGGTAGTAAATTTTCATACAGCGGATGCTAATGATTACCTAATGACAGCTTTATCGTTAAACGGACAGAGCATTCATAAAGAATAACGGTCTTAATGATAAAAAAAACGATTTCTTAAAATAGATTTAGCATAGCAGTTGGAATGGTCTGTCGTGAGGAGAAAGGCTTCGATATCAACTCTTGTATATCCCCACTGCTGGGGCACGGGTCTCTTCCTACATCGCAGGAAGGTTAGGTCATACTCGACCACCAAGGGGAAAGGATTAGCCACAGATTAATTAAAATGCCTCAGGGGAGAGGATTCGCGTTTTTATAGAACTTTACTTTTGCTTTCTTCGTGTGAAATACTTAATACAAATGCATAAAAAAGTAACACCGCAACTAAGTGCTTCCAAAATATGTTTGTCGATGTAATTTAGTTTGAGAAACTGGGATATTTTGGTACACAGTTAAATACCAGCCTTTCTTGCGATCGGTCATCAACCGAACAGGCAGCAGGTGTGCGGTTTTCGAGCAAGGTGTTTAGTACGCATTTTCCAGTAGAGAATACTTTTAAGTACCTAACGTGAAAAAAGATGCGTTCTTGCTTGTCTTGCTTTTCAAGCAAGCTGTATAAAATTATACTATATTGTATGGAATCAGGCGTTACTTAGCGGAAATCCATAACAGCATTAAACAGTGAAAATTACTTTGCTAAATTCCGCCAAAAATCCCACAAGCGCCATGCGGTTAGTTAATGCACCGCCCTTCCTCCCACTTTTTCAAGCTGAAGCAAGACACGAACACACCACCACCGACACCAATTTATACTTGTGTGAGAAAATCGCGACGAGGCATCCTCAGGCTCACAAGTGCAAGTGTACTCAGGCTCACTTGCACTTGTGAGCCTGAGTACAGAATGTTCGTGTGAAAGGCGAAACGCGTCGCGTATTTTCTCACACAAGTATAAATTGGTGTCGCTGGTGGTGTGTTCGTGTCTTGCTTCAGCTTGAAAAAGTGGGAGGGAGGGCGGTGCATCAACTAACCGCATGGTGTTTGTGACATGATGAAACATGATGTCTAAAATGAATAAAATGCATTGTTTTCATACAATCGGCAATCGTAAGATCGGTTACCTAAACGTGTTGAATATTGTATTGAAAAAGTCGGCGGTTACTTCGAGCACCTACTAAAATAAATTAAAGTATGTGAAAACAATGCATTTTATTCATTTTAGACATCATGTTTCATACAGACATTTACTGCTTAAGACCTACACAATCGATGTCTAAATAGAAATAGTGTAGTTTTTTTTTTTTTTCAAATCAACCGGGTTCGATTCCCGAACGGAGTACAGTGTTTTTTAAAATGTACGAATGCAGTTTTTCTTGTTATTAAAATCGATGACATGGTTCCTCAGAACAGATCTTCGTACATAGGTACGAAGATCTGTTCTGAGAAACCATGTCAACTTATAGTTTCAGACTTTCCCATACTGACCGATTTGAATGAGACACCCTGTATATTGTATAAACTCACTCCTGTATAGCGAAGGAGTAGACAGGGACTAGGCTTTGCCACGTTCCTAATAACCGTGCTTCTATATTTAATTAGTTGTTGCGTTCCACATCGGTTTCGGATATAGAATAGTGAATAAAAATAAATTATTCACCGGCCTATAAAAACCACAATATTCCAGCACTGCAGCGTCCGAGAGGTCCCTTCACCCATCTACTTTAAGTGAAGGTACCACTGGACGCTGTAGGTATAAATCATCGCATTATGTAGGTGCAGCTATTGCTTACTCTCTAACTATTCTTACACATCTACCTAAACGTAACATGTAAGGAACACTAGAACTATAAAAATAAATACATACATACATAACCTCACGCCTGTATCCCAGAGGGGTAGGCAGCGACCAGGCACTGCCACTTGCCACAAGCCTGACAAATCACCTTTACTTCATCAACGTTCATAGGTCCTTGTTCTGGGTACTTTTTATCTTCCCCTTTGCTAATGCATCCCCTACTTTGTCGACGTATGTCTGCCTAGTACGGAACTATAAAAATAATAATTTATAAAACCATTGAATTTAAATTCAATGATGAAATTTAAAATGTTTTCAACAAGCATGAAAACTTTTTTTCTGCGCTAAGCGACTCTGTATCTCCAACTTAACATCTAAGGCTTTTGCTGAAAATCAGCGTCGCCAGTGGAGCATGTTTCCTGACGATTTTAAGCTGAGCTTATGGCCTTTTGCCAAGTTTAATTTTTAGGGTTCCGTACCTCAAAAGGAAAAAACGGAACCCTTATAGGATCACTTTGTTGTCCGTCTGTCCGTCCGTCCGTCTGTCAAGACCCTTTTTCTCAGGAACGCGTGGAGGTATGAAGCTGAAATTTATATCAATTACTCAGGTCTACTGTCCCTTGAAGCTGTGAAAAAATCAAACTTCTAAGCCAACGCAATCAAAAGATACAGCCGTTTATGCCGCAAATTTTCGACACTTGCAAGGGAATCAAAACCTACAGGGTGCTTCCCGTGAACTCAGAATCTTGAAATTTGGTACGAAGCAACGTCTTATAGCATAGATAAAGGAAAAATTACGAAAACCATAAATTTTTAGTTACATCACATAATATTTTTTTTTTAATAATTTCAAACTTACTACCCATTTCCTCATAAACGCGTAGAGGTATTAAATTGAAATTCATACCAAATACTCAGGTCTATAATATATAATACAGGTTTGTACGGAACCCTCGGTGCGCGAGTCTGACTCGCACTTGGCCGGTTTTTAGATTTATTTCAGTTCGATATCAACCCTTGTATGTCCCCACTGCTGGGGCACGGGTCTCTTCCTGCATCGCAGGAAGGTTAGGCCATACTCCACCACGGGAGCCAAGTCCGGGTTGTCGGAGGAGGATTATTTCAGTTATTGCACTTTATTTAATATTAGTCGGCAATAAAGACCTATTTCCTAATTACTCGTACCTTCCACTTTCACTATTCAACTTCACCCATCTAGTGTGAGTGAAAGTGCCACTGGACTCTGTGTAAATAATTACGAAGGTCAATGTCATCCACCGGTCCGTCCTTCTGTCTCTTTACTCTGTGACACGCTGCGAATGACAGCTGCGTAGCGGGACCTTTCCGTCTTGAACTGACCGGTTTCGCGGACACGGACGATTTCTTCGCGTTTTCTTTGGCGTATTATCTTGGAAGTGACGTTTCGAAGGAAACGGTCTTCATGTACTTTAAGGCCCAGTTGCGTTAGCCCGGGTTAGCTTATTTTACTGTAACCTACAAATCAAATCAATTTATTTCAACGTAAAGAATTTACATTCTGTTTGCTGAATGTTAATGTACAATGTAAAATGGAAGCCACTGCCTTCGGGCCGAATTGCAGTGGATAAAAAGGCAGCGGGAAAAAAAACTCCACTATCGACCATCTTTTGTCAAGTCATCTTAAAAATACATCAGTTGCCACCTATATTGTATACATTATAAGATTTTACCATTGCCATTAATAACTTTAAATGCCAAAGTATTAATTAATGTCATACAAAATTAGGGAAAACAAGTGCTGCTGCCAGACACACGAACAGCACTCGTTCACGAGCATAACGCAGTGGTCAGCCATCATCAGTCTCAACCATTTTGGAGGGAGATAGATGACCCGAACACCACGCCATCATTCCTTTTTGACCTTTACCAAACCTGCAGTTAAGCTTTTGTCAGTTATAGATTGTATCATATATAGTTATTAACTAATATACAAAATCGCTCGTAGCCCCGGCTTGAGTGATCTCAAACGAGCACAAAGGTTAAGCAACACAGGGCGCGTTCAGTACATGGATGGGTAAACCGTCTATGACTAACGCTAGTGGATTTTTTCCGAGCGGTACCTTGCTCCACAAGGCACGTTAAGCAGTTGGTCCAGCTGCTGTCAATGGCAGTCGTTAAGCCAAGACAGAGGCCTTAGGGCGGCTCGAAAACTTTTGACAGTAAGACCAGCCACTAGTCTTGCAAGCCTCCACCAATCCGGACTTGGCTTCCATGGTGGAGTATGGCCTATACCTTCCTCAGGGAATAGACCCGTGCCCCTCGGTGGAGACATAATGGGCTGATGATGATGATGATGATGATAGAGATACAAGCCAAGCAATTACCGATTTAAGTGTCAAATTACACAATGCCTGTATTAAAGGGCAAGTGCCCTTTTACATGCCCAAGTGGGCAGTGCCAAGTGAGGCCGTAATGGCTTGCGCTCAGGTATCCGATACTGTATTATCACCTTTAAGGCTGGGTTCTCCGAGCACACTGCGCAAGCGAATAGTTGGGGGTTAGTTATTATTACTATTAAAATACTTAATTGTACCAAGTAAAATATTGTACAGTAGGCGGGCTTAATACTTAGTACCTTAATTACCTACTTAGTTTTATTCTAGCCAACCAATAGGTGACGGTATAGAAAGTATTTTTGAAATTACATAACCAATCCATTTGATAGACATGATGATCCATTTTGACGACGGACGTCAGTTAAGCAAACTCAGTAAAGCTCAAAAAAAACCATAAATAAAATAAAGCAGCCTATATACAAGTCCTACTGAGGGGCACAGGCTTTCTCTTGGAGAGAGATAGAGTATAAAATCATATATAGAGATAACTAGACTCATGTTCGCATTTTTTTATGCTTTAAACTTTACTAAGTAGGTATATCATAAAGATCATACGTGACGGCCCGAGATAGATATTGAAAAGTAATAAGTATTATTATTTTGAGCTTTTAAACCACAGAACATCTGTGTTTTAAACAATAATCATTAGAGAGTAAAATGTAAAAACGCCTGCTTTAGGGTAATAATTGAGCCTTTTCGGGTGGATGAGTGTACTTTGTACAGGCCGACATTAGTGTTAAGCTCGCCTATTGTACAATATTTACTTGGTGTCATAAAGAATTTAAATAATAACAATAACAACATTTTAACAGAACATTGTTTGAAACAAATGGCACTAGCTTAAATTCACACCTCTCTCATCACACCTTTGGAAGGTAGAACAGAAAACACTTGTTACCAATTAGCTCCAGCATTTAAATCCATAAACAGTGTTTAAGTTACACTCTGATTGTTTTGATACACAAGGCTCAACAACCGGCCCACTTCTGCAACTAGTGACGAGAAAACAGTGAATGATTCCCGCGGGTTTGCCTTCTACAAGAACAATAATATCACTCGCATCGCATGTAAGCAAATTCTGGTTTTTTACCCTACCGACACTTGAAGAACAGTCACTAAACATCGCACGCGCGTTTACATCACTGCTCGCGCGTTTACACTCATTACTATGAATCCGCGAGCAGTTGCACCGCGCTGCGCTGCATGTTGCGAGAGTATTGTTGCCGCCGAACCACACTATAGTTGCACCCGGTGTCACAACAGGCTTCACAAACACTGTATATACGGCTCCGATATCCTGGAACAACTGGACCCTAACAATCTTACCTGCATCTGTCCGGAGTGCAAGTGTAAACTCCCAAGAGGGGACAACTCAAACACGCCAGTTCGGTCTGCAACGCATCCCCCGGCCTCGCATACCACCAACGCCCCATCTAATGTGACAAAACGGGATAAAAAACGTCACCTCGACTGCTCACTAGATGTAGAATCTTTCGATATGACTATTCTGATGCAGGAAATTCGCCAACTTAGAGTAGCAGTGAATGAGCTCACAATGCAAAACGCAGAAATAGCCCTTCTAAGGCAAGACGTGCTAGACCTTAAGAATCAGCTGGCTGCTAACCACAGCTCAACCCAGACACAGATAGCAGACTACGAAAATCAAGTCAGCATTAGAGACAATCAAATCTCCGAATTGAAAGCTAACATCTCACAACTTATCGTGTAAAGTATACTATTTATCGAGTATACTTTACTACAAATCCTTCATATTCACTACTATTACAATACATAAGTATTATATCCATTATATTGTCTATACAACCCTTTACACAGTTATGTACCATTCCATCCCGGTTAAACCGGTGGCACACTACAGCACAAAAAATGTCAGTAAGCCAGCTAAACCGCAACAACATCAAAGATCAACTCTAGCTCCCTATGTTTTAGCCACCATCACTTTCACGCTAACGCGCTCTTGTACCCCTGCTTCATCCCGAACTCTAACATTTATTTTTATAGATAAATGGCAGATGTAGCGGATGAAATAGACAATTCTTTCGCGATAGAGTGCGAAATGCGCGACCAGCTGGAACATTGTGAGCAAATTTTAACTAATAAATACAATTTCAAGATTCTTACTTACAATATACGTAGCATTAATAAAAATTTCAATCCATTCTTAATAGCACTGAAAAGAATCAACATATCTTTTGACGTGATCGTGCTAACGGAATGCTGGCTTGGTGCTGGTGCTATAGTTGGCCAAATTCCAGGTTACAACTCTTTTTCTAACTCGAGTCACCTCAACAAATGTGGTGGTGTGACAGTATATGTGAAAGATACCTGGACTGCCACGATTCAGGAACCCCGTATTTGGGAAGCCGAATGCTTGGCCCTTGAACTATCAAACGATATTACGGTTCTAGGAATATACAGATCTCCCTCTTTTAAACAATGTGACAACTTTGTAAGCTCCCAAAAATAAACAATCGCTATTTGTTGTTGGAGATATAAATATAGATTTGCTAAACACGGGTGATAAAAAGTGTTCGGAATACCTCTGCTCCATGGCTGAGGCTGGCTTGATTCCCGCAATCACTCAGCCCACAAGACTCAACACCTGCCTGGATCACATATTCACTAGAACAAAAGCCGTCAACTTGATTGGTTTGGTGTGCAGGGCTGATATTTCGGATCATGACCTGGCAATGATAGGTGTATCTTCAGTGACTGATAAACCAAACACTCATCGTGATAGAACTATGTACAAAACAGATTACATAGCCGTTGCTACGGAGCTTCGAGGGGTGGACTGGTCAAAGGTAACAAGCGCCGTTGATGTAGACATCGCTGTTCAAAAACTCAACTCTATCCTAAGCACGGCAATTCATAACAATACCTCGAAAAAACGAATCAGCCGCTCTAAATATTTCTTCAAACCTTGGATCACGCCTGGCATAGTAAGATGCATGAGACATCGCGATAAACTACATTTAGAATTGCGAAAGCATAAAAAAGACCCGATACGTAAACTAATTTACACTAGATACAGAAACTACTGCACTGAATTACTTCATAAACTAAAACATGATTATGAAAGTAAGCAACTATATGAAAACAAGCAACACCCGAAAAAGCTTTGGAGTGTCATACGAAACATCTGCGAGAATTCTAACAAACGCGACAAATCCACAGAACTAAAGAAATGCAAGTCAAATCCTCAAGAATCTATTGATCACTGTAACAAGTATTTCTCCACGGTAGGAGAAAAGCTAGCCAAACAATTACTAGACAAACAAAACCAAACAGAAGAGAGCATTGTCACAGAAACTAATATAGGCGGCACCAACACCCAGCTGCAGACATTTTTTATGCAGCATACTGATATGTTTGAGGTTAGTAAACTTATAATGCAGCTAAGCGACAGTAGCGCTCCTGGCAGTGACGGTTGCGGAAGCAAACTCATTAAAACAATAAAACTCGAGGTTATTTCCCCGCTCACGTACATCTATAACCTAAGCCTTGAGACTGGAGTATTCCCCTCTGAATGGAAACAAGCACTCGTCGTTCCAATTCATAAAAGCGGCCCAAAAAAACTTACCTGAAAACTACAGACCAATTTCTCTCCTAAGTATTTTCTCCAAAATTCTAGAAAAAATTGTAAACATCCGCCTTATGAACTACCTGGAAAAGACTAACTTACTTTCGAATAAACAATATGGTTTCAGAAAGGGTAGGTCTACCGAAGACGCAGCTGAATATCTGGTCAATCTTGTCTCACGCCACCTAGACAAGGGAAAAAAATGCATTGGTGTGTTTCTCGATCTGGCCAGAGCTTTCGACACAGTTTCGACAAAGGTGCTGCTCAGGAAACTAGAGTGCCTAGGCATAAGAGGTTTGCCACTGTCCTGGTTTGGGAGTTACTTAACAGGGAGGAGTCAATCTGTCAGGATTGAGGACAGCATCAGTGGGGAGTTGCCTGTCAACTTCGGTGTGCCCCAGGGAAGTGTGCTGGGACCCTCTCTTTTCATCCTGTACATGAATGATATTCACTCTGTCACGCCGGCGAATGCAGATACAGTATGTTACGCCGACGATACAGCGGTTATCTTCTGTGGTAACTCCTGGGAAGATGTGGTTCAAAGTGCAGAAGATGGAATGTGTAACATAAAAAGCTGGCTAGACTCAAACCTCCTAACCCTAAACGCAGAGAAAACCAAATATATCTGCTTCCACATATCGGGCAAACCAAAACCTATCACTCCAGTCCGTTTGGTACTTCATTCCACTTGTGACAAAAGTACATGTACATGTGAAGCCATCAGTAGAGTAGAATCAATAAAATATCTCGGCCTAATAATTGATCAAAACCTCTCCTTCAAACTTCACATCTCAGGTTTATCTCAGAGGGTCAGAAAACTGATCCATGTGATGAAACTTTTGCGAAACTCAGCAGACAGAGGCACTATCCGCCTAGTGTACGTATCCTTGTGTGAGTCTATCATCACATACGGTATCTCAGCCTGGGGTGCGGTGAGAATAACAACAATGCTGGAGTTAGAACGAGCACAAAGGGGTGTACTGAAGGTTATGCTTAAAAAGCCTTACAGGTACCCCACTAAAAGCTTATACGAAGAGGCATCCGAGCTGACCGTGCGTCAGCTCTACATTCTTAGATCCTGTTTAATTAGTCACCGCAGAAAAATTTCCTCACCTTACTTTCCAAACCTTATTCAGCAACGAGTTTTCAGAATGCCCGTGCCGCAAAAGCGAACAGCATTTGCACAACATTTCCCTGAGTTTATGCTTCCCTTCATTTACAACAAAATTGCTAAGTGCTGTGACATAATAAATCTTACCGTCTTTCAAGCAAAACAAATTATAAAACAATGGCTATCGACACAATCTTACAAAGAAACAGAAAATTTGCTATTAATATTAAAATAATCATTTGTACATTTATAATAAATTACATTGTATGTACGTCTTCCTATAATATTTATGTTTATAATATTTATACACAATATTTATTTAATATTATCTGTATAATATATATGTAAATAGCAAATATCCATTTAGCATAACAATCATCTCTGTTCTACCTAAACCTCACCTTGTAAAGTATCACAGGACCCCGCGATACAGGCTTGACCTAGTGCGGGGACCACAATCGATCCTACGATCCCTAATTAAGTGAGTGAATTACGTTACCTACAATAATGATTGTTACTTGTAACATTAGTTTTAAAGTTAAGGATCACTGTTTTGGTCTAAATAAAGTAATTTGTATTTGTATTTGAAATTAAACCGACCAAGTGCGTGTCGGGCCACACGCATTGTAGGGTTCCGTAGTTTGTCAACTAAATATCATTATCATAATCAGCTGGGTGTCAAAATGCTGCAAAAACAAACCTAAAAGGAGTTTTTGATTAATTTTCAGATTTTATTTTACTAGAAGAATCGATTTGTTGTTTGATTGATATTAACATTTTATTTTAAATACGTAAACAGTTGTGTTTTATATATTTAATAACTTTCAATGGAATTTGTACGAAGTTTTCCTTTATGAGTTTGCGACTATTACTCGTTAACCCTGGAAAGTGTACTTAGTCGTGATAGTTTCTCTTTTAACATGATCCTCTCTGGTACTGCCCTGAACTAATACACGTTTCTACAATCAACCGTTTAGCCAGAAAAGGGATTACGAAATGTCGCACTAATCTAACAAAAAGTTGAGTGAATAATTTCGCAAACGGATCCCTAGATCAAAACATGCTATTCTACATCTACAATATTTTAAACGACCAATCTAACGATACCTTGCACTATGGGACAAGCGACAAAAAAAACATGGACATACCTTAATTTGTTTAAATATTTTATTGTACCGTTTCGTCTCACGTCCCAGCAAAATTATGCTCCTTTTTGACTAAGGGACCCTAAAAGCTGTTTACCGACCACAGCTACAGCTGCTATGCTAGCAATGTCGGAGTGTCGATTAATGTTGCATTTTCACACAATGCCATCGAAGAAAAGTGTCACCGCAATTTTAAAAGTGATACTGGCCTTTGTTTTCTTTTTAAGGAGAGGCTGTATTTAGAATTCACACCACGTCACGTTACAATGGTTAGGTAGTTTAATTGCTCATTGATTATGAATCATTGGTTAATGTTCGGAACAATTTCCGAGTAACACCCACTCTCTTCGTTTTCGTCAATCTGTAATAGCTTATCGATGTTAGAGTAAAAGCCTACTAAGATTGGGACACCTAAGGACTAAATACTTTTTGTAAATGATGGTCAGAACATCTGTTTACGAGGTCACAGAGAATTACTCAATTACAACTATGGATATGATGGCAACAGGCTTGATAGAATATTCATCATCTTCATCATCATCAACCCATTATGTCCCCACCGTGGGGCACGGGTAACTGAGGAAGGTATAAGCCATACTCTACTAGTGGCTGGTCTTACTGTCCGAAGTTTTCAAGCCACCCTAAGAAGGCCTCTGACTTGGCTTAACGACTGCCATCTGTTGACGGCAGCCGGCACCAACTGCTTAACGTGCCGTGCGAAGCCCGGAACCGCTCGGAAAAATGCCACTGGCGTTAGTTATATACAGTTTACCCATCCATGTACTGAACGCGCCCAGTGTTGCTTAACCTTCGTGATCGTTTAAGATCACTCAGGCAGCCGGGGCTACGAGCGATTCGATAGAATAATACTCACATTAAATTGTACTTAGAACACTTAATACCGACAACGATAATAGAAAACTAGTTGCATTTCAATATCATACTTACGAGGCAAGTCATAAGAGCTTCATAATTACCTCTTGCAATTCTTAAAACCTACGAGTTAACAAGTAAATACCATACTGATATTAATTGACGTTTTTATTCAATAGATGCCATGATTTCACATGAGAAAGATTATGAAATGAAGTAAAAAGTGTGAGAGAATTGTTTGAGGTAGAGAGATTGTTCTAGGAACCTGGACTGCCTCGTCGGTCTAGCGGTTAAAGCGCTTGGGTACCAATGCAGAGGTCGTGGGTTCGATTCCTATTGGGGGCCGCCGTACATTTGTACAAGTGCCCTCAGTCTGCGTGTGTTTTCATGTTTGTGGCATCCTAACATGGTTACAGGGTAGCAGGTCAAGTGATTGTGTGTGTGGAAGATGTTTTGTTCATTAATATCTTGCCATACAGTTTAGTCACAGTCAAATATTTTATGTTCGCGTAATGTACCTCATTTACATTTTTGTAATGGTGCATTCATATTATTATATACCTACTATCTATTATGTTCCTTGTACACCAGGATATTCTTATCTTTTCCCTGTTGTACCATATTTGCCCACCCATACAAATTGTTTTTAATTGTTATGTGTCAAGGTCAGAATTCAACTAGTTAAATTGTTTGGTCTCTGTCTATGAATAAACAACAGAGTACGGTATCCGTCAAACTCTCCATATTCACATTCGTGAATTTTAAGATAGAGTAAAGACCGAAACACATTATTAAAACGCGACCCGCCGCGACGTGTCGACACCCGATGTGCACCGTGCAATACCGTGCGCATGGGGTCGCGTCAGATGTTCATAGTGTGATTCTAGTCATAGAAAATAGTACATTTTGATTCGACTCAACACGCGTCGCGTGTTTTCGGGTCGCGTGGCGTGTTAATAATGTGTTTCCGCCTTAAAAGAAATAAAAATAAATCAGTCTTTATTCATTTGCAGCAGCAGAGAGAGACACACCACGACAATGTTTGTAATGTGCTTTTAGATACTGTCAATACTTTGTCTTTGTATTTTAATTTAATTTGTGTGTAACTGCTGTTGCAAAGTTCAAAATACAGAAGTTTCTATATAAATAGGCAGGTTAAGATGAAAAGGACAGAGATAGATTGATTAGACAGATAGATAGAGAACCACATTTAAAAGGAAATTAAACAGATACTGCATACACATATTTTGCTGTAAATCAAACCAGTGATACAGATGGCCACACTGGCTTCCATATATACTGCATAGGCATACCAAATATAACTGATAATATAGCAAAAACTAGTAGAAGTATCTAAGAATCAACAAAGAAAGGTTAGTGCGAAGTGTGAAACAGCGACGTTGATGGTTTTCAGAGCATAAGCCTATTAAAAACAGATTGTAATCTTTTAAATTTCTTGCAATTTGCATTTACTCAGTCTGGTTGAAATGACTTGCAGATTGTATGATAATGGCAGTCAATAGCACATTAACCTTCACATGTTCTACGGTAAAAATTTTTGACTAAGCAAAGAAAATCGGGATTGACTATATCTACTGTCGTTCAATATCACCTCTATATGGACCCTTGTATGTCCCCACTGCTGGGGCACGGCTCTCTTACTTCATCGCAGGACAGTTAGGCCATATTCCACTACGGGGCCATGTCTGAATTGGTGGAGGATTGCAAGACAGTGGCGGGCCTTACTGTCAGAAGTTATCAAGCCGCCCATAAGGCCGCTGACGTGGCTTAACCACTAACGACAGCCGGCACCAATGGCTTAACGTGCCTTGCAAAGCACAGAACTCGTTAACTCGCTTGGGTACTAAGACAGGGGTCGTGGGTTTGATTCCCACTGGGGGCCGTCGTACATTTGTACCACAGAACATAAAAAAAGAGTAGAAGTAGTGACATGACACATTAGTATGAAAACCGGTGTAACCAAACTGATACACATAAACCAAACGCATACTACGAATGCCAAGCTGCCATTGGTAAATAAAGTCAATGCCGAAAAGTTGTACATCAAAAAAATTTTGAGTAAAATATGCACCTTTTCAGAATGTTAACAATGATCAAAGTCAAATGACAATGATGAAATAAGGGTTGGCATTTTGTAGTAACGCTACTCTACACTAGATGGAACTACCGCCGCGTCGGACCGAAAAGAACTATTACCTAGTAAGACATAAAGTTCAAAATTGAAAAACAAGTACATTCTCAGTTTGGGATGGGACAATGCGAGTTCTAGTTTGTCGATAGGGAGAACCTATCGAAAAATTATACAAACAGTTTAACACATTAACGGCTGAATACGAATACTGATACTCAGAAGTATTTTTGGCTATTTCTTTTTTGCTTTGATTTGACTGGTAGAAAGGGTTTTCTACCAGTCAAACCAAAGTTTTTCCAAAACCCAAATTTGGGTTGACTGGTAGAAAATGCATCTTTTTTACATTATCTTTTGTGCAATAAAGAAATAATACTAATAGGGTTTATTTCTATATATATACATATAAAAATAAAACAATGTGGTAGATTTCATAATATTTTAAAATAATATCTCTTATTAAAACTAGCTTTAACCCACTGCTTCGCCGGCGTTAGAAATTATATTAAAAAAAAATTACTTTGTGTATCTGTATGCCATGTTTCATAAGTAATACTAATTGATGATGGTACTAATATAATTTCATTTATACGCAAGAGTCTGGAAGTGAAGCACATTTTTTCTGGTATTGCTGCATCACATAAGTGCCATCTTCCGCCTTTTTAGTTATTATGAAGTTTTAATGAAAATGCTCTGAATATATTGTGCTCCTCTTCGTTGGAAACCAATTTTGCCTTCTTATCGCTGCCATCCATTTTAATTTCGTATCCGGTTTCCTTAGGAAAACTAAACGAAAACTCACTTCCAAATTGTTTTGATTCCGAGAGGGTGGTTTTATCATTGCCTCGGTTTGCTGTTGTCAAAGGGGTTGAAGTATTAAGGGTAAATAGCAGAATAATAAAAAACCATAAATCAAATAACATAACAAAACAAGAATCTGATGCTCGCCAATAGAACAACCACTCGAACAGGTAAACAATATAATAAGTAATTTACTTAATGTTTTGAACTGAAGTAAAAATAACCATACGAGTCGTTTTCGAGAACCTCACTTTACATCTCGGTTGGAATATTTAAAAATGTAAGATTAAAATTACTTTGATAGTTTCTTAAATATTGCAGTCCCTGATAAACTGGTGAAGAAAAACTAAATCGCGATCTAGCTGTGCTCATGTCTTGTATGTGCTCATGTCATGTCTTGTATGAAAGTCATGTATGAGCTCCAATGACAGTTTTTACATGCACAACCACCAGCCGGCGACCGGAGCTCATACATTACTACTTTACTCGGCCCGGCGACCGGACGGCTACCGGGTGCATATGAAAAGGCACTTAGGAAGTAGATATTATTATAAAATAACAATAATTATTTTACCAACTTAGACGAATTGGAATTTACAATACCTAAGTACCGTTAAGTATGTATGACTACTAAGTCATAGACAATTAATTATCGATAGATTTTTATCATGTGTGCCCCCATCCGTAATTGAGTAGAATTCAAATTAAGACAGAAATTTCTAGAGAATGTACACTTTCTTCGATGAAAATTTAACTTTAGTATCCAGTAAATAAAGGTGGTTTCACTTTCTCATTTTCGGATTGGTTTCCGTGTTCATGTCATTACAAATTTAATTAAAAATCCAATGAAATACGTCTTGCAGATGAAATGTTACGCCATGATCGGTATATTTTGGTGCTCAACTTTTATTTTTACTCTCTAACACAGCATAACAAGGCAGGTTAATAAAGTTTTCACCATTTTTTTCTTTACTAGAAGCGCACGGCAACTGAAGTCAACAAAACTGTCACCGACTACGCATAGGCAATACATTGCTAATGTGAGGCACGCGGGCACCGCCCACTTACGACTTCTACTCTTTTTTTATGTTCTGTGATTTGTACCATAGTACAGGGTATCCTAGTTCGGGATCAGGTCAACTGATTGTGTTGTGTGGAAGTTATTATTGTTACTGTGTCAACTGCACTTTTAAGATACACAAGATAAACAATAATAAACCATTTGATTTACAAAGTTATGTTACAGGGAACATTCTTTACAGTACACCAGAGCATGTAACATAAAAATTTGTAAGAAACATTGTACAGTTAGCGGTCATATTGCTAACAGCAATTACTTCCAGCCAACACTATAATAAAAAAAAAACTGTGGGCTTCACAAGAAAAAATGTAAGGGTGTAACGTGAAGTCATATGGTTCTAAGTTTTTCTATTTTATTAGCAGGTGGCTTTTAGAGCATAGCCAATTAGAGGCAGATTTTAATCTTTTGAATATTTTTGCAACTTACTTATGAATATAATCATATTGGTGCAACTAACTTGCAGATTGAATAATAATAATTGTATGAATCTTTATTGGACAAAAGATAATGTGCAAAAGTTGCACTTAATGCTATGTTAGACATTCATGCAACCAAAATGTAAGGGTCTATCTGCTGTCTACTATAGTAACCAGTTAGACCTGAGATTTCTGCACTTAGCCATTAGCCTAACTGTTTATGAGGCTCAGGTATGTTTACACTTCAGACACTCGGGTTTCCTCATGTTTTTCCTTCACTGTGATGTTATGGTAGCAATACCACCCTCCAAGTGGTATTAATAACATCACAAAATGTACATCAAAGTGATTGGTACATGCCGGGATCCAAAATCCAGCCCACAGCCACGGGTGATACTGGTATTCTACCGCTCCGCTACCTCTGCTCGCATCCCCAAGTAGCTGGGATGCGAGCAGAGAACACAACTTAATACCACTTCCGTGCTCAAGGCACGTTAAGCCATTGGTGCCGGCTGTCATGTAATGACAGATGTTAAGCTATGTCAGTGGCCTTATGGACGGCTTGATAACTTTTTATAGTAGGGCCCGCCACTGTCTTACAATCCTCCGCCAACCTGGACTTGGCCCCCGTGGTGGAGTATGGCCTCACTTTCCTGCGATGCAGGAAGAGACCCTTGCCCCAGCAGTGGGGACATACTAAGTGTGGTGTATCGAGGGTAGGGTGTGAAATAAGTGATAGTTAAAAGTGTGACAATATGAACGAGGGTGGAGGAGAAAAAGTGCTCAAGGCAGCAGTTCGCGATAACCTCCCAGCTATATAGCAGGTATTTAACATTGGCGACTGAGGAAAATTCGGAAAAAGCAGTGAAAGTGGCGGAAACTGTTTAGAATGGGGGACAATATTAGATTTGAGGTGTTTGATATATCAAGTGGTGATTGGGAGTCCTATATCGAAAGATTCGGGTTCTTTGTGGAAGCACATGGTGTGACTGAGGATGTGAAACAAAAGGCCATGTTTTTTGCGTCGTGTGGAAGTGATTTGTTCAATTTGGTGAAAACGTTGTTATTTCCAAATACAATAGCGCAAACTTCGATAACTGAAGTAGTTAGGAAGTTGAACGAGCATTTCAGTCCGCGTCCAAATGAGATAGTCGAGTCATTTAGGTTTCACACGCGCCGTCAGGGGGTAAACGAGTCCATGACCGAATATATTGCCGCACTGCGTAAGCTTAGTAGATATTGTAACTTCAACGATTTGGAGCGTACTATCAGGGATAGGTTAGTGTGTGGGGTTGTCGATGCCAGGTTGCAAGAGAGTTTGCTGAAGAGGTCCAACCTAACCTATGCTATGGCAGTGGAAATGGCTTTGCAGACGGAAAAGAGGGACAAAGACCTTAAGGTGATAAGGATTCCGGAGAATTCTACCAGCAGCTTTCCAGGGGAGACGGCGAGCACCAGCAAGGGTGGCGAACCTGAGCCAATGGAGGTGAATAAGGTGGGCGACGGCCGGCAGAGCAAGCTGAGCTGCTACCGGTGCGGAGGGCAACACCTATATGCTGCATGCAGATTTGCCACTGCGAGATGCCATACATGCAAGAGAACTGGGCACATCGCAAGGATGTGCAAGAGCAAGAAGAAGGAATCAGGTGAAGTGAATGAAATATTGGAGGAGGAGAAAGGATTGAATGGACTGCACTGCGTGGGAGGTAAGCAACGAGTGCCACCAATATTTATTCACATGAAGGTAAATAATGTGCCAGTAAAATTTGAAGTTGACTCCGGGGCTGCATATACAATTATATCTGAGGAGCAAGCAAACGCTATTTGGCCCAGCGGGTTACCAGTTTTAATGAAATCCAACCTGAACCTGCAAACATGGACATTCAACAGAGTACAGTTGCTCGGCAGTATTCAAGTTTCAGTTGAATATAAGAATATCAAAGAAAATCTTACAATGCTGATAGCAAAAGGTGGAGGCCAAAGTTTATTGGGAAGAAATTGGTTTGAGCCATTGGGAGTTTCGATTGAAGGAGTGTTCATGTCGGCAGAGGTGAGTGAGGAAAAGGATTCAATGGTGAAATTGATGAAAAAATATGATCAGGTTTTCAGGGATGGATTAGGTGAATACAAGGGGCCAGAGGTACAGATAAATTGTAGAGAGGGAGCGCAGCCGGGGTTTATGCCAAGTCGACCAGTGCCCTTTGCAATTAGAGATAAAGTGTGCGAGGAGATTGACAGGTTGGTGAGTACGGGAGTACTGGAGCCAGTAGCTTACTCAGATTGGGCTACCCCGATAGTGCCAGTCAAGAAAGCGAACGGGAGCATTCGGCTCTGTGGGGACTACCGTTTGACGGTGAACTTAGCTACTGATGTGGACACGTACCCTCAGCCAACCATCAATGAGTCTTTGTCGCAGCTAGCTGGGGGGAAGATATTCACCAAGCTAGATTTAAAGGAAGCGTTCACACAGGTCAAGGTCGCAGAGGAGACGGCAAAGATTTTAACATTGAACACACCAAAGGGACTGTACAAAGTGAGGAGATTACCTTATGGTTTGAAGGCATGCCCGGGGATATTCCAGCGTTTAATGGCTACTACGCTGGCAGGAATGAAAGGAGTTACAGCGCTGATTGATGATATATTACTGGCAGGAAAAGACGAAAAAGAGCACAGGGAAAGGTTGGAAGAGGTGTTGAAGAGGCTCAATAATGTGGGGCTGACACTAAACAAAAAGAAATGTGAGATTGCAACGAACCAAGTGGAGTTTTTAGGATTTGTGGTGGATAAGGAAGGCATTCATCCTTGTGAAAAGAAAGTGAACATGATTAAGGAAGCAAAATCACCACAAAATGTCAAGGAACTGCAGGCGTTCCTAGGCCTCCTGAATTTTTATGAGAGGTTTATAAAAAACAAAGCAACACTATTGGAGCCACTGCACAGGTTGTTAGACCAGGATGCGGTCTGGCACTGGGATAAGAAAGAGCAGAAGGTTTTCGAAGAAGCCAAGAGGGCGTTATCCAGTGACCAGACACTCACACACTTTGACAACGACAGAAAAATGACATTAACATGCGATGCTTCAGAGTACGGAGTGGGAGCAGTTTTGGCGCACGTGATGGACGATGGCACGGAGCGGCCAATAGCAATGGGTTCACGAACGTTGAACAAACACGAGCGCAACTATGGACAAATCGATAAGGAAGCGGCAGCTATAATGTTCGGTTTAGAGAAGTTCAACCAATATGTGTATGGGAGACACATAGTGATATACACAGATCACAAACCCTTATTGGGTATATTCAGCCCAAACAAAGCCATACCAAAGGTGTTGTCACCTAGGATGATTAGGTGGGCATTGAAACTTAACTCGTACAGCTATGATTTGAAACACAAAAGTGGAGTCAGCATTGTAAACGCAGACGCCCTCAGTCGTTGGCCGCTGGAAGGCCCTGAGGACAGTCACGAGGAGGAGGGCAATGATATACTTTTATTGGCTGATACACCAAGTGCAGTAGAGTATACGGCGACAGACATAGCTCAAGAGACAAGCAGAGATGTGGTGATGGCGAAGGTGAAGTATTGGATCCAACACGGTTGGCCAGACAGAATGGAGGACGGACAATTTAAAGCATTCTGGTTAAAAAGAAACGAGCTGTCGTTGAGCAATGATTGTATCATATGGGGAAGTAGAGTGGTGATACCACCACCCATGCGGGATTACATGTTGCAAGCGTTACACGAGACACATGATGGTATTGTGGTTTCGAAGTCCATTGCAAGAAGTTATTTTTGGTGGCCGGGTTTGGACAATGAAATAGAAATGCTAATAAGCAGCTGTGAGAGCTGTCAACAGACCAGGAACATGCCAGCCAGAACAGCGCATTCATGGGTGACGCCTACGAACCCATGGCAACGGATTCATGTAGATTTCGCTGGGCCCTACCAAGGAAAAATATTTTTTATTGTGGTCGACCCACATTCGAAGTGGCCTGATGTGAAGATAGTCGGATCGACATCAAGTCAGTGTGCGATTAAAGCACTGAGGAATATATTTGCAGAGCAGGGCCTACCAGAGATTTTGGTGTCAGACAATGGCACAGCTTTTACTTCAGAGGAGTTTGCTACATTCCTGAGATCGAATGGAATAAAACACATACTATCTCCACCCTACAGCCCGTCATCAAACGGACAGGCGGAGCGAATGGTGCAGACCGTTAAGAATAAACTGCGAGTGCTGCCAGACCAGGGCATGGAGATCAAATTGCCACGACTGTTATTTGCTTTGAGGACCGCACCAAGCACAGTCACAGGCAAATCACCAGCGGAATTACTCAACAAAAGGAGATTTCGAACCAGATTTGACATAATTCACCCATTATCTTCAAAGCCAACAGCAGAAAGACAGATAGAAAGCAACAAAGAAACACCACTTCGACTATTTAGAGCACACGATAAAGTGTGGCTAAGAAACTACGCAAGAGGGGAGAAGTGGATCAAAGGCAAAATAGTCAGAGTCAGAGGGCCAGTGAGGTTCCTGGTGAAAATGGAAAATGGACCACTGGTGTGTCGACACATCAATCAACTACGAAGACGTGATTCAGAGCAACAGCCGGGAGTCACAGATGAAGTGCGAGACCAGCTGGGCATACCAGCAGACGCAGAGGTGACATTAGGCAATGGCACCTTGCGGCATGATTAGGCATAGTTTAGGTTATGGGGAAATTAGGATTAGGATAGAATAGGGCATGTTATACTTAGGATAGATAGTTAGGTCCAACTGGAGGGAAAGGCATGTGGTGTATCGAGGGTAGGGTGTGAAATAAGTGATAGTTAAAAGTGTGACAATATGAACGAGGGTGGAGGAGAAAAAGTGCTCAAGGCAGCAGTTCGCGATAACCTCCCAGCTATATAGCAGGTATTTAACACTAAGGATTAATATCGATCAATCAAATCTTCCCTACATCTCCTAAATTATATATTTTTTGAACCAGGATTGATTGGGGGTTAAGTTTTGTCACAGCAGACGGTCACAACCATAAACAAAATGCAAGACTCACCTGTTCCCAAAGTTGTTTCTCCAAAACTCTGCGGCATCGCTTTTGGTTATACGAAACTGATCACCGGCAAACGTTCCATTTGGAAACATAGCCTTCAACTCACTCAGCATATGACTAAACACTAGACTAAGCTTCGTCAGATTACGTCTATAGTGAGAGTTTTCATCAAACATCTTCTCTTTTCCTTCCTTGAACAACTTTATAGCTTGTTTACATTTCCTAATCAAATTAATAATAAATATATTGAAATGTTCGTTGTTGTTCAGTCCCTGCATGTTGTCCTCGTACTTCGAGTAGATCACCCGCAGCCTTTGGTAGGTATCGGGCAGAATATCGAGGATGAACGGTGGGCTGTTTTTCAAGTTCATCTTGTGATGTTGGCACAGTTTCACCACCTTGTCCATCAGTTTCCATGTCTTGTCAAGAGTCCGCTTGTCCGTCGCCAGCTTCGTGGGGCACACGGCGTCGGAAAAGGCGCCGTGCAACTTGGAAAATATCGACGAAATGTTTTTCTGTTGTGCCTTGGGCCGAGCTGCCGCCATTATGGTCGGTCTACGGTGACATACAAACGAAATTAACACTTTTTATACGTCTAAACTAGTAAATAGCACGTTCATCACTTTATGATTAGGCAGTGAGGTGTGTGTTTTCTCATTAGCACATGATCGCACATAATTTAGTAGGTTTTATTACACTTCGCGAGTATCAGCCGCTGACACATCAAATCTTCGACGCGTATGAATGACAAGTGGGGCGGGGGGTGAGCGGGACGGGGAACGGTACTTTCGTGTTTTTTTTGTTAGTGTTGCCATAATATAGTTTTGTTTTCCCATTCATTCTGCCCCCAGCCTAGCGCAAGTAGGAACTTTGAAATTTTTGTTCGCATTTAGCCCCGTTTTAATGGCGGACATATTTTTGTCTCACTCTTTAATACTACTTACTCTTTCTTTGCTGCCAATGTCAAACTGAAAACATAACAAATATGGCGGAACGCGGCACATAATAAAGTTTTCTAGTTATTTTATGTGTTTTAAGTTTTTTCAATATCTAGCTGTGTGTATCTTGTTGTACAGTGTTTGGTGATTTTCTTTTAATAATGGCACTGATCGGATGGTGTCGAACTTGTGCCATTTGTAAAATAAGATGCAGCCGATCAAAGGGTACCAAAAGAAAGTTTATGAGTAAATTTCCTAGGGATGAAGACCGGTAAGTATTTCTGGCTACAGTTTTTGTCATCTTGCACAAGAGCAAGATCATAAATTACGCTAAATAACGTAATTAATATACTATGAGATGTTTCAATGTCATAGTGATGTGCCATACCCATATTCAATATCGATAAAAAAATATCTGATAAGTACCTTGGTCAGAATTACTACTCAGTGTACGACGGGTGAATTGCTGTAAGCCATAACAATGTTGCAACGATGCACAATTAGTGGCTGCATTGAATGTGTGTTTTTTTTAGATGCAGACAATGGGTGAAAATTGTGGAAGATCTTGCGTATATCCCCATTGAAAAACTCCACCAACATAAATATGTATGTGGAGACCATTTCAGGCCGAAAGATTTTAACAAAAAAGGAAGCCGATTAAAGAAATGGTGAGTTGTGTTATAAATTTATAATGTAACACTACATTTCATGAACAATTTATTATTTAATAAAAAACAAAATATGCCTTGCTTTACGTCAAACATTTGAATGTATTTTGCTCCGTCATTTAGAACGCAATATTATTATTACGTCTTAATACATAAATGACATTACTTAGATAAACATTTTTTTTACAGGGCTGTACCTTCTCTACTTATAAATGCGCCTCCTGTTCCTGATTACTTACTAGCTGAGTTTCCTTACCACGTAGCCACGTCGCATCACTTGAAACTGGTTAGTGATTGGAATTTCTAAAATTTTTTTGTACTAATTTTAACTCAACATATTTTTTTATGAAAATGTTTTTATACAATTTTTATTTTTAATGCACTAACCCGTGCTAAGGACAATTTTAAAAACCTATTTAGAGGCTAAAAATTCCACCTATGCCGGGACTCGAACCCGCGACCTCTGGCTATCCGTGCCAGCGCTCTATCCAACTGAGCCAATGGGCGACTCACCGGCATCTATTCTCTGTATTACGTACAGGCAGCGACATCTGGCTGAAGTAGATTGCATCACTTACAGCCCCGACTACCTACTTTGCAGAGTCCTTAGTGCGAGTTTTTTAACTACTCGTTCGCGTTAACGTTAACTCGTATTTCTATGGCATCGAGGAAGCGCGACCTAGCGACGAGTATGGAAATTAAAATTGCTGAGTGCGAGTTGTAATGGTTTACGTTGAGAACTGAACACGTTTACCAGCCAAAACACGAATAAACGCGAGTGCGAGTTGTACTGTGACAGCGTTTTACCAGTTCGAACGGTTAACTTACTCATACTCACTACTCAATGCTCGATTAACGCGGTAGTAAAGTAATTCGATTGGATCTGTCAAACTCGCACTAAGCACTCAGTTAGGTTTTACATCGGAATGATATCGCTGTACCCACATGATTATACTATTTTTATTTTTAATGCACTAACCCGTGCTAAGGATAGTATAATCATTTATCAATCATAGTATTTGATAGTTACCTATTGACTATGTAACTGTATTATGAAGTTAAGTGGTAAAAAGGAACAAACTATTTAATTTTCTTCGGACTATTCTTGCAATTGTTTATTTTCAGATTCAGCTATACAAAAACATATTAGTTGTCGAGCTTCACAAAAGAACTCTGGTATGTAGACTTTTCATGTATCGCTGAAGTTTTTTGTAACTAGTGTTTGTTTACTTTGATAAATTACAAAGTGTTATCATTTTCAGCACCTTGTACAGCAGCCAAAATATCAGCAGTTGCTATTGGTCCAGCAGGATTTGACGACAATTATTGTGGCCTGGAATCTCAGAATATCAGAACTATCCCGGTAAGTAGCATAGTTTACAAACATATTAATAATCAATGACGAATCAACTTTTTTTTACGATTTCAGCACCTGAATCCAAACCACCGATTGATGAAGTTCGTTCAGATTGGACACCTCTAAAGAAAACCCAAATAGCTGCTGAAATAAATTCAATAGACCTTGACCACAATTATTGTGATTTGATAATAAATAATAAAATACTTATTCTATTTGTCGTTTTATTGAAAACATTCATTTGTATTAATTTTATTAGGCTGACTGCGAAGCCCCTGGATGATAATTTGTCGATATCGATAAATGTAGTAATGTAAGTGAACGTCCCTATTGCACAGACAAGTTATTATGTTGGTAGCACTTATTTTTGTCATTGCATTTTTAAAAAAAAATTTTAAATTTTAAATTTTAACTGTTTATTTCATAGAAAAAAAAAAAAAGTATACAAAAGTTTTCTTGTTCTGGAGGCTAAAAATCTTTCATACAAGATTATAATGCTTCCAGAGGTTGCTCTATATCAGAAAATAAATAAATTTTACAAAGCAAAGCAAAGTAAAAGTGTTGAGAGTGCCAAGGAACATTATACAAACAAGTGATTATATTAAAGTATATTATATTCTATATATGTAGTGAGGTATTAATATTTTAGAAACCTATTCAGAGGACAAAAATTCCACCCATGCCGGGACCCGAGCCCGCGACCCCCGGCCATCCGCGCCGACGCTCCCTCCTACTGAGTCAATGGGCGAATCAGCAGCATCAGTGAAATTTCGAACCTCTTTACAATATTCTCTGTATTACGTTTTATATTATTTAGCATGAAAATGGGACGCACTACCCTTTCTGGACTTAGGGGCAGGCAATACGTCTCCCTCCCCCTCATACTTATCAATTAGATAATATTTTTTTAAAATTTTTTTTATGCAGTGACTTGGAATCATGGAATATTTTTCAATTTTTTCTACTGTCGTTATTGGAAGATTGTTAAGGATGTGGGAGAGGCTGAAATTCCAGCTTCTTTTGCCATAAACGTTTGAAAAAGTGGGCTCTTTGAATATTGATATGTTACTTAAATTACGTAGGTTCATAGGCCTAGTTTTTTTCTCTAGAAGTAATATTTTGTCTTTATATTGCAAAACCATAGCTAGTTCAACCTTGTCATAGACATTCATTACTTTACAGTATTGGAACAATTTTGCATAGTTATGTCGGTGCGCATATTTAATTTTCAATGGAACTATTGTTTTTAGCATTCTTACTTGTAGGTTGTATATGTCACGTAGGTATGATTTATAGGTTCTACCGTAACTAGATATACCATAGTTAATAATTGAATCTGCCATAGACATGTACAACAGTCTAAGAGTGTTGTATGGCATTTTTGATTTCAATATCTTTAGTTTCACCAGAAGTGCTCTTAGTCTGTTGCTCTATTGGTTGGTATTGCTAACGGGGCTAAACTCATTACAAAGGCATATAGGGAGGTCCCGTCTCTTGTTTATATACTCTTTGTGCCCCCTAGTGTAAATGTCACAGTCAAAACTCTTAAACGGTCAAAACTAAGTTTTAAATAAGTCCGATGGATCAAAGGAGCATTCACGACCAGTAATGCTTTCGCGAGGGGTTCCACAGGGCTCCATTTTGGGGCCGTTACTTTTTATAATTTACAGTGCTGATTTGAGTTCAAATTTGACAAGTAAATACCATATATACGCCGACGATGTACAATTATACGTCCCTATTAATCATATAAACTTCAGTGATTCAATTCAAAGTTTAAATGACGACTTGGACCGTATATCTGCCTGGTCAATGCGTAATTCTTTGATACTTAACCCGAACAAATCAAAGTATATGATTCTGGGTTCACATACAAATGTGGACAAAGTTTTGGCTTTGAATCCTATCCTTAATGTTTCTGGAGTTCCGATAGAAAGAGTTGTCGAAGCGAGAAACCTTGGTGTGACATTTGATAGCGATTTGCGCTTCGAAAAGCATTTGGGTGAAGTTGTTCAAAATTGCTTTTATAGACTTAACGTACTTTATAGAATACGCCCGTTTTTAAGTGAAGTTAAGAGAATTAAATTAACAGAGTCATTGATTTTATTAAAGTTAAATTATTGTTTAACGGTTTATGGTCCATGTTTGTATGAAAAATCGCATCGTCTTCTACAACGCGTCCAAAACGCGTGTGCGCGGTTTTGCTTTAAGATTCCTCCCAGAACCCACGTAACACCTTTCCTAAATAACGCGAAAATATTAAAAATTAAAAATAGATTACAATTTCAGATGGCCTGTTTATTATTTGGTACTATTAACTCAGGTAAACCGGAGTATTTATTCGAAAAACTAACATGGCGTCAAAGACCAGCGCGTAAAGCGTGTTGCGCAATTATAACCATCCCGCAACACGCAACAGCAGCATTTAGGGGCAGTTTCCGCTACCAAGCAACTAAATGCTGGAATAATATTCCTCCACCAATCCGTTCATTACCAACTTTAGGATCATTCAAAAATCATTATAGGTTGGTATTGTTGGAAGACCAGCAGAATGGTTAAATTTGTATAGCTCTGCTCTACTAGATATTTCATCTGTAGTTTGTTTGGTTTTGCTGCTGTGGCGCGCTTGTTGCGTAAAACTAAACTTACAAAAAATAAAATTACAGTAACTGCCATAGGATCGGTCGAATTAACCTATTTAAACTTTTAATTTATTATATTATATATAAAATAAATACTTATATAATTAGAAATTTACATATCTATACATATATGTAAGTGTATATATATATATATGTATATATATGTATGTGTGTGTGTCTGTGTGTATGTGTATATATATATATGTGTATGTATGTATTATTGTATATATTATTTACTTATTCATTATTTTTCATAACTATCTATTGTGAGTCTTTTGTTTCTTACTTATCTTACATATTAGGTGCCGACAGAATACCAGCGTTGCAGAAGGTATTCCTTTTGTGACAAATGCTGAGTTGGGTCCTTTCACAAACGCAGTGCACTGATATTCCTTGCATGTTTCTTTTTAATCTAAAATTATTAATTCTGTACATTGTTATGTATATTCTGTCATTGTACTGTGTTTTTAAGTGAATAAAATTATTTCAATTCAATTCAATTCAACTAGTTTAGACTGCTAAAATCAGTCAAAAGTACTTTTTTTCAAAGCTTATATTTCAAATACCAAATAGTAAAAACACCTAAAATGATGCATCGCTTAATCTGCGACAACAAAAATATAGGTGCGACGAAGCGCGTAGCGCGAAGGAGCGTGTTAGGTTGAACATGTAAGACCGAAAAGCAACTCGACATTGTTGGATACATATTAGAATTTTATTTTATTTTTTTGCAGTCAGAACTAGTTTTGACTGATTTTAGCAGTCAAAACTAGTTTTGATCGTTTAAGAGTTTTGACTGTAACATAAATATCTAAAAAAATACATCGTACACGGCCTAGGTTTTAAGGTTTTATACACCCGTGATTTAAGATTTTATACACAACATTCCTTAAAGCACTGGATAAATGTTGATTAAAATAATCTGTGTTGGAGATTTCACGAAGAAAAGACGTAACGACCGATTTCATGGAATAAAAAAAACATTATTAAGCTTTTAGTTACAGGAAGTGGTTCAATTAAGTAAATAAGTTGGGGTAATTTAATTTTTGAACTAAAACTTTCGTAGGCACAACACATTGTAGACTTTTAGTCCGGATTTACTTACGGGTGTTTGTTTACTTTCCGCCGGCCCGGAAACTGGTCCTACGAAAGTGCAGTGATAGTGAATATCGAAATCGACACTGCAAGAACGAAGATGTCGTGAGCTGTGTCTGTGCCATCATGCCTAGTGACATTGACGACGGGAAAGCAGTAGGCACTGCGGCGCAAGCCAGCGGGAATCCCCCGCAGCCAGTGTCGGCACCCGCCCCACCTATCTCGGCGCGGGCGCGCCGCGCGCTCGCCCGTAGTGTGAGACGAACAACCGACGACGACGCGAGCTCCGTCTCTGCTCACCATGATTAAGCTCTGCGAATCGGAGCAAAACCTGGTCGGACTTTTCCGATATAACAACACCCGTAAGTAAATCCGGACTAAAAGTCTACAAAGGGTAATTTAATTTCAATAAAATTTCAAATTCAACTAAAAATGTTCTATATATTTTTTTATAATAGTACAAATATACAAACTTGGCTTAGTATTTGGTGTGCAGATGTATCGAAATATTAACACAATATCAATATCATTCCTTTATAAAACTCTTCAGAGAGAGCCACTGATTAACCACTGCCTCTAAAGTTTTAGAATAAACGTGTTTTTATAACACCAATTTTCCATTGATTAAAGTAAAATTTATAACTCTGGCAACCCGAAACATCTGCGTTATGTTATTGCATACTAACATACTTTAATACATTCAAATAGATATAGCTAAAATCAATTCGTAAACAAAATGTAGCATCAAAAATAATTTTCGGAATTAAATAATTGCATTATCTCCTTCATAGCGTGTCGATGGCAAGCTATCGTGGTGATAGATTTAGCCAATTGCATTGTTGTTGCATTGATTCCCAAAAATATCTATTTACAAAATAAAAAAATTACAAATATTGTGTCAGGTTACTTTTTAAACAAGTTCCTAGTTTTCTACTTTTTGTATGATGTAATTAAAATAAATAAAAACAAATAACAAAACGTAGAGTACCCTCTACTAGCGACATCTATTGTGTACATATGTCAATCTTTCGAACTTCTGTCAGAAATTGTTTTTTTAGTTGCAAGACATTTTTCTAGGTGGCAGGTTTGATGCTCGTGCATCCAATAGTTCTAATAAAAAGTAACAGATGGCGGTACCACAATAGTTCGTTTGTTCCTGAATAGATGGCACTTACTTTAAACAAGTTCGTCACTTTTTTCGGGGACTTTTTCAGTTTCTTCGTAACTCTCTAGTGTGGCTTCAGTCGTAGACGTGGTAGTTACATGATTTTTCCTATTTTTACGCTTCTTGCTGTGTCGTTTTCCCTTAGAATTTTCGTAATTCATCGTTTTAAGGCTGTAGGTATGGAAAAAGCAAACGGAAAGTTATTTATCAACAAAAAAAAAAAATACCTATAGTACCTACCTACGCCTTGAGAAAGAGTGAACATCAATTTGTATGAATAGGTACATAGTTATTTTTAAAATCACCTATAACCTGGAACCAATGATCTAACTAACCTAATCCAAAGGCGTTATTGATAATAACTCCACTAAATAGGTACTCTAAAATACTTTTTTCAAGTTTAAGGAGTGTTGCGTGAAAAAAAATTAGGTTGAACTGCTACATACAGTTCAACCTAATTTTTTTTGATTATTTTTTTTTTTTAAATTAGGTTGAACTGTATGTAGGAGCGGAAATCGTGTTTTAAATAAATGAGACTGCCAAAATATATTAAGCAAAATAGGTAATACCCTAACAACGTAACTGACTGGGTAGGTACACAGTTAAACCAGTACCCAAAGCTCATTTTCTTTCAACAAACATGTGGAAAGTATACTTAACTGATATTGCCATGCCTGTGCAAAAAAAAAAAACAAAATAATTATTGTAGTTACGAAACAGCTGATATTTATTATGAAAGATTATATAAATATAAGCTGTTTCGTAAATACAATAATTATTTTATTCTTTTTTTTGCACTAACCCGTGCTAAGGACAGTTTTTAAAAACCTATTTAGAGGCTAAAAATTCCACCCATGCCGGAACTCGAACCCGCGACCTCTGTACGTGATACAGAGTAGTGAGTATGAGTAAGTTAACCGTTCGAACTGGCAAAACGCTGTCACAGTACAACTCGCACTCGCGTTTATTCGTGTTTTGGCTGGTAAACGTGTTCACTTCTCAACGTAAATCATTACAACTCGCACTCAGCAATTTTAATTTCCATACTTGTCGCTAGGTGGCGCTTCCTCGATGCCATAGAAATATGAGTTTACGTTAACGCGATCGAGTAGTTAAAAAACTCGCACTAAGCACTCTGAGAGGTTCGACATTTTACTGATGTCGGTGGTCGCCCATTGGCTTAGTTGGGGCAGCGCTGGCACGGTTAGCCAGAGGTCGCGGGTTCGAGTCCCGGTATGGGTGGAATTTTTAGCCTCTAAATAGGTAAACAATAATTATGTATGACATTGCGAAGTCGATTAGCCCACAGATTGTCAAGACAAAAGACAAGAGGGCTTAGTGCGAGTTTTTTAACTACTCGATCGCGTTAACGTAAACTCATATTTGTATGGTATCGAGGAAGAGCCACCTAGCGACAAGTATGGAAATTAAAATTGCTGAGTGCGAGTTGTAATGGTTTACGTTGAGAAGTTAGTGAACTCGTTTACTAGCCAAAACACGAATAAACGCGAGTGCGAGTTGTTCCGTGACAGCGTTTTGCCAGTTCGAACGGTTAACTTACTCATACCTACTCAATGCTCGATTAACGCGGTAGTAAAGTTATTCGATTGGATCTGTGAAACTCGCACTAAGCACTAAGCACTAAGGCTACACAACGTATGGTGGGCAATAAAGGATATTTATCTAATTTAAACTGCGCGACTTAAATCGAATTTATTGCCATAATTATTGATTGACATAATATTTATGAATGGTAGTTTTATACATGTATTTCAGTTAACTCTAACGCTTTTTTTTTTTTTATACATGTATTTCAGTTAACTCTAACGCAATTTAAAAAATGTGTACTCCCAAAAAGCCTACTATAACATTGGAGGTTACCTTTAAGATTATGTTTTGTTATTGCACATTCGCAAGAAAACCTAGCATTGTCTTAAATTGTCTGGTACTATAAGTAGATTTTTTTGTATTTGGAGGACGATTTCATGAATATGTTGAACACTAGGCACAATGTCTGGTGTTCAACACATTGATGAGTAGATAATACTTACACTATTTTTATTTTTAATGCACTAACCCGTGCTAAGGAACAAATTTAAAAACCTATTTAGAGGCTAAAAATTTCACCCATGCCGGGATTCGAACCCGCAACCTCTGGCTATCCGTACCAGCGCTCTACCAATTGAGCCAATGGGCGACTCACGGCATCAGTGAAATTTCGAACCTCTTTACTCTTTACTCTTCTTAATACTTTAATATAATAAAATATAAACTAGTTTTCGTTAGCACAGATCGAATAAGAATGTGTACCTAGTTTCTTAAGGCTTTGACGGCCATTAGGTAAACATTTCATTTTTATTATGAATAAAATAAATTTATTTAATTGGTTTAGTAACATCTATTTACAGGTATAAACACGACGCTTCATATAGGGTTAACTAGTGAAAAATCTGTATGGACGTTATCTTGTGTTTTATAACATAAAATTTAGTACTATGAGATTTTTGCTACACTCATTTTTCCCGAAATATTAAGGCATATAGGTATGTATATAATTTAATTAATTCGCCTTTTATCAGCTCTGAAATAGTAGTTTCCGGTAAATGATTGTTTTATAATTATTTATAGCATTATTTTTCAGACAACATCAATACAGCGGGAACGCCGAAAATATTTATTTTAATAAAAAAAATTAAGAAAAAAATAATCAAGGCGTTGAACGAAAGTAGTAAAAAATGGTTGTTTTTTTCTCTATAACAACTTACATGTTTCAAGAATAGCGCCTTAAGTGGATATAATTACAACATCTTCTTTATTTTATAATATAAAAATGAATCGCTGAATGTGTTGGTAAGCGCAAATCTCGAGAGCAGCTGAACCGATTTCGCTGATTCTTTTTGTAGAATATTCCTTGAAGTATGGGGTTGGTTCTTACGGAGAGAAAAAAAATTAAGGATCGACTGTTAGGCGGTACGAAGTTCGCTGGGTCAGCTAGTTAATGATAAAATTGGTGTGTTTATTTCTCTATACTACGTGTATTATTAGCACAATGACATGTAGGTAACTCAAGTTATTGCATGATCTTCGTTAAAACTTAGTCTAAGCTCGAAATTAGGTAGGTGACAATCCATTAACCATAACAATAACCACTTCTCTACAACCCATTTTTGTACCTGATGCATGGATCCGTTTCGTACAGCTGAAACTTCATTATAGCTCCATTGACACCAATGTACATGTTGTCAACATCGTCCAGAGCAAACGTGTTAACCCCGGTCAATCCAAACGACCCTACGTAGCTCGAAGACGCAGTTTCACCATGCACATGGTACCAATGACTTTCTTCGTCCATCGCGAAGACCTCATCAGACTTGCTCACGTAAATGCCAACGATTTTGTCACTGGGCAAGCCCTTGATTTTCACGGGAATCGTCTGTCCAGCCTGCAAGACGTAAGGCGTTTTCGTGGCAATGAAAAAGATGTTCCCTCTAGGATCTATTGTAAGACCGTGTCCGTTCGGTATGGCTGGGAAAGTCTCCATATTTTTGCCGTCTTGCGTAATTTTCTGCACGCGATTCTGCGGAAACGTCGCTATGTACATGATGCTTCCGTCCCTCGTTATGGTCATGTACATGACATCCTCTCCTAAAGCGGCGTACAATTCTAAGGATCCGTCGTCTTTCAACTTGTAAACACCGTTGTCAGTGGCGAGATAAATAACATCGTTGACATTGTCTATAGCAGTGGATTGTCCTAGGCCGGCGACACGAATTTTCTTGTGTAAGCCAGTTCCTTTATTTATGACGTACAGGGACATCTTCATTTCATTGCTAATGAGAGTGAAGTAGATATCTCCAGATCTCCAATGGACGTTCATGTCAGCTGGCACACCAGAGACTTCCCTCGTTTCGTCGAGCATGAAGTAATTGCCGTTGATTCTGAGGAGTTTATTGCATTGGTGTCGCATTTCATCGGCGGATTGTGCTCTGAACAAAGGGTCGGCGAATGCCGTTTGTAGTAGCATTATGATTGGCAGTACCCACAACGCCATCTGGAAATCGGAAATAAAGATTGATTTTAATTTCGGGCTTTAGTGGCTTTATTTGACAAAATCGTGACATTAGCAATGTCCTCTCAAAGAATAATTGTATCATAATTGCTAGAATTACAGCTGGTATTTGCTTTGCGATATCAGAATTAGCTACATATTAAAAGTGGTTTGTGTTGATGAAAATAACTCTTCTACTAATTATATTTTACACACATAAATTCACTCATGCAGGCCTGTTTGGCATCGGTACGTTAAGAAATTTGCCTCTTGCCACGATCCTGGCATTCCTCTTTCGCTTCATCAAGATTCATTACCCCTGCATGCTAGCAATCCGGTTCAGGCCCTTTTTATCAAGCGCTTCGTTGACACATCCACTATTTGCTAGAAGTACGTCCACCTGGAAGCGTTCGTGGCCTATTGGAACCGAGTGATTGGAATCAATCACAAGGTTAAGCAACAACAGGCACAGTCACGCCCTGGATTGGTGACCATCCCGTGACTACCGCTAGTGGCATTTTTTCCGAGCGCTTCCGTGCTTTGCATTGGTACCGGCTGTCAAGTAATTAATGGCTGTCGTTAAGCCATGTCAGAAGCCTAATGGGCGGCTTGATAAATTGTGACAAAAGGCCCGCCACTGTCTTACAATCCTTCACCAACCCGGACTGAGCCCCCGTGGAGTATGGCCTAACCTTCCTGCGATGCAGGAAACGACCCGTGCCCCAGCATTGACAACAACAAAGGGTTGAAACCAAGCAAACGTCCACCCTTTCCACCCATATTCACTTTTACATACCTTGACTATAAAATTTCCCGTCACTTCAAAGTTCAAACTGACCACAATTAGATGAACACTGTTATATAAATTCTAGAACAAGGAGATTTTAATTTTAAATTGATGTTTTATTAACTCTGGTCTCACAGAATTATTTCTACACTCTTTTGAATATGAGAATATTCTTGTGTCATGTCACTTCACTCACTGTCTATAATCATCTGGAGCGTCCCAGTTATTTATACCTTAGTGTGAGTTATCATTATTGTTGTTCATTTGAGACTTGATATTTTATTATTATGTTCCTTGGCACCTTAGTCATATACTCGTAACTACAACAAAGGAGTTACTGCTACAGAAGAAATTCTTTATCGGTTTCTAACGTAAGAATTTCACTTAGGAAACTACAGGTGGCCCAAAAAATTACGAGACAGACAGATATAGACTGTTAGCTTTTAGAATATACCTAAAAGCACACGAGTGTAATACTACTTCCTGCTCTGTATAAACTTTTCTTAACTATAGTTATGTAAAATTAAGTGTCATATTAGTTCCGATATTTCTATTACACGAATATATCCGATTTTATTCTATAGTAGCCAAGATACCTATATTCTAAAAGCTCACAGACTATACTTATGTATGTACTTAGAAACTTGTCGGCGATTAGTTCCTAATTCTTAATTTTGCAAGTATGTATTTCTGCGGATTATCATCGGTACGAATTCTATTTTTAGAAAATTCTTAATTTTAAAAATTCTTAATTTTCTGAATGCCTTATTTTTCTAACTCTAGATAGTGCGAATTTAAATTTTTGGCAAAAGAAAGTAGGTTTGTTCAGTAACATCCATAATTTATGTAGTGCTAACCTAATGTTAACCTCATAGTATTTTTTCTGAGTATACTGGCCTGTTTTGTAAGAATCTTATTGCTACAATCTTAATAATTCAAGTGTCAAGTACAAATACAACCATACCGCATTTTTATTTTGACTAAGTAGCAATATTTTTTTTAATATTTTAGTTGTTTTGTTGTACTATTTCTATTTTTAATGCACTAACCCGTGCGAAGGACAACTTTAAAAACCTATTTATAGGCTAAAAATTCCACTTATGCCGGGATTCGAACCGGCGACCTCTGGCTATCCGTGCCAGCGCTCTATCTAACTGAGCTAATGAGCCAGATATTATGATATTATATATTATGTAATAGATATTACTATATTATGTAGTCTACTGCTGGACATAGTATACTTATCCATCATCGAGTGATAATAGTAACCAACATCATCATCAGCCCACAGTGGGAGAAGTGGCCGAAGGTCTATACTCAGCATGAGCACCATCAGCTGAGTGTAAGCCTTTTCCTCCAAATGCCTTGAAGAGATTTATCTTTAGCAAATCCTCGCAGAATAAATACGACGACTTTTCAATAGAATCAGTGTTTTATTTACAACTAGCTGACCCAGCGAACTCCTACCATTGATTCTTTATTTTTTTTTATTTCTACTCTACGTAAGAACTTCAAGGAATATTGTAAAAAAAGAATTAGCGAAATCGGTTCAGCTGATCACGAGATTTGCGCTTACCAACACATTCAGCGATTCAGTTTTATATTATAGAAGATAGATAGCGTGTTGCTTGCGCAAATATTTTTACAGGAAGACAAAACAAAAGACTACTAATAGGAAATAATAAGTTGCAAGTAGCAAGGAGGTTGCAAACTTTTTGGCAGGCATAAACATGCCTTCTCCCACGGTTCCTTTCCATCTGCATCCACTGACCGTACGCCAACTCGACTATATCGTCGGACTGCTGCGTGTCGATTGTTGCCCATGGGAATTGAAAGCGTAGCCGCAAAATATTCGAAGGCTTCATTCTTCATTTGTCGCATAAAAATAAGATAAGACGACAAAGTCAGATCTGCTGTGTGGTGTCGGCCGGCGGCCTAGAGAATAGGACCAACCCAATTCTTCCCGCGGGTGTCGTAAAAGGCTACTAAGGGAAACAAACCAGGGGGTGGGCAGCAGCGCCCCCTGCAGTACAATTCCACCGAACTGCGATCCCCAACCCGCATACCCAGCGTGGGGATTATGGGCATTACCCCCTATGATAGCACAACGTGGCGCTATTAGGGGAGGGCTATGTCCAGCAGTGGACAAGAATAGCCTGACGACGACGACGATAAGTTCATTAGGTGTTTATTTTCTCATTCGAATTCAATCTAAGAAGCATGGCGTTCAGAATACAGATTTTAGCTGTCGCTCGACTATTTACGTAGAATTCCAAGTCATAAGCCCTAAAGTCGTATACGACTTATTTGCTAATGAAGTGAGAATCGGCTCCCTGGTCTGCTCAATGCTTGTCGTCCAGCTCTCGGCCGCCGCCCCGTGATCGCCCAGCTAGGGAAGCACAAGGTAAAGATAAAAGTTTTAGTCCATTGTCGTGTAGCAGCATGTTGCTTTGCGCGGTGAAATAGAGCAAGATGGCGGTAGCCGATAATGGGATATTTTTTATCGTGACTCGACCCTCGCAGGTCCACCGGCTGTGCCGGGTGTCCCGCTTAGCCAGGTATCCCGCCTAGCCCAGTGTCCCGACTAGGTAGGCGTCCCGCCTAGTAAGGTGTCCGTCCTAGCCCGGTGTCCCGCCTCGCCAGGTCTCCTGCCTAGCCCAGTGTCCCGGCTAGGCAGGTGTCCCACCTACCCAAGTGTCCGACCTAGCAAGGTCTCCCGCCTAGCCAAATGTCCCGCCTATGTAAGTGCCCCGCCTAGCTGAGTGTCCCGCCTAGCCAGGTGTCCCGCCTAGCCGAGTGTCCCGCCTAGCCAGGTGTCCCGCCCATTTCCACTTCAATCTCGCGACTCTTTCACCAATGTCGCACGCCTCTGTCCAGCGATGGATGATGAGATTGGTTACCCGATCTATGAGTACTAATATAGTAACAGATGTCCCGCTAGTATTTTAAGTTGGCTCACTCATACAAACGTATTTTGGTTTTTACAAACGACATTTACCAATATGTGTCGAGGGCACAAATCAAGGTATGATGATGTTAATAACCCTTTGTATGTCCCCACTCGGACGGGTCTCTTTCTGCATCGCAGGAAGGTTAGTCCATACTCCACCACTGGGGTCAAGTCCGAGTTGGTGAAGCATTGTAAGACAATGGCGGGCCTTACTGTCAGAACTTGTCAAGCCGCTCATAAGGCCTCTAACATGGCTTATCGACTGCCATTACATGACAGCCGGCACCAACGGTTTAGCGTGCCTAGCGGAACCACCGAAGTGCTCGGAAAGAATGCCACTAGCGGTAGTCACGAGTACGTCACCTACCGCGCCTGTTGTAGCTTAACCTTAGAGATTGATCTCAATCATTCGGTTCCACTGGGCCACGAGTGCCTTAGTTACGAGTGTCAGTTTGATGTATCTGGCCCTAGTATAGTTAGTTAGCTAGACCTGAGATTTCCGCACTTAGCCTCATAGTTGGGCCATTGTACGTAGCAAGCGCTGAGGTACGCTAACACCTCAGACACTGGGATTTCCTTACGATGTTTTCCTTCACCGTCAGCGAGTAGCATTGCTACTATAATTTCACAAATGTACATAACTTAGTCAACAAACTCATTGGTACATGCCGGGGCTCGAACCCACGACCTCCCGATTGCAAAGCCGGCGTTCTACACCGCTCCGCTACCACCACTCTGGCTCTTAGTAGTATATTCGAATCTTTGTTGAACTTTATTATCATCAGAAATAAAGACACTAACCAAACTGACTGGGGTGTACTGTAATTTGTTGTTATCTTTCGTAGTGTTGGAATGAGATAACAATAACAATATTGTGACTTTATTAGCTTCACACTGCATAACAATGCATTGGATGCATTACAATGTCTACCTAAGACATCACATGTCGAAAGTTTTGTAACACATTTTAAACTTTGGCGACTTAAACACATATTTAGAATATTTTCAGCACAGAACATAAGTTCTGTGATTTTCAGAGCTTAATCGCGTAGTAAATTATTAGAAGATGAACGAACAAAGATGCGAACCGGTGCCAGCCATCAGTATTCTCGTGACCACGATGACTGTAACGTCGTCGAAACGTCGAGGTAAGATAGCAATAAATTACTACGCGATTAAGCCCCGAAAATATTCTATGTTATGTTAAAGCTAATTTGTATTTAGTGAAATAAATTCTAAAAGCAGTGACCTCAGCACACCGCTAACTCCACAGATATAGGGAAGAGCTTGTGATTGTACTCTTCCATTATAAAGGGAATTCTTCCGCCTGGCAGATAGCATGCCTGGTTACAGCCGGTCCAACTGCATACTATTGTGAAATTTTATGTTGGTATAGTGCTTAATTGAGAAAGAAAAGTTGCGTTAGTTTGGACATGTGGAGAGGATGAAGGAAGAAAGATTGACGAAACAAATATATATTGCAAATGTGAGTGGAAGAGCTGGTAAGGGACGTCCCAGACGGACATACATCGACCAAATAGGGGATGTACTAGCAAAGGGAAAGATAAAAAGTACCCGGAACCGGCGTGCGTGCATGCAACGGCTTATGAACGTTGATGAAGCGAAGGTGATCTGTCAGGATCGTGGCAAGTGGCAGTCCCTGGTCTCTGCCTACCCCTCTGGGATACAGGCGTGAGGTTATGTAAGTGTATGTATGTAGTGCCTGATTGAGAGTTTTATACCACGCCCACTCAGAAAGCACCTCATTGCTAGTTTATAAACGTTAACAAAGTTCGTAATTTCTCCTTTACAAATGTGCGGCGGGAAAAGTTAAAAGGAACGTTGTGTGAAAATTCGTTTCTGCCGCAGGGCAGGTAAGGATTTTTATTTTTATATTTTAGCAACGATCATAGACAAAATACAGACGTCAAATCTCAAGGAGGTTTTATATTAAATAATTAGAAAACAGAGGTGGGATTTTTTTTTGTGTTCGATTGTCAATGAAGGAGGCTAATTCTTTTTCAGCCCTTCTTCTTCTTCTTCAGGGTATATTAGTCCACTGCTGGACATAGCCCTCTCTGAGTGCCTTAGAGCAAGGTTTCGCCATCATTGGGGGGTAATGCCCATAACCCCCACGCTGGGCAGGCGGGTTGGGGATCGCAGTTTGGTGGAATTGTACTAACGGGGGCGCTGCTGCCCACCCCCCGGTTTGTGTCCCTTAGTCGCCTTTTACTACACCCGCGGGAAGAATTTGGGTTGTTGCTGTTCTGTAGGCCGACACCACATAGCATTTTTAGCCCTACGAGGAAAAAAACAAGAGTCGCCATATGTTTTGTTAAATTCAGTTTTTCAGATATTGTATGGAATCAGGAGTTACTTTGCGGAAATCCATACTAGCAAAAAAATGTGAAAGTTACTTTGCTAAATTCCGCCAAAAGAAATTGGCGGAATTTAGCAAAGTAATTTTCACATTTTAATGCTATTTTAGTTTTTCACTAAATTGATAATTAACATCACCCTTTTAATTACAATCAGCAAGTTTTCTCCCCTCGGTGAACAATGTACTTTAGACTAGTTTAATAGTCTAAACGATGTGGCGTCAAATAAATCCTTTCAACCTTTCACCTTCTTTGTAAAAACCTATTTAGAGGCTAAAAATTCCACCTATGCAGGGATTCGAACTGAGCTAATGAGCGACGCACCGGCATCAGTGAAATTTCGAACCTCTTTACAATACTCTCTGTATTATGTACAGGCAGCGACCAATAGGTGTTTAAAATTGTCCTTAGCACGGGTTAGTGCATTAAAAAGAATATAATCTTCTTTCTAGTTTGCGCATTTAAAGGTCAACGTGCTGCCGATTGTACCTGTTTAGAATTCCAGAAGCCGCTCAGAGACTAATGTCATATCAAGCGTAAAACGCTGGGGCAGGAGCAATCTCTATCCCGATGCGAAGACAGTGGAGAAATAAGACGAGGCAATTTCACAAATTGGTCTTAAACAATTTAGCTTAGTCCGCCGGTCTGCATTTTACGGCTGGGAAATATATAATATTTAATCTTTTTCGAAGTAGAGTACGCGGTTTGGATGGGCTGTCTAGAGATGGTATTTCTTTTTCTTCAGGCTATATTAGTCCACTGGTGGACCTAGCCCACCCCTATTGAGCGCCATAGCGCCCTGTCCTTAGTTTGCCGCATCCAGCATCTGCCTGCAGTTTTTCGCAGATCGTCATCCCACCTAGTCGGAGGGCGCCCTACACTACGTTTGCCGAGTCGCGGTCTCCACTCAAGAACTTTTACTCCAACGGTTGTCGGTTCTTCGCGAGATATGGCCAGGCCACTGCCACTGCCAGAGATGGTATTTAAGTGGACTGTATAGTTTCGGAATCATCCGTTGTATGACCCCAGGGCACGGGTCTCTTCCTGCATCGCGGGAAGGTTAGTCCATGGGGCCAAGTTCGGATTGGTGGAGGATTGTAAGACAGTGGCGGGCCTTACTGTCAGAACAAGCCGCTCATAAGGTCTCTGTAATGACAGCCGGAACCAACTGCTTAACGTGCCTTGCGAAGCACGGAAGCGCTCGAGAAAATGCCACTAGCGGTAGTCACAGAACGGTCACCCATCCTACACATAGAATAAAATAGTGCATAGAATAAAAGCTCAATTATTGGGTATACCAACGAGACAATGCGTAAATGTAATGATAATAGAAAAGTACAGGAGAACAAGTCCTTAACTTTAGCCGTTTTCAAATTTGTGATTTAAGCTTTGCCTTATTCAAAATGGTTTAATTATACCTATAAATTAGCCACAAATAGAATATTCTTTCCTGTATATAACATTTTATTAGATAAATTTCAAAGATTGCAGCTATGAAGAAAACTTCGGCCAGTTAAAGTTCGGTAGTAGGTACACCATTCGGCGATAGTGTTTCTTCTGATTTTCCTAATGGAATTGGTACCAAATAGCCAATCAAATTTTTTTTACATACGGGAACATACATAGCTTCTGGCCCCACACTAGGATACCCTGTGTCGTGGGAACCAGAAACAACGACATCACAAACATGTAAACATCCAAGACCGGGGGTTTCTTTGGCCCCTGCCGGGATTCAAACCCGGTAGGCAGATGCGCTTCCGCTACGCCACAGAGATAGTAATGTACTCGTAAAAGCTCGCAAGCAATATCTTCTAGCTTTTTTAGATTGCTTCTATTTGGCAGGCGTTGATTCGGTGATGGCGCTTCGTTTTTTGGATCATAGTATTGATAAGTCCAGGACTCATCAATATAATTATGTATAGTCTGTTAGCTTTTAAAATATACCTCGGCTACTATCGGAAAGAATCGGATATATTCGTGTAATGGAAATATCGGAACTAATATGACACTTAATTTCGAAATCAGAACTCGATCATCAGTACGAAAACCGGCGAGAATTGGCGAAAACCGAAGCCTAGTCTAGAGCCCGAGGTACATTCTAAAAGCTTACAGACTGTGGGTAAGCATCACGAGACGAGACGGTCTATCATATCAGCGATAAGACCGCCAATTGTATAACATTACTTAGCCTTAAGAACGCATGACATGTATTCTTTTTTTCTGGTTGTACAATAAAGTATTTAATATCTACGAGTATCTATCGAGTTCCTCTTCAGTGAAGGTCACCTTCTGCGACCTTTGCGAGCATTGCATCTTCGTACCCCCGAGCACAATACGGCTAGTTACTCAAGCTCTTTCACTGTGTCAGCAATTCACCCATGGAATAGCTTACCTCTACACATCCGACTAGCCCAATCGCACGAAGTATTCTAAGGTCAAGTATACCATCATCACTACCTAAGTCTTCAGTAATTTATCATAATATATTCTAAGTAGTATTCACATGTAGACATATAAATATCGTCAGGAAATATGTAGGTATATATATAGAGATAATGTTTATGTGTTTATTGTATTTCATATTTATTTATTGTTATGTTATTTAAAATTCCCCCACTATTTTAAAGTTATTATATAATATAGATATCGTCGTCAGGCTATACTAGTCCACTGCTGGACATAGCCCTCCCCTAAAGAGCGCCACGTTGTGCTATCATAGGGGGTAATGCACATAATCATTAGTCACCTTTTACGACACCCGCGCGAAGAATTGGGTTGGTGCTATAAATTTTTAATTATACTTAGTATTAATTATATTTTTAATTAAAATTGTATAATTAGTAAATAAAAATTTACTAATTATACAATATTACACCACCTGTTAATATTGTCTACAAAACTTAGGTTAGGTGGTGGATAATGCTAAGTAGCATTAACTCGCCTATGTGCAAATTTTTTATGCGATAAATAATTTTAATAATAATACCTAATATCTATGATTGCACTATTCCACCCAGGCCTGTTCCACACCGTTCGGTGAGATAGTGCGTGTGTGGAACTATCCTCCTCACGCAAAGATCCACTTTTAGAATTTCGTCAAGGCTTCCCGATCCAGTCTATAGTACGAGTATATGCTGAATCTTTTGATATGTAACTCGCCTATTGTCTTCAATTATTTTTTTCACTGCTAGCATGTTTTCACCAAAAACAGCGTTGAAAAGGTTCTTTATTCCCCAACCGTGCTTGAATTCATCATAAAAACAATACACGTTTTTTTTTTGTAAGATCCTTCATCCATGAATTCCGTTTGAAGTCTGTCGTACGATTTGTCTGGTCTTAAGCGACACTTGAAATCGCCAAAGAAAATAACGCGAAATTTTTTCCGGTGCATTTTCACATTATATTTTTACAGGTTGTTTTAGATACATTTTTTTCAAAGGGATACGATACGATAATATATTATTATAAATTAGCTCGCAAAATATGGATGGAACTTTTACAATTGGAGCGCACCACTTTTTACTTATAAATAGATTATAACTGGCCAGTCATATAAAACAAAACTTTTTTCGCTACTATCTGAGTGGCCTGGTAGTTTTAGGTTCTATGTTCTTTCTAAGACACCAGTATACTTACCTATTCTATTGAAAGACGTCCATAAAACAGCATAAACGTCATTGTAAAAGGTCCTATTCATTATCGCTACGACAAGGGCCGTGAAAAATGAGGGCTTCTTTGTCCTCCGTAGAGCACAGTGTTGCCAGATCCTGGCCGGTGTCTTAACAGCCAAACGGACAGATGGACAAAGTGATCCTATAACGTTATCGCTGTTATTATAGCTATAAGGCAACATTATCTCATATTTATCCGGAAATAGTGAGCAATACGTTATAAAGGTATTTTTTTTCTTCGTACGAAAACTTGAAACGTTAAAATTATATAATTTTGTAAAACTGTTTATGCAGTTTACCGGCAGCCATTTGGTAACAATTAGTTTATTATGTAACGTACGTTAACTTACATATTATTAACTTAACCTGACTTCCGTAATCTATACAACCAACAGTATTGAAGGTACTTTAAGAGAGAAGAAGCATAGAATGGGCTTAAAAATTGCTTCATCATCTTTTCAAATCTTGTTGTCTTAAGACTTTTATTGCATTATTCCTCTGGGAGTCTTTTGTAAATGGCTAGGACCAAGTCAGTGCCCCTTTCCGATCCACAGAAACTAGAGTTATATATCTCTATAACAAATTTTATTCAGATCCGTTCAGCCGTTCTGGCGTGATTGAGTAAGAAACATCCACACATCCAGATAGTAAAACTACCGGAAAAACTCATATATATATATATATATATATATATATATATATATATATATATAAATATATATATATATATATATATATATATATATATATATATATATATATATATATATATATATATAATACACAACATTTGACACTAAAATTAAAAGTTTTCTAATAAATAATAAACACCTATGTATTCGAAGACTAGCTTAATCTATTAGTATTTTTTTATAGTTAATTCAGGACAGGCATACTTAACAATTGTATTCACCGACATGTCAATACCCACTACAGTGTCCATGTTCAATTAATTAAGTAACTTTTTGTATCTTTTTTTAATTTACCATGAATGCATTGAATAAATTAAATGAAAAATAGTAATAAAATGTAAATATAATATTATAAAAGTAGCACAACAAATAAACTTAGTCCAATGCTTAGTAGCCGACTGAAATTTTCGGTCGCCATTTCCCTCTCTGAGATAGCCTAAATGAGGGCAAATTGGGGAATATGGCAATACCGGTGAGCACTCTAATGTTAAAAGGATGGCCTGAAGCTACCAGCGGGAGGGAAAAGACGGGACGAGATCATAACGATGTTTTCATTGGTCCGCCATAATGATCTCAAGATTTGTGATAAAATGTTTAATAGTGGAAGAATATAGTTATAATAATTACACCAAAACATTTCATGAAAAGTAGGTTGCGAGCAGTTACAACGTTAAGATATCTGATGCAGTGAAAAGACAAGCCTATACAGCGCCACCAAGTTATCTGTACAAGTGTGCAAAATCGTAACTACGGCCTTGTCATCCACCATATTGAAAAGAAACACTCCGATGTCCAATGACTGAAATGCACTGAAAGTATACATTGTTTAAAATAATATGATATTATTCTGGTTAGTTATGTTGCCTAATTCAGAAGCTAGGTTTTTTTTTAATAACTTTCCGTTCTTTTTCTCTAATTCGTGGTAAGCGATGCTGGTTGTACAATTACTTAATACTTTAATGTTACTTAAGATGCTGTTACCACTTATTGTACAATTGTTTGTTTACCCTAATAAAATAAAATAATTTATAGATAGATTTTATTTTAAAAAAAATATATTCATGGACACAGATCTCGTTAGCCCTATACTAAGTACAACTAAATGAATTGTGTTATAGGTGCTAACTCGACGATAGATTTAATACAATAAATACATAGATAACATCCAAGACCCGAGACAAACTAGAGAAGTTCGTTTTCCTGGTTTGACCCGGCCGGAGATCGAACCCGAGACCTTCCGTTTTACAGTCAGCGTGCTAAACCGCTGCGTCGAGTCAGCACCTATAACACAAGTCATTTAATTGTACTTAGTATAGGGCTAACGAGATCTGTGTAATATGTCCATGAATATTTATTTATTTATTGATTATTTATTATGTTTCTCATCCTTTCTTTCTTAATTTATATTAAGGGTGTTCTTACATCAAGCATGTTATCTCGCTCGCACAGTTTATATTTATTTGTGATTCTAATAAAAAGAGTATACTTTGATGAATATGGTCTGAGGGTTTTATAGATAGGTAATTAAAGTTTTCTTATTCAGAACTAAAGTTTTTCATTGAAACAATTCGATCCTAATATCAATAATTTTGGGAATTATATTTCTTTGTTAAACACTGCGTATAGGAGAATATCCATAATTTTGCATAATTTAACTTTGCATCAAACCTTGATGCATAGTTAAATTTCGAACATTGTTTTAAAAATTACTCAGTGTTTGACAAAGAAAAGTTGTTAATTTAGGAACGAAATGAAGTCCGAAGCAATTCAAAAAAGGAATAGTACCTAATTGGCTCAAGATTCGAGTCACAATAACATTTATCGAAACTTTACTAATTTTGTTACAACAATTAAAAATGCTAAAATGTGCAAGCAAGATGCATGTAAGCAGCCTTAAGTATTAGATAAAAAAGATTCTGTATATCGTTATATATTAAACGGGTCACATCGTGATTATTTATGAGGTGAAACGTAATTACCTTATTTCCCGACGTTTCGGTCACCGGACCGGTCCGTTGACGTAGTGAGTGTTGTGAGTCGGCCAGCTGCGAAAAATTAATAGTGACTACCCACAATAATTTACTGTACTCGCCATTTCAGTCTTCCCGAGACCACGGCAACTGTAACGCTGCCGAAACGTGGGAAATAAGGTAATTACGTTTTACCTAATAAATAATCGCGATTTGACCCGTTTAATATATAAGTATGTATGAGTATCGCAAATCATTAGGAAATACAATTGTGTATATCGGAGATGCACTTCCCTGAAAGTAATCCTGGAGGCACCCATGTCTCTACAACTCAGAAAAGCAATACTCGCTAGCTAGAGTTAATTAGTGGCATAGGTATCCTACTTCCAACTTTTATCATTCTACACATAAGTGCGAGAATCGAAAATCAAAGTAGTAGTGTCGCAGTGGACCGTGAAGTGCAGAATAAGTTTCTGCCAAAACTTCGCGCAACCATTTGTATTCAGGCTGCGGTGCTGGCGCAATTCTATTTGGATATAAAGCCGCGTTTTCACGGTCTTAAGCCGTGTTTTCACGCCCCTAGTAGGCTCGGACAGAGTGAGCATACAAATAGGCGTGACGACAGAGTCAAATAATCAAAGATTTAACTATATTAGAGGAAAGCAAATATTAAAAGGATTTAAAACACTAATTTAATTTTAGAAAAAAAAGTGATTACAAATATTTTCAATAAAATAAAAGATTATAATACTGCTTTCAGGCATACGGACTGAAATACTCATCACACCGCGTGACGTCACGCTTAGGTTAACTTCACTCGTGCTTTTTTGTGACTAGTTGACTATAGTGATTATGATGTTTGTTTACCGGGCGTGACGTCAGATTAGACGCCATATCACGGTGAACTGTTTAAAAGGATATTATAAAAAAAGCTTTAACATTCGTCAAAGTTTAGTTTAGATAAATTGATAGATATACAGGGCGTCCCAAAGTTATGGGCCATGAAGGGAAAGTACCTTAAATATCGTAGATAGGGTATGTCGCTGAAAGAAGACTTTATGTTATTTTTAAAAGTTAGTAATTCTGCATTCAAAGATTTTCAAAAAATTACTTGCCTTCTCTGGGAATCGAACCGACTTAAATTTAAAAAAAAAACACGCCTACTTTTATGATGCCAATCGAAAGAATGGCCAAAAACTAATAGTTCTTCTTAAGTAACATAGTATTTTAAAAGAAAGAAACAGCGTGAAATAAATAATTTTAATCAAATTAAAAACATACATGAAACTGCCGTAGTCAATTAAGTTGAAAATTAAAAATGAAAATCAAGAGGCAGCGGACTCATTAAAAGATAGACGATTTGCGTAAGACAAGAGGGATCACATTTTGAGCACTTAATTAATTAATTTACAAAAAAATACCCACTTCATTGACTACGGCAGTTTCATGTGTGGGGTTGACTCTACACCACATTCACAGGCGGCAATCAGGCCGACGCGTTCGATTTCCGGCTTATCTAAATGACTATAATCGCCCGTAAGACGGTCTCTGGAGGGGAGTGATGTGGGGTTGACTCTACACCACATTCACAGGCGGCAATCAGGCGCGCGCAGATTAGAACCTCATTGCTCCGCCAAGCATAGCTGGCAGGCTGCGTGTAGAAGTAGAGATTTTATTTAAAAAGTTGTTTCTTCTATTCTGTCTAAAAAAATGATGATTGCTATCGGAATCGATTTTATTACTAATTTTATGTTGTTTTTCATGCAGATGCTATAGTTTTCAGTTTCATCTAATTATTGCAGTTAGTCAGTGTTAACTCCTTCTGTACATTATAATTTCCACCGTGCCAGTGTACTTTCAGTGTAAATAAAGCTTGTACATAAATTATCTATTTCTTTGTCCTTGGCACTGGATCCTAAACATGTATGTTTTTAATTTGATTAAAATGATTAATTTCACGCTGTTCCTTTCTTTTAAAATACTATGTTACTTATGAAGAGTTATTATTTTTTGGCCATTCTTTCGATTGGTATTATAAAAGTAGGGGTGTTTTTTTTTTAAATTTAAGTCGTTTCGATTCCCAGACAGGGCAACTAATTTTTAGAAAATCTTTGAATTCAGAATTACTATCTTTTAAAAATAACATAAAGTCTTCTTTCAGCAAAATACCCTATCTACGATATTTAAGGTACTTTCCCTTCATGGCCCATAACTTTGGGACGCCCTGTATAATACTTTATTGCACAACCAAAAAAAGAATACCACCATGATTTCTTAAATGTAAGTAATTATTTATTACCAAATTAATTATGTTACATGCATGTGGCTTAATAGTTAAAAGGACATTACTGTTTATACACAGTTTATTTTCCCATATAAACATTTAAATAACATTAAATCGTGGTAACCTTGTCCCCACACTAGGCTGGGGACAATTATTATAGTCACTCGATCAGAGTACTAAGTCGTGAAAACGCGGCTTTATCACGCTAGGGCAGATTGATTCATCACAGTGACTAAAAACTGGAATGTACTCAGTTGGTGGTGGTGTTCTTTTTACAACAATGCCACAGCATCATCGTTATCAACCGTTGTACGTCCTAACTACTGAGGCACGGATCTCTTCCTGCATCGCAGGAAGGTAAGGCCATACTCCACCACGGGTTGGTAGAAGCTTGCAAGACTAGTGGCTGGTCTTACTGTCAAAAGTTTTCAAGCCGCCCTAATTCCTCTGACTTGGCTTAACGACTACCAAATATTGAAAATTAAATTTTCAAATGATACCTTCGAAGTAGATATCACGATCACGGTTCTTACCACTGATTTATATTGGCGCGCCTGTTGTTGCTTAACTCAAGTGATTGATTCTAATCACTCTTCATAAAAGTCTACAAGTCTCTGACGGCCTCTGTGGCGCTGTGGCAGCGCATCTCCCTACCATGCAAGGGGTCCCGGGCTCGAACCCCGGCTGGGGATTTAAAAAACCCCAGGTCTTGGATGTTTACAAGTTTGTGATGTCGTTGTTTCTGGTTCCCACGACACAGGGTTTCCTAGTGTGGGGCCAGAACAAGTAACACATCCTTGGGCCAGAAGCAATTTATGTAGCTGTATGTAAATGTTATATTATGTTAATGTTACAAACATAAAGAAGCGCTCGTGGCCTAGGCGAACCGAGTGATTGGAATCAATCACTTGGTTAAGCAACAACAGGCGCAGTCAGATACGGGATGGGTGAGCGTCCCGTGACTACCGCTAGTGGTATTTTTCCAAGCGCTTCCGTGCTTCGCAAGGCACGCTAAGCCGTTGGTGCTGGCTGTCTTAGAATGGCAGTCGTTAAGCCATGTCAGAGGCTTTATGGGCGGCTTGATAACTTCTGACAGTAAGGCCCGCCACTGTCTTATAATCCTCCACCAACCCGGACTTGTCCCTCGTGGTGGAGTATGGCCTAACCTTCCTGCGATGCAGGAAGAGACCCGTGCCCCAGCAGTGGGGACATACAAGGTTTGATGACGATAACGAACAATCATCAACATTTCACTGCCACGTCACTTTTTCTAACGAGTCGCAAGAGTTTCAGGTATTAATTGGCGTCATTTTGATTTTGCAATTTCACCGTAGCTTAGACTAGTTTATAGAGCACGGTCTAGGCATCTACGACTGACCATTCATCTGTGAAATCTGTGAAACAACTTAAAATGTAACTTTTTGGTTACGAACTGTATCTGATTAAGCATACGATCTTGTAAAGCAATAATCACCGGTGCTTGACCGATATTTGTACGCTTTTAGAAATTATTGACTGTTTATTTGCTAATCCACGTAATGCCATTCAGCGGGTCATTAGGCAAGAATGAATGTTTAGGTGGTGGTGCAATTCATAAGATAATCACGTTTCAGAATTTGAACAATTTAGTTTAGAACAGCTTATCTCATCTATTAGCTAATCGCAGTAGATGGACTTGCCTTATATCGATAATCATTTAAAACAACACTTACCCCATCACAAGATCATTGATCCAGATCAACTAGTGCTTGTAAAAAACGTAAGGATACATCAGAAAGAAAATCCTAGGTCAATGAACTGAACAGAAGATAATATCTGCTCACGTCTGGTTATTTTAGTGGGCATTATTTTAGCACTGTATTTTTTCTATATTTTAGTTTATGTAGTTTATTTCTTTCTTTCTTTCATAGTTAGGTAGGTTATTCAATATGTTGTAGGTTTCGTACACGTATACAGCCCCGTTTTTTACTGCTTCTCCGAATCGCTAAGATTTGCTGAAAGAAATCTCTTACAGAGATAAACTCGCCTTTGTACATGTTATTTCTTATGTAATTTATTTATTTATTTATTTATTTATTTATTTATTTATTTATTTATTTATTTATTTATTTATTTATTTATTTATTTATTTATTTATTTATTCATTCATTCATTCATTCATTCATTCATTCATTCATTCATTCATTCATTCATTCATTCATTCATTCATTCATTCATTCATTCATTCATTCATTCATTCATTCATTCATTCATTCATTCATTCATTCATTCATTCATTCATTCATTCATTCATTCATTCATTCATTCATTCATTCATTCATTCATTCATTCATTCATTCATTCATTCATTCATTCATTCATTCATTCATTCATTCATTCATTCATTCATTCATTCATTCATTCATTCATTCATTCATTCATTCATTCATTCATTCATTCATTCATTCATTCATTCATTCATTCATTCATTCATTCATTCATTCATTCATTCATTCATTCATTCATTCATTCATTCATTCATTCATTCATTCATTCATTCATTCATTCATTCATTCATTCATTCATTCATTCATTCATTCATTCATTCATTCATTCATTCATTCATTCATTCATTCATTCATTCATTCATTCATTCATTCATTCATTCATTCATTCATTCATTCATTCATTCATTCATTCATTCATTCATTCATTCATTCATTCATTCATTCATTCATTCATTCATTCATTCATTCATTCATTCATTCATTCATTCATTCATTCATTCATTCATTCATTCATTCATTCATTCATTCATTCATTCATTCATTCATTCATTCATTCATTCATTCATTCATTCATTCATTCATTCATTCATTCATTCATTCATTCATTCATTCATTCATTCATTCATTCATTCATTCATTCATTCATTCATTCATTCATTCATTCATTCATTCATTCATTCATTCATTCATTCATTCATTCATTCATTCATTCATTCATTCATTCATTCATTCACTCACTCACTCACTCACTCACTCACTCACTCACTCACTCACTCACTCACTCACTCACTCACTCACTCACTCACTCACTCACTCACTCACTCACTCACTCACTCACTCACTCACTCACTCACTCACTCACTCACTCACTCACTCACTCACTCACTCACTCACTCACTCACTAACTCACTCACTCACTCACTCACTCACTCACTCACTCACTCACTCACTCACTCACTCACTCACTCACTCACTCACTCACTCACTCACTCACTCACTCACTCACTCACTCACTCACTCACTCACTCACTCACTCACTCACTCAACTCACTGACTCACTCACTCACTCACTCACTCACTCACTCACTCACTGACTCACTCACTCACTGACTCACTCACTCACTGACTCACTCACTCACTCACTCACTCACTCACTCACTCACTCACTCACTCACTCACTCACTCACTCACTCACTCACTCACTCACTCACTCACTCACTCACTCACTCACTCACTCACTCACTCACTCACTCACTCACTCACTCACTCACTCACTCACTCACTCACTCACTCACTCACTCACTCACTCACTCACTCACTCACTCACTCACACTCACTCACTCACTCAATCACTCACTCACTCACTCACTCACTCACTCACTCACTTACTTACTTACTTACTTATTTATTTACACAGTTCTTGTAACATCCTGTAATGTCTTGTAATCTTGTGATGTCCTGTTAAATGTTTTGTTGCACACGAATGTAAAGTATAATAATAATAATAAAAACTACCTACATTTTCGGATCGATATCGATATCAACCCTCGTATGTCCCCACTGCGGGGGCACGGGTCTCTTCCTGCATCACAGGAAGGTTAGGCCATACTCCACCACGGTGGCCAAGTCCGGGTTGGTGGATGATTGTAAGACAATGGCAGGTCTTACTGTCAGAAGTTATAAGGCCTCTGACATGGCGTAACGACTGCCATTTTTGCCGACCTAAATTGTATGTCAATACACGGTGTCGCATTTCACACGGTCCATACGAAATTCATAGATGGGGCGTACCAAGGGCTATTGAAATAACCCCCATGTATGTTCAGCCAAAGTGAATAGTTTTCGAGATATAATTTTTTTTCGTATTTTTAACGCGTTACCCAGAATTTCATACTTTTTTTTTTCTCTTGAACTATCAGGCCTTGGGCCCTTTTTTTCTTTTAAAGATACGCAATTAAATGCCCCTTTAAATTAAATATTTGCGTTGAATACGGAGCGTTATACTTAAAAAAAAAACAAATCTGTAATATTTTAAGTCTGCCGGCTTTCTAGCTCAAATTTCGGTGGCTGTAAAAAAAAAGAGCCGGGAAATAAAACTTTGCTTTCCATTTCATAAACTTGATACCAGCAAAATTTTATTTCAATACATCAATAACTTCTTGAGATACAAATTTTCAAAGATATTTTACGGCATATTTTTCAATATGCGAAAAGAAAAGACGCGATTTTAATCTTTCCATTTGAACAAGTAACGGTAGTCAAAGTAAGCAGATAAGTAGGTCAGTATTGGTATATGCATGTGCATTTCCATGTTTGTACTGTTTCCGTTGGTTATAATAGTTTGGGAACAGTGCTAATGATATTGTTTTTATCGATATCAACCCTTGTCTCCACAGCTGGGGCACGGGTCTCTTCCTGCATCACAGGAAAGTTAGGCCATACTCCACCACGGGGGCCAAGTTCGGGTTGGTGGTTTCTATTACCCTGACCTTGTCTATTTATGCGTGCAGAAGTTCCACAGTAAACATATTTAATTCCGCTTCCATTCATAGTGGGAGAAATTTTTTGGTTTTCTGGTACGATATGCGTACGAAGTTTGGTACGAAGCTAAAATCTGAATTCGCTTAGATGTGTGTACTATAACGATCTTCTTATAAAACGCTGAGTACAATAACCCAAGCAAGTATAATTTAGTTTGGGAATAGGACAAGCGATAATGATATTGTTATAATATAATCGATATCAACCCTTTTCCCCACTGCGGGGGCACGTGTCTCTTCTTGCATCACAAGAAAGTTAGGCCATACTCCACCACTTGTTATTATTGTTTTGTTGGAGAAAGAGTCGAAAAAGGCTGTAAACACTGCCCGAAAAGAGTTACAAAAGAAAAGATGATCCTCCCTGAAGGCAGCTGCCTTTATTGGGTTGTCTTGTAGACCTTGTGGTGTGTTACTGCTAGGAAGGCTACTACAGTCTATTTACCCTCACTTGTCAAATTTAGTAAACAAGATTCTAACCTCAAAATTTACCTTTGATGCCAAAACTAGATATTTTCTCCCAAGTGTATGAGCTCTGCTTATAAACTTGGCAGTAAATGTAAACTGTAAGTAATTATAACATAACATTTACATACAGGCACATACATTGCTTCTGGCCCCACACTAGAATACCCTGTGTCATGGGAACCAGAAACAGCGACATAACAAAACATGTAAACATCCAAGACCTGAGGGTTTTTTGTCCCCAGCCGGGGGCACGTTATTAAGAACGTTAATAACACGTTATCTAAATTTGTGTCCCAGATTACTTCATTTATGGAAATTTGGCAGTTTTTGGAAAAAAAGTCATACCTTAAGTGGTAGAATCTGATTATACTATTTTTATTTTTAATGCAGTAACCCGTGCTAAGGACAATCTGGAATCCTATTTATTAATCTGGAATCTGATTTATTAGAATCTGGTTTACTAAAATGGAAAAGTAAGAATAAATAGACTATAGGCAACCGCTGTCGCTTAGATTATATAAGAATATTCTTTATTTTACACCCGATTATAAAACATGTAAACATACAAAGTACAGTCACTTATTGTTGTCAGGCTATACTAGTCCACTGCTGGACATAGCAGTGGACTAGTAGTCGCCTTTTATGACACCCGCGGGAAGAATTGGATTGGTGCTATTCTCTAGGCCGACACCACATTATCACTTGTACCACGCACCAAGGTACCGCGCTGTAACGGTTGTACCGTCGGAAAGTGATACTCGACTTGCGTTTGGCGCCAAGCCACACTCGATGTTGTGGCAGCGTCATTATGTATAGGCTTTGAGAGGTTTTTTGCTGGGACAGACGGTAAGAGCGTCCTTCAAACATGTGGACCGATGGAATAATCCCCATATTTACATGAATAAATAACTTAGATACGATTGCTAAATGGTTGTTTGTGTGGTAATTCTTATTGACTTACGATGCTCATACACAGTTATGTATTAAACGGGTTTCACGATTCAATCACGATTATTTGGATTATTTTATTAGGTGAAATGTTGTGTGGTGTCGGCCTAGAGAATAGCACCAACCCAAATTCTTCCCGCGGGTGTCGTAAAAGGCGACTAAGGGACACAAACCCGGGGGTGGGCAGCAGCGCCCCCTGCAGTACAATTCCACCAAACTGCGATCCCCAACCCGCATGCACAGCGTGGGGATGATGTAGTGGGGAGTACAGTCATGACTTAACGACTGGCATTACATGACAGCCGGCACCAACGGCTTATCGTGCCTTGCGAACAACGGAAGCGCTCGAAAAAATGCCACTAGCAGTAGTCACGGGACGGTCAACCATCCAGCACCTGACTGCCCTGTTTTTGCTTAACTCAAGTGATTGATTCCAATGACTCGGTTTGCCTAGGCCACGAGCCCTTCTTAATTACAATCATAAAAATATTTTCTCTTACGTATCTTGATACGTAAGAGAAAATATTTTCAGAATACTTAGTCAGAATACTCATTCTGACTGAGTGAGAGTTCGGTCAAAATATTTGCCAAGAAGAGACCAGGGCAGCAGTGGAGACTTACAAAGCATTGATATAATTATAAACCTACCTACTAATCGTCTTAACCTGCACGGTACAACGAACACTTCAAAAGAATAGACCTAAATTCGATGTTGACACGCGAGCTATTCAATTCCTCACAAAAAACGATATAAAAGACAAATCTTTATCTTAACCGGGGCACTGTGGAATTAATTGCAAGCAATTAATAACTGTTACTTCAGCATCACGATAAGGCGTACCGATAATTATTGCGTTCTTCTTACTTGAAATAGATGCCACAGATTAATGACACGAAGAACGTTACTACTCTGTAGTTAACTTTTTTATGTGGCCTATAAACGTAGCAGCTGCAGCATAGATGTCTTCTCTCAGAAAAAGGGTATGGGCTTCATTACCAGGTGGCCATACTCTCTCTCTCTCTCCGAAAGAAATCCTGTGACAGGCAGTGGTACATTTAAATTTGAACGCCTCAGACACTCAGGGTTCCTAACGATGTTTTCCTTCACGTATTGGTGATAATATCAACCCTTTGTTCGATCCCGGCTAAGCACAAAAAACCCCAGGTCTTGGATGTTTACTGTTTGTGATGTCGCTGTTTCTGGTACCCACGACACAGGGTCTCCTAGTGTGGGACCAGAAGCAATGTTTGTGTCAGTATGTAAATGTTATGTAATGTTGTGTGTCCAAACAGCTGGCGTACGGGTCTCTTCCTGCATCGCAGGAAGGTTGGGCCTTACTTCACCACGTCTATGGGGAGAGCCGGATGAGAGAGAGAGGGACGTCTATGTTCTACAGTGGGTGTCAAATCGCTGATGATGATGATGGATGGACATGTGCAGAGAATGAAAAAAGAAAGATGGACCGTACAAATATAAATAGCGAACGTAGGAGGAAGGGCAGGTAAAGGACGTCCCATGCGGACATACTTAACATTTAACACATAACATAACGTTTACATACAGCTACATACATTGCTTCTGGCCCCACATTAGCAAACCCTGTGTCATGGAAACCAGAAACAGCGACATCACAAACATGTAAACATCCAAGACCTGGGATTTTTTGTGCCCCCAGCCGACGTTCGAAACCAGGGCCACAGACCACAGGACCGGCGGGACAGAGTTCGATACTTACCCCAAACAGGGGATGTATTAGCAAAAGCCAAAATGAAAAGTGTCCAAAACCGGCGTGCGTGAAACGACTAACAAAAAACGTTGATGAAGCGAAGGTGATCTGTTGGGATCGTGACAAGTGACGGTCCCTGGTCTCTGCCTACCCCTCTGGGATACAGGCGTGAGGTTATGTATGTGTATGTATGTAGTGTCTAAGTGAGAGTTTTATACCAAGCCCACTTAGAAAGTACCTCATTGCTAGTTCATAAACTAAAACTGTTATTATACGGATTTCACTCGTTTTATTATGTTTTAACAATTTTCCGACGTTTTGGCACTTGTTCAGGTCTCGGATGACTGAGGTGACAGGCGTCTTTTTGAAAGCATTAACTTTTAGTTTACTACCCTCGGCAAAAATTACAAAATTATACTATTTTTATTTTAAATGCACTAACCCGTGCTAAGGACAAATTTAAAAACCTATTTAGAGGCTAAAAATTTCACCCATGCCGGGATTCGAACCCGCAAACTCTGGCTATCCTGAGCTAAGAGTGCTGGCACGGATAGCCAGAGGTTGCAGGTTCGAATCCCGGCATGGGTGAAATTTTTAGCCTCTAAATAGGTTTTTAAAAAAATTACAAAAGTTAATTATGAAGTTACGTTCCAAAATAGGTAAACCAATTATTTATATAAAGTGAACAATATTGATTATTAGAAATTGACAGTTTTAATTATGTCTAAAGTGCTCGTATTAACCTTAGAAAATACTATAGTTCATAAACGTTAAATAAGTTAGTCATTTCTCCTTTATAAATGTGCGGCGGGAAAAGTTATAAGGAACGTTGTTTGAAAATCCGTTCCTGCCGCAGGGCAGGTAAGGATTTATATTTCAGCAACGATCATAGACAAAATACAGACGTCAAATCTCTATCAACGATGAAGCGAACGTGATCTGTTAGGATCGTGACAAGTAAAAGCCCTCAGTCTCTGCCTACCCCTCTGGGATACAGACGTGAGGTTATGTTATGTATGATTATGTATGACGACCTCCGTGGCGTAGCGGTAGCGCGTCTGCCTACCATGCAAGAGATCCCGGGTTCGAATCCCGGCTGGGGACAAAAAAAGCCCAGGTCTTGGATGTATACATGTTTGTGATGTCGTTGTTTCTGGTTCCCACGTCACAGGGTATCCTAGTGTGGGGCCAGAAGCAATGTATAAGCCTGTTTGTAAAATGTTATGTCATAGTTAGCTGTTGACACAGCCGTTCTGTGCGTCGTGTTGCCTGTTGCAAACAGGCCCTCAATGGCTCTTCTTAGACAAATAGACAAAATGGCGACCTTGTTTGGTGGGTACGCCCACGTAAGTACTCCGTCATTGCGGGCTGTTTCTGAACGGCTTTTGAGTTTGGAACAAACAAAGACTCCTTGACTTAAATGTTGCGTGGCAAAATAATAAATAGTCATATTTACTGTAAATAATACAGAGAATGTTGTAAAGAGGTTCGAAATTTCGCTGATGCCGGCACTTGCCCATTAGCTCAGTTGGGACAGAGCTTTGTAATATTGTTCTGCTGTTATTATTTGCTACTTATGTCCTTTAAATGTGTACATTTTATACTATTTTTAATGCACTAACCCGTGCTAAGGACAAATGTAAAAACCTAGTGATGCAATTTGCTTAAGCCAGATGTCGCTGCCTGTACGTAATACAGACAGAGAATAGTGTAAAGAGGTTCGAAATTTCACTGATGCCGTGAGTCGCCCATTGGCTCAATTGGTAGAGCGCTGGCACGGAGAGCCAGAGGTTGCGGGTTCGAATCCCGACATGGGTGAAATTTTTAGCCTCTAAATAGGTTTTTAAATTTGTCCTTAGCACGGGTTAGTGCATTAAAAATAAAAATAGTATAATCATGTGGGTACAGTGATATCGTTCCGATGTAAAACCTAACTGCAAAGTAGGTAGTCGGGGTTGTAAGAGATGCAATTTGCTTAAGCCAGATGTCGCTGCCTGTACGTAATACTGAGAATAGTGTAAAGAGGTTCGAAATTTCACTGATGCCGTGAGTCGCCCATTGGCTCAATTGGTAGAGCGCTGGCACGGATAGCCAGAGGTTTCGGGTTCGAATCCCGACATGGGTGAAATTTTTAGCCTCTAAATAGGTTTTTAAATGTGTACATTTTGTTAATTATTTATGTATTTTTACATAAATATTGACTTAAATTTTTATTTATGTAAATTATTTGTATGTATCTGTCGATTATTTAATTTATTCACATTGTTACTTAGGCATGTATTTAAATACCTCTGAAATTATTATTTTCTATGTCTTTTTGTACATCTACTTCCTTCTCTAATGTATTAGTCCAGTTCATCCAACGGTTGTCTGGAAGACATCACTATTAGTGATAAGGCCGCCGTCGGTACTCTTAGGTTAAGAAATATCTGTGTAGAGTTAACCGGAATTTAATAGGTAAGCTCGTAACATCGTAGACCCCGTCTTCGCTTACCATCAGACGTGACTGAGGTCAAGTGTAACCTATCCTACTTCAAAAAAAATCTACTTTTTATGTACAATTAAGTGTTCTCTATCTATCTATCTATCCAAATTATAAGTAATTGTATTCTCGCACTCCCTTGCTGTTTGTTATCATTCTAATTTCGATTTATTTATTCATGTACATGCACCACGTACCGACTATATTCTTCATGCAATCCACTCCATCCAAAGGCTGTGGAAGAGATCGCTCTTAGCGATAAGACCGCCAATTGTATAACATTACTGAGATTTAAGAATCATGGTTGTAATATTTTTCTGGTTGTGCAATAAAGTGTTCTCTATCTATCTAAATTTCGAACATTGTTTGAAAAATTACTCAGTGTTTGACAAAGAAAAGTTGTTAATGTAGGAATTAAATTAAGTCCGAAGCAATTCAAAAAAGGAATAGTACCTAATTGGCTCTAGATTCGAGTCACAATAACGACTAAACACGTTTATTTAGTTTACTAATTTTGTTACAACAATTAAAAATGTTAAAATATGCAAGCAAGATGCATGTAAGTAGCCTTAAGTATTAGTTAAAAAAGATTGTGTATATCGTTATATATTAAACGAGTCAAATAGCGATGCATCCATCCATCCATCCGTCCGTCCGTCCGTCCGTCCGTCCGTCCGTCCGTCCGTCCATCCGTCCGTCCATCCATCCATCCATCCATCCATCCATCCATCCATCCATCCATCCATCCATCCATCCATCCATCCATCCATCCATCCATCCATCCATCCATCCATCCATCCATCCATCCATCCATCCATCCATCCATCCATCCATCCATCCATCCATCCATCCATCCATCCATCCATCCATCCATCCATCCATCTATCTATCTATAACTGTACCACCTCTTCGTGAAATCCGAAGTGAATCTCAGGGATAAACACCTTCGTTTCCACACGAGTGCGCTGAAGCAGAAACGGTATCGCAATCCGAGAAAACTTTCTGGGCACAATTTTCGGGAACAACTTCGTAATAAATCGCGACAAGTTTTCTCTTTTGTACAGTTCGTCATAGGTGAAAGTGTAGAGGTAAGGGAAGAACCACCGCCTGAATAATCAAGTTATATAACTTAATTTGTTTAATTAGGCTTAGAGACACATTCAGATATCGACCCTTGGAACGTCCCCGCTGCTGGGGCGCGGGTCTCTTCCTGCATTTCAGAAAGGTTAGGCCTTACTCCACCACGGGGGCTATACGGCGGTCTTGTCACAAGTTATGAACCCGTCTATGAGGCCTCTGACACGGCTTAACGGCTGCTATGACATAGCAGCCGGCAAGAACGGTTTACCGTGCCTTGTGAAGCACAGAGGCTTTCTGCGATGCAGGAAGAAACCCGGGCCCCAGCAGTGGGGACATACAAAGGGTTGATATCATCATCATTATAATTGATAGAGATAAGCTTGAGGTGACTTATACTACGTAAATGGTGATAGTAGGTAGAACCATTAATGGGTGGAATTTTTAGCCTCTAAATAGTTTTTAGCCTCTAAATAAGATTGTCCTTAGCACGGGGGAGTGCATTTAAAAGAATAACACCATTCTCGTCATAAAAAAGTAATCTTAAAAACCTATTTAGAGGCTAAAAATTCCACCCATGCCGGGACTCGAACCCGCGGGATCTTCTTCTTCTTCAGGCTATATTAGTCCACTGCTGGACATAGCCCTCCCCTAATGAGCGCCGTAGCGCAAGGTTGTGCCATCATTGGGGGGAAAATGCCCATAATCCCCACGCTGGGCATGCGGGTTGGGGATCGCAGTTTGGTGGAATTGTACCGCAGGGGTCGCTGCTGCCCGCGGGTTAGTGCGTTAAAAATAAAAATAGTATAATCAAACAGTAATCGTTCTTAATAATTAAATATTCATAGAAATATCACACAGATCTCGTTAGCTTGATACCAAGCACAACTGAACCAATGACTTTTGATACAGGTGCTAACGCGACGATAGATTTAATACAATAAATACATAGATAACATCCAAGACTTGAGACAAGCTAGAAAAATTTGTTAAAGAAAAGTAAAAAGTAAAGTGAACATTATTTGCTAGAACACGGTTTCCTAGTTTTCTAGTTTGACCCGGCCGTACTGCCGTACTGTTCGCAAACGTACTTGTATTATACTATATTTTTAATGCACTAACCCGCGCTAAGGACAATTTTAAAAACCTATTTAGAGGCTAGACATTCCACCCATGCCGAGATTCGAACCCGCAACCTCTGGCTATCCGTGCCAGCGCTCTTCCAATTGATCTAATGGGCGACTCACCGGCATCAGTGAAATTTCGAACCTCTTTATACTATTCTCTGTATTACGTACAGGCAGCGACATCTGGCTTAAGTAAATTGCATCACTTACATACTTGTATTGCCATCTTAATTAGCCTACGAACAACCTACGTCCCAAGACTTACCAAATTATACACACATAAATTCATAAAAATAAGTGGCGCCGTTTCGCCGGAGTTCGATAACAAATCTGTGACATGAGATATTTATAGAACAGATTTTATTTTGGTAACGCCGTAACGCTCTTTTGTGCAGTTTGCTATCAGTGAAAGTATTAAGGTGTAAATATATGAAGCGCTCGTGACCAAGTCAAACCGAGTGATTGGAATCAATCACTCGAGTTAAGTAACAACAGGCGCGGTCAGGTGCGGGATGGGTGACCGTCCCGTTACTACCGCTAGTGGCATTTTTTCAGAGCACTTCCATGCTTCGCAAGGCCCGCTAAGCCGTTATCACCTGCTGTCATATAATAGCAGTCTTTAAGCCACGTCAGAGGCCTTATGGGCAGCTTGATAGCTTCTGACAGTAAGACCCGCCACTGTCTTACGATCCTTCACCAACCCGAACTTGGCCCATGTGGTGGAGTAGGGCCTAACCTTCCTGTGATGCAGGAAATGACCTGTGCCCCAGCAGTGCAGACATGCAAGGTTTGATATCGAATACCTTACTTATTTTAAACGTTAAAATCCCCACTAATTAACTCCAATCATTGCAATAAGCGTTAACGACGCCGACTGACGAATATAACTCAATGAAAACCCTTCTGCGCCGTCATTATTTAAAGCTGGACAGTTTTTAATGAATTAATAAGCAAATTGAATGGGTCGAATACGCGACGCACTCGACGCGCGCGGGGTGTGATGACTTCAGCCAGGGCCGGGGCCACGAACCCGGGCTTGGGCCCCGTGGTAGAGTATGGCCTTGCAGGAAGAGACTCTTGCACCAGCAGTGGGGACTTAGAAGGGTTGATATCGATCTATCTTTACATCCGTGGGCTCTACTCAGTTGCCTTACGGGCGACTTTGCAACTAAAATATTGCGTTAGATGCCGTAGACTGTACAAGGTTCACGTTAACAACTTCGCGAGCTTGTTTGAGAAAATAATAAAGGATTGAATTCATGTCGTTTTATAGCTCGAACTTCTAAGAAAACTTTGCGAACTTTCGCCCGAGATTTGTTATTTCATCGAAACGATGTACCTACTAAGTCAAAGTATGTGTAACGCTCTGAACAACGTATTCATCATCATCAACTCATTATGTCCCCAGCGTAGGGAACGGGTCTCTTCAGTGATGAAGGTATAGGGCGTACTCCACCACGGGGGCCAAGTCCGGAATGGTGTAGGCTTGTAAGACTACTGGCTGGTCTTACTGTCAGAAGTTTTCAAGCCGCCCTAAGGCCTCTGACTTGGCTTAACGACTGCTATCTATCGACGGCAGCCGGCACCAACTGCTTAACAACTACGTATTACAATAGGTTAAAACAACTTCTTCGCCGACGCTGTGGCCTCTAATGGAAGTGCCGTTTTTGTGTCTATTTTTGGTTAAAGTCAAAACGTCAAAATTCAAAAGAATGTTACCCGCCAAAAACATTCTGTAAAAAAACTAGCCAAGTCTCGACGGAGCTGCATGTTTATTAGTAACTGAAGTTAAAATTAAATTGGTTTATAGATTTAATTTGAACTTCATTTACTGATAATCAATATTGTTGACTTTATATAAAATTATTGGTTTACCTATTTTGGAAGGTAACTTGCTTTTGCAATTTTTGCCGGGGGTAGTAGGTAAACTATCAGTTAATGCTTTCAAAAAGACGCCTGTCACCTCAGTCTTCCGAGATCACGGTACTTGAAAAAGTGCCGAACCGTCGGAAAATTGTAAAAATGTAAAATAAACGAGTAAAATCCTTGTAAAAACAGTTTTTATTATGTCTAGTTCTCGTGTTAACCTTAAATATAATAAATATAAATAAATATTCATGGTCACATTACACAGATCTCGTTAGCCCTATACTAAGTACAACTAAATGACTTGTGCTACAGGTGCTAACTCGACGATAGATTTAATACAATAAATACATAGGTAACAGCCAAGACCCGAGACAAACTAGAAAAGTTCTTTTCCTAGTTTGACCCGGCCGGGGATCGAACCCGAGACCTTCGGTTTTACAGTCAGCGTGCCAACCGCTGCGCCGCCGAGGCCGTCAAGAAAATACTATTAATCACTTGAGTTAAGCAACAACAGGCGCAGATGCAGGGTGGGTGATTGTGCCTGGACTACCGCTAGTGGCTTTTTTCCGAGCGCTTCCGTGCTTAGCAAGGCACGTGAAGCCGTTGGTGCCGGCTGTCACGTAATGGCAGTCGTTAAGCCATGTCAGAGGCCTTATGGGCGGCTTCATAACTTCTGACAGTAAGGGCCGCCACTGTCTTACAATCCTTCACCAACCCGAACTTGGTCCACGTGGTGGAGTATGGCCTAACCTTCCTGTGATGCAAGAAATGACCCGTGCCCCAGCAGAGCAGACATGCAAGGGTTGATATCGAATACCTTATATATTTTAAACGTGAAATCCCAACTAATTAACTCCAATCATTGCAATAAGCGTTAACGACGCCGACTGATAAATATAACTCAATGAAAACCCTTCAGCGCCGTCATTATTTAAAGCTGGACAGTTTTTAATGAATTAATAAGCAAATTGAATGGGTCGAATACGCAAAGCACTCGACGCGCGCGGGGTGTGATGGATTCAGCCAGGGCCGGCTGCAGGTGGTACTATTGTAGGACCCCTTTCGCCCTATTACAGGGCATTCAACAAAATGCCCTTGTATTGGGTATTTTGTAGTTAACACTGTGCTTATGTGGCAGCTTAAATAAGCATAATAATTCCGTATCACATGACTAACTGTATTAGGCCCTACTCATCTTGTCCATGTGTTATGTACTTTAATTCATATACCAACCAATACCTTAACTGATTACAATGTCATGAGCAATAAAATTTGGCAAAAAATGTCTTATACAAAGATACTGGACAAAATATGAAAACTATACATTTATATTAAATCTAAAAAAATTGTCTTTGAAGTTCAGGAGAAGATCGGAAAAACAGCAATACTCGATTCCTAAACTATTTATAATTTGTTAGTCACTAACTTTAGCAATAAAGAATAGGAAAATGAATGAAGTGTGAGACGAGCAACCGACGACGCGAGCTCCGTCTCTGCTCACCATGATTAAGCTCTGCGAATCGGAGCGAAACCTGGTCGGACTTTTCCGATATAACAACACCCGTAATTAAATCCGGACTAAAAGTCTACAAAATGAATGAAGTCTTATTTTTAGGGTTTTGTACCTCAACAGGAAAAACGGAACCCTTTGGATCTTTTGTTTCCTTTAAATCGGAAACGCGTGGAGGTGTCGAGATTAAAACCGTACACTCAAGTCTACAATCCCTTGACGTTGAGGAAAAATAGTACTAAGTTAAGGCAAAAAAAATTACGGCTGTTTACGCTTCAAAAAACGAATATATTTCGATACTCAAGGCAATAAAAATTCGTTAAGTACTTTCTTTTGACGTAGAACAATAAAAATTGGGCAAGTAATACTGTCTTATACTAATATACTATTGGTCAAAATTTGAAAACTGTACATTTATAATTAAATGTATAAAAAATTGTCTTTGAAGTTCAGGAAAAGATCGGAAAAAACAGAGAGACTCGATTCCTAAACTATTGTCGCGGTCCTATCCCGAACCATCTAGAATAGAGCCTTCTGGAAACCTATCGAATAGTCGCCGCATGCTGCGTTTTAGTAAACAATAAAACGCAGCAAGCAATAGTGACTCGTATGTCCACTAGTATAAGGTTCAAATCTCTTTGACAAGGACTTTGTTCTAGAGTCGTTGCCGCGTGCACCGAGTGTAGGTACGTACTTGAATGTTCTAGAACCCTTGCCGGCGGATATAAATAGCGGTCGCCGCGGCGCGCTGTCAGTTCCGTTTGGAATAGCGAAGAGTGAACTTCGAGCGAACATACCTGCGATACGAGCGATAACCTACGACCTCAGCGATACTATTGGACTTCGATTGAACCTGCGATTGGAATCTACGAGTGGACTTCGTGTCGTGAAGACCTGCAGACCAGACCCTGCGTGAATAAATCCTAAGAAGTTGTTATTGGCGTTTTACATCTAAATCCAGAACCCTAGCCCGTAACACTATATATAATGTGAAACTAACCTACCAATTTATACCTACCCCCCGGAATGGCTACGCCGTTTTAATGGATTAAATTTCAATTTCTAATTTTATTTCTATCTATTTCTATTTTATTCTAATTTTACTTCTATTTTTACGTCGCCTGTGAAGTGTTTTTTATTTTGACTACTTAATATTAGGCTACAATATGCTTGTCTGGTTATTACAGGGCTGGGTGCGCAGGCAGTGATGAGCAGACCCTAAAAATTGCACCCACGACTTTCAATACGTTTATAAGTCGTGATAAAAACTAGATGCCCCCCCGGGCTTCCTTAAAAAATCATCAACCCAGACTCCGGCCCTGTAAGGCTCTTCCACACCGCCCGCAGGCAATTAGGTTCCGTTCGATTATGAGGACGGCGACCGCATTCAATTAAAACAAGTGGTTTTCATTTTGGCTAATTAATATTGGCCCGGATCCAGACAAAAGGGTCGATACGGAATCGGCGTTCGTTATTTAAAACTGTGTACTTATAGCGGTGGTAGCCCAGTGGTTAGAACAATAGGCTTGGAAGCGAGAGACCAAGGTTCGATCCGTCGTGCGGGCATGTACCAATGACGTTGTTTTATTTCAAAGTTACGAACATTTGCGAAGTTGCAGTCGCCATGCTAAACGCTAACGGCGAAGGAAAACATCGTGAGGAAACCCGTGACTTTGTTCAGTTTCAAAGTTACGTACATTTGCGAACTCGTTGTTGCTATACCAAACGCTAACCGTGAAGGAAAACATCGTGAGGAAACCCGCGACTGAGTTGGCACCGCACGTATTGACTAGACTTTCCTGTGGGCTAGGCCGATTAAGCTGTCAGGATGGTATAGGTGCTGGGCAAGCCTACACCATCTAAAAACAATTGCCCAGCTGCTGTTGGGTCCGAGTGGTCCCTTCATCCGTATAAATCATCTAATTACGTAGATGCAAATGTCAATGTATCGTTATGGTTATCAACCCTTGGATGTCCCCACTGCTGGGGCACGGGTCTCTTCCTGTCCTGCATCGCAGGAAGGTAAGGCCATACTCCACCACGGGGGCCATGTCCGGGTTGGTGGAGGATTGTAAGACAGTAGCGGGCCTTACTGTCAGAAGTTATCAAGCCGCCCATAAGGCCTCTGACTTGACTTAACGACTGCCATTATATGACAGCCAGCACCAGCGACTTAACGTGCCTTGCGAAGCACGGAAGCGCTAGTAAAAATGCCACTAGCGGTAGTCACGGGACGCTCACGCATGCTGTACCTGACCGCGCCTGTTGTTGCTTAACCAAGTGATTGTTTCCAATCACTCGGTTCGCCTGGCCACCAATGTCAATGTAATACCCTACAACAGTATTTCTTACTGATTCGCGATACTCATACCCCTTTAATATATAATCGCGAATTATTAACAATATATAATTGATTATAGGATTTTTATTTTTAATGCACTAACCCGTGCTAAGGACAAATTTAAAAACCTATTTAGAGGCTAAAAATTTGCTCAATTGGTAGAGCGCTGGCACGGATAGCCAGAGGTTGCGGGTTCGAATCCCGGCATGGGTGAAATTTTTTGCCTCTAAATAGGTTTTTAAAATATATAATTGGTCTAATCGCGATTATTTATTAGGTAAAACGTAATTACCGTCAGGAATTAGGTATTTACGTTTTTGTCGTCAACCCATTATGTCTCCACCGGGGGCACGGGTCTCTTCCCTGCGGAAGGTATAGGGCATACCCCACCATGGGGGCAAGTTTACGTTTTACCTAATAAATAATCGCGATTAGACCCATTTAGTATATAACTAATCTACAACAGCGCAGCGGTAATAGTGCTTTGGGTGACATTTTAAGGCTAGAACTACACTGCTAAGCCCGTTTTGTATTTGTTATCAACCCTTGTATGTCCCCACTGCTGGGGCACGGGTCTCTTCCTGCATCGCGGGAAGGTTAGGCCATACTCCACCACGGGGGCCAAGTCCGGGTTGGTGGAGGATTGTAAGACAGTGGCGGGCCTTACTGTCAGAAGTTATCAAGCCGCCCATAAGGCCTCTGACATGGCTTAACGACTGCCATTATATGACAGCCGGCACCAACGGCTTAACGTGCCTTGCGAAGCACGGAAGCGCTCGGAAAAATGCCACTAGCGGTAGTCACGGGACGCTCACCCATCCTGTACCTGTCCGCGCCTGTTGTTGCTTAACCAAGTGATTGATTTAAAAACCTATTTAGAGGCTGAAAATTTCACCCATGCCGGGATTCGAACCCGCAACCTCTGGCTATCCGTACCAGAGGTTGCGGGTTCGAATCCCGGCATGGGTGACATTTTTAGCCTCTAAATAGGTTTTTAAATTTGTTCCTTAGCACGGGTTAGTGCATTAAAAATAAAAATAGTGTAATCAAGTGATTGATTCCAATCACTCGGTTCGCCTAGGCCACGAGCGCTTCGCGCGCCGCTTCAAGCGCCGTTTTGTTTGTTAAAGATTATTTGTTACAACGGAAAAACAACAAATACAAAATAATTACAAATATACACAGTACAATTGGCGGCCTTATTGCTAAAAGCAATTTCTTCTAGACAACCTTACGATGGAAAGCTGCTAAAGGAAATAAGAAACAAGCCTTCTCTCAGAGAGACAGTATGGGCTTTATCACCGTGAATGGCCAAATGGTGAATGGCAAAATGTAATTGCTAATCCGGGGATTAGCAGTTACATTTTATTTCGCATTAAATTTATTTTCCAATTTCGCGGAAAAATAAAAACAGTTGGCGGCCTTATTGTTTCTAGCAATTTCTTCCAGGCAACCTCAAACTGCAGTGGACTACATAATATAGCCTGAAGAAGAAGAACCTCAAACTGGAAAATGAATGAACATTTAGTTCCTTGAGTTGTAACATACTATTTAGGTACGTGAACATTGTATGCAATAAAATTTTCATTTTCAATCATCCACTAAGCATTGCCCTCTCTACATCCTCGCTTAGGTACTCGTACATCCCCACCGCAGAATATGAACCGGCGAACAGTGGGGGTGCAGAAATATTACCGGCAGTTAAAACGGCCAATATAGCAGCCACCGAACAAATATCACTTTCCCGAGCGATAGGGATCCGGGTGGACAGTCGAGTGCGAAAGTCACTATGCAGGCAGTTTTGCAGACACTGTGTGGGCCTAGAGAATAGCACCAACCCAAATTCTTCCCGCATGTGTCGTAAAAGGCGACTAGGGAAATAAACTTGGGGGTGGGCAGCAGCGCCCCCTGCAGTACAATTCCACCGAACTGCGATCGCCAACCCGCATGCTCAGCATGGGGATTATGGGCATTACCCCCCAATGATGGCACAACCTTGCGCTATGGCGCTCCTTTGGGGAGGGCTATGTCCAGCAGCGGACTAATATAGCCTGAAGAAGAAGAAGAAGGCAGTTTTGAGCGCGAATCATTAAAAGTGAATAAATTTTAATTTCGCAAGCCGATTATCACGCCGAGCACATCTTTTATTAATTTTTCTCTCTCGCTTTATTAAGTTTGGTATTTTTTTTAACTTTTTTTCAATTATTAATCTGTGTCGCCATGTCCGTACGTCTGTGTGACTATCCACGACGTACTAGCATATTGAAATTTGGGACGCGCAATATCCATAGCAAAAATTACAAAAAATATTTTTAGGGAATAGATACTGGAAAATAAAATCCCATCCTTTATTTAAGTATAATAATATACTTAAATAAAGGATGGGATTTTATTTTCCTTGCCAACCCCCTTAATAATGTCGTTGAAATAATCTTTTAAAAACATTGAAGTCGTCGTCGTCAGGCTATACTAGTCCACTGCTGGACATAGCCCACCCCTAAAGAGCGCCACGTCGTGCTATCATAGGGGTTAATTCCCATATTCCCCACGTTGGACATGCGGGTTGGGATCACAGTTCGGTGGAATTGTACTGCAGGGGGCCCTGCGGCCTACCCCCCGGTGTGTTTCCCTTAGTCGCCTTTTACGACACCCGCGGGAAGAATTGGGTTGGTGCTATTCTCTAGGTAGCAAAACATTATATGTAGTAGTCAAACTGATCCAGTTGCGAACATAATTTTTTATTAGAATAGAGTGTCACCCTCTCTGCCGGTTAAAAGGTTGATTGTAGTAACGTAAAAAAAGAGAAGTAACCCAATATAACGAAGTTAAAAGGAAAACTGTCTTACGGCTACGGGATCTTACGAGTTAACGAAAAATTGTCGACCAACTTATAAAAGAATTCTTGCTCTTCCCTCGCGTTTCATGCTCTGCTTAGTGAGAGGACGAACCACAGACGAACTAAAGAAAACTCAATTTTGTAATATTATGAAATAAAATTACGTAAATTATGTTGGCACTAAACTTAAGCGCTAAGCCGTGGGTGCCGGCTGTCATGTAATGGCAGTCGTCAAGCCATGTCAGACGCCTTATGGGCGGCTTGATTACTTCTGACAGTAAGGCCCGCCACTGTCTTACACACCTCCAGCAACCCGGACTTGGCCCCCGTGGTGGAGTATGGCCTAACCTTCCTGCGATGCAGGAAGAGACCCGTGCCCCAGCAGTGGGGACATACAATTGCAATCGCAAAACTTATCTTTTATTATTTTATTATATTTCCACTCAAAGCGGTGGTAGCTCAGTGGGTAGAACCATTGACTGGCAAGCCAGAGCCCCAGGTTCGATCCCGAGTGCGGGCATGTACCAATGACTTTGTTTAATTTCAAAGTTACGTACATTTGCGAATTTGTAGTCGCAATACCACACGCTAACGGTGAAGGAAAAAATTGTGAGGAAACCCGCGGCTTGGTTGGCTCCACACGTATTGACTAGTCTTTCCTGTGGGCCAGGCCGACTAAGCTGTCAGGATGGTATAGGTGCTGGGCAAGCCTAAACCATCTATAAAACCATGTCCCAGGCACTACAGCGTCGGAGTGGTCCCTTCAACCATCTAGTGTGAGTGAGGATACCACTGGACGCTGTATAAATCATCTCATTAAGTAGATGCAAAAAGGCCAAATTATTATTAATTTTCACTCATATGATTGCGGTTCTCCCCATCGACTTCCTCACCCGGCTGTCCCGACCACTGGGCAATATTTCGCCTTTTATGACCGTGACAAATAGTCGCTGGGGAGCCAGCAATGCCGATTGGAAAGAATATCCGAAAGTGTACCATAATAAACGCTCATTCAGAGACGTGCTGCGTTAGCTAAATACACCCCCGTGGTGGAGTATGGCTTAACCTTCCTGCGATGCAAAAGAGACCTGTGCCCCAGCAGTGGGGACGTACAAGGGTTGATATCGAACCTTTTGGATGTCCCCACTGCTGGGGCACGGATCTTCCTGCATCGGAGAAAGGTTAGCTTAGCCTTACTGTCAAAAGTTATCAAACCGCCCTTAAGAACACTGTCATGGCTTAGGTAACGACTGCTATTACATGACAGCTGGCTCTAACGGCTAACCGTGACTTGCAAAGCACGGAAGTGTTCGGAAAAGATGCCACTAGTTGAAGTCAATGATGGTCACCCATCCAGCACCTGACTGCGCGTGTTGTTGCTTAATTCAACCGAGTTATTGGAATCAATATTTCTATGACTCGGTTCGACTGGCCACGAGCGTTTCAATGTACCAAATTACTCCTAACAAATACTGAAATTTAAATTTTCTAATAATACCTATAAAGTATATTATCAGGATCACGGTTCTTACCACTGAATTACATTTCAATGGATGACAATATACATTCCGTTTTCCAAACAAGGAATACAATGCTCTGGCTACCTACCGATTACCAAATTCTACTTACCATTCACTCTAGGGATAAAATAAAACCCATTCAGGAGACCTCCGCTTTCTAACTTATAATACCGAAAACAAGACCACCAAAAACACAACCATAAAGGAGAAGTAAAATGATTAACATCTCAGATTTACAACGACCGACTCATTTTGGTGACTTCCTTTTTCGTACATGAAAAGATGAACCAAAGGCCACCGACACCCACAGCTAATTTCAGTGGAAACGCGACACGAAACTCCAATTTGGTGGGGAATAATTCAAACGCACTGTTCACCGTAACTGGTCGAAACCTTTAATTTTGTATTGTTACAAGTCATATTTTTCTGTCGGCGTTTTGTGTGACTGTGATCTAGAGCTGTATGCACGGTTTCGGAGAAAATTGCCGGGTTGGATTAGTATTGAGGGGGCTTATTAATATCATTATTCATTCTTTTATCATTATTCATGCCCACGGTCGGCGGACAGACCACCAGTCCGATAGGCTGACGACATTACAATGTCGAAGCCAGTACAATGCATTAGTTCTTCGTTTTCTTCTTCTTCAGGCTATATTATGTAGTCCACTGCTGGACATAGCCCTCCCCTAATGAGCGCCATAGCGCCCTGGCTTCAGCTTGCCGCATCCAGCATATGCCTGCAGTTTTTCGCAGATCGTCATCCCACCTGTCGGCGGGCGTCCTACACTACGTTTGCCGAGTCGCGGTCTCCACTCAAGAACACGCTTTCTTCAACGGTTGTCGGCTCTTCGCGAGATATGGCCAGCCTACTGCCACTTCAGCTCGCATGAGTTCAATATTTTACAATAATTTATGAGATTGAAAAGACTAAGTTTGTAGTTTTTATGTTAATATTTTCTCCAAAATTATCTTGATTTTGAAATGTACACTTAGTTTGACTTGTAACGTTAATTAGGCCGCAGATTCTGGCTACTTTGAATAAAACCTTTTCATTTTATTTAATTTAATTTAGTTTCGTTTCATTTTGTTTTGTTTCGCTTCGATTCGCTTCGCTTCGTTTCGCTTCGTTTCATTTCGTTTCATTTCGTCTTGTCTCGTTCTGTCTCGTCACGTCTCATCTCCTCTCTTCTTATCTCGTCTTGTCAGAAGCGGCTGGGAAGCGTTGGATGTGACTCGCAGAGAACTGGCAGGGTTAAGTTCAAGGGAAGAGGCCTATGCCCAACAGTGGGCTTTGTTCATGGGCTGATAATTTGGATAGATTCTTTATTGCACAAAAGATAATGAAGAAAAGGTGAACCTAATGGTATTTGCATTAAGGGTCTTCAAGCGGTGAATATTAGTAACTATAATAAAAAAACGAGGTTTTGGACAACAATGTTGTGGATGTTACAGTCAATACTCTTAAGCGGTCAAAAGTTTGTTGTCGCAGATTGAGTGATGCATTATTTGGTATTTCAAATGTTAGCTTTGGACAAAAGTGCTTTTGACTGCGATTTTAGCAGTCAAAACTAATTTTGATCGTTTAAGAAATTTGACTGTGACATGAACATGTATTAATGTACATTGAGTAAATTATTATTATATTCGTTTTAATGCACTAACCCGTGCTAAGGACAATTTTAAAAACCTATTTAGAGGCTAATAATTCCACCCATGCCGGAATTCGAACCCGGGACCTCTGGCTATCTGGGCCAGTGCTCTTCCAACTGAGCTAATAGGCGCTCACCGGCATTAGTGAAATTTCGAACCTCTTTAAAATACTCTCTTTATTACTTACAGGCAGCGAAATAATTATTTTAGTAAATTAGAAGTAAAAAAACTATTACTAAACATATACATTGTACGTATCGCACGTCAAACAGTTATTTTTTTCAATTTTCTGACAACTACGCTTACTTTTTGGAATATTATAAACATGTTCTTTATCTCCTGATCATAAAAAAACATAAATCAACTACTTTTCTAGTAAGATATTACCAAATATAATATCTTCATAAATAATCTGTCTCCATACCATCCGAGTCACAGCCTCCCAAATCTACAGCGCACCAACTAACAACGTCAAATTCGGCTTCGCATCCGGTGATTATCTGCCTTAAGACATCCATGGCGGATATCAAACTCAATCCCCCATTTGCAACCCCTGATCACAAGGTATTACTAAGAAAATAAAGCTCACCAGTTAAAAAACTTAATAGTGTGAATTAAAAAAGTACGGGCAACAAAATATTGTCTGGTGAGCTTCAAACTAGAGCTGGTCGCATGGCGATCTAGTTCGTTAGAAAGTTAGGTTAAATCGTGTGATATAAAAAGTGTAACTGCCTGTGTAGTCGGACAAAAAGAAGTGAAACAATAAAACTTGTACGAGTAGGTGCAGTGACTACCGGAAGGTTTATTTAACAAATAGTTTGTGCGGTGTGCGTGTTTCTAGAGGTTCTAGTTTCTTTTGTTTGGATGCGCTGCTGTGTAGAGCTCACAAGAAAGCTTATTCTGTTGTTATTTCCGCGATTCGAAAACTTTGCACTCACTAAATTATGACGTAAAAACCGGTTTTGTCCGGTTAAGTTACCAACAATGCGATAAATTTTCTAATCTAGGTTTGGTTTTAGTAGTTCTGTTTTAATATATTTTAGTTCGGTTTTGTTCTGTCTGTTCAGAACAAAATACACAAGAACATCATAGGTATCGCACCTACGGTGGTACAAAGACACAACTGCACATTCTGTAATTTTAGATAGATAAAGAACCCTTTATCGCAAGAAACCAGAAAAATATTACAACCATGATTCTTAAATCTAAGTAATGTTATACAATTGGCGGTCTTATCGCTAAGAGCGACCTCTTCCAGACAACCTTTGGATGGAGTGGATTGCATTAAGGATATAGTCGGTGCATGGTGCATGTATAATTAAATAATTAAATCAAAAAAATATTGATAACAAACAGCAAAAGAGTGCGAGAATATAAGTACTTACGATATAATGTACATAATACATTTAAATAATAATATACATAAATACGTAAAAATATATACATATTAAATTAAATACATATAGGTAAGCAACATATACTTCAATAATAATATACATTTACAAATACAGCAACAAATATATTGTAGACTTATAGTCCGGATTTACTTACGGGTGTTGTTATATCGGAAAAGTCCGACCAGGTTTCGCTCCGATTCGCAGAGCTTAATCATGGTGAGCAGAGACGGAGCTCGCGTCGTCGGTTGCTTGTCTCACACAATGTGTTGTGCTTACGAAAGTTTTATACAAATATATTTTACAATAGAGCAATTATTAAGTTTTTTTTTGTTTAGTGTCTTGTTATGCAGCTTTGTGTGGCTTCAAAGTGACTATTGTTTGCATGAAATACAACCCATATATTTGTGAATATGGCCTTGTACTTTACAGGTGTTACTGTACCACCAAAGGTATGAACATAAGAACAACGCGTATCACAATGTTGCTATACTTTAGCACTGTCAAGCTAACAAATAAAACGTTTTCCGTTTACCGGTCTTTAGGTATCTAACAAAATGGAAACGCGGCTCATCCAAAACATTCGTAGCTCCCACTGATTCTTAGATAAACACAGTATTATTTATTCGCTCTACATTACAGGTTTACAAGGCATTTAATTCTGTGAACTTCGGCACATGCCCGGGGCTACCTACGATTGTTATCGCAGAATTTTGACGGTGAAATTGAAGTACAAATGAACGGCTACGCCCCGCCGCCATCGAATTGGCGTTTCTTTCGCTACCGAAAAATTAATTTATAGTATACAACAGGTGCCATTACGTTTTCGCATAATATTCTAATACAATAACTTGTGTTTACAATAAAGAAAAATATAACATTCACAATAATTATAAAGTTAACTTAAATTAAACAAATCCACAATCGTATTGTCATAACTATACAATATTACATAAAAAAATGTTTAAAAACCTATTTAGAGGCTAAAAATTTCACCCATGCCGGGATTCGAACCCGCAACCTCTGGCTATCCGTGCCAGCGCTCTACCAATTGAGCCAATGGGCGACTCACGGCATCAGTGAAATTTCAAACCTCTTTACACTATTCTCTGTATTGCGTACAGGCAGCGACATCTGACTTAAGCAAATTGCATTACTTACAGCCCCGACTACCTACTTTGCAGTTAGGTTTAACATCGGAAATTTTAGCCTCTAAATAGGTTTTTAAATTTCTTCCTTAGCACGGGTTAGTGCATTAAAAATAAAAATAGTATAATAAAAAAAATCTTTGATAAAATACAAAATGTCAATTAAATAGACCACCTTGAGACATCTCTGACCCAAACGTCCCCATAACGCTGGCATTGTTACTACGCTGCACAGCAAGGGAGTTCCTCTGCATCAGAAATGCCCCTGAGCGTTTGTCAAGACCACGGTTCCTCAAGCGCCGCCCTAATTCTTTAATAAAAGTTTATATTCTAACTAACTGACCCGGCGAACTTCGTACCGCCCTATATCAAGAAATATCTGTTACCTTTTTATCTGAATTAAGTTAATTTCTTTATTAAGTATTGCTGTTGGTATATTAATAAATCAAAATTTTTGCTCTAAGATACACGATATTTACGCGCCAGAAAATAAAACTAAGAATATTGTGTATCATAAAGCATTAGAATAATAAACACTTTGTTTTTGAAAAAAAATTGATTAATTATTAATATACCAACAGCAATACTTAACAAAGAAATTAACTTAATTCAAATAAAAAGGTAAGAGATATTTCTTGATTACAGGGCGGTACGAAGTTCGCCGGGTCGATCCCCTGTGCGGGCAGTGACTTTGTTTAATTTCAAAGTTACGTACATTCGGGAAATTGTAGTCGCAATACCACACACTAACTGTGAAGGAAAACATCGTGAGGAACCCGCGGCTTAGTTGGCTCCGTACATATTTAAAAACCTATTTAAAAACCTATTTAGTTATGGGTTAGTGCATTAAAAATAAAAATAGTATAATCCGTACATATTGACTAGTCTTTCCTGCGGGCTAGGCCGATTAAGCTGTCAGGTTGTGCTGGGCAAGCCTACACCATCTAAAACCATATCCCAGGCACTACAGCGTCCGAGTGGCCCCTTCACGCATCTTGTGTAAGTGAAGATGGCACTGGACGTTGTATAAATCATCTGGGGACCGGCCGTCCCCAGGCATAAGGTCTGCCTGGCGGGAAATTCCCCTTTATAGTGGAAGGGCACGATCACCCGCTCTTCCCTATACTTATACAAAACTCAGATAAAAAGTAGTCTATGCGTTATTCTGACTAGACTGAAAGCTCCATCTGTATCATAATTCATCCGGCTGTGTTCAGCCGCTGATACGTCGTGCCGATGTGGAGCTGTACAGACACCATCGCATCTTTGTATCAGGCTCCACAGATCATTCTCCAGGATCTCATGGAGGCATCACCCAATGCAATCGCAGTCGCACCGTTTTAGGAACGAGCTGTCTGAGTGGGAGTTGACGCTTTCGACACGAAAAAAGACATGAAGACTAGTATAAGTTTGAGTGGGAGTGTACGACGTATTTGTTCTTTAAAAACCTATTTAGAGGCTAAGAATTCCACCCATGCCGGGACTCGAACCCGCGACTTCTGGCTAACCGTGCCAGCGCTCTCCCAACTGAGCTAATGGGCGACTTACCGGCATTAGTGAAATTTCGAACCTCTTTACAATAATACTCTCTCTATTACATACATATCCTCTAAAAAGGTTTTTGAAAATTGTCCTTAGCACGAGTTAGTGTATTAAAAAGAATATAATCTTTGTTCTTCACGATAAATGGTTAGATATTATATAAGTTAAATCCTGAATGAATGAACGAACGAACGAACGAACGAACGAACGAACGAACGAATGAATGAATGAACATTATTGCACTAAAGCAAATTTGTACAAAGGCGAGCTTAATACTAGATAGTATTTTATTCCAGCTACCCCACGATGATACGGACAGTGGATGGGGACTTATTGCTCTGTTCGTGAACTTACCTATTCGTTCTGTAGATCTATTGAAATTATAATGCTTTTTCTGGTCCTAATAAATCTATCTGTGAATGTACTCAATGTACTGATATTTCTTGAGTACATTAATTAAATCTCATTAATGTACCACGATAAAAGCTTTCCAGTGTCAAAGCAGCAAAGTAAATAAGGTAAGGCACAATAAGCTCAATTGCCTTCCATTCAGCGACATTTCAATTGTTCTCGATCGAACCTTGAACTTCAAATTATTCCTTTCAACCTTCGAGTAAGCGCTGTAACCATTAACAAGGGTATAATATCAGTGGTTTGGGATAATATCAAATTAAGACGATATTATTTAATTATACAGAACAAGTCACTCACTACATACTTACTTGATTTCGAAATGATATACGTCTAATCTAAAGGTGCAAATACACTGCCCTAACTCTGCCAGAATTGGAAACATAATTATTATAACATAACATTTCGCCACAGAGATCGTATTGTACTCGTAACAGCTCGCAAGCAATATCTTCCCCCGTTTCTAGATTGCTTCTATTTGGTAAGCGTTGATTCGGCGATGGCGCTTCGTTTTTGCATCATAGTATTGATAAGTCCAGGACTCGTGGGAACCAGAAACAACGACATCACAAACATGTAAACATCCAAGGCTTCTTTTTTTGATCCCAGCCGGGATTCAAGCCCGGGACCTCTTGCATGGTAGGCAGACGCGCTACCGCTACGCCACAGAGGTCGCCATTATATCTGTTTTTTTATAGATATAATTTCCGATTTCACAAACGATCGGTAGCGGTACCGTCGACTCGTCCTGCATCGCATGGGCTTAATTACCCACCGCGGATTTGCAAATTCAAGCACTGAGGTATTAAAACACCCCTTTACAATTTTAAAAACCTATTTAGAGGCTAAAAATTTCACCCATGCCGGGATTCGAACCCGCAACCTCTGGCTATCCGTACCAGCGCTCTACCAATTGAGCCAATGGGCGACTCACCGGCATCAGTGAAATTTCGAACCTCTTTACAATTCTCTGTATTACGTACAGGCAGCGACATCTGGCTTAAGCAAATTGCATCACTTACAGCCCCGATACTTACTTAGCACGGGTTACTGCATTAAAAATGAAAATAGTATAACCCCTTTACAATGTTTACCTTCACAACTGATCCCGCACACATACATACAAATACACACACACACACACACACGCATATACGCACACTTTTACTATAATTTAGTTCTTATTGCTTTAGTTATGTATAATGCCTCTTTATTTTAATTTCATGTCTCGACGTTGTTCCCAAACACCTATTTGGAAAACAATATTGATGGGACAGATAAAGTAGGTAAATGCGCCCATTAGTTTTAATTTTTTCTCTCGGTCTCGGGTTCGATCCCCGGCCGGATAAAACTAGGAAACGAACTTGTCTAGTTTGTCTCGGGTCTTGGATGTTATCTATGTATTTGTTGTATTAAATCTATCGTCGTGTTAGCACCTGTAACACAAGTCATTTAGTTGTACTTAGTATAGGGCTAACGAGTTCTGTGTAATATGTCCATGAATATTTATTTATTTATCTCATAAACCAAAGTTGTAATTTTTGTATTCTACGGCTGAGCATTAATAAGATTCAAAATACCTTGGAGATCACTCTGCTGATCCCCACGATACAGGCTAGGCCTAGTGTGGGGATCAGCGTAATGTTTAATTAATTATCGAGAAACTTTGCAACGCACCTCATCTACCTTTTTGTAATGGTGCATGCAAATTATTAAATAAACTGTATTCATAGTTATATATTAAACGGGTCAAATCGCGATTATTTATTAGGTGAAACGTAATTACCTTATTTCCCGACGTTTTGGCAATGTTACAGTTGCCGTGGTTACGGGTAGACTGCACTCGCCACTTCACTCTACCCGAGACCACGGCAACTGTAACGCTGCCGAAACGTCGGGAAATAAGGTAATTAGGTTTTACCTAATAAATAATCGAGATTAGAACCGTTTAATACATAACGCGCTCGTGGCCTAGGCGAACCGAGTGATTGGAATCAATCACTTGAGTTAAGTGATTGATTCCAATCACTCGAGTTAACAACAGGAGCGGTAAGGTGCAGGATGGGTGACCGTCCTGTGACTACCGCTAGTGGCAATATTCCGAGCGCTTCCGTGCTTCGCAAGGCACGTTAAGCAGATGGTGCCGGCTGTCATGTAATGGCAGTCGTTAAGCCATGCCACAGGCCTTATGGGCGGCTTGATAACTTCTGACAGTTTGGCCCGCCATCGCCACTGTCTAACAATCCTCCACCAACCCGGACTTGGCCCCCGTGGTGGAGTATGGCCTAACCTTCCTGCGATGCAGGAAGAGACTCTTGCCCCAGCAGTGGGGACATATAAGGGTTGATAACGAAGCCTACACCATCTAAACAACGATGTCCCAGGCACTGCAGCGTCTTAGTAGTACCTTTACCCAACTAGTGTGAGTGAAGGTGCTACTGAGCCACTGAAGACAGTGGCGCCACTGTCTTACTATCCTCCACCAACCAGGACTTGGCCGCCGTGGTGGAGTATGGCCTAACCTTCCTGCGATGCAGGAAGAAACCCGTGCCCCAGCAGTAGGGACATACAAGGGTTGAAAACGAAAAACGAACTTTATTCCATATAAATAGAAATCCCCACCAATGGGACATACAAAGGTTGATATCGAAATAAAAATCCATATACTTTATGCTTAATTTGTTGCATATTATTTTCATTTGTACGTCTAAGGAGTAATGGTATAAGTTTAGTCTTTTAGGACGTTACTTCGGTAATGTTAATTTCGTAATGTAAAAATATTGCACATTTTTGCCCGTAATAAAATGATATCAACCCTTTGTACGTCCTTCCTGCTGGGGCACGGGTCTCTTTCTCCATCGCAGGAAGGCTAGGCCTTACTCCACCACGGGGCCAAGTCCGGGTTGGTGGAGATGGCGTAATAAATTTTATTTATTATTCTATTTATTATTATTATTCTTATTTACAGGCAACACCTAAAGCCTTTAAAGAATCATATAGCATGGAAAAGTCGACTTGTGGTCGAGGTATAGTTACCGCAAGTGTACTCTTACCCTAAAATCACTTGCATATCAGACCCGCAATCATCGATCGGTAACCTCACAATAAGTAATTCACTTCACCAATTACAAGACCACGTCAAACCACATTGAAAAACATACTAACGTAACAATTTATTTTCACCCTTAATGCCTAGTCAATAAGGCCCAACGATTCGCACTCGCTACGTCATTGCCGCGTCTCCCTAACTGTATTTGGCGTAATAATTACAGCTACATTCGGTTATTTGTATGTGGTAATAGTGCAGTTTGTAGACAATTAAATTACCAAAAAGAATCTTGTTAAATTACTAAGGCCATGTTTCACAATGTTTAAATAAAGATCCAGATAAGCTATCCGCAACCAGGGCTGCCGTTTGTACTAAATTTAAATAATTTCCTGTATTGCGTGTGTTCGTTTATGGCTTCAAATTAAGAACAAACGGCAGCCCTGTATGCAGATAGCTTATCCCGAACTTTATCTGCAGATTGTGAAACAGACCCTAAGTCTAGTATTTTTTTATGTATCCGTCCCACTGCAGGGTACAGACCTTCTCTTGCAAAGAGAGAGTATGGGCTTAAATCGAGTATGTTAAGCATTTAATAAAGCATTTGGGCGGCTTGATAAATTCTGACTGTAAGGCCCGCCACTGTCTTACAATCCCCCACCAACCCGGACTTGGCCCCTGTGGTGGAGTATGGCCTAACCTTCCTGCGATGCAGGAAGAGACCCGAGCCCCAGCAGTGGGGACATACATGGACATAGTACATGCATTAATAAAATATAACATAACATTTACATACAGGCACATATATTGCTTCTGGCCCCACACTAGGATACCCTGTGTCGTGGGAACCAGAAACAACGACATCACAAACATGTAAACATCCAAGACCTGGTTTTTTTTTGTCCCCAGCCGGGATTCGGACCCGGGACCTCTTGCGTGGTAGGCAGATGCGCTACCGCTACGCCACAGAGGTCGTCAATCGAAGCGTTAATTTTGGCAAGTAGCAAACTTGGCTTTGTCTACTGAGATAAAACTGGTCAGTAAGGATTTATTTTTCGCTGCTTTTTTCTACAATACAAATGGACCCGCAGCCAGTGGATAACATTGCGCATTGACATTCAATGGAGCGGTCGTAGCCCTGTGGGTCGAACATTAGACTCGGAGGCTAAAGACTTAGGTTCGATCCCCAGTGCGGGCATGCACCAATGACTTTGTTTAATTTCAGAGTAAGGTACATTTGCGAATCTGTAGTAGCAATACCACACGCTAAAGTGAAGGAAAACATCGTGAGGAAACCCGCGGTTTCGTTGGCTCCGCACGTAGTCTTTTCTGTACGCTAGGCCGACTAATCTGCTATGATGGTATAGGTGCTGGGCAAGCCTACACCGTGACTACCGCAAGTGGCATTTTTCCGAGCGCTTCCGTGCTTCACAAGGCACGTTAAGCCGTTGGTGCCGGCTGTCATATAATAACAGTCGTTAAGCCATGTCAGTGGCCTTATGGGCGGCTTGATAACTTCTGACAGTACGGCCCGCCACTGTCTTACAATCCTCCACCAACCCGGACTTGGCCCCCGTGGTGGAGTATGGCCTAACCTTCCTACGATACAGGAAGAGACCCGTGCCCCAGCAGTGGGGACACACAAGGGTTGATAACGTACCTATCAAACAGAATGTCAATTGTAAACTTCGAAATAAAATTAAATATTTGATTTCTGTTTTCCTGAACTAAGTATTGCGACTAAATGTAAACGCTTCGTACACAATGCATTTAATTTAGCCCCGGGTTTAGCGATGTCTTAAACCGGTACAATTGGAGTGGCAGGAATGTAATAGGGTGCCTATCTTGACGCTGGCACTCTTGAAACTACAGACTACATTGCGGCCCTCCGAATCTCCTGTAGGGTCGGCAAAACAGCAAAATATGGTTGAAAGAAGGCGCTGGGTGTGGTGATTAAGTCTTTACTAGACACTTCAGTCTCCCTTGACCACTGCAACTTTAGCTTTACTTCTGAAACCTCAACTACTTACATCACACTCCGTAAATATTTTAAATTTAACAAAAGCAATGTAAAAGCAATATAAAATGTTTCTTCTTCTGTCAAATAAATTTAATTTCATTTCATTTCAACGCTGCCAAAACGTCTATCGATTATATTCGCACCCCTAGATCTAAAGAGGTATTAACTCAAGAAAACACTTTTTGAAATTGAGAAAAACTGTTTCCCGTTTCCGTGAGCAGTACAGAGGTTCAATGTATCGACGAATACTTTTTAAATGCAGATGTAAGACGTATTACAAAGATTCATATGTTTTTACCGTGTATAAGACCTAAAAATTAAATGTTTTTGGTTACCTCCATAATAATCAACGAATTTGAAAAAAAAACAAAAAAATATTTCGAGTTGAGTCTTTGTCACTGAATTAATGTTTTAGTTGGTTCCCTTTTGAAGAAGTGACATAAATGGAAAATCTTTATCGTTATCAACCCTTGTATGTCCCCACTGCTGGGGCACGGGTCTCTTCCTGCATCGCAGGAAGGTTAGGCCATACTCCACCACGGGGGCCAAGTCCGGGTTGGTGGAGGATTGTAAGACAGTGGCGGGCCTTACTGTCAGAAGTTATCAAGCCGCCCATAAGGCCTCTGACATGGCTTAACGACTGCCATTATATGACAGCCGGCACCAACGGCTTTACGTGCCTTGCGAAGCACGGAAGCGCTCGGAAAAATGCCACTAGCGGTAGTCACGGGACTCTCACCCATCCCGTACCTGACCGCGCCTGTTGTTGCTTAACCAAGTGATTGATTCCAATCACTCGGTTCGCCTAGGCCACGAGCGCCTCTGGAAATGGAAAAATGGAAAATATTACGTAATAATGTATTATTTCTAGTTGGCCCAGTTCATGTGACCAACTGAAGGGCACATTGGTTGATGAAGTAAAATAAATCATTGACAATACTTGAATCACATAATATTTTTTATTAATAATGCAACAAAAATCAACTGGCTTGACATATACCTTAATTTTAAAAGTTTTTAAACAAATATTTTTTTCTTATAAATTCTCTTCTTCTTCTTCTTCAGGCTATATTAGTCCACGGCTCGACATAGCCCTCCCCTAATGAGCACCATAGCACCCTCTCTTCAGCTTACTGCATCCAGCATCTGCCAGCAATTTTCGCAGATCGTCATCCCACCTGGTCGGAGGGCGTCCTACACTACGTTCTGAAATTCTCAATTAAAAAAACCTTCTGTTTAATTAAAAATTACCCTAAAATGAACTTTTCAAATCACGAGTAACCTAACATTTTTATTTAATCTCTCTATTATTTATCGGCTTTATTTTATCTGAGTAACGCGCGAGTTCTCTCTGCCTTTCAAGATTACCGAGTGCCCAAAATGCATCAAAAACCTGTTATTATTGTTATTTATTAGCGACTCCAACAGTATTTTCACATACATTTAAAAACTACTTATTCTAATGTACAATTCTGTGTGAAACACCTTTACAGGAGTAAAGATGTTGTCTTGGTATTTCGTCAAGCTTACTATTGCATTTTAGACGACACTTTGCTCCACAAGTTTTCTCTTAGCTCCATGTTTCTTCGATGTTGACATAGAATTGCTAGGCTTCACCAGAATTCCAGAGTTAAATGCGATTTGGTGGAAACCAACTAAAGACATCTAACTCAAAAATATTTCGTCACGACGTAACAATATATGTATTTGTAAGAATAACAATAAATTATGGTTAAGATTGAATAACTCTAATTGCCAGTAGTAATACAGTTCAATTTCGTTTGCTTTTCAACGAAATATAAAATCCTAAAAAAGAATCCAGCAATACAGATTCAACTTCAATTCAAGAAAGTATTTCAACAATATGGTAATAACTCTAAATAAAAACAAAAAAGTTTCTTACCTGGCCAACAATACAGGACCAACTCCAGATACTGTGTTATTTTATACGAAACCAGTCCTTAAAATGGCGTTAATTTAAAATAATAGTGCATAAATTTTCACCTATATAGATACAACACGAAATAACTCCAATTTGCGTACGACGAGCACATGCACTCCGCTTGAAATATTTCTTGCGATTGGCATTGCATTCGTTTTGTCGGGGTATGGGTGGAGCTCGCTCGTTCAAGAAAAAGGAATTCCAGTGCCATCTAGCGTCGAGTAGTTGACGTATTTTAAAATCTGTTTTATTGGTCAATAGATAATGATTTAAGGAATGCCACGGTGTGCGTAACTCAAAAATCGTAATTTTTGAGTTGGTTCCCTTTAGATCTAGGTGTGCGTATATTGATTTATAGGTATCTAGGTGTGCGTATGTCGTATGTCGACGTTTAATATATTTTTAGAGGACCATTTTTGAACATAAAAATGAAAATTACACAGATGTTTCTTAACCCAAGAGTACAGACGGCGGCCTTATCACTAAAAGTTATCTCTTCCAGACAACCTTTGGATGGACTGGACTAATACATTGCAGAAGGAAGTAATAGTATAAACATACAAAATGATAATTTCAGAGGCATATGGCATATCGAAATCGCGAGTTATCAAGAAATACTAATTAAGCTTCAAACAGCAATAAACAATTATTAGCAAAATTTGATTATTGTATTGGACTAAAAAAACCTACTAAGCAGGTAAGAATTAGATACCTAGTTAACTGTCAATGATCCATAATGTTGAATTTAGTTTCCGCCAGCTTAGTTCTTAAAGCTCAGCAGTCGGGTTTATTTTAGTTTTTACCTTGTCTTAGTAATTGCAGGGCCATCTAGTAACGAGTAACAAGAGTAAAATAAAATATTATATAGCAAAATTTAAAAAGCGCCATCTCGTGACAAATTTAGAAAATAGTATTTTCTAAGGTTAACACGAGCACGAGATATAATAAAAACTGTATTTACACGGATTTTACTCGTTTAATTTTACATTTTTCCAACTTTTCGGCTTTTTTTCAAGTCTTCCGAGACCACGGTAATTGAAAAAGTGCCGAAAGGTCGGACAGTTGTAAAAATGTAAAATTAAACGAGTAAAACTCGTGTAAATACAGTTTTTAATTAAATTCGGAGAACGTTTTTACGGTATAAGGTAATTTTGTTAAGTTTTTATTATTATTTTTCTTACTTCATTGCACATGAAACATTTGACAGGACATAACATAAGAAATAACATGTGTTTGTTGTATTTATGCAAATTTCAATTATAGCCTATGTTACCCGTGGAAATACTACGGAGATACGTAGTGTTACTATTAATGATCATTTCGAAACTCGTACTTGTAAGCGTCAATTAGGTACACCTTTACAGTAACCGGACCTTGTTGTGCGCTCGTCGGGTGATATGTAAAACGTTTTTGCCAACCCTACAGCCAGAAAAAAGCTAGTGCGCGGCGGGGCGGACGCTTTTTCTGTATTTTCTGCAAGAAGCTGCCCGGAGAGTTTAATCATGCGCGCGATAAGGTTGCCCTCTAGGGTTGTCACCTTCGCTAGTAACATTATTCCACAAATATTAGGTAAGTAAAATAAGGCATGTTTCGATGTATGTCACGTAACTTGAATGGGTGAACAACTTCAATCAAATTTGACGTACTTATAGAGCAAGTCCCGAGTATATTCTTTTTGTTGCACTAGCCCGTGCTGAGGACATTTCAAAAACCTATTTAGAGGCTAAAAATTCCGCCCATGCTAGGACTCGAACCCGTGACCTCTGGCTAACCGCACCAGCGCTCTCCCAACTGAGCTAATGGGCAAGTGCCGGCTTCAGCGATATTTCGATCCTCTTTACAATATTCTCTGTAAGTCCCGTGTAACACAGGTGTAACGTAAACTCACATAGGTGTAACGTAAACTCACACCTGTAACCAGGGTGGGTAGGCAGATACAAGGGTTAGCCAACTGCCTTGATCCTGACATACGTTTTTCGCGTCATTGGCATAAATTAGTCCCGGCATGCACGCACGCCGTTGTAGGGTACCATTTTTCTTGCCCTTCACTATCATTAATACTCGTATCTATTAATATGCGTATTTACACCGACTAGCCGTATCTACTTCTCCTTCTGCAATTTCTGAGGTTCTATGGAACAAATTGCGATTAGCAATAAGGCCGCCAATTGTATCTTATCTTTTGTATCTGCTGTTTCTGGAACAATTTTCCAGTATACAATAAAGAATATTTTTATCTCATCTCATCTCATCTCATCTCATCTCATCTCATCTCATCTCATCTCATCTCATCTCATCTCATCTCATCTCATCTCATCTCATCTCATCTCATCTCATCTCATCTCATCTCATCTCATCTCATCTCATCTCATCTCATCTCATCTCATCTCATCTCATCTCATCTCATCTCATCTCATCTCATCTCATCTCATCTCATCTCATCTCATCTCATCTCATCTCATCTCATCTCATCTCATCTCATCTCATCTCATCTCATCTCATCTCATCTCATCTCATCTCATGTCATGTCATCTCATGTCATCTCATCTCATCTTATCTCATCTCATCTCATCTCATCTCATCTCATCTTATCTTCATCATCATCATCATCAGCCATTCGACACCCACTGGCTGTACCACAATTGTTATTGAGTTTATGCAAAACCATTGGATTGAGGATTATTTAGTTGGAGTCTAACTTCCGTCCCAGGCAGTTAGACTACAACTAAATATGGGAAGTACTAATAAAGTATGAGTCTGTAAAGTTACTTGAAATAAACGAATTATTATTATTAGTGAAAGGTGAGAAGTGTTAGTGGGCGGGCACATAGCTCGAAGAACTGATAGTCGTTGGGGCGAAAAAGTTCTGACCTGTCGACCACGGACCGGACGACGCAGCGTGGACAGGCCCTCCACCAGAAGATCTGACGACCTGGTTACGGCGGCGGGCTGACAGTGAATGGAGACGGAACAAGACCGTAAAGCGTGGAAAACCACGATAGAGGCCTATGCCCTGCAGTGGGCGTCAAATGGATGATGATGATGATCCAATCCCGCGATGCCAAAGTTCCGGCCCTCAAACTATGCAAAGTTCGAAACGCAAGCGAAGCTTCAGGCAAATCGTAAAGTCCCTGGTAAACTAAAAAGTAAAACGCAGCCTAGAAAGTCACGTCCGACTTTTTGAGAGGTTCCTGTGCTACGACAGATATGAATAGTGAGTTTGTACTATTTCAGCTTCGTCTTTTCGGGTGAATAAGTTTACTGTAACGCGTGTCTCGACTTTGAATACTACGAAAGGATATTTTAGGTGCGATATAACCTTGATTTTTTATTGGGTACATTTAATTAATTACCTTTAATCCGCTATTTGACTCTCTTTGCAAGTAAGTCTTAAATGGTAAATATCTCTTCCATTAGACCTAAAAGAAACCAAATAATATATTTTAAAACTTTGCTAAACAGCCAAAAACGCGGTCAGCCATTTTTGTCTATGGTTTGAAGACCTGAAGTCTTGTAAACAAAGTTTGACATTCAACAACTGTGAGTGATTTGTGAGCATAGTGAAATAACAACAACAAACCATGATTTCATCGAGTTTACATGCACAATATAGCAATTATGATTAATGCATTGTTCGAGAATGCAAAAACATGTCAATAAAGGACCCCGGGAAGTTTCGTGTACCCATTGAAAAAAAGACACGAAAAAATTTGCTCAAATTTGCCAAAAGAGACCCCGACACTTTATCGACTGAAACTCGGGTGTATTTACGTGAAGATCACTTTGATGTAAGTCCTATAATAATCAATGTCCACTGGTTCTGGCTGACAGATGTTTGTTTACAACCGAAAGATGCTTTCAACGTGGCGGATAGCGTTTTCACCGTTCCGAATTAAAAGCGGTAAATATATTTTTTATTTGCGGGCCAGCCTACATACTTACTTAAAAAAGTCACTATATTACAGTTTCTTAAGTTAAATACTACAGGAAATATTCATTTATCGCGTCAAATTTGATACGAGTCAAGTAGCGGATTACCGATGTTCCTTTGCTGTGGTTTTAAACCCTCCCGTGAGGAAACTAACCCTCTGTTACCTGAAATATGATTAAATGAAATAAGATAAGACGAGATGAGATAAGAAATGATAAGAATATTCTTAATTTTACATCACAAAAACATATACATAAAATAATTCCAAAGATACAATACAATTGGCGGCCATATTGCTTAGAGCAATTTCTTCCCGACAACCGGCGACGGAGAGTTGAGTGAGAGGTTTATGAACTGCTTACTCCTAACGTGATGATGATATCCACCCTTTGTATGTCCCCACTGTTAGGGCACAGGTCTCTTCCTGCATCGCAGTAAAGTTAGGCCATACTTCACCACCGGGGCCCAGTCCACGCTGGTGGAGGATTGTAAGACATTGGCGTGCCATCAAGCCGTCCTTACCGACTACAACGGCTTAAAGTGGCTTGCGAAGCACCGAAACGCTCGGACAAAACGCCACTAGCGGTAGTCACGGGATGGTCATCCATCACCTGACCGCGCCTGTAGTTGCTTAACCCTACCCAGTGATAGATCTTAACCTAAAAGACTGCAATAGTAGATTGTTAAACGAGGGTGGAAAGATATAATTCCCGAGGTATTTAGACTACACGCGGCTATAGTCCGAGTACTCTACCTTTCATTTCGAATATTAGGAAAATAAAAACTCATTTTTAATATTCAAATCTTAGCATAAAAGATGATCACCAATTTTTTTAATTACGTCACAGATACTATTTCAGATTAGTATCCTGTCGACTTTTTAAATTTTATATATGGAACTCACCACGTAATTGTTGCGGCTTATTCCGCTCAAAGAAGTTCAGAAACTCATATGGCCGCAGCATTTTGTTAATTACTTTTTTTTTTACATGAAACTTTTCACAACTGACAGTAGTTCTATTTTTAAAGTTCATTCCGGCCCTTAGGTGGGAAGTAATTTGTATGAGTTTTTCCCTCACTAGGGAGGGAAGCAGCATTTTCCACCCAATAATCAGATCAAAACAACACTACTTTCCGATAAGAAATAAAAAAGTTTTTTTTTCCTTTTACCCTTGTGCAGCACCCCTGACCCAATTTTTTCGGCAACGGCCGAACCTTTTGTGTTCTTAAGCAATTCAATTTAGTGATAAGCGAGAGAGGGTTCCGTACGTCCATAGATAAAATGCAAAGACAAATAAATAAATAAGGCATTGATAAAAATAAATTGGTAGCTTATGCTCACAGCGGAGCGGGCGGGAGGAGTGAATTCGGCGAAACAATTTGTATAGAAGGTCCGTCATTTTATTATTGTATAGCCTTCTTCGAAGACAGGGGCTATGGCGCTCATTAGGGGATGGTCCAGCAGTGGACTATTTATAGTATAGCCTGACGACGATACGTTATGACAGTAAGACTAGCCACTAGTCTTGCAAGCCTCCACCAATCCGTTTTTGCCCCCCATTGGTGGAGTATGGCCTATACCTTCCTCAGGGAAGAGACCCGTGCCCCTCGGTGGGGACATAATGGACATTTATTTATTAAGGTACATTTAAAAGCTAGTCTGAAAGAGATATTTTTAGTGATAAGGCCGCCGTCCGTACTCTTAGGTTAAGAAATATCTGTGTAGTTTCCATTTTTTTATGCAAGTGATGCAAATTACTTCAGCCAGATGTTACTGCCTGTACGTAATACAGAGAGTGTTGTAAAGGGTTCGAGTCCCGGCATGGGTGGAATTTTTAGCCTCTAAATAGGTTTTTATATGTACAATAAAGTGTACTCTAACTATCTACATTTAACAAAGATAATGTAAATCATTTACATCGAATTTATCTAGAGCATTTTTGAAATTATTTACAATAAATTTTGAAATTATTTACAAAGTTTTTTGTGACAATTTGTCTTCTGTATGTGTTTGATTTGTGCGAATATCTACTGATGTGTGAGGGCAGGCTTTGGTGAGACAAATGATCGTTGTTTTAGGTTGATCGGTGGTTTATGGAGGGCCAAATGTGATGGGTCCAATGCTCGGGGCAATCAAGGCAATGAACACAAATCCATATTATACGTATCCAATAATTTAAAATCAATAATGTAACATTATGTTATTCCGCAGATTTTATTGGTTTTCTTGATCGCGTTTCTTGCTAGAGATATCAAGCAGATTATTTTTAAAATCAAAATCAAGCAGTCTTGTTTATACTATTTTTTCTGGTTGTACAATAAATGTATTCTCTATCTATCTACTTTCCTACCTGCCTGCCTTCCTACCTGCCTATTTATCTATGTATCTCTCTATCTATCTATCTATGCATTGCATGCACCCATCCATTCATCCATCAATACATCTATCTACAAAAACACGATCCCTCGAAACACTTCTCACATTCAATATAGTTCAGTTCAGTATAGTCTGTAGTAAAGGGAAAATGTGTACTACAGACTATTGCTTAACAACATTTGAGGAGTATTTTAAAAGAATCGTGTTTTTATAAACAACACCAAAAGGTTTTTTCAGGAAAGGTCTGAATCTAAATGAACGTTACAAGCCAAACTAGGTATACATTTCATAATCTAGATCATTTTGGAGAAAAACAAACTCGAAAATTTACAATATTATCTATAAAATCACGCACTCTTAAAACGCTCCTCAGAGCCAGTTTGAATAATCTTTGTTAAGAGGAAATTGGAACCACAGATTGCTTAAGCTGTCTCTGTGCACCCCTCCGCGATACAGGCGTGAATTTACGTGTGTACGCATTACTTTTATCCGTGCTCAGTACCTACAGCAGTTTGTGAAAAATAGTTGCCGTAATAATTCCTCTATAACACTGTTTCGCCCAGCGGGCCCGAACTGGCTAAATACCGCTCCTAATTTAATGAGTTTTAATATCAGTTAGGTTTTTTACGGCAAATTAACCCTCAGCCCGAGAATGAGTTAAATTGTTGGCCGGGGACTAATTGGGCATCTTTTTACGCTTGTTGCGAGCAGTTAAAAGGGGTAACTTTTCGGTGGTCTCTCGACGCCGGGGAGATTTTGTACAGTCGACTAGTAGATCGAACCTTATGAGAGTAGACATTTCGTTATTTCGTTATCAACCCTTGTATGTCCCCACTGCTGGGGCACGGGAGGTTAGGCCATACTCCACCACGGGGGCCAAGTCCGGGTTGGTGGAGGTTGTAAGACAGTGACGGGCCTTACTGTCAGAAGTTATCAAGCCGCCCTTAAAGCCTCTGACATGGCTTAACGACTGCCATTATATGACAGCCGGCACCAACGGCTTAAGCAAAGCACGGAAGCGGTTGTCACTTGAAAATGGCAACAATAGTTATGTGGGCACAACCTACCTAAGGATAAGGTTAATATAAGTTTGTAGATAGTCGAATGCACCCCGGATGCTTTCTACTTCCCAAATTCTGAACTTCGGCGTAGTGTTGCACTTAGTGAATTAAACTCGAGCTAAGCTACAAAGCGCTGTTATTACTAAGATTATGATTAAGGGTGAACGGTCATCTAAGCGATACGAAGGCGGTGAACGTACCTGAGCAAAACGAAGTTTTGAATAATTTTTAGGTGGATTGCGGATGCGGATTCGAAATTCAAATTTTCAAAAGAAAGCAAATTTTTAATTTGGAACGATAACAATATAGAATTATTATAAGGTATAGAATCGCAGTCCGACCCTCAAGCCGATCGTCAGTGTGAACTGTTAATGCGAATGTTTGCGTGTCTGTAAAAGTAAATGATTACAAGTCGCTTAAGTCTCCTCGTCCTGCTTATGTCTACTGAGCGTGTCTTTTTAAACGTTTCATAGAAAACATGAAATAAAAACATTTGTTTTCATACACAAACCGTCTATTGCTATGGGAAAATGCTTCTGTTTAATGCAAAGCATTGTGTCCTAATTATGAGTTCTGATGGGAAACACGTGCTCTGAATTTTATCTTTTTATGCAGTATTAGTGAGAAATGATACATCTCAATTTATGCCATATACACTGTTTTGTAATTTTAATATTTACCAGGCGTTAAAAATTTAACAAAGATTAAACACAAAACAACGCTCACACTCGTACTACAACAAAAATGTAACCTCAAAGATCCGTGTGCGAGCGATTTTAGAATCTGTCAAAAGATGTGCGTGTCTGAAATAAAACTAATACTTCCCATCCCAACCGTGCGCAGTCAATGTGTTCCGTCGGCCTCGGAAAACAAAAATATTGTGCCCGAATTTTTTTGTTGGCCTTTTTGCATCTACTTAATGAGATGATTTATACAGCGTCCAGTGGTATCTTCACTCACACTAGATGGGTGAAGGCACCACTCCGACGCTGTAGTGCCTGGGACATGGTTTTTGTAGATGGTGTAGGCTTGCCCAGCACCTATACCATCCTGACAGCTTAGTCGGCCTAGCCCACAAGAAAGACTAGTCAATACGTGCGGAGCCAACCAAGCCGCGGGTTTCCTCACGATGTTTTCCTTCACAGTTAGGGTGTGGTATTGCGACTACCAATTCGCAAATGTACGTAACTTTGAAAATAAACAAAGTCATTGGTACATGCCCGCACTCGGGATCGAACCTGGGGCTCTCGCTTGCCAGTCCATGGTTCTACCCACTGAGCTACCACCGCTTCAGCATGTACTCGAATACATAATTCTATATAGCCACAGTTGGAGTAAACGTATCCTTGAGTAGAGGCTGCGACTCGGCAAACCTAGTGTATGACGCCCTCCGACTAAGTAGGATGACGATCTGCGAAAAACTGCATGCAGATGCTGGATGCGGCAAGCTGAGGACTGGGCGCTATGGCGCTCATTAGGTGAGGGCTTTGTCCACCAGTGGACTAGTGTAGCCTGACGACGACGGCGACGACGACGATATAGCCACAATGTTTAAATGTGTCTGTGTAATATGTCGAAAAAACACGACATGACTTATGTTTAGACACATACTTGTACATGCTATGTTTATCTATGCGTGTCGCCTCGCTTTTCAGCGGAATTTTATTCGACACGTTGTATCTCTCGGTACTAAGTCTATGGCTCGCAGCGACTTCGAAGCGGTCTATTCGTTCGGTCTGGATAGGTGCGCGTTCACCTTTTATAGCAAGTTTGTGATTAAGTGTGTATTTCCATTAGTTTGTACTTAGTTTGAAGCCAGTTAGAGGTTTTTGGGTCTGGTTTCGATTGTTAAGGCGCTACCCGGTGCTAACTATAACACGTCTTTGGAGACAATAACAACATAATATAACCTCACGCCTGTATCCCGGAGGAGTAGGCGGAGATCAGGGACTGCCACTTGCTAGTGACAGATCACCTTCGCTTTATCAACGTTGTCAATCGTTGCATGCACTCACGCCGGTTCCGGGTGCTTTTTATCTTAGGAAAAACTGAACTTTTTAAAACCTACCGCATAGAACCTACATGGAATCTAGAACTTCAATGCATATTTGCCAAAAACTACAATTTTTAATTTAAATTGATTACGACGACCTTGACGATTTTGACGACCTCTGTGGCACAGCGGTAGCGCATCTGCCTACCATGCGAGAGGTTCCGGGTTCGATCTCCGGCTGGGGACAAAAAAAAACCCCATGTCTTGGATGTTTACATGTTTGTGATGTCGCTGTTTCTGGTACCCACGACACAGGGTATCCTAGTGTGCGCCAGTATGTAAATGTTATAAAAGTCCTAGGATGATGAATGAACTTAGGTTCTAGGCAGTTAAAAAAATAACTATTACAGTTGTTGACATTTATGTCGCAATGTAATGAACATTCGATATCAACCCTTTATGTGTCCCTACTGCTGGGGCACGGGTCTCTTTCTGCATCACAGTAAGGTTAGGCCATATTCCGCCACGGCGACCAAATTTCAAAGACAAATAATGTCGAAAACAAAATGTGTTTGTGAAACATGATTATAATATGATTTTTTTCTATTGGTCGCGCTAATTATTAGTTATTAACACTAAATAGGGGATATATTAGCGAAGGGGAAGATAAAAAGTACCCGGAACCGGCGTGCGTGCATGCAACGAATTATGGACGTTGATGAAGCGAAGGTGATCTGTCAGGATCGTGGCAAGTGGCAGTCCCTGGCCTCTGCCTACCCCTCTGGGATACAGGCGTGAGGTTATGTATGTATAACACCTAGTTTGAATTGTAACGCTCATTTAAGCCGCAGCTTCTGCGCTTCTTTGAATAAAACCTTTTCAATTCAGTGAAGCTCTCGTGGCCTAGGCGAACCGAGTGATAAGAATCAATCACGTGGTTAAGCAACAACAGGCGCGGTCAGGTACGGGATGGGTGAGCGTCCTGTGACTACCACTAGTGGCATTTTTCCGAGGGCTTCCGTGCTTCGCAAGGCACGTTAAGCCGTTGGTGCCGGCTGTCATATAATGGCAGTCGTTAAGCCATGTCAGAGGCCTTATGGGCGGCTTGATAACTTCTGACAGTAAGGCCCGCCACTGTCTTACAATCCTCCACCAACCCGGACTTGGCCCCCGTGGTGGAGTATGGCCTAACTTTCCTGCGATGTAGGAAGAGACCCGTGCCCCAGCAGTGGGGACATACAAGGGTTGGTAACGAACGAAAATTCATTTCATTTCGTCTCGTCTCGTCTCGTCTCGTCTCGTCTCGTCTCGTCTCGTCTCGTCTCGTCTCGTCTCGTCTCGTCTCGTCTCGTCTCGTCTCGTCTCGTCTCGTCTCGTGTCGTCTCGTCTCGTCTCGTCTCGTCTCGTCTCGTCTCGTCTCGTCTCGTCTCGTCTCGTCTCGTCTCGTCTCGTCTCGTCTCGTCTCGTCTCGTCTCGTCTCGTCTCGTTTCATTTCATTTCACACTGAAACGAGTCTCACTCAAGAAGCAATTGCCATACAAACGTAGTTTGGTTTTTATTTACAAACGGTATGTCGGATCGCAATGAAACTCGAACTAGAACTAGAGGACACAAATCGTAGTTTGAAAAATCAATTACTCGTTCGATATTTAAGGTAATCGATTTTCATGGAAAAGGACAAGAAAAAACAGAAGTTCGGACCACGGTAGACTTTGCAAGGAGGAGAATACAGAAACCAGAAATCAAAAAAATATTTCATAGTCGTAGCCACAGCCGGCACAAAGGGCTTAACGTGTCTTGCGACGAAAAAAATGCCACAAGCTGTAGTCACAAGACGGTCACCCATCCAGTACCTGACCGCGCCTGTTGCTTAATCCTAGTTATTAAGACTAAGAATATTTTTATTGACCAAAGAATACAAAATAGGGCTAAGTTACATAGGACTGATACGTTCAATAGCACAAAAACATACAGCATGCAAAAACATGATTCCAATTTTATTGACGGCCTCGGTGGCGCAGCAGTTTGGCTTGTTGACTGTAAAACCGAAGGTTTCGGGTTCGATCCCCGGCCGGGTCAAACTAGGAAACGTACTTTTCTAGTTCGTCTCGGGTCTTGGATGTTATCTATGTATTTATTGTATTAAATCTATCTTCGAGTTAGCAGCTATAACACAAGTCATTTAGTAGTACTTAGTATAGGGCTAACGAGATCTGTGTAATATGTCCATGAATGTTTATTTATTATTGAATTACTCGATTCGAATAGGCTGCCAGATTTTCTTACATACGTTGTTGTATAAAATTTTCTCAATTCAAAAGAAGATTTTTAAGAAGTCGCAGTCGTCTATCTGTTCCATTAATTTCAGTCGATCTGTGACCGAAGGCCATAGATTAAAAATGTTAGGAGTGAATTCTTCCACGACACTATTTGATGCTTGATTGAGCAGAAACGTCTTTATACGGTGACGGACCAGCGGTTTTTTTAGTGCGATATTGAAATATTTGCTTAGAGACTTCTTTTCCTTTTCGCTGTGGCGTTTTTGTTGCAGATTTCTAACAGCCGTTTTTGTGTCTGTAATGAATGACAGACTGAAGTATTGCACTGATTTTCATATCACGAACTAAATTCTGCTGCAATGCTGACGTGATATTTGTAAAAATAACAGTGAAAAAAGTACTATTGCGATATATGACTCTGTCTAGCGGCACAACTAGGGGTCCCCAAAATTGGGATCTTTTGAGTTAATGTAATGTGATGTAATATTTTATACGGGACACATGATTTAATAACTAATTCGTAAGTTATATGGAGCTAAGTAAGCATACGCTAGCATACGATATGAGTAAACATACCAAGCGTATGCTTAGCTGGCTCCATATACCTTACGGATTAGAGGCAGTATAACAGTGTTTTCTGAACAGATTGAAGATATCGATACCGATAATTACGTATCTCTTTAGTTTCGATCTTATGATGTTTCAGCATGCACACGCTAAGAAAATCAGACACATGAAACATTTAATTTTCCATGTGCGAAACATTTCCATGGCCAGGGGAAGCAATATGAAAACGTTTAAAATAAAAATATTATTTCAAGCACTTTTATGAAATAAATTAGCAGAATACGCTTAACGTACTCTTACGTACCACGAGCGCTTTACGAAGTGCTCGTGGCCTAGTTGAATCAAGTGATTGGAATTAATCAAGTGATTGATTCCAATCACTTGATTCGACTAGTCCGATGCATTGATGCTTAACTCAAGTGAGTTAAGCATCAGTTGACCATCCCGTGACTACCGCTAGTGGCATTTTTCCGAGCGCTTCCATGCTTCGCAAGGCACGTTAAGCCGTTGGTGCCGGCTGTCATGTAACGTCAGTCGTTAAGCCATGTCAGAGGCCTTATGGGCGGTTTGATAACTTCTGACAGTAAGGCCCGCCACTGCCTTACAATCCTCCACCAACCCGGACTTGGCCCCTATGGCCTAGCCTTCCTGCGATGCAGGAAGAGACCCGTGTCCCAACAGTGGGGACATACAAGGGTTGATATCGATCGACGCTTTACGTAGAGAGTAGCGGCTTTCCATAAATGTTCAAATGTTCAAATTAATTAATCCATTAATACTCATTTATTCGTTCATTCACGCACTTATTCATTCACTCCTTTATTCATCAATTCATTCATTCTCCAAATGAAAAACGTACAAATTCCCAAAATCCCATCTTTCCTGTCACCAATACCTGCCATAGCCGTTCGCTCTAAACCAAAGACAGCCGTTCCGAAGACAAAATCACCGTTGAACTTTAGGGCGCGAATAAAAGACATCTCTCCGAGCGTATTGTCAACAACATAATCACAAGCTAACGTGCCAACTGTCGCCCGGGGTAGTATGGAAACGAGGGCCTTTATGGCGCTCTAACCATACTGTCCTGATCGGTCAGCTACTAACTAAGCCCTTGGGGTTAGACTCTGTTCAAAATGGATCATGTAGTACTATTGCTGGTTGGTTCGGAGGATGTTTGGATGGACAGAAAATAAATATTATAACTGTTATGTTAGCTTATTTTTTTGCGACAGTAAATGATTTGGTCCATAAATTATTTTTTCATTAATTCTTTCGTTTATTCATTGATTTATTCATTCATTGAATAATAATACCTACATCAAACACTTTCCTTTTTTTAATCTTGCCTTGGTGTTACACATTATACAATGTTCGATAAGCTCTTCTGTTTCTTGGGTGAAGGTGGTAAAGGAGGCCGTACGGCGGCTTGAGATCTTCTGACAGTAAGGCCCGCCACTGTCTTACAATCCTCCAACAACCAGGATTTGGGCCCCGTGGTGGAGTATAGCCCAACTGTCCTGCGAATCAGGAAGAGGCCCGTGCCCCAGCAGTTGGGACCGACAAGGGTTCATATCGATAACGATTTCAGATTATTTTTATTTCATAATTTCTTATTCTTATTTCTTTGTTACCTAAAAGACCAATAAACAAAGCCCTGTAAGTCCAAACCCGACTAATAGCCACCGTACGAGCTTGGTCGAGATTAAGTATACGTTTTATTAGGTTACTCGGTACTTCCGAAGGTCGGAATAAAATTATGACGCGATAAGGGCGAAATGTTTTCTCTTTAGAATAAGAGGGGAGAGTTCGGATTTCTTTTCCCGCATTTCCTTCTAGTTAGTGATATGGCCCTTTGTAGTTTGGAGTGGTTGAGTGGACGCATGGTACGATAGGATAAGAATATGTGGTACTTATAAAAACAATACCTGTTACTTCAATCCCGTAACAAGAATGTGTCGCGTATATAATGAAATAACATAACATAAACATAGACATATTACACTGAACGCGTTAGCCCTATACTAAGTACAACTAAATGACTTGTGTTCTAGGTGCTAACTCGACGATACATTTTATACAATAAATACATAGATAACATCCAAGACCCGAGACAAACTAGAATAGTTCGTTTCCTAGTTACACCCGGCCGGGATTGAACCCGAGTCCTTCGGTTTTACAGTCAGCGTGCCAAACCGCTGCGCCACTGAGGCCGTCGCCACATAACCTTACGTCTGTATACTAGAGAGGTCGCGATCCTGACAGATCACCTTAAGTTGATCAAAGTTCATTAGTAGTTGCATTCACGAAATATTTTGATTTATTTATACACTACTTCCTTATCCAATATATTGCACCAGTCCATCCAAAGGGCGTCTGGAAGAGATCACTTTTAGTGATAAAGCCGCCGTTTGTACTCTTAGGTTAAGAAATATCTGTGTAATTTCCTTTATTATGTACAATAAAGCGTTCTCTCTCTCTCTCTCTCTCTCTCACGCATGCCGGTTCCGAGTACTGTGCGCAGTCATCTTTTATACACCATATATGTATGTATGTATGTATGTATGTATGTATGTATGTATGTATGTATGTATGTATGTATGTATGTATGTATGTATGTATGTATGTATGTATGTATGTATGTATGTATGTATGTATGTATGTATGTATGTATGTATGTAAACACAACGAATTAATTCTAATAAAATGGACATACATTAATACTATTAGTAAATTAAAAATCGCTAAAAAGATAAAAATAAAGAAAACTGAAATAAATATTAACAAAAATCCAATTGCTGAGCATTAACTACTAAGCAGCCAAGAACGACCTTGGTATCTCGCAATGAGTCACACTGACTAATTTAAGTCCTGCTTAGTAGTTAATGCACAGCAGTCGGGTTTTTGATATTTTTTATTTCACTTTTTTAGACCTAAATCTGTTGACTCTCTCAAAGTCATAATCTCTGTTGTCGTCGTCGTCGTCAGGCTATACTAGTCCACTGCTGGATATAGGCCTCCCCTAATAAGCGCCATAGCGCCCTGTCTTCAGCCTGCCGCATCCTGCTGCCTGCAGTAATAATCTCTGTAAAGGGTACAAATCAAACACTCAGATGTTAATTAAAACTGTTTTAGTACGCAGATGGAAACATCTATAATACAAATATTATGAATGTAAAAATGTATATTAGAATGGTTAGGGTGCTTAAATTACAACGAGACTGAATAAGTAATAGAGCAAGTAAAATAATATTAAACAGTCTCTGTCTCTTGAAAAATATTCCATGATTCCAAGTCACTGCATAAAAAATATAAAAAAAAAAATTATCTAATTGATAAGTATGAGGGGGAGGGAGACGTATTGCCTGCCCCTAAGTCCAGGAAAGGGTAGTGCGTCCCATTTTCATGCTAAATAATATTAATACGTAATACAGAGAATATTGTAAAGAGGTTCGAAATTTCACTGATGCTGGTGATTCGCCCATTGACTCAGTAGGAGGGAGCGCTGGCGCGGATGGCCGGGGGTCGCGGGCTCGGGTCCCGGCATTGGTGGAATTTTTAGCCTCTAAATAGGTTTTTAAAATATGAATACCTCACTACATATATAGAATATAATATACTTTAATATAATCACTAGTTTGTATAATGTTCCTTGGCACTTTCAGCACTTTTACTTTGTTTTGCTTTGTAAAATTTATTTTCTAACATAGAGCAACCTCTGGAAGCATTATAATCTTATATGAAAGATTTTTAGCCTCCAGAACAAGAAAACTTTTGTGTACTTTTTTACTATGAAATAAACAGTTAAATTTAATTAATTTTATATGCGGACAAACACACACACACACACGTATTTTTTTTATAACGTCACAAATGAACATATTAAACAGTATTAGTAGTAATCATAAACAGCAGCCAACAGAAAAATCGGTATTATTCGTATTGACGAATAGAATCTCTAACTTGATGTACCCTGTGTACTTAGTGAAAGATTCGGAATTCAGCACTGAAACATTCAAACAATCGTTCCCCGGACTCATATTTCGGTCGCTGCGTTTGTCAGTGACCGCACCGCAACGGTAGAGTCAGCAAGAACACACAATTTGCTAAGTGTCGCTTGTTACGTATGCAGAAATTCTGCTGTGCGCCTCAAAAGCTGGCTTTCACTGTGACGTACCGTTAGCAATGTTAGGTAGATAGAATATTCTTTGTTGTACAGAGAAAATGACATTAGTTAGGATAAGTAGGTCCTGTATCATCATTTTCAAAAAGTTTTCTCGTTACTAATTCCAATGGTTTTCCTACAAACAAAATTTTGAACAGAGTTATTCAATAGGAAAAAAAAGTATAAAAATAATACATTAAGGTATGATAAAACACACAACGTACGTTTTGAACCAGGGGTATCGGTGATAGCATATGAATTTTATGGTTTTGGTGATGCTGATTCTGTTTGTTTTTCTGAATAATATAAACGGGAAATCAAGCTTACAATACACAATAATGGTAGGAATATATCGGCTAGCTAGTGCATTGAAGAACACTATTTCTTAATGACTTACGTTCTGAATTAACAGCAATGACATCTTGGTTTAATAATCCAAGGATTTTCTTCCCCCGTACGCCCCGGTATAATTCAGCATTTCTAGACATTTTAACTGAAAAACATATAATTGTGAGATGTTTATTTAACCGTTGTAGCTATTTATCGCATACGTATAATAAAATAATGAGTCTAAAATCTTATTGTCGTCTAGGTTTTCCTCTAGTAAAATCTCCTAACTTCATTTTTACAAACATCTCTTAACTTCATAAATTCAAAGATAGGAGCTATTTTTATTAACACAAACAATTTTACCGTGAAGACCGTAGGTATTTGTGGCTAAAATATTTCGCTACAAAGTCAAAATAATGTACAACGAGAGTTATAAAAACAGTACAATGGCAAGTATTTAATGTGGGATACTAAATCTAATAGATGATAATGCGAAAAACCTATGCTAAGTTATAACATGCAGAAGTAAAACAGTAAGTACCTACTGCGGTAGGTGGACGTGTGTTCACACTGATTTTGCTGATCGTTTTCACAAATATTCAATTAAATATTGCAAAACTTACCTGAATAACACCATTAATTAAGAATCCAACACTAACTGATCACTACTTTCTATTTTTCACAATTTTCTTCACGAGAAGCACGTTAAAACTCGCACTATTTGGGTTTGTAGCAGCCGCGTGTGCGTTTGAAGAAACTGAGCGAGGCTAACGCCATCTATACCGGCGAAATAGGACTTCCTTTCATCGTGCGGATCCTTGTCGGCAGTCGCGCGAGTGCTGCGCTCGAGTAAACACCCTTCATGGCGAAAATAGGAGCTATTGTCAGAAAAAAACACGCGCGAACGAGATAGGAGTAATTTCTTTTCTTAGAAAGGAGATATTTTCATTAAAATTATTACAACATATTATAGCTTTATTTTAAGAGCTATTTCTATACATTAAAAATCTCCCTAAAACTGGGAAATATAGAAAGGAGATCTTTCCAGCTAACGTTAAATTTAATTTTGCATCCAACTACATCTAAAAGTCAATTTGCCCAAAAATGTAAGATAGAAGTATTTGCTTCTTCCCCGTCGATATATAGGTACCCCGTAAACCACTTATTCCATCGGAGTACCCATTCGAATTTAAAAGACTGCAGTTTCCCCTTAAAGTCTGTTTTGCAATGATCATTAATAAGAAAGATAGATAGAGAACACTTTATTGTACATAAAAATGGAAACTACACAGATATGTCTTAACCTAAGGGTACAGACGGCGGCCTTATCACTAAAAGTGATCTCTTCCAGTCATCTGCAATTGAAGCATGCTGAATAACTAAAGTCCACGTGGACGGAGTCGCGGGCAAAAGCTAGTTTATAATATAATTCGAGAAGAGCGAAGTTTTTTCACTGATTTACTTCACTACAAACTCGAAGAGGCAGCCGCTAACATTATAGGTACCTACAACGTACTTTGGATCATTTCAATGTTAACAATAACATTTCAGATATTCTTTGCTGCCAATGAAGACAATTTCGCATTCACTTTATTTTTCTGAGGCACACACTTTCCGTAAGACAGCTCTACATAAACGGAATAAAAATTAACTCAAGTGAAGCAACTCATTAATGTCCTTGCCATATTATAACTAGACTGAAATAAATCGTTATCGTTATCAACTCTTGTATGTTCCCACTGCTGGGGCACGGATCTCTTCCTGCATCGCAGGAAGGTTAGGCCATACTCCACCACGGGGGCCAAGTCCGGGTCGGTGGAGTTGTAAGACAGTGGCGGGCCTTAGTGTCAGAAGTTATCAAGCCGCCCATAAGGCCTCTGACGTGGCTTAACGACTGCCATTATATGACAGCCGGCACCAACGGCTTATCGTGCCTTGCGAAGCACGAAGGCGCTCGGAAAAATGCCAATAGCGGTAGTCATTGGACGCTCACCCATCCTGCTCCTGACCGTGCCTGTTGTTGCTTAACCAACTGTTGCTGCTTAACTGCTAGTGGCATTTTTCCGAGCGCTTCCGTGCTTCGCAAGGCACGCTAAGCCGTTGGTGCCGGTTGTCATGTAATGGCAGCCGTTAAGCCATTTCAGAGGCCTTACGTGCGGCTTGATAACTTTTGACCTGTCTTACAATCCTCCACCAACCCGGACTTGGCCTCCGTGGTGGAGTAAAGCCTAACCTTTCTGCGATACAGGAAGAATCCCGTGCCCCGCAGCTGTGGGGCTGATATCGAAAGATATGAAGAACCAAACCGGATGAGTCGGCGTGAAAGGCAAGCTACCTATGCCCAACAAGTGGGCTCTGTTTAGGGGCTGATTAGACGGATACAATAATATTCTTTACTGTACACGAAGAAAAAGCAAACAGGTAATTAGGTTATTTACTCCACTTTTACGTCTAAAACTTTCATTTAATTACGGAGATTACACGTTTAAAGAGCCGAAGGCGAGGTTATGTAACGTGAAGCTAATTAGGTAGTATTTAGTATTATTGTTTTCAATGGCAGATAGCAACTTGTATCAGTGCAGAACTCTGTTTGTTTTGTAGCTTGCTGATAAGAAATTGGCCTTTATCTCGGAGGTCAGGAAGTTCTGCAAGTTGGCAATTACATTTAGTTCTAATGCCTTGACCACATCACGTATTTTAGAAGTGAACTAATTGTAAAGTGAACCATTCAATTGATGTTGCTGAACAATGAACGAAGAATGAACATCTAGTAAATCATGAAATTCTTGTGTTTACACGTTCAACTTTTGTTCAATTCCATTGAAAGATGAACGGCAAAAGTGAACATATTTGTTTCAACGTGATTGAACGTTGACATTGAATGTTTTACTTTTACGTTGCCATTGTTTAATTTGGTTTATCATAAGCATCATCATCAACCCATTATGGCTCTTCCCTGAGGAAGGTATCGGCCATACTCCACCACGGGGACCAAGTTCGGATCGTTAGAGGCTTGCAAGACTAGTGGCTGGTCTTACTGTAAGAAGTTTTCAAGACGCCCTGAGGCCTCTGACTTGACTTAATTTGGTTGCTTCGTCCAAATTTAGGTGAAGGTTAGGTTAGGTACCGTTTAATGTCAACCGAGCGAGACAGTACGGAAACGTAGTGTAGGACGCCCTTCGACCAGGTGGGATGACGACCTGCGAAAAACTGCAGGCAGATGTCCAGCAGTGGACTAATATAGCCTGATGATGATGAGACGGTGCGGGGAAGCAGTAGGGAGGTACTCGGCCTAGTAGGTAGAATGGAGGCGGAGTCTCTCGTTCGGTCGAGCGCTGGGCTAGCTCGGCAGAGTACTCGGCGAAATGTTTCCATGCACCTAGTAGGTACCTACTCGGTCGAGAGCGCTGTCTCGCACGCTTGCTCAGTATGTGTGATCACGGCATAAGCTTACGATTAATCGCGTGCGCTATTTTGAAGCCCAGAACCATACTTATAAGAGCACTTCCTTTCCAATGTATAATACTTTTATTTATGTATTTTTTGTTTAAGTATGTTTATTTTTCTCTAAATATGTATGTCTAGAATTATGGATATGTATTTTATATACTATTTAAGTAGTTATAATTATGTACAATGTGTGTATATTAGTAAGTATCTATTGATAGCTATCTATAGTAACAATTTTATCTATTAACTTAAAATAGGTGATTTTAGATTTAATTTTTCTTGTTTAGCTATATTTGCCATCTCCCGCTCTCTGTGTTTTGGTCAGAATCTTTCTTAGGCTGGCTGGAAGAAATTTCTTTTGAAATAAGTCCGCCTTTGTACATCAATACTTACCTGTTATTTAAGTTATTTTTCTGTTTCTTAATTTTTGTGCAATAAAGCGTAACAAACAAACAAACTTTTGTAATGTATTTTTATAAATTAATTTTTTCAGATTGTCTTTATTGAGTTGTTGTTACACTCAATAAATAAACACAAACGGCCGAATACTCAAACGTCAGTCAAATCGATCACTCAGTTGAAGGGCATTCAAATTTGAACATCTGTTAAATATTGAGTGGTATACACAAACGTCATTCAAACAATTTCAGACCGTGATCAGCTGAGAAGCCGTCAAATAAACAACAAGTCTGTTTTCATTGACAAAATATTTAAACTTACGTTGTGTATCCGATTTACGCAGAATTTGTTCGATCAATTTTAAGTTTTGTGATGAAATATGAAGTACTTTTATAAAAATAAAATAAAATAAAGCATAGTATGATTTATGAAACAAACTTAAATTATTATTACCTCGTTTTGTACAAAGCAACATGTTTAATGTTGTAATAATAATATCTTATATTGTCGTAGAACGAAACGTTAGGGCCATCTCACCAATGACATTTGAAAAGACTACCACAATAAAAACATTGCGGTATTGCGGTTTTTTAAAGCTATTCCCTGATAAATACTAATATAAACAAGAATTGAATGAGAATTATTATTATGCGTTATGACGTTTGAGTATTCGGCCGTAACGGCCGAATACTCAAACGTCATTCAAATATTTAAAGGCATCTTAAGTAATTGACAAGCCGTTAAACACAAAATTCGTATACACAAACGTTAGTTAAAAGCTTGTGTTAAATTTAAGTGGAACACAAAATAACTGGCAGTTAAACATCACTCAGCGAAAAATTCGTATACTCGAACGCAACTTAGTGCGATTTATCTGTCAAATGGGCTGTCAAATCGAGTTGAGTAGGCGTTACAATTGAAAGTGGTCGCGAGGACCTTCAAATCGTAAAAAAGTTGTAATATCAGTGAACTTATGTGAAAAACAATGTCCTTATCATGTCGAGGAAGGGCCTAATGTGCCTCGAAGAAATGAGGCAAAGTTAAATGCTTTCGAGTATTATAATAAAACAGACTTCCATGCGCGGTCCCGGCTGTCGAAAGAGACGGTATTATATTTGGAGTCTGTCCGTCTTTTGACATACAATCCAACCAGTTACAAGGAGTAATAGATCCAAACAGCCAGTGGACCAAATTTTAATAACCCTGCGTTATTAATATTTATTATGCTACTGGCAGAATAACGCATAATAATAATTCTCATTCAATTCTTGTTTATATTAGTATCTATCAGGGAATAGCTTTAAAAAACCGCAATACCGCAATGTTTTTAATGTGGTAGACTTTTCAAATGTCATTGGTGAGATGACCCTAACGTTTCGTTCTACGACAATATAAGAAATTATTATTTCATTATTAAACATTTTGCTTTGTACAAAACGAGGTAATAATAATTTAAGTTTGTTTCATAAATCATATTATGATTTATTTTATTTTTATAAAAATACTTCATATTTCATCACAAAACTTAAAATTGATCGAACAAATTCTGCGTAAATCGGATACACAACGTAAGTTTAAATATTTTGTCAATGAAAACAGACTTGTTGTTTATTTGACGGCTTCTCAGCTGATCACGGTCTGAAATTGTTTGAATGACGTTTGTGTATACCACTCAATATTTAACAGATGTTCAAATTTGAATGCCCTTCAACTGAGTGATCGATTTGACTGACGTTTGAGTATTCGGCCGTAAGACTGCTCTAAGCGTGAACTTGGGATTCGTCTCTGAATGTCAGCCTTAGTACGCTCGGACCGAGTGCGCCATCCGAGTAAACTAATGCTTCCGATTGGACGGGTTTTCGTGACAACACCAACATAGCCAATCAGAAGCTTGTGTTTACTCGGATGGCGCACTCGGACCGAGCGCACTAAGACCGTGAAAACCTGGCTTTAGTATGGAGGATTGGATCACAAAAGTTGCAAATAAAAAAAACTATTTTCCGCTTGTAATGAGGGCTTTTCAAAGCGCCATTAAAAACAAAAAAAAACAGTACCGCAAGTTACCGATAGATGGTGCTGACATCATATAATATGTCAAAATTTACATCATTTAGGAAAACGGAGAGTGCCTAAGTTTTTACAAAAATGCTCAATGCACGGGCTAGTCATTAGTTAAGACACAATTCACGTACGTATGTAATGAGCAAAGTAAAAATACTTCAAAACTTCCAAATTTCAACAGTTTCGAACCATAGTTTAGCTTAGATCACAGACTACAAAGATATGTTTAGGTTATCACAAATAATAATCTGTGCGTACAACATAAGACGCGATTAAACGTATGATGGGTGGCATTTGTTCTACTTGCAGCGCCATCTAGTTTTTTTTAATGCAATCAACTCACAGCTGTCATTGAAAAGCCCTCATTGGCGGAATCCTTATCCGCCATCTTGAAAGCCTCATTGGTTTATAAACAAACATCTGTCAGCCAGCTGTCGGTCAGTCGTGCGTGCGTAGGTTCTATTGTGATTTGGATTTAGTGTTTTTGCAAAAACTCTTGTTTTGCAGTTACTCTCTTGTAATTTTATTGCACACCCGAGTTTCAGTTGATAAAGAATAGGGGTCCCTTTTAGCAAGTTTGAGCCAAGTTTTTCGTATGTTTATTTCACTGGGTACACGAATCCGCAACTTCCTGGAGGTCTTTATTGACGTTTTTTTCTATTCTGAAACAATGTAATAATCCTAATTGCTATATTTTCATTTCAAGTAAACCCGATGAAATTATGGTTGCGTTGTTGTTATTTCACTATGCTCACAGATCAGTCACAGATTGTAAGACTAGGTACCTATGTTGAATGTCAAACTTTGTTTACAAGCCTTTAGGACTTCAAACCATATACAAAAATGGCTGACCGCGTTTTTGGCTGTTTAGCAAAGCAAAGTTTCAAAATGTATGTATGTATGTATGTATGTATGTATGTATGTATGTATGTATGTATGTATGTATGTATGTATGTATGTATGTATGTATGTATGTATGTATGTATGTATGTATGTATGTATGTATGTATGTATGTATGTATGTATGTATGTATGTATGTATGTATGTATGTATGTATGTATGTATGTATGTATGTATGTATGTATGTATGTATGTATGTATGTATGTATGTATGTATGTATGTATGTATGTATGTATGTATGTATGTATGTATGTATGTATGTATGTATGTATGTATGTATGTATGTATGTATGTATGTATGTATGTGTGTGTGTGTGTGTGTGTGTGTGTATGTATGTATGTGTGTGTGTGTGTGTGTGTGTGTGTGTGTGTGTGTGTGTGTGTGTATGTATGTTGCTTTGAGGCCCTCAAAAAATATGCTAAAATATTTTTTGATCTAATCGAAGAGATGTTTACCATTTAAGACTTACCTGAAAAGAGAGTCAAGTAGCGGATTATCAGAGGATATATCCTCAATGCACAATTCGTTATTTCTACATATATATTACAGTTTAGCACTCACAAGAACTTTTGTTCTGTTATTCTTAAAGTTTTTTTTACTTTGTAGTAGCACTGTTGCATAAAACCGTATGTGTTAATAAATGAAATGGACGTTCTTCTGTACAAGAATGATTTAATGAAGGTTGCGAAGCTCGTGGAGCGCGCACTTACTTGCAATATTTACAGATAGTATAATAATAACAAGTGTGAACTTAACCTCCACCAACCCGGATTTGGCCCCCGTGGTGGGGTACGGCCTAACCTTTCTGCGATGCAGGAAGAGACCAGTGCTTCAGCAGTGGGGACGTTCAAGGGCTGATATCGTGAACTTAACGATAACTATACATTACCGGCTATAACCTTGCAAACTTGCACTTTTACACGATTTGATAAACAGAATTTTCGCAAAAATTCTAGGAATGTCGCGGAAATACGGACAGTAAGACAATGGCCTCGACACATCTCTATCCTACTGAAAAAAAAACAGGGTTTTTAGCAAAAACGCGAGTTACTTTAGTATTATTGTGAAAAAAGCGGTTGGCTACTATGAACTAAGCACACTGATTGGTCGATCGGATCGCTCAAAACAAAATTTTCTCTGATTGCTTGACGACTTGACATTTCGTTTGTCATTTCATTCTGTCACTGGCTTTACTTGCGATTTTTTTATGCTTTTGAATTCGCATCAGGAATATTAGATCGTTTGAAAGAAATACTAAATGAACGTGCCTCAACAAAAGCTATCTAATAGCTTAGTAAGACTATATTTAAAAAAAAAAACACTATTTTCCGAGCGCTTCCGTGCTTCGCACGGCACGTTAAGCCGTTGGTGCCGGCTGTTAAGCATTTAATAAAGCATTTAGGCGGCTTGATGACTTCTGACAGTAAGGCTCGCCACTGTCTTACAATCCTCCACCAACCCGGACTTGGCCCCCGTGGTGGAGTATGGCCTAACCTTCCTGCGATGCAGGAAGAGACCCGTGCCCCAGCAGTGGAGACATACAAGGGTTGATAACGATAACGACTTTCATAAATATCTGGAAACTTTTAGAACCAGTAGTAGCTAACCAGAGTGGTGGGCTTATGCCGCAGGTCGGTTAGTCATTGTTTTGATAAACGGTGAAGCGGTACTTGTTGTCTTAAGCATTTTTTAAATAAATATATAGCTCAAAGTTATGATAGAGATAAAGAGTGCTCTTTCAACTGCTTCATATGTACCAATTGTGGGACTAGCGCATATTTTCTGATCAATCGAAAAAGATCGGTCGGGATAGTAGCAAGTGGGAGACTCTGGCCTCTGTCTACCCATCCGGAAGTAGAAAAGGTAAAAACATTTATTATAGCTACAGTACACACGCCACAGTAACAAAGCAAACTTAAAACACATTACTAAATAACATTTTAAAAAAGAACACTTAAGGTTACGGCGTGTCACTGCCGCTATAAACAGCAACTGACTCAGCTTATATGCTGATTATACAATTTTTTGTTTTAATGCACTAACCCGTGCTGAGGACAATTTTAAAAAACCTATTTAGAAATAACCTGATTTCACTGATGCCGGTGAGTTGCCCAGTTGGATAGAGCGCTGGCACGGACAGCCAGAGGTCGCGGGTTCGAATCCCTGCATGGGTGGAATTTTTAGCCTCCAAATAGGTTTTTTAAAAATTGTCCTTAGCACGGGTTAGTGCATTAAAAATAAAAAAATAGTATAATCATGTCGGTACAGCGATATCATAAAAAAACCTAACTGCAAAGTAGGTAGTCGGGGCTGTAAGTGATGCAATTTACTTCAGCCAGATGTCGCTGCCTGTACGTAATACTGAGAATAGTGTAAAGAGGTTCGAAATTTCACTGATGCCGGTGAGTCGCCCATTAGCTCAGTTGGATAGAGCGCTGGCACGGGTAGCCAGAGGTCGCTGGTTCGAATCCCGGCATGGGTGGAATTTTTAGCCTCTAAATAGGTTTTTTTAAATATATGCTGATGGCAAGCCTTCCGCGCTTATTTTCAGTCAGTGCCAGGTGCTCCGCGAGCGTTACAGACTACGCTGTGGTGCAAGAATGGGAAATACTATACTGAATAGAATACTTATATATAATATAGAGTAATAGTTATTTAGTTATGTAGATAATATGCATACAGAATGAAACAGGGTACTTAAATATTTTCACTAACTTCCTCCGGGATACAGGCGTGTGTGTGTGTGTGTTTTTTTATCTATATTTATTTTAGGGACTTTTGTGCACGTAAGAGTGACAGGGCCATCGTATCCATCTTAGTGAAACCACTACCTTCACCAAATAAAGTACCCTTAAAGCTAACTATTATTACTAGCTGTAATATTAAAAGTATGCAGATATTATATATTATAATTTAATAATGTAACGAGGTGAAACGTGGTTCGAAGTCATAGATAACCCATAAAATAGGTACGTAGTGTCACCACTATTCGTCCTCTACAGATCACGGTAGGTTATCGGATGAATCATAATTATTACCAGTGATAATAAAGCCTTTATTTCCACGCGAATAAACAGCATAAATTAACATTATTTGTAAATGTAATTAATTACATACTCTTTGATTTATTACTAAGAATCGTAGTTGTCAAAAAATTCACTAAACATCCTATACTAGACAACATATACATCTATCTCATTACTAATACAAATGAAACAGTTTGGATGGATGTCTGTCCGTTACTTAATCACGCTAGCGGCTCAGGTCTTATTGATAACAACCCTTTGTACGTCCCCACTGCTGGAGCACGGGTCTCTTCCTGAATCACAGGAAGGTTAGGCCATACTCCATCACGGGGGAGAAGTCCGGGTTGATAGAGGATTGTAAGACAGCGGCGGACCAAACTGTCAGAAGTTATCAAGCCGCCTATAAGGCTTCTGGCATGGCTTAACGACTGCCATTATATAACAGCCGGCACCAACGGCTTAACATGCTTATCTGCAAAGCATGGAAGCAGTTGCCATTTGAAAATGGCAACAATGGTTGATGTGGGCACAATATACCTAAGAATAAAGATAATATAAGTTTGTGGATACCTAGTCGAATGCACCCCGGATGATTTCTACTTCTCAAACTCCGAATTTCACCGCCAACGGTTTAACATGCTTTGCGAAGCACGGAAACGAAAGATAACAAAATTATCACTAACTGAGCACGTATACACTGTGTGGTGTCGGCCTAGAGAATAGCACCAACCCAAATTCTTCCCGCGGGTGTCGTAAATAAGGGACACAAACCGGGGGGTGGGCAGCAGCGCCCCCTGCAGAACAATTCCACCAAACTGCGATCCCCAACCCGCATGCCCAGCGTGGGGATTATGGGCATTATCCCCCAACGGCACAACCTTGCGCTATGGCGCTCATTAGGGTAGGGCTATGTCCAGCAGTGGACTAATATAGCCTGAAGAAGAAGAGCACGTATGAAACAACAACGAAAAATCTGGGTTGGTTTGGTCAGAAACCTGTTAAATAGCCTATTAGACCCCAGATCAGACGCTGATCGGATTAGAACGGATGGGGATACAATTTTGTACGGAGATTTTTAATTCCTGATTTTTTTTAGTTTGCCACGACTGTATCCTGCTGGGCAAAGATTTAGATTGGACTTTAGATTTCCACTCCTCCTTGTCTCTGGCCCATTCTTCTCCCCCTGGCATATATTTAGTCTGGTCGTCCCGGAAATGTATATTTCCACGCAAATGAAGCCGCGAGCATTAGATAGTACAATTTACTTTATAACACCAAACGTCAATCCATAAATGTAATCTCACAAGTTACAAAACAGCCGTGCACAGAACGCTACTGTTATCAAACTGGGCAAAATGAACATCCTGAATATGGACAATATTTACGTAAGATTACTTTTAATGTCCGTTGTCATTCACTATAGTAGATGTAATAAAAGTAATAAATAATAAAAACAAAAGTTATTTCTACCTCTGTCTTTTTTACGAGGCTAGTAAATATTCGTTATTCGTTATCAACCCTTGTATGTCCCCACTGCTGGGGCACGGGTCTCTTCCTGCATCGTAGGAAGGTTAGGCCATACTCCACCACGGGGGCCAAGTCTAGTAAATATGATATTACAATAAGCCGTTTTCCGCACCAGTTTCAAATTTACTTCATAGATGGCGCTTATAGGCCATACAAAAACATAGACACGTCTGTCAAATTTTGCTACGCACAGATTAATTTTAACAGCCGCATTCCGATTCTTCTACGGCCACGGTTGTCAGCGCCATATACGAATTACTAAATGAATCGCTGAAAGTGTTGCTAAGCGCAAATCTCGGGAGTAGCTGAACCGATTTCGATAATGCTTTTTTTTTAGAATATTCCTTGAAGTACGAGGATGGTTCTTACGGAGAAAAATAATAAAGAATCGATGGTAGGCGGTACGAAGTTCGCTGGGTCAGCTAGATTGAAATAAATGTATTGAATTGAGTACTCCTCGTGTTTCGGAGAGAAAAAAGGCAGCTCCCACGATGAGAAAGATAGAAATACTCCACGTTTTACTATGACTCTTGCTTTCATCGTTAAACAGATTTTTTATGGTTAAGAGAAATTTTATATTTTTAACCGATTTAGTGGTAATTCTATTCATAACACGATATTTTGTGTTATGATATAGAATCACTGCTAAATTGATTAATTGTTTTACAAATTTATTTCTTTAGACGTTTTCATCTTCCTCCTCCGATCTTTAACCGATACGGTTAAGGTGCAGAATTGAAAGCCGCAGTAGCGCTACCTATTTCGCTCACGCTAATATTGCCAAACTAATAGTCACCGGCATCGATGACGTTGAATCAACCAATAGCAACAAAGGCGCGCGGCCTGCCATAAAATGAAACTATCTGATTGGTCGATCAATTTGCCGCACATGCAAAATTTGGTCATCTGCGCAGGTACATCCGCGAGACTTATTTCTTGTGTAGCACTGTATTACGCAAAACTTATCTTCTGTCACAGTTTTTTCCTTAGGTATCCGTAGGCGGAAAATAAATAGGTACTATAATAAAATAACGACTCTGAACTGAAAACAATATTGATAACTCACTTAAATATAAATATGTGAGGATCGGTTCAGATTATAAACGCACTCAGCGGAGTGAACTACAGAAGAATATCTGTAAGACGACTTGACTGGAGAGATAATTTTTGACGATGTTTTTTACTAAGGTACGTAACATTATATCAATGTAATTCTTCTCCTCATTCATTGAGTTTCTGAAGGAAAACATCGTGAGGAAACCCGTGTGCCTGAGGTACTCATATAGCCCAGCACTTGGAATTGACAAGCCGCGGTGGGCTCACATTATGATTAGGCCATCCCATACTGTCTCTCTAAGATAAGATCGTTTGATAATAAGGGATCTGTTTGCAAAATATGAGGCTTTAAATCAATAAAATTTTTTGTTACAATAGGGCCTCCCGCCCTTTATTAAGTACCAATGAAATTATAATCTTCTTTTCTGTTTTTTTATACATCTAATTCCTTCTCTAATGTATTAGTCCAGTTCATCCAAAGGTTGTTTGGAAGAGATCACTCTTAGTGATAAGGCCGCCGTCTGTACTCTTAGGTTAAGAAATATCTGTGTAATTTCAATGTACAATAAAGTGTTATCTATCTATCTAAACAATTGATTGTAGACTGTAGATTGATGTAGACGATATGAACCCTTGTTGGAGCATAAGTCTCTTTCTGCATTCAAGGAGGTTACACTCATATTGAATTTTAAAGGAAAACTATCACAGATAGACAGGTAGGCTTTACGAGTTACGAGTCATGAGCGATATGAATTTTGATACCTGTAAACATTTTTTTACGTAATTTCAATGTTTGGGTCCAAATGCCGCCGGGCAAAGGGCTCCTGGTCTACCGGATACTTAGGAGTCCCAGACCCGAAGCACTGTTGCATATAAACTTATAGGACATTTATACGAAAGTTCCGGTAGTCAACTAAATCCATGAATGGATCTTTTCAATGGATTTGTGGACAAAGGGCTTGTAGGGCTTGTAATGGAACTAAAAAGGAGACTTTTCTGTGTCAATCACAATTTAGTTCATAAGACCTGTCATAATTCTAACTTTTTGTAATGCATTCGATTTTCTTTATAAACAATATTGTACAACTGTTCACAAGTTTCATCTCTAAAAGTGTTGGTAAGCGCAAATCTCGAGAGCAGCTGCACCAATTTTGCACATTCTTTTTTTGGAATATTCCTTGAAGTACGAGGATGGTTCTTACGGAGAGAAAAAAATCAAGAAATGGTATGGTAGGCGGTACGAAGTTCGCTGGGTCAGCTAGTTAGTAATAGTTATTTTTAAGTATGTTAATCATGTAAGTTTCATAGATAATAATATTATAAATAACTGTTTAATCTAGATAGATAGATAGAATATTCTTTATTGCAGACAGAAATTACGGTAGCAGAAATAATCTAAGAACTTTTTACGACGATTTTTTCAAGTGGTTGATCAATTTATAGACATGATAATTATTTTTCAGTCGGATATGCTTTTATTCAATATATTGATAAATAATTGCAGTGTTACAATTACCTGTTGCAAAGTAAATTTTTAGAAACTTAAATGAGAACATATATATAATCTTAGTTTTACTTAGCATCTTATGGATCTCACAGAATTTCTTATGCATGATGAATTTACCTAAAGGTAAAATAAGAACTCATGGCGTTTACAAATTCCAGATGGCGTCCCGAGCTCTGTCAATGGTTCTACTTCTGCAAACCGTGGTAGCTGACCCTATCAACAGAATAAAATCCGTGGACGAATTGCAACAACAATGCGCCAATCTTCACGAAATTCAGGGCAAATATTTTCTTCTGGATGAAACAAGGAGCATTTCTGACACCCCTGCTGATATGCATATTGATTGGAAATCTGGAAATCTCTACTACACCGTCATAGGCACTGGTTCAAATATGGCCGTGCACGTCATATATAAAGAGACTGGCTTTGAAAAGACCGTAAATGTAGCCAACGGACAATCCACTACTGTAGACACCACAAACAATATTGTATACTTTGCTACTGATAATGGTGTCTACAAGCAAAAGGACAATGGTACTATAGAATTGTACGCAGCATCAGGAAAGGATGTTATGTACTTAGCTGTAACAAAAGACGGAAGCGTTATGTATATAGCGACGTACCCAAATAACCAGGTCCATAAACTCACGGAAGACGGCAAGATTGAGGAATTAATTTCAGCCATACCAAGCGGTGCTCGCTTGACTGTCGATACTAAAGGCAATATATTTTACACTGACAATTTAGATGAGGCACAGGTTCTAAAGACTGGTCAGTCCGAACCCGTAAAAATTGAGGGGGTTCCTCAAAATAAAGTTTTAGATTTTTATGTCTTTAAGGATGACGTGTATGCGATGGATCAGGATAGCCATTTGTATAAAATTGATGGTGATACAGCATTAGCGTCAGATTTGGGTTCGTTTGGAGAGGATGATGTTAACACGTTTGCTCTCGACAATTTAGACAATGTTTACCTTGGTCTTGAAGGATATATAAAGAAATTTAAGCACTACGAAGAAAACCCGTGCAAAACGGCGTAAGGAGCGATAACAGAATAATTTCTCTTTAGTACGGTTTTAGCTTGTACATTAAAATTTGTAACTTTAATAACAGCGAGTCGTCAATTATATACCTGAAGAGTTTGTTTCAAAGATTTTGCTATATGTAACTAATTCAATCACTCCATTTGTTATAAAATCGCTCAGAGGAAGTCAGTTCTTTGTTTACCTGTTAACTTCACTACAGTTATACTGATAATAGTGTTATTCCGATATTACTTTCTTTATATTAACATACTTAGGTACACGTAAACCATATTTCTGATCTAAAGTTACCTAAATAATAATATTATTATTTAGGTAACTTTAGATCAGAAATATGAAAACCTATTTAGAGGCTAAAAATATCAGAAATATGGTTTACTTGTACCTAAGTATAGAATACGATGATCATTTATTAGAGTCATTAGGTGGTAAAGTTACCTAACTTTACTACCTAATGACTCGGATAGGCTTGTTAGATTTAATATGCTGAGCCTGGATAGACGAAGAGATTTCCTGGATTTAATGTTCGTGTACAAAGTTTTGAGAGACTCTATCGACTGCCCGCAATTACTTAGTCAATTTAAGCTCAGGGTCCCCTGTTCATATCCCCGTAAAATCATCCCAAATCCTCTTTCAGTCCCTTACAGAAAAACAGTGTTAGGCCAGAACTCTCCAATTCCACGTATGTGTCGCCTTTATAATAAATTTAGTGCCGTCCTGGATGTGCACTTTGATGTTGCACATCAGTATCGAAAAAATGTATTTAATAGTTTTCTGTCAAGCACATAAGCAACATTATTGTCATTAGACTGTAGTAACTTATAATTAAGATCTAGCTGTACGTACGTAGATACCTACTTTTGTTATGCATGCTGTGTTTATCTATAATTAGTTATACATCTAGTTCAACATACCTTCATAAAAATTGTTAGCACGTAAGGATGTATATACTGTTGATAAACCTAATTGAATAAATAAATAAAATAAATAATGACTCTAATAAATGATCATCGTATTCTATACCTACTTTCTTTGTTCATAGCTTATACTCGTATAAGTTGTCTTAAGTTTACCTTTATTGAAATATAACTAATTACTCCGAGCACTAAAGTGTTCCTTTCACCTGAAATGAAGTTACTAAAGTCTTACGAGCGGCGCAGTTTGTAGTTAGCTTTAACTTATTCTGCTAGATTAGAATGCTTAATATAATACATGGATTTATTATCCGTTTTGATAGTAAAACCAACAAATTTCTAAGATTATTGCTCATTTTATATCGTAGTTGAATTCTGATAAAAAGACTTCAGTGGGTATAAAAAGTTGTAATCTAATTTGATTCAGATCGACAGTGCACTTTGACTTTGAAAACCTTTGATTAATCGCTTAGTGCGAGTTTTTTAACTACTCGATCGCGTTAACGTAAACTCATATTTATATGGCGTCGAGGAAGCGCCACCTAGCGACAAGTATGGAAATTAAAATTGCTGAGTGCGAGTTGTAATGGTTTACGTTGAAAAGTGAACACGTTTACCAGCCAAAACATGAATAAACGCGAATACCCTATGGGTTGGTTTCTGAACTGGGAATTTGGCTAAGTAAATCTTAAGCAACGTTCTGTCAAAGTTCTTTACTGAGAGATTAATCGAAGAGACGGCACAACAGTTAATATTTCGCTTAGTGCTTAATACTTAGCGAAATTCTCAATTCAAAAACTGGCCCAATATCTCCTTGCTTATATTGCTGAAACAGCTTAAAACCACTCTCTCTTCAAGGCACGGGTATGCTCTCAGAATGTAAGAGCATATTTAATATACATGTTCACCGCAAATTAGAGCTTTCCAGTAATTATCTTATATGTTATGTAACTCAATCAATAACTTAATCACGTTGGTTTCTTCGCTATGATTTCCCGCACGAGAGTGGTGTTGGTATTAAAAATTCACTAATGGTCGGTAGGTACTTATGAAATATCAAAACAAAAGTATAATGTCCTTCAAATAATCTAAGCTGATAAGAGTTTAACCAAATGAAATTGAACGATAGCTTAGCTTTAGATATATAATATTGCAGATGTAAAGTCTGTACGTAAGACTAAATGCACAGACTATGTCAGGGATGAGTAAATAAATAAAGAATCACACAACATGAGCATATTTCCAATCCTTACATACTTCTAAGTCGACCTCGTCTCCTTCCCATGAGATCTAAAATACGTCCATGCAGAGACAAAGCCATTTGTAATGTGTACGGTTCCCGCCAGGGAACGTACTTTAGTTTGTGCAAAAAGTAAAAAGTGTTCTTCTTCTTCTTCAGGCTAGATTAGTTCACTGCTGGACATAGCTCTCCCCTAATGAGCGCCATGGCACCCTTTCTTCAGCTTCAGCTTGATGCATCCAGCATCTGCCGGCAGTTTTTCGCAGATAGTCATCCCACCTGGTCGGAGGGCGTCCTACACTACGTGTTCTCAGCTGGTCACTCAGGGTACCCCAGTGAATTCAATTACTGCTATGCGTCGTCTTGTTTCTTGTGCTAGTTGTCAGTTTCCTCAAACTTTGCCGTCTAAACTACAGGTAACTTCAACAACATAAATCTATGGAAGTAATAATACAAGATACCTACAATACCAACGTCGACAGAATGCCATGTAAAATTGTCTGCCATTGTAAGTATATTCGATGGCTATAAGATGGCTTCAAAAATGTAAAAGTAGTGTATCACTACTCAGATGTAATAAACCATTTGTTATTCTTTCGTCTGTTTATACAATTAAGTGTTCTCTGCCTATCTGTACACATAGTGTTAATATCATCGCACTGTACACACTTTGCAAAATTGTTCACTTCCATAATTCCACAAGCCTTTGGTATTACGTAAACCTTTACTTCTGTTTCAGTTTTTTCCTTTGTTAATCGCAGGCAGAAAATAAATAGGTACCACGGGTACCACAGCAAAATAACAACTCTGAACTGAAAACAATATTGATAACTCACTTGATATAAATATATAGGTTCAGATCATTAACGCAGTTAGTGGAAAGATAGGACTGAAGAAGTAAGTCGGTAAGACGACTTGATTGCAGAGCTGGTTTTTGACGATGATTTTCAACAAGGTACATATCTCTTTGTTGTTTATTTTCTCTCGTTATCTATTGCTATAAATATGCTTAAATTTCCTGATCTTTTCTAACACTTCTTGATGTTTCAATAAAACACTGGCCAAATTCTAGTTGGACTCGCGCACCGAGGGTACCGAGTGTACAGGAAAATAATTAATTCAACAAAAATTTATTCTTATATATTTTTTTTAATGTAATGAGGTTCGAAATTTCACCGATGCCGGTGAGTCGCCCATTAGCTCAGTTGGAAAGAGCGCTGGCACGGATAGCCAGAGGTCGCGGGTTCGAATCCCGGCATGGGTGGAATTTTTAGCCTATGGTTTTTAAAAAAATGTTCTGTTTATTCATTAAGAGACTTTGGTGGCAGTCCAAATTGGTCTGTTTTTTAAGTTTCCATCGTCAATAAAGAGCTATTATAATTTCGCCTAGTCTCAGTCCATCTGTCTGTCTATCTGTCTGATAGGACCAAAGAGGTAAGTTGTTAAGACGACTTGATTGCAGAACTGGTTTTTGACTATGACATTGGCAAGCTATATATCCCTGTTAGTCTGGCTGCCTATGTGTACATCTTTTCGGGGCCTTGACTTAGAGTGCTTTCACATATAGGCGTTTTTGTTGCGCGACTGCAGCGCTTCTAAGTCGCGCTGCAGTAGCGCGACTCCTAATCCATACATATTTACTGCATCGTGGCAGCTGCACGGTGGTCGCGCGTCAGAAGCGCGACTGCAGCGCTCTGAGCTTGCGGTGGCATGTAAGACGCGTAGTCGCGTGCGAACAGCCGGCGTTAGATCAGTATTGCAAGCACATGGGTATTGTATAGCACGTTGCAAATGACATACCTGCGACATAAATATTTCATACCTACTGAAATTATAAGAAAAGATGATTCGGATGGTTAAAAAAATTCTTTCATGTTTTGTATCACTTTGGACACTGTTGTGTTATCACTATTTACAGATAGATTTTTAAGTTATGGATCTACCCAATACTGCCTTTTTCAACTTTTTATTCGACGACGTCGGAGAAGTAAAAAAGGAGCAGCAATAACAATGTGCCTCCGTTAGAATATTGGAAATGAGCTAGTCACCCCAAGTTCAACGCGCGTCTGCAGCGCGTCTGTGAAGCGCGACTGTCGCTAGCGACGGCGCCGCGACTTAGCCGCGCTACAACCGCTGTAATGTGAAGGGATTCGGTGTGCAGCGCTTTAGTCGCACGACAAAAATGCCTATATGTGAAAGCGCTCTTATAATCTGAAATTGGCTAAATGTATACGTATAAACCACGTCGACGAAACGGTAAAATTAATATATAAAAAAAACACAACAACAAAATTCCGGATTATTTTCTTCTCGCGTACGCTATTAATAGTATCCTGGAAGTTGACGTTCAAAAATTTGGCATACTCGTAAGTAGAAAAACATTTTTATATTTGGATATCTGTTTGTGAAATATTAACCTTCAAAATAGCGACCATTCCGAGTAGAGCTTCCCCGGCTAAGCGTTTGATTGTGAAAAAAATTGGGGCAGTAGCAACCAAATCATGAGACTTTGGTGTCTTCTCGCTATCATAACTATACCATATAATAAAAATATATATTATATATATGGTAAAACGTTTCATAAAACTATAACCCTCCATAATCATTGAGATTCATTAAGGAATATCACATCTTGTTACTGGTATTTGTGTTGACAAAGAGAATTGAAAGTCCAAGTAGCATTATTTAGGTTAGGTGAATTTAGGTGAATATTTTTTTAAGTTATGTCCATGATTTAAATAGAGACTTTAAATAAATCTCATAAAAAAATATGTACATACTCATTACAATTCACATTAATTTTTTACGATAAGTTTTGAAAGAACCAATAAAATCTCTAAATTTCAGATGGCGTTTCGAGCTCTCTCAATGGTTATAGTTCTGCAAACCGTGTTAACTGACCCTATTAACAGAATAAATTCCACAGACGAATTGCAACAACAATGCGCCAATCTTCGCGAAATTAATGGCAACTATTATCTTTTGGATGAAACAAGGAGCGTTTCTGACACCCCAGCTGACATGCATATTGATTGGAAATCAGGAAATCTTTACTATACCGCCGTAGGCTCTAGTATAAATATGGCCATGCACGTCATATATAAAGAATCGGGCCTCGAAAAGACGGTAAATGTACCTAACGGACAATCTACTACTGTAGACACCACAAACAATATTGTATACTTCGCTACTGATAATGGTGTCTACAAGCTATTGGACAATGGTACTACAGAGTTATACGCGGCATCAGGAAAAGATATCATGTACTTGGCAGTAACAAAAGACGGAAGTGTTATGTACATAGCGACGTACCCGAACAACCAAGTCTACAAACTTACGCAAGATGGGAAGAACGAGGAAATCATTTCAGCTATACCAAGCGGTGCACGTCTCACTGTCGATCGTAAAGGCAATGTCTTTTATACTGCTACTGATGAAAATATAGCATACGTTTTGAAGGCTGAACAGTCGGTACCTGTGAAAATTGAGGGAGTTCCTAAAGAGAAAGTTTTAGATTTTTACATTTTTAAGGATGACGTTTATGGTTTGGATCAGGATAGCCATTTGTACAAAGTGGAAGGAGATACGGCATCTGCGACTGATTTGGGTTCGTTTGGAGAGTATGATGTTAACACGTTTGCTCTGGATAGTTTTGGCAACGTCTACCTTGCTCTTGAGGGAACTATAAAAAAATTTAAGCACTACGACGAAAATCCGTGCAAAAAAGCATAAGGAGCGATAGTAAAGCACCTCGTTCGTGTGATATTAGATTGTACATGTATAACTTAAATAAAAGCGATTTATAATTGTGTTGAGTTGTGCTATTTATTATTATAAACTCTGTCAACCCATTTATTATTAAATTGTTCATTGGGGTCAGTTTTAGTATACCTGTTAACTTCATTATACTTGTACTGATGTTAATGTTATTCCAATCTAACTCTTAAATTGATTACTTTAATGTACCTAGGTATAAGTAAACCATAAATATCTAACCTGAAGTGGCTTATGACTTCAAGAAAGTACTGCATTCTATAACTAATTTCCGAATAATAACTCATAACTCATGTAAGTTAGCCCAAAAAGTTTACCTTTATTGGATTATAATCAGTTGGCTTGTGGTGTCAGCTTAGAGAATAGCACCAACCCAAATTCTTCCCGCGGGTTCGTAAAGGCGAAAGGGACACAAACTGGGGCAGCAGCGCCCCTGCATAGAACTCCACCAAACTGCGATCTCCAACCCGCATGCCCAGCGTGGGGATTATGGTCAATTCCTCCCAATGATGGCACAACCCAACGCGCTTCTTAGAAGAGGGCTATGTCCAGCAGTGGACTAATATATAGCCTGAAGAAGAAGCAGTTATTTCTAAAGTGATCTTTTCACCTGAAATGAAGTTGTTCTGACGTCTTATTGAGCGGTGTTGTTTGTAATACGCTTAAACGCATTTCAAGTAAATCGGAACGCTCAATATAAGACAAGGATTTATTAATCAGCCTTGCGAAATAGTTCCTGTTGTTGTTACTATCTTCGAATATCCCCTGTGGTAAAACCAACAAAATTTTTACTTCGCAGTTGAATTCAGAAAAAAAGAGTTCAAAAGAGTTTGAATAAAGAAATCTAACCTATTTTAGAGCACACTTCCAATGTTCTACACACTTCTAAGTCAACCTCGGCTCCCGCCCAAATGATCTGAAATCTGTCCATGCGCAGACAAAGCGCCATTTTGGTTGCGTTTTGTAAGCACGCACTTTCGTCTGTAAAATGGCTACATTATGAGGTGTTACCCATTTAAGAGATGCCTTTGTCTAATCACCATATCATAGGGTATGTTTGGGACAATGCCAGAGGTTGTGGTTTTAATTATCGATAGGATCCACCATGCTTGTTGTCTTAGTTGTTAGTGTCCTCAAAGTTTGCTCCCTAAACGATAGGTTATCGGGGTCATCGTAAGCATCTAATAAATAATTTCAACACATAAATCCACACAAGTAATAACACAAATACAAAACAAACGTCAACAGAATGCCGCTGAATTAGTTCCGGCATTAAGTTCACCGCATTGTACAATTTTATGGTGCAATAAAGTATTAATAATAATAATTAGGTGTGAAATTGTTTCACACTGTCAGTTTTTTTTATGGCTATTAGTTGACGTCAAACATATGTAAATACAAGATTTCCCGGCGAACTTTGAATTGCAGTAGAATACATAGGTATAATTATACAATTTTTGGAATAAATAAATATCTTAAAGTTTGGCTTGAAATGAAGTTAGGGCAACAATAAAATATTATCCAATAGAATCCGTATATACGATTCTTGTAATAAATAAATATATTAAAATATGGCTTGAAAAAAGTTAGGGTAACAGTAAAATATTATCCCACGAGAACGCAATACATCAAGTATCATAATGTTTCAATACAGATCTTTGTCTATGTATATGGCAATGTGCTATTGAGTAACGGACATCCAAATTTCCAAACATCTTCACAAAATTGCACATTTGTACTATTAGTAGGATATAAATAGCATATCTACTTGGACTTGGCCCCCGTGGTGGAGTATGACCTGACCTTTCTGTAACGGAGGAAGGGACCCGTGCCCCAGCAGTGGTTACACACAGGGTTGATATCGAAATTATATTATTACTACTTAGGTACAATAAACCATTTGTAACTATTTCTTCTCGTTGTGCAATATTCTGTTCTTTACCGATTTATACACATTGTGTAAGTAATATATAAATTTTAAACTAGTTCATTGGTTGCGCCAATCATCACACTGTACTTTTAATAATAATAATAATTTTGTCTTTTAGCTTTAGTTAAGTTTTACTAATTTGCCGAAGTTTCTAGTATGGATCTCTTCCTGCATCGCAGGAAGGTTAGGCCATACTTCACCACGGAGGCCAAGTCCGGATTGGTGGAGGCTTGCAAGACTAGTTTGAGAGACTGGTCATACTGTCAGAAGTTTTCAATCCACCCATTAGGCCTTTGACATGGCTTAGCGACTGCCATTACATGAAAGCCGGCACCAACGGCTTAACGTGCGTTGCAAAGCACGGAACCGCTCGGGAAAATGCTACTAGTGTTAGTCTCAGACGGTCACCCATCCATGCACTGAACGCGCCCTATGTTGCTTAACCTTCGTGATCGTTTAAGATCACTCAGGCAGCAGGGGCTACGAGCGATTTAGTATAATTATTGTAGTATTAATAAGTACTGTTTTCTTATTTTTCAAATTAAATTCACTCCTATAAGTAATGGTTAATCTGTTGATTTGGACCTCATGACACAGGTTCTCCTAGTATGGGATCCACAGTCTTCTTAAATAATGTTTTTTTAAGTTTCTAACATTACACATTTTGCGAAAGAACAAGTTGTTCATAACGTCTATATTTCCACAAATCTTTGGTACTATGCAAACCTTTTCTTCTGTTTCAGTTTTTGCCTTTGGTAGTAGTAGGCGGAATATAAATAGGTACCACAGGAAAATTACAACTTTAATTTGAAAACAATATTGATAACTCAGTTGATATTAATATAAGTGGAACGATGCAGATAATTACCGCAGTAAGTGGAGTGATAGGACTAAAGAAGTAAACGGTGAGACGTCTTGATTGCAGAGCTGGTTTTTGACGATGATCTTTACTAAGGTATATATATATATAAATATCACTATTGCTTTTTATTTTCCTTGTTTATCCATATCTATATTCCTGAATTTCCTAATCTTTTTTTATATCTCCTGATGTATGAAAAAAAAACGGCCAAGTGCTAGTTCTACTCGCGCACAGAAGGTTCACAGAAAATTTGGTTCCATATATTCAAAAACCTAGAGGCTAAAAATTTCACCCATGCCGGGATTCGAACCCGCAACCTCTGGCTATCCGTGCCAGCGCTCTACCAATTGAGCCCTATAACCAATAGCCAGAGGTTGCGGGTTCGAATTCCGGCATGGGTGAAATATTTAGCCTCTAAATAGGTTTTTAAATTTGTCCTTAGCACGGGTTAGTGCATTAAAAATAAAAATAGTATATCCATATATTTATTTAGCGACTTTGGAAACAGTCCAATGCAAACTTTTTAGAGTTTCGTTGTCAACAAAGAGCTTAATTTTATAAGTTCGCCATGTCAGTCCGTCCATCTGTTTGTCTGAGAACTTTGGGTAAGACTATTTGATTACAAAGCTATATATAATATCACTTTCAGTCCGTCAGTCTGTATGTTAACCTGTTTGCGGGTTGAAGTAGAATACTGAGTTTTTCAAATATATACGCGTACATCACGCCGACGAAACGGTAGAAAAAAAAAATTAAATCAAACCAAATAAGAGATGATTTTTATCCCGGTTAAAAAATATTGCTTAAGTATGAAACCAATTTTAAAATGAAAGCTTAAGCCTATACAGCATTAAGGCATTTATGAGCAATAGTGTATTTATAAAATAAGACTGTGAAACTTCAGAATGGATTTCGAAAGTAACCCTTATATGGCACCACTGCTAAGGCATGGATCTCTTCTTGCATCGCAGGAAGATGGAAAGTGGATTTATTTAATTGAAATTAAAAAAAAATATTTTAAAGGTGGATGTTTTTTTTAAACTATCCACAATTATTATTATTATTATTATTATTATTATTATTATTATTATTATTATTATTATTATTATTATTATTATTATTATTATTATTATTATTAATAATACTTTATTGCAGCATAAATTTGTACAATGCGGCGAACTTAATGCCTTTTAATTACTAATTCACCTTCACCTTGGACTAGAATGATGAATCAGCTCATTTCGATTACTAATCGAGTCTACTTATTTTATCAAACTTATGTTTTACTGCGCACGGAAGCGCTCGTGGCCTAGCGGAAACGAGTGATTGGAATCAATAACTTGGGTTAAGCAACAACAGGCGCGGTCAGGTACTGGATGGGTACATCTCGTGACTACCACCAGTGGCATTTATTCCGAGCGCTTCCGTGCTTCACAAGGCACGCTAAGACGTTGCTGCCAGCTGTCATGTAGTGGCAGTCTTTAAGCCATGTCAGAGGCCTTATGGGCGGCTTGATAATTCTGACAGTAAGGCCCGCCCCTGTCTTACAATCCTCCACCAACCCGGACTTGGCCCCCGTGGTGGAGTATGGCCTAACCTTCCTACCATACAGGAAGAGACCCGTGCCCTAACAGTGGGGACATATAAAGGGTTGATATCGATATCGATGTTTCACGGCAACCCAAAGATAGATTTTAACTATCTTTTAAAATCTATCTTTGGGTTGCAAAGATAGATTTTATTACATATATTTTATAGTCCAAAGTAGCATTGTTTAGGTCAACTCGAGCCATTACTATCGAGGTTATTTTCGTAAAAAATCGTTACATTTCACATAAATATTTTTACTAAAACTTTTGAAATGTATTAATAGCTCTATGCATATAAAATCCATAGACATTTTTTTAATAGTCTTTTTTGTGGCTCACTTTTTCCGTTTTACTCGATGCAGAAACTATTTATGTATGTTTATCTATTTACGTAAAATTAAATCAGAACTCTTGAAATATCTGAATTTTAGATGGCGTTCCGCGCTCTGTCAATGTTTCTACTACTGCAGACCGTGGTAGCTGACCCTATCAACTCGCACACTATCGCCGTAGAATTGCAGCAAAAATGCGAAAATCTTGTTGAAATCAAGGGGAATTATTTTCTTCTCGATGATACTAAGACAGTTACTGGCACCCCGGCTGACATGCATGTCAATTGGAAATCTGGAAACATCTACTACACCGTCCTCAACTCTGCTGATATGATCTGCAACTTCATAAATAAAGAGACTGGTCTCGAAGAGACGGTAAATGTAGCCAAAGGACAATCCACTACTATAGACACCACAAATAACATTGTTTACTTCGCTACTGACAATGGCGTCTATAAGTTATTGGACAATGGTACTACAGAGTTATATGCGGCATCAGGAAAGGACGTCATGTACTTGGCTGTAACAAAAGACGGAAGTGTTATGTATATAGCGACGTACCCGAACAACCAAGTCTACAAACTCACGCAAGATGGCAAGAATGAGGAAACTATTTCAGCTATACCAAGCGGTGCACGTCTCACTGTCGATGCTAAAGGCAATGTCTTTTACACAGCTACCGATGAAAATATTGCGTATGTTTTGAAAGCTGATCAGACGGTTCCTGTGAAAATCGAGGGAGTTCCTGATGAGAAAGTTTTAGATTTTTACGTCTTTAAGGATGACGTTTATGGATTGGACCAGGACAGCCATTTGTATAAAGTGGAAGGTGATACGGCATCTGCGACTGATTTAGGGTCATTTGGAGTGGATGGTGTTAACACGTTTGCTCTGGATAATGATTTCAACGTGTACCTTGGTGTTGATTCAGCTATAAATAAATTAAAGCACTACCCCGAAAATCCATGCAATAAAGTATAAGAAAAGACTGTAACCGAACCCTTTGATTGTGTGGTTTCAGATTGCTTTTTTATTAATTTAATGATGAGTCATCGATTGTATATCCCAAATAAACTGATAAATGGTACCATAAATTTTGTCATTTATTTTCTCCGTGGGGCTTATTTGTTTGTGTTTAAGCCTCTCTTTTTCATTTTCAGTTCTGCTGTAGTTAAGGTTACTTCATAATAATACTTCTTTATTGCTTATCTAAAGTTACCTGATTACTCTAATAAATAGTTATTTTATTCCTTACCCAGTTTTAGTTAGCGTTTCCTAGTTACCTAATAGGTCAATACCTGATTTGTAGCTAATGCTTTAAAAACGGTACCTTTGTCAATGTATAAATAGTAGTTTCGCGACTTTGTTCACGTTGGGTTGTAACGTTGCCAATGTCCTTTTACACATCGTGGTCTTAATGAGAGCCGAACCGGTTTTTGCGCAAAATTGTTTCCAACGTTGGCCTCACAAAAAATTTAGTTGTATTTTGCAAGGTGTTACATAATCAGCTGTTATATTGACGCCATTTTGCGGTTAGAACTAAAATAGGTGAAACCTAACGGCGGCTCTTCATTCAGCCTTTTATTAGAAGTCTGGCTTTCGATCAGCCAAGTCACTAAACCTTTTAGATGAAGTTTTATTATACTTAAAAGGCTAGCCTTCTAATTGGATGCCGCCGTCTCATGAGCGGCCTAGGCAGTAAATTCGACAGCTGTCTTTCCACTTGCCGGTGACATCCACACCGTGACATTATTTTACTGATATATTAAATACATTTATGTTAAAATTCTGTTATATTTAGGTTTAATGATAGGAACGAGCTACCTTCTCCATGTCACCTGTTGGTTGGCAAGAATAAAATACTATTTAGTATTAAGCTCGCCAATTGTACAATCTTTACAGGTACAATAAAGAATTTAATAATGAATAGGTATGATAAATTTAACCTTCTGTCTCTCGCACACGGTTGAACGCACCTTCTGTTCTGCTGTATATAAACAGATGTTGCCCCTGCGTTTCTTCCTGCATTGTTCATTGTCACGCGGTATTACACAAATAATATCGTTATATTTTAGTAGTTCATGCCATCTTCGGCAACCTATTTTGCGTCTATGTCCTTTAACTAAACACATTCATTCATTTAACAAAACACACGTTCATTTTATTAACAGTGTTGTCTGACCAAATTGGGTAAGTAACAAACGATCTCCGTGCTTGTACCTATTTCTTTGTTTCCTAGTGATCAGCAGTGCAATTTCTTGTTAGCTTGTGTTTACGATGTTGAAACTTCTTTGCTTTCTAATGATTGCAAAGCCATTTCATGGTCTTGACTTATTTCCTAAGAAGGGACTAGGAAACTCCCGAAATTTTATTTTCGAAGGTACTGTTAGTGGTCGGTAATTTTCAAATTTATTTGTTATCTTATGTTTTCCTCCTTTAACTGACCTGTAAATTCCGTTCTGATTGTGTTCGCTTCGGCATCGCTAACCACAAGATGCTTCATCTGCAATTTCGGGATAAGGCTTCACCTGCAATTTCAGGCACACGGAACGTTCTTGACATTTTTTAATTTTCCCGTTCGGGAATTTCACGGTCTAACGCCTGGGCTACCTACCTTCCACGCCACGGCTACCTACTTGAACCGCCAGCGCTACTTCTAAAGCCAGGACTACTTCAACGCCAGGGCCACTTCTAAAGCCAGGGTTATCACTAACGCCAACACCTGGGCTACCAATATATCACGGCCGCGAAGGATAAATAGTTAGATATGAAATGAAATAGTTTATTCATTTCATATATAACTATTTAGTCAGTATAATAAATAGAGGTCGACACATTTCACCCGTCCAGGTGGTGTGCAAAAATTATGTTTAAAAGTATAATTATTAAAGTATAAAATAATATAATTATTTACATAACAGATAATGTTCCTATTTTTTTTTTACAAAAGGTTTATTTGATGCTCATTAATCGAATTTACGTTTCTTACGGTATATTTATTCTATTTAAAGAGAGATCTGCCGTGGTATGACAAAACACTGTATCTATAGATGAAGTAACATGAATAATTCGATTCTTCGCCCTTAAGTACATGGCATGGCATCAAAAAATATGGAAAAAGTTTTAATAATACGCAAATCAGTAATAGTAAATAAGACTGTATAGCCAATATTATAGAGACCTGTTTTGACAAAATACTGTTTCTATAGATAGGTACCGTGTTTTGCCAAAACATGCTCGCCAAATAACTGTAGATGCAGTGTTTTGTCATAACAACTTTAAAACCTTTTCCTATTTGTCAAGAAAAAAAGCGGGTATTCAGTGCGAAAATTCTAGATTTTCAATTAGAGTCCATATACAAAAATTTAAATTAACTAGTTACGGCATAATTATGTGCACTATTATTTAACACATGTAAATTTTTTAAAGTAATCTGTTTTGATTTGACGTATCTATGCGGAATTTTCTTAACGAAATGTTTTTGGCGTTTTCTGGAAAATGCTTGTTTTTAAATTACAGTGTCTTGTCACGACACGGCAAGAGATACTCGTTTACATTATAAAACACATTTCGATTAGCCATTTATGAAGTGATACCTTAAATCGGATAATCGGTTAGATAGATAGAGAACACTTTATTGCACAACCAGAAAGATATTACAACCATGATTCTTAAAGCTAGATAATGTTATAAAATTGGCGGTCTTAATGTACATATATTTAAATAATAATATACATAGATACCTAAAAAATAAAAACATATACAATTAAATATATATAGGTAAGCAACATAATAAATAATAATAAACATAAATACCTAATAATAAATACTTATACAATCAAATACATATAAGCAACAGTTTTCCAGTTTATCCAGTGAGATAGTGGGATTTCACCAATGCCTTAAAACAAGCCAAGGACTTTGCTTTTCTCACTTCCACGGGCAGATCATTCCATAAATGGATAGCCTGAACCATGAAAAAGGAGCCATAAAATTTAGGACTGTGGAGAGGAGTTTTGAGGAGATGGTTTTGGGAAGAGCAAGGAGTCAGGCTATGGGAAGAATGGAAAAACTCGAAACGCTCTTTGAGGTAGGTTGGGGTAGCTGGATTGAACAGAATGCATTAGAGGAGAGAAATAATGTAAGTATTCCGGCGGAGACGAATGGATACACATCGTTACTCCATTCCCGCACCGTTAGCTATACAAACCATCGACAAATGTCCATCCATCAGTACCTCGGCTTAATTCGGTATTATGGGAGTACTCATTCTCGTAGAGAGATCCATAAAAGTTACAGTAAACTTTGCACTCCGCCCTCCGGTATTTCTCAATAAGTCTCATTTCGTTTATTCGACCTTCTGGTTTATTTTTTTTAATCACAAAGGTAGTGACGTCGTAGTGTAGAGCATTTGAGACGTTGTATTTAATTAAGAAATTCTACCTGAAATGAAGTTGAGCTGAAATCTCACCATTGACGCGGCACGGTTTGTTTTCCGCTCAAACTTATTTCAGGTGCTGCATTATAGTGAATGTACAGTATAATACGGTGATTTATCATTCGACTTTTTTGCGGAGTAGTTATTATCCTACGGTATGAATAGTAAAGCCAATTAGTAAATCATTAAGATACAAGATACAATAATACCTTACTTTTAACATTGTTCAGAAGAATTTTAAATTAACGCAAAAACCTTTTTAAATTTGCAACATCTTGTAATAAAGAATAAAAAAGGTTTATTGCCAAAAATTACAAACACAATAAGCATAATCTTACAGCTAAACAATAAAAAAAAACATATATATATACTTTTATATATATGTTTTTTTCTTGCGAGTTTTACTGACATTGTACAAGAGTTATTTAAAAATCCGCTCGAAAAGGATACTACATACATAATATTGGTGGGTAATAGTCGAGGCGTCAAAAAAGCTGACAGAAATAATGTATTTGACTTGTATGGTCAGGCTAAGGGTGTATGGCGGCGACATCCATAGTCTGAATATGCATATTCACCATCTGACATGTCGTCATAGTGACGTGTTATTTTTTGACATTAACCGGTTTTGTCAAGAATTATTTTCAATATAATTAATTACTTACTATATTATTAATTACCCGTCTCAATTTCTCCTTCAGCAATCTTTCCGATTTAAGGTTGCCTGGAAGAAATTGCTATCAGCAATAAGGCCGCCAATTGTACCTCTTCTTTGTCTCTGTAATTATTTTCTGGTTTGTACAATAAAGAATATTCTTATCTTATCTTATTTTATGATAAGAGATACTGTGTACCTCACCAAAATAAGTCGACGTAAGTTAGCTAGTCTATTAGTATATAACATCTTTGACTCAGTTATAGGAATTATAACACAATCGCGCGAAAATGTCAACCGTGATACTAGTAGTAGTATTGAAATATTAGCGGGCTCACAAACAAGTGATTCACCGGCTCTAAACTGCCGCCACAGACAAAGGAAAAGCCAAAATTAGGTCTTAACATAGTAGCACAAAATATTCAGGGCTTTTCCGGCAAGGAAAACGTAACAGAACTTTTCTTGAACGATTTTAATGTAGATATTTTATGCTTCACGGAACATTGGCTTAAACAGTCAGAAATGTCATTTAATTTGAAAGACTATTTGCCTGTTCGTACATATAACAGAAGTAAAGCTTTGAGAGGAGGATCAATGGTATTTGTAAAAAATACTTTAAACAGGAGCTCTATTTTTGAATCACTCGTCTCGCGTCGAGCGCTCGATTTCTACTGATTTTTGTTCGACATACAAAATTCCGTATTTTTGAATCACTCGACTGCAACGAATGGTCCTTACCACTCGTCTCGTATGTCGATCGATAGATTAATTGTCAAAATTTGTGTTTTTTGTATTGTGCTGCGCACAGATACCTAGCGATAAATGTGAATTTGCTCCTGACAACTGTTTTAGATTGTTAATATTGTGATCTTCAGTGTAGATAAATAATTTTGAAGCATATCTAATCCTTAATGGATATTTGGATTCAAAAATACGGAAAAACGAGATCATGCGACTTAGAAGACGAGTGTGACTGATGTCGTATTCGACGATACAATTTCATACGAGTGATTCAAAAATAGAGCTCCAGTAAGGAACGCAAAGACATTGTAAGCCTTTCTGTTGAGCGATTAGTTGAGATCTCGTGTGTGGAATTGGATAGGTATATTGTTATGTGCGTTTATAGGCCACCTCAAACAAATTACAACGACTTTGAATTAGTTGTAGAAGACGCATCAAAACGTATTTTTGCGAGTAATAAATCCATAGTAGTATTTGGTGATTTTAATATTGATCTGTTAATTGAGAGCCCACTTCAAACTAAACTTATTAGCTTATTTAGATCGTTTAACTTACTGAAACTATTTACTGAACCTACAAGAACAACGTCAACCAGTGCTACATGTATAGATAATGTTTTCTGCAACTGTGAGCATTTAAAAAAAAAGGTTATCAACAACCTACAGTCGGATCATAGTGGTTTATTAGTTGTTTTACCAACAATAATTGAAAAAAGATGCCCAGCATTAATTTGTAGGCCGACAATTATCACAGACAAAAAAATTTAATTATTCAAAAATAAATTAGGTACCAAAATGGGTTTACTGCAATTTGATAGCAATGATCCCAACACTTTATATAATTAATTGTTTACCACGATATCAAACGAAATTGAACAGGTTTTTAAAATTAAAAAAAATCAGTTCAGTAATAATGGTTTTTCAGAATGGGCCACTCCTGTTATACACAGAAGTAGGATAAGATTGTATGAATTGTATGAAGAAAAACAATCCAATCCGGATCCAAGCTTTTGAGAATTTGTTAAGAATTACTCTAAAACCTTTAGGAAAACATGTTCTATAGCAAAATCCCTTAATATAAGCAAAAAGATAAAGGCGTCTTCAAATAAAATAAAAACTACTTGGCAAGTGATTAACAAGGACACAGGCAAATCGAAGCCGAGGGATCAGAGTTTTGCGCTAAAGGTAGGTGGGAAAGTAGTCAACTCAAGTGACGAAATCGCAAAAGTATTTGAAAATTTCTTCACAAACATCCCACTAAATATAACGGCGGGTTTAAATTCTTCGTCTCAGTCAGCAGAATCACTAATGTTAGAAAGTATACAACCATGCGTAACAGACTTTCAATTCTCCCACGTTAGCTCCCAAACTATTGTTAAAACATTTATCCAAATAAATATAAAGAAAACTGAAGACTTGTGGGGTCTGTCGGTCAAACTTATATCCACGGTAATTCATATTATTGCACCACACCTTGCTACAATTTTTAATAAATGTGTTGATCATGGGACTTTCCCAGATCTCTTAAAATTTAGTAAAATAGTTCCTCTATTTTAGGCAGGTGATAATGAGGATCCAAAAAATTTTAGGCCCGTAACAATACTACCGGTATTAAGTAAAGTATTTGAGAAACTAATTCTACACCAATTGTTGACACACTTTAGTTTAGATAAACTCTCCCATAAAAAAACAATTCGGTTTCACAAGGGTCGTTCAACGACTGACGCAGGAGTGGCATTAATGAATCACATCTTTGATGCGTGGGAGGAGGCGCAGGATACTATCGGGGTTTTCTGTGACCTTTCTAAAGCTTTTGATTGTCTAGACCATAAAACGCTCCTTTGTAAATTGAACAGATACGGTCTCAGTAATGGATCTGTAGGTCTTCTTCGATCATATTTATGAGTTCAGAAAGTTGACATAAATAGGGTTGTCTTCTGGAACTGATGTTAAAATAGGAGTTCCTCTAGGAGTTCCATTTTGGGGCCTTTCCTCTTCTTAGTATATGTAAATGATCTGCCCTACCTAGTTGAGAAATTGTCACAAATAGTATTGTTTGCAGACGATACTTGTCTAATTTTTTAAGTCAAGAGAGGTCAATCTATTCTAGACGATGTAAACAACGCCCTTTCTAAAGTGTTTAACTGGTTTACCGTAAACAATCTCATGTTGAATGCGAAAAAGACAAAATGTATAAAGTTTTCATTGCCCAATGTAAAAAAAGTGGACACCAGTTTAATTATAGCTGGTGACAGACTAGACTTAGTAGAGTCCACGGTGTTTTTAGGTATTACAATGGACTCGAAACTGCAATGGGGTCCACACATAAAAAATCTAGCAGGTAGGTTTAGTTCAGCCGCATTTGCAGTTAGAAAAATTAGGCAACTAACAGATGTGTCAACTGCGAGGCTTGTAGGTATATTTCAGTTATTTTCACAGTATTATGTCATATTATTATGGTTTGTTACTATGATGGCGTGCGGCAGATATAGAAACAGTTTTTATTCTACAAAAAAGGGCTGTTAGAGCTATCTACAATTTACCTACCAGGCAATCGCTAAGGGATATTTTCAAGGAAATCGGAATTCTAACGCTGACTTGCCAATATATATTCGATAACATAATGTACGTACGAAAAAACTTAACAATATTTAAATTGAACAGGGATATCCATAACGTAAACACTAGAAACAGAAACAAAGTTGCTTTATCTAAATTCAGATTAGCCAAGGTAAATGCATCTTTTGTAGGACTAAGTGTACGTTTTTACAATAAAATTCCAGAACATATTCTATCCCTACCTGAAAGCAAATTTAAAAATTTCGTTAAAATGGCGCTGTGTAAAATGGCATATTATAGAATAGATGACTTTATAAATGATGTACCTAAGCCCTTGCCAGTAGACCAATTCCACAACGAGTAAATCATAGTTATTAAATAAATATTTTATATTATTATGTAGCAACTAGCAACCGAATCACTGCAATCATCAGTGTTAGTTATGTCATATTTAAAGTTTGTACAGACGACGTGATTGCATATTAGTAAATATATCAATCATTCTATAACGACAAAAACTTAATCTGCAGGTTTGCTGAAGGTCATTCGAACGGTGGCGTGGTGGCCGGGTCATCTATCTCCCTCCAAAATGGTTGAGACTGATGATGGCTGACCTCTGCGTCAGACCTCTACTTTGACATTCAGCAAACCGAATGTAAATTCTTTACGTTGAAATAAATTGAATGGAATTGAATACGAAACTTTTCTTCTGTTTCAGTTTTTTTCCTATGTTATAAGTAGGCGGTGAAAAAATAGGTACCACAGTAAAATAAAAACTCTGATTTGAAAACAATATTGATAACTCAGTTTATATAAATATAAGAGGAAGGTTAGTTAGCCTTTGCCGTAGTTAGCCCAAAAAGTTTACCTTTATTGGATTATAATCAGTTGGCTTGTGGTGTCAGCTTAGAGAATAGCACCAACCCAAATTCTTCCCGCGGGTTCGTAAAGGCGAAAGGGACAAAAACTGGGGCAGCAGCGCCCCTGCATAGAACTCCACCAAACTGCGATCTCCAACCCGCATGCCCAGCGTGGGGATTATGGGCAATTCCTGCCAATGATGGCACAACCCAACGCGCTTCTTAGAAGAGGGCTATGTCCAGCAGTGGACTAATATATAGCCTGAAGAAGAAGCAGTTATTTCTAAAGTGATCTTTTCACCTGAAATGAAGTTATTCTGACGTCTTATTGAGCGGCGTTGTTTGTAATACGCTTAAACGCATTTCAAGTAAATCGGAACGCTCAATATAAGACAAGGATTTATTAATCAGCCTTGCGAAATAGTTCCTGTTGTTGTTACTATCTTCGAATATCCCCTGTGGTAAAACCAACAAAAATTTTACTTCGCAGTTGAATTCAGAAAAAAAGAGTTCAAAAGAGTTTGAATAAAGAAATCTAATCTAATTTAGAGCATACTCCCAATGTTCTACACACTTCTAAGTCAACCTCGTCTCCCGCCCAAATGATCTGAAATCTGTCCATGCGCAGACAAAGCGCCATTTTGGTTGCGTTTTGTAAGCACGCACTTTCGTCTGTAAAATGGCTACATTATGATGTGTTTCCCATTTAAGAGATGCCCTTGTCTAATCAACATATCATAGGGTATGTTTGGGACAATGCCAGAGGTTGTGATTTTAATTATCGATAGGATCCACCATGCTTGTTGTCTTAGTTGTTAGTGTCCTCAAAGTTTGCTCACTAAACGATAGGTTATCGGGGTCATCGTAAGCATCTAATAAATAATTTCAACACATAAATCCACACAAGTAATAACACAAATACAAAACAAACGTCAACAGAATGCCGCTGAATTAGTTCCGGCATTAAGTTCACCGCATTGTACAATTTTATGGTGCAATAAAGTATTAATAATAATAATTAGGTGTGAAATTGTTTCACACTGTCAGTTTTTTTTATGGCTATAAGTTGACGTCAAACATATGTAAATACAAGATTTCCCGGCGAACTTTGAATTGCAGTAGAATACATAGGTATAATTATACAATTTTTGGAATAAATAAATATATTAAAATTTGGCTTGAAAAAAGTTAGGGTAACAGTAAAATATTATCCCACGAGAACGCAATACATCAAGTATCATAATGTTTCAATACAGATCTGTGTCTATGTATATGGCAATGTGCCATTGAGTAACGGACATCCAAATTTCCAAACATCTTCACAAAATTGCACATTTGTACTATTAGTAGGATATAAATAGCATATCTACTTGGACTTGGCCCCCGTGGTGGAGTATGACCTTACCTTTCTGTAACGCAGGAAGGGACCCGTGCCCCAGCAGTGGTTACACACAGGGTTGATATCGAAATTATATTATTACTACTTAGGTACAATAAACCATTTGTAATTCTTTCTTCTCGTTGTGCAATATTCTGTTCTTTACCGATTTATACACATTGTGTAAGTAATATATAAATTTTAAACTAGTTCATTGGTTGCGCCAATCATCACACTGTACTTTTGTCTTTTAGATTTAGTTAAGTTTTACTAATTTGCCGAAGTTTCTAGTATGGGTCTCTTCCTGCATCGCAGGAAGGTTAGGCCATACTTCACCACGGAGGCCAAGTCCGGATTGGTGAAGGCTTGCAAGACTAGTTTGAGAGACTGGTCATACTGTCAGAAGTTTTCAATCCGCCCATAAGGCCTTTGACATGGCTTAGCGACTGCCATTACATGAAAGCCGGCGCCAACGGCTTAACGTGCGTTGCGAAGCACGGAACCGGTCGGGAAAATGCTACTAGTGTTAGTCGCAGACAGTCACCCATCCATGCACTGAACGCGCCCTATGTTGCTTAACCTTCGTGACCGTTTAAGATCACTCAGGCAGCAGGGACTACGAGCGATTAAGTGTAATTAATGTAGTATTAATAAGGATTGTTTTCTTATTTTTATTTAATACACTCTTTATTTATTAAATACACTCTTATTAGTAATGGTTAATCTGCTCATATGGACGCCAAGACACAGGTTCTCCTAGTTCGGGATCCACAGTCTTGTTAAATTATGTTTTTTTAAGTTTCTAACATTACATATTTTGCGAAATTGTTGTTCATAACAATGGCGTCTATAAGTTATTGGACAATGGTACTACAGAGTTATATGCGGCATCAGGAAAGGACGTCATGTACTTGGCTGTAACAAAAAACGGAAGTGTTATGTATATAGCGACGTACCCGAACAACCAAGTCTACAAACTCACGCAAGATGGCAAGAATGAGGAAACTATTTCAGCTATACCAAGCGGTGCACGTCTCACTGTCGATGCTAACGGCAATGTCTTTTACACAGCTACCGATGAAAATATTGCGTATGTTTTGAAAGCTGATCAGACGGTTCCTGTGAAAATCGAGGGAGTTCCTGATGAGAAAGTTTTAGATTTTTACGTCTTTAAGGATGACGTTTATGGATTGGACCAGGACAGCCATTTGTATAAAGTGGAAGGTGATACGGCATCTGCGACTGATTTAGGTTCATTTGGAGTGGATGGTGTTAACACGTTTGCTCTGGATAATGATTTCAACGTGTACCTTGGTGTTGATTCAGCTATAAATAAATTTAAGCACTACCCCGAAAATCCATGCAATAAGATATAAGAAAAGACTGTAACCGAACCCTTTGATTGTGTGGTTTCAGATTGCTTTTTTATTAATTTAATGAGGAGTCATCGATTGTATATCCCAAATAAACTGATAAATGGTACCATAAATTTTGTCATTTATTTTCTCCGTGGGGCTCATTTGTTTGTGTTTAAGCCTCTCTTTTTCATTTTCAGTTCTGCTGTAGTTAAGGTTACTTCATAATAATACTTCTTTATTGCTTATCTAAAGTTACCTGATTACTCTAATAAATAGTTATTTTATTCCTTACCCAGTTTTAGTTAGCGTTTCCTAGTTACCTAATAGGTCAATACCTGATTTGTAGCTAATGCTTTAAAAACGGTACCTTTGTCAATGTATAAATAGTAGTTTCGCGACTTTGTTCACGTTGGGTTGTAACGTTGCCAATGTCCTTTTACACATCGTGGTCTTAATGAGAGCCGAACCGGTTTTTGCGCAAAATTGTTTCCAACGTTGGCCTCACAAAAAATTTAGTTGTATTTTGCAAGGTGTTACATAATCAGCTGTTATATTGACGCCATTTTGCGGTTAGAACTAAAATAGGTGAAACCTAACGGCGGCTCTTCATTCAGCCTTTTATTAGAAGTCTGGCTTTCGATCAGCCAAGTCACTAAACCTTTTAGATGAAGTTTTATTATACTTAAAAGGCTAGCCTTCTAATTGGATGCCGCCGTCTCATGAGCGGCCTAGGCAGTAAATTTGACAGCTGTCTTTCCACTTGCCGGTGACATCCACACCGTGACATTATTTTACTGATATATTAAATACATTTATGTTAAAATTCTGTTATATTTAGGTTTAATGATAGGAACGAGCTACCTTCTCCATGTCACCTGTTGGTTGGCAAGAATAAAATACTATTTAGTATTAAGCTCGCCAATTGTACAATCTTTACAGGTACAATAAAGAATTTAATAATGAATAGGTATGATAAATTTAACCTTCTGTCTCTCGCACACGGTTGAACGCACCTTCTGTTCTGCTGTATATAAACAGATGTTGCCCCTGCGTTTCTTCCTGCATTGTTCATTGTCACGCGGTATTACACAAATAATATCGTTATATTTTAGTAGTTCATGCCATCTTCGGCAACCTATTTTGCGTCTATGTCCTTTAACTAAACACATTCATTCATTTAACAAAACACACGTTCATTTTATTAACAGTGTTGTCTGACCAAATTGGGTAAGTAACAAACGATCTCCGTGCTTGTACCTATTTCTTTGTTTCCTAGTGATCAGCAGTGCAATTTCTTGTTAGCTTGTGTTTACGATGTTGAAACTTCTTTGCTTTCTAATGATTGCAAAGCCATTTCATGGTCTTGACTTATTTCCTAAGAAGGGACTAGGAAACTCCCGAAATTTTATTTTCGAAGGTACTGTTAGTGGTCGGTAATTTTCAAATTTATTTGTTATCTTATGTTTTCCTCCTTTAACTGACCTGTGAATTCCGTTCTGATTGTGTTCGCTTCGGCATCGCTAACCACAAGATGCTTCATCTGCAATTTCGGGATAAGGCTTCACCTGCAATTTCAGGCACACGGAACGTTCTTGACATTTTTTAATTTTCCCGTTCGGGAATTTCATGGTCTAACGCCTGGGCTACCTACCTTCCACGCCACGGCTACCTACTTGAACCGCCAGCGCTACTTCTAAAGCCAGGACTACTTCAACGCCAGGGCCACTTCTAAAGCCAGGGTTATCACTAACGCCAACACCTGGGCTACCAATATATCACGGCCGCGAAGGATAAATAGTTAGATATGAAATGAAATAGTTTATTCATTTCATATATAACTATTTAGTCAGTATAATAAATAGAGGTCGACACATTTCACCCGTCCAGGTGGTGTGCAAAAATTATGTTTAAAAGTATAATTATTAAAGTATAAAATAATATAATTATTTACATAACAGATAATGTTCCTATTTTTTTTTTACAAAAGGTTTATTTGATGCTCATTAATCGAATTTACGTTTCTTACGGTATATTTATTCTATTTAAAGAGAGATACTCGTTTACATTATAAAACACATTTCGATTAGCCATTTATGTAGTGATACCTTAAATCGGATAATCGGTTAGATAGATAGAGAACACTTTATTGCACAACCAGAAAGATATTACAACCATGATTCTTAAAGCTAGATAATGTTATAAAATTGGCGGTCTTAATGTACATATATTTAAATAATAATATACATAGATACCTAAAAAATAAAAACATATACAATTAAATATATATAGGTAAGCAACATAATAAATAATAATAAACATAAATACCTAAAAATAAATACTTATACAATCAAATACATATAAGCAACAGTTTTCCAGTTTATCCAGTGAGATAGTGGGATTTCACCAATGCCTTAAAACAAGCCAAGGACTTTGCTTTTCTCACTTCCACGGGCAGATCATTCCATAAATGGATAGCCTGAACCATGAAAAAGGAGCCATAAAATTTAGGACTGTGGAGAGGAGTTTTGAGGAGATGGTTTTGGGAAGAGCAAGGAGTCAGGCTATGGGAAGAATGGAAAAACTCGAAACGCTCTTTGAGGTAGGTTGGGGTAGCTGGATTGAACAGAATGCATTAGAGGAGAGAAATAATGTAAGTATTCCGGCGGAGACGAATGGATGCACATCGTTACTCCATTCCCGCACCGTTAGCTATACAAACCATCGACAAATGTCCATCCATCAGTACCTCGGCTTAATTCGGTATTATGGGAGTACTCATTCTCGTAGAGAGATCCATAAAAGTTACAGTAAACTTTGCACTCCGCCCTCCGGTATTTCTCAATAAGTCTCATTTCGTTTATTCGACCTTCTGGTTTATTTTTTTTAATCACAAAGGTAGTGAAGTCGTAGTGTAGAGCATTTGAGACGTTGTATTTAATTAAGAAATTCTACCTGAAATGAAGTTGAGCTGAAATCTCACCATTGACGCGGCACGGTTTGTTTTCCGCTCAAACTTATTTCAGGTGCTGCATTATAGTGAATGTACAGTATAATACGGTGATTTATCATTCGACTTTTTTGCGGAGTAGTTATTATCCTACGGTATGAATAGTAAAGCCAATTAGTAAATCATTAAGATACAAGATACAATAATACCTTACTTTTAACATTGTTCAGAAGAATTTTAAATTAACGCAAAAACCTTTTTAAATTTGCAACATCTTGTAATAAAGAATAAAAAAGGTTTATTGCCAAAAATTACAAACACAATAAGCATAATCTTACAGCTAAACAATAAAAAAAAAACATCTATATATACTTTTATATATATGTTTTTTTCTTGCGAGTTTTACTGACATTGTACAAGAGTTATTTAAAAATCCGCTCGAAAAGGATACTACATACATAATATTGGTGGGTAATAGTCGAGGCGTCAAAAAAGCTGACAGAAATAATGTATTTGACTTGTATGGTCAGGCTAAGGGTGTCCAACCAGAGACGGGAAAATTATTTTTCTGCGCATTCCCTTACTCGCAGTCCCTTTATGAAAGGGATAACGGCGACATCCATAGTCTGAATATGCATATTCACCATCTGACATGTCGTCATAGTGACGTGTTATTTTTTGACATTAACCGGTTTTGTCAAGAATTATTTTCAATATAATTAATTACTTACTATATTATTAATTACCCGTCTCAATTTCTCCTTCAGCAATCTTTCCGATTTAAGGTTGCCTGGAAGAAATTGCTATCAGCAATAAGGCCGCCAATTGTACCTCTTCTTTGTCTCTGTAATTATTTTCTGGTTTGTACAATAAAGAATATTCTTATCTTATCTTATTTTATGATAAGAGATACTGTGTACCTCACCAAAATAAGTCGACGTAAGTTAGCTAGTCTATTAGTATATAACATCTTTGACTCAGTTATAGGAATTATAACACAATCGCGCGAAAATGACAACCGTGATACTAGTAGTAGTATTGAAATATTAGCGGGCTCACAAACAAGTGATTCACCGGCTCTAAACTGCCGCCACAGACAAAGGAAAAGCCAAAATTAGGTCTTAACATAGTAGCACAAAATATTCAGGGCTTTTCCGGCAAGGAAAACATAACAGAACTTTTCTTGAACGATTTTAATGTAGATATTTTATGCTTCACGGAACATTGGCTTAAACAGTCAGAAATGTCATTTAATTTGAAAGACTATTTGCCTGTTCGTACATATAACAGAAGTAAAGCTTTGAGAGGAGGATCAATGGTATTTGTAAAAAATACTTTAAACAGTAAGGAACGCAAAGACATTGTAAGCCTTTCTGTTGAGCGATTAGTTGAGATCTCGTGTGTGGAATTGGATAGGTATATTGTTATGTGCGTTTATAGGCCACCTCAAACAAATTACAACGACTTTGAATTAGTTGTAGAAGACGCATCAAAACGTATTTTTGCGAGTAATAAATCCATAGTAGTATTTGGTGATTTTAATATTGATCTGTTAATTGAGAGCCCACTTCAAACTAAACTTATTAGCTTATTTAGATCGTTTAACTTACTGAAACTATTTACTGAACCTACAAGAACAACGTCAACCAGTGCTACATGTAGATAATGTTTTCTGCAACTGTGAGCATTTAAAAAAAAAGGTTATAAGCAACCTACAGTCGGATCATAGTGATGTATTAGTTGTTTTACCAACAATAATTGAAAAAAGATGCCCAGCATTAATTTGTAGGCCGACAATTATCACAGACAAAAAAATTTAATTATTCAAAAATAAATTAGGTACCAAAATGGGTTTACTGCAATTTGATAGCAATGATCCCAACACTTTATATAATTAATTGTTTACCACGATATCAAACGAATTTGAACAGGTTTTTAAAATTAAAAAAATTCAGTTCAGTAATAATGGTTAGTCAGAATGGGCCACTCCTGTTATACACAGAAGTAGGATAAGATTGTATGAATTGTATGAAGAAAAACAATCCAATCCGGATCCAAGCTTTTGAGAATTTGTTAAGAATTACTCTAAAACATTTAGGAAAACATGTTCTATAGCAAAATCCCTTAATATAAGCAAAAAGATAAAGGCGTCTTCAAATAAAATAAAAACTACTTGGCAAGTGATTAACAAGGACACAGGCAAAACGAAGCCGAGGGATCAGAGTTTTGCGCTAAAGGTAGGTGGGAAAGTAGTCAACTCAAGTGACGAAATCGCAAAAGTATTTGAAAATTTCTTCACAAACATCCCACTAAATATAACGGCGGGTTTAAATTCTTCGTCTCAGTCAGCAGAATCACTAATGTTAGAAAGTATACAACCATGCGTAACAGACTTTCAATTCTCCCACGTTAGCTCCCAAACTATTGTTAAAACATTTATCCAAATAAATATAAAGAAAACTGAAGACTTGTGGGGTCTGTCGGTCAAACTTATATCCACGGTAATTCATATTATTGCACCACACCTTGCTACAATTTTTAATAAATGTGTTGATCATGGGACTTTCCCAGATCTCTTAAAATTTAGTAAAATAGTTCCTCTATTTTAGGCAGGTGATAATGAGGATCCAAAAAATTTTAGGCCCGTAGCAATACTACCGGAATTAAGTAAAGTATTTGAGAAACTAATTCTACACCAATTGTTGACATACTTTAGTTTAGATAAACTCTCCCATAAAAAAACAATTCGGTTTCACTAAGGGTCGTTCAACGACTGACGCAGGAGTGGCATTAATGAATCACATCTTTGATGCGTGGGAGGAGGCGCAGGATACTATCGGGGTTTTCTGTGACCTTTCTAAAGCTTTTGATTGTCTAGACCATAAAACGCTCCTTTGTAAATTGAACAGATACGGTCTCAGTAATGGATCTGTAGGTCTTCTTCGATCATATTTATGAGTTCAGAAAGTTGACATAAATAGGGTTGTCTTCTGGAACTGATGTTAAAATAGGAGTTCCTCTAGGAGTTCCATTTTGGGGCCTTTCCTCTTCTTAGTATATGTAAATGATCTGCCCTACCTAGTTGAGAAATTGTCACAAATAGTATTGTTTGCAGACGATACTTGTCTAATTTTTAAAATCAAGAGAGGTCAATCTATTCTAGACGATGTAAACAACGCCCTTTCTAAAGTGTTTAACTGGTTTACCGTAAACAATCTCATGTTGAATGCGAAAAAGACAAAATGTATAAAGTTTTCATTGCCCAATGTAAAAAAAGTGGACACAAGTTTAATTATAGCTGGTGACAGACTAGACTTAGTAGAGTCCACGGTGTTTTTAGGTATTACAATGGACTCGAAACTGCAATGGGGTCCACACATAAAAAATCTAGCAGGTAGGTTAAGTTCAGCCGCATTTGCAGTTAGAAAAATTAGGCAACTAACAGATGTGTCAACTGCGAGGCTTGTAGGTATATTTCAGTTATTTTCACAGTATTATGTCATATTATTATGGTTTGTTACTATGATGGCGTGCGGCAGATATAGAAACAGTTTTTATTCTACAAAAAAGGGCTGTTAGAGCTATCTATAATTTACCTACCAGGCAATCGCTAAGGGATTTTCAAGGAAATCGGAATTCTAACGCTGGCTTGCCAATATATATTCGATAACATAATGTACGTACGAAAAAACTTAACAACATTTAAATTGAACAGGGATATCCATAACGTAAACACTAGAAACAGAAACAAAGTTGCTTTATCTAAATTCAGATTAGCCAAGGTAAATGCATCTTTTGTAGGACTAAGGCCCGTATTACAGAAGCGTACTCAAGCGCCAATCTCTACTTAAGACTAGTTTTGAGTATGGATTTAATTTTAGAACGTTACTTGAGTCGAGATTCATCAAGCGCGACTCAACTGAGTAATAGCTAATTCGAGAACGATACTTGGGTAGCAATCTCTACTTAAGTAAAAATCAAATCTGTATTTATTCAAGTGTGGTCGGAACCACGCTTGAGAGCACAGAACATAAAAGAGAGTCGATCGGCCAGTTATTATAGTTGTCAATTTGGAATGTTTACTGGAATGCAAAATTCAGAATATTCGAAAACCTTGATTACTATGACGAAATAGTTAATGATAGCAGCAGCCCCTTAGGCATTTAAGGGACGCTGAAGACCCCTACTGCATGGATTCTAATAAGTGTTTATGTGCAAAAACAATTACATTAATATTGGGGTGGTTTCATTGTATAATTTCACGCAACACTAGGATATCCTTTACCTACTATGATAACCAGGCAAGGACATCACGAACATGAAGGTTCATCGAGACTGTGGCCACTTGTACAAATATTTAGGCCCACAGTGGGAATCGAACCCACAAGCTTGGTCTTGGTAACCAAGCGCCTTAGCGGCTAGGCCAACATGACAGTCACAAAAGGAATTAAAAAATAATCAGTAAAACAATCTCAGCTTTTTTATTGCTCATAAAATTGGAAATAATTGAAACATATCTTATAAATCCGCTGTGTTGAAGATGACTTTTTATCTTCCTCGGGGAGGATCCTCTCCACTGCGGTGAAGTTGAAGTATTATATTCAACTAGCAAGTTCCTCTCCACTGCGGTGAAGTTGAAGTTTTATGTTCAACGAGAAGGTTCCTCTTCACTTTATGTTCAACGAGAAGGTTTCTCTTCACTGTGGTGAAGTTGAAGTTTAATGTTCAACGAGCAGGTTCGTCTCCACTGCAGTGAAGTTAAAGTTTTATGTTCAACAAGCAGGTTCCTCTCCACTGCGGTGAAGTTGAAGTTTTATGTTCAACGAGCAGGTTCCTCTTCACTGGTGAAGTTGAAGTGTTATGGTCAACGAGCAGGTTCCTCTCCACTGCGGTGAAGTAGACAATCTGATTGCAGTTCTAAATCTCTACTTAAGCAGTGATTGGCTGATCTCTACTCAAGAACTGTTTGAAAATAAAGGGAGTGCTTGAGCATCGATTTAGCGCTCAAGTAATGATTGATTGATCTAAGATCAATCTGTGCTTGAGCATCGTTCTGTAATACGGGCCTAAGTGTACGTTTTTACAATAAAATTCCAGAACATATTCTATCCCTGCCTGAAAGCAAATTTAAAAATTTCGTTAAAATGGCGCTGTGTAAAATGGCATATTATAGAATAGATGACTTTATAAATGATGTACCTAAGCCCTTGCCAGTAGACCAATTCCACAACGAGTAAATCATAGTTATTAAATAAATATTTTATATTATTATGTAGCAACCGAATCACTGCAATCATCAGTGTTAGTTATGTCATATTTAAAGTTTGTACAGACGACGTAATTGCATATTAGTAAATATATCAATCATTCTATAACGACAAAAACTTAATCTGCAGGTTTGCTGAAGGTCATTCGAACGGTGGCGTGGTGGCCGGGTCATCTATCTCCCTCCAAAATGGTTGAGACTGATGATGGCTGACCTCTGCGTCAGACCTCTACTTTGACATTCAGCAAACCGAATGTAAATTCTTTACGTTGAAATAAATTGAATGGAATTGAATACGAAACTTTTCTTCTGTTTCAGTTTTTTTCCTATGTTATAAGTAGGCGGTGAAAAAATAGGTACCACAGTAAAATAACGACTCTAATTTGAAAACAATATTGATAACTCAGTTTATATAAATATAAGAGGAACGATGCAGATAATTACCGCAGTAAGTGGAGTGATAGGACTAAAGAAGTACGTCGGTAAGACGTCTTGATTGCAGAGCTGGTTTTTGACGATGACCTTTACCAAGGTATATATCACTATTCATTTTTATTTTCTCTCTATATACATTCCTATATTCTTAAACTTCTTAATTAAAACATGTAATAAAAACACCGGCCAAGTGCTAGTTCTACTCGCGCACAGAAGGTACAGAGAAAAATTGGTTTCGTTTATTCATTAAGGGACTTTGGCAGCAGTCCCATTCACATTTGGTCGGTTTTTGGAGTTCCGTTGACAACAAAGAGCTCTAGCCAATAATTAAATAAAGCCAACTAGCTAATAATTTAGCCAAGTCCGTCAATCTGTCTGTTTGTCTGTCTGTTTAAGACGATTTGATTACAAAGCTGGGTTTTGAAGATGAATATTTTACTAAGCTCTATGCCACGGTCATTCCGTCCTGTCTGTATGTTTATCTGTTCGCGGTTTGTAGGAAACTGTAGAAAAAATACATAAAATATTATACAAAATAAAACAAAATTACGGATGATTATTATCCTATTTCGAAAATATCGCTTAAATAGGATAACCCTTTTAAAATAAGAGATCTGCTTATAAAATATTATTTTTCAAGAAAGTGCAAGTTTTGAGTAGCTGATACGTCAATTAGGCTCCACCAGAACCTTATGAGCCCTCAAATCCTTATGTTTTTTAAATATTAATAAGATCTTGAAGTTTCGTAGTGGGTTTCGATATCAACCCTTGTATGTGCCTATTGCAGGGTCACGGGTCTCTTCCTGCATCGCAGGAAGATAGATAGTGGATTTATTAAACTTAAATTATAGACAAAAATCATTAAGGCGCATGACTTTTCTTTATAAAACTATGCACGATGTCCTTGGACTAGAATGATGTATCAGTAAACTTTTAATTTCGATTGCTAATATAGTCCAGTCATTTTATTAAACTTATGTATGATTGCGTCCCAAAGGTATAAATTATTACAGTGATTTAATAGTCCAAAGTAGCATTGTGTACGTTAATAAAGGCCTTTTTGTAACTTATTTCCATAGAGAAAACATTTCCATTCTCTTTATATTTCACATTGATATTTTTACGATTTTTCTTAAATTCATAAAGAGTTCTTTGCAGATAAAATTCATGGACATTTTCAATAGTCTTTTTTGGGTCTCACTTTTTTCGTTTTACTCGATGTAGAAGTTATTTATGATTTTCTTGGAGAAAAATCTGATAACCTAAAACAAAAATCAGAACTTATGAAATCTCTGAATTCCAGATGGTGTTTCGCGCTCTGTCAATGTTTCTACTACTGCAATCCGTGGTAGCTGGACCTGTAAACTCGCACACTATCGCCGTAGAATTGCAGCAAAAATGCGAAAATCTTGTTGAAATCAAGGGGAATTATTTTCTTCTCGATGATACAAAAACAGTTTCTGGCTACCCGGCTGACATGCATATTGATTGGAAATCGGGAAACATCTACTACACCGCCATTAACTTTCCTAAATTGGTCTCTAAGTTCATAAATAAAGAGACTGGCCTTGAAGAGACGGTAAATGTAGCCGAAGGACAATCCACTACTATAGACACCACAAATCACATTGTTTACTTCGCTACTGATAATGGCGTCTATAAGCTATTGGATAATGGTACTACAGAATTGTACGCGGCATCAGGAAAACATGTCACGTACTTGGCTGTAACAAAAGACGGAAGTGTTATGTATATAGCGACGTGGCCGAACAACCGTGTCTACAAACTCACGCAAGATGACAAGAAGGAGGAATTGGTTTCAAATATACCCAACGGTGCACGTCTCACTGTCGATAGCAAAGGCAATATCTTTTACACTGCTAGCAATGTTGCATTTGTTATGAAGGCTGGACAGTGGGATCGTGTGAAAATCGAGGGAGTTCCTTATAATAAAATTTTAGATTTTTACGTCTTTGAGGATGACGTTTATGGATTAGACCAGAACAGCCATTTGTATAAAGTGGAAGGTGATACGGCATCTGCGACCGATTTAGGGTCATTTGGAGTGAATGGTGTTAGCACGTTTGCTCTGGACAATGTTTTCAACGTGTACATTGGTCTTGATTCAGCTATAAAGAAATTTAAGCACTACCCAGAAAATCCATGCAAAAAGGTTTAAGAAGCGGCTGTAAAGGAACCCCTCGATCCTGTGATTGCGATTGCTCTTTTGTTAATTTAATGTTAAGCCATCTACTGTGGACCCAAATAAGCTGTTTGGTTAATTGTACCATGTTGTAAGTAATTTGATCAGTAAGTTTGTTATTTAGTTGCTCAGTGGGGGTCACTTGTTTATTTTAAATCTGTCTATTTCTTTTTAATGTACTGTTGTTAAAGTTAGTTCATTATGATACTTCTTTATTGGTAAACTAAAGTTGCCTGATGACTGCAGTAAATAGTAATTTTATTCTTTACCTCGTTTTGGTTAGCGTTTCCTAATTACCTAATTACTCAGTACCTGATTTGTAGCTAATGCTGTATCTTTATTATACCTTTGTTAATATATAGCTAGTTGTTTCGCGACTTTATTCACGTTGGGTTGTAACGTGGAAAATTTCTTTATCGTGGTCTTAATGAGAGCCAAACCGGGTTTTGCTCAAAAACTATTTAAAAAAACAATTTTAAACTATCAAAAAAAACGGAATCTTTTCACACGGCTACCTACTTCCAACGTCCGGGCTACTTCCAAAGCCGGGACTACTTCAACGCCAGGACCACTTCTGCGATACTGAAATACGAGTGCGTATCGAAATTGCCCGAGCTTCATTTATGACGTTGAGTAAAATACTGTGCTTTCGGCAACTCTCCATCAAACTCCGCAATAAGATCTTGCATTGTTATATATGGCCTGTCGTTCTTTACGGATGCGAGTCATGGACCGTAAAGAAACAACTCAAAAAAAGACTCGCGGCTTTCGAGATGTGGTGCTACCGACGAATGCTCCGGATCAGCTGGACCGAAAAATTCACCAACGTTGAGGTCCTTAGACGGATGGACACGAAGGTGGATCTTGTCCGCACCATCAAGCAGCGGAAAGTAGCTTACTTAGGCCATGTGCTGCGATGCAGTAAATACCAATTACTGCAGACTATTTTGATGGGCAAGGTGGAAGGAAAGAGAAGGCCGGGCAGGAGAAGGATGTCATGGTTGTGTAACATCAAGGAGTGGACCGGTGTTAAAACCGCGGAGGAGCTGTTCAGAATTGCACTGAACAGAGATCGCTGTAAAGAGCTGACTGCCAACCTCCAGTAATGGAGAGGCACTTTAAGAAGAAGAAGGACCACTTCTAAAGCCAGAGTTATCACTAACGCCAACACCCGGGCCACCAATATATCACGTCCGAGATGAATGCACATCGTTACTCCATTCCCGCTCCGTTAGCTATACATACCATCGACAGAAGACGACTCTAGAGGCCCATGAGTACCTCGGCTTAATTCGGCAATATGGGAGTACCCATACTCGTAGAGAGATCAATAAAACTTACAGTAAACTTAACACTCCGCCCTCGGTTATTTCTCAATAACGCTCATTTTGTTTGTTCGATGTCCTGGTTGATTTTTTTAAATCACAAAGGTTGTAACGCCGTAATGTATAGCTCTTGAGACCTTGTATTTTATTTGGCATTCTACCTGAAATGAAGTTAAGCCGAAATCTTACTGGATGCTGGATTATTAGTGAATGCTCAGTAATACAGTGATTTATCGTTCGACATTTTTTCGTGGTAGTTATTATGCTTCGGTATGAATAGTAAAGCCAACAATGAATGAATCAATAAGATACGATAAGACCATTTTTTACTTTTAACATTGTTAGAAGAATTTCAATGAAGAGTTCTAATCTAATCTAATTTAGTTTGACAGCGCTTTCTGATTATGAAAAACTTTTTACATTTGCAACATCTTGTTGCTTAAATTGCTGAAACAAAAACACACTCCAGAGTAGACGTGGTCGTTAGAAAGTGAGGGCTTAATTACGAAGCATGTCCACTACAAATAATATTGTTTATTGCTTCAAATTGCAGGTTTCTTTGCAATGATTTTCTGCATGTCACTGAGAGTTGACGATGTTGACGATGATGAAATTTGTAAATATGTGAGTAAATGTTTACACGTTAATTACTATTAACATGTAAACATTACCTCACATATTTTATCCCAGTTTGGGACAAAACCAGATGTTGTGAGTGCAGTTACAGCTACGGGCCGTTTCGCTTGTTGTCTTAGTTATTAGTGTCCTCAAATTTACTTTCTAAAGTATAGGTTATCGGGTTCAACGCCAGTATCTTATAAATTATTTGAAAACATAAATCCATATTAAGTATTAAAAAATGTGATTCCCGTCCAGAACAGACAGTATCGTAAATTCTCACTCCCGGTATTTCATCCGAAATAAATAGTAAATTCAGCAATTCTTGAGTAAAGTGCTATATGAACGCGTCGGCTAAGGTCTAGGCTTCATAGTGGTGAATATTCCATCAAAATCATCGTGGTGGTTCTGAAGATACAGGCGATTATTTGCAAAAAGTGGCCGTTAATTTTGCACAGTCCCTGACCTACGACAACTTGGGCGACGCGAGAGACGTGGCAACTCGACCGACGAGGCAAGCGAGCCGGCGCGCGTTTACATCGCAGCGTTACATCTAAGCCTCGTTTCAACCACTGCACTTGCAGTCTCACTCCAGCGCAGTTTTTTTTTTTTTTGTTTGCTTTATAATGAACTGTCAAGTCTGTCGCAAAGCGATAAATCTCGGTTTTACTCAAATGTGCCGCATATAGAAGAATGTAAACTAATAAGTTCCCTTACGGTCTAATTAAAGTGATATGTAAATTATTAATACAAAAGAAAACGACATCTGGTGAAGAAACGAGTAACTAAGCACTTACAACCACGCCGCAGTAGAACCACGAATTCGAACAAGAAACTGTCACACGTGATAGCTCGGTAGTGTCATTAAAGAACTCGGTTCGGGGTTGCGCGGGTTCAAACCTAAGTGGTAACACGCCGGAAATCTACTTGTTGTTAATTCAACGGATTGTCTCTTCAAGATTATAATTAAAAATGCAAAACTTCTTAGAAAATATCACGTTTCGGCGTACAAGAAACCACTCGGAGTCTGAGTTAATAAATGAAAGTACTGTAATGGATCGGACGCTGGATGGGACAAGTAGTAGCTTGCCTAACATCTCTGACGAGGAAGACGTTAACGAAGAGCTGAAACAGATTAAAGAAAGACTAAAACTATTAACAATTGAGCTACAAAGCGCCCATAATGAAATATCTACACTCAACTTAGAGAATAATAAGTTGCGTTCAGAAAATGAAGAACTTATTAAGCGAAATGACCTATTAAAAAAGGTCACTATGTTGCCTAAAATCCAAAAAACGCCAATAAAAAGTAAATTGCACAATGAACTACAGGCAAAAGTACGTTAGCTATAAACAAGGAGGAACACAATTCAAAGAAGTCCCCTTTACAACGTAAAAATTTTGATCAAGCACACAAAGAGACCCAAACAACCATTATTACACAGTCAGAAAAACAAAATAATAAATTACCTCCTACGCAGCATAAGCAGTGCACGCAGCATAAAATAAATGAACAGAGAAAACCGAAATTGTTTGTTATTAGTGACAGAAGCGGGAACATATTGGAAAATCTGGAGGACACATTTTCTAGCAGTTACGCATTTTGTCATCATACTAAGACAGCTGCAAGAATAATGGATCTTCTAGACGGAATCGAATGTAAAACAGCCAATTTCACATCTAACGATTTTTGCATCATATTACTCGGAGAGGCTGATTTTAAAGTGACGCAAAATAACGTCGATCTAATTACATTAATCCGAAATGCACTAATGAAAATCTCATATACAAATGTTATCATTTGCCCACCGACATATATTTGTGGTGCATTAATGTACAACTACAGAACGGAGCTTTTCATAAACTTATTGTACCTCGACGTAGAAACTCATAAACACTGCTGGTTTCTAGACACAAACTCAATCTTGTCCTTAGACATGTTTTCCAACGTAACAGGTAGACTAAAACCACAAGGCACCAGAAAAATGATGGAACATATTTACGACTTTATTAAAAAAGGATCAACGGCTAATTTCGATTCGCAAGATAAGTATTTCAAAACCATCATGTTCAGATAGGAAAGAAATAACAATTTGTCATCAAAATGTCCAAAGCATTGCTAGTAAGAGTTTGATGCTTAGCTTATTTTTGGAAAACGAAAATTTGTGCTTGACGGAAACTTGGCTTAATGATAGAAATTTTAATGTTTTTAGTGTAGAAGGGTACAATGTTGTTACGGGTTACTGTAGAAGTAGTATGAATGGCGGGGGATGTCTTATTCTAGCCAGGAAACAAATTAAGGCTAAAACGAGGGATGACATTAAAGCTATATCGGTAGAGCAAGAATTTGAGGTGTGCTGTATAGAACTAGAGTCTGAGATTATTTTGGTGGTATATAGGGCACCAGCTACTGATATTGAGACCTTTAAAAGTAAACTTAAAAAGAAAAGTAAACGAAAAAGTACATGATACAAATCAAAGACTAATTAAAGGCCCATCCGAAATAGCTTTGTCCGAAATTATTTTAATGAGTTCTTTGTGAACATAGCCTATAATATCACAAGTGAAGTAAAGTCGTCTGAAATTATGGCAATAGAATTTATAAATAAGTATATACCACGTCAAAGTTTTAGTATTGCACTTAAACCATTATCGATACAAAGAATAATAAATATAATTCGTACAATGAAACGTAAAAACTCAAATGACTACTGGTATATGTCCTCTAACTTAGTAAAATTACTAGAAAAGGAGCTAGCATTTCCTTTACTACAGGTTATCAATAACTGCATAAAAGATTGCTGCTTTCCAGATGAAATGAAAATTGCAAAAGTAGTTCCTGTTCATAAAAAAGGAGACATGACTGATCCTAATAATTATCGTCCAGTTTCGGTATTGCCAGTGTTTAGCAAAATTTATGAAAAATACATTGCAGAGGAAATAGTTGATTTCATGGTAGAAAATAATTTATTTAATGAGAGACAATTTGGCTTCCAAAAATCTAAATCGACGAAGCATGCTATAATGGTATTGATCCGGGATATACTCATGGGTTTGGACGGATCACGAAAGACTTACGGAGTGTTTTGTGATCTGTCTAAGGCTTTTGATTGTGTCTGTCACAAGATCTTAATCTCAAAACTAGAGCACTACGGAATAAGGGGTCAAATGTTGGCGTTTCTCCAATCATACCTACAAAACAGAACTCAAGTGGTGGAGGTAAATGGACATAGATCAAATCAGAAAAAAATTATGCTCGGAGTACCACAAGGATCAATTTTAGGGCCTATCTTATTCTTAATATACGTAAATGACATTTCAGTCTCTGTGGATAAAGATATTGAAATAATTCTTTTTGCTGATGACACAAGTCTCATAATAAAAGATAAATTGGATTTAAATATAATTGAGAAACTAAAGGCAGCTATCAAGGGGACAAAAGAATGGTTTTCGGTTAATAACATGCTGCTTAACGTTGACAAGACACATGTAATTCGTTTTTCGCTAGGATCGAGATTTTGTGATATACCTTTACAAGTAGAGCAGGCCCTTATAGAATTCAATATATCTCCTGTAGATCAGGTGAAATTTCTGGGAATTCACCTTGACTCAAAGTTGACATGGGGTCCACAAATTGACATGATGAAACAGAAATTAAGTTCGGCAACATATGCCATTAAGAAAATTAAAGAATTAGGTGGTACGGAAGCAGCTAAAAATGTCTACTTCGCATATTTCCACTCTATTATGACGTACGGAGTGATGTTTTGGGGTACATCAGCTCAAGGAAACACTGTGTTTGTGCTGCAGAAAAGAGCAATGCGATATATATTGGGACTCAAATCTAGAGACTCTTGTAGGGAAAAGTTTAGAGAAGTAGGCATAATGACAATGGCTGGAGAATATATATACCAAAGTTTATTATATGTAAGAGAACATATAGATATGTTCGCTAAGGTTGGGGATTACCATAGTATTGAGACGAGACATAGGAACCGGATTAGGCTTCCAACACATAGACTTGCGAAAGTATCTTATTTCTCGTTCTTAGTTCAAGGAATCAAATTTTATAACAAGATACCTGACGATATAAAACTGTTTAACCACAAGGAATTCTGTAGCGTACTTAGAAAGAACCTTATCAAGAAAAGCTATTATACTGTAAATGAAGCATTCAATGATAATAATATAATTGACAGTGTAATTTAATGAAGTGATGTATGTAGATATATGATTATAATTTAGTTTCATACGAGTAATCAATTTGACATAATTTAAATTCAATTTAATTCTGTTGTTTTGTCTATTTGTGCATGCATGCTGTGAAATTGTTGATGTAATACTTGGCTGCCATTTACTATCTACTTTATAATTATATTGACGTGTCTAAGTGTATGAAATGTACCAAAAGATGAAATACAATACAATACAATACAATACAATACAATACAATACAATACAATACAATACAATACAATACAATACAATACAATACAATACAATACAATACAATACAATACAATACAATACAATACAATACAATACAATACAATACAATACAATACAATACAATACAATACAATACAATACAATACAATACAATACAATACAATACAATACAATACAATACAATACAATACAATACAATACAATACAATACAATACAATACAATACAATACAATACAATACAATACAATACAATACAATACAATACAATACAATACAATACAATACAATACAATACAATACAATACAATACAATACAATACAATACAATACAATACAATACAATACAATACAATACAATACAATACAATACAATACAATACAATACAATACAATACAATACAATACAATACAATACAATACAATACAATACAATACAATACAAGTAATAACGCACAATACAAAACAATGGTCCAAAAAATGCCGCCAATTTAAAATTTGAGTTTCACTGTCGGATTTTATGGTGGCTATCAAATGGCGTCAAAAATATGTAAATAATAGCTGTCTCGGCAAAATTCTTATAGCAACAGAATTTGTACATACGATTCTTGCAATAAATAAATACCTTAGTTTGGCTTCAAAAAAGGTAAGGAGAACAACGAAATATTATCCCACGAAACGCATTACATCAAGTATCCTATATTTCATTACAGATCTTTGTCTATGTGTGTGCCCAGTTTCATGTCACTACGTTTAGGCGTTAATAAGTGATTGGGTAAAAGACATCCAAATATTCAAACCCCTTCACAAAATTGCACATTTACCGTATACCACTACTAAGGGATAATAAGCCATTTGTAATTCTTTCGCCCGGCTATGCAATAAAGTGATCTCTGCCTATTTACGTACAAATAGTCTTAATAACATTTAAATTTTAAGTTTGTACAGTGGTTGCGCATCACACTGTTACATGTAAAATCGTTGTTCGTAACGTTTATATTTCCACAAATCTTTGGTTATATACGAACCTTTTCTTCTGTTTAATTTTTTTTCTTTGGTAGCAGTAGGCGGTAAGAAATAGGTACCACAGTAAAATAACAACTCTAATTTGAAAACAATATTGATAACTCACTTAATATTAAATGTAAGAGAAACGATGCAGATAATTACCGCAGTAAGTGGACTGATAGAACTAAAGATTTACGTCGGTAAGACGTCTTGATTGCAGAGCTGGTTTTGGACGATGATCTTTACCAAGGTATATATCACTATTGATTTTTGTTTTCTCTCTATATTTATTCCTATATTCTTAAACTTCTTGTATTAAAAAAATGTATTAAAACACCGTCCAAGTGCTAGTTCTACTCGCGCACAGAAGGTACTGAAAAAAAATGGTTCCGTTTATTCATTTAGGGACTTTGGCAGCAGTCCATTTTTATTTACACTTGGTCGGTTTTTGGAGTTCCGTTGATACCAAAAAGCTCTCATAATTCAGCTAAGTCCATCGATATGTCTGTGTGAAAATTTATGAATAATAATATTTTTTAATAATAAGATCGTAAAGTTTCACAGTGAATTTCGATATTAACTCTTATATGTGCCCATTGCTGGGGCATCATCGAATCTGCTGCATCGCAGGAAGATGGATGATGGATTTATTTAAATTAAAATAAAGACACATACATTATTAAGGGGGATGATTTTTCTAAATAAAACTATGCACGATATTCATGTGGGACTAGAATGCTGTATCAGTAATGGATAAAGTGGTCCAGTTAATTTATTAAAGTTATGTCTGATTGCGACCCAAAGATATATTTTATTACAGTGATTTAATAGTCCAAAGTAGCAGTGTGTAGGTTTATTTTTATTTCTATTTACTCTTTCTCTTTATGTTTCACATTGATATTTTTACGTTTTTTTTTTAAACTTATGCATATCAAATTCATAGATATTGGTAGTTAGCCAGTGTCGGCTAGGTCTACCTCACGATGGGCTGGTTGAGAGAGCGGAATGGGAGGTGAAGTGAATGGACTTACTTGGTGATGGTGGATGATGGCTCGCTTTAGCTGTTGGGCAGATGATGAGCGGTGATGGATGAGTTGATGCGTCCAGCGCACGGAGAACACTCCGCACTGTTCACCTATAGTCTAATATTGTCAATATATTGTTCTTTGAGCTGATAAAGTTTCTTGGTCACCAAAATGTCTATCACTTCACGAGAATTCGAGCACTTATCACGCTCTTATGTCACAGTGCGAATGTGTATGCAGATGGCTGGATAAAATAGTAGCGAGCGAGCGGCACGAGTGACGGCACCGGGGCGACCAGAATAATGAACAATGAGTGACCACAGATTCATGATTACGTCGCGTCGATTCTCGCGCGAACATCCTGGGGGGCCGGCCCAAATCCTCCATCTTCAATGGCTAGTGGGAGCCTGGCAATCTTGAGGACCGGTCGTCTAAGGGTCCCTGTGCTGGTATCCAGGTCCACTACTCTTACAACGCCATCCTTTCCAGGTAGGAGGCGATTGATTCTTCCTCTCTTCCAGTGCAGAGGCGGTATGTTATCTTCCATGATGAGGACGAGCTCACCGATTTGAGGAGGGGAAGAAGGAGAGATCCATTTGGAGCGGGTTTGGAGAGTGTGGAGGTAGGATTTGGTCCATAGAGCCCAAAAGCGCTGAGAAAGTGCTTGAATGAGTTGAAAACGTTTAAGGGCTGAGAGAGACCTATCATCAAATGAAGTCTCGGGAAGAGCTGAAAGAGGACGGCTAATTATGAAGTGGCCTGCCGTCAAAGTTTCGAAATCTGTGGGATCTGAAGAGAGTGGGCAGAGAGGCCGAGAGTTCAGCACAGCCTCGATTCGTGTCAATAATGTAGCAAACTCCTCAAACGTGAGGTGTTGCTCACCAACTACGCGATAAAGCAGTTGTTTTGTAGATCTGACTGCTGTTTCATGTAGACCACCGAACCATGGTCCGGTAGGTGGATTTAATAACCAAGTTATGTGCTGATTGCTAAGCTTATGTGTGATTGCATCATCGTTGGAAGCTAGGAAATTCTGAATTGCAACGAGCTGATTCCTAGCGCCTACAAAATTAGTACCGCAGTCTGAGCCTATGAGAACGGGAATACCGCGACGCGAAATAAATCTCTGTAATGTCGCGAGAAAGGCATCAGTGCTGAGCGACGAGACTGATTCCAAGTGAACCGCCTTTGTTGAGAGACACACAAATATACAAAAGTACGCTTTCAAGAGTTTGGCATTTCGTAATGTGCTGGATTTGACGAGAAACGGTCCTGCGAAGTCTATTGATACCTGACTAAATACTGGTTGAGGTGTAACTCGGTCTATGGGCAGATCGGCCATTACCGGTGCCTTAGACTGTGGGCGACATCGGAAACAAGTAATACATTTGAAAACGCGATGTCTGATAACGCGACGTGCTGATAATATCCAGAACTGCTGGCGTAGTATTGCGTGTAAAGTGTCTGTGCCAAGATGGCAGTGTATTTTGTGGTAGTGATCTATAATGAGGTGTACGAGAGGACTCGAACTAGGCAGAATGAGCGGATGTTGAGCGTCATACCTAATAGCAGCATTGGAGAGTCACCTCCAACTCTTAAGAGTTCATCTTTTATGAAGGGTGAGAGACGTTGGAGTCGAACTGTGCATATTTTATTAGTTTGCAAGCGATGAATATCCTCTGCAAATTCATTGTGCTGAACAGAGCGGATCCAAGAGAGCAGAGCGTCTCTGCGCTCGTTAGCAGTCAGGAAACCTGAACGTCGTGCAGTTTTAGGGTGCTGACAATTAAATTGAAAGCGTTTAAGACAAGCTTGTCCAACGAGCTTGTCTAGTGAGCTGAAACGAGTGAGCAGATCAGTGTCCACATCAGGGACTGCTATATGGGCTTGTACTTTCTTGGGCTTAAGGCCAGGAATAGCATGATGACCCAGAGCTGGTGGCATCTGTGGCCATGTTTCAGGAGACTCCTTGAGCCATACTGGTGACCACCAAAGATAATGAGTCAACAGTGATTGTGCGGAAATACCTCTGCTTGCACAGTCTGCAGGGTTGAGATGTGTTGGAACGTGTCTCCATGTTATTTTAAATGGGGTTGAGTTATATTTTAACTACTCGATTAGATTCGAAGACCTGAAGTCGATGTGGAGGCGTATTAAGCCATGCGAGTACTATTGTGCTGTCGGACCAGCAAATATATTGAGTTATAGGTATATGTGCCGAAAGCTCGGCAGAAACACGAATTATGAGTTGTGTGAGTAGGTTAGCAGCTGAGAGTTCTAGCTTGGGGATTGTGAGCCGATTTTTAATGGGTGCTACCTTTGACTTGGCCACGATGAGATGTACGTTAGCGCGTCCATCGGCCTTCACCTCGTGAAGATATATGACGGCTGCAAAGCCGGTTTCTGAGGCGTCTGCGAACCCGTGAAGCGAGTAAGCAGAGCTGAGTTTATCTGGGCTACGGATGTGTCTGGGAATACGGAGGTGTGAGAGCTGAGGGAGATCTTCGGCGATCTCCAGCCATTAATTCTGTATATCATCAGGTGTGGGATCGTCCCATCCTAGTTTAAGAAGCCACAGCTTCTGAAGGAGAATCTTTGCTCGAATAATGACCGGTGTCACCGAACCTTTGGGGTCATAAAGAGACGCTACTGCGCTGAGTATCGTTCTCTTTGTAATGTGAGTTATAGGTGAGAGAGAGGTACGATACGTAAATTCATCAGATTGTGGAATCCACTGCACACCGAGCACTTTAATAGCGTTAAGGTCTGGGCTGAGATCAAAATTCTTGGGCATGTCACATTGGTCTTCTGGGAATCTTTCAAGTAGTACTGGGGAATTAGAGGTCCATTTACTGAGCTGAAAACCTCCCAAAGCTAATAATTCTATCAGCTCGGTTTGAAGTGCTTGAGCGGATTCTATTGAGTCGTGACCACACAGAATATCATCGACGAATATGAAGTCACGTATAACTTTAGCAGCTGCAGGATAGCTATGACCTTCATCATCAGCTAATTTTAAGAGTGTGCGGATAGCATGATATGGACTTGAACGTAAACCATACGTGACAGTATTTAAAGCGTATGTGAGTAAGGGCTGATCTGGTGATGATCGCCAGAGAATGAGCTGAAAGCTTCTGTGATCTGGGTGAATGAGAATGTTCCTAAACATCATGCGTATATCAGTGCTGAACACCACAGGATGGGTTCTAAAATTCATTATTATGTCAACAATATCCTGTTGAAGGGCTGGACCAGTGTGGAGACAGTCATTAAGGCTGACGCCATTTGAACTCTTGCAGCTGCCGTCAAAAACTGTGCGGAGTTTTTCCGTTCCGGACTTAAAGATGCCATGGTGAGGAATATAGAAATGAGGCTTATGAGTAAAAGTATTGGGATGACATAGAGACATGTGACCTAAATTAATATATTCTGCCATAAAATCATTGTATTTTGCGCGGAGGGGCGGATCTGATTGGAGCTTCATTTCTAAATTAAGGAATCTACGTAATGCAATTGCGTGAGTGTTACCGAGTTCTGGAGCGTTGGTCAGAAATGGCAGAGTGACCATGTAGCGACCTGAAGTGTCACGAGTGGTAGTTGTGCTGAATATTTCCTCACACTGATCTTCCAAAGGACTAGTGAGTTTGTTTAGTCGGGCGTGGGGTTCTTCGGTTTCCCAGAACCTTTCAATACTTTTGAGAATCTCGTGTGCAGATATGTCAGTTTCCGACTGGGAGTTGATAACGTGAGCTGAGTTACACTGGTTTGTTGGTGTTGCATATAAGTCCTCAAATGGGGCCTATCAATGCAAAGTCAAAAATCGTGCCGAAGGCTATAGGCTCCCCCGGGCCTAAAGAGACCTTAGTCCCGTCCAGAACTTGGCCAAGAATGTCTGAACCTAACAAAAGATCGATAGGAGCTGGTATATTGTATTCCCGATCTGCCAAGGGAATCAGTGGTTGCTTACTCAACCGTGCAATGTGTGGGACCTTTTGTAGAGGTAGATAACCGGTAACATTTTTTTAAAACATGTGCAGTAGCCGTAATCGTAGGCGTGTCACGATGTGTAGGTCGGCACACTATTGTGATTGATGATTTTGATTCCTGTGTGAGTTGGTTGCCTACTCCGGCGATTTTTCATGTTGTTGAATTTGGCGGTAAATTTAAATTTCGAGCCATGCGCTGAGTTATCAGTGTTATCATGCTACCGCAATCTAACAGGGCTCGTGCTGTGTGATATTGACCATGCACGTCTGCTATTTTTAGTGAAACGGTAGGCAATAAAATCGGTGAATTAGTTACGTGCTCTTCAGGTTGTGCGGAATTATAACAATAATGATTTACTGTTGAAGCTGAATTCGCGGAGTGAGCTTGTGATGTGAGTGTATTTGAGCTGTGTGTGTGAGCTGAGTGTGTGTGGGCTGAATGTGTGTGGGCTAAATGTGTTTGTGTGTGCTGATTTTCTTCATTTTCTTCGTTGTGCTCTGTTATTGTAGGTAGTCATGGTTGGCCACCTGCACTAGGCCTACAGGGGAAGCGTGAGTTATTGGGCGGGTTGTTTTGGGGCGAAGGGGTCACTTGTAATGCGTGAGCCGAAAAGTGTTGATTGTCGTGAGGTTGGCGCTGCCTGGGTTGCTCTCGCAGATGAGGAGGGAGTAGATGAGCGGATGTATGAGTGGGGGATGGAGCGTTGGGGCGATGAAGAGATGTGTGGTGTCTGGCGTTTCCACACTCTTTGCAGGTACGTGTGGACTTGCACTCATTTTCATAATGGGGGCCCAGACAGCGTCGACAGCGGTTGCGGGTCTGAATGAAGTCCCAACGGCCGTGGATCGGTTGGTCGTTGTACTGTGGGCAGGCGATGAGCTTTTGGCTTCTATCTCTACAGAATGGGCAGGGCATGTGGTTAGAGACGGTAGTCTGATGAGCTGACTGTACCGAGTAAACGGGCCTGTGTTGAGCTGGGGATGTGAAGCGGTACTCTGGCCGACTTCTAACCGGGGCCACGGGGCGAAATTTTTGTTGCATGGGCTGACGAGGCGAGCCTCGGGGAGAAGTAACAGGGGTATGAGTTCGGTATGAGGCAGGCTGTGGCGATTGCTGCCTAGGTTGTGGGTGGGCTGGATTAGACCACTCGGTCTCGACACAACGTGCGTGGTCATCTTGGAAACTGATAAGATTTTTTAGTGTGGGCAGAGTTTGGCGCGATCCGTATTTACGCTCGAAGAGGGTTCGGAGCTCACCTTTAAGTTTTCGTACCACTATGGACACGAAAACGTAGTCACAATCTTTCATAGGCAGATCTAGGTTGTTGAGTGCACATTGAGCGGAAATGAGCGGAGTCATAAAGAGCGTGCGGATGTCTGAGCGTGCATGAATATGAGGTGGCCCCAGGATAATGTCTACAAAGCGGTCGATCAATACGCGACGATTTTCGTAGCGCCGGGTGAGAATATCCATGGCCACGGCAAAATTCTCGCTGGTGAGCTGAAGATGGGATACCAAACTGCGTGCCTCGCCTGATAGGCACGAGGGCAGGTAGTGGAGCTTGACAGCATCCGAAATGGTGGCTATGTCATCGGTGAGGCTTTTAAAAATGGCTATAAAGGAAGGCCAGTCTTCAACCTTTGAGCTGAATTTTGGTAGCGCAATTTTGGGCAGAACCGTTGCAGGCGTGGCTGAGGTGGAGGGGTGAGACGTCTGCGGGAGGGCTGAGGCCACGCTTAGCTTTTCGAACGCGACTAAAATGTCGTTGTAGTCGGCAATTGCGCTTTCGTATTTGCCCGTGTAGGCGGCTTCTGTTTCATCAGAGAGGTCTTCGTCGTCTAGAACTTCGTGGTAGACGTCCTCCAATTTACTTTTATGCTTTTCGAGCTTTGTGTACCTAGCAGTGAAGTCGGCCAAACAATACTGCTTTGCGTCCTTGGCGAGCACCGCCACAGAAATTTCCTTGAGCAGAAGGATGGCTTTTGATGCCTCACGGAAAATGGTGGCTTGAGATTTGGTAGGCATGGTGTATGAGTATGAGTATATGAGTATGTGTGAGTTTGCAATAAACAGAGAAGAAATGTTAAAAGTTGTACTCTATGAAACCAACAAACCGGGTCAATACGCTTGGGCTGATACGTGAAGGTACTAGACAAAATGGATATTCGGCCTGAAATATATATTTATTTAAATTTAAACTATGAGGTTAAGTTTTGGTAATGGAGCTGAAATATATAGTAAGAGGAGAATTTTTTTTTTAAACAACCTGTATAGTGTAACTTCACTTAAATGAGCACCCTGTATTTGTGAAGGCAGCAAATGGCAAAGAAAAAGAGAGAGAAACAAAACAATTTTTTTTTTTCACCCTGTATAATATAATTTTGCTGAAATGAATAGCCTGTATGTATAAAGGCAGCAGATAAATAAGAGAAGAAAAAAAATTTGAAAAAAAAAAAAAATGGGACACCCTATATAATGGCACCTAATCGAGCAGTCTGTACACATACAATGTTACAAGGCAATGAGACTCTTTTTTTTTTGAGTAATTAAAAACTAATGGCAAGTGTATTTTGTAACACCCTGTATATATTGATTTGAGTTAAAGGAAGCGTGTGATGGGACGAAGAGAGTAAAAAAAAAATTAAACAAAGAAAAATAAAGTGAATGAAATATTTTTCACCCTGTATGTATTGAGCTGAGTTGTAGGAACTGTGTGATGTGCCGAAGAGAGAGAGAGATAAAATTAAACAAAAAAAAAAATTATGTGGATAAAATATTTGTCACCGTATGATTGAGTTTATGTGCGGAGACAGACAACTGAGTAAAAAACAAAATAGAATTTTTTTTTTTAAACACCTTGTGTAATTATGTTTACAAGTGCAATAGGAATGACATGTAATGAGAATAATACGCCAGCATAGAATATTCAACAAAATGAATATATAAATTTATGTTTAAATTTTACAATGACACCAAAAGTCTAATTTAGTACTTATTGATGTAGGTACTACTTTTCCGAACGTCTCGTAAAACCACTGATTTTATTGTGCGGAACCTATGTAAATAGGTGCGTAACCCTAACGAATATTATTGGGACGAGTATGAGGACCTCGGCCCTTGTTGTTAAATAAACAAACTTTTAAAATGTATCACGTCATGGAATGTTAGAAGTAGGCACTAGTATTTTTTATCAACAGACTTCGAGACTGCCAAACCCTTTACTTTGAAATGAATGAATGACTTATGGAGGACTAAACAATAGCAAGTAAGTACGTCCGTAACCGAAAAGAAGATACTCTATTCGGAGATATTATTTGAGCTGAAAATTAACATGGAATAATGAATGCATTCACACAAAACGTAACAAACACAAACAATTAGCACTTATGGATGTAAGTAAGTACCTAAGTACTAACACATTTATAGGTAGGTAACCGTAGTACGTAGCAACACGAAATACACGAATCGAAGCTATAGGTAGGTACCTACGCCGAGCTCTTGACGTTTCTGAAATGTTCCAGTACTATGAACTTTTTCGCAAACTACCTACTTATTTTTATTTCTATGGATTTGAGCAGAAATAATAGTTTTGAGTACTTTAGACTTATATTATGGAACTATTGATTATGGGCAGAGATTCACTTTATAGCTTACTTGGGCTGAGATGAAAATAACTAGGTCTGGGACCTTGTTTACGTAATTATAGGGAACTTTTTAACTTGTACAATGGAACTTGGACAATGGAATTTACGTACTTATGCGTAAAAATTGGTATATATTTTAAAGGGAACGGGCAGAAAATATGATAACAAGTGGACTGTATGATGTGTTGCCGGTTCAATTAACGGCTCGAAGACCAAAATTGATAACTAGTGGACTGTATGATAGGTAGCAGGTTCAATTAACGGCTCGAAGACCAAAATTGATAACCAGTGGACTGTATGATAGGTAACCGGTTCAATTAACGGCTCGAAGACCAAAAATGGTAGTTAGCCAGTGTCGGCTAGGTCTACCTCACGATGGGTTGGTTGAGAGAGCGGAATGGGAGGTGAAGTGAATGGACTTACTTGGTGATGGTGGATGATGGCTCGCTTTAGCTGTTGGGCAGATGATGAGCGGTGATGGATGAGTTGATGCGTCCAGCGCACGGAGAACACTCCTGCACTGTTCACTTATAGTCTAATATTGTCAATATATTGTTCTTTGAGCTGATAAAGTTTCTTGGTCACCAAAATGTCTATCACTTCACGAGAATTCGAGCACTTATCACGCGCGTATGTCACAGTGCGAATGTGTATGCAGATGGCTGGATAAATTAGTAGCGAGCGAGCGGCACGAGTGACGGCACCGGGGCGACCAGAATAATGAACAATGAGTGACCACAGATTCATGATTACGTCGCGTCGATTCTCGCGCGAACAGATATTTTGAACAGTATTTTCTGGGTCTCACTTTTCTGGTTTTACTCGATACAGAACCTATTTATGATTTTCTTAGAGAAAAATCTATTCACCTAAAACAAAAATGAAAACCTATGAAAACTCTGAATTTCAGATGGTGTTTCGCGCTCTGTCAATGTTTCTACTACTGCAATCCGTGGTAGCTGGACCTGTAAACTCGCACACTATCGCTGTAGAATTGCAGCAAAAATGCGAAAATCTTGTTGAAATCAAGAGGAATTATTTTCTTCCCGATGATACGAAGACAGTTTCTGGCACTCCGGCTGACATGCATATTGATTGGAAAACTGGAAACATCTACTACACCGCCATCAACTTTCCTACATTGGTCTCCAAGTTCATAAATAAAGAGGCTGGTCTTGAAGAGACGGTAAATATCGCCAAAGGACAATCCAATACTATAGACACCACAAATCACATTGTTTACTTCGCTACTGCTAATGGCGTCTATAAGCTATTGGATAATGGTACTACAGAGTTGTACGCGGCATCAGGAAAAGATGTCATGTACATAGCTGTAACGAAAGACGGAAGTGTTATGTATATAGCGACGTGGCCAAACAACGAAGTATACAAACTCACGCAAAATGGCAAGAATGTGGAATCGGTTTCAGATATAACAAACGGTGCACGTCTCACTGTCGATAGCAAAGGCAATATCTTTTACACTGCTAGTAATGTTGCTTTTGTTTTGAAGGCTGGACAGTGGGATCCTGTGAAAATCGAAGGAGTTCCTTATAATAAAATTTTAGATTTTTACGTCTTTAAGGATGACGTTTATGGATTGGACCAGAACAGCCATTTGTATAAAGTGGGAGGTGATACGGCATTTGCGACCGATTTAGGGTCATTTGGAGTGAATGGTGTTAGCTCGTTTGCTCTGGACAATTTTTTCAACGTGTACATTGGTCTTGATTCAGCTATAAATAAATTTAAGCACTACCCCGAAAATCCATGCAAAAAGGTTCAAGAAGCGGCTGTAAAGGAACCCCTAGATCCTGTGTTTTAATGTTAAGCTATCTATTGTATATCCAAATAAGCTGTTTGGTCAATTGTTCCATGATGTAAGTAATTTGATCAATAAATTTGTTATTTATTTGCTCACTTGTTTGTGTTTTAAACCAGTCTGTTTCTTTTTAATGTACTGTTGTTAAAGTTAGTTCATTATAATACTCGTACTCCTTTATTGGTAATATAAAGTTGCCTGATGACCGCAGTAAATAGTAATTCAAATCTTTACCTACTTTTTATTAGCGTTTCCTAATCACCTAATAGCTCAGTACCTGACTTGTAGGTAATGCTGTACCTTTATTATACCTTAGTTAATATATAGCTAGTTGTTTCGCGACTTTGTTTACCTTGGGTTATAACGTAGTCAATTTCCTTATCGGGGTCTTAATGAGAGCCAAACCGGTTTTTGCTCAAAAATTATATAGAAAGTTAAATATTTTGATCCCAGAGCATACTGGTCTGAATTCGTACCATACTCCCCTTCATTTCGATACTGTTGTTGGTCGTCAGGCTATACTAGTCCACTGCTGGACAAAGCCCTCCCCTAAAGAGCGCCACGTTGTGGTATCATAGGGGGTAATGCCCGTAATCCCCACGCTAGGCATGCGGGTTGGGGATCGCAGTTCGGTGGAAATGTACTGCAGGGGGCGCTGCTGCCCACCCCCCGGTTTATGTCCCTTAGTCGCCTTTTACGACACCCGCGGGAAGAATTGGGTTGGTGATATTCTCTAGGCCGACACCACACAGCACTGTTAAACGTTTATAACTTGTGTAACCTCAAAGTTTTCTTTGGAGCGAAACATGTCCGAGTAAGGATTATATCACGCCCGAGATGGATGGACATCGTTACTCCATTCCCGCACCGTTAACTATACAGACCATCGACAAATGTCTCTAGAGGCCCATCACTACCTCGGCTTAATTCGGTACTATGGGAGTACTCATACTCGTAGAAAGATCCATAAAACTTACAGTAAACTTTACAGTCCGCCCTCGGGTGTAAATTCAAACCCCTTCACAATATTGCACATTTACCGTATACCACTACTTAGGTATAATAAGCCATTTGTAATTCTTTCGCCTGGCTATGCAATAAAGTGATCTCTACCTATTTACATACAAATAGTCTTAATTACATTTAAATTTTAAGTTTGTACAGTGGTTGCGCTAATCATCACACTGTTACATATTTTGCAAAATTGTTGTTTTTAACGTTTCGTTATCAACCCTTGTATGTCCCCACTGTTGGGGCACGGGTCTCTACCTGCATCACAGGAAGGTTAGGCCATACTCCACCACGGGGGCCAAGTCCGGGTTGGTGAAGGATTGTAAGACAGTGGCGGGCCTTACTGTCAGAAGTTATCAAGCCGCCCCTATGGCCTCTGACATGGCTTAACGACTGCCATTATATGACAGCCGGCACCAACGGCTTAACGTGCCTTGCGAAGCACGGAAGCGCTCGGAAAAATGCCACTAGAGCGGTAGTCACGGGACGCTCACCCATCCCGTACCTGACCGCGCCTGCTGATGCTTAACCAAGTGATTGATTCCAATCACTCGGTTCGCCTAGGCCACGAGCGCTTCTTAAACGTTCTTTAACGTTTATATTTCCACAAATCTTTGATTAGATGCAAACCTTTTCTTCTGTTTCAGGTTTTTTTCCTTTGGTAGTAGTAGGCGGTAAAAAATAGGTACCACAGTAAAATAACAACTCTAATTTGAAAACAATATTGATAACTCAGTTGATATAAATATAAGAGGAACGATGCAGATAATTACCGCAGTAAGTGGAGTGATAGGACTAAAGAAGTACGTCGGTAAGAAGTCTTGATTGCAGAGCTGGTTTTTGACGATGACCTTTACCAAGGTATATATATCACTATTGATTTTTATTTTCTCTCTTTATCAATTGCTATGTTCTTGTAGCGGTGGTAGCTCAGTGGGTAGAACCATGGACTCGCAAGCGAGAGCCCCAGGTTCGGTCTCCAGTGCGGCCATGTACCAATGACTTTGTTTAATTTCAAAGATACGTACATTTGCGAATTTGTAGTCGCAATACCACACGCTAACTGTGAAGGAAAACATCGTGAGGAAACCCGCGGCTTTGTTGGCTCTGCACGTATTGACTAGTCTTTCCTGTGGGCTAGGCCGACTAAGCTGTCAGGTTGGTTTAGGTGCTGGGCAAGCCTACACCATCTATAAAACCATGTCCCAGGCACTACAGCGTCGGAGTGGTCCCTTCACCCATCTAGTGTGAGTGAAGATGCCACTGGACGCTGTATAAATCATCTCACTGAGTAGATGCAAAAGGCCGATATTCTTATTATTATATTCTTAAACTTCCTAATCTGCGTTTAATATCTCCTGTTGTATTAAAAACTACCGGCCAAGTGCTAGTTCTACTCGCGCACAGAAGATACTGAGAGACATTGGTTCCGTTTATTCATTTAGGGACTTTGGAAACAGTCCAAATTACACTTGGTCAGTTTTTAGAGTTAAGTTGACAAGAAAGAGCTCTTAAAATTCAGCCAAGTCCATCGATATGTCTGTTTGTGGATAATTATGAGCAATAATGTTTTTTAAATATAAGATCGTGAAGTTTCATAGTGAATTTCAATATCAACCCTTGTATGTATGTGCCCACTGCTGGGGCATCATCGCATCGGCTGCATTGCAGGAAGATGGATGGTGGATTTATTTCATTTAAATTATAGACCCAGAATTTTTATAAGGCGGATTTTTATAAAACTTTATGCACGATATTTACCTAGGACTAGAATGATGTATCAGTTAATTTTTTATTTTGATTACTAGTGTATAGTCTAGTTATTTTATTAAAGTTATGTATGATTGCGACCCTCAGATATATATATATTTATTACAGTGATTTTAATAGTCCAAAGTAGCATTGTGTGGGTTAATTAGGGTTAATTATAACTTTATAAGTTATTTCCACGGAAAAAACATTTATATTCTCTTTATATTTCACATTGATATTTCTACGATTTTTTTTATGCATGTAAAATTTAAAGATGTTTTTAAATAGTATTATCTGGGTCTCACTTTTTTCGTTTTACTCGATACAGAACCTATTCATGATTTTCTTAGAGAAAAATCTGTTTACCCACAACCAAAATCAGAAGCTATGAAATCTCTGAATTCCAGATGGTGTTTCGCGCTCTGTCAATGTTTCTACTACTGCAATACGTGGTAGCTGGACCTGTAAACTCGCACACTATCGCCGTAGAATTGCAGCAAAAATGCGAAAATCTTGTTGAAATCAAGGGAAATTATTTTCTTCTCGATGATACAAAGAGAGTTTCTGGCACCCCGGCTGACATGCATATTGATTGGAAATCTGAAAACATCTACTACACCGCCATTAACGTTCCTAAATTGGTCTCTAAGTTCATAAATAAAAAGACTGGTTTTGAAGAGACAGTATATGTAGCCAAAGGACAATCCAATACTATAGACACCACAAATAACATTGTTTACTTCGCTACTGCTAATGGCGTCTATAAGCTATTGGACAATGGTACTACAGAGTTTTTCGCGGCATCAGGAAAAGATGTCATGTACTTGGCTGTAACAAAAGACGGAAGTGTTATGTATATAGCGACGTGGCCGAACAACCGAGTGTACAAACTCACGCAAAATGGCAAGAATGAGGAATTGGTTTCAGATATACCAAACGGTGCACGTCTCACTGTCGATAGCAAAGGGAATATCTTTTACACTGCTAGCAATGTTGCATTTGTTTTGAAGGCTGGACAGTGGGATCCTGTGAAAATCGAGGGAGTTCCTTATAATAAAATTTTACATTTTTACGTATTTAAGGATGACGTTTATGCATTGGACCAGAACAGCCATTTGTATAAAGTGGAAGGTGATACGGCATCTGCGACCTATTTAGGGTCATTTGGGGTGAATGGTGTTACCACGTTTGCTCTGGACAATGTTTTCAACGTGTACATTGGTCGTGATTCAGCTATAAAGAAATTTAAGCACTACCCCGAAAATCCATGCAAAAAGATTTAAGAAGCGGCTGTGAAGGAACCCCTGTTTCTGTGGTTGCGTTTGCTTTTTTATTAATTTAATATTAAGCCATCTATTGTATACCCAAATAAACAGTTTGGTTAATTGTACCATTTTGTAAGTAATTTGATCAATCAATTTGTTATTTATTTGCTCAGTGGAGGACACTTGTTTGGGTTTAAACTTGTATGTTTCTTTTTAATGTACTGTTGTTAAAGTTACTTCATTATAATTATTCTTTATTGGTAGGCAAAAGCTGCCTGATGACTACAATAAATAGTTATTCTATTCTTTACCTAGTTTTGGTTAGCGTTTCCTAATTACCTAATAGCTCAATACCTGATTTGTAGGTAATGCGTTACTTTTATTGTAACTTTGTTAATATATAGCCAGTTGTTTCGCGACTTTGTTTACGTTGGGTTTTAACGTTCGTTGTTCATTGATTGATACCGTGACATTATTTTACTGTTGTATTAAATTTATATATGATAAAATTTTGTTATATTTAGTTAAATGATAGGAATGAATAGGTATTTTAAGTTTGGCCTTCCTGTTTTTGCGCAAGGTTGAAAGCACCTTCTTTTTTACCGTATATAGTGAGATGTTATCCCTGCGTTTCTCGCTGCATTGTCCATCGTCGCAAGGTCTTACAGAAAGAATATCATAATATTTTAGTAGTTCACGACATCTACGGCAACCTACTTGGCGTCTTTGTCCTTTAACAATCCTTTAACAAAACTGTCAATGTATTGTCTGATCCCCAAATTGGGTAAGTTACGTAATTACGATCTTCGTGCTTGTATCTATTTATTTGACTTCTAATGATCAGCTGTGCAACTTATTGTTAGCTTGTGTTTACGATGTTACAACTATGATTGGTAATGCATGCAAATATATTTCATGGTCCATACATAATTTCCTAAAACGGGACCACGCAATTCCCGAAATTTTATTTTATGAGGTAAGGTTAGTGGTCAGTATTTTTCAAATTTATCTGTATCTTTTAGCGCTAACAGTAAACACTCCGCCCTGGGGTATTTCTTAATTAAGCTCATTTTGTTCGTACGACCTCCTGCTTTGTTTTAAATCACCCAGGTAGGAAGTCATACTGTAGAGCTCTTGAGACTTTGTATTTAATTAAGCATTCTATTCTACTTGAAATGAAGTTGAGCTGAAATAGCATTAGAATGTGAAAACGCCAGATTCCATACAATATTTGAGCTGAAATCTCACCATCGACGCGGCACGGTTTGTAATCCGCTCAAACTTATTTCAGATGATGCATTACATTGAATGCTCGGTATGATACAATGATTTATCATTTGAATTTATTGCGGAATAATTCCTTTCAATGATATGAATACTATCCTCAGTTATAAATAGTAACGTCAACAATGAATAAATCATTAATATAATAACGCTTTCTGACTATGAAAACCTTTAACGTTTGCAATATCTCGTAGCTTATGTTGCTGAAATATATTATGAAGTGTAAAAAACACACTCCAGGGTAGAGGCGTGGTCTTAGAGAATAAGGGCTTTATCAGGAGGTGTGGCCACCGCAAATGATATGATTTATTACCTCAAAATGCAGGTTTCTTTGCAATGAGTTTCTGCATAGATTATGTGACTACGTTCGCATTAGATTGTTATTAATCAAATAAACCTTAAATGAGGTTGTGCTTCCGCCTCACCATACAAATTTTAGTTTGTCGTCCGTTCAAACTCATTTCGTGTAGTATTGAATGTTTAATAAAGTTATTTGTTATTTGGCTTTGTTTGCGGAACAGTTCCTCTTGCTGCTATTGCAGGTCTTACTATTGCCTCGAGCTTGAATTTTAGTCAATTACAAATTGAATTTACTCCTAAAATTCTTGACTATTTTTATGTCGCAGTTGAATCCAGCTTTCTGATTATAAAAACCTTTAATATTTGTAACATCTTGGTTCTCATATTGCTGAAACATAATAATATGATGTGTAAAAAACACATTCCAGAGTAGACGTGGTCGTAGAAAGTCAAGGCTTAATTACAAAGCGTGCCCACCGCAAATGGCATGCCCACTGCAAATAACTTCAAAATGCAGGTTTTTTTGCAATGATTTTCTGCATGTTAGCGAGTGTTGATAATGTTACAATTTTTTTTAATGTTCGTAACTTGAAGTAATGAATTTTGTTAATATTATGTAAGGTAATGTTTACACATTAATGGTATCCCAGTTTGGGACAAAGCCAGAGGTTGTGAGTTCAGTTACCACTACGGGCTGTTTTGATTGATGCCTTAGTTATTAGTGTCCTCAAGTTTGCTCTCCAAAGCATAGGTTATCGCGATAACCTATGTTTCACCGTCAGCAACTACTAAATTATTTCAAAATATAAATCCATATAGGTAATAATGCAAAATACAAAACAAACGTTAACAGAATGCCACCGATGTAAAATTGGAGGACATCGTAGGATTTTTTGATGGCTATAAGATGGCGTCAAAAATATGTAAATATTTTTGATATTTACATATTTCTGTCTGATAATTTTTCTATACGATTCTTGCAATAAATACATACCTTACAGTTTGGCCTGAAAAAAGGTAACAATAAAACATTAACCCACGATAACGCATTACATCAAGTATTCTATGTTTCACTTCAGATCTTTGTCTATGTGTGTGCTTAGTTTTATGTAACTGTCATCCAAACAGAGTAACAGACATCCAAATATCCAAATCCCCTCACAATAATGCAGATTTATGCTATTAATACTTTCTACTTATATTATAAACGTGAAAGTTTGTAAGTATGGATGGATGTTTGTTACTCTTTCATGTAAAAAGTACTGAATGGATTTTAATGAAACTTTAAAAGTAAGGCTTGAGACATCCATGTTATAATGCGGCAAGGCTATGTCGACCAACAGGTCGAAAAACATTGCGTGAGCGGATCGGTGCCACACTGGGCACACAAATTCACCCATTGAAAAGCATAAGGCGGTGCCTGTTGTCCGGAGCACATGTGGCGCAGCCCCTCATTTCGTGGTGGTCATGCGCCGGAGCAGGTTCTTCCTTGAATTTCAGTAGTTCTAATGCAGAGTTTTGTGGTCTGAGTGCCTATAAATGTTTCACAATAATTAATGTTTTAATTTTCCAGTTTTCAAGCATACTGGTATGATCTGCTGGCGTTTTGTTGTGAGTTCCAGCTTAAAATCGCACTTTTTATGGTAGTTCTGATACGAATCCGTGAAACACAAAGGAGTTCTGTGGTCTCAGCATGTAAATATAATTAAAAAAATATATGTTTTATATTTCTAAATTTTACGCAAACAGGTATGATCTGCTGGCACTTTTACGTGAGTTCTAGTTTGCAATTGGATTCTATACAGTAGTTCTAATGCAGATCTATCTAAAACGAAAGAGTTCTGTGGTATGAGTGCCTATAAATGTTTCAAAATAATTAATGTTTTAATTTTCCAGTTTTCAAGCATACTGGTATGATCTGCTCGCGTTTTGTTGTGAGTTCCAGCTTAAAATCGCACTTTTTATGTTAGTTCTGATACGAATCTGTGAAACACAAAGCAGTTCTGTGGTCTCAGCATGCGAATATAATTTTTAAAAAAATATGTTTTATATTTCTAAATTTTACGCAAACAGGTATGATCTGCTGGCACTTTTACGTGAGTTCCAGTTTGCAATTGGATTCTATACAGTAGTTCTGATGCAGATCTATCTAAAACACAAGAGTTCTGTGGTCTGAGTGCCTATAAATGATTCAAAATAAATAAAGTTTTACTTTTTGAGTTTTCAAACATACTAGTATGATCTGCTGGCTTTTTTTTTCGAGTTCCAGCTTAGAGTTGCGCTTTATATGGTAGTTGTGATACGAATCTGTGAAACACAAAGGAGTTCTGTGGTCTCAGCATGACAATATAATTTTTTTAAAATAATGTTTTATATTTCTAAATTTTACTCAAACAGGTATGATCTGCTGGCACATTTACGTGAGTTCTAGTTTGCAATTGGATTCTATACAGTAGTTCTAATACAGATCTGAAAAAAACAAAGGAGTTCTGGTCTCTGAGTGCCCATAAATAATTGAAAATAAATAATATTCTATTTTTCGTGTTCCGAAACGTATTGGTATGATGCTCTTGCACATTTTTTGTCAGTTCTTGTTCTAATAAAGTTTCAAAATTTAGTTCTGTACAGGTTTGTCAAAAACTTAAGGGTTCTGTGTCCAGAGTTTGATAAAATTATTTGTATCGATGAAAATAGTATGTTTCAACTTTTAAGCTTATGTACATGACCTGCTGTTATTTGAATTCTAATACAGAACTATTCCTGAAATGTATAAGGAATTATAAGGCTTACGTTAATACGCGCATTTATTTATGATTTTCTGCGAAGTGCTCTGCTACTGGAAGTTAGCAGATCATTTTGTCAACTGATTTTTTTGGGTAAAATCACTAGAACTATTTCTAAAAAGTATCAGGAACTGTAGAACTCAGCTGCATGCTGCGAGAACTCTCATTTGTTTTTGATTTGCTGTAAAATGATCTGCTACGGGAAGTTAGCAGATCATTTTTTCAATTAAGTTTTTTTAAGGACAAAACGCCAGAACTATTTCGGAGACGTATCAGGAACTTGAGAACTCTGCTGCATGCGACAAGAACTCTCATTTTTTTTTGATCTGCTGGACAATGATCTGCTAAGTTCACTGACATATGAGTGATTTGATCGAATTCAAATTGCTTTTATCTGAACTCGCTATACATCTACCGCTGGTATAGCGAGTTCAAACGCGGTCGTCTTACTTTGGGGAATGAACAAAGAAGTGGTCGTCCTACGACGGCTGTCACTGAAGAAAGTGTGCTGGCAGTAAAAAAAATAATTCAAGAAAACAGACGAATTATGTACGTACGAAGAGATTCAGCATACACTGCAAATTGGTTCAGGAAGTGGGCAGGAAGCGAAGGTGCTCGTGCACAAGATTTTGCACGAGCACCTTTGCGTAAAGAGAATAGTTTCCCGCTTGGTGCCGCACAACCTCACCGAAGCTCAGAAGCAGGCCCGTGTGGATTGGTGCCGCAAACAAAAATTTGATGTTGGCTGGCAGGCTGCATCAAATTTGGCTCCATGTGACTTCTTTTTATTCCCTAAAATTTAAAATCAGCTCAAAGGGATTTAGTTTTCATCGCCGGAAGACGCGCTAGCAGCGTTTGAGAAGGCCGTGGAAGAGGTGTCTGCGGAGGACTGGAAAAAATATTTAAAATTGGTTCAGACGCATGAAAATTTGTATAGAGTCTGGCGGAGAGTTCTTTGAAAAGATTTAATAAAAATATTTTTTTTATAGAAGTTAGTTTTTTAGTTTCTCAAAAAACATTTCTTTCTGAGTGCCCCACGTATAATAAGCCATTTATAATTCTTTCGCTTGGCTATGCAATAAAGTGTTCTCTACCTATTTATGTACAAATAGTCTTAATAATATTTGAATTTTAAACTAGTCTGTACTAGTTTAAAATTCAAATATTATTAAGGTTGCGCTAATCATCACACTGTACATATTTTGCGAAATTGTTGTTCTTAACGTCTATACTTCCACAAATCTTTGGTTTCATGCAAACCTTTTCTTCTGTTTCAGTTTTTTCCTTTGCTAGTAGCAGGCGGAAAATAAATAGGTACCACAGTAAAATAACAACTCCAATTTAATATAAGAGGAACGATGCAGATAATTACCACAGTTAGTGGAGTGATAGCACTAAAGAAGTAAGTCGGTAAGACGTCTTGATTGCAGAGCTGGTTTTTGACGATGATCTATACTAAGGTACATAAGAATATTGCTTTTTATTTTCTCTCTTTATCCATTACTATATTCTTAAACTTCCTAATCTATTTTTAATATCTCCTAATGTATTAAAAACACCAGCCAAGTGCTAGTTCTACTCGCGCACAGAAGGCACAGAGAAAAATTGGTTTCGATTATTCATTTAGATACTTTGGCAACAGTCTAATTTAATTTAAAGTGCCCTAACTATTTCGCCTTGTCAGTCCGTATATCTGTCTGTTTGACTGATAGAACTTTGGGTAAGATGATTTGATAACAAAGTTGGGTTTAGGCCATGATTTTTTACTAAGCTATGTTTCACGGTCAGTCCGTCAGTCTGTATGTTTGCGGGTTGAAGTAGAATTCTGAAATTTGCCAAATATGTACACGTAAATCACGCCGACGAAACGGTAGGAAAATAAACACAAAAAATATAATATGAAATCAAACAAACTTAGGGATGATTTTAATCTCGCTTAACCCATAGTTTGGGTTATCCTTTTTCAAAAATATTGCTTAAGTATGAAACCAATTTTAAAATAAGAGATCTGTATAAAGTATTAACCTTTAAAAAATGCAAGATTTAAGTAGTGTCTCTCTGGATATGCGTTTGATACGCTCAATTAGGCTCCACCACGTTTATGAGCATTTTTTTTAAAAATAAGATTGTGAATCTTCATAGTGGATTTCGATATCAACCCTTATTATGTCTCCATCTGTATAAAGTATTAACCTTTAAAAAAATGCAAGATTTAAGTAGTGTCTCTCTGGATATGCGTTTGATACGCTCAATTAGGCTCCACCACGTTTATGAGCAATTTTTTTAAAAATAAGATCGTGAATCTTCATAGTGGATTTCGATATCAACCCTTATTATGTCTCCACTGCAGCTGAGTCACGGGTCTCTTCCTGCACTGCAGGAAGGTGGATAGTGGATTTATTCAATTTAAATTATAAAAAAATAAATTATTTTAATGGTGGATGATATTTTTTTTATAAAACTATGCACTATTCAACTTTACCTAGGACTAGAATGATGAATCAGTTAATTTCTAATTTCAGTTACTAATTTAGTAACCGAAATTAGAATCAGTTAATTTCTAATTTCGGTTACTAAATTAGTAACCGAAATAAGAAATTAACTCATTCATCATTTATTAAATAAAGTCCAGTTATTTTATTAAACTTAATTATGTTTGATTGCGACTCAAAGATATATTTTATTAAAGCGATTTTATAGACCTGAGTAGCATTATTTAGGTAAATTGAGACCTACTTTCAAGGTTTTTGCCATAAAAAAATCTCGTAACATTTCACATTAAAATGTTTACGAAAAGTTTTACACGCATATAAAATACATAGACTTTTTTTTAATAGTCTCATTTGCCTGTCACTTTTTTCGTTTTACTCGATGCAGAACCTATTTACGATTTTCTTAAACATCTATATGTCTTAAACTAAAATTAGAACCCATGAAATCTCTGAATTCCAGATGGCGTTTCGCGCTCTGTCAATGTTTCTGCTACTGCAAACCGTGTTAGCTGACCCTATCAACTCGCACACTATCGCCGTAGAATTGCAACAAAAATGCGAAAATCTTGTTGAAATCAAGGGGAATTATTTTCTTCCCGATGATACTAGCACAGTTTCTGGCACCCCGGCTGACATGCATATCGATTGGAAATCTGGAAACATCTACTACACCGTCCTTAGCGCTCCTGAAATGATCTCCAACTTCATAAATAAAGAGACTGGTCTTGAAGAGACTGTAAATGTAGCCAAAGGACAATCCACTACTATAGACACCACAAACAACATTGTTTACTTTGCTACTGATAATGGCGTCTACAAGCTATTGGATAATGGTACAACAGAGTTGTACGCGGCATCAGGAAAGGACGTCATGTACGTGGCTGTAACAAAAGACGGAAGTGTTATGTATATAGCGACATACCCGGACAACCAAGTCTACAAACTCACGCAAGATGGCAAGAATGAGGAAACGATTTCAGCTATACCAAGCGGTGCACGTCTCACTGTCGATGGTAAAGGCAATATCTTTTATACTGCTACCGATGAAAATATAGCATACGTTTTGAAGGCTGAACAGTCTGTTCCTGTGAAAATCGAGGGAGTTCCTGATGAGAAAGTTTTAGATTTTTACGTCTTTAAGGATGACGTTTATGGATTGGACCAGGACAGCCACTTGTATAAAGTGGAAAGTGATACGGCATCTGCGACTGATTTAGGGTCGTTTGGAGTGGATGGTGTTAACACATTTGCTCTGGACAGTGTTTTCAACGTGTACCTCGGTCTTGATTCAGCTATAAAGAAATTTAAGCACTACCCCGAAAATCCATGCAATAAAGTTTAAGAAGCGGCTGTAAAGAAACTCCTCAACCATGTGGTTGCGATTGTTTTTGATTAATTTAAAGATAAGCCATCTATTGTATACCCAAATAAGCTGTTTGGTCAATTGTACCATTTCGTAAGTAATTTGATCAATAAATTTGTTATTTATTTGCTCAGTGGGGGCCACTTGTTTGTATTTAAACCTGTCTGTTTCTTTGTCATGTACTCTTGATAAAGTTAGTTAGTATAATACTTCTTTATTGGTAAACTAAAGTTGCCTGATGACGGCAATAAACAGTTATTCTATTCTTTACTTAGTTTTGATTAGCGTTTCCTAATTATTTAATAGCTCAATACCTGTTTTGTAGGTAATGCGTTTCTTTTATTGTACCTTTGTTAATATATAGCTAGTGGTTTCGTGAGTTTGTTTACGTTGGTTTGTAACGTTGTTCATTAATATCTATTAATGAACAACGTTACAAACCAATAAAACAATAAAATAATTTCACGGTATCTACCGTGAAATTATTTTATAGTTTTATGAATTAAATATATGATAAAATTCTGTTATATTTGGGTTAAATGGTAAGAATTAATAAATATTATAAGTTTGGCCTTCTATCTTTCCCACAAGGTTGAAAGCACCTTCTTTTTTACTGCATGTAGTAAGATTTTGTCCCTGCGTTTCTCCCTGCACTGTCGATCGTCGTGAGGTCTTACAGAAAGAATATAATAATATTTTAGTAGTTCACGACATCTTCGGCGACCTATTTGGCGTCTTTGTCCTTTAACAAAACTGTCAATGTATTGTCTGATCCCCAAATTGGGTAAGGTTCCGTATGATCTTCGTGTTTGTGTCTATTTATTTGTTTCCTAATGATCAGCAAGAGACAGCGGTGGTAGCTCAGTGGGTAGAACCATAGACTGGCAAGCGAGAGCCCCAGGTTCGATCCCGAGTGCGGGCATGTACCAATGACTTTGTTTAATTTCAAAGTTACGTACATTTGCGAATTTGCAGTCGCAATACCACACGCTAACGGTGAAGGAAAACATCGTGAGGAAACCCGCGGCTTGGTTGGCTCCGCACGTATTGACTAGTCTTTCCTGTTGGCTAGGCCGACTAAGCTGTCAGGATGGTATAGGTGCTGGGCAAGCCTACACCATCTATAAAACCTTGATCCAGGCACTGCAGCGTCGGAGTGGTCCCTTCACCCATCTAGTGTGAGTGAAGATACCACTGGACGCTGTATAAATCATCTCATTAAGTAGATGCAAAAAGGCCAATATTATAATGATCAGCTGTGCTACTTCTTGTTAGCTTGTGTTTACGATGTTACAACAATGGTTTGTAATGCTTGCAAATATATTTCATGGACAGTATGTACATATTTTCCTAAAACGGGACCACGAAATTCCCGAAATTTTATTTTATGAGGTTTCTTTTAGCGCTTACAGTCCGCACTGGGGTATTTCTCAATAAAGCTCATTTTGTTAGTACGAGCTCCTGGTTTTTTTAAATCACCCAGGTAGGAAAGTCATAATGTAGAGCTCTTGAGACCTCGTATTTAATTAAGCATTCTGTTCTTCCTAAAATGAAGTTGAGCTGAAATGGCATTAAAATGTGAAAACGCCTGCTTACGTACAATATTTGAGCTGAAATCTCACCATTGACGCGGCATGGTTTGTAATCTGCTCAAACTTATTTCAGATGCTGCATTATATTGAATGCTCAGTATGATACGATGATTTATCATTTTAATATAATAGAAGGAACTATTACGGAATAGTTCCTTCTATTGTTATAAATACTATCGTCAGTTATGAATAGAAAAGTCAACAACGAATAAATCATTAATATAAGATATTCTTTACTTTTAACATTGTTCAGAAGATTTTGAATTTAGAGTTTTAATCTAATTTAGTTTTACAGCGCTTTCTGATCATGAAAACCTTTAACGTTTGCAATATCTCGTAGCTTATATTGCTGAAACATATTATTATGAAGTATAAAAAACATACTCCAGGGTAGAGGCGTGGTCCTAGAGGATAAAGGCTTAATCACGAGGTCTGGCCACCGCAAATGATATGGTGTATTACCACAAAATGGCAAAATGGCGGTTTCTTTGCAATGATTTTCTGCATAGCTCGCGAGTGTTGATGGTAGGTATTATATTTTTTGTAATATTCGTAACTTGAAGCAATGAAATTGGAAAATCTGTTTTTAGATAGATAGATAGATAGAGAACACTTTATTGCACAACCAGAAAAATATTACAACCATGATTCTTAAATCTAAGTAATGTTATACAATTGGCGGTCTTATCGCTACGAGCGATTTTTAATGGATGAAAATATCAGTTTAATGGTGCCTGGATAGTCAAAAAAATTATGAATATAATTATATGAAATTGTTGAATTATTATTGTCTTTGAATTGAATTATGTTAGCTCAAAATTTATTTTATATTCTAACATAACATAACAATAATATCGTTTTTTAAGTTTCCGATGCATACATCAAGTATTTTTGACCTGAATTGCATCCATTTATGTGCACGTGCTTCGGAAGACACGTTAAGGCGTTGGTGCCGGCTGTCACGTAATAAAAGTCGTTGAGCCATGTCAGAGACCTTATGAGCGGCTCTGTACCTTCTGAAAGTAAGGCCAGCCACTGTCTTACAACCCTCCACCAACCCAGACTGGGCCCTCTTGGTGGAGTATGGCCTAACCTTCCTGCCATGCAGAGACCCGTGCCCCAGTAGTAGAGACATACAAGGGTCGATATCGACGACCTTAACTGCTCTACCAGAGCCGCGATGTGATGTGGAGAGTATTGAAACCGCACTGGAACTACTTTAGTAAAACCTACAAAGAATATTCTTTTTACTATTTTCTATTAGCTTCTGTCCGCGACTTCGTCTGCTCAGGATTAGTATTTCGAAGTGCCTATATTAGCGTGGCGTAAAAAAAACTAACATTATCGAATTTTTTTTTCGTGTGCGGGTAGTTAACAAGTCATACAAGTTCGTTAGCAACTGAGTTTAATTAATTAACTTCACCAGTATAAACAATATAATTATTACATGCTAGTAAGCTAGTTTCATACTACAATACCTGCCAGCTGTATTGCACAATAAATTCACTCACTAACACTCACAAGTTTACCATGGAGGCCCTTAGAAAATCTGTCTCAGAGCTCTCGCTTCACTTCAGCACACAAATGGAGGCTTTCCAAAGACAACTGAATACAGGAACCAACACTGCAACCTCATCTACGGCCTCCAACCTGCCTTCTGACTATGCTGTCTTCCAGTCGTTTGTAATATTGTCACTCAACACACGCCAGCGGCAACTGGACTTATTGGCCCGTGAAACAGATAGTATGGAGATGCGGAGCCGCAGGGAGATGGTGTTACTTCATGGATTGGCCGAGACTGACAAGGAGAACACCCCTTCAGTTGTGCAGGGAGTGCTTACTCAGCTAAATGTTAATATTGCCACAGAGGACATTAGGCGGTGTCATCGGATGGGGCGTCCTAGTGGAGGCCGTGCCAGGCCAATCTTAGTGAAGTTTGGCGCCACCGAGACGAGGGATAAGGTTTGGTTTGCAAAAAAAAAACTAAAAGGCTCTGGTAAGACACTATCAGAGTTCCTCGCTCGGCCCCGGCACGAAGCGTTCATGGCAACTCGGCAGCGGTTTTATTTCCCTTCTTTTTATCTTAGTAAATTTTCCGATTGTGATGTTAAGAGGAGCATAGAATCCATCACTTCACTAATTATTACTACTAGCATGTAATAATTATATGTTTATACTGGTGAAGTTAATTAATTAAACTCAGTTGCTAACGAACTTGTATGACTTGTTAACTACCCGCACACGAAAAAAAAATCGATAATGTTCGTTCTTTTTTACGCCACGCTAATATAGGTACTTCGAAATACTAATCCTGAGCAGACGAAGTCGCGGACAGAAGCTAATAGAAAATAGTAAAAAGAATATTCTTTGTAGGTTTTACTAAAGTAGTTCCAGTGCGGTTTCAATACTCTCCACATCACATCGCGGCTCTGGTAGAGCAGTTAAGGTCGTCGATATCGACCCTTGTATGTCTCTACTGCTGGGGCACGGGTCTCTGCATGGCAAGAAGGTTAGGCTGCACTCCACTACGGGGGCCAAGCCCCGGTTGGTGAAGAATCGTAAGACAGTGGCAGGCCTTACTGTCAGAATTTATCTAGCCGCCCATAATGCCTCCGCCATGGTTTAAGATATAATAAAAAAAACTTTGTCGCGACGCCCCGCGCCGCTTGCCCCAGTGCGGTCGGCCATATCGCAAACCGTATCTTCTGTTCCATTCTGTTTTTTCATTAGTAGCAGCACTCTAAAATAAGTAAGTGCCATAACAAAATAACTACTCTCAACAGAAAACAATATTGATAACTCACGTTGATGGAAATATAAGAGCATCCGTTCAGATTATTAACGCAGTGGGTGAAGTGATAGTACTAGAGAAGTAATTCTTTAAGACGACTCAATTGTAGCGCTGGTTTTAGACAGTGATTTTTACTACGGTAAGGAATTATAATAGTATTATTTTTACTTCTTGTTGTTATCCATTGCATCTGAAATGACCACTGTTTGGGTAGTCATTTCACAGTTTTATTTTAAATATAATAAAGCTTTTTATAAGTAATAAGTTATATTCTGAAACGTTAAAGTACAATAGTTGAATATTATATGAAAAAAATACAATATATCAATATTAAACAAATTAAAATCTTCATATAATATTCAACTATTGTACTTTAACGTTTCAGGATATAACTTTTTACTTCTACAACGGTACTGTATTGGTTCACTTCTAATAACTTAAATTTAAAACACTTTATCTGTTAGGGTCTGACAAATTGAGGCTTAGATTTATTTTAAGAATCCTGTAAGTGGCCTGTGAATCAATTTAGGAGAATGTTACATTACATCACGAAAAATATAAGGATTTTTTTATAGTCAACACAATATGCATCTTAGTAATAAACTTTTTAGCCAACATTTAAGCTGTCAAAGTTTAAAACCTCCTTTATAGCGCGATTCAGATGCTTCAACAATAATCAGCGCTTCAAAAAACGCGTAGAGCACACATTGTGCATAAGGTATTGTGAGTTTTGGGTTATAGAATAAAACTAAGTTTATGGATATACTATTTTTATTTTTAATGCACTAACCCGTGCTACTGCCCATGCTCTGGCACGGATAGCCAGAGGTCGCGGGTTCGAACCCCGGCATGGGTGGAATTTTTAGCCTCTAAATAGGTTTTTAAAAATAAGTTTATGGAGTTTATTTAATGTGTCACATACATCAACACCTTTACTTCGTTGCAGAGAATAAAAGTATTTTAATTTTGATACATATTCATAACTCAAGTCATAACATACATATCTGATATCTCTTTCATCACCATAAAAATGTGAAAAATTCAAATCAAAGATAAGTTTAATCAATTTTTTTTAAATATAAGGCATTGGGTATTGTTATAAATAAGTATCTTATTTTAAGAGTTCTGGCGAAATTTTACGAGCCCAAATAATTTCATATATTTGGGAATGATTCTGTTTGTGTCCTATGGTATTTTTTTTAATAACAAATTCTAATATTTTTTGTGTAAAATAAAGAATATTCTATCTACCTACCTAATATTTTTTTATAAAAATTTGCTAGACCAAATGCAACTTGTGTCTTTACTATTTATTCAATCGATAATATTTGAAAAAGTCAGTCATCATAATTATATCTTTTATCAGTTTTTTCCAGTAGCGATCCAAATTTCTCTTCCCGGTTATTTATATCCTCACCGATAGTGACAGCTGAGACTCGTTTTTATCAACAATACCTTATGATTTGTTTGATTAAGTAAAACGATCATCTTATTTTCTTTAATTATTCTAGCGATACACAGCATCACAAGTTTCTCATACAAAATAAATTCAGTTAAAAGTTAAAATGTCTTTTTCCAAATTCCAGATGGCGTTCCGCGCTCTGGCAATGGTTATACTATTGAAAACTGTGTTAGCCAATCCTATTCAAAAAACACTGTCCAAGGAAGAGTTGCTGCGGAAATGCGCAACACTCGTCAAAATTAATAACAAATATTTCCTCCTCGATGAAACAAGAAGAATTTCTGACACCCCGGCTGACATGCACATTGATTGGAAATCTGGGAACATCTACTACACGAACCTAAACGATAATGAGAAAATGTCCGTGCACGTCATACATAAAGAAACTGGTCTTGAAAATAGAGTACATGTATCTGGAGGACAATCCACTGCTATAGACAACACAAACAATATAGTATACTTTGCCACTATCGACGGCGTTTACAAGCAAAATGACAATGGTACTAGAAAGTTGTACGCGGCATCAGGGAAGGATGTTATGTACGTTACCGTAACTAAAGATGGAAGCGTTATGTACATATCGACGTACCCGAGATACCACGTATTCAAAATCACACAAGAGGGCAAGAAGAAGAAATTAATTTCAGCTATACCACACGGCAGCCGTCTCACTGTGGATAATAAAGGCAATATCTTCTTTACTGATTTTAATGATACAGCATGTGTTTTGCAAGCTGGGCAGTCTGTACCCGTTAATATTGTAGGGGTACCTAGTGACAAAATTTTAGATTTTTACATAACTAACGACGATGATAAGGTTGTCGCCATGGATCAGGACAGCCATTTCTATAGTGTGGACGGTCAAACTGCATCTGCGACTGATTGGGGATCATTTGGACTGGACGAAGTTAACACGTTTGCTCTGGACGATGTTAACAACGTGTATATTGGACTTAGGAGAGCCATAAAGAAATTTAAGCCCTATGACGAGAATCCTTGTAATAAAGTATAAAAATATTTATTCAGGATCTTTCCGTATATGTAAATTTATAAAATGGAAACTAAACCTAAATAAACTGTTTGACCGATTGGGTCACTATAGCAAAATAAGGGCAAATTTGTGTATCGATTCGTCACTTACTTGTACAGTGTTTATTTATTTTTAAACCTATTTGCTTCTTTTAAGTAATGCTGTTATTATGATACTGTAAAATTTACATAAAAAGCTACCTTTATAATTATATTTTATACAATATTCCTGATGTAATGTTTCATAATTTCTTCAATAAATGGTTCGTTTACCCTAATCCTAGTTTTCAGTTGTCTTTTCTAACTAATTTCAGACAATAATACCCTAGTAACTATTTGACTTAACACTAACTGGTTGCGCCTGTGACTACGCTCGCTTTGGATTAGATTGTTATTAATCCAATAAACCTAAAATGAGGCTGTGCAATGTGCATATAACTTTTATGAGAATAAAGGTTTTGTCTATCAGTGGGTGTCTGATTAAGATGATGATGAAGTAAAAAACATATAGACGGGGAACACATTTTTGCAGTTTTTGCCCGGTATCAAAAAAAAATAATATCACACAAAACTACGTAGTAAAAAAACATATATCTTATCTATACAGTCAAAACCTTTACCTAAAGTATGGACATCTCAGTCACAGTACAAATAAAGATAGTAAGTAATCTTTGAGCCCGCACGAGGCATAATCGCCTACACTAGCTAAAATGGCGAGGGCTGTGGTTCGACGGGCGAGCGCGCGAATGCGAGGGGCTCCACACGGTGCAATGTCTATGCAGTGAGCTAGTGCTCGCGTACGGTAAACTTTGTAGGTAATTGTTAAGATTAGTACAGGCAGGCGGCTATCCCGATCATCGTTCTTGATGAATTTGCTTGTCGTGACATATTACAAAAATAATAATTCTCACACAACACAAACAGTGGTCGTTGTCCTAAGCTATATTACCATGTCACGGTAGGTAATCTCCATACAAAGGAACGAGCGCAACCTAACACACACAGCCTCATTCCGTTCCTCGTTGGTACACGCCGAAAAACCCAATAGGCGAATTTCTCTCGTATCGGGGTGGTATTGGGTGGTAATCAGACAGGTTGCCCTTTGCGCCCACCCGGAGAACGATTTTATTCAACTTTTATGCGCATGACCTCCACACACGTCGGTTAGGGCTATAGAGAAGATGGGACTATTCGTTATGTTTATGGTTGTGTCAACAATAGCGAGGACAAAACGATATTCAAGGTACCAAGAGAACTTTCATTTTAATTAAGTAGGTTTATGGTAAATATCGGCAAAGTTACGGAGCAAATCCTTCTCACGATTTCTCTAAGATTTTTCATGTTCACTTTTAGATAAAAACGTATTATAAACAAGTTATGGTTTTTATTTCATTGGTGGCGCTAGTTAGCGGGGCGGTAACGACGTTAACCCCCGGTTTCTCGTACACTAACAAGCTGTTAATCTACTGTTAACAGTTGTCGGCTGTTTTTTTTGTATGCACTTTGGCCAACTGACAGCTGTTAACAATAGATTAACAGCTTGTTAGTGTACGAGAAACCGGGGGCAAGAGCCTTAAGGCCGATTCACAGTATTTATTTTATGTCATGTTTGAAGAATTTAAGTTAAATTCTCAGCAAGCTATACTTAACAATTTGGTGCAAGTCAATTTATATAAACACTTAAAAAACACACTCCAGGGTAGAGGCGTGGTCTTAGAGAATAAGGGCTTAACCAGGAGGTGTGGCCACCGCAAATGATATGGTTTATTACATCAAAAAGCAGGTTTCTTTGCAATGATTTTCTGCATAGCTCGCGAGTGTTGATGGTAGGTATTACAATTTTTTTAATATTCGTAATTTGAAGCAATGAAATTTGTAAATCTGTAGGCTAATATTTAAATTTAATTAAAAACTCTATAACTAAAGACTATCAAATCGTTAGTTTCATGGTGCCTGGATAGTAAAAAAAAATATGAATATAATTATATGAAATTGTTGAATTGTCTTTTGAACTGAATTGAATAATGATAGCTCAAAATTTATTTTATATTCTAACATAACATAACAATAACATCGTTGGTTAAGTTTGCGATGCGTATATATAGTATTTTTGACCTGAATTGTACCCATTTATGTGCACGTGCTTCGGAAGACACGTTAAGCCGTTGGTGCCGGCTGTCATGTAATGAAAGTCGTTAAGCCGTGTCAGAGGCCTTATGGGCGGCTTGGTACCTTCGAACAGTAAGGCCAGCAACTGTCTAACAATCCTCCACCAACCCGGACAGGGTCCCAGTGGTGGATTATGGCCTAAGCTACACTCCACCACGGCGCCCAAGTCCGGGTTGGTGAAGGATCGTAAGACAGTGGCAGGCCTTACTGTCAAAATTTATCTAGCCGCCCATAATGCCTCCGCCATGGCTAAGGTTGAAGATATAATAAAAAAAACTTTTTCACGACGTCCCGCGCCGCTTGCCCCAGTGCGGTCCGGCCTTATCGCAAACCTTGTCTTCTGTACCATTTTTTTCATTAGTAGTAGGAGACTAAAAAAAGTAAGTGCCACAACAAAATAACTACTCTCAACAGAAAAAAATATTGATAACTCACATTAATGTAAATATAAGAGCATCCGTTCAGATAATTAACGCAGTGGGTGAAGTGATAGTACTAGAGAAGTATTTCTTTAAGACGACTCAATTTATTGTAGTGCTGGTTTTAGACAATGATTTTTACTACGGTAAGGTATAATAATAGTATTCTTTTTACTTCCTGTTGTTGTCCATTGCTGTATGCTTAATCATTTCACAGGTTTTTTAGATACTCTAGAGCCTTCTGATCATTATAAAAGAAATTAAAATCTTAATATAATATTCAACTATTGTACTAATAGACTTTTCAGAATATAACTTTTTACTTACAAAAAGCTTCTGTTAACATTAAAATGAATATTTAGAGATCAAACTCGAATCTTGCTTCAATGGTACTGCATTGGTTCACTTCTAAAAACTTAAATTTAAAACATAAAAAACACATTATCTGACAAACTGGGCCTTAGATTTATTTTAAGAAACCGGCATCCTGTAAGTTGCCTGTGAATTTATTTAGGAGAATATTACACGATTTAATATTATCACGAAAAATATTTTAAAAAAATATATAGTCAACACAATATGGACATTAGAAATAAACTTTTTTTGCCAACATTTGAGCTGTCAAAGGTTAAAGGTATAGGGCGTTTATAGAGCGTTTCTCCTCTTTTATCAAACTCCTTTACTCCTCCTTTCCTCGAACCTCCTTTATAGAGCGTTTCAGATGCTTCAAATAACGCGTAGAACGCATGACATTTTGCATAAGGTAACGAGAGTTTTGGATTATAGAATAAAACTAAGTATGGAGTTTATTTAATATTGTGTCACATACATAAACACTGTTACTTCGTTGCAGAGAATAGTATTTTATCTACTGTCATACTATAATACAAAGATTATAAAACTAAAAACAAAACTCTTATGACAAACATTACGCATGTTTGTCATAAGAGTTTTCAATAGTTAAACAAAGTTTGGTTCTGTTTCATATTATTTTATGTATTATAGTATGAGAGTAGATAAAGTAGTGTATGACACTGTACATAACTTGGTCTTATAACACTAGTATGATACTATAAAAAATATTGTACTACGGCTCGTTTTACTAAAACACACTCGGGTTATAAGAACCCTTATTATGCAATAAACTACTATTAATTTTGATATTCAAAACCCATAATATACATAGCTGATGTCTCATTCATTGCCATATAAACGTGAAAAATTCAAAACAAAGATAAGTTGAATCCATTTTTTTTTTCTAAATAATGCACTGGGTATTGTTATAAGTATCTTATTTCAACAGTTTTAGTGAAATTTTACGAGTCCAATTTTTTTTTTATATTTGGGAATGTTTCTGTTTGTTTCCTATAGAATTAATTTGCAATAACAAATTCTAATATTTTTTTCATAAAAATTTGCCAGACCAAACGCAACTTGTATCTTTACTATTTATTCAATCGATAATAATTTGAAAAAGCCAGTCATCAAATATTTCATCAGGTTTTTCCAGTAGCGATCCCTATTTCTCTTCCCATTTTTTCGTATCCTCATCGGTAGCGACATACTTATAAACAATACCTTATGATTTGTTTGCATTAAATAAAACGTTCATCTTATTGTCTTTAAGTATTCTAGCTATTGTACATGGCATCACAATTTTCTTATACAAAATAAATTCATTTTAAAGTTAAAATGTTTATTTTCTAATTCCAGATGGCGTTCCGCGCTCTGGCAATGGTTATACTATTACAAACTGTGTTAGCCAATCCTATCCAGAAAACACTGTCCACGGAGGAGTTGCAGCAGAAATGCGTCAAACTCGTCAAAATTAATAACAAATATTTCCTCCTCGATGAAACAAGGAGAATTTTTAACTACGCGGCTGACATGCACATTAATTGGAAATCTGGGAACATCTACTACACAAACCTAAACAGTAATGAGAAAATGTCCGTGCACGTCATACATAAAGAGACTGGTCTTGAAAATAAAATACATGTATCCGGAGGACAATCCACTGCTATAGACAACACAAACAATATTATATACTTTGCCACTAGCGACGGCGTTTACAAGCAAAATGACGACGGTACTAGAGACTTGTACGCGGCATCAGGGCAGGATGTTATGTACGTTACCGTAACCAAAGATGGAAGCGTTATGTACATATCAACGTACCCGACATACCACGTTTTCAAAATCACACAAGAGGGCAAGAAAAAGGAATTAATTTCAGCCATACCACACGGCAGCCGTCTTACTGTGGATAATAAAGGCAATATCTTCTTTACTGATTTCAATCACACAGCATGTGTTTTGCAAGCTGGGCAGCCTACACCCGTTAATATCGAAGGGGTACCTAGTGACAAAGTTTTAGATTTTTACGTTACTAAGGACGATGATAAGGTTGTCGCAATGGATCAGGACAGCCATTTCTATAGTGTGGACGGTCAAACTGCATCTGCAACTGATTGGGGATCATTTGGACTGAACGAAGTTAACGCGTTTGCTCTGGACGATGTTAACAACGTGTATATTGGCCTTAGGAGAGCCATAAAAAAATTTAAGACCTACGACCAAAATCCTTGCAATGAAGTATAGGGTTTAATTATCCGGGATCTTTTCGTATATCTTAATTTAAGTGGCTTATTTGTTAAATGGAATCTAAACCTAAATAAAATCTTTGACCGATTGTGTCACTATAGCAAAATAATGGCAAATTTATGCATCGATTCGTCACTTACTTGCACAGTGGTAATTGATTTTTAAACCTATATGCTTCTTTTAAGTAATACTGTTATTATTATACTGTATAATTTACATAAAAAGCTAACTTTATATATGTTATACAATATTCCTGATGTAAAGTTTCATAATTCCTTCAATAAATGGTTCAGTCAGAGACCCAGTGTATGACGAACAGCACGAAAAGTAGAGTCGAGGTAGATTGGCAGGAAATACAGTACGTCGATGAGTATACTTACTTGGGCCAGATAGTCTCCTTCGACAACAGGCAGGATAAGGAAATCGATCGTCGCATCGACAACGCCTGGAAGAGCTTATGAAGGGAAAGTTACCACTTGCCCTGAAGCGAAAACTCGTCGACATGTGCATCCTGCCTATCCTTACTTACGGTGCACAAACCTGGTCTTTGACTGAATATCAGAAGTCGAGACTTAAGATTTGCCAGCGGGCAATGGAGCGCAGTATTCTAGGTGTAAAAAGAATTGACATGATTCGTAATACAATGCTGCACTCCAGAACCAAAATTGTCGATGTTGGAGCTGCAACCGCTAAGCTGAAGTGGAACTGGGCGGGTCATCTAAGCCGTATGGGCCCAGAGAGGTGGGCAAAAATCGTCACTGACTGGGTTCCGCGCGACGTATATCGCAAACGTGGCCGACCCAAGCGGAGATGGCGGGACGACATTACAACCTTTCTGCCGGACTGGCAGGAAGTGGCCATGAACAGGGAGGAATGGAAGGCAAAAGGGGAGGCCTTTGCCCAGCAGTGGGACACAATCGCGGCTACATACTGCCCCCGATAGTTGAAAGGGCGCATATAACATTTTTTCCGAAATTGAGTTGTATACGTTGTTGGAATCAGCAAAAAAAGGCGCATCGGCCAGTATTTTTTATTTTTCGCTATCTCGCTTTAAAGCGATTTTCTGTAGTAGAAATGGGCGCATATGCATCCAATTTTTTGACTAAATGGAAGATGAAAAGCCGAAATTAATGTAAACTTAGTAGAATAGCCGCATTTGCACATATACGCCTTTGAGCTTCATAGTAATATTTCATGATCGGAAGTTTAATAGGCGCTTATTCGATATCGTTTTTAATGCTTAATAGATAGGTCGCAAGTGATCATTTGCGCCTTAAACGCTAGTTGGAAAGTATTATACCTACTAAGTAGAAAAGTCAACATCTTCCACATGCGCCCTTACTACTTCGTATTTTATATTTTCTTCGATGCGCATCTGCCAGATACGTCGTATGTTTTTTTAAAATAAATAAAAGGCTGAAATTATTGTTTTTTTACTCACAAGTCAAGATGAAACCTACAATAGACGATCATAGGTACTTTTCAACTTAGCCAAGGGCTATTAGATTGATAATGGATATTTGTGCTTAAAGTGCCTACTTAAATGCGCCTTTTCTTTCTAGGAAAATATTTAAAATTATACACTTGGTACTAGGGTTAAAAGTAATGAAAAAGCGCATACGACATTGATAGGGCGCATGTAGCGATATGCGCCTATTCAATTAATTATGTCTCATTTCTTCATATTTTTTAAACTAAAATGAAAAGGATTTTTTGAGAAATATATTTAAAATATACCTATCGTACTATAGCAATTGAAAGATAATCATGTTAACTATTGTTCGACATCTTCAAAAATATATTTCTTCGTTTAACTAACAGACAGCAAACAATTTAAGTTTTTATTCATTAAACATTTTTTTTCTCATTCATACATTTAGATTCTTGTTACATGCGCCTTTTCAACTATCGGGGGCAGCATAAAAAAAAGCTATGTCAGAGGCCTTAGGCGCTTCTGTGCTTTGCAAGACACGCTAAGCCGTTGGTGCCGGTTGTCATGTAATGGCCGTCGTTAAGCTATGTCAGAGGCCTTATGGGCGGCTTGATAACTTCTGACAGCAAGGCTCGCCACTGTCTTACAATCCTCGACCAACCCGAACTTGGTCCCCGTGGTGGAGTATGGCCTAACCTTCCTGCGATGCAGGAAGAGACCCGCGCCCCAGCGGTGGGGCATACAAGGGTTGATAACGATTTGTCAAGATTAGTACAGGCAGGCAGCTACCCCGATCATCTTTCTTTATCAAATGAATTTACTTGTAGTGGCTTATATCAAGAATATAATAATTCTCACACAACACAAACATTTGACCTTGTCCTAAACTATATTACCATGTCACGGTGGGTAATCTCCATAGAAAGGAGCAACGCAACCACACACAGTCTCATTCCGTTCCGCGTTGGTACACGCCGAAAAACACAATAGGCGAATTTCTCTCGTTTCGGGGTGGTATTGGGTGGTAATCAGACGGGCCCTTAGCGCCTAGCCGTCACGTCGAGTTCGATTTTATTTGCGACTTGCGCATGACCTTCGCACCCGTTGGTTATGACTATTGGCAAAATGAGACTATTCTTGTGTATGGTTGTGTCAACAATAGCAACTATATAACAATATTCAATGTACCGAAAGAACTCATTAATTCATTTATTAATTTTAATGAAATAAATTTCTTAAGTTAAAATTAAATCTATATTGAAGGGTTTTAAGGAAAATATGGGCAAAGCTATGGAGAAAATCGATCTTATAAAGATCATAAGTTATAGTTGAAAACCTCTACTATAAATTACATCTTAATATCTGTGAATGAGGCTCTGTGTTTGCCGCTGCGCTCGCCTTTCTATGTTTATCTCGATTAGCTTATCTCACTAGCAAAAATTTCGTTAATAATTATTCGTCAGCCAAATATCCTATTATTTTATGGAGAGCATAGAAAGAGGCATTACAAAATAGCCCAAACATTCACAAAAAGCTTTGTCATAAAAAGTAACACAATAAAAAAAACATAAAACTAAACTAAATTAATCAAAAATAGCCCGACCCACACAAATGTTCCTATGAAGATAGCAGCGTTCAATGTTCCTATAATGATAGCCCCGTTGCACGGGCAGGGAAATCCTTTGCATCAGGTATGCCCCGGAACGAACGTCATAGCCACGACTCCTCAGGCACCGACCGATTTTCCAAATTGGATTTGCCGCCCTCAGGACATAGGCTCAGACAGAAATCCTAGAATCTGTGGCTGAATTGTGTAAGCCCCTTTCTTCTACAGAACCCAACCCTTATCTTAGCTCGACACGCACTTAGCCGGTGTTTCTCATTACGCGGAAAATTTATAGGTATCTTAACAAAATAACGACTCTCAACTAAAAACAACTTTGATAACTCACTTAAATATAAATATAAGTGGATGGGTTCAGATGATTGGCACAGTAGGTGAAGAGATAGGACTAAAGAAGTAATCCTGCAAGATAAGTTGAAGCACAACCAGTTTTCGACGATGTTTCTTACTAAGGTATGTAGCAGAAATCAGAAATATATTGCTACGTGAAGAATTTACGGAATGTATTTTTTTACATTGTAAGCTGCTTTCTGGTCGCTTTTGTAATGGGACAAAGACAGCGAAAAAACTACCTTTCATTATATTCTTTTTAATGCACTAACCCGTGCTCAGGACAATTTTAAAAACCATTTAGGTGGAATTTTTAGCCTCTAAATAGGTTTTTGAAATTAAACAAAGTCATTGGTACATGCCCGCACTCGGGATCGAACCTGGGGCTCTCGCTTGCCAGTTCATTTACACGTACATTTGCGAATTTGTAGTCGCAATACCACACGCTAACTGTGAAGGAAAACATCGTGAGGAAACCCGCGTCTTGGTTGGCTCCACACGTATTGACTAGTCTTTCCTGTGGGCTAGGCCGACTAAGCTGTCAGGATGGTATAGGTGCTGGGCAAGCCTAAACCATCTATAAAAACCATGTCCCAGGCACTACAGCGTCGGAGTGGTCCCTTCAACCATCTAGTGTGAGTGAAAATACCACTGGACGCTGTACAAATCATCTCATTAAGTAGATGCAAAAGGGCCAATTTATTTATTTATTTTAAATAGGTTTTTAAAACCAACACCAACCAACTTTCTCATTTTTTCTCACCAACTTTTTTGAACCATACATCAGCACAATGCAGTCTTGGTGTATTTCCATGTTTATGATATCTTTGTCTGGTCACCATAGCATAAGGTATCAAATAATACACTATGACAAGTGATTGTGTGATGTGCAAATTATTTAATCAGATTTCGTGAGTGCCAGCAACAAGTTTAAGGCCGATTCGCAGTATTTCTTTTGCGTCACTTAAGTCACCTTTTGACATTTATCTGAAGAATTTAAATACGAAGCGTTCGTGGCCTAGTCGAACTGGGTGGTTGGAATCAATCACTTGAGGTAAGCAACAACAAGTGCGGTCAGGTGTAAGATGGGTGACCGCCCGTGACTACCGCAAGTGGCCTTTTTCGCTTCTGTGCTTTGCAAGGCACGCTAAGCCGTTGGTGCCGGTTGTCATGTAATGGCCGTTGTTAAGCTATGTCAGAGAGCTTATGGGCGGCTTGATAACTTCTGACAGCAAGGCTCGCCACTCTGTCTTACAATCCTCCACCAACCCGAACTTAGCCCTCGTGGTGGAATATGCCCTAAACCTTCCTGCGATGCAGGAAGAGACCCGTGTCCCAGTAGTGGGGACATACAAGGGTTGATATCGACATCGACTCAGCAAACTATACTTAACAAATTGGTGCATGTTAATCTACCTCTTTAACTTTAGTTGCCAACAAGCCAATTTAACTTTAGTGGTTTTCTTAGAAAAGTAGCAAAAAAATTATGCCCAGACCCAACATCACCTGTACTCGAGCACACCGACTTTCTTCCATGTATCACCATTATCAATAATTTATAGGGAGATAGGTGACCAGGGGCATTATTACGTAAGTATCCACTGAGTAGAGTGACGTTGATTTTTACTTTTTTTAAGCTACTCCGGCTGTCAAATGCATACATTTTTTGACGCTTAGGAGTCGTCTAAATGCTTCACTCGATAGAGTGGAGTGTAATAGGAGGGCTGGTCACCACAAGCGCTGCCGGTGGCGATGGCGTTGGAGCAAACTTGCCTGATTAAGTTCTTTAAAAACCTATTTAGAGGCTAAAAATTTCACCCATGCCGGGATTCGAACCCGCAACCTCTGGCTATCCGTACCAGCGCTCTACCAATTGAGCCAATGGGCGACTCACGGCTTCAGTGAAATTTCGAACCTCTTTACAATATTCTCTGTATTACGTACAGGCAGCGACATCTGACTTAAGCAAATTGCATTACTTACAGCCCCGACTACCTACTTTGCAGTTAGGTTTAACATCACGGGTTAGTGCATTAACAATAAAAATAGTGTAATGATTAGAATAATTTATCCCATTTCATTCGAATGATTTATTGACTATTCAATCTAGATTTCTCTTCCCAATATTATTAAGCAAAATAACTCCAACAGTAATTTTTCAATTCCAGATGGCGTTCCTCGCCCTGTCAATGGTTCTTCTTCTGCAATCCGTGTTATCTGATCCTATACAAACAAAAGAAATTCAAGAAATGAGGACATTGCAGCAGAAATGTGCTAATCTCCTCGGAATGAAGGGAGAGTTTTTCCTCCTCGATGAATCAAGGAATATTTCCGGTATCCCGGCCGATATGCATGTTCACTGGAAATCTGGTGACCTCTACTTCACTGTCCTAGGTGGCGGTGAAATGATGTCCGAGCATGTCATAAGCAAACAGACTGGCCTCCAAAAGAAGATAAATGTAGTCGGAGGACAATCCACTGCTATAGACAACACAAACGACGTTGTTTACATCGCCACTGAAAACGGCGTTTACAAGCAAAAGGAAGACGGTTCTACGGAGTTGTACGCAGCAGAAAATGATGATGTTATGTACTTGACTGTCACCAAAGACGGAAGCGTTATGTATATATCGACGTATCCGAATTACCAAGTTTACAAAATAACGCAAGATGGCAAGAATAAGGAAATAATGTCTGCTATACCTTACGGCTCTGGTCTCACTGTTGATCCTAAAGGCAATGTCTTTTTCTCTGACAGTAAGGAAACGGCATACGTTTTGCAGGCTGGGCAGTCGGTACCGGAGAAAATTAAGGGAGTACCTAGCGAGAAACTTCTGGATTTTGCCCTTGCTAATGATGATGATGAGGTCTTTGTAATGGACCAGGAAAGCAACTGGTATCGTGTGGATGGTCAGACGGCGGCTGCTACGCATTTGGGATCGTTTGGGCTGTCTGCTAACACGTTCGCTATTGATGAGAATAACAGCGTGTACATTGGTGTTGAGCGTGCTATAAAGAAATTCGACCACTACGACGAGAATCCGTGCCTAAAGGTTTAGGAATAGATTGCGCAGGAAGTTCTTTGTTCGAATGATAATAGACTTAACAACGACCCATCATTTGAAAATATAAAAAAGCTGTAAGACCGAATGTAGCACTGTTCGGAAGTAATTACGAAATTGATAGATAAATTTATAAAAAAAAATGTTTAATTAATATGCTCAGTAACACCAACAGGATATAGTCCAAAAAAGGTCTATATCCCGTTTAGTTCTTTTTATTTGTGCTTTTATTAATGTCATTCCGTTTTATTGTAGTGGTAGTTGTAAACAATATTTCAGATGTTACCAAATGACGTAGTTTAATATTTACTCTATTTCTAGAACCATCAGATATTTTCTGTTTTACTTTTTCCTTATTTGTGACTAATAAAAAGTGCTCGAAAAAAGTTGGATTTAATTTATAATAGGGCAGTGTTTTTCAACCTTTTTCATGATGCGACCTCCCTGGTATGAAAAAATATTTCGCGACCCCCCGACCCTTTGCTTTTTTATTATGTATGTAGGTATGTGTAAGTCCGAAATAGCCCAAACGGTGACAAATCGCCTAATCTGGCAACCCTTTCCTAGAAATCCTCTCCGCATCGTTCGGATCGATCGCACTCGCACTAAGTTCACTCGAAAAGCCAGGCTTAAAGTTTCATACTGTTTCGCACCATAGACACTAGAATTTCTATCTCGGCTTACCTATGTTAGAAAGGGAGAGCAATGAGTCTATGAAAGCATTTGAAGTGTTGTAATAATTTAAAATGGATAAATTCCTGAAAAGATCAACAGAACCATCAACTTCTGGTGAGAGTAGTGGAAGTAAAAGTAAGAAAAAACGTCTTTTGACGACAATTATTTGAAATTCGGGTTTACTGTGATTAACAATAAACCGCAGTGCGTTATTTGCTTTGAAACTTTATCAAGAGAAAGCGTGAAGTCATCGAAGTTAACACGCCACCTCAACACAAAACATCCGAATGAAATAAATAAGCTCGTGGAATTTTTTGAGAGAAAATCAAAAGCTCTGCAACATCAAAAAACTGGTATAGTACAAATGTCCAACCTAAATGAGAAAGAGTAAGAGTAGCTTTTCGTGTGGCTAAAGCAGGAAAACCTTACACTATAGCCGAAAATTTGATTTTACTAGCGGCTTTAGATATAGCAGAGATTATGTTTGGGAAACAAGATGTGGAAAAACTCAAAAGTATACCTCTCTCTGACAATACTATTCAACGCAGGATAAGCGATATGGCCACTGATGTTGTGATCAAGTCATAGAAAAAATAAAGGAAAGTACTTTTGTATCTTTGCAATTTGACGAATCCACGGACATTGCGGGTTGTGCGCAGTTTGTAGCTTTTGTGCGTTTTGAATCCAGTGAAAAAGTAATGGAAGAAATACTATTTTGCAGAGCGCTTCTCACAAATACTACAGGTCAGTGCTTGCATAACATGTTCCTTGAAGCTACGCAAGATATGAATAATGATTGGGCAAATAAATGCATTGCTATTTGCAGCGACGGAGCAAAAGCGATGACTGGTGCGAAGAGTGGATTTATTGCTAGGCTGAAAGAACAGATGCCAAACGCTTGTTGGGTGCATTGCTTTCTCCATCGCCAAGCTCTTGCAGCCAAAACCACATGAATACAGCCAAGTTCTTAATATTATTATAAAGATTGTAAATTCTATTAAAGGAAAAGCGTTGCAGACACGATTGTTTCGGATTATTTGTGAAGATATGGGAGCACTCCACCAAAATTTACTTTACCATAATGAGGTTAGGTGGTTGTCAAAAGGCAAAGTACTGACCAGAGTTATGGAACTTCGTGCTGAACTTTTAATGTACTTACAGCAGGCCAAGTCAGAATACTCGAAATTCATTTGCGACCCGGAATTTCTTTTGAAATTAGCTTTTCTTTCTGACTTATTTGAGCATTTAAATATCTTAAATAAAAGTCTTCAAGGGAGAGATGAAAATGTTATCACTGCAAAAGACAAATTCATGGCTTTGCCAAAAAAAATTGACTTGTGGTCGTCGTCTATAAATCAAAGAAACTTCGCATCATTTTCGGCGACACAATCTTTTACTGAAGAAGTCGGATGTGAGATCAACATCAAGGCATATATACCTGGTATGAAAATGGTGTTAGACAATTTGAAAGAAGAATTGTGTCATTACTTCTCAGTGCAAGAGATATCGGAAAACACTGGGCAGAGGTGGATCTTAAATCCGTTTTTAAATGCAGCTATAAACGAGGTTAATTTGCCAACTAAGCTCAAAGAGAATCTGCTAGAATTATCTGCTGATGGAATGTTACACTTGGAATTCAAGTCTGCTAAGTTGGATAACTTTTGGTTAAGGAGAAAAACAGAATACCCGGAATTGACAACTGAGGCTTTGAAGTGTTTGATTCCATTTGCTACCACGTACTTATGCGAGTTGACATTTTCATCAATGGCCCAAACAAAAAGTAAGCAAAGAAATCGATTAAATTTGGAAAAAGATTTAATTCTATGTATAGCAAATACGGATCCACGAATGGGAGAAATTGATCAATCAAAAACAGGCACAACCTTCGCATTAACATGAGTCTTAGGATTTTATTTTATGTTAATTTGTTTGTATTAGCATCGGGTCTTTTGTCGAAATTCTCTTTCTTTATAAAGAAATATTTTTAATATTTTTTTTTTTACTGAAGCAGTTCTCTCGACCTCTGGCGACCCCCCTACAGAAGCTTCGCGACCCCCCAGGGGGTCGCGACCCACAGGTTAAAAAACAATGTAATAGGGTATTCATAAGACCCATAGGTACGAGGCGTAACCGAATTCTCACATACATCGGAAAATAAGGGGTTTTATTCGTAATAACTTTTAGAAAAAACCTAAAAATAATTCACAAAATAAACTTTAGTTTTTATATGTCTCAGTCTGTGTGAATTAAATATTTGTGATTATTCTAGTTTGGTATTCTAGTTTAGGTCCAGGACGAGTGATTTTATTTTATTGACAGTACTTTTTGATTAGAATGTAGTACAACAGGCGCGGTCAAGCGTAGGGTGGGTGACCGTCGCGGGACTACCGCAAGTGGCATTTTTTCTGAACGCTGGTGCTTCGCAAGGCACGTCAAGCCATTGGTGCCGGCTGTCATGTAATAGCTGTCGCTAAGCCATGTCAGAGTCCGCACGGCGGCTTGAGAACTTCTGACAGTAATGCCCGCCACTGTCTTACAATCCTCCACCAACCTGGACTTCGCCCCCGTGGTGGGGTATGGCGTAACCTTCCTGCGATGAAGGAAGATCACCGTGCCCCAGCAGTGGGGTCATACAAGGGTTGATGTTGATCGATTGACATAGTACTTTTTACTGTGGCGAGCACATGTCAAGTCTGTGCGCGCACTACAAACTCCAACATTCCTGCATCGGACAATCAGAGTGTTTCACATGACATACCATAAATATAACGTCCGACTAACAACAGTCGGACCAGCCGGGCCGGCCGTCCCCAGGCCGTCACCAGGCTCTACCTGGCGGGAAATTTCCGCTCTTCCCTTTAAGATAAAACGTTATTGCACGTTTACCAATCGCACCCCCAGATCAAGACTGCACTAAGTCGAAAAATCCCAAAATCGACTTTTTAATACAGTTCGATCGGCAATTTTTTTCCACATATACCACAAAGACAGCCATATCAATATTCCCAAAACTAGCCAACAGATGTCGCGCTAAGTCTGTTTTAGTGAATGAATGACCGCGGAGTCATACCACAAACACGAAACTAATTTCATATGCAACCTGTCTGTCTTCGAGAGCGCTGCATAGTGACCTTGCGCAACAGCGGCTTATTTCGTAATAATGTAGTATTGCTGAATGGGGCTAGATAACTGCTCCGGATTATTTCGATTTAATACAGTGTTGTTGACGTTCCCGATACTGCTATTTTGATAGTATTCCGAAATACTTCCCTATTGGTGACGAAGGTATGTTGATTTTTTTTAAATTATTCCTAAATAATTTAGTGTTGTTTGATAAAGATGTAAATTCCTCAAATAATGCACTGATGATGGTAGATCTTAATAGTGGTGTAATTTCTGTAATCATTACGATATTTTATTTTTGATACTCTGAATTACTTATTTATACTTAAACCTTAAACTAAAAATCAAATCGTTTGAAGTTTGTTTTTCCTTAATTAACTTGAAAATATTTTGTGTTTTTTGGAATAATGCAGTATTGTTGAATTAATTCAGATATTGTTTGTTATTTGGCAGATGATGAAGGGTCGTAGTCTAATATTGCTTGAAAAAGCAATAGAAGGAACCACAAAAGACGCGCAGTTGACTGCTCAAGAGACAAGAATGAAAATTTGTGTTGAAAATAAAATAGATAATCCAAACTCTGATATCGCGGTACCATCTGATGCATCGCCTGCTCTTGCCGAATCATTTGTTCCAGTTCCAGCCCTCACGGTTCCACCTGTTACAACACCAGCTCTTGAGGTATTTTATCAGACTGACAAACCACAAAAATCGCGACCAGCTGTGATCCCCCCTAGAAGAGTATCTTCGTCTTCCTGCTCGAGTTCCTCATCGGACTCCAGCTCATCATTATCAAGTACCAGCAGCTCGGGCAGCTCGTCTGATGATGAATCCAACAGACCGGGCCCGTTAACAGTAAATACTCAGGTAGTTTTAAATTCTATCTCGACTCATGAACCTTCAACATCTGCCGTTGTTGATCCAGTTCCAACAGCTCCAACCGACCCAAAGTTGAGAAGAAAACGAGTACCGAGTAACGAGCTAACGAGTAACGAGCCCTGCTGGCTAGAAATCGAAGATTGCTAAAAATTATTCAGGAAAATCTTACGTTTCTCTATCGTTTAACGTTTCTCTTAGATCCATACCTATACAAGATTAGTTACAATATTAGTTTTAGACGGTTGTTATGTTCCTGTTATCATCATATTTTTTTTCAATAATGGCTAGTTTAGTAAGTAAACCTGTGATGTAACATTAATCTGATTGAATAAGCCTTGTTAAACGATAGACTGTTAAACATTATAACTAAGTATAATTCACAATTTAAGAATAATTTTAGGAATTCACTGCTACTAATTATTAGTAACAGGTATGACCTGAAAATTCCTTGTACTGTGCAAGTTTACAAGTAATATAAAAAAGTACACATTGTTGACGGTAACTGTTACGTTCCTAATTCGCTAATGTTGCAATAATAATTGTCTTGTCTAGTTTAAGTCATAGACATTAGACAGCCACAAGTGCTTTGTATAATTTGTGCATTCTTTTTAAATTACGCTCGAATGTTTCTTTATTTTTTTGATATGAGGTAGTTTTATTTATCTATAGATCCCTAATAAGTGGATAAAAACATATAAAATTGATTTGTCTGAATCATTGATTTGATTTGTTTTTTTATTATTTTGATCTATTGATCCCTAATAATGGACAAAAATGTGTAAAATTGATTTGTCTGAAACAAATAATAAATGTTTATTGTTATTTTCGTAAACATGTTTGTTTTATTTTAGATTTATTACAGATTTCCTCGAAATTAAAAGAGATGAGTCTTTGTTGAGTAATCAAGATGAATAATTATTTCTTAGAATTATACTGCATTATTTCAGTATCAATCAGAAAGACACGAGTATATCGAAATACTTTATTTTTATGATGTCCATAAATTTACAACAGTGAATTATTTAAAAAAAAACTGTATTTTTTTCACTTTTTTTTACATTATGTTATAGGTACCTTAGATAGGACTTGTACAATTGTATAACTGACATAATATCTAAAAATCGTAGCAATCGATTCCCAAATAATTGCTTTTTCGACTTAGTGCAGTCTTGATCTGGGGGTGCGCAATAATAGACGTTTTAGCAGACATCGCTCAAAGTCATTATGTTGGGTCATAGATTTTAGGCTATCAGAACCATTATCCTATTATAAACATAGCATGTCAAAATGCTAAAACTGCTGTCACTGTTAAAACATTGTCAGTGTCCTATTTATCCGCACCAAATTCTGTCTAAATCTTGACGTTTGCGAAAGCAATTAGCATGAGTAAGACATTAGGAATCGATCAGGAATTGGCGCGTGTAATTCACGGGCAGAGCTCGTAGCCTAACTCTAAAACGACTTAACTCTAAGAACACAATTTCTTGGTAAAAAATGATGACTAGGCCACTTCGTGGAACTATTTCATAACTCAAAATGGTAGACCATGACTGAAATTCAGATTTAAAAATGTTATACATCGTAAAAACAAAATGATTAATTATTGAACGCCAACGTTGTTAGTTTTAGAGTTAGTAGATTATGTGGCGAACAATCAAAGAAGATCTACATTTATTCATTTTGAAACACGTTTTAACTTAATCAACAGAATCTTCAAAGCAAAGTTATTACTAATGTGTTCAACACTAGACACAATCGTCACCACCAGCATTATTTTACAATCAGACATCTTAATTTCTGACTGAGAATGTAAACAAGTGAGTCCAGTTAGAGCTACATAAGCCCAAAGTTATCGCTGTCGATAATGTAGTGTAAACAGGAGGAAGTATTCAATTAATTCAGAGGCTGGATAGTGTCCGCATTCTGTGGAATTGTCTTCCATTATGACCATATTTCCGAAAACATCATTTTTGTTCATTTTTTTTCTTTAGGAGATAATTTGGCGGAACACAAATATCTCAACACAACCAACTTTCAACTGATAAGTAACTTAAATATAAAAGGCTGGTGTCAGATGATAAGCACAGTATATGTGTGATAGGACCAAAGAAGTAATTCTGTAAGACATATACTCGATGACGATGTTTTTTTACTACGGTAAGTAACCGAAATAACAAATTGATTGCAATGTAAATAATTTATATTTATATGTTTGTTGAATGTACAATGTAATGTAAACTGCCTTCGGGTCACTTTTATAATGGGGAAAAAGAGAATAAAAAACCTCCAATCTCACCATTAAACATAATTACATCAGTAAGTAACATCAGTTGCTGCCCATTTATTCAGAAACAAAACGCCTAAACTTCTTATAGGCGAAAGAATATGGTAATTAATTTAATTTAACAAAGTAATCGTCAGGCCTGACATCTGCGGCATTGAGATTAATTCCTATAAATAACAATACCATATTAATTGTCAACATGAGTGCTTGGTGTCACGCATAGCTTATGTAATGAAGATAAGCCACTCTCCGGTTTATTAAAACAAAAATTGCAAAATATATTAAAAGTGTTGGTGGCATTGAACGTGAGAGTGACTTATTCTTCCTGGCAACTGACAATGAGTCCGATATATCAGGAATTCAACCATCTGATCGTAAATATGATAATAATAGGTAGGTAGATTAAATTTCTGCAATTTGTGATTTTATTTTTTACCTAGACTATGTTGCCAAAAGAAATTTTAACTACCTGCAAGTTTTAAGTATTGACTTCAGTGCTATTTACTTTTAATCGGTATTAGTTATACACTAATTCTGATAATCGAATGAATTATGGTTAGTTGTAGTGATCAGGCCAAAGAAAGTTAGTTACTAATCAGGACGTATAATTCGGCTAAGTCGAATTATTGGCATAATTTCATTAGTATAATTCATAATGGCACATCTTTAAAAGCGATTTTAAACAAGCAATCGCGTCATTTGTACACTGTGTAAAAACATGGTTTAATGAAAAGCTGAATAAAATCCCTTAATAACGATAGGAACCATCCATTTCATAAATTAAAGAACAACTCTTATGTTAGTAAAATCCCTGTTGTAAAATTTAGGTAAATTCAAGTCAATTTATAATTTTAATGAATATGTCGACTCTTATAACAATTTTGCAAAGCAAAATGGACTTATTGGACCCAATTTTCAAATTCCAGTTGGCGTTGCGTGCTCTGTCAATGGTTCTTTTTCTTCAAACCGTGTTATCTGACCCTATCAACAGAACAAAAGAATTCCAAAAACTGCAGGCGCAATGTGCCAATCTTATCCAAATCAACGGCAATTATTACGTGCTTGATGAAACAAGGAACATTTCTGGAATCCCGGCGGATATGCATGTTCATTGGAAATCTGGAGACCTCTACTTCACCGTCCTAGGCGATGACAAAATGAAGACCGAGCATGTCGTAAATAAACAAACTGGCATTGAAAAGACGATAAATGTAGTAAGAGGACAATCTACTGCTATAGACAACACAAACAATATTGTGTACATTGCCACTGAAAACGGCATTTACAAGAAAAAGGAAAACGGTTTTACGGAGCTGTACGCCGCATCGGGATATAATGTTATGTACGTGACTGTCACAAAAGATGGAAGTGTCTTGTATATATCAACGTATCCGAAGTACGAAGTCTACAAAATAACGCAAAACGGCAAGAATGAGGAAATAATGTCAGCTATGCCGTACGGCATTGGTCTCACTGTCAATACCAAAGGCAATATATTTTTCACATACGTTAAGGAAACGGCATATGTTTTGCAGGCTGGGCAGTCGGTACCCGTAAAAATTAAGTGGATACCTAGTGAGAAACTTCTGTATTTTTCCGTTGTTAAGGATGTTGATGAGGTCTTTGCGATGGACCAGGACAGCAATTGGTATCTTGTGGACGGTCAGACCGCGTCTGCAACTTATTGGGGGTCATTTGGACTGACAGCTAACACGTTCGCTCTCGATGGTGTCAACAACGTGTACATTGGTGTTGAGCGAGCTATAAAGAAATTTACGCTCTTTGACGAGAATCAATGCCTCAACGTTTAGAAAAAGATTGTACAGGAATATTTTTATTTTAATAGTATTTGACTGCTTAATTATAAAATAAAATAACAAGTCATCATTTAAACCCCGAAATATTCTGTTTGACCGATTGTAACATTGTATGGAAGTAATTACGAAATGTTTTTTATATGTGACATTAATTTGCTCAGCGAGTTACCACTTTTGGTTTCAAATCCTGTTTCAGTATTTTTTAGATCATTAAGATTTAACTAATAAATAATTGCGATTCGACTTGTTTAATATAATTCTGACTCAATTAATCAATATGCTGGACATAGGCCTTCCACAAGTCACGCCACTTCTCTCTGATATCGGCCATCCTCATCCAGCAATTCTATCCTATCCTCGTTGATAATTTTTATTTACGCTGTTATTAATGCCATTCCATTTTATTGTACATACTTACCTTCCCTTTGACTTCAAATAATTTGTTACTCTATTTCTGTATTCATCAATTTGTTCCGGTTTCCCAATTCCACCCCATTTTACGGGGTGTAAATAATCCTTGGGGTTTTTTATTTAAAATATTTTTTTGCAAAAAAAAGAACATCGTATATCTCAACGATAGCATATACCTTGAAACTTGTGTCAATAATCTAACAGTATTATACAAAAAAACAGTCCGACTAAAACAGGCTTAAGAAGGAGTTAAAGTCGGTGCTTTTGAGTGAGTGAGTGAGTGAGTGAGTGAGTGAGTGAGTGAGTGAGTGAGTGAGTGAGTGAGTGAGTGAGTGAGTGAGTGAGAAAAAAAAACAATCAACCAAACAAACAAATGAATAAATAAAGAATATTTTTTTTCACTGTGTGATGTTAACGCTCAAAGTAACGCTTGTTGGTGATCCTTTATCTTTTTCAAGCTATATTAGTCCACTGCTGAACATATCATTCCCCTAATGAGTGCCATAGCGCCCTATCTTCAGCTTCGGATCCTGGACAAAATAAAATTCTTTTTAATTTTTCGCGCGTCATCTCATCTCATCTCATCTATAACAAACACTTGATAATTATTATCTTCTGTTCAAGTTTGTCCTTTGCAAGGTAATTTGGCGGCAAGGTATCTTAACACAATTACAGCGAAATGAAAACTATATTGATAAGTGATAACTCAGTTAAATAAGAGTGGCTGAATGCAAATGAGAAGCACAGTGTGTTAATTGGTAGGACCATAGGAGTAGTTCTGTAAGACAAGTTGGAGCAGGGCTGGTTTCTGACGATGGTTTTTACTAAGGTATGTAACCGAAATCGGATATTTATTGCAATATACCTAAATAATTTACAATCTGAAATGAAAAGGTTTTATTCAAATCAGCGCAGACACTGCAGCTTAATTAATGTTACAAATCAAACTAGGTATTCATTTCAAATCTAGATGATTTTGGAGAAAAATGTACAAAATCTCCAAACTTTGTCTTTTTAAAGTCCTAAATCAACATAGTTTACATAATTATTATAAGACATAGAACTCATGCATTGTACTGGCTTTAATTCCAGATACGTACCTATCATTGTCATCGATAATATATCTTTAGGGATTTCAATACAATGCCCCATACAGGATGTATAAACATTTGCCAGCCTAAATATTGGGAACGAAAGTTTTACGTTTATTTCTAGTAACATTGTGTTGGCTGTATTCTTATTGTTGCACTAACCCGTGCTAAGAACAATTTTCAAAACCTATTTAGAGGCAAAAAAAAAATTTATTCATTTATTGTGTTGGCTACCTAAAGTTTAGTGATATTTTTCCTCATGTACATAATGTTTTCGTAGATAAACTGACTGGCAACTGTTTGGTTGTTAGTTTCTTTGGATAAATCTGTTTGTTGAATGTAAATGTACCATGTAATGTAAGTGCCTTCGGTTCGCTTTATGGAGAAAAAGACAACAAAAAAACTTCGATCTCACTAGTTTCATGAGAATCAATAACTTTGAGGCTTACTTGCGCTATTTCTTAAATGCCATTTAAATAGCTATGTTAAGTCTTGTATGAGGAATTTTAGCTACATGCTAGGTACATAAAGTGGCTGTTACATCTGGCATGCTCGTTCGTTCGCACATTCTAGTTTAGTTATTATTGTAATAATTTGAGCATTATTTTGACAAACGTAGTTTGAGCGTATGTTCGACATTACAAATACAGACATTTAAGACGTATTTTTTACATAATATGCTGTACCTAGATTTTGGTAACAACTACTTCATTTTTTTTAAAAGGTAAATGTAAAGTAACTATTTGAAATGTCCGCTTTTTTATTAGCAAAAATAAAAAGGTAAACCCTTAGGGCTCGCGCCCACGACGACTTTTTGCAGCGATGGAGTAGCAATGCTGTCGCGCGTTTGCATCGATACTGCCGCGATGCGGTCGCTAGCTGTATGCCCTCGCCCACGTAACCACGATTCAGTCGCGATGCAAACGCGATACCGTCGCGCTTCTGGCGCGATGCAAAAGCTATTCAGTAACAGCACAAAAATGCTTAAGCTCGCCATAGTTGCAAGATGGACTCCTTTGAGGCAACATTAGTCACTTTTCTTTGGTGCTGCGTTTTCGTTAGTAGTGCGTTGTCATCGCTTCTGTAGCGCGTTGCAAATGCGACTTAAGCGCGTTCGTAGCGATGCTGTTGCGCGTTTACGAGACGCGCGACAGCATCACGACAAAAAGTCGCCGTGGGCAGGCGTCCGTCACTCGCTCAAGGTCACGCGTTATATACCTGCCGCTCGGCGTATCGTCCACGATACAACCGACAAAGGGCCGCTACGCCCTCCTGAGCGCTCGCACCGCACGTTTCCCGCGTTTACTACTCGAAATGTCAAAACCACGTAATTATTGTGCAGTGTAAAAGTAAAAAAACAAAATAAGAATTATCATTTTTTCACTGCCGAGAGACGAAGAAAGGTAAGTGGTATTTTAAATCTTATATTTCTTTAAACATTTAGGTAGGTAGGTACTATAAAAGTAAAATAAATACACAAAGGTAACTGCTTTTTTTCGTGGACTTAGTAATTTTGATTCTAGATAACCACATACGTTCTAACATTATTACGCGTAAGTGTCTCTGTCTGTCACGTTTTCACGGCTGTACTGTGGCTATACCAAAAAATTTTAAAAATGCACAACAATCATTGTCGTATTGATGGAAAATGCCAAAAATAACAATTTTATAATAGTTCGCTCCACGACTTTTAGCAGTTGCTAAAAAACGTGGAGTCGTGAAAAACAAATACATGCACGACAAGTTGCCATCGATAAAATATTACTACTTTAGTAATATTTTCTCGATGGTAGTTAACCATCTTTGTCGTGCGTGTATTTGTTTTTAATGTTAATTTAATTTAGGATCAACTAAATTGGCTTTTTAGTGTTTCGTAGTAAACATTAGAAACAAAACATGTACAACAAACATGGATGTCAAATATTTACGTATTTCTCGAATTCAAACCAATATAATGTGGTCGACTCTGACCGCCACGCCCAATCCAAAAACTAAAACCAGTTTTGTCTGTCCCCTTCTTTTTAGATATTTGTCTAGGAATAGAGAGGGACAAATAGAACCCATTCCAATTTCAGGATTAAACGTGGCGGTCAAAATCGTCCTCAATGACGAAAAATTAAGTTTGATACCTTAATGTTTGCTTTTCAGACTACGCAATTGGCTTGAGATAATAGGGAGGCCTGATCTAATAACAACTCAAACAAAGTCAGCTTGTCATGTTATATTACATATTTTTGACAAATAAATAAATATGGTTATTTCACAACATTCGTTTTATTACAGGAATAATCATCATAGGTACAACCCTAGCGCATTCGTGCGATGACGCGCTTGCACGTGAGTCGCACGGTGGGCAACACAATCTCGACTCTTTGAGCGGGTACTTATGGTATATTTCTCCTCGCTGTGAACAGTAGTTATTATTATTAAGATTTTGTAGGCTATTATAGCGAAGGTATTTTCGCTTTAGTATAGGAGTGATGTATCTGTTACGTAGTAACTATTATCTAATCTGTGCCGTGGGCGAGGGCCCTTAGTTCACATTTATTAAATTGTATGTATTTTGTGTTTTTACGATCACAAAAAACATTTTTTTCAAGATTGTGTGAGTGAGATAGCATTAGAGACGTTACAGTAACCTTAAGGGATATTAAAAAAAATGGTGCTAGCCAGTCTAAAGTGCGTTCACATTAACTTGACGCGTGAGAGAATTGGTAGTACTGAGATGTTTACTGTTACCATGTTAAATAAGAAATCATTCCCATTACTTGGGGAAAATAAAAGGATTGAGGGCTTGTTTTACCATCTTCCGATTAGGTCCAAAAGCTAATTCACATGTTATGTCCTTGTTACCAATTCTCTCACGCGTCAAGTTAATGTGAACGCACTGTAGCTGTCATAATTTTAGCTTCAATTCTTACAAAAGTACGAAAACATTAATGCATTATTTGCACCTGCCAAAAATTATGCAACCTCCTTGCTACTTCAAACTTATTCTTTTTGTACAGATCGTCTTTTGTTTTTTCTTCTGCGCGAGCAACACCCTATTGTATTAAAAGCATTGATTTTGTTGAAAATGCGTCGTATTTTTCTGCGAGGATTTGCAAAAGAGATAATAAATCAATTAACTACACAAACAGAGTGATTAGTGCGAGTTTTTTAACTACTCGATCGCGTTAACGTAAACTCATATTTCTATGGCATCGAGGAAGCGCCACCTAGCGACAAGAATGGAGATTAAAATTGCTGTGTGCGAGTTGTAATGGTTTACGTTGAGAAGTGAACACGTTTACCTGCCAAAACACGAATAAACGCGAGTGCGAGTTGTACTGTGACAGCGTTTCGCCAGTTCGAACGGTTAACTTACTCATAATCACTACTCGATGCTCGATTAACGCGGTAGTAAAGTCACTCGATTGGATCTATCAAACTCGCACTAAGCACTCAGAATATTCTGTTCACGAGCATAACTCAAAGGTCAGCCATCAGCAATTTCGGATGGAGATAACCCCGCAACTGCGCTGCCATTCGAATAACCTTTCGCAAACTTGCATGATTAACTTGTTGTCAGTTATACAATTAATGATAACGTTTATTAATATGCAATCCCATCATATCATCCGTACGCTGTTTACAAAAGTTGCTTGAAAAAAAAGTTGAATAGAATATTATGTTTAACGATAAGAACAATTTGCTTACCTAAATTTTACAACCGGGGCATTAAAAACACCGTTTATCTTTATCATTAACAATGTCACTTTATTTATAGATAGAGATCACTTTATTGTACATAAAAATGGAAATCACAGAGATATTTCTTAACCTAAGAGCACAGACGGCGGCCTTATCACTAAAAGTTGTAACGGTGCAAACCTCTTCACACCATTTTTATTTCTTTTTCTATCTATCATTTTCAAATATTTAAATTACGTCACACATTATTCGATTTCCCTCATTTTTCATTCACTACTACTTTACCCTTTGACCAGATATGACTATGTTTAACGATAAGAACAATTTGCTTACCTAAATTTTACAACCGGGGCATTAAAAACACCGTTTATCTTTATCATTAACAATGTCACTTTATTTATAGATAGAGATCACTTTATTGTACATAAAAATGGAAATCACAGAGATATTTCTTAACCTAAGAGCACAGACGGCGGCCTTATCACTAAAAGTTGTAACGGTGCAAACCTCTTCACACCATTTTTATTTCTTTTTCTATCTATCATTTTCAAATATTTAAATTACGTCACACATTATTCGATTTCCCTCATTTTTCATTCACTACTACTTTACCCTTTGACCAGATATGACTATTTTACCTGTTTCTCCGTTTTTTATCCAGTTTTCTGTTTTAAAATTACTACAAATATCTACAAATAAAACAACACCTGAAGTCGTTCCAGTTTTTAATATTTATAAAGATACCGATAAGATACGTTCCAAAGTGATCTCTTCCAGACAACCTTTGGATGGACTGGAGCAATATATTGGCGAAGGAAGTAGATGTACAAATAAATCAAAATATTTCAGATACATATAAATAAAACATGCTTAATTAAGAAAATAACTTTAGATACTAACCCTAAATAAACAAATAACATACATAAATAGAAATTGATATAAAAATATATATTTTATACAAAAACATACATTTATAGGCATAGCAATATATGGACAGGCCATAAATAAAATACCAACAATAGCAAAACAGTACTACAAATAACAGCAAAAGTTTCACATAACACTACCGAGATAGTATTTTTTTACCATAGTTACTTCAGCTCATAGTTAGTTCAGTAGTTACTTCATAGTTTATAGGTACTTCAAATAAGGTACTTGCACGGTCGCGGTCTAAAAATGGTTATACGTTTTCAAATTAGATTCTTTAGCGCACTGTGTGCAGTAAAGTCTAAAATGTTATATCTAGGTACGTATTACTTTTTAATAGTTGTAGCATCGATTCTAACAAAAAGAGTATTCATGACGGTTTTAATGATGGAACTCTTTTCTTTATTTAAAGGCTGACATAATTGAATTTTTTACAATGACATTTATCAAAAATACTAGGATTGAAATAATAGCAATTGATTGTAATACCATGGCAACCTCGCTTGCGTGAATCTCTGTGGCTTCTTCTATGCTCTATGCCTAATCTATGCTCTATGCCTAATCAAATCACATAATATCATCGACCATGTGGCATAGATATGTGCATGCAATTACCAACCTTAAGGTGGTAAACATTTTCAGACCGCGAGTGTACTCGGTACTTGTGTTCAGGTCATTAGGGGACCTGTTGGATGCGAATGGCAAGAGACCGTGAAGGCTAGACATGATGGGGAAAAGGCATATACCTAGCAGTGGGCAGAAGTAAGCTGATGATGATGTTGATGACAATAATGATGATGGCGAGAAATCTTAATCCCCTTAATGTTTTGAGCTGTATTATTGAACATTATTATAACAAAAAAAAATGTATAATATTAAGCATTGCTAGGCATAAAATGTTTAAACGATAACTATAATCTAAGACCTGCAAAAAAACATTTTAAAATGACATGGAAAAATAGAGGTTTTAACCCTTCTCGCGTTTAGTGTACATACGTCTGTACACTAATCAGCCCGGCCGCGCGCATCCCCCAAGCGCTTAGTGTACAGACGTATGTACACTATGCAACGCTCAGATTGGACTCTTTTTATCTATGCTCTGTGCATTCTCTATGGACAATATCTGTTGTTTTATTGGCCAATGGTTAGTAAGGATTACTTTCGCCAACCAATCAAATGACGTGACGTGGAAAAAAATTGAATTATCATCGAAACCACATGAGCTTGCTAGGTCAGACGCCATTTTGCGTTTTCGTCGTGAGTTGCTCCGCTCGCTAAAGTTTTATAAGTTATTTAGAGAAGGCAACGCTGCGTATTTGTTCATGTGTTATATATCAAATTACTGGGAAAAGTGTGTAGATTATGATTCAAATAATAGTTTCGTTGTATTTGATGGAAAAGAAAGTGAAAAAAGCCTCGAACTTTTAGCCCGGATTGTGCCGCTTGTATGGGCGGTCAGTGTCATTTTACCTCTTCCTGGTAATTATTCATTTATAGCTTTGTTTTGGTGAATTAGAGTATGAAAATTGTGTAAACAGTAATAGATAATATGCAGATCATATTATAAGTGTTAGTTCAGTGCTAGTGAATGAGTAATTAGTGAAAATAGTGAGACAAAGTTCAAAGTAGTGTCAAAATGGCGTGGATAGTGAAATTCATCTCGTCATTTGAATATCATGTAAGTTTATTGATAATTTTATTAGCATTACAAGTATAATAACCGGATAGGGAATTTTATGCAGATTGTAGTGATATATAACACTTATTGAATAATTACGTAGTACTTTCTCTAATTTGAGAAATGCGGAACTGTGCTCACAAAAAAGATGCAAAAAAATGGCGGTGCGAAATGACCCTGCACTATGCGGTACCTTTGAACTTTCTTTTTTCCGAGCGCGCGTGGCGCTAGAAGGGTTAAAGTATTATGATACTTAAAATATTCAGGAAAGTAAAGTAAACTTAAAATGAACGATTAAAGTAAGTAAAATAACTATAAAAAAAGTTTATTTAAAAGTCACACTAAATCAGTTTGCTTTAAAATTTAATGTACTGTAACGATACTTCTTTATAGTAGCTGGCTGGCGTAGCCGTCTATGCATTGTTTAAATTATTTGAAGAATATCGTTACGTTTTTTTAGATGTCACTAGTGTCAAGATCCGCAGCTAGGCTAGGGTTTCGAATGTAAAAAAGGGTAATAGAAAGAGAGTATTATTGTTTCTAATTCAATGTTTTAATAAGTAGTTCGCTACAGTAGGTACCTATAATTTTATTAAGTAAGAAAATACCATAAAACGTCATAAGCCTCCAAAAACCAATGGCTGGGTTTGACTGTGCGAGAAGTCTCGTTTACAATAGTTTTACCTCAGACTTTATTCATCGTATACCGATTTTCAAATTCCAGATGGCGTTCCGCGCTCTGTCAATGGCTCTACTTCTTTATACCGTATTATCTGATCCTATCACACATAACACCTTTACTTCACTGTCCTAGGCGGTCGTGAAATGATAGCTGAGCATGTTATAAATAAACAGACTGGGATTGAAAAAACGTTAAATGTAGTCGGAGGACAATCCACAGCTCATCATCATCATCATCAAGGGCCTTTGCATCTATTACAGATGATTTATGCAGCAATCCTGGATTGTAGACATTTTTTCTGGTGGCTGTAAAGCCCTATGCCAGAGTGAATGCCACGTCCGCACATCTGGCATATGTAGGGGGCGGAAGATCCCGGTTGGTCGGGATTTAGGGCACGAGCATGTCTCTTTGCTCGCTTATCGGCAAGTCCACAGCTATAGACAACACAAATAATGTTGTATACATCGCCACTGAAAACGGCGTTTATAAACAGAAGGACAACGGTTCTATGGAGTTGTACGCCGCTTCAGGAGATGATGTTATGTACTTAACTGTCACAAAAGATGGAAGTATCTTGTATGCAGCAACTTATCCGAATTACCATGTCTACAAAATCACACAAGATGGCAAGAATAAAGAAATTATTTCTGCTATACCGAACGGTGCTGGTGTAACTGTCGATTTTAAAGGCTATATCTTCTACACTGATGCTAAAGATACGGCATACGTTTTGCGAGCTGGGCAGTCAGTGCCCGTGAAAATGAATGGGGTATCTAGTGGCAAAATTTTAGATTTTTACGTTAGTAAGGATGATGAGGTCTTTGCGATGGATCAGGACAGCAATTGGTATAATGTGGACGGTCATACGGCATCTGCGATTTACTGGGGATCGTTTGGACTTACAGCACCTAACACATTTGCTCGCGATGATGTTCACAACGTATACATTGGTGTTCAGGGAGCTATAAAGAAATTCAAGCATTACGACGAGAATCCATGCAACACGGTGTAGGGTGAGATTGTAAAGAACTCCTCAATTTGTAACGGTGCAAACCTCTTCACACCATTTTATTTCTTTTTCTATCAATCATTTTCAAATATTTAAATTTCGTCGCACATTATTCGATTTCCCTCACTTTTCATTACTACTACTTTACCCTTCGACCAGATCTGACTATTTTACCTGCTTATCATTTCTTATCCAGTTTTTCTGTTTTATAATAATATTGGCCTTTTTGCATCTACTTATTGAGATGATTTATGCAGCGTCCAGTGGTATCTTCACTCACACTAGATGGGTGAAGGGACCACTCCGACGCTGTAGTGTAGTATCTGTTTTATTATACCTACTACTAATCTACAAATAAAACAACACCTGAAGTCGTTCCAGGGTTTACCCTACCGATCTATCTATAAATTCAGTTATATAGAGATATTAAAAACAATATGTTGTGCACAAGTTCCAAAAATGGGATAAAACTGGCGCCATAGGAAGCCAATTCTTGCCTATGCAAATTGAAAGCTTAGACGCAAAATATTCGAAGGATTAGACATTTCTCACATAAAAATAGGATGAGATAACTTGACAGAGTCATCCCACCAAAAACATTCTGTAAAAAACTAGGCAAGTCTCGATGGAGCTGATCGTTTACCTCTAAACAGTAATGAAATCTGGGCACTGCCATACTCCCCGATTAGACATTTATTTTCTCATTCGAAATTCTATCAAGCATGGCGTTCAGAATACAGATTTTGGCTAGTTTAGCAGATTCTTATGTACAATATATGTATGTACAATTTAATTCATAAGCCTTAGAGTCGTATACGAGTTATTTGCTGATGAAATGAGAATTGGCATCTAGGTTACAGTCTCTGTTGACCCGCGCGCTTAGTGCGTGTCTGTATCAGTGAATTGATACGTCCACGTGTCGTTGTAACGCTGTGTGGGTGATAATGTGACCATACAAATATCGTATTACGCCAAAGTGCAAGATAAGACCGTTTCTGCGCCCAAACGTTTTCTCGGTTTCCATACAGCGATCAAACTTCAAAGAAGTGGTTTAAGCGGTCTTCTGGAATCCGATTTTAGGATGTGCTCTAATTATTGGTACTCGTAGATACCGAAAAACTATCATTTCAAATAGTTTACAAGAACACTGGAGTGCTAAATATGTTATGTTATTGTTAGCTCAGGGTCTTGATGTCGAGGTAAATAAGCTAGAGTTGACTGTATAATGGTTTAATTGGAAAAAGAAGATAATTCAAAATTAGTGTGTATCGACACGTCGGATGGTGTGAAGTGCCGCATGCCGCGGCGCGGCCCGCCGCCGACCTGCTCGCAAGTTGTCCGGCCGGTTTTGGCCTGCGGGGCATCGCTCAGTGACGTAGGGCTCCAACAGTTATTAATAAGTTTTTATGTTTTAAAGATTAATTACAGCAAAACAAATAATTTCGGTTGTCTAACGTTTTCTGGAAGAGTTTTCGGAAGTTGTCCAAAGGTTGTCTGGAAGTGATCACTCTTAGCGACAAGACCACCAATTGTAAAACATTACTTAGATTTAAGAAATGATGGTTGTATTATTTCTCTGGTTGTGCAATAAAGTGTTCTCTATCTATCTACCTATCTAAATGTGGTAATGTGCAAAGCTTTCCTTCTGTCCTAGTTATTTCTCGGAAAATCAACTAAGCGGAAAATTTACAAAATAATGCGTCGCAAACGAAAACAATATTGATAAATCTCACTTATGTATAAATATAAATGGAACGGTTCATATAATTAGAGCAGTGTGTGAATTAAAACTGAAGGAGACGGCTCTGACCAAAGGTTGATTACAAAGCTAGATTTCACGATGTATTTTGCTAAGGTAAAAGCATAATCAATTTATATTTCGTAACATTTAAATTTTCAGTAGCATACTTTAGTTTTCGTGACCCAATAGGGGGCACAATAAAAAATGAGTAGAAGGAGTATACCTAAATTTTTAATTCAATTTAATTAATATATTTGGAGAAAACACGAGCACAGATAATGAATGTTTATATGTTTTACAGTATTGGTTTTGGACTTATCTGTCTATGGAACATTTCTCACTTATAGTAAAGGCAGGTAATGTAAAGCGAAAGGGTCTAACACGCAAAAAAAAAATATCAAATAGAACTAGGTATAGGCCGTTGCGATGAACAAATAACATGGTTATTTAGCTACACTCGCAATCAGAATATAACAAATTATAAACCCAAATTAAAATTTTAATTCAAAAGCATAAAAATGTCGCTTTGACATGTGCCGGGATAGTATCGCATAATTTATATGACATGTACGAGCCCGTGAAACCGTAAACCCAAGGTTTGCCAACACTTCCATGATGACAAATTCGGAAAATAATTATTCTACTTTACTCCCAATAAAAATTCTTTGTGCAAAAAAGTTTTGTATCATACGAGTCTACCTTTTTTACAGTAAACAAAATATCTACCGCGTACCCGTACAACGATATATTTTATTAAGGTAACATAGTTCTTTTCCATCGAATTGAAAACAGACTTTAGAGTGCACGGAGACAAAGGTTGACATCGATTGTACAGTACTACATATCATAAAAGTCCCTTCGGGAACCTACGTTCGCGCAGACTAGGAAGAAGTGTAACGAAAGTACCCGAAGCTATAAGTACATTCAACATGATCTTTAACCGATATGGTTAAGGTGCAGAATTTATTGATTGCCGCAGTAGCGCTACTTATTTTGCTCACGCTAATATTGCCAAGCTAATAGTCACCTGCATCGATGACGTTGAATCAACCAATAGCAACAAAGGCGCACGGCCTGCCATAAAATGAAACTATCTGATTGGTCGATCAACTTGCCGCACATCCAAAATTTGGTCATCTGCGCAGGTATATCCGCGAGACTTATTTCTTGTGTAGCACTCTACCATTTGCAGGAAAACAAATTATTACATTGTCTTCGGATTTCAATTGTAGTTCCGCTGTTTGACGTTGGGTTCATAGATTTTCAAAATATATCACCCAGCAAGTAATGCAAACCCATTTGGAAGAAAGGAAGGCATTAACTGACTTTGGAATAGTCTGTATAGGAAAAACTGTATAGGAAACACTTGACTTAAATTACAATAATACTGATTCAAAATATTGGCATAATCCAATCATTTAATAAAAAAAATCGGTTTATGTCTTGGGAGTAAATGTTTTCTCTAGGTTCTTCAAGTATCGTAGAGCTAATAAAAACTTTTGCGACTTGTACACATAGTTAGAATATTTTCGGGGCTTAATCGCGTCGTACCACTGGATAGAATTACACAAACCATCGGTGCTTTCCAACGATAGCCATTATTATAGCCGAATTGTGCGTGAAGCAGTTGAAATTAAGAAACACAAACAATTTAATCGGGAATGTGGTTTCAAACTGTCGCAAACGTGGGATCCGGTCATCAAGGAGAGTTCGAGTGGAAAAAAGTCACATGGCTTATCGTCCGACATTGTCAATGTAGTGTGTCGCAACCCTAATTGTGCTTTGTGATGGCTGATTGAGGGTAGTCTGAAATATCATCAGCCGAAGATGCGAAAGGGTGCCAGCCATCAGTCTTCTTGTGACCACGATGACTGTAACGTCGTCGAAACGTCGAGGTAAAATAGCAATAAATTACTACGCGATTAAGCCCCGAAAGTATTCTAATAAAAATATGTCCAAAATAATAAAAGATAGTGATGATTAAATCTGTAAGCTAATGTGGATATGTTTATTAAAACATAATAACACCTTCACGATTTTGTTCAACAAAGCTAATTGAAATTGAATAAAGACTAATATAAATTACACTATTTTTATTTTTAATGCACTAACCCGTGCTAAGGAACAAATTTAAAAACCTATTTAGAGGCTAGCTGGTACGGATAGCCAGAGGTTGCGGGTTCGAATCCCGGCATGGGTGAAATTTTTAGCCTCTAAATAGGTTTTTAAACTAATATAAATTTTCAAATTCCAGATGATGTTCCACACTTTGTCAATGGTTCTTCTTTTGCAAACAGTTCAAGCCGGACTTGATGATATTGAACACTCAATGGATGCACTTTGTGCCAATCTCGTCACAATGAACGGAAATTATTACCTCCTTGATGATACAAGAGCTCTTTCTGGTATTCCAAACGACATACGTGTCCATTGGAAATCCGGAGATGTCTACTTCACATTAATTACTGATTATGTGAATACGACAGTGTACGTTATAGAGAAACAGACTAGGCAAGAAAAAAAAGTAAATGTAGCTGGAGGGCAAACCACTGGTATAGACCAGACCAACAATGTAATATACTTCGGCACGGACAACGGCGTTTACAAACAAAAGAACGACGGTTCTACAGAGTTGTACGCTGCATCAGGTGAAGATGTCGTGTCCGTTGCTTTGACAAATGACGCAAGCGTCATGTACGCATCGACTTACCCGAAGCGCAACGTATACAAAATCACTGAAGATGGAAAGCATATGGAGGACTTCTCAGTCGTAGCAAACAATTTTGGCCTCACAATTGATCCTGAAGGCAACATATATTTCAGTTACAACCAAACAGTATCCGTTTTGAGGGCTGGAGAGGCAACACCCGTAAAGATTGCAGGGCTACCTAATGACTTAATATTTGATTTTTACGTCACTAAAAGTGGTGAAGTCTTAGCTATGGGCGATAATGGTCCTTTGTATCATGTGGATGAAAAAACGGCGATTGCCAGTAAATTGGTATCGTTTGGGCTAGACGAAGTGTACACGTTTGGGCTGGACGATGAAGACAACATTTACATTGGCGTTAATAGAGGCATAAAGAAATATAAGCGCTACGACACGCATCCGTGCACCATGGCTTAGGAAGGGATTGTTAATGTAGTTAAGTATAATTTATTACATTAGTAAAAACTTGTGAATCAATACATAATTAACGAATAATAATATGTAGAAGTGATTGTTACAATGTTTTGAATTTTTTTGTAATAGTTGTGCTTAGTTGGCATAAATACGTCTTGATAAAAGCCTTGGTTGTTTTTTATTTGTAGCTTGATGAATGAGCGATGATTGGTCAGTTCCGTCTTATACTATTTTCTAAGTTATTTGGAAAATAATGAATCATAGAGTTACACTATGTCAAAAATATATGTTCACACTATTATTAATTATTTTCCAAAAGTTCTTAACATGAAATATATTTTAAAAATTATATATTTTCTTATTATTTTCTGACTTTTTCAGAAACGAATAATTTAATTTTATTGCAGATCACAAGGTAAAAATCTTCATAGTCAAAATGGTCTATGACTGAATTCGTTACCGCGGCTGAGCAAGGGTCTATGTCGTATAGAATAGTGGTCCATAACGAACATAATTCAACAAACATTTGGTAAACCGCGTCTTCTGTCCGAGTTTTTTCTTAAATGAGTAGGTAATTTGACGGAATATTTATAGGTATCAGAACAAAACAACAGTTAATTGAAAACATTGTCATCAACATCAGTAGCTTGATGTATGAGCGATGGTTGGTCAGTTCCGTCTTATACTACTTTCTTAGTTAGTTAACTATGTTAAAAATATATGTTTACACTATTATTTATTTACTTATTCTTTTCCTAAACTTCTTAACAAGTTATAATATTTAAAAAATAATATTGTTTATGTCATGTAGAATTGTAGTCCACAATGAACATAATTCCACAAACATTGGGTAAACCACGTCTTCTGTCCGAGTTTTTTCTTTAATGAGTAATTCCTTGGTAGTTATCTGACCAAAACAACACTCAACTGAAAAAATTGACGATAACTCACTTAAATATAAGTGGCTGGGTTCAGATGATAAGCACAGTACGTGAAGTTAGTGATATGACCAAAGAAGTAATTTTGTAAGACAAGCTGAAGAAGATTAATTTATTCACGATGTATTTTACAGAGGTATGTTAATGTAATCGGATTTTTGGCAATTTAAGGAATTTATTATTGTTATTATTAAATACTAGCTTTTGCCCGCGACTCCGTCCGCGTGGACTTTAGTTATTAAGCATGCTTCAATAAAAGGTGCAGATGACTGGAAGAGATCACTTTCAGTGATAAGGCCGCCGTCTGTACTCTTAGGTTAAGACATATCTGTGTAATTTCCATTTTTATGTACAATAAAGTATTCTCTATCTATCTTTCTTATTAATGATCATTGCAAAACAGACTTTAAGGGAAACTGCAGTCTTTTAAATTCGAATGGGTACTCCGATGGAATAAGTTTACTGGGTACCTATATATCGACGGTTAAAAGGATATAGGGCATAAGCGACAAAAACCAAATTGTTCAGGAGCGCAATTTAAAGTTTAAAATTTCAGAAAAAAAATCATATCTTTTTTATTTATTGTCATAACGTAAAGATGGAAACAGCTCTAAGCTCGAAGAAAATACGAGCATTAATTGTCATTTTATTTTATTTGATTCGACGATGCCCTATGTAGTTCAATGTCGCTTAACTCAATCGAACATATTTTTTATTTACGGTAATTCGGCATATGTCATATCTTCATATAAAAAACGAAGAGTATAGAAGACTAAGCTACATTTGATTTCCATATACCAAGAGGTAATAGGGCATGAGTCACATGACTATTGAATAACTAAAATAGGTAAAGAGGGATATATGACGTTTCACACCATTGTGACAAAATGGTAATGGAGCACAATTAACAGTGCTTAGTCAAAACATGGTGAGGATGTCAGACTTTAGTGACACCGTAAGTGGTTTGAAAAAAAGGTAACATGGTACTTCCACACGTCAAGATTTGTAGGCCAAGAGGAAAACAAGAACATCCAACATGTGAAATTATCTGGGCAATCGGTAACGCGGATTAAACGTCACGTCCTAAAAATAATAGATTCACAACCAACATGTTTTTCCTTTGAAATGAGACATAAAGTAACTGCATACGTTAGATGATGTTAGTGTTATCATCATCGTTCTTATGTACCAGATTAGTAACCTACATTAGATACTATTTGGAGATAGTGATGATACTCGCGTCCGCAGGAATTGCCCTCTGAAACCCTGCACGTGCCTCCCGGGTAGTGCTAAACGAGTATTAACGCCGAGTATCGGGCGGCAGTTATGATAACCCGACAACTGGCTTGCCAGAAGGCCCCACAGGCCTAGAGGACTTAATAACCTTTGTAAACGATGGAGCGAAAAGGATGGGGATACTACCGCTACTAATACTCCCAAGAAAACTATGAGCAGGATGAACAATAGTAAGGATTTGTCGGACCATCCGGTTGACGCCCGGCGCCAGGATGGTTCCGGGTCACCTGGTGTGAAATATGCTACCGGCCGCAAGAAGGTGACACAGCAAGCCCCTAGCGGAAATTGGGTTACTGCTGATCAAACTCTACTCCGTAACAAAAAGAGACAAATCCCGGACACTCACCACGCTCTCACCATAGCCACTTGGAACGTTCGTGATCTCTCCAAACCAGGAGCAGCCGAAGTCGTGGAGAAGGAAATGGACAGGTATAATGTGGATATTCTTGCTGTAAGTGAAACCCATATAAAAGACTCGGGACACTACACTACTCCATCTGGAAAATAGTTCATAGTGTCCGGATACGTCGACGTACGACCTCGTCGCCAAAACGCACAAAGACAAGATAATGGGATACGATTCCATCAATGACAGGATATTGAAAATCAGATTAGAAGCACATCCATACCCACTCAACCTACTCGCCATCTATGCACCAACATCTGCATCCAGTGAAGAAGAAATGGCTGAGTTCTACGACCAACTAAACAAAGCAGTCCAAGATGTTCCTAAGAAAGAGCCATTATTAATACTGAGCGATTTTAATTCTAAAATAGGAAAAACTGAGGATGATTACCATCTCAGAAAGATTGTCGGCAGGTTTGGACTGGGAGTCAGAAACAACCGTGCCAACATGCTTTTGGACTTTTGCATGGAGAACGACCTTTTGGTCATGAACACCTGGTTTTAACAACACCCAAGACGACTCTACACGTGGACGTCACCATGGTCTTCACAGGAACCAAATTGACTTCGTTCTAGTAAACCAAAGATGTAGCTCATCTATATCAGCAGCAAAGACGAGGCCAGGTGCAGACTGCGGCAGTGAACTTAGCTTCTGACTGCTAAGTTTAAAATCCGTTTGAAGAAGTCAAAAATAGGTACCCTCAACAAACAACAAATGGTTAAGCAGAGGAAATCCTTAAAGGAACAGGACTTAAAATAAGCCGAAGAACGAAACCACTATGCGGAGCTACATAGCGTTGTCCAAAAACTTTGCAGGAAAGATCGAGAGGCCTATATCGACAGTATATGCTCCGAAATAGAAAAATGTTCGGAAAGGGCGCACTCCCGAGATATGTTTCAAAAGGTAAACCTGCTCGCAAAGGAATTTAAACCAAAGCACTGGACCATTGAAAATTAAAAGAGGACGCCCTTATTGGATAAAGATGAGGTACTCGATAGATGGAAGAGCTACTGTCGGCAGCTATACGGCGAAAACAGCGATGAAAGAACTATGGAAATGGATTATTTGGAAAAGGAACCAGACATCCTCCTCGAGGCAGTAGAGGCAGCACTTCTCAAACTGAAATACAAGGCATGTGGCAGCGATGGCCTAACCGCGCAAATCTAGGAAGATCTAATCTAATAAATATAGGAAGTGAAGGCATAGCAATCGTACATACCGTGTGTCAAAAAATCTGGAGAACGGGTCAATGGTCAGCAAATTGGACCGAATCAATCGTAGTGCCTATACACAAGAAAGGCTCTACCCATAAATGTGAGAATTACAGAACCATCTCTATCATCTCTCACGCGTGAAAAATCCTCTTACACGTCCTAAACCACCGGCTTGCACCCTACATCAATAGCCAAATACCGAAAGAACAAGCTGGATTTGTAAAAGGAAGAGGAACGAGGGAACAAATCTTGAACATTCGACAGCTGATCGAAAAATGCAGGGAACATAACATCACTATAGTCTTGTGTTTCATCGATTATGCAAAAGCCTTTGACTGTATCAGCTGGAAGGCCATGTTCATGGTTATGAAGGAGATGGGTATACCGGACCACCTTACCTTTCTTGTGCAGCAACTGTACTCCAACGGTCAATCGAAAGTACGAATTGAGAACAGTCTTTCACACTGCTTCAAAGCAGAACGAGGAGTGTGCCAGGGATGCATACTATCTCCCCAACTGTTCAACCTGATCGGGGAACATATAATGAGAAGGGTTTTGGATAATTTAGAGATAATTTAGATAATTTAGAGGGCATTCGGATAGGTGGGCATCTTCTGAACAACCTTCACTTTGTCGATGACACCACCGTCATAGGCGCCTCGAAAACAGAGCTGGCTGAGCTTCTAGCGAGAGTGGATAGTATAAGTAAAGAATACGGACTTTATATCAACAGAAGTAAGACCAAGTTGATGTTTATTGATAGATCGGGCACCTTGCAACGAACCAACGAGCTGCGAGACCTTGATGTTGTACACAAATTTGTATACTTAGGCTCGCAAATAAGCAATGACGGAGACTGCGAATAAGAATTCGTCAGAAGATCCCAAATGGCTAAGTCAGCAGTGAAAAGGCTTGAGAAGATATGGAAAAACAGAAGCATCAACCGCAAGACAAAGATAAAACTAATGTGAACCCTAATCTTCTCAATATTTCTGTATGCCTCGGAAACCTGGACATTAAAAGCCCGTATTCTGAAAAGAAGAAATGCTGGCGGAGAATACTCCGTATATCTTGGACCGAACGCCGCATAAACGTATCTATTCTAGAAGAAATTCACATAAAGACGAGGTTCTCCACAATCTGCACCCAATGCATCCTGAAGTTCTTCAAATATACCGTCCGACGCGGGCCAGATAACCTGGAGTCTGTTATCAACACCGGTCGAGCGAACGGGAAACGAAGCAGAGGACGACCACCAACGCGTTGGTCAGATATAATAACTAAAGCTTCGGTAAGGACCCTACAAGCAGCCATACATCTGGCGCGTAATATAATCCAATGGAGAGAGCTGGTGGCGGAATCTGCCCTTAGTCACGTCCCTCAGCCATGAGGAAACGACGAAGAAGAAGAAGGAGATAGTGAGATAAAGAGGATGAAGAATGAGAGTGGAACATTCGGTAGGGGACGCCCTAGGCGCACATAAGTAGACCAAATTGGGGACGTGTTGGCAAAGGGCCGGATAAAAAGTACCCATAACCGGAGAGCGTGCATGCAACGACTTATGAATGTAGATGAAGCGAAAGAGGTGTGCAAAGATCGTGGCAAGTGGCAAGCCTTAGTCACTGTCTACCTCTCTGGGATACAGGCGTGAAATTACCGACTGATTTTGGGATAAACGACTCGCTAAATAGGTACTTGAGAACAACAGAGACCTGATTATGTGATACAAATTGGCATACGCACCAATTCATAAAATATCCTTGTAAAGTAATACGGCGTAAGTAACAGAGTTGTATTATGTTGTAAATGGTAGTAGGGTATAACCGACAGTTAAATAGTAAATAGGTTTTAGTAATTGCCTATAAGCGACAACTGTATGGCAAACTTGAGAATGGTAATAGGGTATAACCGACAGTTCAAAATTAATTAGGTTTAAGTAGTTGCCTATAAGCGACAGCTGTATTGTAAACTTGCAAATGGCAGTAAGGTATAACCAACGTTTAATGTTTTTGACGACAAAGGTAAAGAGACATTAGTTCCAACTTTAAAAATAGTTGCTTCTGGTAAAAAACCGTAAGCGCCCAGAAGCTCCACACCAGTAGGAAGTAAAAAGACATTACCGACTAGAGGCCAAAGTTGATGCCATTTTTACAGGGATACAAGTGCCGTTAAGGAAAAAACGACCTAAAAATAGGTCGGTAACACCAAAACGACATCTAAAAACCCAGTTTTTTGCTTGGAGATAAGCGACATAAAAGTCATTGTAGGGCCGTGGGAGTAAGCGCATTCGACGCAGATTTTTTTTTCAAGTGAGATGGCATTCAAAGCTCAGTTTAGACAAAAATGTCGCTTATGCCCTATATCCTTTTAACCGTCGATATACCGATTCACCTCTAGCACAGCCAGTAAATACAATGGCCTGTATAACGTTTTTATAAAACTTTCACGCGCAACCTGGTCCCATTGCACAAATTGGGTGGATTAAGATTTCGCGGTAGTGGTACTGGAGCACCAACTTTAAGGATAAGACGTGTGTGAGACGGTAGACCAGATGGGTTTAGAGTATTTAGGGACTCTACGGGATAGTGTACAGCATCATCGATATGCACTACAGTGAACACAGACTAATCAAAAGATCAGATTAATCACACACAAAGTAGTTAGTAGCGTTGGTCATTCTGGCCGCCGTTTTTTCTAGTTTTTACTTCTTTCCTCTTCTTAGTAGCCGTATTGGCGATGACAGGAAGAAGTGAAGGAGAGGCGGGCTCTGAAATTGGCACGGCGACTTAATTCCGTACATACACTTAGAAATGGCCATGAGATAGATAATGTGAAAAGCGTAGTCATCCCACGGGGTTACCTGTAGTACCAACACTAAATATAGGTAAAATTCAAAGACGTACGGAAAGAGTGGCCCTGTCGCTTCCAGCTCACATAAACTACCATAAGTAGGAGAGCGTGACATGTCAATACAGTATTAAGTAGCACTGGAGTAATTGGCTACTACATCCCAGTTACTACATCTACTAATCCCAGTTGGCTACTACATGGGTAACGATTTACTCACGTACCTCCCTAGCCATCACCTGTGTGTCATACAACAGTTATGACGTGGCCCGAAACATAGAGATAATAGGAACTGCAGTGAGGGGCAATATAGATTTATCAATTTGTAATAACTCAGCAATCATTGCATTTAAGGGATAACAAACAATAAGAAAATATCAAAGGTTCCACTCAACAACCAAGAAATTAAAACACCGTAAACGAACGAACAGTACTAATATTATGCCAAAACAGAAAGACTTCTACGCCGACTACAAAAGGTAATATTATATAGTGGTAATAAGTATATAGATTAATTTAAAAAAAAAAGATATTTGACAATAAAATATCACCTCACCTTTTGAGACTAACCTTCTCCACGCCACCTGTTGGTTGGCTAGAATAAAATACTATTTAGTATTAAGACCGCCCGCCCACCGCTGTACAATCTTTACAGGTACAATAATTAATTTAATAATAATAATAATATTTCCCAACAACATCAAAGAATACAACAGAACAAAATTTTGCTACCCCGTTCACTCCCTTCAGGGCTGAATTTAGAAAAAACGGCGAAACACGTATTCAATCAATTGTGTTGAAGAGTATTTATTTTTAGTTTCAAGAAAATTAGACAACATTCTTTATTTAAAAATCTATTTAGAGGCTAAACGTAATTATATTACAAAATTTTGCAACCCCTTTCACTCCCTTAAGGATACAATTTAGAAAAAACGGCGAAACATGTGTTCAATAGATTGTGGTGAAGAGTATTTATTTTAAGTTTCAAGAAAATTAGACAACACTCTTTATATCTCCCACACAAATTTTAGAAACCCTTTTCGCCCCCTTAGGGGTTAAATTTAAAAATAATCCGGTCTTATTTATTGCCTACATTATATATAGACCCTCTGTGCAAAATTTCAGCTTCCTAGGTCCAACGGCTTGGGCTGGGCGTTGATGAGTGAGTCAGTCAGTCAGGACTTTGAATTTTATATGTATTGATTAATTTTGTTAATAAATATTGTCAAATTGGCAAGTAAAAACTAAATTATTACTAAAACTAAATTTACGAAAAATTTACGTTGCATTTATTGAATGTACAATGTATTGTAAGCTGCTTTCAGGACACCTGTAATGGGAAAAAATTCATCGAAAAAGCTGTGGAGCTTTTTCGATGAATTTTTCTCTCACCATCTTTTCTCAAATCATATTAAACATAATATTTCAGCTGCCACTTATTTATTTAGATTCCATAAAAGCAATCAATAACTTTAAAGCCGACTTGCACCATGTCTTAATTGTCACTTAAGTGGCCACACTTCAACCGACGCTCAACAAAAATTGACGCTACAGGTAATATTTCACTTAATATTACATTCACAATATTAAACTACCATTCCAATAACACTCAATTCTATGGTATAGGCGAGGAAAAAATTACATCCCAAATTTAGGTGAAGGGGAAATGTCCTAAAAATATATTTTTAAAGATTTCATTCTGCCGTTTAGTCAGTGTATAATATACATGGCATGGATATACATGCCTAATTAGATCTTTGGTCAAATATTATTTTCGGTTTTAGTACTAATTGTTTAATACAAGTGCTAATTGACAGACAAAATGACGGACAAGTTTAGACTTGTCCGTCATTTTGTCTGTTTTCACGATTTTGTTGTAAAATGTATTCACCGAACAAACATTTTCAAATTTCAGATGGTGCCCCGCTGTCTGCCAATGGTTCTACTTCTGCAATGTGTGTTATCTGATCCTATAAACAGAAAAAAAGAAATTGAAGACTCGCGGAAATTGCAGCGGCAATGTGCCAATATTATCCAAATCAACGGCAAATATTTCCTGCTCGATGAAACAAGGAAAGTTTCTGGCCTTCCGGCCGACATGCGAATTAATTGGAAAACTGGAGACCTCTACTTCACTCTCGTACGCGGCGGGAGTGAAATGTCGGTGCACGTCATAAATAAACAGACTGGCCATCAAAAAAAGATAAATGTAGTCGGAGGACAATCCACTGCTATAGACAACATGAATAATATTGTATATATCGCGACTGAAAACGGCGTTTACAAGCTAAAGGATGATGGTTCTTCGGAGTTGTACTCCGCATCAGAGGAAGATATTATGTACTTGGCTGTCACAAAAGATGGAAGTGTCATGTATATAGCGACGGATCCGGGAAACCAAGTCTACAAAATAACGGAAGACGGCAAGAAAAAAGAAATGATTTCGGCTATACCGAACGGTCGTGCTCTCACAGTCGATCCTAAAGGCAATATATTTTTCACTGATGATGAAAATTTGGCATACGTTTTGCAGGCTGGGCAATCGGTACCTAAGAAAATTGAGGGGATACCTAGTGACAAAATTTTAGATTATTTTGTTGTAAAGAATTATGACCAGGTCTTTGGAATGGATCAGGACAGCAATTGGTATAAGGTGGACGGTGATACGGCATCTGCAATTTACTTGGGGTCGTTTGGACTGAAACCAGCTAATACGTTTGCTCATGATGATGCTAATAACGTATACATTGGTGTTCGGGGATCTATAAAGAAATTTAAGCGGTACGATAAGAATCCTTGCGACGAGGTATAAGAAGATTTTGTAGAAAACTCTTTGTTCGTGTCGTCTTAGATTGATCATTTATAAATCTAAATAATATTGAACCATGATTGGAAAACCCTTATAAATGGTTTAACCAATTTTGGCGATTTATGGACGTTGTTATTACAAATTCTATCTACACATTACTTCAGTGGGGATTTTATTTTATTTTTAAACCTTATTTTCCTTTTATTGGTGATGTTATTAGTGTAGGTGTAGCAATAGTAGCCCATTGGGTAGAACAATGGACTCAAAGCGAAAGACTCATGTCAACCTGAAGATTCATCATTTGTTTGCCCATAAATTTGTGAATCACTAAGTAATAATAATTGACAAATATGTAGAAGTGATTGTTACAATGTTATGATTTTTTTGTAATAGTTGGCATAAATACGTCTTAATAAAAGCCTGTCTTTTTTATTTGTATCTTGATGGATGAGCGATGATTGGTCAGTTCTGTCTTATGCTACTTTATTAGTTAGAAAAAATTTAATCATAGATTGACACTACGTAAAAAATATATAAATATAAATATATACAAAAATATAAAGACGCTGTGTGGTGTCGGCCTAGCGAATAGCACCAACCCAAATTCTTCCCGCGGGTGTCGTAAAAGGCGACTAAGGGATACAAACCGGAGGGTGGGCAGCAGCGCCCCCTGCAGTACAATTCCACTAAACTGCGATCCCCAACCCGCATGCCCAGCGTGGGGATTATGGGCATTACCTCCCAATGATGGCACAACCTTGCGCTATGGTGCTCATTAGGGGAGGGCTATGTCCAGCAGTGGACTAATATAGCCTGAAGAAGAAAAAATATGTGTTTACACTATTATGCACTTACGTATTCTCTTCCTAAACTTTTAAACATGTTATAATATTTTAAAAATTATATTTTGTGTTAGTAATTTCTGACTTTTTAAGAAACGAATAATTTAATTTCATTGCAGATAAGGTACAAAAGCGTCATATTCAAAATGGGCTACGACAGAATTCATTTTATAAGACAGAATTCGTTACCGAGGCTGAGCAAATCCGAGTTTTTTTCTCAATGAGTAATATGGCGGAATATGTATAGGTAGTTATCTGACCAAAACAACACTCAACTGAAAACATTGATGATAACTCACTCGAATATAAGTGGTTGGGTTCAGATGATAAGCACAGTACGTGAAGTTAGTGATATGACAAAAGAAGTAATTCTGTAAGACAAGTTGAAGAAGATTAAATTATACACGATGTTTTTAACAGAGGTATGTAAACGAAATCGGATTTTTAACAATTTAAAAAAATATATATTATAATTATTATTAAATATCTATTGTATCAATAAATATTGTAGAATTGGCGAATTTAATAATAAATTAATAATAATACTAGATTAACGTTGTGTTTATTGAATGTAAAATGTATTGTAAGCTGCTTTCACGGCACTTTTATCCTTATAAAAGTGTCCTGAAAGCAGCTTACAATGAGAAAAAGAAAACAAAAAAGCTCCGCTCTCACCATCTTTTCTCAAATCATATTAAACGTAATATTTCATCTGCTATCTACTTATTTAGATTCCATGAGTGCAATAACATTAAGGCCGACTCTTACCATTTCTTAAATGTCACTTAAGTTGCCACACTTCAACCGACGCCCAACAAAAAATGGCGCTTTAATTTACGCTAGAGGTTAATATTTCGCCTAATATTACATTCACAATATTAAACGACCAATCCAATAACACTTAACACTATGGTATAGTAATGTATGTATGGTAATTTCTGTAGAGGGGACGTATCCTAAAAATTTAATTTTGAAGATTTCATTCTGCCGTATGTTCAGGGTATTTATATGTTTATCCATGCCTAATTTAGATGTTTAGTTAAATCCTATTTTCGGTTTTTGGTACTCATTGTTTCATACAAGTACTAATTGACAGACAATCAGACGGATAACTCTAAGCTTGAGTTCCTTGTTGACTACAGAACTCTAAAAACTGGTCAGATTATCGGAGTTGGTGTAATTTTACAACAAATTATAAGAAACGGGAGAAATTGTGTGATTTTGCCTTCCGCATACGATAGTTTAATAAAACACATTTTTTGTGTTAGTAAAAATGTGTAAATAAAAACCTATCTACCTATCAAGTTTGATAATATTATTTTTAATGCACTAACCCGTGCTAAGGACAATTTTTATAACCTATTTAGAGGCTAACAATAATAAATAGGTTTTAAAAATTGTCCTTAGCTCGGGTAAGTGCATTAATAATAATAATAATCATGTCATCATAATGTACCACGTTCTAAGCAAATAAATTTTATTTTATTTTTTTATTTTGAGTAGGTACAGCGATATCATTCCGAAGTAAAACCTACCTAACTGCAAAGTCGGGTTTGCAAGTGATGCAACTTACTTCAGCAAGATATTGCTGCCTGTACGTAATACAGAGAATATTGTAAAGAGCTTCGAAATTTCACTGATGCCGGTGAGTCGCCCATTAGCTCTGTTGGAAAGAGCGCAGGCAAGGATAGCCAGAGGTTCGAATCCCGGCATGGGTGGAATTTTTAGCCTCTAAATAGGCTTTAAAAATCAAGTTTGACACTTGTATTACTGACTTGTAAAGTTGTAGCATTGTCAAGTGTATTTTGTTACTTATAAGTAACCAAATACACTTGACAATGCTACAATACATGGGGCACACTAAAAGTTTCGCACTTCTTGCTATTCGGAACTATTTGAATTTCGAATGTTATATTTTTGAAACGATGCAACCTTCAATTTCTCAGTTGTGTTTTATCACACACCAAAGTTCTACGTTCGCAACGCAAATGAAAAAAAAATTCCGCTTTTTTTTCAGCTGAAATGAAATGAAATGAAAAGGTTTTATTCAAAGTAGCACAGAAACTGCGGCTTAATGAACGTTACAATTCAAACTAGGTCTCCATTTCAAAATCTAGATCATTTAGGAGAAAAAATGGACAAAAAAACTCCTAACTAAGTCTTTTGAAAAGTCCTTAATTAACATAGTTTACATAATTATTTTAAACATAGAACTCATACATTGTACTGGATTTCAATGCAGACCTCATTGTCATCTAAATAATCCTTTATGTTATAGTAGCCCTTTTGGCACAAAGTGTGCTTAACATATTTTTTTAACCCCGATTCAGGCAAGCTTTATATATCTTCAGGGATTTTATTATAGAAGCGTATACAATGCCCCATGAAGGATGTCATTAACCTTTGCCAGCCTAAATAGTGGGAACAAAAGTTTATGTTTATTTCTAGTATTTACATTGTGTTGGCTACCTAAAGTTTTAAAGTTACTGATATTTTTCCTAACGTACATAATGTTTTCATATATATACTGACTGGCAACTGTCAGGATGTTAGTTTCTTTAAAGAAATCTCTTAACGAATCTCTACTACCCAGCCTATAAATGAATCTGATCGCTCTCTTCTGCAAGACGAAGATGGTCTCAATGTCTGCTGCCCGTCCCCACAGTAGTATGCCATAGGACATAAGACTATGGAAGTAACTAAAATAAACAAGCCTAGCAGTTGCGACGTCAGTTAGTTCCCTAATTCTTTTGACTGCATATGCTGCTGAACTAAGCCTATTTGCTAATTTTTCTATATGAGGACCCCATTGAAGCTTTGCATCAATTGTGATACCTAGAAATACAGTTTCATTCACAAGGTCTAATTTGTCATTCCCCAGTTAAACATTGCTGTCTACCGTTTTGACATTTGGAAGAGTGAACTTTACACATTTCGTCTTTTTTGAATTTAACAATAAGTTATTAGAAGTAAACCAATTTAGTACCCGAGAGAGAGCATTATTTGTATTGTCAAGGTCATTTTCTTGTCTCTTAATTTTAAGAATAAGAGACGTGTCATCTGCATATAATACTATCTCTGACATATTTTGAACCGTGAACGGCAAATCATTTACATACACGAGGAAGAGGAACGGCCCCAAAATCGATCTCTGTGGCACTCCTATCCTGACCTCTGACCCTGAAGATTTAGTTCTATTTATATCAGCTCTTTGAACTCTCCCTTCTTAATACGATGTTATAAGTTTTAGGCTATTCCCGTTTATACCATAGTGCTTTAATTTTAAAAGAAGTGTTTTATGGTCAACGCAATCAAATGCTTTCGACAAGTCACAGAATACGCCTATAGCATCCTTGCGCTCTTCCCATGCACTAAATATATGTTTAACTAACATGACGCCGGCGTCCGTTGTAGAGCGCCCTTGCGTAAAGCCGAATTGCTGACCATGGAGAAGTTGATAGTCATTGAAATGTGTAAGCAGCTGACCTAGAACTATCTTCTCGAATATTTTACTCAAAACGGGTAGAACTGAGACTGGTCTGAAATTTGTGGATCTTGCTTATCACCACTTTTAAATAAAGGAACGAGCCTACTATATTTCATTAGATCAGGGAATATACCCTCATCTAAACATTTGTTAAAGATTTTGGCTAAATGGGGTGCTAGGGTATCGATTACTGAGCTAACTACTGTTACTGACATACCCCATAAGTCCTCAGTTTTTTTAAGCTTTAGCTTTTTAAACGATTTAATCACGGTATGGGCTTCAATATAGTCGAACGAAAAATCGTGATGGCATGGGGGGAAACTGTCTTTCGAAATACTTTCAGCAACAGCTGGAGAAGAGTCTAAAGGAGCTGTCGTTACAATTGGAACATTTGTAAAGAACCGTTCAAAAGCCATAGCAATGTCTTCATTTGAGGTTATTAATTTATCATCTATTTTAAGTGAAAGTTCGCGATCTCCTGATTTGGATTTACCAGTTTCCTTATTTATAATAGCCCAAATTGTTCTGGATTAATAAATCCAGAACAATTTGGGAAATCAAAAATCCTTCAATCGTCTAATAAGACGATTGAAGGATTTTTGATTTTATATGCTCACATTTTGCTTTGTGGCAGACGGCCTTAAATAATTTTGAATATAGTTTAACATACTGTATAAAACTGGGGTCATAAGTGTATGTTTTTTTCTCATATAGCGCATATAGTGTGTCCCTGCTTTTTCGGATGCCGGCAGTAGCCCATTCACTACATGCTACTTTATTTCTTTTTGATGATAACTTTTTTAATTTAAAAACTTTTTCAAAACTACCTGAAACAACTTTGAATAAATCTCCTTAATGAGCATTTGCATTAAGGGTCTTATTATTTTGTGTAGGTAAGCTACTTTGTATGTAATTTCTAAATAATTCCATCTTTTTTGCTGTAATGGGCCGATAAATTATATCTTGCTCCTTTTTTTTTAAATCTCCTTCAAAGTGGACAATAATTTGACCATTGTGGTCTGACTTTAAGCAAGTTACTGTAGAACAATGCGAAAATTCACAGTCGCAGAATACATTGTCAAGACAGGTGGCTGTGTTTTCGGTAAACCTAGAAGGCTTTAAGAAAATATTAACTAAATTAAAAGACTTGAAAATAAGTTTTAATTTGTTATTTAAAACAAAGTCTACCAGCAAGTCTATATTAAAATCTCCACATACTATAACCTTCTTGCTACTACTTGAAGCTACCTTTAAAACATCCTCTAGTACGGATTCAAAGAAACTGTAGTCACTGGCGGGGGGCCTGTATACGCTTACTACAATATGCTTATCCAGTTCAACACATGATAGTTCTACAACTTTTTCAACAGAAAGTCTGCTAATATCTTTTCGTTCTTTATACTTCAAACTACTATTTACTATTATTAAAGATCCACCATGCAATGCAGACTTTCTATTAAAGCAACTGGCTATTTCATAATTATTTACAGAAAAATTCATTTGGGACTCTAGTAGCCAGTGCTCAGTGACACAGAGTACATCTACTCTATGTTGTTCTAGAAATAACTCTAATTCTAGTAATTTACCAGAAAAACCGCCCTGTAAATTTTGATTAGCTAAGATAATTACACTATTTTTATTTTTAATGCACTAACCCGTGCTAAGGAACAAATTTAAAAACCTATTTAGAGGCTAAAAATTTTACCCATGCCGGGATTCGAACCCGCAACCTCTGGCTATCCGTACCAGCGCTCTACCAATTGAGCTCAATTGGTAGAGCGCTGGTACGGATAGCCAGAGGTTGCGGGTTCGAATCCCGGCATGGGTGAAATTTTTAGCCTCTAAATAGGTAGCTAAGATAAGTTTTTTTAAGGGGGGCTTTTCTGTTGTCTGCGCTGATAGTTTAAATCAGCAGTCAAGCTTAACCTACTTATATTAGGTTTTGTTAAAACCTCAGAATACAGAGGTTTGAGTGTAGAACTTCTACAGTTAGCAACTTTAGTTGGTCCCTGTTTTATTGTCTCAAGAATAATGGGGTTATAAATATTAAATGCCAATAATTTGGCAATCTGTCGTTTCGAAGAAAGAGGCACATGCATTGTGTCTCTAGTCAATATAAGGTTTCGAATAAAATTATTCGTATCAAAATATAATACTTTGTCTCGATGGCCAAAGGTCATATTAAACAATAGCCGATTTAACTTATCTAACCGGGCATTTTGTGTTTCTGACAGAGTTTTTGAGTAAGGTAAAGCGCAAATTACAATTTTTCTTGCTTGAAGAGCAACTATAGAATCAAAATAATTTGTCAAATCTTGTTGCTGTATTCCTGTGCTGTCCCCTATTAATAACACAACAGTAGTATTATTATCATACTCCTTACTAAGCATGCAGTTAACTATTTGCATGTAAGATGCATAGGAGCTACGGGTCTCATCTGTACAATTCCACTTGAAGATCAAAAAAATGTTAATGCCGAGTGGTATCCTATAACTTTTTTACACAGGGTGTTAGAAGAAGTTCGCGAAAGACGACCAAAAAGCCGCGTTCTTCTAAATTATGACAATGCTTCTTCATATGCAGACAACGAAACAAAGTCATTTTTACCTTCCGAAAAAGTACAACTCGTCACCCATCCTGTGCATAGCCCCAACCTAGCACCCTGTGACTTATTTTCCCCAAAATCAAAGATTTGATGAGAGGTTTCACTTTAAACAACTCCTGAGAGGCAGTGATAGCGTTCAATCAGCACGTATAAAACATGCCTTCAGATCTGTGGTCCTCCTGCTAGTTCGATCGCATGAAAAAATGTTTAAAATGTAAAGAAAAGTATTATAAAAAACAATAAACATAATATTTTGGTTATAACATGCAATTGTTTGCTTCTTGATAGATATACATAGCAAAATCCTAATTAATGAATCGCCTTGTAGGATTTTTTTCAGACAAATGAATTTATTCTCGTTCATAAAACTGTCACCTGATTTCCTTCAACTGTAGTGATATCAACAAAGAAAGCCAGCAGATCTCGACCAAAGAGCAAACAGTTGTTAAAGTCACTGTCGTGATGTTTGAATATCATTTTAACAATATTAACTACTAGATCTGCACTCTTTTCACGATTTTGTTGTAGAATGTATTCACACATTTTCAAATTCCAGATGGTGCTCCGCTGTCTGCTAATGGTACTACTTCTGCAATATGTGTTATCTGATCCTATAAACAGAAAAAAAGCGAAATTGCAGCGGCAATGTGCCAATATTATCCAAATCAACGGCAAATATTTCCTGCTCGATGAAACGAGGAATGTTTCTGGCCTTCCGGCCGACATGCGAATTAATTGGAAAACTGGAGACCTCTACTTCACTCTCGTACGCAGGGATGAAAATATGGTGGTGCATGTCATAAATAAACAAACTGGCGATGAAAAGAAGATAAATGTAGTCGGAGGACAATCCACTGCTGTAGACAACACGAATAATATTGTATACATCGCCACTGAAAACGGCGTTTACAAAATAAAGGATGACGGTTCTTCGGAGTTGTACTCCGCATCAGAGGAAGATATTACGTACTTGGCTGTCACAAAAGACGGAAGTGTCATGTATATAGCGACGGATCCGGGAAACCAAGTCTACAAAATAACGGAAGACGGCAAGAACAAAGAAATAATTTCGGCTATACCGAACGGTCGTGCTCTCACAGTCGATCCTAAAGGCAATATATTTTTCACTGACGATGAAAATATGGCACACGTTTTGCAGGCTGGGCAATCGGTACCTAAAAAAATTGAGGGGATACCTAGTGACAAAATTTTAGATTATTTTGTTGTAAATGATGATGACCAGGTCTTTGGAATGGATCAGGACAGCAATTGGTATAAGGTGGACGGTGATACGGCATCTGCAATTTACTTGGGGTCGTTTGGACTGAAATCAGCTAATACGTTTGCTCATGATGATGCTAACAACGTATACATTGGTGTTCGGGGATCTATAAAGAAATTTAAGCGGTACGATAAGAATCCTTGCGACGAGGTATAAGAAGAGATTGTAGAAAACTCTTTGTTCGTGTTGTCTTAGATTGCTCATTTACAAAATTAAATAATATGGAACCATCACTTGAAAACCCCTATAAGAGTTTAAACCAATTTTGGCAATGTTATTACTTAATGGGATGTAATTAAAAATTCTATCCACACATTTCTTTAGTGGGGGTTTAATTTTTTTTAAACCTACAATTTTTCTTGTAATTGTGCTGTTATTAGCGTAGGTGTAGCAATAGTAGCCCATTGGATAGAACAAGGACGCAGAAGCGAAATACTCATGTTTGATTCTCAGTGCGAGTATGAACCCATGACTACGTTATCTTTATATGCTATATCACCGCTTACTATGTGTCAATCTCGTTGCTTGGTCTTGGTCCACACGTATAGACAAGTCTTCTGTGGGCTAGGCTGATTAAGCTCTCAGGATGGTGCTGAAGCCTACCCAATCTAAATCACCATGTCCCAGGCACTGCAGCGTCCGAGTGGTCCGTTCAGCTATCTAGTGTAAGTTAAGGTGCCTCTTGACGCTGCATAAATCATCTTATAAAGTAGATCTAAAGGCCGAAGCTTTTTTAATGAAGCCTATTTTCATTTATTGTGTCATATTGTTTTTTTTTTCTGATTAAAAGTTATTCTGTCAAAGCGAGCTGTCAAATAACAGAACATATACTAAGGGATCATTGGGAAAGGGATTTGTAGTGATACGCCCCCAGTAATTTTTAGGAGGTCGACTGGATTGTTCATACATACACTGCGATTTAAGGGCCTGCCAATTTTATTCTTGGGGACACCGGTGCAGCAAACAATAAAAAGACAGTAGTATTTCACAATGATTTGCGATAGTGATATATTAAAGGGGTTTAATCCCGGCTACGACTAAGTGACTACCCGGTGTGTGAGCTTCGGCGTGAACCTGGACAAGCCTATGGTTGCGGTTGACGATAGGATTATGCTGGAGTCAGTTATCATCAATGAGGTGACCCTCCAAGCTGTTCAGGAATAATTATACGTCCACCTAGGACAGACTATTCCACCGAGACACGGCCAACTAGAGGAAGAGGCCTTAGGAAGAATCCAAGTGGGTTTCACTGCACTCATAATAATGCGCCTTTTCTATTTCTGAATCTTAAAACAAAGGTTTTGAATTAATGCGCCTTGCCAGTTATGACTAACGGAGCCGAAACATGGGACATTATAGTAAGGTCTGGCCAACCGATTCAAAGACGCTCAGCGTGCTATGCAACAGGCGATTTAAAAAAACATATTTCATATTTCTTATGTAATGTTGTAACGAGATATTATCCGCCAGCGTCAAACACAACGAAAAAAGAGATACGCGCGAGCTCGAATACTTTCTCGCTCACACACCCACTATCTATCTTGTTCTTGCACTGCCCCGCCGCCTGCTCCCTGCGCCGAGCTGCGGCCGTCGGGTATGAAAGGAGGCGTTCCGCGGTTTGCAATTCAGACCTACATCGGGACATGGAAATTCCAACCATTCAGCAATTCATTAAGTCCCTCTCAGAGACGTTCTTCAGCACAGCTGAAGAACATCCCAACCTCCTGATCCGCGAAGCAGCGGCTTACTCTCCGCCCACGACGGACCCACGTTACCTGGTGCGCAGGTCCAGGAACGTACTCGTTGACCCGCCCGATAAATTTTCGTCGGATCTGAACCACCTCTTAGAGGCTCGGTCCCAGCCAGACGCGGCCGCCACCACTGCCAATGTGCCCCTTAGCGGGGACACTGCTCTTTCATAGCAGTTTTTTCATATAAACTCTTCTAAGCGGACGCTACGCTAGGGAGCTCCGCTGTGCTCCCTCCTCGGCCTCGAGGGGGGTTGCTCCCGATGTGGGTTTAGGGGTCCTTAGGACCAAAACCAGTCCCAAGGTGGTGTTTAGTGGGTAGGCGCACTTCTTGTGAGTCCCACATTAGCAGCACGGCTGGGTCCGTGTTGTTATGCATGAGCATTCACCATCTCCCTCCCCTGTGTCCTCCGGAGGGTGCCCTTTATAGGGCTAAAAAAAAAGGATTGCAATTTGGTGCGTCCTCCTCGGCTGGTGCGCCTTCTTCGGCCGTGCGGCCTCCTCGGCCTCGAGGGGGGTCGCTCCCGATGTGGGTTTAGGGGTCCTTAGGACCAAAACCAGTCCCAAGGTGGTGTTTAGTGGGTAGGCGCACTTCCGGCTCCGTGCTTTTATGCATGAGCATTCACCACCTCCCTCCCCCGTGTCCTCCGGGTACCCTTTATATGGCTAAAAAAAGGATTGCAATTCACTATTAGCTAGGCAGCCAGCCTGACGCGATAGCCCTAGGCAGTCCTCAGGTGAAGCTCGGCTAAGGAGTGCGATAGCCCTAGACAGTCCACACCAAAGCCCATGTTAGGAACGCTAGAGTATGATAGCCCTAGGCAGTCCACCTTTGCGAGTATACCTTTATGTCGTTACCTAGAAAAGATAAGATAAGATAAGATAAGAATATTCTTTATTGTATACCGGAAAAATAGTTAAAAATAGTTAGAAAAGCCTATGTACCAACATTTGAAAACCCATGTATGTGACGAAGCATTGTAATATTTGAAGAGTTCCAAATATATGTATGAAACCAAATGCTGTTTCAATCAGGCACCCCTAAAATGTCCTATATTTATAAATGTTATATATTTTGTGTCCAATAAAAATATCTTTCACGCAAATTCTTTCCGGCGTGGTCGAGGTGGCAAATGACCCAAAATCTTGGTCTAAAAGGGGGGAAGTCTGAACAAAAGCCTCTAAATAGGTTTTTAAATTTGTTCCTTAGCACGGGTTAGTGCATTAAAAATAAAAATAGTATAATCATGTGGGTACAGTGATATCGTTCCGATGTTAAAACCTAACTGCAAAGTAGGTAGTCGGGGCTGTAAGTAATGCAATTTGCTTAAGTCAGATGTCGCTGCCTGTACGTAATACAGAGAATAGTGTAAAGAGGTTCGAAATTTAACTGATGCCGTGAGTCGCCCATTGGCTCAATTGGTAGAGCGCTGGCACGGATAGCCAGAGGTTGCGGGTTCCAATCCCGGCATGGGTGAAATTTTTTAGCCTCTAAATAGGTTTTTAAAACTTTTTTATTTACCACAAACTCATCAAAAAAAATCCTAGCATATTATCAAACAATCCTATGATGAAAAATAGTATTTTGAAAAGCTATTCTTCTGTCTATACTGTTTGTTCAAGTTGTTATAACGTATGATAAAACTTAGTACCTAAAGTAATAAAAAGGCAGCAATCTACCAAAAACAACATTGATAGGTAATTATAAGTATTAAACCACTGTCCAGATAAATAGCATTACCCGAAGTGATAGGACCGAGGAGAGTCTAATCGAATGCTGTGCCATTTTTTGACGATATCCTTTATGAAGGTATGTAACAGAAGACATTATAATATTTTTAGTGGTACAGTTCTCACAGGCAGCCATCTCATTTCTTCATTCCAAGTAAATGGGATTACACCACAAATTACTAGTGACGTTAAATTAAAACTGGAAGAATTAGTATTCATCAGTAGATCAGGATTCGTAAAGTGGAAGCAATACCAATTACAAACGTGAAGGAAAACATCGTGTAGGAATCTGAGTGTCTGAGGTGGATTATACTGTCTCGCAGAGACAAAGTTTGTACTTTATATTGAAACGTACGAGTATATAGAATGCATTATAAATGTTAACTATCTTTTGTACAAATATTGTTATTAGCAACAAGATATGAGCACTAATTACTGTATCTCTGTTAAAGAAAAAGAAGGAACATATCACTTTTTCACTACTAGGTAACTTAGATATTAAAAAAGTTCATGTACTCTCAAAATGTATAGTGTGCAAAAGTATTATTGTAATGTAATCCTTTTTTATCCGACTGCGGCGAAGCCCAAAGGAGGGTAATGTGTTTAGCTCGTATATGTGTATATATGTTAGGCGTGATCGTTGCAAAGACGAACCGTTTTATAAGACCGTTTTGTGTTCCGCGACGATAGGACCGTTTTACGTTTCATTCTAAAGCAGTGCCAGCGACTCTAAAGCAGTGCCAGCGTTTGTTCGTCGCGAGACCAGTCCTTTGATTGTTTGACGCGGATATGTCCTTTAGTGCTATATTAATAGAGCCTAGAACGTAATGAGATTATTGCGACGTCGTCGTCGGCTCCTTGCTCGTTTCGTTCGTTTTGGTCCGTGATACAATAAAGTGATCTTTATGTCTATGAGTATACAGTCTAATATCGTGTAAAACAACTTATTTTTTCCGATGTTTCGTGATTTCGTCTCGTTCGCACTTATTTGACCGTCCTCTGCGCCTTGCTCGTTCGCATACAATGAAACCAGTTGCGAACGAGGACCGTTTCGAGGACCTGTTTTCGTTCCAGAAAAAATGGTTGCGTTTCGTCGTCGAAAAATCGGACAACGACCCACTCCTAATATATGTATTTATGTACGTATGTAAGTATGTCCGATTCTATGTTCCTTCGTAACTCCCTAACCAACGGTCAGATGTTGTCAAATAAGGTGTCGTTTAATTTGTCATGCTTGCGCGGGTGTCATTGGCTATATCAAATCCGCAATATAAAATCAGTACCATGTCAACGAATTGAAATTCGTTAATAATCCTTGTTAAAATACAACTAGGAATCACTAGATGGCGCTGTCATATTTAGTTTATTGAATTTGAAACCTAATTTTCTTCAACCATGCCTAACACGTGTTAAATAAAATCAGCTTTATTAGAGAACAAACGTATGCATTAAAAAACAAAAGAACCCGACTGCAGTGATATAAAAGCTGAGAAGGCATAAACAAGATATTTTTTTAAATACATAATTACATACATAGCAGCTAAACACACTACACTCCTTTTGGGCTTCGCCGCAGTCGGGTAAAAACTTATTACCCTCCTTTTGGGCTTCGCCACAGTCGGGTAAAAATGTCACCTGATTTCGTTCAACTGTAGTGATTATCAACAAACAGAGCCAGGAGATCTTGACCAAAAAGCAACAGTTGTTAAAGTGACTGTCGTGATGTTTGAATTTCATTATTATCAATATTAACTGCTCGATGTACACTTTTATATTATTTTTAATGCACTAACTCGTGCTAAAGACAATTTTAAAAACCTATTTAGAGGCTAAAAATTCCATCCATGGCGGGATACGAACCCGCGACCTCTGGCTATCCGTGCCAGCGCTCTTTCCAACTGAGCTAATGGGCGACTCATCGGCATCAGTGAAATTTCGATCCTCTTTACATTGTTCTCTGTATTACCTACAGGCAGCGACATCTGGCTGAAGTAATTTGCATCGCTTGCAGCCTACCGAATACCTACTGTGCAGTTAGGTTTTACATCGGAATGATATCGCTGTACCCACATGATTATATTATTTTCAATGCACTAACCTGTGCTAAGGACAATTTTTAAAACCTATTTACCTACACGTACACTCTCTTCATGATTTTGTTGTAAAACGTATTCGCCGAAAACACATTTTCAAATTCCAGATGGTGCTCCGCTGTCTGTTAATGGTTCTACTTCTGCAATATGTGTTATCTGATCCTATAAACAGAAAAAAAGAAATTGAAGAATCGCGGAAATTGCAGCGGCAATGTGCCAATATTATCCAAATCAACGGCAAATATTTCCTGCTCGATGAAACAAGGAAAGTTGTAGGCCTTCCGGCCGACATGCGAATTAATTGGAAAACTGGAGACCTCTACTTCACTCTCGTACACGAGGGTGAAATGATGGTGCACGTCATAAATAAACAGACTGGCCATGAAAAGAAGATAAATGTAGTCGGAGGACAATCCACTGGTGTAGACAACACGAATAATATTGTATACATCGCCACTGAAAACGGCGTTTACAAGCTTAAGGATGACGGTTCTTCGGAGTTGTACTCCGCATCAAACGATGATATTATGTACGTGGCTGTCACAAAAGACGGAAGTGTCATGTATATAGCGACGGATCCGGAAAACCAAGTGTACAAAATAACAGAAGACGGCAAGAAAAAAGAAAAAATTTCGGCTATACCAAACGGTCGCGCTCTCACAGTCGATCCTAAAGGCAATATATTTTTTACTGACGATGAAAAAATGGCAAACGTTTTGCAGGCTGGGCAATCGGTACCTAAAAAAATTGAGGGGATACCTAGTGACAAAATTTTAGATTATTTTGTTGTAAAGGAGGATGACCAGGTCTTTGGGATGGATCAGGACAGCAATTGGTATAAGGTGGACGGTGATACGGCATCTGCAATTTACTTGGGGTCATTTGGACTGCAACCAGCTAATACGTTTGCTCATGATGATGGTAACAACGTATACATTGGTGTTCGGGGATCTATAAATAAATTTAAGCGGTACGATGAGAATCCTTGCGACGAGGTATAAGAAGAGATTGTAGAAAACTCTTTGTTCGTGTTGTCTTAGATTGCTCAAAATTAAATAATGTCAAACCATCATTTGAAAACCCTTATAAAAGGTTCAACCAATTTTGGCAATAGCTATGCTATTACAAATTCTATCCATACATTTCTTCAGTGGGGGTTTTATTTACATTTTAAACGTTTTTTCCCTTTTATTTGCCACACCGATTGTACCCGTGGCCAAGCCCGACGGCAGCATAAGGATATGCGGAGATTATAAGATAAGTGTAAACAAATATCTAGAAATTGACCGTTTTCCTTTGCTTAGAGTGGAAGATTTGCTCGCGAAATTACACGGAGGAGAGAGATTCACAAAAATCGACTTATCGCAGGCATATGCGCAACTAGGCCCGGATGAGTCATCAAAACCGTATACAGTAATTAATACCCACCAGGGTCTGTTTAAATATAATAGATTAGTGTATGGACTATCATCACCGGCATTTTTCAAAGGAAATTGGAACAGCTGTTTGCGGACATGGAAAGAGTGGGCGTGTTCCTGGATGATGTGATTCTGACTGGCAAGAACGAAGAACATCGGAAAACGCTGTATGAGGTTTTTGAGCGTTTAGAGAAGTTTGGATAAAAAATAAAGAAAGAAAAGTGTACATTTATGGCGGAATCTGTGACGTACTTAGGCTACGTAATAAGTAAGGAAGGCGTACATACGTGTACAAAGAAAGTAGAATCCATAAAAAAAGTGCCAGTTCCAACAAATGTCTCCGAGTTTAGGGCGTTTCTTGGGATGGTTATGTATTACGCAAAGTTTATAAAAAACATAAGCACTATTCTCACACCATTATATGAATTGTTAAAGAAAGGTGTGATGTATGAGTGGAACGCAAGCTGTGAGGAAGCTTTTAATACGGTGAAAAATTTGTTAATTTCCAGCGAGGTCCTGGCGCACTTCGATCTCTCTCTTCTACTGATACCTACTAACGACGGATGCGAGCAGCGTGGGCGTGGGCGCCGTCATCTCACACGTAATGCCGGACGGAGCCGAGAGGCCAATCGCTTACGCGTCAAGAGTACTTAATTCAGCAGAGAAGGGCTACGCCCATTGACCGAGAAGCCTTAGCTATCATTTATGGTGTATAGAAATTTCACCAATATTTGTACGGAAGAAAGTTTTCATTGCGCACGGACCATAAACCTTTGGTCACAATCTTCGGCGAAAAGACAGGCATCCCAGTAACGGCAGCCAGCAGAATGCAAAGATGGGCAGTGATCCTGGCGGGATGTAACTACAATATACAATATGTATCAACCGATAAAAATGGAGCGGATGCATTATTTACCCTTACCTTCCTGTGGAAGTCGCGATAAGACTTCCACAGGAAGGTAAGGGTAAAGAATACGTGGAAAAAGAACATACATATCTAAATTTCTTACCAGTCCAGCAAGAAGAGGCAAGACGAGAGTCGGAACGTGACGCAACAGGACGAAAAATAACTATGACATACATTATACTACTTTTATTTTTAATGCACTAACCCGTGCTAAGGACAAATTTAAAAAACCTATTTAGAAGCTAAAAATTTCACCCATGCCGGGATTTGAACCCGCAACCTCTGGCTATCCGTGCCAGCGCTCTATCAATTGAGCCAATGGGCGACTCACCGGCATCAGTGAAATTTCGAATCTCTTTACACTATTCTCTGTATTACGTACAAGCAGCGACATCAGTGAAATTTCGAACCTCTTTACACTATTCTCTGTATTACACTGATGCCGGTGAGTCGCCCATTAGCTCAGTTGGATAGAGCGCTGGGACGGATAGCCAGAGGTCGCGGGTTCGAATCCCGGCATGGGTGGAGTTTTCAGCCTCTAAATAGGTTTTTAAAATCGTCCTCAGCACGGGTTAGTGCATTAAAAATAAAAATAGTACACTCCACAACAGGGCAGTCACCCGCCACTCTTATGTTCAGAAGGTCTTTAAGGTCAAGATTAGATTTACTAAGAACAAATGACACAGCAGTTCAAGAAAGAGTTATACATAGACAAAAACAACAAGTTGAAGTAGCGGGGGGCTATAATAGAGGAAAGTTCTCGGAAGGAGAGCAAGTATGGAGCAGAGATTTCAGTGCAGGGTATAAGTAGGTAGCAGGTCTTTCTGCTACCCACTTATCCCCTGCACGATAAAGTAAAAGGATCACGGAATTACATAGTTAAGACTGACAGAGGAAAACTGGTAAAACGTCACATTGATCAATTAAAAAAGAGATCAAGATTTATGACACATCCAAGTGCGGACGATCTCGCAGTGGGAAGCCCAACTGTTTCACCCAATAATGACGCTGTAGTCATTGCAAAATACCCGAAAATCACATCAGAAACCGAAAACACAGAAGTTAACCCTCCTATCGAATCAAGCGGGACTCAAATGCCCGACCCCACCAGTCAGCGATCGTACTACTGTTCTGAACACCGTCCAAGCCGTCTTAAAAAACCTATACGTAGATACGGGTTCGAAATAGACTAAGGTTATATAATTATATTTTTATGAACTAAAGCGGGTGGCATTATAAATAGTAATAAGAACGTAGGCTAAATAATTAAACTACCTATTGTAAAATATAGGAAATAGGTATAGCAAAAAAAAATATTATTAATTAGTAGTACGCATAAAAAATTACATTAAATGATAGATAAGAAAGGGGGTGTGATGTATACGGATTGGTAGGTAGGCATCGCATACTATTATTAATTTTGCTAAGCGGGTAGTTTCGTCTGGTTGTCAGTCCTTGATTAAATGTCGTCGACCTAAGCTATGTTTCATTGATAATTACCTAAATATTCTACATTTTAATAGTACGTTGTTAAAAAAATGTACTCCTAAAATAGTTATATTCTTTAACTCTATCATCGAAGCGAGCTGTCAAATAGCTGAAAATATACTAAGGGATCATTGGGAAAGGGATTCGTAGTGATACGAGGGCTGCTACTTACGTATGCGGAATAGAAAAATAAACAAAATGTATATGGCTCAATGTGCTTTTATTGTTTTTCAAAGTAGTCTCCACTATGATCGATGCACTTTTGCAATCGATGAAACCAATTTGAAAAAACACTTTTTCCACTCTGATTGAGGTATCTCCAAAACGTGCTGTTTGAACGCATCTACGGCATCTTCACGGGTCGAAAATCGTTGACCACGTAATTTATTCTTTACATTTGGGAAAAAATAGAAATCATTGGGAGCCAAATCAGGGCTGTACGGTGGATGACCTATCAATTCTATTTTTTGACCATCTAAAAATGTAGTTGTTTCCTGTGATGTATGACAGCTGGCATTGTCATGGTGAAGTAAGATTCTACGGCGCTGGTTGTTTTGGCGTATTTCTTCAAATACTTCCGGCAAACAAATGGTCGTGTACCACTCCGAATTAATCGTTCTACGATTCTCCAGTGGTATTGTAGCCACATGGCCATTAATACCAAAAAAGCAGGCCACCATTTGCTTTACAGTGCTTTTTGCACGAGCCACTTTCGTAGGGTTCGGCTCATTTTGAAACACCCAATTTGAAACACCCAAACTGTTGATTGTTGTTTAGTTTCGGGATCGTACGCGTAGATCCAGGTTTCGTCACCTGTGTAGATATTATAAACAGATTTTGAGTCGCCTCCGTTGAATTTTTTTAAGGTTATCTTGCACCATTCGACGCGAGCATCTTTTTGATAGTTAAGTTGTGCGGGATCCAACGCGAACAAATTTTTTTTACTTACTGCGCCCGCGATTAAACTCACTAAACCAGTGATACACAGTCGTTTTTGATGGAGCTTCACCACCAAATGTCGAAGTTAATTGATCTACGCACTGTTGTTGCGTTAAACCACGTCGAAAATCGTAATAAATCATAGCACGAATATTTTCGCGAGTGAGTTCCATTTTTTCAGCGATATGCCATTTTAAACCCAACAAGAACAATACGCTAATGTATATAAGAGAAAAATATTAGCGGCTAGTATTTAAAAAAAGAACGAATTTGACCATGGAGGTCAGACATTGCGTTTAAAATTATTGGATTCCAGATTCCGCATACATAAGTAGCAGCCTATGTACGCCCCCCGTAGTTTGTAGGAGGTCGACTGGGTTGTGCATATATACACTACGATTTAAGGGGCCTGCCAATGTTCGTTCTCGGGGACACCGATGCAGCAAACAATAAAAAGACAGTAGTATTTCACAATGATTCGCGGAACTCATATATTAAAGGGGTCTAATCGCGACTATGACTAAGTGATTACCCACAATATTTGACTGTACTCGCCACTTCAGTATACCCGAGACCACGCCAACGGTAACGCTGCCAAAACGTCAGGATATAAGGTAATTGTTTTTTATAACATATTTGCTCGTAAAGTGGTTGTAATTACACCAATTTCAATATCGTAATGTATCTCATTACGTACTTGTGCGATAATGTAATGTAAAAGGCACGTGTTTTTTTTTAATAAAGTTTTAAGACACTCCGTCTAAAAATGAACGTTTGGAAAGAAGTTTTATGTCAAGAAAGTGGTCAATATTTTATGAATAAAATTAACTTTGGGAAATAAAATATAACAAATAAACATTTAATTCTTTAATTTTGACAATAAATTACAACCATTTATCTGTAACAAAAACACAAAATTATTAATTTACTTTATTAGTAATACTGGCTGTTTTTGTACCTTTGCCTAAAAAAAAAGTTGATGCGCGCGCATCGCTTATTTGTGGACAAGTAAAAATAAATCCGCGCGCTTTTTCTTTTCGATGTATTGTTTTTATATGAAAATGTCGTCAAGTAGTGATGATAACAAAGTCAGAGTTTTATTAATTTCCTCTTAAATATGTTATAAAACGTCGTATCACATACATGCGCTTTGAAAATTACAGCCTCTGCTTCCTTATAGCCCTCGCCAATGGCTCGGGCTAGTAATATCGCCTCGGCTGTAGTTTTCAACTTATCGCACTTATATCATAATGTACTATTACCTAATAAATAGTCGCGATTAAAACCGTTTAACATATAACTAATAAATAATATATTGACTTCCGGATGAGAACAATTAATTTCATTTTCCTTAAGCAGACATTTTATTATTTTCATCATTATTGATTATTAATTTTTAACTTCAATTACTAAAAATCAATAATGTTGACTTTATATAAAATAATTTTTTTACCTATTTTCGAAAGTAACTTCATAATTAACTGTAATTTTCGCCGAGGATAGTAAACTAACAGTTAATGCTTTCCAAAAGACGCCTATCACCTCAATCATCCGAGACCACGGCACCTGTAAAAGTGCCGAAACGTCGGAAAATTGTAAAAAGTATAATAAACGAGTGAAATCCGTATTAAAACAGTTTTAATTATGTGTTAACCGTAGAAAATACTATGTTTGTTTGTTTAAAAGATATTTATTTGTCAAACACGAGTTTTCATGAAGATGGTACATAGTCTTTTATTTGTCCTGCATGCTTTGCCATTGTAGACGTACAAATTTCGTTGCGAGAGAGCGCCTTAAAATTGTCTTAGGTTTAAAAGAGAAATTAATTTTGTCAGTACATTAATTTTGAAAAATAATTTTGTCAATACAAGTTGCTACACTAAAAAGAAATGTCATAAGTATCATACACAATTCAATGAAAATTTAAAATGTCAGGAAAAATTAAGATAAAAAATAAATTTAACAAAAGTCAGTAATTATGCCAGACTTATATCTATGCTATTATTTTTCTGTCAAGAAATCCGGTACATTGTAATAGCATTTGTCCAATAACATAGTTTTCAATTTATATTTAAACAAGTTCATGTCAATTTCTCTTAAGTCTCTAGGTAGTTTATTATAAATCGTAGGTCCCATGCAGAATATACTTTTTTGCAATAGAGCGGTGTTTGCCCTGAGGATACATACTCTACTTGTGTCACGTTGTAATCTATTACTTACGATTGAGATCTGTTTAAAAATGTCTGGATTGGATTTGACGAATAGAGCTACTTCTAAGATATATAGAGACGGCAGCGACAAGATATTGTACTTGCTAAAATATGGCTTACAACTATCACTAGATTTTAGTGCAAACATGGTTCTTATGCATCTTTTTTGTGCTTTGAATGCCGTCTTTTTATCCGTTGAGTTTATGCAGTAACCACAGCTTCAGTGTTAGTGACAGGAGATAACCTGTACAGTAAGTAGGCAGACGAACTAAGCTTTTTGCAAAGTACTGTCCATGTCTGTACTATATAGTGACAGTACTGTCATCTGCAAAGAGTGACATATGATTTTCGGTACATTTAGGTAAGTCATTTATATACAAGATAAATAATAATGGTCCAAGAACGCTGCCTTGTGGCTCACCGGTAGAGACTTCTCGCTCATGTGACTTTGTTTGTTTATTAATTTATTCATTTCATATGTATACATACATACGTACTGGATAACTCTATTGAAGCACAAAGTAATGGTCATGAACTTTCTCTCTAAACACGTCTACAGAAGGAGACTGGCGAATGTTCAGAGGTAAAGCGTTCCACAGACGAACCGCTGTCACAGTGAAGGAACTTGAATAGCTCGCCATATTGTGCTCGGGGATATCAAGAAGTAGGTATTTGCATGAATGCTGAAGGCGTCCATGCGCGACACGGAGGAGGGGATCATACGATTTTTTCAAAAAGTAAACATAAAAAATCTTACTATCTGTGATAACTATTTTTAGAATATAAAACCTAGAATGCAATATTAAAATCCTAGATGGTTGATGCTAGGTTCTAGAAATTGTTGTGTCAGTTTTTAAGATTTCTCATGTTCACTTTTAGACAAAAACGCAGTAAAAGGCAAGCTATGATTTTTATTCCGTTAGTGGCGCTATTTAGCAGCTCGAACCGTCTTAAACCTTGGCATAAAAAGTTTTGAATCTAATGGTATTTTTCCTTTACTTCTCAGCTACAAATTTATTTATAGAGGTACTTGAAGATGTTGAAGAAAAAGATGTAAGGCATGTTGTCTTAACATAATTCTCCAAAGATGACTGGTTTCATAATTGAGTTCATTGGTGCAGACAACATAATTGATAATACTACGCATTTGCTCCATTCCAATGGCTTGGTGGAAGTCAATCGTTCTAAGACTCAGGTAAATGTGTTTGGCAGTCTTAGAATAAGGATCAAGTGGGAACTGTTTCCATGGATGCTGTTTAATGGTGTTATAGTTCTGTTTAGTAAGAAGGTAAAGAATTTAGGGAGGTGAGTCACCTCCGTCTCCTACCACCAGCTTTTCTGAGAGGTTTACGGAATTTTCTGCCAACTGCGAACAAAATTGCGTAATATCTGTTCCTACCTATCCTCGACTACGCTGATAACAGTTATTTTGATTGAACCCAAAACAACTCAATAAACTTGAGTTCATATTATTACGCAAATATGACCACGTCTCCGAATTCCGCGCTAAGCTTTAGTGGCTTCCTATCCGTTTTCATATGAATGCTCACATCATCTCTCTTTCCTGCTCAGTAAAACCACTACTTTCTACCTCAAATAGTTCTTCACCTATCTCATTGATCTCACAGCCGGGCATTGCGGTAAATTAAAATCAATGGATCATCTAGCCAAGCTGATTGTCCCGTTATCACTAGCCGACATATTTATGACCTCTCCTATGATAACAGGGTTATGACATTGACTTGATATTGAAATTGCACTGAAAAGAAGCAAAACCTAAAAACAGTTTCTATAGTGTTTGTTGAGCACCGTATAGGTGCCGTAACTATTCTTTTTGCGATTTTGTTGGCCAAACTCAGAACCTGTGCTACGGTAATCAGATAAGGTCTTCAGAAACAAAGAAAAATATTCAGTCTCATGAAATACGTCAAATTTTAAGTAGGTCCTGTCATAATAAATGTCGTAGGTAATATACTTATTTTTTTCTTTAATCAATAATCAGATGAAAACAATTGGTATTCTATATCGATATGCTATACTTGCAGGAATGTCATACTGCGAACAAATTTTACTAGAGTATAAAAATATTATTATAAAAAAAACATAATTATCTAAACCATATTAAAAGTCACATGCTTTGAAACATAAAAATTACAAAGTCTACAAAATATTGCTTTTCTTGCATTTTACAGCACCCAGCATAAGCATGATGACAAATTAGTGCATTTCAAATAAACAATATTGATAACCTCACATAGATATAAAAGTGGATAGGACAAGATAATCAGCGCAGTCAAGGAAGAAATAGAACATAGGAAGCAAGTCCCCTTGTAAAGTTGATTGCAGTCTCGATTTGATGATGACTTGTGCCAAGGTATGTAACAATAATTTATCTTCTCTATTAATAAAGTAAAAAAAAGTAAAAATGTATTTATTGCGACCACCAGTAGAAGAATAAGAATAAAAGGAGAAATTACAAATAATGACGTGAAGTCATTGTTGTTGTTGTGACCGTTGGCGACAAAAGGTGTGTGCTCAGCGTGTGCCTATCACTTTTGGTGATACGGCCGCCGGCTGTCCACTTAGGTTAAGAAATATCTGTGTAATTTCCTTTTTATGTACAATAAAGTGTTCTCTATCTATCGATCTATTTATCTATTGGTCATCATCAACCTCGTCTCTTGTTTCTCTCTACGGGGGGTAGGTATCATCTCCTAAAATTATGTCCAAAACGGATCTCGATTATTATGGGAAAACGCTGGAGGCATTCGAGAGGTCGGGAGTTTATAGTTTATTCTGGCATGTACGAATGAGTTACTTCGTGAAGTTTCTTCACATTAATTTGTGGATTCATAGTAGCGACATTAGTTGCCAAATGTTAAGAAATCCTCGTGAAGAAACCTGAGTCTTTGATGTTCACATCCTTCAGCCCTCAATTTCGCCATTAGAATAGAATAATAATAATAATAATAAGCCTTTATTTCCTCACACAGTATAAATTAGACATTAAAGATATTCATGCATTATAATACTAATTAATAGTTTTTTTTCATCAATAGTATACATTCATTTAAAATAATCAATTAAGCATAAGATAAATAAGTATTAAATAATTTCATTTCGTTGCAATAGCTAATATTAAAAGTTCTCGTTTAATTTATCAATTCAATTAAGTAACTTGTAATTAATTTTTATTTAGTTGGTTATGTGGGGTACCCATTTTTGGGCAAAGGCCTCCTCCAACTCCTTCCATTCTTCTCTGTTTTGAGCTCGGCGGGTCCACGTGGGTCCAGCTACTTCGACAATGTCGTCACACCAGCGACATCTCGGTCGTCCCCGAGGTCTCTTTGAATCGCGTGGGTACCAGTGTAGAGTCCTTTCACTCCACCTGTTGTCCGAAGTTCTTGCGATATGTCCAGCCCAACGCCATTTAAGTCGGCATGCTTGCTCTACGGCATCTAGTATGTTTCTCTTTTTCCTGATATCTACATTTCTTTTCCTTTCATGCCGCTTAATACCTAGCATACTTCTTTCACAAGCTCTTTGGAAGACATTTAATTTTTGCACACGATCTTCTATTCTTAGAATAGAATAGAATGTGTGAATTAGTGGGGTTTTTGGTGGAATTTAGCAAAGTAATTTTTACATTTTAATGCTATTATGGATTTCCGCAAAGTAACGCCTGATTCCATACAATATAAAATTTATTTGTTCCAGAAAAATTATACAAATTGTTTCTTAAATTAGAATTATGCTAGGTACATTTTTCAATAAGTAAATAGTAGCATCTGTTGCTAAACTAGGCGTGAACCTGTACTTCAGCAAACAGCGCCCCCATCCGGAAAATATATAAAGATAGAACTAGCTAATAAAAAGTTTAGATTAAATCAAAACAGTTTCATTTAATTTAGTTTGCATATTAAAAATGATGATGAAATCTCATCATTTTTAATAAGCATATAAGTACAGAATATGCAGTGCAATCTTTTATGTCCCAGCTATTAATTAAATCTTATAAATCTAGTATAGAGAAAAGGTGTGTAAAGTGTAAGGACCATTTCTCGGTGGCCATGCGTGAAGACTTAGCACTTTGATACTCTCAATACAGTTTGTTTTTATTTATATTTCATATATGCACATCATAAAACTAGGTACTTATTCTACCACCGGGCGAAAACCATAAGAGGTTTATCTGCCGCTGTTATTACACAGTTAGTTTAAATGCATTTTTATTCCTAAGTACATTGACTTACGAGTAAGTATCTTTTTACATTGCTCAGGCTTCTTTTCTATACTTTCTAAAGCTTCTGGTATCAATTCATTGATTATCTGGGGTAGAATATACTCCTAAGTTCGCTTTCCGAAGTAACTAATGTGATTTGTAATTTTTTTGCTATATTTTAGCAATTTAATTACATACTGAACGGGTATTTTTATGTATCCTACATAATTATGTCCTACTACAGCGCATAGGCCTACTCGGGGAAAAAAATAAAATCGCGATTATTTGACAGGAAAATGTAATTGAATTAATTCCGGCGCTACTAGAGCCGTTTAATATATAACTAAATTATATTTGTTATTATAGTTGCATTGTGAGTTATCAAAAAGTACAACGTATTCTCTATTCGACATAACACGCCAAAATAATGTTCCTTCTCGTCTCATAAAATACATGATGAAACATTTGCAGCGTTTGAATAAATATATAAAAGTATAGTCCTCATTCTCGGAAGTTGAAAATAAAAGAGATAGAGAAGGAAAGTGACTGAATTATGAAAACCTAGTAAGATACCTGGTCAGAGTTTCTATATATATATTTATTGTGTCGACAGAGTTAGACACGAGAAAGGATTTACCTATATTTTGGTTGTATTCAGCTTAATGTTTCCCGCCCATCAGGTGCTCTGCCTATTTCATTAAAATCAGCAGATTCATCCACTGCTGAGATTAGGCCTATCTATCCTGGGCCATCTTCATTTAATACCGCGAACAATCCACAATCTTAGATCATCGGTCTACAGCGAGCTAGTGGGTGCTACGATGTGTTTGCTAGTTTGTTCTCTACTTGACTTTTTACTCCATCAGCTATAGGTTCTTCGACAGATGTGACGAATTTCTAACGTGTTCTATTATTATATATAGACTCCTTGCATAGTTCCTTCCATAGCATGCTGACCAAGTTTGAATTAGTTGACTTGCGCTGCACATTTATATAAGCTTTAATTCTCGTGTCATGAACATTTTCCAAATATATAGAATAGACCAGGTACAAATGTAAGTGCATGTGAACTCTATATTTCTATCATATAGAAACTCTATATTATGCATGTAAACTCTATATTATAGAGTTTACATGAATTACATTCAGTTTTCACCACTGATGGGCAAAAGCCTCTTTGACTTCAGTCTGGTGTTTCCGGTCCTGGGCTACCTCAGATCACTCTGAAGGATGTACGTCAAGATCATCTCTTCACCATCTCCTAGGTCATCCTTGACTTTGATGCTTCGATGAGGCATTTGCTCAGTAGTGGGTCACTAGTAAATTAGTTATGTAAAAAACTACAATAATACTTAATGATTTTTCTAAATCACCTGCATAGGTAATACGATGACGCGAGTCACGCGTTTTGTGGCGATCAAATGTCAGAATTTGACAATTAATGTACTGGAAAGTCGCGACTTTTGACTGTGGCGCGACTTGCCTCGTCGTACCACCCAGGCTGGCTTTATTTCATAAGTTTTTATTAATATTAATTCTTCGGAAGCCGATGACTCACTGCTATATCCAAATTTCAGATGTCGTTCCGCGCTCTACTGATGGCTTTACTATTGAAAACTGTGTTAGCAGATCCTTTGAACATTACGCAATCTACTGACAAACTACAGCAACAATGCGCCAACCTCCTCGAAATAAATAAAGTATTTTTCCTCCTTGAAGAAACATGGAACGTATCTGGCGTCCCAGCCGATATGCGTATCCATTGGAAAACTGGAGATATCTACTTCACTCTAGTAAAAGTCAAAGATCCGCTGGCACTGTACGTTATAAATAAACAGTCTGGTTTAGAAAAGAAGATAAATGTAACCGGAGGACAATCCACTGCTATAGACAATACAAACGATATTATATATTTCGCCACAGATAACGGTGTTTACAAGCAGAAAGACGATGGCTCTATCGAGTTGTACGCGGCATCAGGAGAGGATGTTATGTACGTGGCTGTAACAAAAGACGGAAACGATATGTACATAGCAACGCATCCAGAAAACGATGTCCATAAAATCACGCAAGACGGAAAAAAAATGGAGGACGTCTCAGCAATAGGGAACGGTCATGGTATCACCGTCGATCATAAAGGCAACATATTTTTCCAAGACTCCATATGGCCTTACGTTTTACAGGTTGGGAAGACAGTACCTGTGAAGATCGAGGGGCTACTTTCGGACCAAAGCTACGATTTTTGCGTCATTAAGACTGGTGATGAGATCTTTGCGATGGCCGAAGACAGTGTTTTGTATATTTTGGATAGTGAATCGGCAACTGCTACTCGTTGGGGGTCATTTAATCAACCCAATGCTAACTCGTTTGCTATGGACGAGTTCAATAACATATATGTCGGTGTTGATGGAGCTATAAAGAAATTTAAGCACTATTATGAGAATCCATGCAAGGTTTAGGAAAAAATATGTTGCTGTTGGTAGCCTTGTTTTAGTATGTCTTTTGAACAAACTTTCGCCGTAAAGAAATATTAATATTTGTAAATTTTGATCTTCTTCTTCAGGCTATATTATGTAGTTTATGTAGGCTATAAATTTTGATCTATTATAAATGATGACTTTTCGAAAAATAGGAAAAGAACGCTGTAATAACAAAAAACAAGGTGATGGCACACAAGTATGTTTTTTAATGTCGTCAGAAATAGTCATTGTATGTTTAATTATTGTAATAATAAGTTACTCGAAAACGTTCCAATCCATTGGAAAAAAAGTTAATCTTTCAAATAAAAATGGATATTTCTATAAACCTACCTCTGATTTTGTATTTTCCAACGATATTATTTATAAAAAAGTGCTCTTCTTGAGATTTCCTGACAAATGAGCAGAATACCTCATGGAAGGTATTCCTGTCAATACACAAAGAGATTTACGTTGCGTGACAGGTCTTATCAAGCACAAAAATCTCAGCTAATTGTGTGGATTTTGTTTAGGTTATGCAATTTTTAGTACAAATTATTATTACAATTTTAGAGAAAGTATTGTCTGAAAGCTCCAATTTTAGTCTTTTCAGAGTGTTTTGACAATTAACAGAGTTTAAATATTATTCTAAGACCTAATTGTAATTACGAGTAGTAGTGAATTTAATTGCCTTCAACTGGCATCAACTCCAGACATCTTTTTCATACAAATAATCTTTAATCTTGTAGAATGTGAACCGCGTTTTTAGCAATCATAATAAAGCTTCAGGGAGCTTATTGTAGATCTTCAGGAATTCCTGATATCCCTGAAGATCCTACTATATCGTAGAATACTAAGTTTTCCAGAAACGCGGTTCAAACACTACGTAAAGAACGCTTTGTGCCAAAAAGGCTATTAAAGATAAGATAAGATAAAAATATTCTTTATTGTACACCAGAGCACATATTATAAAACATGTAAAGATACAAAGTACAATTGGCGGCCTTATTGCTAAAAGCAATTTCTTCCAGACAACCTTACGGTGGAAAGTTGCTGAAGGAAATAAGAGACGATTAAGAAAGATTACTTCAATATCAACGATGTCTGAAATTAATGCCAGTTTAAGGCATTAGTTTAATTTTTAAATCCAGCACTAGGTTTTTGAATAATATTATGTAAACTCTGTTAACGCTCGATCGTGGCAAGCTCTTTTTACCTCTCGGAAATACAAGCGTGAGGTTATAATGCCCCATAAATGATGTGTCCAAATGCTGCTTTGTCAGCTTATAAATCTTGAGAAGGAAAGTCACTAACACCTTGAGTTTGAATTAATGAGTTTAACTTCACCTGGATATTTTGCGGGTCTCAGTAGCGGGGACGCGGGATATTGTGACTTGTAGTAATTCGAACTTTAGTCAAATCAACATTTTCCTTTTTGTTATTAATTTTTTTTTATATATTTTATATATCTAAATATGTATTTCTAATTATAAGCTAAATCTAAAAACTAACAAAACAAACCTAAATATATGTATAAATTAATTATTAATTGGTATTAATTGTATTCAATCACGGTTCTTCTTCTTGATCGTCGTTTCCTCATGGCTGAGGGACGTGACTAAGGGCAGATTCCGCCACCAGCTCTCTCCATTGAATTCTATTATGCGCCAGATGTATGGCTGCTTGTAGGGTCCTTCCCGAGGCTTTAGTTATTATATCTGACCAAGGCGTTGGTGGTCGTCTTCTGCTACGTTTCCCGTTCAATCACGGTTAGAGGAAAGAAAACAAGAAATGTATTTGAAAAAATCATAGGAAATAAAAGGCATACCACATAAGGAAAACAAAAACAATTCTGGGCAGGTCAAGCATAAGTGGTTATGTATTGTTTGCAAAATTGTCAAAATATCACGGTATTTTAGTAATTGACTCCATGTGTGGATGCCGTGATGAGTATTGCCTTTATTGATAAAAATGTCAAATTAAGCCAATTAGAATACGCCAACGCAATGGCTATTTGCGCCATCATCAGGTGAAATATAACTGCCTCCATTCCTGACGTTTTGGCAACGTTGCAGTAGCCGTGGTAGCGGAGACACAGAGACCCCCTGGCCTGCCTGATTTGACCCGAACCACCAATCAGACCCGTTGAATATATATATTAGTAGATATGGTAGGTGCTGTACTATAGCTATTTTACAGGGTACTTAAAATTCGTACTATTTAAAAAAAATGGGTCTCTAATTAGTCAACATGAATAATGGTAACTTTACTAAAGGAGTGCAACATTTAGTTTAATACAATGATAAAACTGTAGTATAGAACAGGATAGGTCCTTATAACAGTGTTCTTAGCGATGTGCCTGATTCTCTTTATTTAGAATAACATTTGTACCTTTGTATAAAAATCTCGTGTATAATGAGATTTTTATACAAGAGCACGATCACTCGCTCATCCCTATAGTGGGTGGTGGCGGATGAGCTCTTGATTAATGTACTTTTTACGTAAAAACCTTAGTCGTTGATCTTGCGTCGTGAAATTTGGCAAAAGTCCTATTCGCATTTGATAATTATTCTTGTACTTAAAAGCCCTACGGAGATACTGTTTAATAAATTAGCCGTACCAACCTGGACTTGGCCCACGTGGTGGAGTATAGCCTAACCGTCCTGCGAATCAGGAAGAGGCCCATGCCCCAGCAGTTGCCAGCAGCATTAGTGCAATAAAAATAAAAATAGTATAATCATGTGGGTACAGCGATATCATTCCGATGTAAAAACCTAACTGCAAAGTAGGTACTCGGGGTTGTAAGTGATGCAATTTACTTCAGCCAGATGTCGCTGCCTGTACGTAATACAGAGAATAGTGTAAAGAGGTTCGAAATTTTACTGATGCCGGTGAGTCGCCCATTAGCTCAGTTGGAAAGAGCGCTGGCACGGATAGCCAGAGTTCGCGGGTTCGAATCCCGGCATGGTTGGGATTTTTAGCCTCTAAATAGGTTTTTGTAATCAATAAGTGAGATTAAGCACCAAGAGGCGCGTGCTGGATGGGTGACCATCCCGTGACTACCGATAGTAGCATTTTTTCCGTGCGCTTCCGTGGTGAAGTACGCCTTAAAAGGTTAAGAAAGCTGCATCACAGAAAACTGTGACGCAGGAAGAGACCCGTACCTCAGCAGAGGGGACATACAAAGGATTGATACCAATATGTAAATTTGATCCATTCTGCTATTGTAAAAAGAACAATAAGTGCTTCATTTTGCAATTGGTTTTCAATTAAAGGTGAAACATGAGCATTTTTTTTTGCTTAGCAAAGAACGGTGTCAAAATAATTACTGGTTTAATTAATTTTTTTTTTTACGTAGCCTCTATGTTTGTGTCCCACTGCTGGGCAAAGGCCTCCCCCAATTCAGTCCAGAGTTTCCTGTCCTGGGTCACCTCAGACCACTCCGGCAGATGGTTGTCGAGATCATCTCTCCACTGTCTCCATCTAGGCCGGCCTCGATTTCGATGTCCATCGTGTGGCACCCACTCGCTGGCGAGTTTCGCCCACCTATCCGGGTGCATTCGACTGACATGACCAGCCCAGCCATTTAAAAAAATGCGACTTATTAATTTATTTGTTCATTACGAGTATTACTAAATAAAATACTACTAGTGGTTTTGCCTAAATCTCAAATAATCCTAACTTTAATGTTGTAACGTGTTTCTTGATATGTTTCTTTAAGGCTTTATTATTTACCGTCACAAACACATCAGGAAAAAAACCTAGCTTATTATCAACGAATCCTATGATGAATAATAGTATTTTGAAAAGCTTTTCTTCTGTCCATACTGTTTGTTCAATTTGTTATAACGTATGATAAAACTTAGTATCTAAAGTAATAATAAGGCAGCAATCTACCAAAAACAATATTGATAGGTCACATAGGTAATTATAAGTATAAAACAACGGTCCAGATAATTAGCAGTGACTGAAGTGATAGGACTGAGGAAAGTCTAATCGAATGCTGTGCCAGTTTTTGACGATGTCTTTTATGAAGGTATGTAACAAAAGATAAATAATATTGTAGACTTTTAGTCCGGATCCACTTACGGGTGTTGTTACATCGGAAAATTCCGACCAGGTTTCGCTCCGATTCGCAGAGCTTAATCATGGTGAGCAGAGACGGAGCTCGCGTCGTCGGTTGCGGTGTGAGACGAGCAACCGACGACGCCACTTACACCCGTAAGTGGATCCGGACTAAAAGTCTACAATGTGTTGTGCTTACGAAAGTTTTAGTTAAAAAATAAATAATATTTTTAGCGGTACAGTTCTCACAGGACGCCATCTCTTTTCTCTATTTCAAAGAAATGGGATTAGACCACAAATTACTAGTGACGTTAAATTAATACTGTAAGAATCGGTATTGATCAGTAGATCAGGATTTGTAAAGTTATTGCTATAACAACCAATCGCTAACTGTGAAGGAAAATATCGTGTAGGAATCTGAGTGTCTGAGGTGTTCACATACCTCAGCGCTTGAAATTGCCAATGTGCGGTGGGCACACGTGCTTATTGTACTCTCTCGCAGAGACAAAGTTTGTGCTTTATAGTGAAACGTATATAGAATGCATTATAAATGTTAGTTCTCTTTTGTACAAATATTGTTATTAGCAACAAGATATGAGCACTATTTACTGTATCTCTTTTAAAGAAAAAGAAGGAAGAGATCACTTTTGACTACTAGGTAACTTAGATATTAAAAATTTCCATGTACTCTCAGAATGTACAGTGTGCAAAAGTATTAATGTAATCTAATCCTTTTTTTTTCATTTGTAACTGCCGTTTCTGTAGTAGATCTTTACTGCATGAAATATTATTAAATATTAAAAATAGTATTAAATAAATATTATTACTAAATATATTCCCCATCTCCATCCAGAGGTGGTCTGGAAGAGATCGCTCTAAGCGATAAGACTGCCAATTGTATAACATTACTTAGATTTAAGAAATCATAATTGTATTCTTTTCTCTGGTTGTGCAAAAAAGTCTTGTCTATCTATCAGTATTAGAAAATATTAACATAAAATTAGCATTTTGATCTCGATATGCTGTCTGTGAAGCCTGTTCATATTGAAACTATAGTGCGGAACTCGATAAAACTTAATAATAGTGTAACTCATACGAGTATATCGAACCTACATAGTTCATGTTTTATCATATCGGTAGAGTAATACGTGAGTTGCAGCTTGGCCCCCTAATAAGTATGTGACTCCATATAAAGAATAGTTCATCAATTAATGAAATAAATCATTCAATTCGTAGTTATAAATAATGAAAATGAAATGAAATGTTTATTTAGTCACAGATTGATTCACAAAATTTTTAAATCCCTAATAGTTAGTCAAATTGGATCGTAGCAATTGGGAGTCCCTGGCCCTTGCCCACCCCTTTGCCATATAGGCCTGAGTTTATGTTAAGTTATTGTATTCCTAACCTTTATTGCTTGCCTTAGACTATAGATAGATAGAATTATTCTTTATTGTACACAGAAATTACATTAACAGAAATTATATAAAAAATATAGTACAAATGGCGGCCTTTTGACTAAAATCAATTTCTTCCAGGCAACCATAGACGGAGATAAGAAAGAAATTAGAGACGGGTAGTCGGTGCAATACAGAAATATTGAAATTAGGAATTCAACGAAATTTATATAAACTTACTTAAACCACATATCATAAATAATTAAATTAATGAATAATTAAGATATACATACATACTACATACATACTAATAATTAAATTATAAATGGGAAGAGAAAATAATATAATATAACTACGTAATGTTTAAGAAATTGCATTATTTAACATATTGAGAGGTAGTATTCCTTCACTCTACACTTAAATATCGCAGATGAAAGAGACTGTCTTATTAGTAGTGGCATTGCTATGTATGTTATGTAAACTTTGTGGTTTAGTGACAAGATTCCGCACGATTCGGTCCTCAGCGAGGGCAAGAGCAACTATAGCTCTTTTTATCCTTAAGATTTTTTTATTCTGTAGTCTATAAATTCAATGGAACAATTTCTTATAAGAATACTTTTGATTTGAAAATGTACGGAATTATAATTTCCATTTCGTGTATGTAGTCAAGGAATTCTTTAAAAATGGCGTTTGTCCTTTATTTTTTTTATTTAGACGTGACAGTAGGTAGTTATTGGGCATTCTGGCTCACCATTTTTCGACATCACGCTCACGGCTCCGCCGTTCACTCGATGCCAAAAAAAGGCGATCCAACATGCCCAATAACTACGTTGGTCCAGTCGATAATTCCTGTTGCGGATAATAATTATGAAGTTAAACAAAAAAAAATCCAGCCATTGTATTACCTTGATTATTTTTTTTCTTAAATACTGCAACGACGAAAGATTTTTTTTAGTTTAAGGTCGATCCTCAAATAAAACGCTTCTTGTTTCAAATGAAATTCTTAAAACAAAAAAAAACATTACGTTTCAACTTGTTATGTCCTACGGAATATATACAACAAACATTTCGTCATGGATCTCTTCTACCTAATTCTATCAGATGCATAATCTGTGGGCCATCTAATTGCGGCAAAACTAACCTAATGATTGGGCTTCTTTTGCATGAAAATGGTCTGCGCTATAAAAACGTTTACGTGTATTCAAAAACTTTACATCAACCAAAATATGCTTTTCTAGAAAATGTTTTGAGATTAGTACCAGGTGTATCTTTCATGAAGTTTCATGCAAATCAGCAAGTTCTCAGTACAAATGAAGCAAAATCTAATTCTATAATAATATTTGATGATGTTGCATGTGAAAATCAAAACAACATGCGTGATTATTTTGCAATGGGTAGACACAAAAATATTGATAGCTTTTATTTAAACCAAACTTACACCAAAATACCAAAACAACTTGTTAGAGATAATGCAAACCTGATTGTTCTCTTCAAACAAGATGACATTAACTTGCGTCACGCATATGATGAACATGTTAGCACAGATATGTCTTGGCATGAATTTCGGAAATTGTGTGCAACAATATGGAGTGAGCCTTACAACTATTTAGTAATAAATAAAGATTGTGAGAAAAACCAAGGTTGCTATCGTAAGCAATTTGACACATTCGTAGTATTTAATTCATAACTAGAAAATATATAAGGATGCAGCACGTGGTACTTTTGCATTCATATCAGTAAACTTGTTAAAACGAGAAGCAAAATTGATTATATTTAACATGGATAAACAATTAAAACAAATTGTTCTTGCTGCAGATGCAGTGAAGAAGAAATTCAAGAAAATGCGATGTATTGAATCCGATCACGAAAAATCTCTAGAAAATATTTTTAAACCAGTTATCAATCCCCTCAATCAAATAAGTGAAGCAGTCAAACATAAAGAAAATATAAAACCTATACCGAAAGAAAATATTAAAGACTTACCTCAGGATTATAATGAAGATGAACCATATGATTGGAGTACTTTAGATGAAACGATGAAAAGGAATAGAAAATCTGATAATTTTCAAACTCCTTCTCAAAGTGTAGATCCCTCAGTGGAATCAGATGACGGAATTTCTGATAAAGAATATGACAAACAAAACACTTACATAGGTGACAAAAATATATCAGAACATTCAGCAGTCAGCAGTGATCCTGATTGTTCCTCATGGTCGTTATCATCAGAATACATTAAAAACGTTCCTTTTGGTATTAGTCATGTTCAGGGTAAAATTATGATGGGGTCAGCAACAGTATCTATCACAGATAAAAACATTATGATAGGAAAACACAACTACCACAAAACTCCTGGTTTGATGGAATTAATAACAAAACGATCACCGGATTCAGCATTAATAACTGAGAAAGATAAACTTAACTACAAGTCAATGCTTTTGGAGACAAACGTGCATAGAAGAGATAATGATCCAAGTAAACTAATAAAGGGAAAAAATATTTGGAATTCGTAAAACCTCACTTTGTCAAAACTCCGGAAAAACTTCCTACAGGTTCAGGATTGCCAACATTAAAAAAGTGGAAGAGAAATGTGGACTATATTTATTGGGATGATCCAAATGAGTTAGTGGAAAGGTTACGACTATTGATTGCATCACGCGATGCTGGTAACACTGGACTTGATAATGAAATACTGTCAATTATAGAGGAACTGAATGAATATGGTTTATTGAATTAGAATATATTTGAAACTAGATGCAGATCAGAGTAATATATTTTTATATAAATATTGTTAACACAGCAATTTTTATTTTCAACTAGTGCGAATAAAATACTTACATAAATAAAATAAAGCCTAATTTTATGTAATTCTTATTGTTATTATTTTTTTGCTTACTTTCCATATTTTACGCGTATAAAACGACGAGTTCTTAGAGATTCGTCCATTTAGTTCTTCAGTAACTAAGTAACCAAGTAACCTTCGCTATAATGAACAATTCTGCTATAGCAGTTACGCTGCAGTCTACACAAGCCAAGAAAAGAAAACTAAGTGAAACTAGTGCTTCTTCACCGAACACATCGAAACAAATATTGGAACATATGACTAATAAGCAGGTTCTCAGTGATTTAGAACTTGATCAATGTATCAAAAATAATATAAAGGAAAAGTCACCGGTATTATTAAATAATGTACCTTACGGGGTAAGAATGGAAAAAGGAAAACCTATGATTGGGTCAGTACCACTTTTTATAAGAGATAAAATGCTGTATATAGCAAGAAATTCTTATAAGAAAACTAGTGGTCTTGTTGAATTACTCTACAAAAAAAGACCTGATTTAAGTACTGTTACAGAAAGTGATAAACAGAATTACAAGACCATATTAATGGACACAAATGCTCACCGATGCAGATATGATCCTAAGAAATCAATCAATAGAAGCAGAGGATTTAAATATTTACAAGTTGTAAAACCATTATTGCACGAAAAAGGAAAAAATATGCAATTGATAAAAGAACCTAATAAAAATATGGATTGGGCTTTGGAGCAACAGAATGAATTAGTGAAAACTTTGGAATTATTGATAGCCACAAAAGAAGCTGGTCACACTGGGCTAGATAATGATATTACGTTTATCACAGCTGAATGTAAGAAACGTGGTATTTTTTGATTGAATAAATAGTTGTGTAAAGTATTTTTTGTTTTATTATAACTCTAACCTTCGTTTCCTTTGCAAGATGAACATCGATAAATTTGGTCATCATGTACATAAACGATTACGTTTGTTGGATTCATTTGAAATTACACCTTTAAACAAATTGCTGCTTCAAAATGATTCCGGAAATTATGATTTAAAACAGAGTAGATTAAAAGGATTGATATGGGCTGTAGATGGAGATGAAGCTGTAAATAAAGAGTATGTTGACCAAAACATTGAAAAATGTTGTAAAAAACAAGACATTCTTGCAGACCTTAGGATTTTAAGGACTCAATTGCAAGCGTTGCAGAAAGAATTAGAAAATAAATGTTCGAAAATTGAAGTGAATAACATTGTTAAAGATCATATAATATCATTGAGAGATATGAACAAGTAAATAAATAGAAAGGACATACAAGTTTGCTACATTTTATAAACAGAAACATAGCTGTTAACATACCTCCTTTAGAAATTATGAATATTCACTAGAGATAGACTGAAAAATGAAGAAACAAGTGGTTAATGAAATTCATAAAAATGCAAGAAAAAAATTCCTACGACGTTCTGTTCATCTTAAAGGTATAGATGATTTGTGGCAAGCAGATCTTATCGACTTAATTTCATTGAAGATACACAATAATGGATTTAAGTTTATTCTGATTGTAATAGACTGTTTTTCAAAGTACGCGTGGGCTATACCGTTAAAAACAAAGACTAAAACCGAATCATCTCATGCATTTGAAAGTATTTTGCAAAAAAGTGGAAGATGTCCTAGTAATTTACAGACTGACATGGGAACCGAATTTTACAACGATGAATTTAAAAAAATAATGAATTCTTACAAAATTAATCATTATTCTACTTACTCCGTTAAAAAAGCTTCGATAGTAGAGAGATTAATTAGAACGTTGAAAACGAAATTATTTAAATTATTTCATCTCCAAGGTAGTTACAAATGGATTGGTAAGCCATTACAAAGTGTTGTTAAATCTTACAATAGTACAAAACATCGTATAATTAAACATAAGCCTAAAGATGTAAGTAAACTGAATGAAGATAATGTTATGAATAATATTAATAAATTCCATAGCAGTGCCCTTAAAACCAGAAAACCTAAATGTAATGTTGGTGACTACGTTAGGATCAGCAAGTACAAAGGTGAATTTCAAAAGGGGTATACTCCCAATTGGTCTACTGAAATATTTACCATAAAGAAAATAAACAAAACGAACCCTATAACTTATGATATAGAAGATCTACGACATCAACCAATTTTAGGTTGTTTTTACGAGCAAGAACTACAAAAGACCAAATATCCTAATGTTTATTTAATTGAAAAGGTTTTAAGGAGAAAAGGTAATAAGTTGCTTGTAAAATGGTTGGGCTTACATAAGAGTGAAAACAGTTGGATTGATAAAAAGGCTATAGTCTAGAATAATCCCTTAGTCCATATCTAGTAATGAAAGGTGGAGGACTAGTTAATACTTTAATAAATAATTTGCCCTTTGAATTACATCTACCCGGTTACAATTATTGTGGCCCAGGGACAAAGTTGGAGAAACGATTATCACGCGGAGATAGAGGTGTGAACCAATTAGATGACGCTTGTATGCATCACGATATCGCATATGCAAAATTTAACGACTTATCCAACAGACACGAAGCTGATTTGCGTTTATTAGACATGGCAAAGAGAAGGCTTAAATCGAAAGATGCTCAAAACGGTGAAAAAATTGCATCATGGCTAGTTAGTAAAGTCATGAAGACAAAATTAAAATCAGGTGCAGGGATGAAACATTTTAATTCTTTGGTGACTAATATTAAAACTCATGTCAAGAAAAAAAAACCAAAAAATTGTAAAAGTGCTATAAAAGCTGCTTACTCGGCTGCAAGGAAGCTGACAGCTAATAAGAAATATGTTAATATACCGAGAATAATTCCTATTCCTAAGCATGGTGGAATTTTACCTTTGATACCAATATTCGCTGGGTTATCAGCACTAGGGAGTTTAGCTGGAGGTGTGGCTGGTATAGCGAAGACAGTAAACGACTATAAAATAGCACAAAATGCTAATAAGGAAACAATTGCTTTAGGCAAAGGTTTATATATCAAACCCTACCGAACCGGTAGCGGATTATTTGTCACAAGTTCAAAAAACTATTAAAAAGGCTGCCTAATCGTGCTCTTACCAATATGGATATACTAGAATATGCACAGGATATACCATATTTTCGAGGAGTGTTTATGAAAGATGCATTACCAAGCAAACCAAGGAGTACAGAATGTGGAGTAGTTAATTTAGACAACTCCACCAACGAAGGGACACATTGGGTAGCCTATGTAAAACTTAAAGACTATTGTGAATATTTTGATAGTTTTGGAAATTTGAAGCCACCAGTAGAGGTTTTGAATTATCTAAATAATAGTAATTTTTGTTATAATTACATGACCTATCAATCATTTAATACTCTTAACTGTGGACATTTATGTTTAAAATTCTTGCAAGACTTTTGGAATAAATCTATAAATTAGCGTTGTTTCTTTTTATTTTCATCATATACACAATGTCATTCACACTATCAATAACTGGCAATGAGTCACTTCTAACAACAAATTATTCCCCACCATTGCAACTAGAGGGTGAATATGAGTGTGCTCTACTTTATCTATCTACTTTTAATTCAATTCCAAACATTGAAAGTAAGAATAACAAGTTCTACTACGGGGATAGAGACTTTTGTGAAATACCTGAGGGAACATATGAATTGCAAGATATAAAAGATTACCTTAAAGGAAAAATGAAAGACGCCAATTTCAATCTATTCTGTAACAATATTACTTTGAAAACGTATTTGTTTAGCTCCAAAGACATCCATTTTGAGAAAAAAAAATGGTCTCGGCAACTTATTAGGCTTTGGCAAAAAAACGCTCAAGGCTAATGAATTACACGAGTCACAGTATCCTGTCAACATTCTTTCAACTACTGTGGTGAGGATAGAATGTGATATAGTAAGTGGATCATATATAAACGGTGTATCTAGCCACATTATTCACGAGTTTGCGCCTAACGTGCCACCAGGTTACAGATTAATAGAAATTCCTAAGAACATCATTTATTTTCCTGTTAACCAAAATAATATAAGTAGCATAAATATAAGGATACTGGATATTAATAACCATTTAATTAACTTACGTGGAGAAGAGCTGCAACTATATTTACATCTTAAGAAAAAATGATAGAATTCAATAAAACCTCTCCACCAAAACATAAAATCATTAGTCACAATTTCATCACTAACAAGGAAAGAACTCTGAAGAAAAAAAAATATTATCACCAGAAAACAAAGAATTTCTTAAATTAATTGGGTTGTCAAAATGAGTATACTAGACATTTCGAGTACACCTGTCTATGACAATAGCATTGATGGAATCGAAATTCATTCCTATAAACCTTACGTGACCAGTTTCAATAGAAACGATGAAATTCGTATACCGATTAACCAACAGGATTTGTACATACTGCCGTCAGCTAGCACATTATATTTGGAAGGTGTTGTCAATGTGTTTAAGAGAGAAACGGAATCGGAGAGGGCTTCTAGTGTTCAGTTTACAAATAATTCACTGCTGTTCTTTTTTCAAGATATACGATATGAGTTAAACGGAGTTGAAATAGACAGAATTAAAAATGCAGGACTAACTACGACTATGAAGTCCATTTTATCTATGAACGAAAGCGAATCCGAGATGTCTAAGGTTTGGGGATGGGATATAAATGGCACTAAGAATGTACACTCCGGAAAATTTTCAGCTTCAATACCTTTAAGTAATATTTTAGGATTCGCAGAAGATTATAAAAAAGTAATAATTAATTGTAAGCATGAACTGGTTTTGCTCCGAAGCAATACGAACGTTAATGGATTACAATTAAATACGGGAGAATTTGTGGATGACGTTGTTATTCATAAAATTGTATGGCGAGTTCCACATGTGAAAGTTTCTGATACAGAAAGAATTAATCTTCTTAGATTGTTGGAAAAAGATAGACCTGTTCAAGTAGCTTTCAGAAATTGGGATTTATACGAGTACCCTTTATTGCCGAAGACTACAAAACATACTTGGTCCATCAAAACGTCATCTCAAGTAGAAAAGCCAAGGTTTGTTATTATAGGTTTACAAACCAACCGAAAGAATGACGCAGTTAAAGACATGTCTCGATTTGATCATTGCAATTTACGTGATGTCAAGGTATATCTGAACTCCACATACTTTCCATACGACAATATGAATGTTAGTTTTAGTAACAACAACATAGCTATATTATACGAGCAGTACGCTAGATTCCAACAGTCGTATTACGGACGAAGGAGTGAACCCTTGTTAAGTGCAAAAGAGTTCGAGGAGTTTGCACCTCTTTTTGTAATTGATTGTTCAAGACAAACTGACCACCTTAAAACTGGACCAGTAGTTAATGTGCGCGTGGAGCTAGAAAGCGAAGTAGAAATACCAGATCAAACATCTGCATATTGTCTGATATTGAACGAATGTTTAATCGAATATAAACCGTTAAGTAATATTGTAAGAAAATTATCATGAACGCAAATACCCTAATTGTTGATGTGCATGGATTTAAAAATGATAGAAACCACTTTATCATTAAAGAACTTGCATTAGCTACTGCTGAAAACACTCAAGTATTTCTTATAAAACCTCCGTGGCCGTATAGATATTTAACTGATTTTGAAAAGAGACATGTAAAGTGGATCGAGCGTAACTTTGGATATAGATGGTCTGAAGGACATTTAAATTATCTTCAGTTCCATAAAATCATCAAACCATATTTAGAAAAAAGACAGGTGCTAGTGAAAGGTTTAGAAAAAACTAGATGGATCAAAGACTTGTGTGATAATATTACAGTTATAAATGTGGAAGAAAAAGGGTGTCCTAATTTGCTAGAGCTGTTTAAAAAGTATAATAAGAATAATTTTAGTTGTTTAGATCATAAAAATAAAAATTGTACATTAAGAACCGTTTTATGTGTTAAACAATGGATTATAGATAATAAAATTGAGATATAAGCGAATTGATTAACTACTTTTTTTTCTTTTACTGTGTGCTATTTCAATGTAAGTTTTTAATTATGTGTACCTATAAAAATAAATGTGTACCTAAATACCTGAGTTCTTTAATTTAATCTACTTTATATATGGGAATTGAAAAATGAGATAAGAAAAATTATGTACATAAAGTTTATTTTAAAGATCATTATAAGAGTCATTACAAAGTTTCTTACAAATTTCATTAACCAATTTTTCGGACTTGTCCATTATGTCATCCACTACTTCACTCACTATGTATTGCGCACTAACCACACTATCTTCCGAGGTCGCTGACGTTTGCCCTCCGCTGATGTTAAATATTTCAATCTTGATGCGTTTTAGGGCCCTTCTTGGCGTTTTTGTAATAACGTATGAGGAGGATGCTTGTACTTTTTTTCGCAATTCCATTTTGTTTTTTTGCGTCTTCTTTTTCTTTTCCTTGCTCTCCTGTCCAGCGGGGATCGATATTTCCAGTGCATCGTTGTAATCTTCAAATGGCTGCGCATTTGGGAACCATAAGTCGGAAGGGTCCATTATCTGTAATAAAAGCATAAATTAGAACTCGAAACATGCCTTCAGTTGTATCCTATACACGCAAGTTGCAAATGCAAGTAAATCCTTAAAACACATACCTGGAAAAATATTCGTCGTCCGAATCGAAGAGTTGTCTTGACGTCCTCAGTGTGCTTGCCTGCCGATTGCGATCTTATGAATGAGTAATCAACAATATGCAAAACATTTGCAATACTTTCTAGTCAGCAATTCTCAAACGTAAAGTCCTACTTAGTGTCGGGCGCAGTTCATTCAACTGAGTTAATAATGCTGACATAGCTTGGCATGCTTTAATGGAATGTGATCGCAAGGTATCGAATAAATCTGGGGCAGAAACTTGTTGTTACATGAAAATGCTGACTTGCATCTACCGTGCAATGGCATTACTGCTAATAGGCGGTGATTAGGTTAAATTAAAATCTTACAAGTAAAACAATAGTTTCTTTAATACATAAACATTTATTTTATGATTCCCTTTTACTTATGTGCTATGTAAACATAGAGTATAGGACAACTAAGTACTTAGGTACTAAACCTATTTAAATTACTTACAAAAACATGCAAAAGATATCGTATAAAATCATATATTATTAAAGTAAAGCGGATTTGTGGCCGTACGATAGAGTATCAATTTTATTTCTTAGTATAATTCGCTTATTATCATTATAGGAAAGACATACTTTATTAAGTGACTGTGTAAATATTTCATGTTTTAAGGATTTAAACATCATATTTTTCTTTCTGACTAAGCTGCTATCGACTAGCACGGTCTTGTAATCATTAAAACTATTTTTTTTTACGACAGACTTTTTCGTACCCTTAGCCTTTTTGAGTTCCGTATTTTCAGTTTTGATGCAGTATAATTTAGACCTCAATCCTACGAATTCAGTTACAAGCTGCCCCCCTAACTCATCTTTGAACAATCCGGGAACTTTATTATTTTGTTTAGTTATACCATGAATATTATTCTCAGAGTAATTGCTGGTGTCAAAATACTGTTTGAAATGTTTCTTTATATCCCAGTAAATGTCATTCGTTTGTATTGAGTATAGAAAACTATCAGTGTCCGTATAGCACATTTTTAAATTAGCTCCATAAAAAGGTTTCATAATAGAGTAATGAAAATCATACATATGGCTTTTGGATATTTCTAGCACTGAAAAACCAATGTAAATAGGTTTATCCAGTGTAATTTTTTCAGGTCTTAGTTGAATTGCTACAAAGTTTTCAGTGAATACTGACGAGCTGTGAAAATTAGGCCTGGCTATTAGTTGTTCTGCACAAAAGATTTTTTTAGTTTTATTGCTGACGTCAGACCACTGGTTCACCAGCTTTACATTTAGTCTTTTTTCTGTGTCCTCTAATGTTTTGCCGAAAATACTATTATTTAACAACTTAAAAAAGTCCTGTTCGAATTGTGACTTAGCTTTTTGCCGCAATTCAGTGTTCAGATCTATGTATTGTTTTAAGTAAGGACCTTGATCGAATTTAATAGCTTTATGAATTTTTTTTAATTTCAGGCCATGTTTGAGGCAAGTCTTGAGATGAATGTAATGTATGACATAGTTATACTTGTCATATAAGTTCGGTATCAATTTACATGTTTGTGATCCAGGTGGTGCAAATTTTTGGGGGCAGAAAGGCAAATCATTATGAAAATCATGCAAAGTTTCTGGGTATTCTAAATCAACCTCAAATATGTAACCCACTTTAGCGTCATCTTTTAAAAGGAGAATATCAGAAACTTGGAATGGTGGGTTCTCAATTAATTCAAAGTTAGAGTGGGGTAGATAACTACACATAGCATACCCATATAAGTTATTACAGTCTATATAAAGTAAATAATTATCTGGAGTTGTGAGATCGTGGTTAGGTAGATATTTATTATTCGCACAAGCATAACGAGTAGAACATAAGCAAACTCCTCCGCGAATACTGCGTTGTATCATTCGTATTATTTCCAAATCTTCGATTAGTTCTAGTTTGACTCCGGTTTTTAATAACATAGCATCCCAACTTAAGCTGAGTGCCGTAACATAAAAGGCAGGATCTAATCTGTAATTAATTTTGCACGTACTTCTAAAACTCTCAAAAATATCAGTTAACAATAACACGTCAGATTTTAAGTATAAGTCAGTGTATTCACCGAGGTTTGACAAATGAAATGTCCTCCAAACCTGTTTAGCGTGATCGTAGTCAGATTCTGAAATAGTTTCGTCAGTTAAACTACTGTAAAAACATTCGCGAGGAGGTATTGCTTTTTCTTTATAACATTCCCAATTACTCATGTACTCATATGGATAAATTCCTTTACGCCTTAACAAATCAAATTGCCGTTTGTTAGGGTAAAAAAGTGACAAATAAATAAAATCATGAACTGAGAGATTTTCTGCAACTTTTTCTAAACTTGTACCTAAAAACTTTAAAGAATCCACAAAGCGCACCGCCATAAACTCCTGTTTATCGATTGGAAAAAAATTAGTAAAGGATACATAATTTTCTTTTGTCTTTGCGATAACATTTATGTTGCCTGGTAGTTCACCTAACTCTCTAATAAATAAATGACAGTCATAGCCTGACAAGTTGTGGAAGAAAACCGGTAAAAACTGTGGAAGTTTAAATTAAAGGTTGCAGTAGGAATGAGCCGCACCACGATAATTTCCTGTCAAGTGACAGTGATCTTTTACTTTATCTTCGAACAGTAACTTACTACAAAGATAGCAAATTTGAGATTCAGTAAAACTTTTTAACTCGCTCTCTGTAAGGGGTAACATATCAATATGATTTTTTAATACTCTACTTAACCTCAATACGTCAGCACCCAATTTTTTTAAAAAAACTTGAACACAATCAAGTCCTCGATAAGAAACATACCGATTGAGAGATGTATCATAAGAACATACGATGTAATAACCAAATGCGACTGGAATGTGTTTTTGTAGGTTTGTTGTATTTTTTGATTTTTGGTCCTCCGAAGTGGGTTGTAACATTGATTCGAAATCTGCGTAGATTACAAATGGCATATCTTGCATACGCTCAAAATGTCTAAACTGGATTAATGTTCCCTTTTCTGGCAGAGCAGTTTTGACACCACTGCATTTATGATTGTTTAGTTTATTATCGTCAGAAAAGAAAATCATGCAATCATCGCAAAAAGATATTTTACTATGATGTTTCGTAACTTGATTCCTGACCAGCCGACTTAAATTTTTTATGAGACAGTAATGCGTATTTTTACCGCTTTCCAAGAACAATAAATTGATATGATTTTGCTTTTTTTGCATGGACTTGTATAACGGCCCAACAATCGTTTTGTTGTTTTTGAGGCCGTAAATATTTACACTAATATTGCTATTATTATTTTCAAACACCCTGACATCCCTGAAGCCCACCGGGAAAGTCATGTGTCTCGTATCTAACAAAGTATCATAGTGAGGATATGACGATGTTCGGTTTGAATTTTTTTGGGCAGGAAATAAAGCTGCCATAATGCACCACAAAAAGCAGAATTGGTCAGCGTTTTGGATATTGACACATGCATGTTTTAATTTTATAGCTCTTGGAAGATCGATAAACCCTGACGCTCGCAGAGGATTATACTTGTTGATGTTAACCTCTAGATATGAATTAGCTACAAAAGTCCAACCACTATCTCTCTCCTGAAATTCGTCGATACCAGCAACTATTTGTTCGACAACCTTTTTAAACATTTCATTGAAGTCGTAGTTCTTATGAATTACGATGTTTCCGGTAGCGAACGATTTAACTTCACTACTTTAATTTTTTGGCAGCGTAAACTCGGCGAATAGTTCAAAATTCGTTTTTACGCTGTCAAAAGATTCAAGTCGTGCGTTAATCAGCTGGCGCACTTGACTACGCAGTGAACGAATAAACATTGATGGTGGGCTCGATTCGTCGACGTCTTCGCTGTCCGAACGAGGTCTCACTCTGTAAGTGGCAATGCGGTTACGAAATGCGGATAATACTTTCTCAACACCATCGCATTTCTTAACAGCATTGTTATTTTTATGTACAGTGCTTCGCAAATGGGAGGAAAAAGCTCTACTTTTAACTGAGATATCACATACCGAACAATATATTGAATTATTATTAGGCATATTGATGTGTATATGAATTTACTTTGCTTTGTAAAGCTGTGAAAGTACGAAAAGAGACAAACCTAGTATTATTATTATTATATCGTACGGCCACAATCATACAAAAATAAAACAAAGAATAAATACAAACTAACACATATTTTTATTCTTACAACTACAAGAGTGACTAACAAAATTTTCTACCTATCTACCTTATCGCCGTAAAAATACCCGTCCTCCACAAACTTCGCCTTACACCGCTGCAACAGCTGCTGCAGCGCAGCTAACTCAGGCGAGTCGGGTTCCCCTCGGAATTTCAGCGCCAACACCGCCTTTTCGTGCCGCTTGAGGGGGTGAACGTTTTTAATGTCGTCCACCTGGTACAGTTTGAGGTCTAAAAATAGACCTCCCTCAAGCTGGGCAGTGCGGCGCACGACTCCGTCAGCGACTCGCTTTGCGTAGCTGGATCGCAGCTGCTGCGGCGGTCTGGCGGCACCCTCCTCCTCGCTGTCGGAGTCGAAGATGCGCCAGCTGCTGCTCCTCTTGGCCTTGTGCCGCGGCGGTGCCTTGCGCTTTGCCTCCTTTGGCATAAAACATTAAGAAAAAGACTTGTTTGGTGAATGTCACGTAATCTGCCATTAATAGAATAATAATAATAAAATTGTTTACCTAGGAACCGCTTCGTCGTCTGAGTCGTGCTGACGCTTGCCGGGAGCAGGTCCTTTCTTTTTGTTTCTGAAATAGAACGGAAAAACTGTTATTCATAGGTAAAACACTATATTGACGAAAGTGTGTTAAATCTTTACAGGTAAAAAAAAAAAAAAAACGGCATTCAGTAAACTGTAAGAATATTTTATAAATAAAAAATCTATAATTGTTTGCATAAGAAAGTAGATGTTACCTCACTACAGAAGATTCTGCATCAGATTCCGCAGCACGCGCTTTATACTCGGCTGGGGAAATCCGCTTGACAGGCTTCGGTGCTCTCCTGGAACTGTTGACAAAAGAAATCAAAAAACTCAGTTTGTTGTTGTATTATACCTAGTACAACTGATTTATCACCTGCGCTATTAACACGAATCGCTTGTCACCGTACAAACATAGTTACACACATGGACTAATACCTATATAATCAATTAATCACAAACCATCCATATGACCTTACACAAATGGGTTCAAACTGATAAATTAGTTTGGAGTGATCTATGTACTCTATGTAAAAATACTAAAGCACTCCACACAAACAAACACACACACACACACAACATAACTAACACACATAACCGGTCAACGATAAATTTTTAGAACAAAATATATTTTTTTAAGTGAATAATTACCTTTCAAAATACTCGTCCTCCGACTCGAAGGCAGCCTTCGATTTGCGGGGGGCCGCGGCGTTGTAGCAATATTCAGAGTCAGACCTGAAAACAAACGAATAAATTAGTAAAATGTTATCAATAAAAAAAAAAAATGGTTACCTATGAAGTGAAGTAAAGTGCAAATGAGGTGGCTAAAAAACTAAAAAACTAATCTAAGTGAGCGAGGCAAAAAGAAAAAAAAAATTGAGCCTACGGATGGATAATTATAAAAAATAATTAAATAGAAAAATTATTAAATATTATTTGAATGGAATGCAAAAATCAAGAAAAATATTGAATAAACTTACGAACATTTTCAGTAGGTGTAGAAGCAGGGAAGCAGAACTTGACAGCAGGCAGAAGAAGGTGTTCAGCAGGGCACAACGGCAGCAGAGCTTCAGCAGCGGTTTCACAAGTAGCTCGGAGCGACTAGACGATCGTTGAAGCACGAAGAGAAGTGATACTTTTTCGTAACATTTGAGGCGTTTTTAAAGGAAAAATATTTGATGACAATGCACTGGTGTGTCGGACGAGGAGTTTGTGCGCATGTGTGTGTGACACTATATAAAATATTGAACGTATTGTCTTAAAGAATTTCACGGTTATTTTTTTATATTCATTCTACGGCGTAAGGTTAATATTAAATTGCGTATCAAACTACGGTGTGGTCCCTTTATAGATCCTAGGACACTATAAAGACAAAAAGTAGTCTGGGTAGTTTCAATGTGCCTATTGCTCTACAAAACTTTCGTGATAGATACTTTACTACGATGCAATAAAAATACATAATACACAAAGTAATTATACAATAATAACCCCTCTTTAAATCTACCCAAGGGATGACTTCAATCTAATGTAATCATGTATATTTGTTTGATCTTTTATAATCAAGCTATTTAAATTACCTACATCCATTTTAAATCCAGAAGAAATGGGAAATTAATATAAGTACTACAAAACTAAACAACTAAACCATAAGCCAACTAAACCTTTTACTAAACTAAGCCATATTATGTACCTACCTATTTTATGTTATATTACATTACAATAGTCTTCATGTTTTCGGTTTTGGACGCGCTGATGGTAAAGCTGGAGGGATGTATTTCTTTAACAATAATAGCATAGCCCCCGAGCGAAGCCGCAAGCCAACGCTAGTTTGATTTCGTAAGCGCATTTAGCTTGGTGCAAAAATGTAATACGCGGGTACACAACCTACATAGAATTGCTTAGTCATGACACATGCAGTGATTGGAATCTTGCTGCATGACGTTGGTATGATATGGATATGCTTCTTTTTAAAACAAACGTCCTTACTTTTGAAATTAAATTAAATAGGTAGATATTGTTTATTCGAGTGAGAAAGCACAGAGGAAATTTAATACATACATTCATTCATTCACGTACATTAGTAAAGAAGAATATATATTAAAAAAAAAAAATAACATCCTAACATAACCTAACTATTGTTCCTATCCTAACTATTAAAAAAGGAGGAACCAGACTACATTATCTCTCGCACTTACGTCGAATTTATTGACACACGATCATTCATCAAAATCGGTTCAGCAGTTTAGGCGCTACAGTGGAACATTCATTCATGAACACTAGCTGTGCCCGCGACTTAGTTCGCATGGTAGTCGGATAAAAAGTAGCCTATGTGTTAATCCTGGGCATGGTGTATCTGTGTGGCAAATCCGTTATGAGTCAAAGAGAAACAAACATCCATCCATCCATCTTTACAAACTTTCGCATTTATATTATTATTCTTAGTAATACACTGCATTAACCTTCCTTCGAACCGTGCCATACATGGATAAAAATGGAATATCCATATCATGTTAGCATGAAATTAAACAATACAAGGTGTTATAAAATTAACGGTAGGCGCGAAAAGCGAAATCCATGATACGATTACTAATAGTGTTATATGCTTTTACGATCCTTTTATAACTTTGAACTTTAGATTTTCAAAGTACCTACTTATCGTACTGAGCAACAATTTTTTATTTTTTTTTATAGAATTAGTTTAATTTGAAATTTAGTAAATACCTATCTGAATATATTTCTATTTCTACGAATCCTGAAAATTATAAGAACTAAAATATTCTCAGTACTTAGTTTACAGTGAATAGAATGTAGGTTGATTGATAGATCACCAAATCTACACTCTACACATATAAACAAAGTAAATTAATTTTGCAGATTTTTCAGTTAAACAACACCGTGTATAACCATGTAAATTGATGAATAAGCAGACTGCAGCTTTATTTTAATTGTTAAACATATTAATATTTTAGTCGTATCTGCAATTATTTTTTAACTTGTGTATGTGAGCGCTGGCGGATGTGATTGCGAAATGTAGGTTACACGTGTCGAGTGTGACCCATGAAAATGTTTTGCAGGTAGGTACCTACATGATCCTTGATGGATCCTTGGTTTGCCTGGTTACTATTCGGACCCCTAATAATGTTCCCTTTTTATTATGCCGAGAAATTGTTTGAACAGACATTTATGGACCCACCTCTAATTTTACTTTGTCATCGCTGGTTAGCATCGATCATCGCCAACGGGACGGTGCGTTAAAGAGTGCTTTGGGATTTCATCAATCGATCTAGTTCGTTGTGTTATAACCAATCTCAATTCCTGGATGGATTGATTATAACACGACGAACAAATCTAAAATCTTTCGTCATTGTAGTATTTAAGAAGAAAAAAATCTAGGTAATACAATGCTTGAACTCCTGGAATTTTTTTTTTTTTTGTTTAACTTCATAATTATTGTCCGCAACAGGAATTATCGACTGGACCAACGTAGTTATTGGGCATGTTGGATCGCCTTTTTTTGGCATCGAGTGAACGACGGAGCCGTGAGCGTGATGTCGAAAAATGGTGAGCCAGAATGCCCAATAACTACCTACTCGTGACATACGTAAGGCACAAGTAAGAGAATATCGTGTCCGAGAAAATATCTTATAGATGACAGAATTTTATGGAACAATAATTCAGACTTGTATAATCCCAACAAAAAACTCAGTTATGTTAATTTTCAAATTTCAGATGGCCTTCTACGCTCTACCCATGGTTTTACTACTGCAAACCGTGTTAGCTGGCACTTTGTATATATCACCATCTACGATTAAATTACAGCAACAATGCGAACATCTCATCGAAGTCAATGAGAACTTTTTCCGCCTCGACGAAACAACAAAAATTTCTGGCTCCCCAAGTAACATGCATGTCCATTGGAAATCTGGAGACGTCTACTTCACGATTACCAATAACGGCGAAATAGGTCCGTACGTCTGGTATAAGCAAAGTGGCCTAGTAAAGAAGATTAATGTAGATGGTGGACATTCCGTTGCTATTGACAACACTAATGATGTTATATACGTGGCTACTGACAGTGGCGTTTACAAGCTAAAGGACGATGGTACTGCAGAGCTATATGCTGCATCAGGAAAAGTAGTTTCGTTCATGGCCGTAACAAAAGACGGTAGCGCTATATACGTAAAGAAGCATCTGGAGAACGAAGTCTACAAAATCACACAAGGTGGTCAGTCTGTAGAAAACTTTACAGCTATACCGAGCGATTCTGGCATCACACTTGATCCTGAAGGCAACTTTTATTACCATCATTTAGAGAATGGATACGTCTTGCAGGCTGGGCAGACGGTGCCCGTGAAAATTGAAGGGATACCTCCTAGCAGTGTGCTTGAATTTGACGTCACTAGGACTGACGAGGTGTTTGCAATTGACGGTGAGGGTCGTTTGTACCATGTAGATGGTGAAAAGGCATCGTCTTCTTATTGGGGGTCGTTTGACGAGCGCAGTTTGTACACATTTGCTATAGCAAACGCTGATGACAACAACAAGGACGATGATGTTGATAATAACAGCTATGTATACATTGGTGTTAATGGAGCTATAAAGAGACTTAAGCACTTCGACGAGAATCCATGCAGCAAGGTATAGGAGGGTATTGTGGAATTTGTTAGAGTGGTTTTAGTTTGCCTTGTAAATTATCGTCCTAAATAGCCTCAGACTAGTAATAAATATTGAGCTATCATATAAGCAAATTTTCAGTTAGTAGCTACGAACCTGAAAATTATCGAAATAAAATCCAGATGTGGTGTAAGTTTACTAGGCAATACTAACAGCATAAAAACATTTTTTAATTCACTTAATAAAATTAATTTAATTAATTCGTTTTTATTTCACTTAACACTGCCTGCCGATGTATGGGCTTCGGCGTGTACCTGGACAAGACCATGGTCGCGTTTGACGATAGTATTATGCTGGAGTCAGTTTTCATCTATGAGGTGACCCTCGAAGCTGTTCAGGAATACGTCCACCTAGGACAGACCATTCAACTGAGCCACAGCTAAATAGAGGAAGAGGCCGCAGGAAGAATCCAACTGGGTTTCGCTGCACTCATAATAATGCGCCAACTTTTCTATTTCTCAATCTTAAAACAAAGGTCTTGAGTTAATGCGCCTTGCCAGTTATGACCAGTGGTCGGAGTAGGTATATTGAATTAAGGTCACTGACATCAAACGTATATGTTAATACGCCTCCGAGTTTCCGGATTATTATGATAAAAATACCGAAACATCGAAATTATTACATGAAACTAGTTAAAAATGTATCAATACTCTCAACGCTATGCTGCTAGTGGCGTAGATGACCAGAATTTAATAGTAAAAAATGACTGGTGTGTAAAAACCTTGTTGTAGTAAAAGTGTTGGAGTAAAAGCCTAAGCATGTATTAAATGATATAATAATAATATTCATTTCAACACACGACATCCGGCAAACACTTCGGTTCGAAATTTCACTGATGCCGGTAAGTCGCCCATTAGCTCAGTTGGGAGAGCGCTGGCATGGTTAGCCAGAGGTCACGGATTCGAGTCCCGGCATGGTTGGAATGTTTAGCCTCTAAATAGGTTTTTTATTGACTTTTTTCATAACTATAATTACATAGAAGATTTACTGATTTAAATAATTAATTATAACAATAAAATAACAAAAAATTTCAAACACATAATTCATTTACAAAAAACTACATCAGAACTAAAACTAGGAAAATAAAGCAAAATATTGTAAAAAAAACACTAAGAGAATAAGCTACCCCGGGACATATCTGACCCAAAGTTGCCCACCGACGTTACCTCGCTGCACTGAACTATTTATTGAAATAATATATTGCCAAATAACATAACATGTACATACAGGCACATACATTGCTTCTGACCCCACACTAGGATACCCGGTGTTGCGGGAACCAAAAACAACGACATCACAAACATCCAAGACCTGGGGTTTTTTTTTAATCCCCAGGCGGGCTTCGAACCCCGGACCTCTTGCATGGTAAGGAGAGATTTTTTTACATACAAAGAAGAATATGATATCTACGTTATGATTTCAAAAGTATACAGTACTAATTCAATTGTATTCATTTCCTTACTTTTGATCAATTTACGATTTCTTCAAATTCCCAGCTAAAGGTTAACAATTTTATTTTTAATGAATAGTATTACAAAAAGATATTCTTCTGTGCCTATTATTTGTCCATGTGACAATAACATATGATAAAAGTGAATACCTACAGTAGCAAAGAGGCAACAATCTACCAGAAATAATATTGATAGCTCACATAATTATTGGTATAAAACAACGGTCGCAAAACGGTCCAGATAATAAGGAGTGACTGAAGTGATAGGACTGAGAAAAGTCAAGTCAATTGCTGAGACAGTTATTGGAGAAATTGTAACAAAGGTATGTAACAGTAAATAAATAATTTATCATCATCAACTCATAATGTCCTCACCGAGGGGTATCACCGAGGGGTTTCCTCCTTAAGAAAGGTATTGACCATACTACACCACGGGGCCAAGTCTGGATTGGTGCCATAATGTTTATCACGATAGTGTCAGGATACCGCAATTAAGGACCCGCGTTCGGTTTTCAGCGAAGTCAACCATAACTTTAACTCTCTTTTTTCCCTAAGATTGTTTTTATTCAGTATTTCTTCTATTATTTTCTTTAGTCTCAAATTTTAAGAGATTTTTTTTTGTTGCAATATTTTGATTTTTAAAAGTACGTAATAACAATTTTCGTTTCATTATATTTAAGGAACTCTTTGATAACGGCTTTTGAAAATTATATGCCCTGTATATTTTTTTGACATACAAAGAGACCATTATAAGGAATATTGTTTACGAGCAAATATATTGAGATATCATAATTTTACAGAATAAAAAATTGGACTTATATTAATCGTGTAATAAGACATTACGATTCCTTTTCACACTAACGTTTGTTTTTATTTGACAACTCTACGTAGATACATAAATAAACTCACTGAATGCCAAAATAAGCTCCAATGTTCATTTTCAAATTTCAGATGGCCTTCAACGTTCTACTAATGGTTTTACTTCTACAAACCGTGTTAGCTGACCCTATCAATATAACATCATCTACGAATAAACAATGCGAACATCTCATCGATATCAATAATCATTTTTTCCTCTTCGATGAAACTAAAACTATTTCCGGCTACCCTAGTAACATGCAAGTCCATTGGAAATCTGGAGACGTCTACTTTTCAGTGGCCAGTAACGATGATATAGTCCCATACGTCTGGTATAATCAAACTGGCCTAGTAAAGAAGATAAATGTAGATGGAGGACATTCCGTTGCTATTGACAACACAAATGATGTTATATACGTGGCTACTGACAGTGGCGTTTACAAGTTAAAGAACGATAGTACTGCAGAGCTATACGCTGCATCAGACAAAAAAGTTTCGTTAATAGCTGTAACAAAAGACGGTAGCGCTATATACATAAAGAAACACCTGGAGAACGACGTCTACAAAATTACGCAAGATGGCAAGTCTATAGAAAACTTTACATCCATACCAAGCGATTCTGGTTTCACACTCGATCATGAAGGCAACTTTTATTACAATCACTTGGAAAGTGGATACGTCTTGCAGGCTGGGCAGACAGTGCCCGTGAAAATCAAAGGGATACTTTATAAAAGTCTGCTTAGGTTTGGCATCACTAGCTCTGACGAGATCTTTGCAATGGATGGAGAGGGTCGTTTGTATGATGTCAATGGTGAAAGGGCATCTGCGAGTTATTCGGGGTCTTTTAAAGAGCACGGATTGTGCACATTTGCTATACAAAACGGTGATAGCGAGGATGAAGAAGATGATGAATATGATAATTGCTATGTGTACATTGGTATTGATAGAGCTATAAAGAGATTTAAGCATTTCTACAACAATCCATGCAGTAACGTATAGGAGAGTATTTTGAATTTCTTGATGTAGTTTTTGTAAGCCTAGTAAACTATCTTCCTGAGTGGGTAGTCTCGATGACTAGTATGAATATTAAGCTATCATTAAGGTACCTGCAAACCTGAAAATAGTTCAAATAAAATCCATACGTGTTGTAAGTTTTAATTGTTAATAAACTTACTGCGCTAAACAGCTTACCATATTGCGGAGTTAGTAATTTCGTTACTGGCAACAATGATTTTAAACGTCTAATAAGAATGATAAATATCTGTGAAAACTATCTGACATTTACTCACGCGTGGTCTTTTTTATAGGTGGAAAAGAAAAATGATAAACAATTAAAATAATTAAGTATTCGTAGGCTCGATAGTCTGCGCGATTGAACTTGGTTTTTGTAAATAACAATATGTGATTTGTTGCCACGAGTGGTTACTATCATGTATAGTTTATATACATGCGGAACGACCTCACGACCTTTTTGCCGGGCCGGCAGGAGGTGGCCATGAACAGGGAGAAGTGGGAGGCAAAAGGGGAGGCCTTTGCTCAGCAGTGGGACACAGACGAGGCTACATATAAGAAATTGATTATATAATAAAATTTGACGTTCTGGTTTATGGTAACAGGATTAAAAATACTTAGTAATCTTGGTGGTATTGAAAGTGAAACTGACTTATCCAGGCTGACAACCTAAAATGAGTCTGACACAATTGAGTAATTTAACCATTCTGATCGTGAACGTGAATAAATTGCACATGAGTCCGTTGAATATTTAAACACAGATTATGATAAGTCTGGCGAGAATTAAAAGCGGGTAAGAAGCCTATGCCCAGCAGCGTGTCGATTCACGCGTTTTGTCCCGCTGAAATGTCAGAATCCAAATTAATTTACTATCTAAATAGGGATTTCTTTAGAGATTTCTCTAAAGAAACTAATATGTTAACAGTTGCAAATCAAATCATTAATGAAAATATAATGTACGTTAGAAAAAATATCAAAATCTACAAAAATACTGGTTGCTATTACGTCTATTGTTCAAAACATTCATGAGTAATCATTTTCAAGTTCAAAACACTGTTAATTAAGTATTTTTTTTTGTTTTTTAAAAGAATAAATGTGTAGTTCGTCTGTATTTTTTTCTCCGCTAAATTTATTAATTGTCTATTAATTGTGAAATAAGCAACTATGACGTTCATTAAATAAATATTATGCTTTTACCATGATAAAACGCTTCCGAACTTCGCCCACGTGATGGAGTGTGGCCTACACCTTGTAATGTTGTATACCTCTTAATAAATAATAAAACTAGTTTTACCATGATAAAACGCTTCCAAACTCGGCCCACGTGATGGAGTGTGGCCTACACCTTGTAATGTTGTATACCTTTTAATAAATAATAAAACTAGTTTTACCATGATAAATCGCTTCCAAATTCGGCCCACGTGATGGAGTGTGGCCTACACCTTGTAATGTTGTATACCTTTCAATAAATAATAAAACTAGTTTTACCATGATAAAACGCTTCCAAACTCGGCCCATGTGATGGAGTGTGGCCTACACCTTGTAATGTTGTATACCTTTTAATAAATAATAAAACTAGTTTTACCATGATAAATCGCTTCCAAACTCGGCCCACGTGATGGAGTGTGGCCTACATCTTGTAATGTTGTATACCTTTTAATAAATAATAAAACTGGTTTTACCATGATAAAACGCTTTCAAACTTGGCCCACGTGATGGAGTGTGGCCTACACCTTGTAATGTTGTATACCTTTTAATAAATAATAAAACTGGTTTTACCATGATAAAACGCTTTCAAACTTGGCCCACGTGATGGAATGTGGCCTACACCTTGTAATGTTGTATACCTTTCAATAAATAATAAAACTAGTTTTACCATGATAAAACGCTTCCAAACTCGGCCCATGTGATGGAGTGTGGCCTACACCTTGTAATGTTGTATACCTTTTAATAAATAATAAAACTAGTTTTACCATGATAAATCGCTTCCAAACTCGGCCCACCTGATGGAATGTGGCCTACACCTTGTAATGTTGTATACCTTTTAATAAATAATAAAACTGGTTTTACCATGATAAAACGCTTCCAAACTCGGCCCATGTGATGGAGTGTGGCCTACACCTTGTAATGTTGTATACCTTTTAATAAATAATAAAACTAGTTTTACCATGATAAAACGCTTCCAAACTCGGCCCATGTGATGGAGTGTGGCCTACACCTTGTAATGTTGTATACCTTTTAATAAATAATAAAACTAGTTTTACCATGATAAAACGCTTCCAAACTCGGCCCACGTGATGGAGTGTGGCCTACACCTTGTAATGTTGTATACCTTTTAATAAATAATAAAACTAGTTTTACCATGATAAAACGCTTCCAAACTCGGCCCACGTGGTGGAGTGTGGCCTACACCTTGTAATGTTGTATACCTTTTAATAAATAATAAATCTGGAACTACTTTAACTTTGTGTCTTATTTATAATATAAATAGAAAACTAGAATAAGCAGGTAAACATAGTCAGGTCTAGTCAAGATGTGAAGTATCTGCAAAAAATGAAATTTTTCTCTCATGCTAAAAATGAGGGAAATCTCAAAAATGGGTGACGTAATTAAAAATTTTTGGATATGTGGAAATATTTGGAAAGAAATATAAAAAATGGTGTAAAGAGGTTTGCAAACCTTACAACCTTCCTTGGTGAAGAGATCGGTGCCCCACTGTAAGGACATAATGGGTTGACTATGAATGAATAAAAAATATTGGAATTGCAAATTTTTAAAAACATATTTAGAGGCGAAAAATTCCACCCATGCCGGGATTCGAATCCGCGACCTCTGGCTATCCGTGCGTGCCAGCGCTCTTTCCAACTGAGCTAATGGGCGACTCACCGGCATCAGTGAAATTTCGAACCTCTTTACACTATTCTCTGTATTACGTACAGAGCACGGGTTAGTGCATAAAAAATAAAAATAGTATAATTGCAAATTGTCAAGTACTGTACTGGAAAGATGCGACTTTTATCATTCTAAACATGCTACTGGCGCCGTCGTGCTAATCAGGCGGCCTTCCACGCTACCATTCTGTCTATCAGCCCGTACAGTCACGTACACTAACATGGATTACGTACGGTCGTCGTAGAGCGCGGACGTGTTTTGTGTCTTGCTGTATTTATTTGTGATTTAAGTTTTATACTATTGCCGGTGTCAGTTTGGTGCCAAATCGGATCCTCCTGCTCCCACTTGGGTAGTGCCCCATAAGACCCCGCGGCCATCTTGCCTCTTCAGTTGAGAGTGGACTTCTCGCTTCTATACACCGGTTGCCTCCTCTACAGAACCAGAACCAGTCCTGCTTGGTCTCCGAATGGTGAACAAATAACAGCCGAGCTTAAGGTAACGAACTGAATTTGGTTTACTTTCGGCGGGGATCGAAACGGGGTCACTCGCTTGCGGGTTTGTTGCTGTGCGTCCTGCGCCACCAGAGATAGCAACGTCACAGCAAATTTTGCGTACAGTAGGAGCAAAGCGCCTGTGGATTTGTAAAAGCAACGATAACCGGGAGATAAAACTTGCTTCTTGGTAGACCAAAGGGACTCTCTTATTATCACTACCTCCATCATGCAGTGCCTTGGATGTCGCAGGAAGGTAGAGCCTACTGAGCGCTTAACATGTAGAGAGTGTAAAGGTAATTATCACTATCAATGCCTAAATATAGCATCAGCTTATTTCAGGGAGAATTCGCATCGACTGAAGGTCAACTGGAAATGTCCCTGTTGTGATAAAGGCGCTAGGCGCGGATGCAATGATAACACTCCTGTGCGCAAGGCTCAGGGAACATTACCCAGTGAGAACATAACACCACGCGAGCCCGCAAACGCTAACATGGCGGCTGAGCGAGGAGGTGTCTTTGAGGAAGTTTCGCCTGACGAAAGAGTATTATCACGCGAGTACGCAAACGCTCCCGCGCAGGCTGAGGGCGGTGATATAATCTCTAAAGAAGCATCTCCTGATAAGAGCCCAGGATCATGCAAGCCTGCAATTGCTAGTACGGTGATTGATCTTCGAGACTTTCCTGGTAGCACTAATGAAAACGTCACCACGCGGCGCGGAAGTGCTCCAAAGAGAACCTATGACTTGTCATACACTGATGATACTTTCTGCATGGATGGGCTACGATTAATTGTGCGAGAAGAATTTGAAAATGTCATCAGCACCCGCCTGCCGGCTATCATAGGGCAGTTGTTTACAGAGCTAACAGCGCCAATGAACAAGTACATCAAGGAACTTGAGAGAAGATTACAGCTTTTGGAAGTGAAGGTTTGCGATGCGGGGAAACTGCAGGATAGCGGCTTGGAAAAGCCTAACAAGACTGACAAGAAAATAGATCGCGTCAAGTTTCCACGTGCCAAAAAAGATGCTTTGCAATTGTCAAAACCGCATGAAGAGACGCGCGCGTACGAACAACTGCACCTGGGGCTTTTAAGATCTTCCCAAACTCTACATACCGGAGAAGCACAGGCGCAAAGTATAAGCCTCGAAACAGCCGAGGAGGTAATGCGCGTGAGCGACAAATTGCCCATCCCCAAATCGACCAATGCTGTGGCTCCAGTGGGTAATGCATTGGATCCTGTCACAAACAAACCGCCGGAGCTTGAGTGGACGCAAGTAGTAAGGAAAAGTCGCCAGTCCGCCCCAGCCGGCGTCACTCGCGGAGCAGCTGCACCCGGCGCCACTAGACTTGAAGCAGCGGAGAGGCGGCAATACCTACATCTTTACTTCGTCAAGGTTGGTACGACTGTGGAACAGGTACGAGACCACCTAATGACAATTTGCAATGATGACTCATGCACTGTAGTGGCTCTTAAGGCTAGAGGAAACTATACCTCATTTAAACTGGACGTGCCCTCTAAGCAAGCTAATGCTATCATGTCTCCTGAAAACTGGGCTGAAGATATTTGCATTAAACCCTGGTCTCAGAATCCGCGTGGGCGGTCCTTTCGTCTGCAAAGCTAGGAAATCCGGCAATAACAATGTTAAACATATAGAGTTCTTTTATCAGAACGTCAGAGGACTACGAAGTAAAACTGTGATGTTCTCTAACAATGTATCTGCACTTTTCTCTGGCGATATCATCGTTTTAACTGAGACATTCCTCAATGCATCTGTACTGAACGCGGAACTGTTTCCGTGTGGATTCACAGTGCTGCGGAAGGACCGAGCTGGTGGAGCTGGATGGGGAGGAGTTTTGCTGGCGGTAAAAGACACTTATTCTGTTCGTATGCTGACAGACGTGGATGGCCTAACGGATGATAAGGAAGTGTTAATCGCTCTTGTATCATGGAGAAACATGAAAATATTAGTATGTGTAGTGTATTTGCCCCCTAGTTACAGCGATAAACAATACCTGGAAGTTTTGACGTGTATGGAAAATGCTGTTTGCAAATATTCCTCTTTAGACATTGTGATAATTGGTGATTTCAATCTGAATTCGTGTAGCGTAAGTGTTAAGCTTCAATTTGATTGTTTCTTGGAATTCTGTAAACTGCACCAGCATAATAATGTTTATAACAGCTCTGACGGTATGTTGGACCTTGTATTATCGAATATGAAACCTGATAGTGTGACCGTGTCCGGAGACGTGGAGCCACTGGTGCCGGTAGACGCTTATCATCCACCTTTAGAAATCACTCTATCTCTACCGCGTGGCAATCAACCGGTTATTAGTAGGCCTCAAACTGCTGTAACGTCGCATTCTTACGCCCCAAATTGGAATTTCCGGAAAGCAGATTACAATAGTCTCTACTCTAGCATAGCTAGTACCGATTGGTCCGAAGTATTAAATCAGCAAGATATAAATTTAGCTACAGAATTATTATACGCAAAATTAAATACAGCCATTAGTAACAATGTCCCTGTGAAAAGAAGTAGTCATACACAACAACATCGACTATATCCAGAGTGGTACTCCCAGGAAATCATATTGAAAATCAAAATCAAATCTTTCCACCATCGTAAATTTAAGGAAAAGGGTCTAAATTTTAACCGGGAGGTGTATAAATACTATAGAAGCCACATCAAAGAGTTGGTCGATGTTGCGTACTGTCAGTATATAAGCTCAGTTGAGTGCAATATTCGAGAGGACCCGGCGCAGTTCTGGAAACACGTAAAAAATAAACGTAAGAACGGTCAGCAATGTAAGGAATATACGCATAATGACAAGAAGGTGGAGGGCCAAGAAGCCGCTGTAGCATTCGCGAATTATTTCAGCTCGGTATTTCTTAGTGACGTGCCTTGTTTAGATGCGGGCGCAGCTGAGCGGTGCGCGGGTGGCCGTGGTGACGAATTGGCAGTGCGAGTGGACTGTGTTGCGGTGGACGATGTGCGTAGAGCAGTACGCCGGCTTAAAATTAATTCTGCAGCCGGTCCCGACGCCATACCTCCCTTCTTAGTCAAGGATTGTTTATGTGTACTGGAAGAACCATTGGTTCACATCTACAATCTCTCCTTGCGACTCTGTCAATACCCTATGAAGTGGAAATTATCCAGGGTGACTCCAGTCCCCAAGGACGATTCGTCAACAGATATTACAACATATAGACCCATAGCAGTATTATCTGCATTTGGTAAGATTTTTGAATCTATTTTAAATGTTCATATTACTCGCCAAATAAATTTTCTTTTTGACGATTCGCAACATGGGTTTCGTGCCGCTCGCTCCACGGCCACAAATCATATAAACTTTGTTGATTATACGTTGGCCCAGATGGATAATGGTCGGCAGACTGACGCAGTATTTTTGGATTTTCGGCGTGCATTTGATATGGTAGATAACGATATCTTATTAAAAAAGCTTTCATCGTTTGGTGCCACTCCAGGACTTCTTAAATTTTTCGCGAATTACCTTAAAGATCGTAGGCAATATGTAAAGCTCCAATCCTATCAATCAAAAGAATACTACACTAGATCGGGAGTAAGTCAAGGGAGTACACTCGGGCCAACTCTTTTTCTTATAATGATCAATGACCTCCCTAGGGTTCTTAAAATTGCCCGGTGTCTAATGTTTGCCGATGATCTCAAAATTTTCCTACCTGTTAAGGAGGAAGCAGACTGTAGAGCACTGCAGGAGGATATTGACGGGGTGAGGCAGTGGAGCCAGGCAAATGGGCTTGCGTTCAATGTCAATAAATGCAAGGTGGTCAGTTTCACAAGGTCGCGCCAGCCAATTGTCACAAAGTACTCTCTGGACGGTGCAGTGTTGGAAAGAGTAACCTGCATAAAAGATCTAGGTTTGCTTATAGACTCTGAACTTAACTTCCGCGAACATATGACAACTATTTGTAAAAATGCCAATAAAATATTGGGCTTCATAATGCGGACTGCTTCTCAGTTTCGAGATAGCAAGGTGGCTATTATGCTGTATAATGCTTTCGTTCGTAGTAAACTGGAGTACAGTGCAGTTACTTGGGACCCTCGAGAAGCCAAGCATGTTCTGATGATTGAGAGGATACAAAGGAAGTTTGCTAGGTACTTGTTCAAGCGTATGTACGGATACTATCCTTTCCTTTACCCGTCCCTGTTTGTCTATGGCATGGTTGGTCTTGATACTTTGGAGTTGAGGCGAAAGCTACAATTAGGTGTACATTACTGCTTGTTGATGCGTAATATGATTTATAATCCGTCTGTACTATGTAGTATTACTATATTCGTCCCCGACAACTACGCCCGCGCTGGTCTGCGTCGCCGGCACCAGTTGTTCGCGGAGAGCACGCAGCGCACGCGCCGCGCTAGCAACGCGCCGACGCCTAGGGCTCTTGTACTTCTCAACGGTTTTATTGCCGAGGTCCAACATATCGACATTTTTGTCGACTCTATTAACAAAATAGCGTTCGAATTAAGACTATACTTATGTAAGTAGTTAATAAGCTTTAATGTGTATTTAGCAATAAGGGCGCTTTGGGAAACTGTAAGCTCATATTGATGTTTTTAAATAAATAAATAAATAATAAATAAATGGACACACCTTAGAACCTTGTAACATTAACCTCTACTAGACAGATGTATACGAAATTGACTATCCTAACTTTGACAAGGTACTGAAGTGCATACATTTTAGTGCTCGTCACTGCACCTACTCGTTGAATCCACTTCTGTCTTAGGCCATCCTCATTTTCGTAACATCATTGCTTTTGGCAAACTGCTTTAAAGTCCTAGGTTTTTGGCCCCAGTTCATAGACATCAGTCCAGGTTCTAAAATAACTACCAGCATTATTAAGTAATACAGAGGGTATTGTAAAGAGGTTCGAAATTTCACTGATGTCGGTAGTCGCCCATTAGCTCAGTTGGGAGAGCGCTGGCACAGTTAGCCGGAGGTGGCGGGTTCAAGTCCCGGCATGGGTGGAATTTTTAGCCTCTAAATAGGTTTTTTAAAGCATTATTGAGATTAACCATGTTGACATTATGCAGACGCAATGTTTTTATTTAAGGTGCTTTGGGGTGCTAACTAACGCTACCAATGGAAAAAAATCATAACTTGTGTCATAATACGTTTTTATTCAAAAGTGAACATGGGAAACCTTAACCGCTTTGACAACTATTTTTAGATCCTAGAATCAACAAACCAAGGACTTTAATCACTTTTCGCCAAAAACGGGAGTTTTTAGTGGGAATTGATTAAAGTTATAATCTATTTATCATAGGTTGTAGACAGTAATTTATATGGGATAAAATATACAGTTTCATACAATCTCCCATAAACGATGTAATAACCAAAAGGAACAATTAGAAAACGAAGAGGATATTCGGATTGCCTTTTGAGTTCCTTTGAAAACCAAAAATTGGTCTGTGAACGAAAAATCGGACTGAATATGACGTGTTTACGACGTTCTATACAATTTTGCACTCTACGGTATATTATTATGCTAAAAAGTTTCCGTTTGTGGTGTAGGTAAAGTAGATAATATAACTTATCTTTCTCTCCTTTACTAATGCGATGATTTGCTTATATAAGACACAGCTAATTAGATATAATACAGCACGTTTGTTTTTAGCTACCTACCTAAACGACCGATAACACGATACTATGGAATCTGGTTGGTAGGTACCTATCTTAAAATGATTATGCGTTCTAATATGCCCGTAAATTACCGCATTGTATTCGGACAAAATTAATCCTACTTTGCAGGACGAACCCGCGACGTCTGGCTAACCGTACCAGCGCTCTCCCAACTGACCCAATGGGCAAGTGCCGGCATCAGTGAAACTTCGAACCTCTTTACAATATTCTCTGTATTTACAGGCAGTGACATCTGGCTGAAGTAATTTGCATCACTTGCAGTCCCGAGTACTTTCCAGTTGAGTGATTGGAGCCAGGTGGTAAATTACGTTTAATTCGGAGCCGTTGCTCCGGAACATCTCCTCGGAAAAAAATATGACTTGTCGGGTTTTGACTTCAAATATGGAAGGATTTTCATTTGTTCGAATTTTATAAACTTTTATTAAATTCATTTGGCACCACGGACTCATGACAGGACTGTAAGTGTTATATAGGATCATTATAACAGCAGACTATCCGAGTTTGTACTTGTCACTTGGTGACTCGGTCTGATCATGGCATTTGGAGGGGACCAGGGAATTATGATATGACTGTATGTGGTAAATAGGATCATTTCAACAGCAGAGTATTCGAGTTGCCACTTGGTGACTAGGTGATATCGGGAGACCCTTCAAATTTGAACTTCTTTGATCAGGTTTGATGTGGATTTTGGTGAAACTTTGGCCAACGTGGCCTGACAATCAGTGAAGATAGTAACATTTCACAATAGATAAAAGCGGACTTTTCGAGTTTATCCGAACTTTTTGTCTTTGGTGGAAGATGGTGATCAAGGTCTTGTTATGGGATTTAGAAGTAGAAATCGGGGTCTTTTCAACAGAAAATATTCTACATTACAACAAACAAGAGCCTTCATTTTACACAACAAAGGAATACAAAGACAATACCTTCGTGGTTTTTTTTCCCATACACTCATATCACATCGTTTATTATTTAAGTCGCTATTATGGTTTTATTGTGCAATATAGTGTAACAATCAAAGTCATATCAAAGTTTTTACACATATCTTTATTATTTTTTGAACTAAAACTTACGCACAACACAAGGTCGCACCATGACACTTACATACACACACAACCACCACACTTACACACATACATCCACAAACACACAATAAATTTATTATAGAACTTTACGTTATTAAAAATCTAAATGTATAGTTGTGGAGGAGCGGGATCTCCTGGCACAGGTGTTGTACACTTAAAAGGAGATCTCAACCTTGTAAATTCTGTTTGGAAAATGTTTTGTTTAAGAAATAAATATGCGAAAATATTTATTTATTTATTTATTTATTTATTTATTTATTTATTTATTTATTTATTTATTTATTTATTTATTTATTTATTTATTTATTTATTTATTTATTTATTTATTTATTTATTTATTTATTTATTTATTTATTTATTTATTTATTTATTTATTTATTTATTTATTTATTTATTTATTTATTTATTTATTTATTTATTTATTTATTTATTTATTTATTTATTTATTTATTTATTTATTTATTTATTTATTTATTTATTTATTTATTTATTTATTTATTTATTTATTTATTTATTTATTTATTTATTTATTTATTTATTTATTTATTTATTTATTTATTTATTTATTTATTTATTTATTTATTTATTTATTTATTTATTTATTTATTTATTTATTTATTTATTTATTTATTTATTTATTTATTTATTTATTTATTTATTTATTTATTTATTTATTTATTTATTTATTTATTTATTTATTTATTTATTTATTTATTTATTTATTTATTTATTTATTTATTTATTTATTTATTTATTTATTTATTTATTTATTTATTTATTTATTTATTTATTTATTTATTTATTTATTTATTTATTTATTTATTTATTTATTTATTTATTTATTTATTTATTTATTTATTTATTTATTTATTTATTTATTTATTTATTTATTTATTTATTTATTTATTTATTTATTTATTTATTTATTTATTTATTTATTTATTTATTTATTTATTTATTTATTTATTTATTTATTTATTTATTTATTTATTTATTTATTTATTTATTTATTTATTTATTTATTTATTTATTTATTTATTTATTTATTTATTTATTTATTTATTTATTTATTTATTTATTTATTTATTTATTTATTTATTTATTTATTTATTTATTTATTTATTTATTTATTTATTTATTTATTTATTTATTTATTTATTTATTTATTTATTTATTTATTTATTTATTTATTTATTTATTTATTTATTTATTTATTTATTTATTTATTTATTTATTTATTTATTTATTTATTTATTTATTTATTTATTTATTTATTTATTTATTTATTTATTTATTTATTTATTTATTTATTTATTTATTTATTTATTTATTTATTTATTTATTTATTTATTTATTTATTTATTTATTTATTTATTTATTTATTTATTTATTTATTTATTTATTTATTTATTTATTTATTTATTTATTTATTTATTTATTTATTTATTTATTTATTTATTTATTTATTTATTTATTTATTTATTTATTTATTTATTTATTTATTTATTTATTTATTTATTTATTTATTTATTTATTTATTTATTTATTTATTTATTTATTTATTTATTTATTTATTTATTTATTTATTTATTTATTTATTTATTTATTTATTTATTTATTTATTTATTTATTTATTTATTTATTTATTTATTTATTTATTTATTTATTTATTTATTTATTTATTTATTTATTTATTTATTTATTTATTTATTTATTTATTTATTTATTTATTTATTTATTTATTTATTTATTTATTTATTTATTTATTTATTTATTTATTTATTTATTTATTTATTTATTTATTTATTTATTTATTTATTTATTTATTTATTTATTTATTTATTTATTTATTTATTTATTTATTTATTTATTTATTTATTTATTTATTTATTTATTTATTTATTTATTTTTTTATTACTTACCAAGCTCTGCGAATCGGAGCGAAACCTGTTCGGACTTTTCCGATATAACAACACCCGTAAGTAAATCCGGACCAAGGAGTTGATATCAAGCGGATACGTACAGAGTTGTTTCTAAGAGTAAAAATATAAACAGCGACTAAAGTTGCATCGCAGCGATTTAATTTTGCACGAACAGTGTTAGGCTGCGTCCCCAGTAAGCAAACTTCAGCGGCCGACTGAGTGAGCCGCAAATTTGCAGCGAACTGAAATTTGAGTTAGCGCAGACTCAAATCAATTTTCGAGCGTCGCAAGCAAACTGTTAAGAGTTAGCCGCTTATTAAGCCGACCGACTGAATTATCACTTTCCTTTTGTTGTACGAAGGGAGTGGTTGTGTTGGTCACGATGGATATCTTTGAAGTAATTGGTATCTTAGAAGCGCTGAAAGAGGATAAAAGGAAGCACTGGGTTCACCCATTATACAAGAAAAGGTTGAGCATTGGACAATTTCACACTCTTTACCCAGAACTAAGGAATCATGCAGATAAATTTTACGATTATTTCAATATGACTTCTCATAAATTTGATGAATTGTTGAACTCTATAACCCAGTACATAGCTAAAAATAATATCACAAGAGATACATTATGTCCCGAAGAACGGCTTACTATAACTTTGAGGTATTTAAATAATTAACGCTTTAGGTTTTTTAAAAAATATGTTTTTTTATTTTAATACAAAGTCACTTTCGCATTTATAGTTTTTAATTTAACAATCACTTTTCAAAATTACTGTATTATTAAATTGAATTAGGAACAAATATGGTAACATTAAGTTGGTAACCAGTCATTCGTCATCTTCAATGTGGTTTGAATCGCCTCGCAATATTGCTTCTATGTCTTCAACTTCCACTGAAGAACCTGTAGAGCTATGTGATGGACTGTTTCGAGGGTAGTTTTGCACATTTGGTGTACTGCTGCTTCCACTCGCATAGCCATACTGATGTGGGTACTGGTAGGCATTCGTCCGTCCAGTTTGCATCATACCACCGTCATAATTATTATGCACACTATATTTTTAATAATTTTCATCACTTCGAACCGAAATTCAAAATTCTGTGTTGGGGACATTGTCTTCATTTCCGGTAAAATATTTAGTAGAAAGTTCATATCTGGATCGTTTTCTCTTTTTTTTTCCATCGAGTTAATTAGTGCTTCTTGAAACACAGTCATCTTTTTTGGTCTACTGACATTAACTACCGAGTCAGTAGAATCATTTTCATCTAAAATAGCGCTACTGTCGCTAGACATCTCGGCGCTAATATTGCCAGATGTCTGGTTGCTAGCTCTAGAAACATTTAAAAATTGTATGTCCAAGTATGGCAGATCCGCTTTTGACTGAGGAATCCTTATTTTTTTCTCTGGAGTGATAGTCGCGCAAACCCTTCCATTTTTTTTGTAGGTCTTTTACTGAAACAGAAATAATTGGTTGTTCTTCAATATTCAATGTTCAATATTCTTTCCAGATTCCTGTCAAGTGGACTAAGTTACAGTAAAATTGCACAAGAGTTTCTTGTTGGAAAATCGACGGTATCGAAAATAATAAGTGAAACTGCATGCATTATATGGAATATTTTACAGCCACAGGAAATGCCGGAACCTTCTGAAGAATTGTGGCTAGAAATAGCAAAACGATATTATAAAAAAACCAACTATCCTAATTGTATAGGATCTATCGATGGCAAGCATATCCGTATTAGAAAACCACCAAAAAGTGGGTCTAACTATTTTAATTATAAGAAGTTCTTCTCAATTGTTCTGTTAGCCGTAGCAGATGCAAACTGTTCTTTTATAGCTATTGATGTAGGTGCTTGCGGACGAAATGCGGACAGTAATATATTTAAAAAAAAGTGGTTTTGGCAAAAAATTGGCGTGTGGGTCTCTGAAGATTCCTAACTCAACTAAATTGCCTAATTCAAATGGATTGCCCCAACCTCGTGTTTCTTGGAGATGAGGCATTTGGATTACAAAAGCATATCTTGTGGCATTTTCCTAAAAAAAAGTTTAAATAAGGAACAGCGAATTTACAATTATCGTCATAGTCGAGCTAGGAGATGCGTTGAATGTGCATTCGGCATCCTAACAAGCAAATGGAGAGTTCTGCATACACCGATCGCTACTAATGTGAATACAACCATCGCTATCGTAAAAGCTGTTTGTATTTTACATAATTTTGTCTTAGCAAGAGAAAAAGCAGAATATGCTCATATTTCGCGACGTACCTCAACAACTCTTACAAGTTCAAAGAGCCAAATTATTACTGTATCAAATTCTGGAAAAACAACAAGAGAAAACTTTAAAAACTATTTTCTTAACGAAGGAAAGCTACCCTGGCAAGAGAAATATTTGTAAGTTGTAGCTACAGGAAGAAATAGTGTAACGGAGTGTGTAAAGCCGTAAATACTATGTAAATTAAGATACTTTGTGTTATGTAGTGAGTGATACGAGTATATTGTTAAATAAATAATAAATCAAGAATGGAACTTACTTCTTTTTCGTTTAGTGTTTTCTTCTAAGTTTTGCCAATCATCGTATATAATATCAGCGACTTCATTCCAATTGCTCTGCTTTAATACTCTGTTGCTGTATTCTTCACTCGACATGTTCCATATGCATGGTCTATTCTGTATTTCACTAATGAACCTTTCCGTATCAAAGGACAGCTTGGATTTTCAGTGATGTGTATGTGCGTTGAGATTAGTTAGGTGCGATGCAAAAAAACACGTCCTAACACGATGATAGCTTTTTTCCAACTATCCGAATAATCAGTTTGCGGCAAACTGAGTCACTACGCCCGGCGAACAACCAATCGCCGCCGCCGACTGGAACCGGTTTTGGCGAGAGTCGGCCGTTCACTAAGATAGTCGGCGCGCGTAACGCTGCAAACTGCGTACAGTGAGCGCAAAACTAGCATACTCTGAACACTCCATTTGAAATATATGGAAGGGCGTACTAAACCGATACGCCACTAACTCAGTCGGCCGCTGACAGTTTGCTTACTGGGGACGCAGCCTTAGTGCTCAACATACAGTGTTATACCGTCGCGTCGTTGTGTGAGTGCAGAGTTCTAGTGGATTGAAAAGTACTATCTGAATCTAGGCGATAAGGTTCTTTTCACCCTACCCACAACCGTTCACTTTTCCAAAATCCAAGATCGATTTCAAAACCGGCAACGCCATCTAGCGCTGATCAACATATTTTAATCGTACAATCGGTTTAAGTTGATCCGACCAATAAGTAAATATGGTGGCCAACTGTCGGGGATGCGGGCGCTTTTTGAGCATTGCAGAGGGCGTTAGCTGTCTTAAATGCTCAGCGGCTTACAATAGAAAATGTGTGGGCGCCTCAGAGACGATGCGTGTTTTACCTAACTGGCTCTGCCCGCAATGTAAGGAAGCCAAGGAGTCTAGCTCGACCAGCGGTGAGGCGGCTCCCACGAGCCGTGAAGGCAATGCTAGCGTCGAGGAACAAGCTGAGGGGCCCTTAAACAGTACGGCGCATAATATTACCGAGGAATTAAATCTCGATTTGGTAATGGAAATCCGCCTTTTCCGCATAGAACTCCAAGCTGTTAGGAGCGAATTGCAAAGCTTTAGAGATGACATAAGCTGCATAAAATCAACTTTGGCGAGCTCTAATAGTCTCATGCTGTGAGCTGTGAGCGCCCGCGTTGATGCTCTGGAGAAAAAAGCGTCTGACACAGATAGCCCATACATATCAGAGCTAGAAAATGCAATCGTCGAATTGAAGCTGGAAATGAACGAGAGGGACCAAGATTTGTTGGCCAATCATATTGAGCTATCTAATATTCCGGAGAAGGCTAATGAAAATCCATTGCATATGGCGAAGTTGGTGGCTACTAAGCTTGGCGTGTCTCTAGACGATCGTGAGGTCGTGAGTGCAGAGCGGGTGGGCCCCCGACGCAGCGGAGAGGTGAGTGCGGCGGGAGCGGGCGGCTGCGCCGGGAGGTCCGTCCACTTGTCGTCCGTCTCGCTAGGCGCAGCCTGCAGGATGATCTGCTGCGGAGCGCGCGAGCTCGTCGTGGCGTGACCAGCGCAGACTTCGGCCTGAACTCCGACGCACGCGTCTTCTATGTCAATGAAAGCCTGTCAAAGACCAATAGACGGCTCTCCTACTTGGCGCGTGAATCTGGTCGCCACAAGGGTTGGAGATTTGTTTGGACAAGGGACGGGCGAGTCAACGTGCGCCGCGAATCAGGACAGCCTTCACACCGTACTGAAGAAGACGTTGCACGTGTTTTTGGTGACGAAACGGTTAGCTCACCCTAGCTCTGACTTAACTACTCCCTCTGATCTCATTTTATGTCTTCTCGTGCTAAAAAATAAACAAAAAATATTTAGTGTTTTGTTAAATGTAAGAAAAGCTTTTTTGTAATTGTTGCAACTTACTATTTATGTACTCACAGTAATGTCCATCAATGTATTGTTACTGTTTAGTCTTAACCGTCATTGTACTGTCCGTGTCCTTTTTTACCCTTCGTTTCCACCATTAACGTGTTTCAGAGATCTAAAAAGAGGCTTTAAATTACTTTATGTTTTCCAGCTTTTCTTATTAATCTTTTATTTTCTCTCACTTTACCTTATAGGTATATCCTCTATAGCGCACAGTGTCGATGCAGCAGATAAAATTGGTCAAATCTCAAACAATGATCCGGCGGCGGCGGCTCACTGGAAAATTACAAACGGACAATATTATTGTAGTTATAGCCTATTCGTATTTATGTATATCCTATTTAAGATAATAATATATATGTATATTTGGCTACTATTTTTTGTAGAGAACTCTTGCGATAGTCGTGCGTTATTAAAGTATATTACTTTCATTATTAACAGTACTATTTACTTACAATTATATTCGAGACTTGGCAGTGTATCCTTCTTTCACATGGCAACTTCCGACTCACAGATGAGATGACTTCTAACGGCAATTTTGTAGTTTCTCTTTTTAATGCCGGGCCTCTTGGTACGAAACACGATGAGCTGATCGTTACCATGGAAACTATTGCTCCCGATATGTTGGCGATAAACGAAACGTGGCTCAGGGATGGTGAGGAGGCCCGCGCGCCGCGAGTTCCGGGCTACCGACTGCGTCACGTGCCGCGTCCGCGAGACGTGTGCTCGCACGGCGGTGGCGTCGGCTTCTATTTGCGAAGGGGCCTCTCGGTTCGTCTTTGCCCGTACCCCCCTGCTCCTACTTTTGAGCAAATGTGGTTACGAACCAACGTAAACGGGAACCGACTCATTGTAGGCACGGCGTATAGACCGCCTTGGCTCAGCGCAGACACTTTTTTTGATGCATTAACTGACTCTGTGACCTCGTTTAAAGACTATGACCGACTAATTTTGCTAGGGGATTTTAATATTGACTTTTCAAACAGTAGTGACCATTACTTTATACCGTTGACGCAATTACTTAAAACACTAGGCTTAACTCAACTTATACATGACGCCACGCACTTTACTGACCATAGTGAGACGTCCATTGACCTCGTTTGTACAGACGCCAAGGTCATTAGCGTAAATGTGATCTTGGTCAATACCTGATCTTGGTCAACACGCTTTTAGTACCGTAACACTTGACATAAAGAAGAGAGAGAGAGAGAGAGATACATTTATTTGCAGCCACAAAGATACAATACACACAACACAATGTAACACGATATTATAATACTACAGACAAATAATAAAAGACCGAACAAAGAAAAATATAATAAAACAAAGAATACGATTTAAAACAAACATTTACAATTTAGAAGGGCATTGTATCTCCGCAGCCACAAACAGGTAGCTGACTCAGCATTTGCTGCAGGCTGGGCCTGCAACACTGATTTTCAGTCAGCACCTATTCTTCAATTTATACACGTACATTAAGTAATATACCTACATACAGATCTTACATAAAAATTAATATTTATAAAACAACGTCAATAGAATAGAATATGCTGTGAAATATACTAAATATAGAATATCTAAGTAAAAATGCACATAATATGATAATAATATGTAGCAATAAATAATTATAAGCAAAGAAATAACAAATAAGTAATATATATATTATACACACATATATACTTAAAAGGCGAACTGCAGGGGGATTGGGTTAAGGAGGGTGTTTCCGCAGGGATAGCAGGCACATTTTCAGCTTTCGCTTAAATGTATTCCTGCTAGTCACACTGCGGAGAGGGGGAGGGAGATCATTCCAACACTTAGACGCCGCAAACCTAAAACTTCCTCGAAACGCCGCGGTCCGGTACGCCGGCATGATAGCCCTCGCCCCATACCTTTGATCGCGTCCTGACCAACTGAGTTTATCGTAAAGGTAAACTCAGTTGGTCAGGACTGAAACTATTAATACCAAAATGCAAGACAGCACTAATGCATAAGAGCGTTCTGTGTATGGCTCCTTTGGTATACAATAAAATCCCATCTCATATCACAGAAATGAACTTGCCCTTGTTTAAAATTAATCTCAATAAGCTATTGATTGACAAATGTTATTATTCGATACAAGATTTCTTAAACGACTCGATAATTTAATTGCATATATTTTTATTTTCATTTTTCAAATTTGACGGCATATTTGACATTTTTTAATATATTATTGGTAAATTGACAATTTATGACGTTATTAAATTTTGTTTGACTAATATTAAAATGTCTTAACGATATAATTTTATAATTTTTGTTATCATAATGTATGATTTGTATAATAAATAATGTTTAATTATTAATGCATAATGTATAATTTTAGTTAACATAATATTTTTGATTGGACATATTTTAAATCTTACCTAATGATCAATTGACATCACAATACACATTCTAATTTTAAACATAATAAAAATAAGAATTGATGACAATAAAAAGTACTGCATGCAATGCATGCCAGACAATGATGTTAACTTAAAATATTTGTATGCCCTGTGGGTAAAACATAGAGATAATTTTTTTCCTAAGACCTGTATGTTACCATTACCTATGTTTATGACAAATAAATGTTTTGATTTGATTTGATTTGATTTGAAGGTAGGCGGGGGCTTTCCACCGGACGACACCGAACAGCAACGTTGCAAAGTGCAGTTGCCTACGCGCCTGCATGTTTAAGAGGTTTGCTTCGTCCAAGTATGGACTGACATGGGATCGAGGAGGGATGCGGAAACAGAAACGAGCGCAAGCATTCTGAACTCGTTGTATCAACCTCTGTGTACGACCAAGAATGCAACCACCATAGACAACGTCACAGTAGTTCAACCTTGATAATATGAGCGATTCACATAGGTGGATACGCAAATCCACACTAAGGTAATCACGCACATTATAAAGTACTTTGAGGCGATAGAAGCAGTTGCTCACCACTCCAGCGATGTGTTTCTCAAAGCGTAGCTCACAATCCATCAGAACGCCCAGGTTTTTTGCCTCTACCACCCGTTCTACGTGTTTGCCCCTGATGGCTACATTCTCGGTAGTCAGAGTTTCCAGTGTACTACGAATTTGACATTTAGTACCAAGTACCATGTACTTGGACTTGCTTGGGTTAAGCACCAGACAGCTCCTGTCTGACCAGCTCGCAATCCGTTCAAGCTCGTCATTGATACAGCGTACACACTCCGCCGCACCGTTAGGAGTGACGGAGGCATACAGCAGCACATCGTCGGCGTAGAGATGATAACTACTACTCTTCACATTGTTGACGATGTCTGCACTATACAATGCAAAGAGCAGGGGCCCCAGGATTGATCCCTGCGGCACTCCCCGAGTCATTGGACTAGAGGATGACAGCAGAGTCCTCCCGTTCATCCCACGCAACACAACAACTTGCGACCGACCCGACAGGTAACTGTCAATGCACCGAACCGTCGCATTGTCAAACCCGTAGTACGACATCTTAGATAATAGTAGGGGGATGCTCAAACAATCGAAAGCTCTTGAGAAATCAAGCAGGACTAACAATGTGCTTTTGCCGGTATCCCGCGCTTGCAGGATATTGTCGACAACATCGAGCAAGGCGGTAGCAGTGGAACGGCCCTTACGAAAGCCCGATTGCCGTTCCGGCAAAATGCCGTATTTCTCAAGATATTCCGACAGCTGTTCGCAAACCACCCTCTCTATTATTTTCGATGTGCAAGGAAGGATACTGACTGGGCGGAGATGTGAAATGTGGGTAGGGTTGGGTTTTTTGGGTAATGGCGTGACCTTAGCCATCTTCCACTGTGTCGGAAAAGTCATTGTGTCTATGCTCCTGTTGACAATTGAAGTCAGAACGTCCAGAGTTGTCGGCATAGTCATAACTATCATGTCACTGTCAATACCATCCATACCCTTGGCTTTAGTTCGTATAGTCATAACAATTTTTGCGATTTTGTCGGTAGTTACATTGCTGAGTTTGAATGTCTTGTCTGTGTGTCGTCCAAATTCAAAGAAAGTCAAGTCAGAAATATTCAATTTGGAATTACCAGGTATGTCCAGGAAATGGTCGTTAATTTTGTCAGGGTCATTGAAGTGCACCGGCAACTCCACACTGCGTTGGTCTGGAACAACGTGACGCTTCAAGTTCTTCCACAGAGTCTTAGAGTCAATAGTTTTGTCATTAATGTGATGTTCAAAGAAGGCCCTTTTTTCGTGGTGGATCGCTTCGATAACCATGTGCTTTAACTGTTTGTAGTACTGCTTATGTGCTTCGTCCTTTGTCTGTTTGTATCGTTCATGGGCGTCATTACGTAGTCGCATCATAAGCAGTACATTGCTGGTGAGCCACGGTTTTGGAACCTTTTCTGACCATCACTGTCTTCTCAGGTGCGTGTTTGTCAAAAAGTCCTAGTAAGTGGTCATTGAACAAACTCAGCATATTGTCAACGTTGTCAAGAAGTAAAATCTGTGCCCAGTCTATCGCGGTCAGGTCTTTATTAAACTCAACCAAGTCCATGTCTTTTAAAGGTCGGTAAGTGATTCGTCGGGGGATGGGCTTCTGTCGTTTCACGTCGATTTCAACAGAAACAAGAGCATGTCGGCCTAAATCGGGTATGTGTCCAATGTCTGTTTTAAGTACTCGAGAGTCGGTGCATATTAAGTCAATTGTAGTCTGACTGTGATCTGTAAAGTGCGTCGGTTGGTCAATAATTTGTTTCAGATTAACAGTCAATAAAAACTCGTCGAGTGATCTGTAGTTTGTGTCGCGTTTGTCAGTATAATTTACGTTAAAATCCCCTTATAAAACGAGTCGATCGTAGTTAGTAAAAGAAGTCACCGATTCAGTTATTGCGTCAAAGAATGTATCCGCGTCATGCCATGGTGGGCGATAAGCGGTACCAATAATTAGTCTAGTCCCGCTTATAGTCAGTCGTAGCCACATCTACTCGACAGTGTCCGCGGGAGGGTGCGGGGCGACGCGCGCCGCTAACCCATTGCGCAGATAGAACCCCACCCCGCCGCCGCGTGCGCGGACGCGGATCGGCCGCGGCGTGTGGCGCAGTCTGAAGCCGGGCACGGCGGGAGCGCGTCCTTCCTCACCCTCCCGCAGCCACGTCTCATTGATGGCAACTACGTCAGGGGCTAGCGTCAGTACAGCAGAGATGAACTCGTCATGTCCAGTACCCAAGGATCCTGCATTAAATAATCCAACAGTGAAACGTTTAGAGAGAAGCGCGAATTAAAAAAGGGAATTCCTGCATGTTTACCAATGTAAGTACATAAAATAATACATAAACTATTTTAATATATATATTTGTAGATATTGTATTATCAATATAAAAGTAATATACTTACTTACAGATAATAAATACACTCGTATAAAATAAAATATTTTATAAATATACTCTTTGTTATAATAATTATTACATACAATATTTGCTATAGTGTTTTTTATACATATACTTCTTATTTTGTTGTAGATGAATGAATGCCGACGTGATGAGCTGAAAGTCAACGACCCGTCGATAACTGCGGGGACACTCTGCCCAAAAAGAAGGAAATATACACTAACAAATAAGAAGAAGATAACCAAAAGGCAATATATAGTAAGACTATACACAATCACAACATACAAAAATATGTTTTGTTTAAAACTACAATTAAAACCACTATTAACTTCGGCAGATTCTACATAAAACTCAAACCGAAGGCGCGGGAAAAACACGGCCTAAGTCCGCCTCGGACCGGATTCTGTGAAGCGGCGCTCCGTCGGCTTGACGCACCAGCACCCTCCCGTCCCGCGTCCAAACGTGCTTCCAGCCCTGTTCCCGGGCACGCTCGCGGGCCTTGCCGAACAGGTGCCGGTTCAGGCGAGTGAGCCGTTCGTTCAGGTAAAACCTGCGCGGCTCCCTGGTGAGGCCCAGATCGGCAGTGGTGACCCCGCGGCGGACCCGCGCCGCCCGGAGCAGATCGTCGCGCGTCGCTCGCCGCGCGAGCCGCACCACAAGAGGCCGCGGCCGCTCGCCGTCGCGCCGCGCGCCCATCCGCACCGCGCTAACCACGTCGCGCTCGTCCAGCGGCACGCCGAGCTTCACCCCGATGGTGGTCACGAGGTGCATGACGCTCTCGCCCGGCTCCTCCGGCAAGTTCGCCACCTGCACGTCGTTCGCCAACAGCTCCTGGTCGCGGTCGTGGAGCTGACCCTGCAAGTCCGCGATGGCGTCCTCCAACACCTTAGTGCCCGCCGCTACCATCCGCTCCGTCAGCTTCTTCTCCACTGCCTCCAGTCGCTCCTCCACGGACGTGACTCGCCCGTTGAAGGCCGCCATGGTGGTGTTCAGCTGAGAGAACTCGCACCTGAAGTCCCGAAGCTCAGCTCTTATGAGTGATAACTCCTCCCTGAAGAGCTGGAACTGGACACTCAGATCCACGACAGGGGCACCGTCGGCAGGGGGCTGGTTGACGATTACCGCCGGCGGGGTGGCCGCTCCCGGCTGCGGCTTCTTCGGCCGCTTGCACTCGGGACACAGCCAGTCCTTCGGCGTCGAAGCGCCCGCGGCGGCCGGAAGGCCCGCACAGGCGCGATGGTATTGCGCCTCACAGTTGCAGCACGATATTGTGCCGTCACTGCGCATGTATTTACCACAAATCAGGCACTTTACCATGTTTGTTGTTGGTTTTTAATAAATGCGGGTAGATTGATCTGTCCGATGTTATGTGGCTTCAATTGAGTTCAATTATTTCAATATCCAAGTAGATTTTTAAAAAGATAACAATTACTCTGTATCTGCTATGTTCACTCTACACATTAACAGCACTTTTATAAATAAATTTACTAGTTCTGAATTTTTAAAGCGATATTACACGGGGCAATCTTGTGCGTTTCGTAAGGTAGGTACACCAAAAAAAAAAACCAAGACGCAAGACGAAGACTAAACCAACTAAGATGACCTATAGACCGATTAAGGACATTGACGTAGACTTATTTAAAAAACACTTGGACGCAATGGATTGGGACGGCATTAAACAACTGGACAACGTGGACGACATGGTGAGGCATTTCAGTGACTACGTAAAAAACTTGTTTAACTTACACGCACTGGTAAAGACCATTACAGTAAAAGAGGCGTCTCATCCATGGCTGACAAATAATGTTCGGTTTAAGATGAGCCTACGCGACAAAGCACACGACCGATACAAGACAACAAAAACCGACGCACACAAGAAGTTTTATAAAGATTTAAAACACCAGGTAAATGTTGCTATTCACAATGAGAAAAAAGCATTTTTCGACAGTCACATTAATAAAAACGTAAATTACTCTAAGACTTTGTGGAAGACTTTAAAACGTAACGTACTACCTGCTAAGAAAGACTGTGACTTAGCCTCTCACCTACAGGACCCTGACATGATCAATAGACACTTTTTGAATGTACCTGGTAACACTGACGTGACAATTTCTGATTTAACTTATTACGAATATCACAGACATTCTGACGCAAAATTTCATATGACTACTATCCGAGAAGACCAATTATTTAGGCTTGTAAAAAGTATCAAAACGTCTGCAAGATGTATTGACACTATTTCAATTAAAATGCTGACTATGACGCTACCGAACACTTTTGACCATTATTAATAAGAGCATTCTAACAAGGACTTACCCGACCGATTGGAAGATCGCTAAAGTGACTCCTGTCCCTAAGAAGCCCCATCCTGCACAGATCTCAGATCTGAGACCTGTGAGTATTCTGCCTTGTATGTCGAAGATAATAGAGAGGGTGGTATGTGATCAGCTGTCGGAATACTTGGAGAGGGCAAGCGTGCTACCGGAGCTTCAGTCAGGGTTCCGCAAAGGGCGAGGCACTACGACAGCATTGCTAGATGTGGTAGATAACGTACTTGCATCGCGGTATGTTGGCAGGAGCACCTTATTAGTATTGCTTGACTTTTCCAGGGCTTTCGATTGCTTAAACATCCCCCTCTTGTTGTCCAAGATGAGCTACTACGGCTTGGACAGGGCCGCGGTGGAATGGTTTGACAGCTATCTAACCGGTCGTTCACAGATTGTTAATCTGCTGTGTGGTGTCGGCCTAGAGAATAGCACCAACCCAAATTCTTCCCGCGGGTGTCGTAAAAGGCGACTAAGGGACTCAACCCGGGGGGTGGGCAGCAGCGCCTCCTGCAGTACAACTCTACCAAACTGTGATCCCCAACCCGCATGCCCAGCGTGGGGATTATGGGCATTACCCCCTAATAATGGCACAACCTTGAAATCATTAGGGGAGGGCTTTGTCCAGCAGTGGACTAATATAGCCTGAAGAAGAAGAAGTAAGGCGGACGGAAGCACCGTTTTCTCGGCCCCGTATCCTTTATCCAGGGGGGAACCCCCCAGGGCTCAATTTAAGGGCCTTTACTTTTTATTCTGTATAGCGCTGATATAGTCTCGTCGGTGGTTCACTGTAATTATCACCTATACGCAGATGACCTCCAGTTATATATATCGTGTGCCCCAGAGGAAACCGAGATAGCAGTGGGTAAATTGAATGAGGATTTAGATAGGATAGCAGCATGGTCTCAGAAAAATTGCCTGTCTTTAAATCCCAGCAAATCCAAGTATCTTATCCTTGGTTCCGAAGCTCAAATCGGCAAATCTGCGGATCGGATAGCTCAAACTGGACCTATATGCATCCGAGGAGTGCCGATTGAACAGGTTACTGAAGCTAAAAACTTGGGTTTGCTGATGGATGGGCAACTTCGCTTTGAGAACCATGTAGTCGATGTTTTGGGTAACTGTTTTTATCGGCTTAAGGTGCTGTACAGGATAAGGGACTACCTTGGTGAGGATATGCGGGTCAAGTTATGCGAGTCGCTTATTCTGTCTAAACTTAACTACTGCGACGTTGTCTATGGTGGCTGTCTGCTTCGCAGGTCTGAAAGATTGATACAGCGTGTGCAGAATGAGTGTGCTCGTTTCTGCTTTCGAATTCCCCCTCGAACCCATGTCACCCCGTATTTGAACGACGCGAATCTTTTGAAGATGTCTGCACGTCGTAAACTGCACCTTGCTGGTTTGCTTTTCGGTGTAATAAAAACCGAGACTCCGGAATATTTGTTCAATAAGTTACAGTGGTCACGAAACAAATATAAACATAAAATGAGAACAGCAATACCAATAGTGCTTATTAGGGCGTAGTTTATGTCCCCAGATTTCCAGTCGATATGCAAGTCAGCCGGGAGGCCAGAAATGGTCCTTGTTTCTTCAAGGACATAATAATTGTCTTTTATTTTGAAAAGATTGGCGCATTGTTCCAGGGATAGTGTTCCGTTAATAGGGCTATCTTTATCAATCACATCTGCGATGAAGGCTTGCAAAAGTACTGGAAGCGAAACGCCATCCAGAATTTGAAAATTGACCTGTGTTTAGTTTAGGTACCAGCAAATTATTTTTTAGGATATCGCAGGGCTAAACAGTTCAGAGCGAAGCACTTTATATATTGAAGATAGGTTGAAGGTTAAATGTTAGTCCTGGTTAAATGAGAAAAAATACTTACCCCTAAAGACAGAACAGATGATATGTTTTTCTGAAATTTCACTAGATACCGTATTCTGTTGAAAATTGGCATATTAGATAGTTCTTTTGAAGACTACATCATAATGGGGAATCGAAATTGATCTGATGATGACAAAAATTGTCAAAGGAATTATTATTCTTCTCGTCTCGTAGTAGCCCTTGTTTGGGCTTATTTAATTTATTTCTATTAATACTACCTAAAAACTGATTTAAACTTTTAAATCGAGAGTCTGATGAAACTAAGGTCAAATATCTAATGTTCCATAATAGTGATATAAAACTTTCATAGTACATAGTAACATTTAATCTTATTTACATTATACATGGCACAAGCCTTCTCGCAGGTGGAACGGGTGGTAATAAATCCATACGGAAAGAAAGTATGGGCTTAATTACTGCGTGTGCCTAAGGCGGATTGTCAATTTCAAGATTTTAGTAAAGCATTTAAAGGCTCTAATTAAGGCAACAAAGTAGGTATGTATGTAAGATTATGTATTGGCATTGCAAGTCAAGTTGAATACCTTGTAGCCCTGGCTGCCTGAGTGATCTTAAACGATCATGAAGGTTAAGCAACACAGGGCGCGTCCAATACATGGATGAGTATAACGTCTATGACTAACGCTAGTGGCATTTTTTCGAGTGATTCCGTGCTTCGCAAGGCACGTTAAGCAGTTGATGCCGGCTGTCGTCGGTAGATGGCAGTCGTTAAGTCAAGTCAGAGTCCTTAGGGCGGCTTGAAAACTTCTGACAGTAAGACAAGCTTCTTGCAAGCTTCCACAAATCCGGACTTGGCCCCCGTGGTGAAGTGTGACCTATACCTTCCTCAGAGAAGTTAATTCCCTTCTGAATGGTTTTTAGTAGAGATCAATGAATTACCTATGAAATGGCAAAAGTGTCGAAATAGCAATGGTACATACTTAGATTAATTACAAATATTATATTCAAAAAGCGAATTTATGTTCCCTCATACGAAATGCCAATTTCATAAGTAAATGAACCTAATGAAAAACTATTCATCCTACCTTCACACTATTTTTTAAAACCCTATGTTCCAGACAAAAAAAATGCATCTCAGGAAGGGTCCCTAAAAAAAATTCTGAACTATTTCTTCTGCTGTTTTGTCAGTGTGATTAACATTATGTTATTTTTTCTCAATATCTTGTTCTAATCGCCTTTGATGTAGGCCGCAAACAAACGGACGGACATTGCAAAACTATGTCACATTCACTGACATCGACATTCAGCATACAGAATGTTCTTTACGTTAAAATAAATTGAATTGTGCACATAATCATGGAATCTTATGCGTATAGGTGGTATCTAATGTGTTAGATTTAAGAGGACTTGAGAAAAGATGGTCAGAGATCGAAAACAAGCTCTGCAGTCACCTATTGCCTTACAGTCTGTGCCAATGATTTCCTGCACCGTTCCACTTATATTTATACTGCGTGAGAGTTATCACTACTGTTTTTGATTCGGGCTCGTTTCTTAACGACTCGCGATGCGATAAATGTCTGAAGATACTATACTATACTGAAGATAGCAGAACCCGCAGTGTTTCCCGGCGCTTATCGATTTTCCCATGGGCATAAGACATTTTCCCGCAGCAAGACGCAGCCTGCGTGTTAGTTAATCCAGGGTGTCAGCCAACTCCATACCCAATTTTATTAAGATCGCTCTAGCGGTTTCGACGTGAAGAAGTGATAAACATAAGCAGTCACAAACTTTCGTCTTTAGAATATTAGTGTGAAGTGTGATATGATGGTTATGTTATAGTATTAAGCGATATAAAAAAAGTAAAAGTTAACGAAACATAACGCAACCTTACGCCTGTATCCCAGAGATAGCGATAAGCAGAGATAGCGACTGCCACTTGCCACGATCCTGACAGATAGCCTTCCTTTCATCGCCGTTCATTAGTTGCATGCACGCACTCTGGTTCCGGCGAACCAAAAATGATTTGGGAGCAAACCAAAAATGAAACTGAGATATATTTATTATCGGTTCAGAAATTAAAACTTACACTATTTTTATTTTTAATGCACTAACCCGTGCTAAGGAACAAATTTAAAAACCTATTTAGAGGCTAAAAATTTCACCCATGCCGGGATTCGAACCCGCAACCTCTGGCTATCCGTACCAGCGCTCTACCAATTGAGCCAATGGGCGACTCACGGCATCAGTGAAATTTCGAACCTCTTAAGTCAGATGTCGCTGCCTGTACGTAATACAGAGAATATTGTAAAGAGGTTCGAAATTTCACTGATGCCGTGAGTCGCCCATTGGCTCAATTGGTAGAGCGCTGGTATGGATAGCCAGAGGTTGCGGGTTCGAATCCCGGCATGGGTGAAATTTTTAGCCTCTAAATAGGTTTTTAAATTTGTTCCTTAGCACGGGTTAGTGCATTAAAAATAAAAATAGTGTAAGTTTTAATTTCTGAACCGATAATAAATATATCTCAGTTTCATTTTTGGTTTGCTCCCAAATCATTTTTGGTTCGCCGGAACCAGAGTGCGTGCATGCAACTAATGAACGGCGATGAAAGGAAGGCTATCTGTCAGGATCGTGGCAAGTGGCAGTCGCTATCTCTGCTTATCGCTATCTCTGGGATACAGGCGTAAGGTTGCGTTATGTTTCGTTAACTTTTACTTTTTTTATATCGCTTAATACTATAACATAACCATCATATCACACTTCACACTAATATTCTAAAGACGAAAGTTTGTGACTGCTTATGTTTATCACTTCTTCACGTCGAAACCGCTAGAGCGATCTTAATAAAATTGGGTATGGAGTTGGCTGACACCCTGGATTAACTAACACGCAGGCTGCGTCTTGCTGCGGGAAAATGTCTTATGCCCATGGGAAAATCGATAAGCGCCGGGAAACACTGCGGGTTCTGCTATCTTCAGTATAGTATAGTATCTTCAGACATTTATCGCATCGCGAGTCGTTAAGAAACGAGCCCGAATCAAAAACAGTAGTGATAACTCTCACGCAGTATAAATATAAGTGGAACGGTGCAGGAAATCATTGGCACAGACTGTAAGGCAATAGGTGACTGCAGAGCTTGTTTTCGATCTCTGACCATCTTTTCTCAAGTCCTCTTAAATCTAACACATTAGATACCACCTATACGCATAAGATTCCATGATTATGTGCACAATTAATTTTTTTTTTACGTAAAGAACATTCTGTATGCTGAATGTCGATGTCAGTGAATGTGACATAGTTTTGCAATGTCCGTCCGTTTGTTTGCGGCCTACATCAAAGGCGATTAGAACAAGATATTGAGAAAAAATAACATAATGTTAATCACACTGACAAAACAGCAGAAGAAATAGTTCAGAATTTTTTTAGGGACCCTTCCTGAGATGCATTTTTTTCTTGTCTGAAACATAGGGTTTTAAAAATTTGTGTGAAGGTAGGATGAATAGTTTTTCATTAGGTTCATTTACTTATGAAATTGGCATTTCGTATGAGGGAACATAAATTCGCTTTTTGAATATAATATTTGTAATTAATCTAAGTATGTACCATTGCTATTTCGACACTTTTGCCATTTCATAGGTAATTCATTGATCTCTTTACTAAAAACCATTCAGAAGGGAATTAACTTCTCTGAGGAAGGTATAGGTCACACTTCACCACGGGGGCCAAGTCCGGATTTGTGGAAGCTTGCAAGAAGCTTGTCTTACTGTCAGAAGTTTTCAAGCCGCCCTAAGGACTCTGACTTGACTTAACGACTGCCATCTACCGACGACAGCCGGCATCAACTGCTTAACGTGCCTTGCGAAGCACGGAATCACTCGAAAAAATGCCACTAGCGTTAGTCATAGACGTTATACTCATCCATGTATTGGACGCGCCCTGTGTTGCTTAACCTTCATGATCGTTTAAGATCACTCAGGCAGCCGGGGCTACAAGGTATTCAACTTGACTTGCAATGCCAATACATAATCTTACATACATACCTACTTTGTTGCCTTAATTAGAGCCTTTAAATGCTTTACTAAAATCTTGAAATTGACAATCCGCCTTAGGCACACGCAGTAATTAAGCCCATACTTTCTTTCCGTATGGATTTATTACCACCCGTTCCACCTGCGAGAAGGCTTGTGCCATGTATAATGTAAATAAGATTAAATGTTACTATGTACTATGAAAGTTTTATATCACTATTATGGAACATTAGATATTTGACCTTAGTTTCATCAGACTCTCGATTTAAAAGTTTAAATCAGTTTTTAGGTAGTATTAATAGAAATAAATTAAATAAGCCCAAACAAGGGCTACTACGAGACGAGAAGAATAATAATTCCTTTGACAATTTTTGTCATCATCAGATCAATTTCGATTCCCCATTATGATGTAGTCTTCAAAAGAACTATCTAATATGCCAATTTTCAACAGAATACGGTATCTAGTGAAATTTCAGAAAAACACATCATCTGTTCTGTCTTTAGGGGTAAGTATTTTTTCTCATTTAACCAGGACTAACATTTAACCTTCAACCTATCTTCAATATATAAAGTGCTTCGCTCTGAACTGTTTAGCCGTGCGATATCCTAAAAAATAATTTGCTGGTACCTAAACTAAACACAGGTCAATTTTCAAATTCTGGATGGCGTTTCGCTTCCAGTACTTTTGCAAGCCTTCATCGCAGATGTGATTGATAAAGATAGCCCTATTAACGGAACACTATCCCTGGAACAATGCGCCAATCTTTTCAAAATAAAAGACAATTATTATGTCCTTGAAGAAACAAGGACCATTTCTGGCCTCCCGGCTGACTTGCATATCGACTGGAAATCTGGGGACATAAACTACGCCCTAATAAGCACTATTGGTATTGTTGTTCTCATTTTATGTTTATATTTGTTTCGTGACCACTGTAACTTATTGAACAAATATTCCGGAGTCTCGGTTTTTATGAATATTGTAAAGAGGTTCGAAATTTCACTGATGCCGTGAGTCGCCCATTGGCTCAATTGGTAGAGCGCTGGTACGGATAGCCAGAGGTTGCGGGTTCGAATCCCGGCATGGGTGAAATTTTTAGCCTCTAAATAGGTTTTTAAATTAAAACTTACATTACTTAAAACTAAATACCCAATTTGCTAAGAAAAAAAAAGCAGTATTGCCCTCTATGCATCACAAAAAGACCACCTACCCTCACAACAATAATTCCCTGCATACTTCTTCTTCAGGCTATATTAAGTAGTCCACTGCTGGACATAGCCCTCCCCTGCATACACAGTCCACAATCAGCCGTTTTGGCACAAAGCAATGCATAAATGGCGGTCAAAGGCGTACTCATACAAGAAAAGGGAACGTCTGTCAAATTTTTTGACTAATTAATTTTGACATATTCCGACTGTCAAAATTAATCTACGCTGTCCGTTCTTCTGTGTATTTCCGCTCGTCTATGGCCACGCCTGTCAGCGCCATCTATGAATTGCTTTGAGAATTTGGGCTGGACGGCTCATTCATAGATGGCGCACACAGGCGTGGCTCTAGAACCGGAATACGGCTGTCAAAATCAATCTGCGCCGAGCGAAATTTGCAAACGTGTCCTTGAGTGGAGACCGCGACTGCAAACGTATCCTTGAGTGGAGACCGCGACTCGGCAAACGTAGTGTAGGACCCCCTCCGACTAGATGACGATCTGCGAAAAACTGCAGGCAGATGCTGGATGCGGCAAGCTGAAGACAGGGCGCTATGGCGCTCATTAGGGGAGGGCTATGTCCAGCAGTGGACTAGTATAGCCTGACGAAGACGACGAGAGCAAAATTTGACAGGCATGTCTCCGTTCTTGTATGCGCACGCCTATAAGCGCCATTTATTCACGAGTTTCCACAGAAAAAAATGTTGTTTAATATCGTTCCTATGAATGTTATAACTAACACGTCCCTTTGGAGACACTTACACTCTTTATTCTCGTGGTAACGCATGATGAAATGTTACCAACGGCTATCTATATACTCTTGCGAGAACTCTGTGGTATGATCAGGTAGGAGGAATGAAAAACATTGTGGAATAAAAAAGATAAATATTTTTTTATTTTATTATTTATTTCATACAATTAGGTGTAATTGATGAGAGATTAGGTGTAATTCAACAAAAAATTGCAACAATCACGTTAAAATCGACGTAAATTTTCGGCTATATCAGGCATCAAATTAGTTTATACCAAAACGTAGTTTCTTCTTACACCTTTTTGCAGGGATTCTCTTCGTAATGCTTAAATTTCTTGAGAGCTCCATGAACACCGATGTACAGATTGCTTACATCATCCAGAGCAAAAGTGTTAACATCGGTTTGTCCGAACGATCCCCAATAATTGGCAGTCGCCGTATTACCTTCCACATGATACCAACGGCTGTCCTCGTCCATCGCAAAGACCTCATCGTCATCCTTGACAACGTAAAAATCAAAACTTTTGTCGCTAGGCAAACCTTCAATTTTGTCGGGTACAGTCTGGCCAACCTTCAAAACGTATGCAAATTTCGTGTCAGTGAAAAAGATGTTGCCTAGAGGATCAACAGTGATACCGTGACCGCTCGGAACGGCAGGGAAGTCTTCAATAGTCTTGCCATCTTCTGTGATTTTGTAGACTTTGTTATCCGGGTATGTCGCTATGTACATGACACTTCCGTCTTTTGTTAGAGACGCGTACATGACATCGTGTCCAGATGCCGCATATAACTCAGTAGAACCATCCTCCTTTTGCTTGTAAACACCGTCGTCAGTGGCGAAGTATACAATATTGTTTGTCTGGTCGATAGCAGTGGATTGTCCATCGGCTACCTCTACTTTCTTTTCTAGGCCAGTCTGTTTGCTTATAACGTACAAGGCCATCTGTCCAGTAGTCTGTATGAGGGTGTAGTAGATGTCCCCAGTTTTCCAGTCGATATGCAAGTCAGCCGGAATGCCAGAAATAGTCCTTGTTTCTTCAAGAACGAAATAATTGTCGTTCATTTCGAGGATTTTCTCGCATTGCTCCGCGGATAATGTTCCGTTAATAAAGCTAACTCTATCGATCACGTTAGCGATCACGGTGTGCAAAAGTGCTACCATTATCAGGGAGCGAAACGCCATCTGGAAAAAAGAAATTGACACGTGTTTTATTAAGGCAACAGAGAATATTTTTTTCAGGACATCGCACGGTTAACTAATACAAAGGGCAGTACTTTAAATATTGAAGCTACGTCGATGAGAAGATGCTATTTCTACATAAATAAGAAATATACCTACCCCTAAAGATAGAAGAGATGTTGGGGTTTCCTGAAATTTCTCGTGATGTCTTATTCTTTTACTATTTTTATTTTTAATGCACTAACCCGTGCTAAGAACCATTTTAAAAACCTATTATAGGCTAAAAATTTCATCCATGCTGGGATTCGAACCCGCGACCTCTGGCTATCCGTGCCAACGCTCTTCCAACTGAGCTAATAGGCGAATCACTGGCATCAGTGATATGTCGAACCTCTTTACAATACTCTCTGTATTACGTAAGACATCTGGCTGAAGTAATTTGCATTTCTTGCAGCCCGAGTACCTACTTTGCAGTGAGGTTTTTTTACATCGGAATAATTTCACTGTAACCACATGATTATATATAATAATATTACATATAAATAGATATTTTACTCGTAGCCTAGGCGAACCGAGTGATTGGATTGATTCCAATCACTCGGTTCGCCTAGGCTACGAGTTAAGCAACAATAGGCGCGGTCAGGTACAGGATGGGTGAGCATCCCGTGACTACCGCTAGTGGCATTTTTCCGAGCGCTTCCGTGCTTCGCAAGACACGTTAAGCCGTTGGTGCCGGCTGTCATATAATGGCAGTCGTTAAGCCATGTCAGAGGCCTTATGGGCGGCTTGATAACTTTGACAGTAAGGCCCGCCACTGTCTTACAATCCTCCACCAACCCGGACTTGGCCCCCGCGGTGGAGTATGGCCTAACCTTCCTGCGATGCAGGAAGAGACCCGTGCCCCAGCAGTGTGGACATACAAGGGTTGATAACCCTGGTTATTGATTACAGATTACACTGGTTATTAAAACAAAAAAACATAATTATGCTACTTATTTTCTACGCTTAAACATTGTAACTGAGGCTACGATTTAGATGGGTTCATTAATCATAATAGTAGATTTTTTTAGGCCTAGCTTTTGGCCTAGCCGTTACACGAATCTGATATGTACCTTGTACATATCAGATTCGTGTAACGGCTTCACGCTAACGTTCAAGGAAAACATCGTGAGGAAACCCGCGGCTTTGTTGGCTCCACACGTATTGGCTAGTCTTTCCTGTGGAATAGGCCGACTAAGCTGTCAGGATGGTATAGGTGCTGGACAAGCCTACACCATCTTTAAAACCATGTCCCAGGCACTACAGCGTCGGAGTGGTCCCTTAACCCATCTATTGTGAGTGAAGATATCACTGGACGCCGCTGTATAAATCATCTCATTAAGTAGATGCAAAAGGCTAATATTATTATTATTAACGGCTAAGCCCAGAGACAGATTTCTCCTTTTTGTAGTAAAACGGTAAGGGATCGTTGTCGACTAGGGAACATTAAAAAAACCAGAGAACAAATTAGTTTAGTGTTACATACCTTCATGAGTGCCATCGTTGAAAACAAGCTCTGCAGTCACCTATTGCTACACAAACTGTGCCAATGATTTCCTTCACCGTTCCACTTATATTTATACTGAGAGTGAGAGTTATCAGAACTGTTTTCAATTCGGACTTGTTGTTTTAGGTATAAATTATTCGCACAAACAAAAATTCGTATATCTAGTACCAAGACAGAAGGTAATCTTATTTCATAATGAAGCGCGGTGTTCACTTTTTTTGATTAGCCTTTAAATATCCCGCTGCAGGGCACAGGCCTTCTCGAAGAGATAGATTGTGGGCTTAATTAACACTCGTGCCCGGTCGATTGGCAGGACCACCTAATCTCACTACGAAAATGGACTGTAACGCCGGGAATTACGGTAATAACATTGTAAAAGTCTCCATAACATTTTACCTAATAATTAGTCTCGTTTAATATAACGTAATTTTTATAGATTTTAACACATTAACACACAAGAGTGGGTATATCTGTCATTTGAGGGCTTGAAAACACACAAAAAACAGGTACCAAAGCACTCCTTCGAAGCAATTTACTTAATCTGTGCTTACTTATACTATTTTTATTTTTAATGCTCTAACCCGTGCTAAGGATAAATTTAAAAACCTATTTAGAGGCTAAAACTTTCACCCATGCCGGGATTCAAACCCGCAACCTCTGGATATCCGTGCCAGCGCTCTACCAATTGAGCCAATGGGCGACTCACCGGCATCAGTGAAATTTTGAACCTCTTTACACTATACTCTGTATTACGTACAGGCAGCGACATATGGCTTAAGCAAATTGCATCACTTACAGCCCCGACAGCCCCGAATATTTTAAGAAATCATGTTTTTTAAATGTAAAACCATAAGACTCCGGAATAATTTTGAAGCCTTTTCTCAAATGCTTTGAAAAAGAAATAATAGTATCCTAAGAAAGTTAGGATACTATAATTTCCCTTTTATAGCCATTGACATCCAGGAGCTATATAAATTCAGGATTCTTACTTAAGAGTGCTGGTGCACAGGCACACTCCACCACGGGGGCCAAGTCCGGGTTGGTGGAGGATTCTAAGACAGTGGCGGGCCTTACTGTCAGAAAAGTTGTAAAGTCGCCCATAAGAACTTTGACATGGCTTAACGACTACCATTATATGCCAGCCGGCACCAACGGCTCAACGTGCCTTGCGAAGCACGGCAGCGCTCGGAAAAATGCCGCCAGCGGTAGTCACGGGACGCTCACCCATCCCGTACCTGGCCGCGCCTGTTGCTGCTTACCCAAGTGATTGATTCCAATCACTCGGTTCGCCTAGGCCACGACCGCTTCGAGGTTATCATATTTAATCACTGTTTTTACTTTGTATTTGTCTGTTAAACGATAAGGGCGACACGTTTTCCTTGTATGCAGTTTTAGCAAGTGACAAGTGACCATCGTTTTACGTCATAAGTATTAATTACAGTTTGTTACAGTATTACACATCATAAAAGTCCTTTCGAGAGTCTACGTTCGCGCAGACTAGGAAGAAGTGTAACGAAAGTACCCGAAGCTATAAGTACATTCAACATTATCTTTAACCGATACGGTTAAGGTGCAGAATTGATTGCCGCAGTAGCGCTACCTATTTTGCTCACGCTAATATTGACAAACTAATGGTCACCTGCCTCGATGACGTTTAATCAACCAATAGCAACAAAGGCGCGCGGCCTGCTATAAAATGAAACTATCTGATTGCTCGCTCAACTTACCGCACATCCGAAATTTGGTTATCTGCGCAGGTACATCCGCGAGACTTATTTCTTGTAGAGCACTGTACTTGCTTCTACAATATACCTCGGCTACTATCAGATAGAATCGGATATATTCGTGTAATAGAATATCGGAACTAATACTTTACATAACTTTTCAAAATACTTAGCGAAGAAAAGTTTTATACAGAGCAGGAAGTAGTATTACACTCGTGTGTTTTCGGCGAAAACCGAAGCCTACTCTACAGCCTGAGGTATATTCTAAATGCTAATGGACTGTACAACGTTTTTAAGAACTGTGAATACTAAGTTTTAAACATAATTACGCGGTTTTAAAAATGTGCTAAGCTTACTCTGTGCAGAAAAGCTTACGGTAACGTTAATAATTATATTTTATGTAGCAAGAATTATGTGTTTCTGGACTAAGAATTTCACTTAAGGTCACACATACTTAAGTAATGTCCTGTCACGCTCTTTGCTGTGGAAATCGAAAAGACAGCACTACAGTTTTTTATTTTTTTGATTATTTTTCATATCTTAGGGGTATCAACAGCGAACACAATCAATGATAATACAAGTTATGAAATACAGTTAATAAGGCCAATAACAGCTACCCACAACTATACAATAAATAAAAGCAGAGTGCTTAGTGCGAGTTTTTTAACTACTCGATCGCGTTAACGTAAACTCATATTTTTATGGCATCGAGGAAGCGCCATCTAGCGACAAGTATGGAAATTAAAATTGCTGAGTGCGAGTTGTAATGGTTTACGTTGAGAAGTGAACACGTTTACCAGCCAAAACACGAATAAACGTGAGTGCGAGTTGTACTGTGACTGCGTTTTGCCAGTTCGAACGGTTAACTTACTCATACTCACTACTCAATGCTCGATTAACGCGGTAGTAAAGTTATACAATTATATCTGTCAAACTCGCACTAAGCACTCAGAAAGCCAAACGCAAAAGCTCAACTAAAATAATTAGATTAACAAATCACTGTCAACATGCTCCAAAGCCAACACGTAGTAACACTCACAAAGGCAGATCTGTTGTGTGAGAAGAGCTAAAATATGTGGCTGTGTGTGTGTGTGTGTGGGTTGTGTTTGAGTGTTTGATTAGTAGGGGAAGGGGGAAGGGAACTGAGGATTCAATGTAAGCTTGAGTTTGAGTCGTTAAGGATCCTTTTTATGTCATTTTTAAAGGATACCTTGGATCCGCAGGTTGTATCCGATAAACTAAATTATTTGTTGAGCAAATTCGCCAGGCGCAACAACGTAGAGTTTTGGGCATAGTTAGTATTACTATGCGCTTGGTAAAACAACCTGCTACTTGTGTGACGTGTTCGGCGACTAGGAACGGAGAAGATAAACTCGGAAACCAGTTCAGGGGTATCGAGCCTACCAGATAGAACATCATGGAGTAACATCATGTCCAGCAATTTGCGACGGTTATCTAAGGTCATAAGACTGTGAATTATGCAAGATGCCTCATAATCGGTTTTCGGAGATGTTGCTTTAAAGTTGAGATATTTTACGAACCTTAACTGTATGCTTTCAATTTTTCGAGAATGTGTTATATATTTAGGAGACCATATACTGCTGGCGTATTCTAAAATGCTTGTAACAAATGCAAAATAAACGATTTTCACACAGTCATATCTTCAAATGGCTTACGAATGCGCATAACAAATCCTAAATTACGATATGCTCGCTCCACTATGTTATTTATATGCTTCTCGTAGGTTAGCTTACTATCGAAGATAACACCAATATCACGAATTGTATTCACTCTTTCTAAAGGTTGACCTCCTATGTGATAAGTGAAAACTATGGGTTTAGAACTTCGCGTAAATATAATTCGAACGCATTTCAGAATGTTAACCTTGATTCTATTCATTTCATAATACACACACAGGCGATCAATATTTTATTGCATTCTGAGACAGTCCTCTGTGTTAACTAAATCAAAAAAAAAAATCCTCTGCGTAAAGTAGAAAGTTGCAGTTTGTAAAACGGCGTAAATGTCGTACAAGTACGCATTTTAAAGTAACGGACCAAGATGTGAGTCTGAGGAACTCCAGACGGAATTCTCGTAAAGTCTGACTTGTAGCCTCCAATCACTACTGCTTGTCTACGGTTAGAAACATAAGAAGTGATCCACCTGTGAAAATCACCTCGAATTCTCAAATGAGAAAGCTTTCGAAGCAGGATAATGTGATCCACACGATCGAAAGCCTTTTCGAAATCAGTATACATCACATCATTCTGCCTTCGCTTATCCATGTTAAGTAGAATGAAATTTAAGAACACAGTTAAATTGCTCATGTTGAGAAAACCATGTTGCTGTGAAGGGACAATTCTGCTTTTGCGAAAGTCTCAATTCAGCAACTGACACATAGTCTGGCATTAAACAGTAAAATTATATTAAAAGGTAGAGGACGTTTCGGTCTAGTGCTCGACCCATTAATAAGAAATAATTTTAAATTTGAAATCTCTCTCTTAAGTTGAACATTGTTATAAAAAGAATAAATGAAGAGGGTTTCTCTGTTAGTCTGTAGTTTTCTCTACAAAATCTATTAATTATTGTGTGAAATAAACGACTTTGACGTTTATCAATTATGTAACTATTTTGTTTTTAAAATGAATGAAATCAAATCATTGAAAATTAGATATGTGTAGTGTTACATTGAATGACAGGATACGCAACAGTCTGATTAGAGAACGTTGTAGACTGAAAGAGGATGTAGTGACCAGAATTGAGAAAAGAAGCGGTAAAGTGGCAGTCCCTGGTCCCTGCCTACCCCTCTGAGATACAGCAGTGTGGTTATGTATGTATCAAATCAAATTTATTATTTTAACAATTGACTTCATGTGATAAATAACCTATAGTTATTGCTAATGGAATTAGTGTAAAAAACAGCCACGCGAAATAAAATGCCGCTACTAAATCCTTTAAATCATCTCTTTTTTTTTTTGAGAAATGATGTTTTGTTGGTTTGGACATAATTATGAAAGAGATGAAAGCAAAACAATTGACGAAAGAAATATATCAAATCCGCAAGGAAAGAAAATGAACTAGATTTTGAAATTAACACTGAGTAAGTAGCAACGTTCACTAAGTCACAGTTACTATGTTATTTCCAATAAAAATAACTAGATTTGATTATAAATTTTTTAATGCACTAAACCGTGCTAGGACAATTTTAAAAACCTATTTTAGAGGCTAAAAATTCAACCCATGCCGAGATTCGAACCCGCGACCTCTGGCTATCCGTGCCAGCGCTTCACGGAGCGCTTCCAACTGAGCTAACGGGTGACTCACCGGCATCAGTGAAATTTCGAACCTCTTTACAATATTTTCTGTATTACGTACAGGCAGCGACATCGGGCTGAAGTAATTTGCATCACTTAGATTTGATTTTGCGTTGACCAAATAGGGGATAGTGTTACTTAATGACTCGCGATGGTCACACATAGTTACATATTACCGATACCGTTATCAACCATTGTGTGACCCCACTGCTGGGGCACGGGTCTCGTCCTGCATCGCAGGAAGTTTAGGCCGTACTTCGCCACGGGGGCCAAGTCCGGGTTGGTGGAGGATTGTAAGACAGTGGCGGGCCTTACTGCCAGAAGGTATCAAGCCGCCCATAACGCCTCTGACATGTCTTAACGTTACATATTAAACGGGTCTACTAGCGATTGTTTATTACCTACGACGTAATTACCTTAATTCCCAACTTTTCGGCAGCATGGTAGTAGCCGTGGTCACTGGTATACTGAAGTGGCGATCAAATAATCAATTATTGTGGTGAGGTTACGAAGTCTATCCTCAAGTCTCTAGTGATAAAGTTTCTCGTCTGCCCGCCTTCCGCCACTTCAGTCTACTCATCACCATGGCAACTGCATTGGTGCTAGAACTTTAGGAATTAGCCTAATTACGTTTCAAATGATAAATAATCGCGATTTGACCCGTTTAATATAACCGGATAAGGGATGTATTAGAAAAGGCAACATGAAAAGTTTTTAATACAATTGCTCAAATTTTTTTTAATGATATGAAATGAAAATTAAATCAAATGAAATGAAACCTAACCTAACTCATTCAGTCAAATTATTAATCTGATATTGAAACAAATTAGTTGTTTCTTTTTAGAAATATACGTATTTGCATGAATCATAAAAACTTCTATGAATTTTTTTTTAGTTAAAACTTCTTGGTTGGTTTTTATTTTTAATAGACAATATTTTGGTACGGATAGCCAGAGGTTGCGGGTTCGAATCCCGGCATGGGTGAAATTTGTAGCCTCTAAATAGGTTTTTAAATATTTTGACAGTTGGGAAAGAAAACGCACGAGTTCGGGAAAGGAAGTGGAACGATTTATAACTTTTATAATTAATAAATAAACTCTGGAACGACTTCAGGTGTGGTTTTATTTGCAGAATTAGTATAAAATTTAATAAAACATAAAAAACTGGATAATAACGGATAAGCAGGTAAAAAGTCAGATCAGATCAAAGAGTAAAGTAGTAGTCGATGAAAAATGAGGGAAATCGAAGAATGAGTGACTAAATTTAAATATTTGAAAATGATAGATAGAAAAAGAAATAAAAATGGTGTAAAGAGGTTTGCACCGTTACAAGGTAAAAAAGAACGAGTACGCCATACGCCACTTTTTGAGGAACAGTATTAAAATATACTATTTCCCGGAGGCGCCTGCATGCAACGACTAATGAGTGTAGATGATGCGAGCAAAATCTCGCATTATCAGCATTCATGCATGGCAAGCGTCAACATTGTGGCAAGTGGAGGACCCTGTTTTCTGCCAACTCTTTCGGGAGAAGGCGCGAGTTCATGATGATAAAAGCCTTTGTATCTCCCTACTGCTGGGGCACATATCTCTTACCGCATGGCAGGAAGGTTAGGCCATACTCCACCACGGGGGCCGAGTCCGGGTTGGTTTACGACTGTAAGACAGTGGCGGGCCGTACTGTCATAAGTTACCAGGCCTCTGACATGGCATAACGACTGCCATCACATGACAGCCGGCACCAATAGCGTGCCTTACAAAGCACGGAAGCGCTCGCAAAAGTTGCTAATATCGGTAGTCACGGGATGGTGACTACCGATAGTAGCAACTTTTCCAATCCAGCACCCGACCGCGCCTGTTGTTGCTTAACTCCATTGATTTATTCCAATTACTCGGTTCCACTAGGACAAGAGCACTTCACTAGGTTCCACTAGGCCGCGAGCGCTTCGAGTTCATATTGGGTATATATTTGTCTTTTTGTACTACATAAACATATTGCTCCTTCTGTTTTAGTTTATTTGTGTTAAGAATTAATGGCTAATCAAAGGCAAAAGACTTTTGGCTTGATCGTTGCTATATCATTTTAAGAGATAACTCAAACATATTAAGTATCACATCGGAAATAAACAACCTGGTATCGTGAATGTGGAATTCTACATCCAAAAAAACATATAGTATATATCTGAATCAACAAAAGAAACGAAGTAAAAATGGAAATGTCTGCCTTGTTAGAGATAATTAACTGAAAGTACATTTTAGGGTTTTCTGGGAGAGGTAAACGTCTGTCGGATTTAAATTAAAACATTAAAGTTCATTTCAGACTTTCTTTTGGAGTCTTTACCTGAATAAATATTTATCCACTCATTCATGAATAAACTAAGACTTTCTAAAATGGACTTAAGGCTGTTCTGTGGAGCATGCTGTCTCATCGTATAATTTAATTATTTTATTCCATACATATAATGATATCAACCCTTTGTATGTCCCCACGGCTGGGGCACGGGTCTCTTCCTGCATCATAGCAAGGTTTGGCCATACTCCAAGTCAAGTGGCCAAGTCTGGGTTGGTGGATGATTGTAAGGCAGTGGCGTGCCTTTCAGTCAGAAGTCATCAAGCCGCCCATAAGACCTCTGATTTGGCATAACTATTCCCATTACATGTCAGCCGGCACCAACGGCTTAGCGTGCCTTGCGACGCACGGAAGCCTTCGGAAAAAATGTCACTAGAGGTAGTCGCGGGACAATTACCCATCCTGCATTGCATCCTGACCGCGCCTTTTGTTGCTTGAACCTAGTGATAGATTCCAATCACTCACTTCTACTAGGCCACGAGCGATATACTTATAATAACTATACTTATGGTATAAGCTCGTGGTCTAGGCGAGAAGCGCTCGTGGCCTAGGCGAACCGAGTGATTGGAACCAATCACTTGGTTAAGCAACAACAGGCGCGGTCAGGTACAGGATGGGTGAGCGTCCCGTGACTACCGCTAGTGGCATTTTTTCGAGCGCTTCCGTGCTTCACAAGGCACGTTAAGCCGTTGGTGCCGGCTGTCATATAATGGCAGTCGTTAAGCCATGTCAGAGGCCTTATGGGCGGCTTGATGACTTCTGACAGTAAGGCCCGCCACTGTCTTACAATCCTCCACCAACCCGGACTTGGCCTTCGTGGTGGAGTATGGCCTAACTTTTCTGCGGCGCAGGAAGAGACCCGTGCCCCAGCAGTGGGGACATACAAGGGTTGATAACGATGGTATAGTATACAATATGTCTGTCTCACTATATTTCGCTGTGCAGCATAGCATGTATCCCGTGTAGCATATTAGGCTACTAACATCACGCTTAAGTCCAGGGGGTTTTCTTTAAGTTCAAGAAAACTTCCCAAAAAATCTTCATGCATTGCACGCATTAACCACCGGAAATACCTATAAAATCATAAAAAATAATATTGAGGATTCTATTTCACCATCATGGGCAAAATCGGTGCTGTTGCGGAGTTTTCCCTCGGAGTGTGGACCATCTAAGTGTTCCTATAAACTTCATAAGATTTGCTGGGGCCCGATATGCGAGTGCATCTGGTCTGTACTCGTTCTGTGGTACTGGGCTTCGAAAATCTAACCAACACATTAAGAAGATGGATAGTAAGACGATTAAATGCTAAAGGAGCGTCCTTTTTGTATATTTATTGTGAAATTGTGACAGTGAAAACGCGTGACTTGGGGCGCGTTTTATTATTGAGAATTTCACTAAGTTAATACTTAAGCAACGTTCGGTAACGCTCTTTTCTGAGAAATTGGACGAGGCAGCATTACTTACAGTTAACTATTTACTTAGCGAAATTCTCAATTCAGAACCTGGCCTTCACACTTCCTATGCTGTAATGAGTTTGAGCGGGTGACAAGCTGCGCCTACAAGAGACGGTGTTGAGCTATAATGGTAGAACAGTAAATTTAATACAACTTCAAAAAGATCTCGAAGGACGAAATTTAGTACGAAGATAGACCTTGATTAAGGGGTAATGGCACTTCATATTTTAAGCCGACGTGAACATAGTCGCGCGCACAGCTAGTAACTAGCTCAAAAACTAACTTATTTCATTAAAACAGCTGATATTTTAATAAAATGAGTAAACTTTTCGTAAATGTGATGACTTTTGATGGACTTATTTTTCCGCTGCATTTTCCTCCACTACACTACGGCCCGAACGCAGCGGCTTTTCTTTTCATGTCACATTGTACTTCGACATTCAGCAAACGGAATACGTTGAAATAAAATTTTAAATTGAATTGAAAGAAAACGTTGAATTGAATTGAATGGAATATAAGTTCACATATAAAGTGCGGTCATTTTAATTTTATTACTGATTTCCTACATGTGCTTAACAAAACACTTATTCCCTATATATTATTAATTTTGGAATCAAATCATCTCAATCAAAACCTTAGGGCAGGATAAGAAAAATATGCCTCAAGTATTCATAATTTAATAGTCAACTCAAATAAATTTATTTCAAAGTAAAGTTTACATAAAATCAATGGAAAATGTAAGCCGATCAAATCCTTAGATCACATTTATTTAGTAGTTCCCATTATAAAAATTATAATATTTTAAAATTTTTAGTGCATACTACCCACAGACACCAAAAAATTTAAATTGTCTTAGCGATCAGCATGGTCGACCTAAAAACAGCCTTAATTAAAAACAACCCATTTCGGCGACATTTTGTCATGATCAAGGCACTACCTGCACTCAGACACGCTTAATATGGAGGCTAAACAAAAGAAAAAAAATGTACGACAGGTGCCAAACTCAAAGTCAAACTTAGGAATTTTAAGCAAAGTTTTCAAGCTCCTTGACCTATTACGACTCAATGCCAATTTTTAAGGTAGGACCACACTAATACATTCATTGCAATGTGAGTACAGTCTGTTAGCTTTGAGAATATACCTCGGCTACTATCGGATCGAATCGGATATATTCGTGTAATAGAAATATCGGAACTAATATGACACTTCATTAAATAAAATTAATAAGAAAAGTTTTATACGGAGCAAGAAGTAGTATTACACTCATGTGCTTTCGGCAAAAACCGAAGCCTATTCTGGTGCTTGAGGGATATTCTAAAATTTTCTTCTTCAGGCTATATTAGTCCACTAATGAGCGCCATAGTGCAACGTTGTGCCATCATTAACCTTTAAGTACCGACGTGCTATTTTAGTTACATAAGTACCGACGTGAGGTCTGGCAGACCACTCGCGATCCTAAAAAAATCAAAACTCACCGGAATTGCATGCGCTGACTCATCCACTCACCACGAACTTTCACAGGCGACTGCCCGAGGGGTAGAGAGAAGCGAGAGGGGCTACGACTTCGCTAACATGTGTAACTAGACATTTCGAACTCTCAAAGTGTCTGTCAGACCACACGTCGGTACTTAAAGGTTAAGGGGGTAATGCCCATAATCCCCACGCTGGGCATGCGGGTTGGGGATCGCAGTTTAGTGGAATTGTACTGCAGGGGGCACTGCTGCCCACCCTCTGGTTTGTGTCCTTAAGTCACCTTTTACGACACCTGCGGGAAGAATTTGGGTTGGTGCTATTCAGGCCGACACCACACAGCAGATATATTTATTTTACTATCCAATAAATACTTTTTTATACTTAATGACTTTTCAGTGAGTAATTAATGCCCCTAGGCATGTTGATGACATCAACCCTTTATATGTCCCCACAGCTAGGGCACGGGTCTCTTCCTGCATCGCAGGAAGGTTAGGCTACACTCCACCAAGACCAGGGCCAAGTCCGGGTTGGTGGAGGATTAGAATAAGAATAAGAATATTTTTATTGACCAAAGAATACAAAATAGGGCTAAGTTACACAGGACTGATACGTTCAATAGCACAAAATCATACAGCATCTGCTACTGAGCTAGGCTTATTGCCTGTATTACAGTAAGCAGCGCCTCATCCCAAAAGGTATGGTAATTATTTAGAGGGCGTGTTCGTACATCAATATGTAATATAATTCCAAAGAAGTGACATTAAGGTGTTATCTTTAAAACCTTTAAAACTTAAAATTTAGAATTTTGTTTGTAAGTGATTGTAAGACAGTGGCTGGCCTTTCTCATGAAGAGACCCGTGCCCCAGCAGTGGGGACATACAAGAGTTGATGTCGTATCTTGTTGTGGCGTCACGTACAGTCTGTCAGCTTTTAGAATATACCTAGTGATCTAGAGTAGGCTTCGGTTTTCGCCGAGAGCACACGAGTGTAATATTACTTCCTGCTCTATATAAAACTTTTCTTAACTATTTTGAAAAGTTATGACAGATTAAGTGTCATATTAGTTCGGATATTTCTACTACACGAATATATCCGATTCTATCCGATAGTAGCCGGATCCACTCCATACAAAGTTTGTCTAGAAGAGATCACTCTTAGCGATAAGACCACCAATCGTTTAACATTACTTAGATTTAAGAATCATGGTTGTAATATTATTTTGGTTGTGCAATAAAGTGTTTTCTATCTATCTATTCTAAAAGCTAACAGACTGAACATACGAATTTGGTTGCTAATTTGAGTTCAGTGTGGTTCTAGCTTAAGTTTCTTATCGTGTGCCTACAAATTAACAGGGCTGTAGCCTGTTGCTATCTGTCTTTGAAAGCAATAACAACGTTGGTACTTACTTAATTAACTTCTCGTTACATAACATCGTCCGTAACACTTAAAATATTATCACAACAAATAAATGGAAGTTTTTGAGCTTAAGATAAAGTGCAGTATACCTAAAACGACTCTACACGTGTTAGTGAAGTTCCAGGAAAATAATTGTTTCTTATAAGCGACAAAAACAAAACCAAATATCTTTATTAGTGTGAATTTGCACAGAATGTATGTCATAGGTAACCAAACTGGCATAAATCTGCGCTATGGTTATCTGCTACAATTAGGAAAGAAAATATTGAATTACGATGTGGTTTAGCATAAAATAAATTAATAATACAATGAATAATACAGCCCGAAGAAGAAGGAGAGGAATAAGGATACAGAACAAACAAATCAACATTAAGGCTACGCGCGCACGGTTACTTTTGTCACCGTGACTGTTTCGTCACTCCGTAGATATGTATGGAGATGAGCGAAATGACACCCAGTTGTGACGCCGTAACATACGCGCATCTCCATACACATCCACGGTGTTGATCAGAGATCAGGGTGAAATTTTTAGCCTCTAAATAGGTTTTTAAATTTGTCCTTAGCACGGGTTAGTGCATTAAAAATAAAAATAGTATTATCATGTGGGTACAGCGATATCGTTCCGATGTAAAACCTAACTACAAAGTAGGTAGTCGGGGCTGTAAGTGATGCAATTTGCCAGATGTCGCTGCCTGTACGTAATACAGAGAATAGTGTAAAGAGGTTCGAAATTTCACTGATGCCGTTGAGTCGTCCATTGGCTCAATTGGAAGAGCGCTGGCACGGATAGCCAGAGTTTGCATTTGCCTGCCTGCCTGCCTGCCTGCCTGCCTGCCTGCCTGCCTGCCTGCCTGCCTGGCATGAGGCTGAGTGTGAGATTTCCACACTCAGCCTCATGCCATTGTACGTAGCAAGCGCTGAGGTGTGTTAACACTTCAGTCGCTAGGGTTTCCTCACAATGTTTTCCTTCAGGTTAGCGTGTGCAATTGCTACCATAACTTCACAAATGTACATAACTTAGAAAACAAAGTCATTGGTAGATGGCGAGATTCGAACCCTCCACCTCCCGATTGAGGTTACGTGGGTCCTTCCGCTACCATCATTGACGCTTACCTCTCACATTGGAAAAGTCGTGGTTACGAATCCTGGCATTTAGCAGTGACTTTGTGTTTTAAGTTACTTACCTATATTTGTGAATGTCATCTGTGAACACGCCGGAAAATGAACAAAAGTCTGATAATGACCTAAAAATAATTGGCTATAATAACAAAGTAGGTAGGTAGATAATAAAGCAGTCTTTATTGCATAGCCAGAAAACAAACAGAAAAACAGGATGAACCAACCGAAAGAAAATTAGAAGGCACACCACTTGTTTATTATATTCTTTTTTTACAAATAAAGGTAGAAACCTAACTGCAAACTAAGGTACGCGGGGCTGCAAGTGATGCAAATTACTTCAGCCAGCTGTTGCTGCCTGAACGTAATACAGAGAGTATTGTAAAGAGGTTCGAAATTTCACTGATGCCGGTAAGTCGCCATTTTCTCAGTTGGGAGAGCGCTGACACCGTTAGCCAGAGGTTGCGGGTTCGAGTCCCGGCATGGGTGGAATTCTTAGCCTCTAAATAGGTTTTTAAAATTGTCCTTACCACGGGTTAGTGCATTAACAAAAAAATAACATTATCATGTGGGTACAGCGATATAATTTTGATGTAAAAACCTAACTGCAAAGTAAGGTACTCGGGGCTGCAAGTGATGCAAGTTACTTAAGCCTGATGTTGCTACCTCTACGTAACACAGAGAGTATTGTAAAGAGGTTCGAAATTTCACTGATGCTGGTTAGTCGCCCATTGGCTCAGTTGGGAGAGCGCTGGCACGGTTAGCCAGAGGTCGCGGGTTCGAGTCCCGGGATGGGTGGAATTTTTAGCCTCTAAATAGGTTTTTAAAACCACTTATTTATGTCCTCGGCCATACTCGTCCAGCCGCTGCCATCAATCTGCCTCAGATCGCCGGTTCAGTATTGTGATTGCCAAATTGTGATTGTTATAACATAAAGGATTTTGAAGCCTTTGTCGCACAAAGTGTACTTGACACATGTTTTGAACTGCGTTTTAGGCGAGCTTAAAATATCTTCAAAGAATTGAAAATAATATCTTCAAGGAATTGAAATAAATTTTTCTATATATTTCAAAGTATTTGGGAACTATTTGTCAATATCCATTGTTTTATAAAAATTTGTCATCGCAGACTAATTTCCTACGTTTTCTGTCTGTTGTTATATTATCTGTTGTACAGTCTATTTATTCTTAATTGTCCAATTTAGTAAACAAGATTCTAACCTTAAAATTGACATTAGATGCCTAAACTAGACATTTTCTCGCAAATTCATGAACTATGTTTATAAAATTGGCAGCGTGTTATCTAAAAGAGTGATCCAAGTTACTTAATTTATGGAAATATGGCAGTTTTGGACCAAAAAGTTACAGTTTACGGGTAGAATCTTGTTTACTAAATTGGACAAGTAAGAATAAATAGACTGTAGGAGACAGTATCTTGGGGGTCTAAACATATGCTCCAAGTATGCAATTTTTCTCCTTCCTGTGGTATTCCAAAGCTCGCGCATTTTGCGGGCTTAGTTATAAAAATACGATATTAAATCGCTGCTAAGCAATTGGTCTTACTGACGTACTCCAAACGTAATGTAACTCCTCTAGGCTCTACCTACACTGCGACTAGCATTTTATTTCTCATTGCCCTCAAATGGGTCAAATATTTAAATTTTTCGGTGGTGAGCTTCTTAATAATAATAATAATCACGTCAACACAACACAATCACTCATTAAATGTCAGAATTCTACGGAATAAAAAATCAGAGTTTAGTTGTAGTTTATTGATTTTATCTTCACTTCACACTGTTCACTGAAATAAATATTTACTTATTTAGTAAGGAATGGTGGAAAAATGAATAAAACAGTCAAAAGAAAACAATATATTATACATAATATATTAATGTTTTACTTAGCGTTTTAACGTACAAAATTAAACTTGCGATTCTAACAAGCACTTCTCTACAAACGTGAGCATCTGATAACAAAATAAGTTGTATAAATGATAGATAAATGATCTCCCACAATCCTCTCCTAAGCCTTTGTGCATGGATTTTCGTTGTAGTGCTCAAATTTCTTTATAGCTTCTTCAATACCAATATACATGTTGTTAACATCATCGATAGCGAACGTGTTAGATACGCGTAGTCCAAATGACCCCCAATATGTCGCAGACGCCCCATTACCATCCACGTGATATAAATGGCTATCCCCGTCCATCGCAAAGACCTCATTGTCCTTATTCATGTAAAAATCAAAGAGCTTGTTACTTGGTAGCCCCTCGATTTTCTTGGGTACTGTCTGCCCAGCCTGCAAAACGTATGCAGTTTCCATGTCAGTGAAAATGAGGTTGCCCTCAGCATCAACAGTGATAGCGCGACCGTACGGTACGGCTGTGACGTTTTCAATATTCTTGCCGTCCTGTGTGATTTTGTGAACGTCGTACTTCGGGAACGTTGCTATGTACATGACGCTTCCGTCTTTCGTTAGACTGATGTCCATAACATCCGCTCCCGATGCCGCATATAGCTCTGTAGAACCATCCTCCTTCTGCTTGTGAACACCGTTGTCAGTGGCGAAGTATACGATATTGTTTGTGTTGTCTATAGTGGTGGATTGTCCTTTGGCTACATTTGTCTTCTTTTCTAGGCCAGTCTGCTTGCTTATGACGTACACTTCTAGATCATCATCGGCGTTTAAAAGTGTGTAGTAGATGTCTCCAGATTTCCAATGGATTTGCATGTCATCCGGGATGCCAGAAATGTTCCTTGCTTCGCCAGGGAGGAAATAATGACCGTGGAGTTCAAGGAGATTAGCGCATCGTTGCTGCATTTCGTCCGTTGATAGTGGTGTGTTTATTGGGTCTGCTAAGACGGTTTGCAGAATTAAAACTATTAGCAGATCGAGAAACGCCATCTGGAATTAGGAAATTAAATTAACATCGTTTTTATTTCAGTGTGAAGGGATTTTATTTTGCTGAATCGTGAAAAGACATGAAAACATACAATTAGTGCAAATTTAGCTAGAGTAATCAGTTTAAGCCACGGGGGGCTTAGGGGGAATATTAATAAAGGGAATTCCAGAATCAGTTTCTTCGCAATCCTCTACATTTTCTTTTTCATTATACGTTTACTTGAAAATATTCTCTTTTTCTGTCGCTTAATCTTCTAATAGAACTAAATAAACCACAAGTTATTCCATGTTTTTGTTTAGTTTTTTTTTATGAGTAATAAGACATCAATAAAATGAGTTATAAAACCTCAATACAATTACTTCATATACTCGTACCAGCGCACTTAAAACCGACCAAGATGTTTAATTATTTGCAATCCTCTAAAACGCAAAATAAAGGTACACCAATTGTAGAATTTCTTTTCTACGTTTTAAACTATCCTATTTATTGTCTCAGTGCTGATCTAAGGCCTATCCTGTATTTTATGTGGAGGATACGTCATATTTACGGAGATTTACACCATTGACCCGCCACGCTTGTCAAGTAGATGTTAACTTATATTTTCTTAAAAAATATTTTACAATTGCTAGGAAATTACAAACAAGTTAAGTCCTATGTATATAAATTGTATTAAATGGTTGTAATATTTTTCTGGTTGTGCAATAAAGTGTTCTCTATCTATCTATCTAAATATAAATTAATTTACCTTATTAATACACATCTTCAAATTAGCAATGCGATCAACTTTTCTCACAGACTTGCTTGTTAAGTCCTATCATACCCTTGACTGCGCTGATAGTCATGACCTTTCCACTTTTATACCTAGGACTTATCGATGAAGTATATTTTAAAGGTTAGTAAATAACTTAGGATCGTGCCTGATAAGGCGATTTTCACACAAACTAACTATGATTACAATTTTCAAACGACATCGCATCGCAAATAGAACACCCATTCACCCATTCCGGTAGGCAAAGGGAACTATACCCATACAGCCAGTCTTCAGTAGGATGTTTTTATTGATATGAATTGAAAATGAAATATAATGAAATGAAATGAAACCTAAACTAACTCATTCAATCAAATCATCTCATCAATCATGGTTTTTTCCGTACGCGCAGCGTGTGGCATAAATTTTATGCCACACCTGGCAATAAAGTGGCTTTTTCCGCACGCTGCACGTAATGGCAGTCGTTAAGCCATGTCAGAGGCCTTATAGGCGGCTTGATATATAACCACTGCCACTATCTTACAATCCTCCACCAACAAGGACTTGGCCTCTATGGTGGAGTACGGCCTGACCTTATTGCAATGCAGGAAGAGACCCGTGCCCCAGCAGTGGGGTCATACAGGGTTGCAATCGAGCTAGAATGCTTTAGAATCCTAGAGGGTAGGCTGGAAGGGCTTTTAGTGAAATAAGCCATGTACACTTTTTTTGTTTTCTAATGTTGTGTTTTCTGTATGATTTTTATGTGCGCAAATATTTTATAACTCAATGCTAGCTAAGCCCCCGTTTATTTCATAAGCTTTTATTTGTCAGATATTGTATGGAATCAGGGGTTTCTTTGTTTAAATCCATTTTCATTTTCTCACACAGGGCGCATTTTCTCACACAGGTATTGGTGTCGGTGGTGGTGTGTTCGTGTCTTGTTTCTGCTTGAAAAAGTGGGACAGAGGGCGGTGCATCAACTACCAGCATGGTGCTTGTGGGATTTTTGGCGGAAAAAACCCAGCTCTTAGATGTTTCATGTTTGTGATGTCGTTGTGTCTGGTTCCCATGACACAGGGTATCCTAGTGTGGGGCCAGAAGCAATGTATGTGCCTGTATGTAAATGTTATGTTATGTTAATTTAGCAAAGTAATTTTCACATTTAAATGCTATTATTTGTTACAAAAATTGGCTAGTATGCTCATCACACGTTACATGAATCCTCAAATATATCAGCAACTTTAGGAACAGACGGTGTTAATTTCAGTTTAACGTTACAGATCTTGCTAGAGACTTATCGATTCTTGTTTATCAACCTGTTGTTTACTGGGTCGAGGGCTGTCAGGATTTTACTAGAACTCCGATAAGTCTGCTAATTTACGTTAGTTTCTAGTTTTGGAAAGAGTTTGATCATCGTGATAAAATATTATTTCGTGCAAGTTGCAGGAAATTAGAAAACGCAGTTAGAAGACGTTGTTTTAAATTCTGGTGAACGTTTTGATTGATTATTTATCTCTGATTTTTTGTTTTTGATTACCAAACTTAATCTGTATCATAATATTGTTACGCTCAATAAATTCAATTTTTTTTTTATTTGCTTTCTCAACTTTTAATACGAAATTCGCTAAAAATCACGTGAAACATTCGTAAAACTCCATACTTACTCGGACAGCGCCTGAAATTTGATTTCAGCCATTGTGCCATTCAAGGAGACGGGGAGGCACTCGTCAGGAATCAAGGCTGTTTCGTAAGCCTTCCAACGATTTAGTTCTTATCTTATCTTCAAAATCGTGTTTTTCAAGTGTACAATAAAGAATATTCTAATATTCTTTATTGTACACTGGAAAAACAACAAATACAAAATGATAACAAATAAATATAGTTCAATTGGAGGCCATACTGCTAAAAGCAATTTCTTCCAGACAACCTTACGGTGCTGAAAGTTGCTGAAAGAAATTAGAAAGACGGGTAGCTAGTGCTAGTGCACCTCTCAAATTAAACTCCAACTCGATTAAACTTTTTTTTCTTACAAGTAGAACCACTCTTTTCCAGAGGTTACTAGGAAACATTTATTGTGGTATGTGGGATATTTGTTACCATTCTCTGTATCGTTGCAATAGTAGTTTTCTAAATCCTTTTTCCAACACAAGGCCGGCCATGTTAACCCTACGATAGTGGAGTGGCTCACACGCGATTTATGTCTAAACCGATTATTTCAGGAGGCAACTTTTGGGCCGATAACTCGGCCCACAAAAATTTCGGCCGCTTGGTGAAAATTAAGGTGTAGATTTAAGTATTCCATTTTGTTAGTGTCGAGTGGTGGAAGGATTTGCTAATCAGCGTGAGGGACTTGTTTATACTGACCATGGTGCACTAGACGTACGGACAGGTGCACTAACAAGTATGCACTCTTATCTTGTACCTTGTCAAAGTCAAAATAGTCAATTTCTCACACCTAAGGCTGGTTAGTTAGTTAGATCTGAGATTTCCGCACTTAGTCTCATAGTTGGGCCATTGTACGTAGCAAGCGCTGAGGTACGCTAACACCTCAGAAACTAAGGTTTCCTTACGATGTGTTCCTTCACTGTCAGCGAGTAGTATTGCTACTATAATTTCACAAATGAACAACACTTAAAATACAGTCATTGGTACATGCTGGGGTTCGAACCCACGACCTCCCGATTGAGAAGCCGGCTTTCTACACCGCTCTGCTACTACCGCTCGCTGACACCCAAGACTACAAGAGATTAATGTGACAAGGTTCTAACGTATTTATTAAATGTTAGTTTACGCAGGTGTACGAGCTGAGTGTGTAAGTCGTTCAGAGAGAGTCATGTTTATGCACCTCATGCACCTCGTGTAATTATACAACAATGATTTCCGTGATCATTGTTCAAATAATTATAAAAAGAACAAAAACTTCCTAGTAGTATTTTTTTCTTTTTAATCAATCTATAACATTAATCTATACATATAAAATTCAAAGTCCTGACTGACTGACTGACTGACTGACTGACTGACTGACTGACTGACTGACTGACTGACTGACTGGCTGGCTGGCTGGCTGGCTGGCTGGCTGGCTGGCTGGCTGGCTGGCTGGCTGACTGACTGACTCACTCATCAACGCCCAGCCCCGGCCGTTAGACCTACGAAGCTGAAATTTTGCACAGGGCAAAATTTTAGCAAGGAATAAGAAAGGATAATGTTAGCAAGGAATAAGAAAGGATTTTTTGAAATTCAACCCCTAAGGGGGCGAAAAGGGTTGCCAAAATTTGTATGGGAGGTATAAAAAATGTTGTCTTATTTTCTTGAAACTTAAAATACATGCTCTTCAACACAATTGATTGAACACGTATTTCACCGTTTTTTTCTAAATTTAACACTTAAGGGAGTAAACGGGGTTGCAAAATTTTGATCTCCTGACTGACTCACTCATCAACGCCCAGCCCAAGCCATTGGACCTACGAAGCTGAAATTTTGCACAAAGGGTCTGTATATAATGTAGGCAAGGAATAAGATAGATTTTTTTAAATTCAACCCCTAAGAGGGCGAAAAAGGTTGCCAAAATTTGTATGGGAGGTATAAAGAATGGTGTCTTATTTTCTTGAAACTTAAAGTACATGCTCTTCAACACAATTGATTGAACACGTATTTCACCGTTTTTTTCTAAATTTAACCCTTAAGGGAGTAAACGGGGTTGCAAAATTTTGTTCTTCTGACTGACTCACTCAACAACGCCAAGCCCTTGGACCTAGGAAGCTACAATTTTGCATAAAAAAACCGTATATAATGTAGGTAAGGAATATAACAGGATTTTTTGACCCCTATTAATTCAACCCCTATAGGGGCGAACGGGGTTGCCACAAATATGTATGAGAAGTACCTATAAAGAATGTTGTCCAATTTTCTTGAAACGTAAAAACCATGCTGTTCAATACAATTGATTGAACCTGTGTTTCACCGTTTTTTCTAAATTTAACCCTTAAGGTAGTGAAAGAGGTTGCACAATTTTGTTCTTTAAATCTTTTCCAAAATTGGACCTAGGAAGCTGAAATTTTGCAGAAAGGGTCTATGTATAATCGAGACAAGAAAAGAGACCGGTTTTTTTTTTAATCAGCCCTTAAGGGGGTGAAAAGGGTAGGCAAAAGTTGTGTGGGAAGTATAACGAATGTTGACTAATTTTCTTGAAACTTAAAATAAATGCTCTTCAACACAATTAGGGAAGGAAACTTTTTATGATAGCTGTATTTTAAATTTTTTCCTGACATTAGACGTAATTTTAAGAAACTAATTTCGTTTTTTTCCGATTAATTAAGTTTATCACTATAAAATAATTTTTTGAAATATTTAAATTTGTGACGTCATACGGCGGCCCAGCTGTCTAGTGTCACGCGATTGCGTTAGCATGTGAGTGAGTCAAAGTCAGGAGTCTGTGAATACTGTCAAAAAAGCCACAGACTATGCAAAAAGTCGAGAGACGGCATATGTTTGTTGCACAGATTATAATTGTTGTCACTGCGTAGGTACGTTGTTCGGTTCGAAAATTTTTACCGATGATTTTGCGCTTTGCTACCTTGGACACCGATAGATTAAGAACTTGCATTTGACCTGGCTATTCAATTCACGGACTTCAGTTACTGTATCACTCGACGACCTCTGCACCACTGCGTTCTGGACTTCCCGTTTCGTGAACATAACAAGTACCGGTAATATGAATCGTGGGTTCTCCTCTAGATGCTTTGTGCCGTCTTGCCCTAACACCACAACTAACAGGCGTGATAAAATATTCAGTGTCCAGGGCGTATGCAAAATCGTCGGTGTTAGCTATACAAAAATTGTCAAGAAAATTTCAATTCAATTCAATTCTTATTTTATTTGAAAACCACTAAAGCAAATCCACAACAACCAAACGTGATCAGTCAAGCAAGTCAGTCTGTCACACAGACTACATATAGAGATACTACGTGTCTGTCAGCAAATTTTGACAGCTTGATCTGGATCTTGTGTTCACAGTATACCTATATATTTTGGTCTGCTGCCTACAGAGTACTGTAACCGTCGTATGACGTCAAGCAGCAGTTTGATAACAAATTTAAATTTCAGAAAATAAAGCCCATCTTTTGATTTCATTAGCTCTAACATTGAAAATACTGCTATTTGGATAAAAATCTCGGAATGGTTTTAGATTTAGCCTATGTAACAAATTCTTTCTTTCGCGAATTGATTGAGCACGTGTTTCGCCGTTTTTTCTAAATTTAACCCTTATGGCAGTGAAAGAGGTTGCAAATTTTTGTTCCTTGAATCTTTTCCAAAATGGTACCTACGGAGCTGAAATTTTGCACAGAGGATCTATGTATAATGTAGACAAGAAATGAGACCGTTTTTTTTAAATTCAACCCCTAAGGGGGCAAAAAGGGTAGCCAAAATTTGTGCGGGAGGTATAAAAAATGTTGTCTAATTTACATGAAATTTAAAATAAATAATCTTTAACACAATTGATTGAACCTGTGTTTCACCGTTTTTTCTTAATTTAACCCTTGAAGGAGTGAAAGAGGTTGTACAATTTTGTTCTTTGAATCTTTTCCAAAATTGATTTTCTTTTTTTCTTATTTTGCACAAATTGGCGGCCACTGCATTGTACATCACGGTATGGTTGTGTTTAAGTTCACTCCATATATAGACTGACGGAAGAAGAGTAGTTTGTCGGCGTCATAGAAGCCATTCAGTCAGGTAATATCGTTAGCAATTCGTTTTTACTTGACCGTGTATTCTTGGATGTTCTTGGGTAATATTACCTTTTGTAGGCGTGGACATTTTTGCAAGCCCGTTCACTCCCTTAAGGGTTTAATTTAGAAAAACGGCAAAATACATGTTCAATCAATTATGTTGAAGAGCATTTATTTTAAGTTTCAAGAAAATTTGACAACATTCTTTACACCTCCCATACAAATTTTGGCAATCCTTTTCGCCCCCTTAGGGGTTGAATTAAAAAAAATCCGGTCTCATTCCTTGCCTACATTATATATAAACCCTCTGAGCAAAATTTCAGCTTCCTGGGTCTAACGGCTTGGGCTGGGCGTTGATGAGTGAGTCAGTCAGTCAGGACTTTGAATTTTATATATTAGTACCCGAGGGAAGAACATCTAATGTGGTATATAAAGAAGTATTATGAATTATTATAATCACAACTAACCCCCTGTCAATAACAACAAAGTAATCATACCCTCAGTTTCCGGATTTGCAGCTCACCCTTAGCGCTTGAGACATTTCGTCCTTTTTTAAAGAATTTTCAATCGACACAGTTAATTTTTTATAAATAAAAAATCTATTGTTCTTCTACGATTTATCGCAGATTCAGATAATTTATCAGAATAAAAATTGTCTGCACATTTTATTGAAGCATGCTGAATAACTAAAGTCCACGTGGACAGAGTCGCGGGCAAAAGCTAGTATTTGATACAAAACATGAGGCAAAACATCCATAACACACAAAGATATCTGCCCTACTAACAGTATAGACTTAAATTAAAAAAAAATGGTGATGATGGTGTGATCGAAACGCTAAGCCTGATGCACTACTTTGACAACCTATCAAGCCTACTAAGAGTGTATGGTATCAACCCTTTGTACTTCCCCACTGCTGAGGCATGTGCCTCTTCCTGTATCGCAGGAAGGTTAGTCCATACTCCACCACGGGGCCACATCCGGGTTGGTGGAGGATTGTAAGACAGCAGTAAACCGTACTCCCTCTCAGAAGTTATCAAGCCGCCCATAAGGCCTCTGACATGGTTTAAGGTCGGCCATTACATGACAGCTGGCACCAACGGCTTAGCGCGCCTTGCAAAGCACAGAAGCGCTAGGAAAAAATGCCATGTAGTTACGGGACAGTCATCCATCCTACACCTAACCGCGCCTGTTGTTGCTTAAAATAATATTATTCCTTGTCAGCTTTTACAAATTCAATACAATTAAGCCCGCCAAACAAACATTTTGTTTTGTAATTTTTTGCTCTGAGAGAAAGCTTGTGCCCTGCAGTGAGATGTCTTTTTAAAGAAACTTAATAAATAATCGCTATTAGACCCGTTAAAAATATTTGTCTATTTTCTAGTATCTGGTAACAAACAGAAATAGGTAATACGGAGAATATTGTAAAGAGGTTCGAAATTTCACTGATGCCGGTGAATCGCCCATTAGCTCAGTTGGAAAGAGCGCTAGCACGGATACCCAGAGCGGGATCGAATCCCAGCATGGGTGGAATTTTTAGCCTCTAAATAGGTTTTTAAAATTGTCCTTAGCATGGGTTAGTGCATTAAAAAGAATATAAACAGAAATAACTAAGCCGAGTTTTGCATGGGTCAAGTAACAAAAAGTTCTCCACTTCAGAGTAAAGGGTTGACAGGGGTCACATTGTTCAGAGTGACTCTTGTTACCAGACTGAGGATCTCCGGTTTTTTCTTAGAATTCAATCTTTTCTTGTGGTTGAATGCGGATGGCAGGATTAGGATGGCATTCTCAAGTTTGAGAATTGTTATCTTGCCCGTTTCTTGACATCAGAGTAATTGGAAGATTAAGGTATAACGCGGTGGTAGCTTGGAAATTCTTTGTTATTTTCCTGTTCCCACATATATAATTTAATTATTAGTATGTATGTATAAGGCCTAACCATCTTGCGATGCAGGAAAAGACCCGAGCTCCAGCAGCGGAGACATACAAAGGGTTGATATTAATCATGTACTCGTATGTCTATTAATTTTATTATATATGTATGGTTAAAGTAAATTTATATAAATTTCAAACTTTGAATTCCTTATTTAAATAAAATTACACCGACTACCGGTTTAAATTTTTTATTATTTTTTTTTAGTTACGTGATTAGTTTTAAAGGATGGGTCAATAAACATTATCGATAGCATCGAGGATAGGTTTTGTACATTATCTTTTGTGCAATAAAGAATTAATAATAATTATTATCATAGTCATATGAAAATGACGGTATTTTTTTAAGATTTTAATTTAATTTGTCAAGTTCACAGAAAATGAAAATACGAAAATATTAATGTAATCTATGTTGTTACAGTTGTGTGTGTGCGTTGCTAAGTGAGATTCATCACTTTAATTTTAATGCAAGAAAATTTACAAATTCATTCAAATTTACAATTCCATGGAATTTATTAATGATTCGCGATACTCATACATAGTTATAAATATTTAATGACGGCGGCGACGGAGAAAGTCGTGAAAGAAATATAAACAAGACTATAAACAAAAATATAAACGTGACCTCGGGAACTGTAACGCTGCCGAAACGTAGGGAAATACAGTAATTACGTTTAACCTACCGTTTTCAATCAGTGCGTCCTACCTGTGATGAACTACGGAGCCGAGACATGGATACTCACGAAAGGGCTGCGCCACCAGTTCAAAGTCGCTCAGCGAGCTATGGAGAGAGCTATGGTCGGAGTTTCTCTGAAGGATGGGATTCGTAACGAATGCATCCGACAGAGAACAAAAGTTATCGACATAGCTCAGAGAATCAGCAAGCTGAAGCGGCAGTGGGCTGCCCATATCTCGCGAAAAACCGACGACCGTTGGAGTAAACGTGTTCTTGTGTAGTGTACGTAGTGGACGCCCTCCGACCAGGTGGGATGACGATCTGCGAAAAACTGCCGGCAGATGCTGGATGCGGCAAGCTGAAGACAGGGCGCTATGGCGCTCATTAGGGGAGGGCTATGTCCAGCAGTGGACTACATAATATAGCCTGAAGAAGAAGAAGAAGATGCTTTAAGTAATAATAATAATAGTATTGGCCTTTTTGCATCTACTTAATGAGATGATTTAAACAGCGTCCAGTGGTATCTTCACTCACACTAGATGGGTGACGGAACCACTGCGACGCTGTAGTGCCTGGGACATGGTTTTTATAGATGGTGTAGGCATGCCCAGCACCTATACCATTCTGACAGCTTAGTCGGCCTAGCCCACAGGAAAGACTAGTCAATACGTGCGGAGCCAACCAAGCCGCGGGTTTCCTCACGATGTTTTCCTTCACCGTTAGCGTGTGGTATTGCGACTACAAATTCGCAAATGTACGTAACTTTGAAATCAAACAAAGTCATTGGTATATGCCCGCACTCGGGATCGAACCTGGGGCTCTCGCTTGCCAGTCCATGGTTCTACCCACTGAGCTACCACCGCTTTAAGTACCTAATAAGTAATCGCGATTAGACCCATTCAATATACTCGTATAACTAAGCACAATTAAAACCTATTTTTTTTGTCTGAGATAGTTCAGGTGCTATTATTGTTATTCCTCGAAGCGCTCGTGGCCTAGTCGAACCGAGTGATTAAAATCAATCACTTGAGTTTAGCCACAACAGGCGCGGTGAGGTGCAGGATGGGTGACCGTCCCGTGACTACCGCTAGGTGGCATTTTTCCGAGCGCCTCCGTGCTTCGCAGGGCACGTTAAGCCGTTGTTGCCGGCTGTCATATAATGACAGTCGTTAAGCAATGTCAGAGGCCTTACAGGCGGCTTGATAACTTCTGTCAGTAAGGCCCGCCACTGTCTTACAACCCTCCACCAACCCGGACTTGACCCCCGTGGTGGAGCATGGCCTAACCATCCTGCGATGCAGGAAGAGACCTGTGCCCCAGCAGTGGGGACTTACAAGGGTTGATAACGATTGTTATTACTTATATTTAACTGGTACTGTGGCATGACTATTTACTCTCGTTGAGAAACCACAAGCGGCGGTCGTATTGTGACGTTTTCTCTCCTGCAGCTCTGTGCGCTGAGCTACGAATTAATTCCTGCTTTACAATGTTATAGGGCCACGTTGGGAAAAGGTCAAGGGATGAGAGACAGCGATTCTAATAACAATAATAAATATTCATAGACATATTACACAGATCTCATTAGCCCTATACTAAGTACAACTAAATGACTTGTGCTAACTCAACGATAGATTTTATACAATAAATACATAGATAACATCCAACACCCGAGACAAACTAGACAAGTTCGTTTCCTAGTTTGACCCGGCCGGGGATCGAACCCGAGACGTTCGGTTGTACAGTAAGCGCGTCAAACCACTGTGTCACTAAAGCCGTGAAGAAGAAGAAGAAAAAACATGAGCTACATAAGAACTGGTTACGGTGGCGGGGAGTCGCTGGATATGGACGACACAAGACCGTGAAGCTTGGAAAACTGTGAAGGAGACATGTCCTGCAGTGGGCGCCAAATGGCTTATGATGATCCAGTTAGAGAGTGGTAGGAGTACTACGTAACTTAGATAAGCCTTAAACGTCCGCGCTCGCGAATTACATTTTTGCGACATTTTTGCACGCCGAGCGGCCGGTACCATTGTTAGAAAAACTGTAATAACTATAGAATAGCTGCAGCTACCACAAAATAAAGTATACTCCCGAATAGCTTATGAAATACACTATCAGATTAAGTAAAAATGACGGCTCCAAGTAACATTTTATAGTGGAATTCAATATAATACATGAAATCAATTATGGAAACATGGCGTGTCGCGGCGGTAATTGAAAATTACAATCTGTCGTTGTATGTAACACAATTCAGTTTAATTGTCACGTAATGGCAGTCGTTAAGCCATGTCAGAGGCCTTATGGGCGGCTTCATAACTTCTGACAGTAAGGGCCGCCACTGTCTTACAATCCTCCACCAACCCGCACTTGGCCCACGTTGTGGAGTATGGCCTAACCTTCCTGCGATGCAGGAAGAGACCCATGCCCCAGCAATGGGGACATTCAAGGGTTGATATCACTTTGAAATAAATACCAAAACTAAAGAAAAATGTGTAGTTGCTCTACTGGTTACAGAGCCAACGTATATTGGCAGTTCCACGTGTCAAATATGTCCAACTTGTTTCTGGTTGTATCCTTCACAGTCCAGGCGAAACCTAGCGTGTAGGGAAAGTGAAAGTGAACTAAATTTACTGCCAAAACACAAACTATACACAAAAATATTTATATATATACAAAAAAAAAAAAAACAAAAAAATCACATAAAAACAGAGGGATCATAAGATCAGACTAAAACCATAGAAATTGAAAACATATGAACAAGACATACCGAACAAAACCTGTGTCACGTTAGTACTAAACATACGTAGTGTCTTTATATAGTCTGTGTCGTGGACTATGAATGTTACCACTATGACCGCGCAGCGGCGGAAACGGCACGACGTTTGGTCGGGATGTCCTCCCCATACGAGTACGTAGTACTTTATGCTCTTAAATCTTTTCAGACTCATAGTACAAAGTTAAATCACAACATAAGAAAACAACATTTTTATTTGTGTACTATCGGTATATAACGATCGGTCGCTGGAAACGGGTTAAGGATATTCTTTTAAAAGTTTTGGCATATGGACCCATGCTCAGCAAAATGCCGCCCGGAGATGCATGCAACACCAGTCGGCCCTGATTTTCAGCATGAACCATTACGACAAAAAAATATTGACTAAGACTAAATTACAAATGACGACGAATGGTGAATTAGAGACGACGGTAAATCCACTGCCTTGCGCCGCACCCTAAATTGCTCTAACAGTTCTCTCAACGACTACAATGCTCAACGATTTATGCGTCTGGCGGAATCCTAGCTGCGGTCCAGGCGACGTTTGTCTTTAGGGACCTTCCACACGATTCTTGTTACATGTTTACGCCGTAACACCCCGGTGTTGGCAACTGATGTATTAGTTTTAAGATGACTTGAGAAAAGATGGTCAGAGTGGAGGTTTTTTCTGCTGCCTTTTTCTCCAATACACTACGGAGGCAGCGGCTTGCATTGAACATTCTACATTGACATTCAGCAAACAGATTGTAAATTATTTAAGTTGAAATAATTTTTTTTTGATTTGGTTTGTTGGTGGAGCATAAATCTCTTTTAATTAAATTAAAACTTGTTTTTAAAAGATTAAACGTGGAGTTTTTTTTGTTAGTTTCTTCACCGCGTAATCTGTTTATTCTGTTAAGTGTGAAAATAACAGCTTGAGCGTTCACTATGCAAACACAAAATGTTTACCTTATGCAGAAGAAGAAGAAGAAGACATTTATTATAGAAACAGTGCACACGCCACAGTAACAAAACAAACTTTAAACATATTACTAAACATGTCATTCACATAAAAACCAAGAAGAAAAACGAAAGGTCACGGCGTGTCCCTGCTGCTATAAATGGCAACTGACTCAGCAATATGCTGATGGACTAGCCTTCAGCGATGATTTTCAGTCAGTACCAGTTCTACTCCACGAGCGTCACAGACTGCGTTGCGAAACAATCATGGGCAGTACCATATAGAATAAAATACTTATATGTTGTAATAATACCAATATCGGTAGAATACATATTATGTATACAGAATGAAAAAGATACCTAAATAGTTAATTGAGTGACAGAATAAGCTACAATAATATACAAATAAAATTATACAATTCAATTTATTTTAACGTAAAGAATTTACATTATGTTTGCTGAATGTCGAAGTACAATGTAACATGAAAGTGAAAGCCGCTGCCTTCGGGCCGTAATGTAGTAAAGAAAAAGGCAGCGGGAAAAAAACATCACTCTGACCATCTTTTCTCAAGTCCTCTTAAATCTAACACATTAGATACCACCTATACGCATAAGATTCCATGATTGCCATTAATAACTTTAAATGCTAAGGCATTATTTAATTATTTTACATTGGCCGTGAAAACATGACAAGTACTGCGGCCAGACACACGAACAGCAATCATTCACGAGCATAACGCAGAGGTCAGCCATCATCAGTCTCAACCATTTTGGAGGGAGATAGATGACCCGGCCACCACGCACCCATTCGAATGACCTTTAGCAAACCCGCAGATTAAGTTTTTGTCAGTTCACAAATGTACACAAATGAATAACTATTAATAATTATTTAACAATAATTTAATTAAATTGATAGAAAGAAACGTCAAAGCTGTTAGTTGAAACCTGCTTTGAAGTTGTGGAGTTTCTTTCTTAGCTTCTTTTCCAGATTATTTGTTAAATTGTGAAACTAACAGCTTTGACGTTCATCTGCAAAACGAAGTAAAATTATAATAATTATGTTCTCAATCATGTGATAGGTTAAAGTACCAAAATCTTAAAAAAAGTAACTATAGTTTTATAGTACGTAATACAGAGAATATTGAAAGAGGTTCGAAATTTCCCTGATGCCGGTGAGTCGCCCATTGGCTCAGTTGGAATGAGCGCTGGCACGGATAGCTAGAGGTTGCGGGTTCGAGTCCCGGCATGGGTGGAATTTTTAACCTGTAAATAAGTTTTTAATACAATAGTTTTGTCTACAAAAGAGAGGAGAAGATTACGGTAAGCAAACGATTAATTTAGAATTGAGAAGCATAAAAAAGAATCCTATAGTACCATGTAATATAACCTTAAGATCGGACTGAAACCGCATCAAGCCATTGTTAGAAGATTCTTTGGCTCACAGCAAACGTTAACGATGGTGTAATTACTCTAGTTCACGAACACTTTTGAGAAATGTCTCCTTGATGATCGCTTGGTCTGAAAGTTTGCTGGTTGACCTTAAACAACTTTCACTGAACCGGGAGAATATCTTCAACCCTCGTAAGGGCATCACGTGGAAATACAGATAAATTGAGCGTATTTTTACGATAAAGTACGTCTCCAGTGGGAAACAAACTCAAAGCCAATTTGTTGTTACTTCGAATTCTCAGAAAAGAGCGCAACAGAACATACTATTTTAAGTAACTTTGTGAAATTCTGAATTCAGAAAGGAGAAGAAGAAATACATTTATTTATCGCTACACAGACATATACAAATCGTAAAAAAGAAACTAAATTTATAAAAGTAAGAAAAAAAAACACGACAGAAAACAGTAAAGAAAGCGGTCCTTAGACTTCTGTTTTGCTAGTCAAACGTCGTCAGATTCTAGGCGCACAGGAAAGACGTGGAACTAAAGCGCGGAGAAGACGTCATGCGTTCTAGAGAATCCTTAGAATCCTGTCTGGGCTTCGTACCTTCTGAACATTTTATGTAAATAGAATAGAATAATTATACCCAGATAGGTATAATTTAGTTTAAGATAAGGCCTTGCCTGAAAATCGGCAACTAGTTGCATATTGGTGTACATTAGTTACAAGCCGAGGCACAGACCTTTTTGTCTTCATTTGTAATTTATAAACTGTTAATTGAAAGTCTCTTTAAACCTCTAGTATAAGTGATTGTTGTGTCTTATTTCGCTTGAAGACAAATAAATACATTCTATTATATTCTATTCTAATTGGAATGAAACGCGATTTTCAGTGCACTCGTCTCAGTATATGTGTACAAAGCCAAAAGATTTAAGTGCCGTAGGTGGCGAAGAATGTCTCAAGGACTAACGACAATTCTCATTGGTGCAAATGTGTAATTGCGAGCTTTTCTGATGCTCTCCCGAATCCCATTCTATCACACCACGTTTGTTCACCGTGCAGGCAGTTCGATTTTGGAATGCTTTACTAGTGGAGGTGCTTTACTAGTGGAAGGGCTAGTGGCCTAGGCGAACCGAGTGATTGGAATCAATCACTTGGTTAAGCAACAACAGGAGCGGTCAGGTACGGGATTGGTAAGCGTCCCGTGACTACCGCTAGTGGCATTTTTCCGAGCGCTTCCGTGATTTGCAAGGCACGTTAAGCCGTTGGTGCCGGCTGTCATATAATGGCAGTCGTTAAGCCATGTCAGAGGCCTTATGGGCGGCTTGGTAACTTCTGACAGTAAGGCCCGCCACTGTCTTACAATCCTCCACCAACCCGGACTTGGCCCCCGTGGTGGAGTATGGCCTAACATTCCTGCGATGCAGGAAGAGACCCGTGCCCCAGCAGTGGGGACATACAAGGGTTGATAACGACTAGTGGAGGTGTGAAAAGACAATTCCCAGCCCATTTTGAAGTATATGGTAAATGAGTTCTGTCTCACTACTTTTTAAAATGCTGTTATAATTTGTAATACTGTTTTGTTGTTGTTTGGGATTACCGTCCTTTGAATGTATATATTTTGTTAATTTAAATTATTCTGTTATTACAAATTTATTCGTAGTATCAGTTGAAACTCTTATATTATATTGTTTACTGGCACTACTCCTTCCACTGTCCGCATTATCGTGGGTTAGCTGGAAGAAAATACTATCTAGTAGTAAGCTCGCCTTTGTAAAAATTTGTTTTACTGCATTAAAGAATGTTCATTCATTCAAATCAGTATCTGTTGATAATTTAATATTTTTACACTGTTCCTTAGGCATGTATTCATATACCTCTGAAATATCATTTTGTATTGTGTAATATGTCTGTACATTTACTTCCTTCTCCTGGATGTATTAGTCCAGTCCATCCAAAGGTTGCTTGGAAAAGATCATTCTTAGTGATAAGGCCGCCATCTGTACTCTTAAGTTAAGAAATATCTGTGTAAATTTATTTTTTTATGTAGAATAAAGTGGTCTGTGTCTATCTACGAGTATCTCTGTTCTAGTCTTGTTTGCTCTGGATAAGTAACCGAGACACAAACAAATTTCACTACACAGAGTGTTGAGTGATCTTCACAAACCCGGACTTGGCCCCCGTGGTGGAAAATGGCCTAACCTACCTGCGATGCAGGAAGAGACCTGTGCCCCAGCAGTGGGGACATACTAAAGGGTTGATAACGAACAAAGTGTTGAGAGTGTTGATTGTGAGAAAACAGACAAAGATCGGGCTCAGTGGTCAGTCTTGAGAAAGACTGATATTCAATAGCGGACTAACACCGACTGATTATGTTGATAGTGAATTGAGAGTGTTCTAGACATAATTAATTCAAATTGTTTATTTTTCCCTCTTAGTTATTTGTGTGCACTCTCTTTGTTGCAATGTTTTAAGTCTTATGCCTTAATGTATGTGTACGCTACCGCATGTGTACGACTTTGTAACATCTGTGACTTCTTATTTATAAGGAACACTATTCCCTAAGATACAGATTTTGCCTAGTTTGGGGGATAGAAATCTGACACTGTTTTGAACTCATCTACAGCTTCTGCCTAATTTAAGTATGTGCGTACCTATGTTTTAGTTACTGTCTCATTTGATTGTATTTGTGTTTTTGCTATGTACAATAAATAAATTATTATTATTTATTGTTAACGTACTGCAGCAAGGCACCGGTTTTCTTCCAGAACTCCATCAGAAGTAGTTTGTTTCATTAGCCACGGCTCAGATTATCAGTCAGCAGACCAAGGTTAAAAAGTACAAGTCATTTAACTTGAACAAACTCCGAAGTTCAAACATTAACGAGACGCCGAGGTGACTATATGAGGGGCTCCGGCGAAATGAGAAAAGTTGAGGGCCTCTACTCTGTATCAGCCAAGACTGTTGTCCAGGAACAAGACTCTTGGTCGGCTTGGTTGGCATATGGTTACTTGGAATCCTTGCTCCTAATCCGGATCCTTGGTGTTTAGAATAGAAGTTTGATTTGGAACGCGCTTCGCAACGCAGCCATGATTTGTCGGCTGTCAGATGAGTTGGAACAATGATCTCTTGTTTTGTTGCTTGTGAAACGTGTGTTTTAACAAAATGTGCCCAAAATTGTGTGGCAATTAGATTGCCGGGCTTATATCTTTGTGTGAAGTGCGAAATAAGTTCAGGGACGGCTCCCAGTGTTAACTGTTTTGGTGGTCGGGCTACGGATCGCCCAAAATAGTGCATATATTTTGGTGAAAAAACGGTATCGTGAAAGTGCACTGAAGGTAGGTAGCCTTCTGGGGAAAGAGCTCTTGGGGATAGACGGGGAAGTCTAGGGATCCCAAACCTCTCAGTGCACCCACCCCGAACGGCGCCGGCTGCCAAGTCGAGAGGCGTCGACGCGGACAGACTTTGTGTCTTGTTTTCTCATTAGTTTTTAGTATTAGTTTTTAAGTGGGTCCTTTACCCAACACTTGGTTGAGCACTCTTTATAAAAATACAATAATCTACAATTCTACATCCACAGATTACCGTAACTTCGAAACTAAGCGTGCTGCAATTGATTTTGAATAAATATTGATATTTTTTTGACTTGACAATCTGGATTTTACTACGCCTAATTTATAACGGCACGTCCCACTGGTTAAGGCTGCCTGATTTATAGTCTGGGCATGTTTCCATATTTGTGATATCCTTGTCTGGTTATTAAGGTACAGGGTATTCTAGCTTGCCACAAAGACTAGTAATTGTACTGTGTGAAAGATATATATTACTAGCTGGCCCCGCAAATGTAAATTTGCCTGAGAATAGATCGTATACCTATCTACGACCTATTCGTTAATATACACACAACATTTTATAAAAATCGGTAAAACTGTTTCAGAGGACTGTTTCATACACTCTGATACAAGATTTTATACATATTGTGTGGAGTCAATAAACGTTACTTTGCGGAAATCCCTAATAGCATTAAAACGTGAAAATTACTTTGATCAATTCCGCGAAAAATCACAGAAGCACAATGCGGTCAGTTAATGCACCGTCTTCCCTACTGCTTTGTCAAGCAAAGCCAGACACGAACACACCATCATCGACACCAATACTTGTGTGAGAAAATGCGAGTATTGGTGTCAGTGGTGGTGTGTTCGTGTGTTGCTTCTGCTTAAAAAAGTGGGAGAGACGGCGTTAACTAACCGCATGGTGCTTCTGTGATTTTTGGCGGAATTTAGCAAAGTAATTTTCACATTTGATTTTATACATACATAGTCATATTAGACTTATTCACGGACGCCAGAAGATTCAATGCTCAAAAGCATCGTTGGGTTTCAGGAGTAGAGGCCCAGATTATACAAAGCTGAAACCAGGTGAATTAGAGAGAAGAAGGGCGCTTTTGTCTAGTTTCCCGAGGTGGGAATTTATTAAGTTAGATTCCGGCATAGACTTACGCCGCGTTTGTTTAAACTTTTTCCATGAATGAACGCGACAATGGAGGTAGGCCACGAGAAGTTCGTTGATTTTGTAGTTCTTGAGCCACGGAAATTTCTACACGATGGAATTGAATTCTTATCATGCTAGGAACCACTTTATTCACGCTGAAATATAACTTTTAAAGTCGCTACGAAAATTTATTGTATACTTTATCTATTTTTATTGTATATTATACTATTATGTTGTTTTTGTATTTTTTTTGTCTCTGTATTATTATTTTCTTTTTATATAATCATGTAGGTCTAAATAAGTAATCAGTATATTTAATGACCTGAGTTGCACTAAGTGCTCGTGGCCTAACCAAACCGAGGAATCAATCGCTTGAGTTAAGCAACAACAGGCGCGGTCAGGTGCAGGATGGGTGACCGCCCCGTGACTATCGCTAGTAGCGTTTTTTTTAGTGTTGCGATGCAGGAAGAGGCCCGTGCCCCAGCAGTGGGAACATACAAGGGTTGATATCGAAGGCACTACCTGTTAATATTTTCTCTGTATCTTAGGTACCCAGTAGATAGTGCCAACTACTATAAAGCTCGGCTACCTACGGCTACCTATATACTTAATGCAATAAAGATTTCGAATAAGAATAATGTATTTAGCGTGTTAATGTTAAAGATAGACGAAAAATAAATAAAACAATATGTTTAGAATAGAAGTTTGATTTTGGAACGCACCCATGATGGGCGTAACTACTTTACAGCTGTCAGATGAGTTGAAAATTGACCTCTTGTTTTGTTGCTTGTGAAACGTGTGATTTGTGTGGCAATTAGATTGCCGGGCTTATATCTTCGTGTGAAGTGCGAAATAAGTTCAGGGACGGATCCCAGGATTGACAGTTTGGTTGTTGGGCGACGGATCGCCCAAAATAGTGGACATATATTTTGGTGAAAACTGGTGCCGTGAAAATGCACTGAAGGTAGGTAGCTTTCTGGGGAAAGAGCTCAGGGGTTAGACGGGGAAGTCAAGGGATCCCCAAACCTCTCAGTGCACCCATCCCGAACGGCGCCAGCTGCCAAGTCGAGAGGCGTCGACGCAGACAGACTTTGTGTCTTGTTTTCTCATTAGTTTTTAAGTATTAGTATTTAAGTGGGTCCTTTACCTAACCAAATAGATGAAACGTCCTGTTTCGTGTTGAAAAATCATGTTTCGAAAAAACTGCCTTTCCGCCTATCTGATGAATAATCTATGGATGGCGCACATGCACCGCTCCAGATGGCTACTATTTTTTCTCACAGATTCGAGTATGTGTCCAGATATTTTTGGAGGATGCCTTTGTAAAAAAACTAGCGCATGCGGTAGCTATTTATACACGTTAATTTTACTACGACCAAACCTCCCAAAATTCATATGCTCTTACTAATAAACACCGTATAAGCCTGGTAAAGTTACACAGTGTTTTGTTCACGTCATTTGAATGTAATTTTCAGTTGGAAGAAAAGAGACAAAACACTGCATAGTTGTACAATACTTACACCAAGTTTATTAGTAAGGCTGATAATGTATAACATCCTAATCCGCCTCAGGGAAAAATTACTCCGAATCTCGTAAAATAATAAATATTTTGTCCGGAAAAACTGTGAAAATATATTACATCTAGAATAGTAAGTTTTCTCGATCTTCTTGTTAAAGTTCATTGGATGTGAATTAATAAAGTTATATATGAGGTATGATATATATGATATTAGAACATCATAAATAGGGTTAAGGAGGATAAAGGATGCAGAGGGGCTTAGAAACGTTAAAACGTTTACTAAGCACTAAAGTGCAAATCGTTTTCATTTTCTTTTTTCTTTATGGAAATTTCTTATTTCTCATTGATATGCAGGAGTTAAACTCTCTGTAAAAAGTACAATACATAAAGTTGTACGCAGTCAATCAAACACAAACTTTTTAAATACACTATTTGCAATTACTTTGTTTTCTAAAGTCCGTTTTTAAATTCGATGCAAAAAAGACTGTAATTTTGACATGTGCAGGGGTCGTAAATCATAAATATGTCAACAAGATTTGAAATGTCGACACGACAAGAAGAAGTTACAGTGCGTTCACATTAACTTGACGCGTGAGAGAATTAGTAGCACTGATATGTTTAGTGTTACCATGTTAAATAAGAAATCATTCCCATTACTTGGGGAAAATAAAAGGATTGAGGGCTTGTTTTACCATCTTCCGATTAGTGTCCAAAAGCTTATTCACATATTATGTCCTTGTTACTTGACATGAAGTAAAAGGGAGGCAAAACTTATGGTTTCGTCTATACAATATAATATATTCCTCATAATTTAATGTGCATACTCATAACATAATATGTTATGAGTATGCAAACTATCAAAGGGAAGAAAAAAACGAAAGAATTGGATTAGTATTTATTGTCAAATTGTTCGCTTGTTAACCGCAAATGGTTTTTAAACGTGGCTACATCTTCCGTTTTTACTTCTCGAATAAAATTATTCGAAGTACCTAGTTGGTCACGACTTAAAATCCATTTACGCGTCCAAATTTGACTTCTTTTTATCCTGCTGCTGTTGCAGGTCGACGATAAGACGACAAAGCACATTCAAAAATGAATAAAAATCCATATCCACTAAAATGTGTGTAAACTACCATGCGAGTGGCTTACACTTTAAGTTGACTAAGAAGATGCGCTCGGTCCGAGTCTACCAAGACCGTGAAAACGTGGCTTTAGTAATTTCATGGAACTGGGCACCCTAAAAACGTACCTGTCATGGCGGGAACTCGAGCCCGAACTTGCTCCAAAGGAACAAATGCATAAACCTGAAGGATTGTTTGTCTTTTTGCACTTTTGATCACTTTTTGCGTCTTTAAAACTCACACAAACGAATAATCCTATAATTAGTAACCGATCGTACCGAAAGCAAGATGGCGACTGAGCAATCAGTGCTACCAATTCTCTCACGCGTCAAGTTAATGTGAACGCACAATACGTTCGTTTGCATTCGCGTAACCAAGAGAAACGGAATGAATGACGTCTTCTTGATGTGTCAACCTAAGGTTGTCAACATAGAAGTGTTGTCATTACGTAAAAAACAAATACTTCCATTTAACTTCCAAGAAAATATTGTGTGTGCTACGTTAATGTTTTTTTAAATACTTCTCTTTAGTGAGTATTAAAATATAATACTTATGTCTTTGATGTCATAAGGTTTTTGTTTACAAAAGTCTATTATTTTTGGTTTTAAAAAAATCTACCTGGGCCAACTATATATTTTGTTGTGGTATCACTGCCTCTTTTTTTTGCATCGAATTAAAAAACGGACTTTTAAGTTATGTATAGGGCTAGGATAAATATGTGCTAAAGAATCAAAAAATATACATATAATATGCATCTAAAAAACGGAAATATGGAAGAATAATAATATTGGCCTTTTTCCATCTACTTAATGAGATGATTTATACAGCGTCCAGTGGTATCTTCACTCACACTAGATGGGTGAAGGGACCACTCCGACGCTGTAGTGCCTGGGACATGGTTTTATAGATGGTGTAGGCTTGCCCAACACCTATACCATCCTGACAGCTTAGTCGGCCTAGCCCACAGGAAAGACTAGTCAATACGTGCGGAGCCAACCAAGCCGCGGGTTTCCTCACGATGTTTTCCTTCACCGTTAGCGTGTGGTATTGCGACTGCAAATTCGCAAATGTACGTAACTTTGAAATTAAACACAGTCATTGGTACATGCCCGCACTCGGGATCGAACCTGGGGCTCTCGCTTGCCAGTCTATGGTTCTACCCACTGAGCTACCACCGCTGTGAGCTATGGAAGAATATGGGCTAAAAAAGGCAACTAATGCCAAACACAAAACACTTTACTCTAATATTATTGTTTGAAAAATGAAAATGAACGAAATTAAATTGTTATATTCTTTTTTAATGCACTAACCCGTGCTGAGAACAATTTAAAAAACCTATTTAGAGGCAAAAAAATTGCAAGGGTAGAATTTTTAGCCTCTAAATAGGTTTGAAATTAAATTGTTTAGTTATAGTCTACCTCTTTATTTGAGCTGCTGCAGCATACAAGATGTTTCTTCAAATTTTCAAAATTGAAGCTCCTTCTGTTTGGTCAGAAAAACGCTTTATATCGGCTGAACGACCTTTCTACGTCACAGGAAGTAACTGGCGCAAACTTAAATTTGCACAACTCTGTAAGTGAATATGCTTCCTCTGAATTGGCGCTCGATGTTCCACTAAGAATATCGTTGATTTTTTGGAGTGTAGTAAATCCTTTACTTTTTTCAGGGACAAACTTCATTTTCGTTTTCACCACTTCAGCAACAGGGCGATTTTTTTTTTCAATCGACGAAATTATTTTAATAATGTTTTAAATGGGGCGCGCAACGACTGTATTCTCGCGGCGCTATAAAAGCAGACATTCTGCGGTTTTTTCAGTTGAAGTAAGTACTAAAGACAGGAAATATGGAATAATGTAATTAAATTCTAAAAATATGGTCTTAACCATAAAATATGGAAAAAATATGGATTTTAAAAACCTAATTTTCCAGTTCAGTAAATGATATTTGATGTAAAACACTAAATAACTAATGCAAATGATTCAAATAAAAAATATGTGCTTACATATTTATCCGAGCCCTATATGTATATTTGTGAAGTTATAGCAGCTATATACCACTAGCTAAATGTGAAGGAAAACATCTTGAGAATATTTGAGTTTCTGAGGTGTTTAACTACCCTTAGCGCTTCCATCCTCAATCATCACTCCGCTGTGGGTACGAGTAGTCATTAAGCCTTGTAGTATGACATATATAGGCTAAATAAAACGTTGCTTTCTGGTACCGCCATGCACACAACTATGCTTCTTATCGTTATCAACCCTTGTAAGTCCCCACTGCTGGGGCACGGGTCTCTTCCTGCATCGCAGGAAGGTTAGGCCATACTCCACCACGGGTGCCAAGTCCGGGTTGGTGGAGGCTTGTAAGACAGTGGCAGGCCTTACTGTCAGAAGTTATCAAGCCGCCTCCTATGGGCGGCAGAGTAGGTAAAGTGATCATGTCGTCAGGTTAATGGATGATTTTTAGTTTTTGTTAGCCAACTATGCTTCTAGAGATTCTTTTGTCATGTTACCTGAAAACCCGACCACTATTGAATCAATATCGATATCAACCCTTGTATCGATATCAACCCTTGTATCGATATCAACCCTTGTATCGATATCAACCCTTGTATCGATATCAACCCCACTGCAGGGGCACGGGTCTCTTCCTGCATCGCTGGAAAGTTAGGACATACTCTACCACGGGGCCAAGTCCGGGTTGATGGAGACTTTTAAGACAGCGGCGCGCCTTACTGTTAGAAGTTATCTAGCCGCCCATAAGGCCTCTGACATGGCTTAACGACTGCCATTACATGACAGCCGGCACCAACGGCTTAACGTGCCTTGCGAAGGACGGAAGCGCTCGGAAAAATGCCACTAGCGGTAGTCGCGGGACGGTCACCCATCCTGCACCTGACCGCGCCTGTTGTTGCTTAACTCAAGTGATTGATTCCAATCACTCGGTTCGCCTCGGCCACGAGCACTTCTTAGCATCTTGGTTATTGTGGCAATTTCCGTATAGAAACAAGTCTGAACGCTTGCCTACGACATCATAAAAATGTTATAAGTACCTCAAAAACATTTCAGTCAGCTATCCCCATTTTTCATAGCGACAGTTGTTCCTATTGGTGAACAACTATTTTGGGAAAAGAGACTTCGATGCATCTTGTGCAGGGTTGGACTAAATCAAAGCCATTAGTCTGAGTGCTTTGCGGTCGAATAGTCTAAATATCGTTGACATATGGACTCCTCGACATAGACTGGGCTTTGTGCACGTGATACACTTCACGCGCGGGAAACTGATCCTAGATTTTGTGTGCGAAAGTAGTTGTAATTGGTCGTCGTCGTTGTCAGGCTGTTCTAGTCTACTGCTGGAGATAGCGCTCCACTAATGAGCCCCATAGCGCACTGTCTTCAGCTTTTCGCATTCAGCATTTGCCGGCAGTTTTTCGCAGATCGTCATCCGTCGTGGTCGGAGGGCGTCCTACTCTACGTTTGCCGAGTCGCGGTCTCCACTTAAGAATACTAATTGTAATTTTTCAAAAATTGTTTATTTATATATGGAAACGTTATTGAACTTAAATTAATATTTTTTTTTTGGGGTCACCAGTTTAGGATCCAGTGCCAAGGACAAAGAAATAGATAATTTATGTACAAGGTTTATTTACACTGAAAGTACACTGGTAGGGTGGAAATTATAATGTACAGAAGGAGTTAACACTGACTAACTGCAATAATTAGATTAAACTGAAAACTATAGCATCTGCATGAAAAACAACATTAAATTATTCATAAAATCGATTCCGATAGCAATCATCATTTTTTAGACAGAATTGAAGAAACAACTTTTTAAATAAAATCTCTACTTCTACACGCAGCCTGCCAGCTATGCTTGGCGGAGCAATGAGGTTCGAATCTGCGCGCGCCTGATTGCCGCCTGTGAATGTGGTACCTATAAAGTTAACCCCACAGACTATTTCGGAAATTGGTAATGGTGCATATACGATAATGATCAATCGGCTTGCTATTGAACAAGATGATATTTAACTATTTGATACAATATTTTATTTGTTTCAAAAATATGATATTTGTATTTTCTTCTTCTTCAGACAATGTTATGTAGTCCACTGCTGGGCATATTTGTATTATTGTTACTTAATCTGAGAGACAATTATGTTACGCAATTTCAAGCGTATTAGTACTCAAGATACAGGTTTCGCCTTGTGTGGGTACTCTGTATTTTATTTATTTAGTTTTTTTTTGTTCCAAGAACCGTTTTTTTCTTTGGATGATATTTCCAGGAAAAAGTCTATAAATGTATTTTATTTTATTTACTTATTTATGTGTGTATTTTTTTACAAGTTACTATGAGATCAACTCTGAGTAGAAAATTTCGAAGTATTTGAGACATTTCGTTAATATTTCTTGATTACAATAAATATTTATTTCTTTCTCTGCATTCGCTCTTCGTGGATGTTAACGTGTTGTTCACGCTTCCTTCCATCCAAGAAGTTGTATCTACAATTCTATATTCATGTCAGCCAGTGTAAAGCTGACGACTTCATCAGCTGAATACGCTGCGGTTAGCATAAACTGCTAAATTATTGCTAATCCGACCCCATTAGTCCTTTGATCTTAGTCTCATTCATTGGACTTAGGACCGATATCAGGAGACCTTACTTCTAAGATATCAGCGCCTGAGTTCAAATAGTAATCATTTCCCTCTGATAGAGTTAAAACAACACAGCAATAACAAATTCTTGGCCATTAACGTAGTGAGTAAATATTTCTAACGTAGTGAGTCAATATCATTCAAATAAGGGGCTACATAAAAACAATATGTTCAAATAGTGTAACTCAAACATTTGTTGTTCCTCAAATACCTCAGTTAGACTTCCTATGAATCAACCCGTACTCATTCAATTAGAATTTGCTTTACAAACATGTTTGATCCAAGAGTATGTTCTCAAGCAAAGTGGTAGATATAAACTACCCGGGCCCGGGTGCGTGCATGCACCGCCTATTAACGTTGATGAAGCGAAGGTGATCTATCAGGATCATGGCAAGTGGTAGTCCCTGATCTCTACCTACCCCTCTGGGATACAGGCGTCAGGTTATGTTATGTTATGGCAGTATTGTATCTTTTTTTAATATCAGGATCTGTCGTTAATTAATTTCGCGCTTTACGCACGGTAATTAAGTAAGAAGCGCTCGTATTCTACTAGGCCAAGCGATAACCAAGCATAAGCCAAGAGAATGGAATCCATCACTGGCGCGGAAAGGTGCTGGATGGGTGACCATTCCGTGACTACAGCAGATTTAGTGTCATTTTTTTTCCGAGCATTTCCGTGCTTTGTAAGGCACGTTAAGACGTTGGTGCCGGCTAATGTAAACTGGTCGTTAACCAATGTCAGAGAACTGATGGGCGGCTTGATAGCATCTGACAGAAAGGCCCGCCACAGTCTTACAATTGTAAGACCTCCACCAACCCGGACTGGTCCTCCACGGTGGGCCTTAACTTCCTGTGGTGCAGAAAGGGACCTGTGCCCCAGCATTGGGGACATACCAAGGGTTGATATAACTTACCAAATTGCAGACATTTGAGTATGCCGTTCGAATATATATACCGATTGCGACGTATATTTTTAAGCCAAAAAACTATATAATTGCAACCCAATTACCCCCAATAGACCTTTTCGGTTAATGGACAGTTCAGCCTGCTCGCAGTAAGTTTCCGCTGAAAAATCTCGGTCACTTGAATCTGCACATTCTTAACAAGTAGCCTGCCGTATCGCTAATCGTAGTAAAGTTAATTATAAATGCAATGCTCGTTCCACTCGTAAATAAATAAATACTAATTCTGATCCCCACGATACAAGCGGTCTTGTCTGGGTATCACCGTAATGTTTGCTTTAAAATCGAGTAACTTTGCAAGGTATCTCATCTATCTTTTTGTAATGGTGCATGCAAATTATGAAATAAACTTTTTAATGTTTTAACCAATAAATGGTTAATATATATTCTATTTGGCTTTTTGGCTAATGGCTGAGTTAGCCTGCTTGCAGTAGCCGCAGAAAAATCTCGAATTCTAGAATCTGCACATTCTTAACAAGGAGCCTGTCCGCATCGCGAATCGTTGTAAAGTAAATTTAAATCTCGCTTTTTATGTTAAATTTTTGAGTAAATTTTAATATTGATTTAAACCAAAAACGATAAAAGTGTAGCCGGCTTGCAGTATCTGCGGAAAAATCTCAAACATTAGCCTGTCTGTATCGCGAATAATTGTTATATTACTTTAATTATCGAGTGCAATGCATACCAAGAAACGGTGGAAGTGCATTAAAATTCTATTCAATTTTTTAACTTGCGGCTGGTTCAGCCTGCTTGCAGTATCCGCGGAAAAATCTCGAACATTAGAATCTGCCCGTTCTTTACAAGTAGCCTGTCCGTATCGCGAATCGTTGTAAAGTTAATCCGGGCCCGTCGCACCCTTGTTCTGCCCTGATGAGGGTTCGGTGGATACAACCCGGCCCCTGTTTATTTTATTCTTAACACGAGGCTAAGTGGCTCGCGCGACTTTGTTTGCGTTTTTTGGTGTCAAGTACATATTTTGCTCAAGGTTCGCTAAAGCTGCGTGTTCACTGCCGCGTGAACAAAAGTTGAGGGTGCCCTTTATAGGGCCAAAAAAAGTCACAATTGTACTGGCTATTCTCAGGCATACGATTGGTTAGGATATAACAGTTTAGAGAGGAAAAATAGGATCAACCAACTCTTCCCTACAGTGAATACATCTTCTTCTTCTTCAGGCTATATTATGTAGTCCACTGCTGAACATAACCCTCTCCTAATGAGCGCCATAGCGCCCTGTCTTCAGCTTGCTGCATCCAGCATCTGCCGGCAGTTTTTCGCTGATCGGCATCCCACCTGATCGGAAGGCGGCCCACACTACGTTTGCCGAGTCGCGGTCTCCACTCAAGAACACGTTTACTCCAACGGTTGTCGGTACTTTGCGAGACATGGCCAGCCCACTGCTACAAACATAAAATTCGGGATACTCTACAGGTGTTCTTGACTTTGTTTGTGCATAATTTATAAAGGAGGCAACAATTCGGATGCTTGACATTGGCTAAGAAAGAAAATAGATTAGAGTTCTTCTTCTTCAGGCTATTTTAGTCCACTGCTGGACATAGCCCTCCCCTAATGAGCGCCATAGCGCAAGGTTGTGCCATCATTGGGGGGTAATGCTCATAATCCCCACGCTGGGCATGCGGGGAGAGATTGAAGTTGCATTTATCATAATGCAACATAAAAATCGCGGTGATATTAACTGGAAAAAAGTACCAATTATCCGGAAGTAATATCTGATAGAAATTGTTATTACCAAGGTATTTTGTAGTCACGACAAGTACTAAAACGGAAGAAATTGCTCTAAGCAATAAGGCCACCAATTGTACTGTACGTTTATAATTATTTAATGTTTGTTTATTTTCTGGTGTACAATAAATAATATTCTTATCTTAACATTAAATAGTTTAATTGTGTTTTTAGATCGCTTTAGCAAACGTAGTGTTTATTATAGAGTTTGTGGTAGAACACAGTGTCTATACAAGAAAATGCAGTGTCGAGGATGTTTCGTGTGATGGGTGCTTAAACGTGAAAGTGAAAGTTTTTATTGCGAAAAAAAAATAAAGCAAGACCAATAATGTAGTGAATTAAATTGAGAAAGGAATGTTGCGTTGGTTTGGACATGTGGAGAGGATGAAGGAAGAAAGATTGACGAAACAAATATCCTTTCGGTCGTCATGTGAGTGGAAGGGTTGGTAAAGGTCGTCCCAGGCAGACATACATCGACCAGATAGGGGATGTATTAGCAAAGGGAAAGATAAAAAGTACCCGGAACCGGCGTGCGTGCATGCAACGACTTATGAACGTTGATGAAGCGAAGGTGATCTGTCAGGATCGTGGCAAGTGGCAGTCCCTGGTCTCTGCCTACCCCTCTGGTATACAGGCGTGAGGTTATGTATGTATGTATGTATGTATGTATGTATGTATGTATGTATGTATGTATGTATGTATGTATGTATGTATGTATGTATGTATGTATGTATGTATGTATGTATGTATGTATGTATGTATGTATGTATGTATGTATGTATGTATGTATGTATGTATGTATGTATATGTGTGTGTGTGTGTGTATGTATGTATTACATATAATTACTTAAAAGTATGTAACTCAGGTGGTAACATAATCAACATGGGAAAACACTATAAATAGAAAAAGGCCTTATGTTCAGCCTAATGTCTTCAGGGAACACGCTCCACTAATGACGCCGATTATACGCTACAGCGCTTCAACGCTCGTGGCCTAGGCGAACCGTGATTTAAGCAAGATCAGGCGCGGTCAGGTACAGGATGAGTGACCGTCCCGTGTCTACCGCTAGTGGCAATTTTCCGAGCGCTTCCGTGCTTCGCAAGGCACGTTAAGCCGTTGGTGCCGGCTGTCATGTAATGGCAGTCGTTAAGCCATGTCAGAGGCCGCGGCTTGATAACTTCTGACAGTAAGGCCCGCCACTGTCTTACAATCCTAACGAGTATAGCCTAACCTTCCTGCGATGCAGGACGAGACCCGTGCCTCAACTGGTTGATAACGATACGCTACAGATTGTACGAGGTCGTAAGATAGACGTGTTTTAGGAGTCGCTTACGCATTTTAGAAGGATTCCTGTATAAGCATGCAAAATGTAGCACAAAGTTCCGCATTCTTTAGCAGGTTCCGACGAAACTTTAACTAGTCTCGTGTTTAAATAAACGCTCTTAGAAGTTAGTTTCACCTTAGTTTAATTAGTTTCCAGGTGGGCAGAGGCGCTCCAGCACACTCTGCTGTAAGAATTAGGCTCACCTGCGAAGGGGTGAGCTCACAAACTGACTGTCAGCTGCCGGAAGTGAGCGAGTGTTACGTTGTTTATTGCATTTCCCACAGAACTTAAAGAAATAGTAGAAGTCATATTGGGCGGTGCCCGCGCGCTTCACATTAGCAAGGTATTGCTTAAGCGTAGTCTTTAACATCTATTTTTATATTCTGTGTACCTATTTATGTATATTATTTGTATTTATCTGTTGATAACTGTATGTACACTGTTTTTTAGGCATGTATTCATTTGTACCTTTGTAATAATCTTCTATATTTGTACATCCACTTGCTTCTTCGATATATTAGTGCAAGTGAAATGTTTTTATTGCCAACAAAAACATAAACAAGGTACAATAACTGAGAAAATGTCTTATGAACTAAATTTGGCAAAAGGCCTCCATCCAAAGGTTGTCTGGAAGAGATCACTTTTAGTGATAAGGCCGTTGTCTGTACTCTTAGGTTAGAATATCTGTGTAATTTCCATTTTTATGTACAATGTGTTCTAATTTCCTTTTTTATGTACAATAAAGTGTTCTGTATCTATCTATCTTTGACAGTTTTTTTATTTCGGTTTTCGTTTGCTTCTAGTGAAGAAAACAATCGTGAACACTCTATCAAAATGGCTTACTTTGCCGTGATAGAATGCAAAAATAAAAGTTGGGGACTTTGGTTGGTCTCACAGGTTTTCATACTAATGGGTTATGTGACTACTTCTACTCATTTTATGTTTTTTATGGTATTTCCATACATGTTCACTATTTTGTTCACATCTAACCAACAGTACGTTATTTATTACGCAATGCATAGAGGCTGACATTCGGCGGTCGACTAATATAGCGCGTTATTACGCGCTGCGGACGCTGATTGGCTACAATTTACACTGGCGCTCACAGTGAGCCTGCTCGCATTCGGCGGCTAACTATACGTTTGGTTTAAACAGGCCCTTAAAGAACTAAGGAAGTAAAAGTTAAGGATTTGCTTGACTCAAATATCACTCTTCTATCAATAGCTCTGCAGCTTGATCATTAAAGAAACTCCTTGTCCTTAGCACGGGTTAGTGCATTAAATAGTAGATTGCTTAACGAGGGTAGAAAGAATCGATTCCCGAGGTACTTAGACAGTATTTAGGCAATAGTCCGAGTAGGAATTGATTCTTTTACACTCTACTTTTCATTTCGAATATGAGGAAAATAAAAACTCATTTTTAATATTCAAATATTAGCATAAAGATTATTACCTATTTTTTTGAATTCCGTCACAGATACTATAACAGATTAGTACCCGCCAATTTAAGTAGACTGATCATCAGCTTGATCATCAAAGAAACTCCTTGTCCTTAGCACGGGTTAGTGCATTAAATAGTAGATTGCTTAACGAGGGTAGAAAGAATCGATTCCCGAGGTACTTAGACAGTATTTAGGCAATAGTCCGAGTAGGAATTGATTCTTTTACACTCTACTTTTCATTTCGAATATGAGGAAAATAAAAACTCATTTTTAATATTCAAATATTAGCATAAAGATTATTACCTATTTTTTTGAATTCCGTCACAGATACTATAACAGATTAGTACCCGCCAATTTAAGTAGACTTTTTAAATTGTAAACATGGAACGCGTCTTATACCGCTCAAAGAAGTTTGCGCTAAATTCACACTAGCTGTTTAGAAACTCACATGGCCGCAGCATTTTTTTAATTAGTTTTTTCATCCCACCATCTCGGAAAGAGTATTTTTAATCTTCAATATCTGAGTGGAAGAGCCGTTTTTATTCTCTAGAAGATAAAGTAAATTGAATTTAGAACATCGTGTGCACTAAGTTTGTGAATTAAAAAAATATTACACTCAATTTAAATAACTGTAGCAACGTTACTTTAAAATTTTCTTAATTATACCTTAGTATTATTTTGTTATAATTTAAAGATTATTCTGTAATACTTACCTGTCATAATGTAGTAATTAATACCTAAACTGAAATAAAAGTGTACCTATCTTGTGATTGTAAACGTTTTTTTTTGCATTTAGTCATTTCTTAAAATTCAATTTTTTAAAAGCCTATTTATTGCAAAAACGCTTATCAACTCACAGTATAGTTCTATTTTTAAAGTTCATTCCCGCCCTTAAGTGGGAAGTAATTTGTATGAGTTTTTCGCTCCCTGTGGAGGGAAGCAGCATTTTCCACCCAATAATCAGATCAAAACAACACTACTTTCCGTGTATGAGAAATGAAAAAGAATATACTCATGTGGGTACAGCGATATTCCGATGTAAAACCTAACTGTAAAGTAAGGTACTCGGGGCTGCAATTAATGCAAATTACTTCAGCCGGAGAGTATTATAAAGAGGTTCGAAATTTCACTGATGCCGGTAAGTCGCCCATCAGCTCAGTTGGGAGAGAGCTGACATGGTTAGCCAGAGGTCGCGGGTTCGAGTCCCGGCATGGGTGGAATTTTTAGCCTTTAAATAGGTTATTAAATAAACTATTTTGAAACTTATATTTGTGACATAAAATGCAATAGAAACGTCATAATATCTTGATTTTACTTAGATGGAGGCCCAGGGTTACTGCGTAGAAGAAAAAAAAGGTAGAAATTCAGGCAAGTGAAACGATTTAGTCGGCAACGGTTGAACTATGTTTGCGGTTCTTAATTCGATTACTCTAGGTCCCTTTCGAGTTATCTAAGTACCAGGTTCCGAAAAATTTAAGACTGGCTTTCACATGATATTCTTTACGTGGATTTACGAAACCAAAGTATAACCAAAATCACACTAATATTAAAGGCGAAAGTTTGTGAGTGTGTATATTTCTTACTTCTTCACGTCTAAACGGCTGGAGCGCTTTTAATTGAAATTGGTTCAGAGTTCGCGGACCCCTGGATTAACATATAGGCTACGTGTTACTTCGGGAAAAAAACTTATTCCCATGAGAATATCGATACGCCGCGGGTAACACCGCGGGCGCAGCTAGTGCTTCCATAAGCTTGAGTGTTGAATTTTGTCGAATTGAAACCATCATTGATGAGGAGGCATTTCTCAAACAGTGCATCAATGTATAATCACTGATCAGCGTTGCCAGACGCTGGCTTGCGAATAATTTGAGCTAAAGTTTTTCCAGAAATTTTGGAAAAACAATAGCTCGATAACACCTTTTTAAAGTTCTCATGGCCCAATTCACGTCATTTGTCAGAACGGTAGCCTAAAATTACTTTTTTTAAATAGCAGCTTGTGAAGTTGTACGCAACTGGCTTTTTAAAATTTTCCCAATGGATCTTAAAAATATGACACCTTTTGAACGTAAGGTACAGTCTGTTAGCTTTTAGAATATACCTCTGCTACTATCGGAAAGACCGATTATATTGCAATAAGGTAAGGATTATTTTGTATTGTTATTTATAACTTTACATAACTTTTCAAAATAGTGAAGAAAAGTTTTACATAGAGCAGGAAGTAGTATTACACTCGTGAGCTTTCGGCGAAAACCGAATCTTACTCTAGAGCCCGAGGTATATTCTAAAAGCTAACAGACTGTAACAAAAATTGGCGCTTTTTATATACATTGAAGCTCTCGTAGCTTAGTGGATCCTAATGACTGGAATCTATCACTTGGCTTAAGCAAAAACGGGCGCGGTCAGGTACTGGAAGGGTAAATATTCCGTGACTACCGCTAGAGGATTTTTTCCGAGCGCTTCCGTGCTCCGCAAGAAACGTTAAGCCGTTGGTGCCGGCTGTCAAGCAATGACAGTCGTTAAGCCATGTCAGTGGCCTTATAGGCTTCTTCATAACTTCTAAAGGTAAGGCCCGCCACTGTCTTACAATCCTTTACCAACCCGGACTTGGCCCTCGTGGCCTAACCTTCCTACGATGTGAAAAGAGACCTGTATCCCAGCAGTAGGAAAATATGAGGGTTGACATCGAGATTTCCCCACTTAGCCTCATATTTGGGCCATTGTACGTAGCAAGCGCTGAGGTATGTTAACCCTTTAGACAATAGGGTTTCCTCACGATCTCTTCCGTTAGCGAGTGGTATGGCTACCATAACTTCACAAATGTACATAGCTTACAAAACAAAGTCATTGGTTCATCCGGGATTTGAGCCCACAGCCGATTGAGAATTCTCTATTCTACCGCTTCGCTATAATATGAGAACAAAATTAAACGATAAAAACCCGTTCAAGTGTGAGTTGCACGTCAGCTAAAGGTTTGGTACTTAATCAACGAAAACACATTCGTCACATAACATAACGTAACGTAAAGCAACGTAACCTAACGTACTGTAGCTTACCGTAGTGTAACGTAACGCAACGCAACGTAAGGTACGTAACGTAAAATTTACATACAGGCACATAGACACTGTAACACCCCACCCCGCGTAAAAAAGGACTTTAACCCACTTAAGAAGAAAATACGTGCAATAATAAATAACCTACTAGGAGCTATGATGCAAAACACTCGAATGGCCAACTGTGATCGTCTAGTCTAATGAGAACCCTTCGTTGTGAACGTATTAGTAACCTAAGCTCTTTTAGGATATGAGATTGAGTAACGAGAGTGTGTAAGAGATCCATCTAAATACAAAAGCAGAATTTAGATTAATGAACAGGAACCAAAGGTTAGCTTAAAGCAAATAAATATAAATGAAAACAGCAATCAAGCTAATGAAATAAGCGAAAGCAAGATATGATTTAAAATAAATTAAATAGATAACAGGTTAAGCTGCAATGAAGTTAAAAGAAACAAAACTAGGATGAAATATGTAACTCTTACAAAACTACTTCTAAATAAATAAAATATAAAAGTACCAAATAAACCAAATGTCATACAGCAAACACGTGAGTGTTATAGTATAACGTCCCCTACCAAAAAGGCCGGTTAAGACAGACATTATTAGCCGACTATGTAGATAAGAATGGATTAATATGAGATGAGTACAATACTCGTTATCTACTAGTCGATAGTGCTAATTATATCCGCCCTGGATGGGGTATGGCCACCACTACGTTATACTGTTAATATATACTTATAAATAATAAACTATGACAGACTAGAAATAAGAATAGGTACAGTGATTCATTATCCCGAGTCTATTCCTCAAGTAGACATACATAATTACGCGAGAATTGGCAAAGCGACGTTCAGCAGTACAATGCATTGGCAGTCGACGAAAGTGAGAGAGGTAGGTAGGTAACCAAATGCACAAAGTACGTTGGAAAAGACTTCACCGAAGCTTACCAACACTGAAACAATCTGGCCAAACTCACGCAACCATGAAATGCCACTATAGGAAAAATCAATCAACTAAAGAAAATACTAACGATAAAATCTGTACATATTCCCAAAATAAATATAATAACCTAACTACGTACCTATATGCCTTAAGTATCACACACAATTAACGCAGGAATTGGCAAAGAGATGTCCAGCAGTACAATGCATTGGCAGAAGAGTGAGAGAGAGAGGTAGGTAACCAAATGCACAAAGTACGTTGGAAAAGACTTCATCGAAGCCTACCAACACTGAAACAATCTGGCCAAACCAACGCAACTATGAATGATACCAAAGCACAAGTCATCAGAAGGAAATAAATATAATAAACGCACAATAAGCAAAATTAGGTATAAAGTCTTAAGACCCAGGTCATTACACACAATTAACGTAAGAAACGGCAAAGGGATGTTCAGTAGTACAATGCATTGGCAGAAGAGTGTGAGTGAGGTAGGTAGACCAATGCACAAAGTACTTTGGAACAACTTCATCGAAGCTGACTAAACTGAAACATCTCAGCCGAACCCACGCAACCATGAAATAATGCCAAGAATTAAGCCAATATACCTACTACAAAAATAAGCCTTACTATTAAAAAGCCTATAGTGGCTTCTAACTACTCACTAACGTCCCATAACGTCCTTTCATTGCCTATCATAATCCGTAATTTGATAACCCTATATATTGGACACCCTATAACGCGACTATATTCGGACTATGCGTTCCTATATAGTATAATTATAATCTACTAACAAACGTAACATAATATAAACCGTAATTTACCACCCTATATACTGGACACCCTATATTGCGTATATGCCGCCTATGTGTTCCCATTCAATAGTAAGTACCTATATGATCTATTACAAACGTAACATACCTACATAACTTCGGTCGAGAAAGGTACGCACCTACCTACATAAACGCAAGAGTTGAATGACCCGAAGGTCACGAGTTAGACAGCTATTATATAGGTACCGCATCGCTCTAAACCTATTCCTTAGTTCGATGGAAATGTCACTGTTAGGTTATTATGCACAGAACCTCACACCTAGTGTTATCTAACAATCATTGATATTAAATATTGACAGAAGTTGTAAACAATACGTTTAGTAGGTATCAAATCAGAATTAAAATGCTATAATTTTCTAACGGGTTTAGACAGATTTACCTACCTTACCCTAATTGAATCGAGACATTAAACGTAACGCTTTTATCTACTTGATTTAATAGCTTCAATAGGAAACATTGAGGAGACACCAATTCACTTATTTGTCAATTTAAAATGATCCTAACAGACGAATAATGACCGCATATGTGGGGAGCTGGGGAAATACTTACTCTCATCATTCAACTCTGGATACCCTGGAAGAAAAAGGGGAGCCTACCTAACATTCCCAGCCCAGTAAGCTAATGAATTTAACCACCAAACAAATTGTTTCAGCAAAGCAAACCACATTTATATTTAATCGTGTGTATGTGTGAGTGCCTATGGTGTTTCCCTAGTCACAGCTATTACCGCTATCCTCCCTAACTCCGGAAAACCTAACTGTTTCAAGTCATTAAATTCTTTTTAATGCACTAACTCGTGCTAAGGACTGACTTGACGCAGTTAGCTTTCAGACTTTCTGGCCGGCCAGAGTGTGTAGCCTAGGGTGTGTATGCGTAAGTGGTTTATGGGATCGGTACCACTTACAGGGTAAGAATATACGGAATATAATACATAGATATGTTATGGGTGCAAAGTGCCAGAGGGCTAGAATCGTCTGTCACGCAGGGAAATAGCAGGGGGAAAATTGCTATACCACAAATGCTAGTGGAAGGAGATCTAACACCACATTCACAAGAAGCATTTTAACCCAATTTTCAAGCAAGATAATATGAAATTATCTCAATTAAATAATTAATTATGACATCTAATTATATAGGAAAATTGTTATACAAATAAATTAAATTGGGCACACCTCCGGTGAAGGGATTCTTTAAACCTTTCAACCAAAGCAGACTCAGATTCAACCGTAGCATAGTAAGCAGAGCTAGATATTGGAATTCCTCATTTAGTCTGTCAAATCAACTGTATAAGGCTACCAAGTGAATTCGCTCTAAATTCACACGTTTGTATGCGGAATTAAATATGATGCAAACCTCTGAAAGCTATGGCGCAGACATGTCACTGATAACTTCGTGTGCCTACATCGAGTCGAGTAGGTATTCGACAAAGGCTAGCCACACGGCCTATCCGTAACATGCCCTTGCCACCGAGAGTTTTGTTTTGCACACATTTATTTCCCCAAAAACGCTGTACTGTGGAGAAAAAGGGTTAGTTCACAATTTATTTCGCGGAAGCTACACTAATCACAAATGCTGAAAACCATATTTTTACGCGGAAACCTTCTAGCTAATTGTACGGAATACTCACCAAAACCGTTCCTAACATTTACACTTTTTACTTTCAAATCTAATTCCCTAGCTCCGAAAGTACCTCTAAACCTGAGACTTCACACCAGGGCTGATACACTAGAACGCAATGCCCACAGATGATGCTAGGTCACAAATCCAAAGCCACTTTCCTATTACTGAATTTTAATGCAATCGAAACTCCCCAGTTCTAATAAATTCACACAAAATGGCGAATTTTCCTACGAGCGGAATAGGTGTACGTACTATTGAATTTCCTGGTCCAGAATGCGTGCGCGCCGTTGGCGCCTCGGCCTTTTTATAGCCTCGCGAAACAACCCCGCGCGTCCAAAATGGCTCCGCTCCCAATTCCGCTTTGTCTAACCCATCATGAAACCTAATGACACCCGATTGGCCAGCCGAAATCCACCTCCATCTCGTTTCAGAACTTTAATGTTTTGATATTTTGTAAATTAATTTCCTGTGTCTTAATGTAATACATTATTTATTTTCTATTTATTTATCTCGATATTTCCTGTTTAATTGATTTGTCTACAATAATTTCTTCTTAACAATTTATTCCAACACACCACTGACCTGCGGCACAATGCTTACGGACAACTAACTAACTTCTGTTAATATAAAGGTTTAGCGTAATGTTTGTGTTAAAACATCCTTTCAATTTAGTACAGATTTACCTAGAAATACTCTACTTAGGCTACAATTGCGAATTGAAACGTTATAATCATTTTAGTAGGCGCCGCGGCAACCAGTGGCGCCCAAACCGGAATCGGCTAATCGGAGAACTACAATCCACCAATACAGCAATACTCTAAACTCACACACGCAACCCTGTATGAATACGAGAAGAAGCTGCGTTCAACAATATTTAATTATTAGGGATGCCCTAAATGCTACATTTCAAAAGTGATGAATGATTCAATTCCTTTCCCGAACATTGAATAAATAGCTCTTAGCAGTTCGTGACTAAATATATTACGTGTCATGTTTCATTCCTATTTACGAGTAACAACTTTAGCTATCCCTCTAGCAACAATTATAAATAATTACACCATTCGCAAATATTATGGTATTAAGTTAATATACTTTGAAATTTTGATTTTATTGAAATAAATAACGTGACAAGACTATCGAAGGCATAGAGCCATGAAAGAAAACCAATAAACAATCAAAATAGAAATTACTACCTTGGACAAATTATGTTAAGAATAATAACTGTTATACAACAGAAACATACATTACAACATTAGTCCCAAGCGACGTGCATGGTTGTTTTAAAAAAGTTGAACGGAATCGAACCCGCGTACCGTCCGATCTCCGCACTACACCTACCAAATACGTGCGTCACTCGCCTAACTGTAGGTAGGTAGGCAGTCGGCGCCGCCGGTTACTAACGCGGAACGGAATGAGACCATGTGGTTTCTTTTATAGACATTAAGTTTATGATTGATTATCATACGAGATTACGTATAGGTGATCTAGATATTAAAAGGGATATGAAGGGAATCATTCGAGTTCTTTTTCTTTTGTTTCAGTCATTTAACCCCAACACTAGCCTAGATAGTTTAATATCCATTCTCAAAAGAAAGTAGATGTTCTTTGATTGATTAATTATGAGCTTTATTTATTTTGTTTTTGTGAATAGACCATTTTTTATTACAGACTTGTAATATTACATCAATATGTTCTAAATTAGTTTCCTTTCACGACAAGACATATTAATAACCTCTCAACGCAGCCGTAAAGAACATTTAGTGATCTCAGTCTCGGCTAGATGGAGCTAGTAGTTATTTTGATTTATTGAATTTTATTAAATTAATTGTTTAAGTGAATATATTACTTTTACAAAGTCTCTAATATTACATCGGTGCGTTATACATTAGTTTTCTTTCATGACAAGACATATTAAAAGCTTTTTAAAGAAATTGAAAGTAGGATTAAAGAATGTTTAGTGAACCCATTCTCACCTAGATGGAGTTAGTAGTTATTTGATTGATTATAAGTTTTAGTAATTTTTATTGTTTAAGTGAATATAATACTTTTACCAAGTCTATGATGTTACATCGGTGTGTTATAAATTACTTTCCCTTCATAACAATATGTATTATCGACATACTACAGAGTTTAAACGTAGTATTAATTATCGTTTAGTGATTCTATTCTCTCCTAGGTAGTGGCTAAATTAAATGTTTTAGAGATTATTCTTATTTATATCTTTAGTGTATGGTTTTCTGTCTTCAAATCACTAACATAAAATCGCTGTGAATAACTCAGTATACTTTGATAACCATAACATTACCTCAACACGGAATTTTACCTACTCAACTACTTGGTAAATAAATGCTTTTAAAATCTACAAGCGCGTGCAAAAACAAGAAAGATATTGAAATTTGTTCTTATAATCTACTGTTTTAATAATGATAGCAATTAACATTTAATTTGAAAGCAGTTGAAGGGAATCTACTTCCCAGCCGCCGATAGCGCCATCTATCTGTTAGGATGAAAGGCCGTGTCACAAGTGATAGGTAGCGGACGAGTTTTTTCCAATCGATAATCTATTAGTTGTGCGTTCGTCCACGGCAGATGTCGTTGTAACTTATTATTTTATTCCACTATTTATTCAGTCATCCCTAAATTCTTGTTGCACAATTTAATCTAGGTATAACAAACCCTGTTAGTAAACAAAATAATGTCTAGCTGTATTTCAGTCTTCGAATAGACTACTACATAGAGAATACTATTGCATATTTGTTTTGATTAAATGCAAATTGGCCCAGCGGCGATGGACGCCGATTTCCACCGGAAGGCCGCGGGATCGAACCCAGCCTCACTCAGCAAGCGGAATGTTTTTCTTTTCTTTTTATGACTAATAACGGAAATGTCGATTAGTACACAAACAAACCTCAACAAATCCCCAGAAAGCGTCCCCACTACGAAACTTATTTGTTGTATTTATAGATTTATTGTAATGCCTAACTTGAATGATAAGGACCTTCTAACGACTAAAGTGCCTACCTACCTAATCAATCTCGTTAAATAAAGTTTCCGCGATTTTACTACGTAACCTATCTCGAACCAAACTCGCACAGAACACAATTCAAATTTATATTAACGATCGTGAGCACTTGTATGGACCTTGGTCCGTTACAACACGGTTTTTACATCCATGCACATACATTGTTTCTGGCCCCACTCTTGGATACCATGTGTCGTGGAAACCAGAAACATGTGAACATCCAAGACCTTGGGTATTTTTTGTCTCCAGCCCGGAATCTCTCGCATGGTAGGCAGTTGCACTACCAACTACATCCCACATCCGATTCAAACTCACGACCTCCTTATTGAGAAGCCGCTCCGCTACCAGCAATAACACAGTGATGATGACTCCTTATATCCAAATTAGTCGCGAACGTTACAACTAACATCACTCCATAAAGACTTGAGCGCCGCGGTCCGCAGCCAGCCATCAATTTCGTCGAAACGAACCCATTTAAATTTCAAATTTGTTCTTATTCAAATCTCTAGACGGATAAATGGGGATCTCCCGAAATTGGTGCAAGTCGAGGGGCGGAGTTGGCGCGGGACCAGTTGGGCCCAGTTTGGTGGTAAAATTAGTTTTACACCCAGTTTTCCGTACATTATAAAACTGCTTATTAGCTGTTCAAACACTAGCACGAGTGGTAGTGCTTCAACGGCTGTCAGTGCATACAAAAAAGCAATTGATGTTTGACTTTAATGAAATGAAATAGTTTATATTGTTGTAAACAAGGACTGTAGACGCCTATATTACAGCCTACTAGCAGAGTGTGGATATGATAGTAAAACGCTAGATGTTGCTCGGTTGATATATTTTCCGCAAGTATCACACATCACAACAAACAATGGTATCCTAGCGATATTCAAATCGGTGTCAGCCATGTACTGGGATAAGATTATAACTGGTCAATACATGTGCATAGACCACCTCCAGTAGTTTATTTGCCTGAAATTTCATACAGTTGGTGGTCTAGTCCTGGTCCCAAACTAGGATACCCTGTGGTATGATAATCAGGCAAGGAATAAACATAAAAATATGCTCAGACTGAGGATATTTGTACAAACATACGGCGGCCCCAGTGGGAATCGAACCTGAGAAAAGGCCCTGTGCTCTGCGGGACGTTTATAGGCTACATAAAAAAAATACTGAAAGAGGATGTACAGTCTATTTATTCTTACTTGTCCAATTTAGTAAACAAGATTCTAACCTTAAAATTGAGATTAGATGCCTAAACTAGACATTTTCTCGCAAATTAATGAACTATCATGAAATATGTTTATAAAATTGGCAGCGTGTTATCTAAAAGAGTGTTCCAAGTTACTTCATTTATGGAAATATGGCAGTTTTGGACTAAAAAGTTACAGTTTACCGGTAGAATCTTGTTTACTAAATTGGACAAGTAAGAATAAATAGACTGTAGTGACTAGAATTGAGAAAGAAATGTTGCGTTGGTTTGGACATTTGTGGAGAGGATGAAGGAAGAAAGATTCACGAAACAAATATATATTGCGAATGTCAGTCGAAGGGCCGTCCCAGGCGGACATACATAAAAAAAGGGGATGTATTAGCAAAGGGAAAGATAAAAAGTACCCGGAACCGGCGTGCGTGCATGCAACGACTTATGAACGTTGATGAAGCGAAGGTGATCTATCAGGATCGTGGCAAGTGCCAGTCCTTGGTCTCTGCCTACCCCTCTGGGATACAGGCGTGAGGTTATGGATGAATGTATGGAAAAAAATTACTAAGGGTCCAAGCTAATACTCCAGAGCGTCGATGTCCTAAAAATCGTTACATTATACCTCCTTACGTGGGCACCATTTCTGATAGGCCGGTTCCATAACAAAATGTAGGTCAGCGTTCTTCGCGATGACAAGTTGTGTCCTTTTTAATAGAAGACACGACGACGACACGATACCGACACAGCGTTTCTGATGCCGGTGTCTTTGTGCGCTTTCTTCTTTTTAATTAACTAAAATTTATTCTTCTTCAAGATTTTGTCTTTCTCTTTCTTCTTTTTCTTTTTAAAAGCTCAAAGTAAATGTCAAAAAAGATTTATTGTTAAAACTTCTTTATATGTAAAAACACAAAGATTACATAATAAAAAAGTTATTTCAAAACAATTTGGTACATGTACCTATTACAATAATTAATTCAATAGAGTACATAAATTTAAAATCTATTTAGAGGCTAAACATTTCACCCATGCCGGGATTCGAACCCGCAACCTCTGGCTATCCGTGCCAGCGCTCTACCAATTGAGCCAATGGGCGACACACCGGCATCAGTGAAATTTCTAACCTCTTTACACTATTCTCTGTATTACGTACAGGCAGCGACATCTAGCTTAAGCAAATTGCATCACTTACAGCCCCGACTACCTACTTTGCAGTTAGGTTTTACATCGGAACGATATCACTGTACCCACATGATTATACTATTTTTATTTTTAATGCACTAACCCGTGCTAAGGACAAATTTAAAAAACATAAGCATAAGAGTACATAAATGTTTTGATAAATGAACCCATGCTCAGTAATATGCCACTCTGAGAAGCATGTATTTGGCGCCGATTTAATTAAGCCAAGAAGACAAATAAAGAAGAGAATTTAAAATTTTAGAATTAGAATTTAAATTGTATACGGCGTTGTAACGCTGGCGTACTATATCGTTATCATAACGATATCGACATTAAAACGTTATCAACCCTTGTATGTCTCCAATGCTAAGGCACGGGTCTCTTCCTGCATCGCAGGAAGTTTAGGCCGTACTCTACCATGGGGGCCAAGTCCAGATTGGTAGTGGATTGTAAGACAGTAGCTGGCCTTACTGTCAGAACTCAAGCTGCCCATAAGGCTTCTGACATGGCTTAAGGACTGCCGTTATATGACAGCTGGCACCAACGGCTTAACATGCCACTAGCGGTATTCACGGGACGATCACCGATCCCGTACCTGACCGCGCCTGTTGTTGCTTACCTCAAGTGATTGACAGACATTCATCAAGATAGCGGTTCTTCTTTTTTATGACAAAAATAAGAAGAATCACTATCTTGATGAATGTCTGTTACACACACATCACATTGTGCCGTTTTCTGTCAAAGGTTAGCAATTGATTCATCTATTGTAGACTTTTAGTCCGGATCTATATACGGGTGTCGTTATATCGGAAGAGTCCGACCAGGTTTCGCTCCGATTCGCAGAGCTTAATCATGGTGAGCAGAGACGGAGCTCGCGTTGTGGGTTGCTCGTCTCACACTCTCATTTTTAATTCATATTTTAATTCATCTATATTGCTCAACATGCAACCTGCCAATATTAGACAAAGAAGAATATCAATATATATATAATCGTTTATTTCGGACCATACAAAATCCATATAACTTAACCTAGCCTTAAAAATTTAAATAAAATTGTAAATTGACTATAGCCTAATTTATAAGTCAACTAATCTGCATGTAAATTAGTCAATCAACGATTGATTGACTAATTCACATGCATCTGTTCAAAATGATGCCACATAGGGCAATCTGGCCAGTCAGCCAGTACCTGCAGGATACCGCTGGCGCTGCCGCGGACGCGCTCTATTAAGGATGCTACCCGCTTGCGCATGATGGCATGAAAGCCGTCCGTGCGGGCCTTGGCAAACATGCCTGAGGCACTGCAGTACCGCGGCAGCCCCAGCAGCATCCTGAAGATGTTGTTGTATTGTGCGCGGAGAGCGCTGAGAGCCCGCCGGGTACAGCTAGCCCACAGGCTGCAGGTGTAGAAGGATTGGCAATAGGCCTTGAAAAGGGTCACTTTTACCTCTCCCCCACACCGGGCAAACCTGCGGACCAGCATGTTCCCCGTACAGCCAGCGCTCTCCGTTCCCTTTCAACATCTAGGTCGTCTGACAGGTCTTCAGTGACCCAGTGGCCTAGGTACTTAAATTGATGTGCCCGTTTCAACTCCACGCCATTTACCCTAACGGGGGGCACTGTGTCCACTTTATGTTTGCGGGGCTGAAACACCATCAACTCGCTCTTTTTTGAGTTGTACCTTAGCCCATGCTGGTCTACATATTCCTTACACGATGTGATCAGCTTTCTCAAGTCACTGATTGAAGGGCTCAGCAGCACCATGTCGTCGGCGTAGCTAATGTTGTTAATACATGTTCCATCTATGGAGCAACCAATCTTGGTACTGCTAAGCCCCTCAATCAGCTTGTTAATATATACATTAAATAGACGAGGGGAAGTCAGACCTCCTTGTCTCACACCGCATCGCAGGCTGAACTCCTCGGAGTCCACCCCGGACCATCTTACTACATTTGTCCGGTTGCTGTACCAATATTCAAACACTTGTATCAGCTGTTCCGGAAGCTCGGTTTCGGTTCTCAGCTTATGCCAGAGCGTCTCTTAGGACACGAGGTCGAAAGCCTTCGATAAGTCCAAAAGACAAGCGTACACCGGCGTCTTCCTGTTGGTGTAGTACTGGACTGTTTGCTTGAGACTTAAAATTGCCGTCTCTGTGGACAGTCCGGCTCTAAACCCGAACTGCCCGTCATGTAGTTTACAATGTTTAGAGAGGTGTTGGTCAAGCAAGCAGTCCAGCATCTTAGCCACAGTAGTCGCCAGTGAGATCGGTCTGTAGTTGGACTTATCGGATTTATCACCCGTTTTGTCCTTGACTATGGGCACAACAATCGTTCGCAGACAGTCTTTCGGCAGGTAACAGTGCCGTACACAGAAAGTGTAGAACATTGCTAAAACCCTTGGCAGGTGCACACCAGCATGTTTCAAATATTCCACACTAATACTGTCATGCCCCGGTGACTTCCCCCTTGTCATTCCACTTATGACCCGAGCCACATCACGAGCCGAGAACCCAATAGGGGTCGCATTCTTTAGTTGGTCCCCCGACAAAGGTGATGTCAGCGCCGGCTGGACCCACAATGGTGGGTCAACTTGGAAGCTGTCTTTAAACAAGTTAGCTATGTCCAGGTTACAAGCTTTACCCTCAACGTTCAGTGGCGTAGATGGTCGTGGACCGAGCTTAGAGGTCTTTTTCCAAAATTGCTTAAAATCTTTAGTAGCATGATGAGATGCTAATATATCTAATTTGTTTTTTTCTGAATTTTTTTGACACCTTCTAAGCTTAGACCTAAAACGCGTCTCGACTCATTCATAGAATTGTACAGTGGTCCGGAAGCAGGCCTTCCATGTTCTATCCATATTTGGAAGTGCAATCTGGCCTGTTTGTGAACATCATAGACATGCCTGTTCCACCCCACAACGTGTCTCCTTTTACGGGTGGGCCCCCTCTTACAACTCTTTGCAGCAGCTTCACTTAATATAGAGATTATATCGCTATACATCCTATCAATGGTATTTCTATGCTTCACATCACTACATAAATTATCACAGCACTCAGCGAGTTCAGAGGGAAAGTCCACTCGTTAAAGTCTCTCATTGCATATAGTGTGAAAAAGGTCTATTTGCTCAGTATCTCTTTCGCCCCATTGAATTCTATTAGAGGCTGACTTGTTTGAAACACGCTGTGGTGTAAGAACATCAATGTTGCATGATATTTCTAACGCTAGATGATCGGACCACGCAACGTCCTGTAACACTCGCACTCCGGCAACAGATCTCTTTGCGTCGCCAGTCACGATGCAGTGGTCAAGCCACCTAGTACACCCATGCGCATCGCTTATAAATGTAAATACATTATGTAGTCTTTCCATATCTACGCAAGACCACTACAAGATTATCTAAACAGAAATCTAAAAGCTCGTTACAGAAAAGCTCGCCCGGGTGAGCATTGTAGTCCCCTAGCATATAAACCGAGCTTACATCCAGATTTTGTATTATTGCATACATCTCCGCTAATCACGACGTAAATTCCATAAGATGGTCCTTGTTATCTACTGGCATATATACCGAGAAAACTACAAAACTTCTATCATTCACTATCACTCTGATCCCTGCAATCCTGTCACTGCTACAGTCATTATCGACACTGATTCAAAAGCTGACTTACGCCAGAGTATTGCGACACCTCCATATGGCCTCCCGCGAACAATACCTACCGACGTATCGATAGCCGACTTGCCAGTGTAAGCAAAATCTGGATGAATAAGTCCTAGAAGGTCCAGATTGTGTGGGTTTCTTGAAGACAAATAATGTCTGCATTTTTGCATAGACTCCCAATATAGTCCGTCGAAATGGTGAAGCCAGAATATCTTTGGTATCCCAGGTCTCTTTCTTTCTGTGATCTGTCATGTATGATAAGGTGACGGAGACAAGTTGGTGTTTTGCATTGTATATCCGTAATACTCCAGCTTTTGTTTTTTGATTATTTCTTCTTTATGCAGATGCTATGACCTCATAGCTTTTTTACAAAGAAGAAAAAAAGGCGTTGACATACCTTTGCCAACACCTTGGACTCTGGGGTTTCCTCACGATGTTGCTCTTCGCGGTTAGCAAGTGGTACTACATATGTACAAACGTACGTAACTTTTAAACAAAGTTATTGGTACCAATTCGAACCCACAAACTCTCGAATATGCGTGTGTGGGTGTGAGTGTGAACCAACGAATTCCCATGCGCTTTCATCGCTCCAAATAATCTCCTTACCACGACTTATAGTGGCTCCGTGTCGTGAGCGTGTCGTGTCGTGTCGTCTAAAAGCCTCCAGCCCTCCTTAGCGCTAGTGGCGTTTAGCAGAATCGCGTTCCTTAATTGAATGGCCACGGGAATCATTGAATCGGCCCATTGGAACGACTCTTTACATCTACATCTCTCGGAATTTTGATCCTCTGGAATTATTTTCGTTCCGAACCAGGGGAAGGCCGCGATTCCGCTCGGGATGGTTATCTCCTACACATTGCGCTTACTTGTGCGTGATGATAGTAAAGTGCAAGATACACACACGCATAACCTGAAAAATAAACATATTTTGTAAATCTATTTTCTTGTTGTGGAATAAAGTATACTCTAGCTATCTATTGACATATACAATGCCCGAAAGATAACTTTCACAAAAAAAAATTGGCTAAGTGTGAGTCAGACTTGTGCACGGAGGGTTCCTTACAAATTTGTAGGTGAATACTTACATGTAGCGGAAGATTGCGATGGCGTTCCCGCGGCCTCATCGTACTGCGTGAGATGGAACACCAGGGGGTTTCAACCGGTAAGAATCCGGCATAACCTTGTCCGCATTCCCAGCGGCAGGGCATCTATGAGGATTAACCCATGAAAAAAAAGGTAGGTACTTACATAATCATAAGTCTCTCAGTTTTTTTCTAGCTTTTCCCAAATGTCAAGAACATTTTCTTTTATGATTTCATTATAAATGTATATTTTTCAGTTTTTTTGCCCGTATGTGTTCGTTGTATAACACGATATTCGTTCGTTATCAACCCTTGTATGTCCCCAATGCTGGGGCACGGGTCTTTTCCTGCATCGCAGGAAGGTTAGGCCATACTCCACCACGGGGGCCAAGTCCGGGTTGGTGGAGGATTGTAAGACAGTGGCGGGCCTTACTGTCAGAAGTTATCAACCCGCCATAAGACCTCTGACACGGCTTAACGACTGCCATTATATGACAGCCGGCACCAACGGCTTAACGTGCCTTGCGAAGCACGGATATTAAACACGATATTAATTACCAAATTTCATTTCAGACTTTCTAGCTCAAGGGGATATGATCTTTGATTCCCTTGAGTGTCCAAATATATGTTTTTTTACGAAAAAGGGGCTATAGCTTTTTTTGCGTTAATTGAGTATTTTGATTTTACTATTTTTTATTTTTAATGCACTAACCCGTGCTAAGGAACAAATTTAAAAACCTATTTAGAGGCTCTAAATAGGGTTTTAAATTTGTTCCTTAGCACGGGTTAGTGCATTAAAAATAAAAAAATGGTATAATCATGTGGGTACAGTAATATCGTTCCGATGTTAAACCTAACTGCAAAGTAGGTAGTCGGGGCTGTAAGTAATGCAATTTGCTTAAGTCAGATGTCGCTGCCTGTACGTAATACAGAGAATAGTGTAAAGAGGTTCGAAATTTCACTGATGCCGTGAGTCGCCCATTGGCTCAATTGGTAGAGCGCTGGCACGGATAGCCAGAGGTTGCGGGTTCGAATCCCGGCATGGGTGAAATTTTTAGCCTCTAAATAGGTTTTTATATTTTGATTTTCTTCACTAACTTAAGATACTCTAGGCCTTAGTACACGGTTTTATTTTCATTTAGATACCTCCACGCGTTTAAGACATAAAGATTCTTGACATACAGACTAACGGACGGCTTAACAGATGCACGAACGAACGGATAACAAGGTGAACCAATAAGGTTTCTGATTTTCCTTTTGAGGTGCGGAACCCTAAAAATCATCCACGCAGTCGGGATGAGTTCGTGATGGGCACGTAAGACCAATGTATTCCCATTTAAGTGTGGTTAGTTAGTTAGTTAGACCTGAGATTTCCGCACTTAGCCTCATAGTTGGGCCATTGTACGTAGCAAGCGCTGAGGTACGTTAACACTTCAGACACTAGGGTTTCCTTACGATGTTTTCCTTCACCGTCGGCGAGTGATATTGCTACTATAATTTCACAAATGTACATAACTTAGAAAACAAAGTCATTGGTACATGCCGGGGTTTGAACCCACGACCTCCCGATTGAGAGGCCGGCGTTCTACACCGCTCCGCTACCACCGCCCTTTAAGAGTGGTGTGAGATTCGTGTTTGTGTAATATAAGAGTTCATTTTCAAAGATAATTAAACGTGGTAATATGCTACGATGGTAGCGAAGCGGCAGAACACCGGCTTCTTAATCGGGAATTCGTGGGTTCGAATCCCGGCAAGTACCAATGACTTTCTTTTCCTTGTTATATACATTTGTGAATTTAGTGACGGCCTCGGTGGTGCAGCGGTTTGGCATGCTGCTGTAATACCGAAGGTCTCGTGTTCGATCCCAGGCCGGGTCAAACTAGGAAACGACCTTTTCTAGTTTGTCTCGGGTCTTGGTTGTTATCTATATATTTATTGTACTAAATCTATCGTCGAGTTAGCACCTATAACACAAGTTAATTAGTTGTACTTAGTAATGAGATCTGTGTAATATTTCCATGAATATTTATTTATTATTATTGTGTAGGAAAACATCGTTAGGAAACCTGAGTGTCGGAGGTGTTCAAATAGGAGGGATTTTAATACCTCCGTAATAGGTGCTTGAAATTGCCAATCTGCGGTAGGTACGCGTGGTACCTACCTACTCTTTTCTCTCTCTGAGGTTAGTGCCCTGCAGTGGGCGTATAGGTGACTTAAAAGAAAGGAAAATTATTTCTACGGAATGATACATCATGATCCTTGTTTGATACATCGAGCAGTTGTGGGTGATAGGGCCAGTAAGGGACGCTCCAGATAGCTTTGACTGAATGTATTTTTATAAAGCCAGAAAAAGCAAAACATTAGCGAAGAAGCGATTGGCATCGCTTAGTTATTTATAATGCTAAACCGGTCAAATCGTGACAAATCCGGTTTAATTCCTACTAATATTATAAATGCGAAAGTAACTCTGTCTGTCTGTTACGCTTTACCGCTTAAACCTCTCAACCGATTTAGATGAAATTTGGCACAGAAAATCTTTAGACCCTGAGAAAGGACATACTCGTAGGCTACCTTTTATTGCGAAAAATAGGGATGAAGAGGTTGAAATAGAGGTTGAAAGTTTGTATGGGATTTATTAATTTTAAAAGATACAACCATGAAACCTTATATTTAAGCACTTAATAAGAAATAATTAAACATTTGTTCTAGTTTTTTTGAAATTTCGACCAGCGAGGGGGTGAAATAAGGGTTGAAAGTTTGTATGGGAGTTCGTCATTCTTGGGGATAAAACCATGAAACTTTATATTTAGGAACATGATAAGAAATAAAATAACAATTTGTTCTAGCGTTGTTTAAATTTTGACCTGTGAGGGTATGAAATAGGGGTTGAAAGTTTGTATGAAGTTCGTCATTTTTGAAGATAAAATGGATCAAGTTAAAAAAATTGGCTTTTGAAGTTAAAGTTCCTTTTAACGAATACTCTGTACCGCCGCCGCTGCCGTCGGTCGTCGGTCGTCGTCGGTCGTCGTCGTGCACATTCGCCGAAGTGTGACGGCGAGCAACGGCGCTGTCGTGTGGTGGGGGAGCGCACGAATTTAACTATGCCTACGTCGTTGTCGGACGCATGCGATTAGAGAAATTTGCGTTACAGAGATTTTTCGATCCAGTAAAATTATTTTATTATTTCGTATAATTTTTTAAGTAAGTATTTTTTATTGGTTAGGTCCTGTAAATTAATTCCCCGCCTACCCATGATCCCTACAGATTTACCTTTTCAGTTTAAAATAATCCAGTTTCTCCTCAAACCAGCCTTCGCAATGACCATTAACAAAGCGCAAGGGCAACCACTTAAAGTAGCAGGTGTCCATTTAAAGAAAAACTGTTTTTCGCATGGCCAACTGTCTGTACGTGGCCTGCTCGCGAGTGTCGAGTCCAAACAATCTCCACATTTTAACAAATAATAACAAAACAGCAAACTGTGTACAAAAATGTTTTAAATTAGGTCATTTTGAAATATTTTTGTACACAACGTGACGCTGGCCCCTGTAAGTGTCTTTTGGATATAAGGGACCAATAAATTTTCCTAGGTACTTTCTGGCACTCAATGGAACACATAGGTACCTTATACCTACTGTAAACAGATATTTATTAATTTTTTTAAATATACCTACTGTCTTTTAACCAAATGCTATACCTAAATCTATACCTTTCCTTTAATATAATCCTTAATATTCAAATTAAAAGTACGCAGACGACGTCGCGGCCGGGTGTCAGCTATTATTTTATATTTTATCCTACTAATATTATAAATGTGAAAGTTTCTATGGATGTTTGTTACTCTTTCACGCAAAGAGGTACTTTTGTATGGATTTTAATATTTTTAATGAACCTTTACAATAATGTAGCTGATACATCCGAATAACACATAGGCTACAATGTATAAAGATATAGCGTGAATTTTACAAATTATTATCCACGTGAAATCCACGCGGACGAAGTCGCGGGCGGCCGCTAGTAAAATATATATGTATGAGCGCTGGACATTCTTCGACCACATAGGGGGCATTTTAGCAAAGGCGAAGATAAAAAATTCCCGGCGTGCGTGCAGGCGACCACTGATGAACGTTGATGAAGCGAAGGTGATCTGTCAGGATCGTGGCAAATGGCAGTCCCTAGTCCCTGCCTACCCCTCTGGTATACATGCGTATGGTTATGTTATGCTATGTGTCAGCATCTCGGATCATGAAAAAATGTAACGACATAATTAATATCGCTAATATTGCTAGTGGCCTAAGTTTGTCTTACAAAAAAAAAATATTTATCTTTTTTACAATGCTTAATCAATTTCTTATATCACCTTCGAGTTCATAGGTAATTTAACTACAACTTGGTGAAGTTCTCAGCACCTCACAAAAGTGATCATTTCCGTAACATTTAAGACCAACCGCCCCAGCCCAAACTTTATTTAGCGTATCAAAGAACAAAGACGTGAACAGTAAAACTTGCAAATGTCTGTTTTTAACTTTCAACCCCTGAAGGCAAAGTTAAGTTTTCACTCCGTTGTTTGAAAATCATCCTTATTTCTTTTGTGTTAAGGCCTTAAAGGTTGGGTCTGGTATCTTGGTACAGTCCCGTTTGAGACTGCACACGATTTCTTGTGACACGAGGTGTGAAGTGGAGCAACTTCTTTTACGGTATGGGCAAAGATTAAAAGGGTAGAACATAGACAGGACAAATGATTTCTTTCATCATCATCATTTTCATCAACAGCTATCGACGCCCACTGCTGTGCATAGGCCTCTCTCTTATCTTACCTTATCTCTCTCATGATTTTTCAAGCCATTTTTCAAGGTCTTGTGCCGTCTATATCCAGTGACGCCCCGCCACCGTAACTAGGATTATTTGTGTAAAGTGAAAGTGAAAATCATTTATTACATTACTTTTGTAACATAAATAAACATAACAACAAAATAAGACAAAAATATGAAGACCAAAAAAACAAAGATATTGGAAATAAAATAGTGGGACGCAAGTGCAACTAAAGGAATAGGCTGCAGCTCAGCAAAATGCTAGCTAAAAGTGACCAGCGCTGGTTTTCTGCTGCAGCTGATTCACTGATGTATAGAATACTTCTACAAGTCAAAGATAATAAAAAATCAAAAATAACAACAAGTTCAATAAACATGCTAAGCAGAAAAAAATATTAACGAATTGTTTGTGTACTGTCTCTTTATTATTTGCGACTGAAATTGAATTATGTTTTCTGAAATAAAATTGAGTACAATACAGTACTTATGACATTTAAGTTACTAAAATTATAAAAGAAATGCAACGATATAAGTAAGGAATATTACAGGTGCTTTGAAAATTATGAGCAACGTTTGGAAATATTAGTCGTTCGATGCTTACTTGTATTGTTTGTGTCACTAATAACACAACATAATAACAAAGCATAACTTCACGCTTATATCTCAGTGGGGTAGGCATAGACCAGGGATTGCCTCTCGTAAATAAAATAAATAAGATTAAAGTTTTCGAACTAAAACTTTCGTAAGCACAACACATTGTAGACTTTTAGTCCGGATCTACTTACGGGTGTTGTTATATCGGAAGAGTCCGACCAGGTTTTACGAATCGGAGCGAAACCTGGTCGGACTCTTCCGATATAACAACACCCGTAAGTAGATTCGGACTAAAAGTCTACAAGATTATAGTTGTAAGAATAGTTCCTAAAAAAACTTAAATAAAGAAACATGTATTTACCTGAAAAGGTAGAACCTGGTGATCTAAATGTAAGCAATTACAACTCATTTCATTTTACTTTTAATAATTCATTTCATTTTACATTTAATAATAAACAATAAAATAAGCGCCAATAATAAACAAAGATTGCACACATCGTAGAAATTAATTCCTGCGAGCTCTGCTGGCATTTAAGAGACAAGTATAATAATGGCATAGAACATGAACCATCTCCTTTGCATAATCTTTGATCCTGGAGCATCCTTTTCTATTGTCCCTGTATAGAAGGTTCGTTTGCTAGAACAAGTTTCTTGCGAAAATGCTTTTATTAAGTTTTCCTTTGGAGTAGAAAAGGTTCGGTACCCCTACACGTATTCAGAATTTCACAGTAGGGTTGACCGATCGATAACTTCGGTTTTGTGGATTTTAACATTTATGGTATTGTTTAAAAGAGTACAGTTTACATTCTGGGAAAAAAAAAATATTCATGGATAAATTACACAGATCTTGTTAGCCCTATACTAAGCACAACTAAATGACTTGTGGTGCTAACTCGATGATAGATTTAATACAATAAATAAATAAATACGTATATAATAAATATCCAAGACCCGAGACAAACTAGATAAGTTCGTTTCCTAGTTTGACCCGGCCTGGGATCGAACACGAGACCTTCGGTTTTACAGTCAGCGTGCCAAACATGTAATAAAATAAATACGTGAATAGAATAAAAACGTGTTATACCTCCGAAGCGGTTCAAAAATGTGATAAGAGCACTGTGCAAAAAGCATACTATAACATTAATCATCATTTAGAAGACAAAGATATTATGTATTAAAGAGAAAATTAATGGTAATAGGTATTTAGAGGATGATTATGTGTAGTATTCAACACATTCTTGAGTAATCATTTTTAAGTTAGAAACTCTGTTAATTTAGTTTTTAATGAGAGAGTTTCAAAGCCACCTTCCCACAAAATCCCAAAGATGGCGCTGTCCATCGACTTCAAAAAACTGTGTGGGGATTTACATCTTCTTCTTCTTCAGGCTTTATTAGTTAGTCCACTGCCTGCTGGACATAGCCCTCCCCTAATGAGCGCAAGGTTGTGCCATCATTGGGGGGCATCAAACTTTAATCTGTGACAAACTGATGTGTTCGTAAGTGGTTGGTTGCTTGTTGTTATTGTCCGTTGAAATAGAAAGAAAATATCAAACACAAAATACGGCGATTTCCGTGCAACTGGACTCTGATACGGACTGAACTGGACTGTACGCGTTACGAAGTTTTTTTTTTACCAACTTATCGAGAAACGGGTGGTGTTTGTGTGTTGTATGAAAGCTATTAAGTTAGAAGGGCTGGTAATAAAAGTAAAGTATCCATCAATATGTTCATTATATTTTAAGGACACCTTTGCATTGACTCCGACATCGGAGTCCAGTCTTAGCCTAGCCTTCAATGTAGTAAGTAGATATCAGTGTTCAAGAAGTCGATGCCAGGTTACATACGAGAGCTACTTTTAAAAAGCCAACACGCAGAGAACAAATTCGAAATATTCCAGAGAAATAGAGTATAGAATGAATGAACCGAATGAACTAATGACACGACGACCACGACATGACACATTAGTTTTTTTTTAATGTAGTAAGATGATTTTAGGCAAGCAACACAGCCCCATGTAGCCAAGAATAAGTCTATAGACAGCGCCATCTTTGGGATTTTGTGAAAAGGTGGGTCTGAAACTCTCTCATTAGTGTAGTTTAAGCTTCTGCTCTACATTTATTGTTTAAATTGTGAAACTAACAACTTTGGCGTTTATTAAGTAAAGATACAAATTTTTTAATGAACATGCATACTGAATAATACGAGTATTTATGTAAACTCTGTTAATTAGTATAAGATAAAAATAAATGTTCTTTATTAAACACCAGGATAAAACAAAATTAAAATAATTACATAAATACAATACAGTTGACGGCCTTTTAATTAAAGACTATGAAAGGACTAAGTTTGGAGTTTTTTGTTAATTTTTTCTCCAAAATAATACATCGGTTTGTAAAGTTCATTAAGCCTTAGTTTCTGTGCTACTTTAAATAAAACCATTTTAATTTCATTTTGAATCGTTAATTTGTGAATTGAATTGTCATATTTTATAGTTGTTAAAACAGATAGATGCAATTCTTCACAGCTTACCAAAATCCTTATATACGTCGATAGAGTATTTCCACTTTTAAAAAAAATTAAACTTTTGGTACAGGGAAAACTAAGTAAAGGTTTGCCTGTACTATTCTCTAGCCTAGTAAGGCTACCTATTTACCCCCGGTTTCTTGTACACTAACTAGCTGTAAATCTTCTGTAAACAGCTGTCAGTTGGGCAAGGTGCATACAAACGAAAACAACTGACAACCTGTTAACAGTTCATTAACAGACTGTTAGTGTACGAGAAACCGGGGGTTAGTATACCTAGAAACGGACTTCAGAAACTATGCACCTACCGCACGCTTGAGCACCTATAAAGCAAAGCAAAGTTCCCAACGTTGGCAACTACGCTCAACGTTGGTATAGGAACGTATTTACCGTAGTGTTGCTAGATCCTGACCAGGCTTTGTTACCAATACTTGAAATAAATAACGTCTTCTTTCTCGTAGCTCACATAACAAAAATTTCGAAACTTGTGGCATAAAATTGAGGTGATTTCAAGCTGAAGTTTCGAAAGTTTTCTGATTGTGATGTTTTTAACTATAAAACTTTTACTAATTTAATAAATTATGTTCACTAGTTTATTATTTTATATCACCATTTTTCGTGCATCTTAACACACTCTTTGCCAGTCAACACTAAGAGAACGCTTCTTGTATTAAACACTCCTTTGTGCATTTACTCAAGAAATTAGTGCAATAAATTATTAAATTGATTAATAAAATTATAATAATATTTCCTTGCAAATCACCAAAACTTTTAAGAAACCTTGCCGCTTTATTTCTAGTAGCACATAAGACATAAATTTTGTAAGATATGTTTATATAACTTTTAATTTGATAACTTGCTGTTTTGTCTTTCAATTATATCTGTGTGACTTAAATAAATTAATATTATTCCATTATCAACGTAAAATAACTGTTTACCTGTAACGCTGGTTTTTATATTTATATATCTCTAAATAAGCAACGATACGTGTAAGGAATTAATTACTAAATAAAAACATAATTACTTAAAAACAATATTTTATTTTCATGTTAATAAAGTACTTACTTTCTTTAATTTTAAGCTATAAATTAAAATATACATGTTTTTGTTTATTATAAAATAGCAACTGTGGCGTATGTTATGTTAAATTATAAAAAACATAATTATGACTAAAAACTCCTTAATGACTTTTCTTAAATTTGCTTTTTAATTAATAGGTTTACTTTTTTGTATTGCGAAAATCTCAAACGGCGATAAATCGACTAAACTAGTAACACAGCGCCTTTTGAAAAGCAGTTGCAGTCAAAAGCACGCTTAGCTTCCAAGTTATGGCCAAGGGTGGAGTTGTGTTAGGCGTTGCCTTCGGTTTCGGTACTCTTGCGATCGTGAAGGCGAGACTTTGCGCGTAGTTTCTGAATTTATGGCATTTTGAGGTTGGAGTTCGAAGAGTAGGTAGAAATGCATGGTGATAAACCCTACCCACTTTCCCACTCTCTTTCTTTGAAAGAAAGACTCTGTCCTGCAGTGTAAACTACAGTATAGAATACTTTGACATGTCTTTTTTAAAAACCTATTTAGAGGCTAAAAATTCCATCCATGCCGGGTTTCGAACCCGCGATCTCCGGCTATCTGTGCCAACGCTCTGCCAACTGAGCTAATGGGCGACTCACCGCCCATCTATAACTTTTTTCATTTAATTCCGGAATCATATATTAGTCGGAAGAGTCCGACCAGGTAATTGATTCCGGATTAAGTTAATTACTTACGAAAGTTGTTGTTCATGTAGAACTGTAAGTTATGGCACATGTCAGTTGCACCCAGCTGAGGTTTTGAGATGCTAACAGGTCAGTCTTTTACATTTAATGGATAGTCGTAATATTTGGTAATCATAATCAGAAGTATTATAGTTATAGCCGAGGATGGAAAAAAGTTGTATTCCTAGTATATGTTCAGGAGTCAACCAATATTGACCACTTAATTGGGTTAGAGTCAGACAGACCATGTTCTCGAAAAGAACACTGTCTGATTTTCATGAAATTTTATCTAAATCGAAGAAATTATCCAGGAGCTTACTAACTGACGGATCGTAAATTGCAACTAAATCCCATAAATGGCACATTGTTTTCCGAACTCAAGATCTCATATTAAATTATATTTATTTAAATTATAAATTTAAAGTTAAATTAATTTATTTAAGTTAGGTTAAACAATATTACAGACGCATTCATCATTTAGCCACAAAAAACAATTAACGCTTTTTCTATCATTTTTATTATCAAATAAATTATGGTTCATGCATGTGGATTTTTTTAAATGTAGCCTCGATTTTGTCCCACTGCTGGGCAAAGACCTCCCCTTCTGCCTTCCACACCCCCCAGTTCATGGCCCCGTCCTGCCAGCCCGGCAGAAAGGTCGTGAGGTCGTCCCGCCATCTCCGCTTGCGTCGGCCATGTTCGCGGTATCCGTCGCGCGGAACCCAGTCAGTGACGATTTTTGCCCACCTCTCTGGGCCCATACGGCTTAGGTGGCCCATCCCAATTCCACTTCAGTATAGCGGTTGCAGCCCCAACATCGACAATTTTGATTCTGGAGCGTAGCATTATATTACGAATTCTTTCAATTCTTTTTACACCTAGAATACTGCGCTCCATTCTTGTGGACTAATAATTAATAATTTTAACTTGAATTTAAAGCAAAATTGACAATCATATTTATAATATTTAGTGGTAGTGACCGTGTCCCCACACTAGGATGAGCCTGTATCGTAGGCGATGACATTTAGCACAAAATAGCTTTGTCATTTAAAACAAATTAAATTCGAGTGCAACATTTTTCATATTATTGTTTTTCAGGCTATATTAGTCCACTGCTGGACATAGCCCTCCCTAATGAGCGACATAGCGCAAGGTTGTGCCATCATTAAGGGGTAATGAACATAATCCCCACGCTCGGAATGCGGGTTGGGGATCGCAGTTCGGTGGAATTGCACTGCAGGAGGCGAGACAAAATGAAAAGGACAATGCACGAATACTAAACTTGCAGGGACAGATAAAATTCCTTTACCTTGCTTTTAAAGGCAGCTGAGGAAGGGGAGCGCCTTATTGATACCGAAAGATCATTCCACAGCCGAGTGGCCGTTACGGTAAACGAGTCGCTGAAGAACCTCGTCGAGTGAGTTGGAGTCTGACACTGTAGGCGATTGAGAGGTTTAAATCATTCACAAACTTCTTCCTCTAACATGTTGTCGAAGGTTTACAGACAGCCTAGGACGCGAGAGGAGCATAACTGCCGAGTCATGTCTGGATAATTTCCGGGAACGTTAGATACTCATGAGCTCCCTAATCGACTACCTACCGGAGACCCTCAGCTCCTTAATCGGTCACAAGATGTACGGGTCGCCAGAAGCAGGTGTGATTTGTGTATTATGCTCCTGTGTGGAACCGATTTTTCATGCATCATTACTGAGGTAAGCAGGTATAGTTAGCAGAGTAGGTAAAGTGATCATGTCGTCAGGTTGATGGATGATTTTTAGTTTTTGTTAGCCAACTATTCTTCTTTATAGAGATTCTTTTGTCATGTTACCTGAAAACCAGACCAATATTGAATCAATACCGATATCAACCCTTGTATGTCCCCACTGCTGGGGCACGGGTCTCTTCCTGCATCGCAGGAAGGTTAGGCCATACTCCACCACGGGGCCAAGTCCGGGTTGATGGAGATTTGTAAGACAGCGGCGCGCCTTACTGTTAGAAGTTATCAAGCCGCCCATAAGGCCTCTGATATGGATTAACGACTGTCATTACATGACAGCCAGCCCCAACGGCTTAACGTGCCTTGCGAAGCAAAGAAGCGCTCGAAAATATCCCGCTACTGGTAGTCATAGGACGGTCACCTATCCGAGCGCCGGGAATCTTAATCTATTACATGCGAGTGTATGTGTATGTGTGTGTGTAAAAGCGCATGTGCGGTAGTGACGCACCGTAACCACCCGTAACCCTGCGAATGTATATCTTGGGATGAGTGAAAGCACTTCTAGAGAATGTAAGAATAAATTGGGTACCTCTCAGATGTCAGGAGAGTGCCAAATACTTAGTGAAAGCCATCACTCAAATACTGTTCGGTACTGTCGATAGAACGTCGATCATTACGTTCAAGCACTCCAATCAGTTACGGACGACTTTGCAACAAAATTGTAAACGTTGTCTTACTGCCAGTCACTCGTAATTGAGTCGCAATAAAACTATCTAGACGAGACTCTTTATTTAACAGTCGATACTTAGATGTATTTAATACATAGAAGCAGTTCTAGCTTTTCACTACAATGTCTTGGTAGAATTTGTGGTATTATGTTTAGGGTTCCATACATCAAAAGGAGAAGCGAAACCCTTATAGAATCACTTTGTTGTTGAACGACCTCTGTGGACAACAGTAGCACATCTGCCTACCATGCGAGAGGTTCCGGGATCGAACCCCGGCTGGGGACAAAAAAAAACCCCAGGTCTTGGATGGTCCCACGACACAGGGTATCCTAGTGTGAGGCCAAAAGTAATGTATGTGCCAGTATGCAAATGTTATGTTTTGTTAATATCATCCTATAATACACATACAGGAAAAAATCTGAAAACTTCATGTACATTTGTAATTAAATCATTCAAAACAGGTTATTGAAGTACGGATAAAACAACTGCAAGACTAGATTTCTAAACTATTTTAATAATAATGTAAGTACCTACCTACAAATTTGTACGGAACCCTTGGTGACGAGACCGACTAGCTTTAGGCCGTTTTTCTTATAAATAATAAGTCGCCTGAATCGTTTTGGCTTTCCTGAAACAAAAGAGTTTTATTGAAAGAGTTTTTATAACGCCGGTAGAAATATCAGTAAGCAAAACAAACTGGCACACAAATTGAGCATCGCATATATAAAACTCAACGTGCGCGTTCGAAATTTAAAACCCATAACTGCTTTTACTATTCCCGGCTCGATAGGAAAAGTTCCAGAGCCAATATAACCTGGAAAAATACCTTCGCGAATTACTGGCCGCCATAAAAACCAGCCAATAGATGGCGTTGTAAAATGAAATCCAATTTGAATTTAAAAATGGAATCCCGCCTGAATAAAGTCGAGGGTACACCTGACTGACGGTTGCGGATGTAACACGTACATTGTAGTTGAATTCTCGACAAAATAAAGGTCTTCACATACAATGCAGTTGTCAGATAAGATATATTGTTATCTGTTCTGTATAATTAGTATTTGTATTTCCTTCAGTAAATTGATAGTTCGCTATGAAGTGAAGTTAACTTAAATAAAAAAGTGCAATTTACTTTTAAATCAGATTGCTTTTTTTAACTAGCCTATTTACGTCCCACTGCACAGGCCTTCTGTCAAAGAAAAAGAGAGAGAGATAGTATGGGCCACCGCGGATTCCGTTTTGTTTATTATTCATGTCAATACTTTCAAGTGGTAGATGAACACCTCAGACACTCAGGTTTCCTCAAGATGTTTTAATTCGCCGTCAAATCAGAAATAAATATTTTTTTATGGAGTCCGTTCACGTTTTGCACCGATCTGAACCTGTTATACGCGCACCAAATCTGAAGGATTCGTTATGTCTAGCTGTCAAATTCCATACAAATTACTATCACACACGTGAATTCCGATAATATTTGGTGTTCATAATCTTGAAGTCGTCCAGTCAAATTTACAAGTTAATGTCTCCGGACTTAATTAATGAGGTGTATTGATTGCGAACATTGGTGTTGCATGCTATACAGCACTACTGGAGTGTAAATGTCGCAGCCACTTTGAGTAATTCCACCGTTTACAAACGGCGTCGTCTGTTTACGAACGTGTGTCCGTTTTCAATATGCCGAAGGCAAATTGTGAACAGCCTTGTCAGTTTGTGAAATGCCATGATCGTACAATCGCAGTTTGTAAAATGGCATAATCATTCCGTCGCCGTTTGTAAAATGCCGCGGCAATTTGTCGAACTTAGTACGAAATCTAGCCGCGACGAGTGCTGTACGTCAAAACAACAACAATGACTGCCGCAAGTGCTTTTGTTCACGAAGAAAATAAAGAAATTATTAGTGAAACAGTGCTGTTTTCGAGTGAAAGGAGTTTTAAAGAACGCTACTACATAGAGTTGTCAAAAATAATTTAATCTCAAGTGGGAGCAGTCAAAACACCGTGAACAAAACAAAAGGTGTGTGAGGTTATCCGGCACATCAAAAATGCTACGGTGTCCATCGAAACGGGTGTTCGCCGGACTAACTTTTTCATTTCATTTCATGTTCCGCAGAACATGAAATAAAAATGAAAAGGTTTTATTTAAAGTAGCGCAGATATTGCGGCTTAATAAACGTTATAAGTCAAACTAGGTGTCCATTTCAAAATCTGGATCATTTTGGAGAAAAAATGGACAAAAAAACTCCAAACTTAGTCTTTTCAAATTTCTTAACTAACAGAATTTACACAGATTCTACAAAACTCGTGAATTTTACATGCTTGAATTCCAGACATCATTGTCATCTAAATAATCCTTAATATTATAGTAGCTCTTTTGGCACAATGTGTACTTTACACATTATTGGTCATCAAACCATGGTCACCGTGAATGTTGAACGTCAACTATTTTTACGAAATTGATGAAACTCACAAACTGCCTTCGGCATTTTGTAAACTAGCGAGCTTTTAAAAACTGACGACGCCCTTGGCAAACGGGTGGATTTAACAAAATGCCTGCGACATAAATACCACCATTTGTAAAACGCCTTCACCAGTTGTGCGGAAAAAATATTAGTGAAATGTCGACGCAAAAAAAATATGGCTACCTATCTAATACAAATTTTACTGGAATTTCAGCGGGTATCCAAAGGGTATCCTAGGTATCCTATCCTAGGTATCCTATCCTAGCCAGAAGAAATGTATGTGCCTGTATGTAAATGTATAATGTGAAATAATGTACGAATATAAGATAAGACCCTATGTTTGCATTTCAGTGTGTTGAGACCTTTATATCGGCAAATGCGATCCTTTGAGACTTAATTCCCAGTGAAATGACTCATGGTACCTAAGGTAAGAGTAATAAGGGTTCTTTGGTAAAATATATGGCTACTTAAGGCTAGCTGTTGCCTACAACATTGTTCGCGGAGACTTTCTTGCTAAAATGCTTTCACTGTGGATGTTTTATAGCTTAAATACGCTAATTGCCAGAAATTACGATGCACCGATGGATTCGTACCATTTTCTTCTCGTCTTTTGGTGTCATCTTCTATCGGAGGTCGTCTATCACTGTAACGCACACAGACACATACACACACACAAACATACACACACGCACATATTAAATCTTGGTACCTAGGGTGTAATGAGAGTTTTAAACGGGGTTTCAATATTATTGTAGTGCCATTACAGGATGTCATGTACTTACCTTTAAAATTACAAAAACGAATTGTAACGACACATGACAATTCCCTTTAATATTTATAGATAGTTTAATCTCTGCTAATTGTTGTTAAATTGTATTGTTACATCCAAGATTATTACGACACCATTTAGTTGTGGAGAGCTGTGTACTGCTACAGGTATTTTTATACTTATAAAATTTGATACCGTCAATGTATGTGGCTTAAGAAGTAGTGGATAGCGAAATAAAGAATTTTGTATTTCAGTATTGTATTTGTACTTAATCCGGTGATGTTGCGGCCCGGAAGAGTTCTATATCAAATCACTCTGCAAGATTTTGGAGTCACGATGTTTTTCTGCGGCCAGGGAAATATTCGAAGACTTAGGGTCTGTTTCACAATCTGCAGATAAAGTTCCGATTAAGCTATCCGTAACCAGGACTGCAGTTTGTTCTAAATTTGAAGCCATAATCGAACACACGCATTATAGGAAAATTTATTTAAATTTAGAACAATCGGCAGCCCTGATTGTGGATAGCATATCTGGAACTTTATTAGAACATTGTGAGACAGGGGCTTAGACATTTGTCGCATAACAATTAGATGAGATAACTCATTAGACATTTATTTTCTCATTCGAATTCAATGTAGCATGGCATTCAGAATACATATTTTGGCTGTGGCTCGACTTTTTATGTACAATTCAAGTCATGAGTCTTTAGAGTACCTAGTATACATATAAGAATACATAAAATGCATGTTATGTTACTTTAAGTAACTCGTCTAAGTTTCACATTATTGTAACCATGCTGTGTACACATGTTTTGGAGATTAGTCTGGATCTTACATGTTAATTAATGTTATCTTGATGATGTACTGGCTAATATATGTTTTGGGTGCTTCTTCTTCTTCAGGCTATATTAGTCCACTGCTGGACATAGCCCTCCCCTAATGAGCGCAAGGTTGTGCCATCATTGAGGGTAATGCCCATAATCCCCAAGCTGGGCATGCGAGTTGGGGATCTTAGTTCGGTGGAATTGTACTGCAGGGGGGGCTGCTGCCAACCCCCCGGTTTGTGTCCCATAGTCGCCTTTTACGACACCCACATTTTTGAGTGCCTAACAAATAAAAAATTAAATAATAATACGAATTATTCGCTAATAAAGTGAGAATTGGCTTCCAGGTCTCGTTTGTCCATGAATTTTGCCTTATAGAATGAGTTGCAGCAGATTGTACGAGTACTTATGACTGCGCATGATAATGACCAAAGAATTGTAGTTTTCTTATCAGTTGTGGTTTCTTACCATCGTTTTTTCATCTTATTTAGCAAAAATATGTTTATTGTATACTACAATAATAATACTTCAGTTTACCGATTATGACAAAAAAATTGTTTCGTTTATGAGAGTGGGTTTTACATCGGAATGATATCGCTGTACCCACACAGTATAAAAAATACTATAATCATGTAGGTAAAACCTAACTGCAAAGTAGGTACTCGGGGCTGCAAGTGATGCAAATTACTTCAGCCAGATGTCACTGCCTGTACGTAATACAGAGAATAGTGTAAAGAGGTTCGAAATTTCACTGATGCCGGTGAGTCCATTAGCTCAGTTGGAAAGAGCGCTGGTACGGATAGCCAGAGGTCGCGGGTTCGAATCCCGGCATGGGTGGAATTTTTAGCCTCTAAATAGGTTTTTTAAAGGTAAATACTTGTCCAGGGATAAACAAATAGATAGCTGATCCTGCTTTTCGGGGTTTCCAATACACACAAGGTTTCCAATACTCACCATAGTTGGTTTCGCTCCCCCTGACTCTTGGTATTAGACAGAATTATTCTAGCATTACCTTCTATCCACATTAAAATAAAAATATTATAGAAATGAAGGGAAACAATACGCTTTTTTTTTCTACGACTGGTAATTCATATTGATTAGCTATTGGCACATAGCCGTAATGAGTGTTCACTCAACTCTTCTCAAAACTTCGACTAAATTGTATTTAAAAGGTAACATTGCACTCTGAATTGTACTTACGTCCTTTACAATAACACTACCATAATTTAACTATAATCACATTGCATAATAATGTTAAATTTTTACCTGGGTGGCTCACCTGAAAAATAGTGCTAATACAGATTGTTACACTTAAGACAGTGTTTTATATTGTAACATGTTAATTATTGTTCTATAAATAAAGACTTCTGAAAATCAATCAATCAATACACACAAGGAACTGGTACTCTGTTAAACTCCCCTCTTAGCTCAAACATTTAATTAAAAGTAATTTACTTCAAACTTTATTCAAAAATAGAACCTAAAGTAGGTTCAACTCCACGCGCATAGACCAACGGAGGTCATTCCGTATACTTTGGAAGCCTTTCTGACGTAAATGCCTCGACTGAATCTATTGCGCTTTAGTGCAGTTAATAATAGAGCTGGGGTAAAAACTATCGATGAACTAGTTGCTTAATTTATTTACACTGAAAGCACTAATTGTATTCTAGGGTACAATTTCTTAAATGATAAGTAGCGCAGTTTACGCTAAGATTCTTAATAAAACTAGTTTCTTTGTTTTTCCATGCAAAATCCGTAGTAAAATTGAGGGAGGCTTGCAAGGCCTGTGGCTGGTCTTACAGTCATAAGTTTTGAAGTCGCCCTAAGGCCTCTGACTTGGGTTAAAGACTGCCATCTATCGATGACAGCCGGCACTAACTGCTTAACGTGCCACGCGAAGCATGGAATTGCTCGGAAAAATGCCACTAGCTTTAGTCATAGACGGTTACCCATCCATGCACTGAACGCGCCCTGTGTTGCCTAACGTTAGCGATCATTTAAGATCACTCAGTCAGCCGGGACTACGAGCAGTTCATTTGATTTTATTAATATATTACATACTTCAGAAACGTACAAAATATTTTTTACAGGAACGTAATGTGTGAAAAAATGTATCATGTCCTGTACTAATTCATTAGTTTTTCATTAAAGAGGTTTAACAAAATTACTGAAGAAACTTCAAAATAGTAAAATATTAGCTCTTTATTCTTCTTTCGTTGTAAAGTTACCACCTGAAACCCAAGTGAGTTACGCTCACTATTTACAAAAAGTGTACCCAAAACTGTTCAAAAACTATCGATAAAACTATCTTTTACCGACAACACCCACCCCAGCCCTATTTTTATCGGCCATAAATATACAAAGTGGGCGTTTTCAGTAGCACCGACGCTTTAACCCTTACTCGCATTAATTAGATATCGATCAGTGTTCAGCCCTAACCCACTTACTTAGGAGAATGGGTGGGCATTAACAAGAAACAAGCAACCACTACAGGGGTAACGGATAACTGTGTTGAATAATAGTGAAAAAGTTCTTTGTCTGTTTTATGGGTTAATTCTAGTGAAGCTGAAAAGATTAAGCTGATGTAAGGATAGAATCTATTCTCTTCTGATAATTATGAATATACAACTTTTGATTTTTATTAATTCTTTATTGCACAAAAGATAATGTATTAAGAATGACACGCTATATTAGATTGATATTGACAAAAGATACTTTAGTAACTAAAGTTTACTATGACAATGCAATGTCGATTGATAATTGATTGATCAATGATTGATCAATGAGGCAAAAACGAGTAACCATGAGGTTAACATGAAGGGGAACTCGGCTACGATGTCTATTTCGATGATATATTTTTTTATCTTTATTTATCCTATGCGTGGTAATTAATCCCATAATCCGTCTTTCCGAGAAAAGGCCTATGTCCTAAATAGGGACGTATGTCTTCAGGACACATGCCTTCTCTCAGAAAGAGAGAATATGGGCTCCATTATCACGCATGCAGATTGCAGATTGGCAATTCCAAGCGCTGCTGCTGCAGTAGTTAAACACGTGGGGTCAACTTTTCTTATTTTCTCTCTCCACTTCGTCCTATTCATGACCCGCATTCTGTGAAATCTTTTGTCACTACATGCATTCACCTGGTTTCCGGTCTTCCTCTGGATGTCCGCCCAGGAATTGATAAACGTAGTTTATCGTAGACGTCGTTTCCTATGTAGTCAGGAGGCTTTCGTTTCACATGCCAAAACCATCTATCTCGCCCTTGTACAAATATATTTATTGTGCAGTAAATATAATTTACAATTCAATTCATAATACTCGTACGATTAATTATTAACTACTTTTCCGTGAACGATAGAGAGTTAATATTCATTCATTATACTGCAGTTAATTATTTCAATATCTGTTGTTTGACCGATCGTTGAGAGGAATTACTATCTATTCATATCTTAATTACGACTGTGTTCAATTTATTGCTCTGCTTTATTCTCAGTAAGTTGAATAAAAGTTAGCATCGCGATGAACAAATATGAAGGGAAAGAACAACGTGCATCGATACAACGTCTAATTGTATTACATCGACATAAATCCTTGTCTGTCCCCACTGATGGGGCACAGGTCTCTTTCTGCATCGCAGGAAGGTAAGACCATAATCGACCACGGGGCCAAGTCCGGGTTGGTGAAAGATTGTAAGACAGTGGCGGGCTTTTCTGTCAGAAGTTATCAAGCCGCCCATATGGCCTCTGACACTGTATAACATAAAACAACATAGCATAAACTCACGCCTGTGTCGCACATTGGTAGGTAGAGACTGCCACTTGCCACGATCCTGCCAGATCACCTTAGATTATACTATTTTTATTTTTAATGCACTAACCCGTGCTAAGGACAAATTTAAAAACCTATTTAGAGGCTAAAAATTTCACCCATGCCGGGATTCGAACCCGCAACCTCTGGCTATCCGTGCCAGCGCTCTACCAATTGAGCCAATGGGCGACTCACCGGCATCAGTGAAATTTCGAACCTCTCTACACTATTATCTGTATTACGTACAGGCAGCGACATCTGGCTTAAGCAAATTGCATCACTTACAGCCCCGACTACCTACTTTGCAGTTAGGTTTTACATCGGAACGATATCACTGTACCCACATGATTATACTATTTTTATTTTTAATGCACTAACCCGTGCTAAGGACAAATTTAAAAACCTATTTAGAGGCTAAAAATTTCACCCATGCCGGGATTCGAACCCGCAACCTCTGACTATCCGTGCCAGCGCTCTACCAATTGAGCCAATGGGCGACTCACCGGCATCAATGAAATTTCGAACCTCTACGCGCTGGCACGGATAGCCAGAGGTTGTGGGTTCGAATCCAGGCATGGGTGAATTTTTAGCCTCTTAATAGGTTTTTAGATCACCTTAGCTTTATCTACTAGTCGTTCACTAGTCGTTGCACGCACGCCGGGTACGGCTACTTTTTATCTTCCTCTTTGCTAATACGTCCCCTATTTGGTCAAAGTATGGCCGCTTGAGACGTAATCACAATGTAACTATATCACTTACTAGCTGAACCATCCTCTTACTTCAAGGAATATTCAAAAAAAGAATTAGCGACATCGGTTCAGTTGCTCTCGACATTTGCGCTTACCGACACATTGAGCGATTCATTTTTAGATTATAGATAGAATATGGATAGAATTTTCTCTTAATTACTTCAGCTAATGACTTCGACTTCACATGGGCGAGATTAGAAGTAGGACTGTTACTTAAGCTTTTCCAGTGGGATTATTTTATTCCAGGCCCTACTTTCTGTAAGTATAGAACCTTACAACCGATACAAATTTATTTAAAAGCAATCGATATGTCAATAAAATCAATTCCAAAAAGTAAAGATTAAAATATTTGATATCCTGGTTTAGTTATTTAAAATACAAAGGGATCGGTGAACGTTGTGTATTTATACATCCACAGTCAGAGGCTGAGCGTGGTACCTCTGGACTTATAGTCGGTTTCTGAATTGAGAATTTCACTAAGTAAATTCTTGTTTTCTGTTTGCACCACGTACCGACTATATTCTTCATGCAATCCACTCCATCCAAAGGTTGTCTGGAAGAGATCGCTCTTAGCGATAAGACCGCTAAATGTATAACATTACTTAGATTTAAGAATAACCATGATTCTTAAATCTAAGTAATGTTATACATTTAGCGGTCAATATTTTTCTGGTTGTGCAATAAAGTGTTCTCTATCAATCTATCTAAATACTGAAGACACGTTCTGTCACCCTCTTTGCTGAGAAATTCGAAGGGACAGAACAGACTGCCGGGCGTTACTGGCCGGGCGTTACGATATTGTGTCGGTTGATAAAAAAAAATAAGCAAAAGATTATATATTTTTTCTTTTTCTAAAAAATAAACAAAAAGAACTTTATTCCAAAGTAATAATGTGCTCATGATACGAATACATATTTAGTTCACACTTTTGAAATGGTCGGAGCCTCAGCAGTAATGCTGTTTTTCGGTCTCCGCTTGGATTTCCTACATTCCTAGCAAATAAAAAACAATTAGGCATTAATAGGTACCAAACATTTAAAGTAAAATCAATCGTTTTCTTTTTTCTCGTACATTTCGTTTTATAATACGATCTTTATAATACGATAAAAACATGTGACATTCCGTACCATTGCCCAGCGCCATCTATCCAGCGACAAAGGAAGTTTTAATAAATAAGATTCTATGTATTGTAGTAGCCGTTGGTAAATAAAAAGATGATAACACATTTTTTGTTTCTTTTTTATACTATATTGAAACTTGAGGCGGAATAAAAATATGAAATTGAAAACTATATTGGCCTTTTTTGCATCTACTTAAGGAGATGATTTATACAGCGTCCAGTGGTATCTTCACTCACACTAGATGGGTGAAGGGACCACTCCGACGCTGTAGTGCCTGGGACATGGTTTTATAGATGGTGTAGGCTTGCCCAGCACCTATACAATCCTGACAGCTTAGTCAGCCTAGCCAACAGGAAAGACTAGTCAATACGTGCGGAGCCAACCAACCCGCGGGTTTCCTCACGATGTTTTCCTTCACGGTTAGCATGTGGTATTACGACTACGTAACTTTCAAATTTAACAAAGTCATTGGTACATGCCCGCACTCGGGTTCGAACCTGGGGCTCTCACTTGCGAGTCCATGGTTCTACCCACTGAGCTACCACCGCTTATATGAAAACTATAAGCTTTTGCTTATTAATAAATATTGATACTAAAGGAGCAGCTCATAAGTTTTTTCGTAATTTCAATAATAGCTACTTCTGTTTTGTACTGAGTCGGGCTTTATAAAATGAATAATAACGATATAGTAAAAGTTTCTTCTTTATACGCCGTCTTCTATCGGAGGTTCGGAGGAACCAATTCCGCAATCTTGCTTATAAAGATTTACCTTACCTTTTTCAATTTATTCAGAACGGCTTAGGGTTTATAGAATTGAATATTATTTAGCCTAATATTCTTTTTAATGCACTAACGTGCTAAGGACAGTTTTTAAAAACCTATTTAGAGGCTAAAAATTCCAGTCATGCCGGGACTCGAACCGAACCGGAGAGCGCTGGCACGGTTAGCCAGAGGTCGCGACCTCTGGCTAACCGTGCCAGCGCTCTCCCAACTGAGCCAATAGGCTACTACCGGTATCAGAGAAATTTAGAACCTCTTCACAATACTCTCTGTATTACCTACGTACAGACAGCAACATCTGGCTGTAGTAGATGCTGCAAGTGCAAGCTGCAAGTGATGCAAATTATTTGCAGCTAGTAATTAAAAACCTATTTAGAGGAATTTTTAGCCTCTAAATAGGTTTTTATTAAACAACTTCTGGAATTTTTAAAACCTATTTAGAGGCTCAAAATTCCACCCATATGCCGGGATTCTCTGTATTACGTACAGGCAGTGACATCTGCCTGAAGTAATTTGCATCACTTGCAGCCCCGAGTACCTATTTTGCAGTTAGGTTTTACATCGCAATGATATCGCTGTACCCACATGAATATATTATATTTAATGCACTAACTCGTGCTGAGGACAAATTTTAAAAACCTATTAAGAGGCTAAAACTTCCACGCATGCCGGGATTGGAACCCGTGACCTAGGTTTTAATAGGTTTATAAAATTTGTCCTTAGCACGGGTTAGTGCATTAAAAATAATACAACTTCTGGAAACTAATAATTAGAAATTAGTATTGTCGCGGGCGGGCCCTTCACAAGATGTTCTGACGACCTGGTTACGGTGGTGGGAAGTCGCTAGATTCGCATGGTTTTCGAAGTTTTGCGTCAAATGTCCGATGAGGATATTGAAGACTCGGTATTCTGTGCTCGTCTCCTGCTAAAGTATCGTTATAAAATATTTCGCGCAAAGTGTAAACAGAAAACCAGTTTCGTCTCATATTAATGGCTTTGAAAGTAAAGTTATCTACACCTGCTCGATTTATTAATTACAGAACGTTTAATTATGAAACTTTTGAGACAAAAAATACACGTATCTACACAGATTGTTTTACTTTAAATCCGACAGTTGCTAATGGGTTAAGTATTGGATGTTAATTGGTCATTTGTTATAAGGAGTTCGTAAATGAAATAAGGGGATTTTGTTTTCTTTTGATGTCTGTAGTAGCCTCTCTTTGTTACGTTATTTTGACTTGCAACTGTTAACCTATTCGTTGTTGACCAATGTTGCGCGTAGGTGAGTACACCAAATTTTCATGAAACCGGTTCTGTACAGCATTTTCTAAAATATATATACATACAATGGACATAACTACTTCTGATATTGGTCGTCAGGCAGCGCTCTAGATTCAGAAACACTGACTATACAATATTGTACTCTGTGCTATCTGTCTTTGTCCTATGTGAATGCCTTAGGCACTCGGGTTTTCGTTATCAACTCTTTTATATCCCCACTGTTAGGGCATGGGTCTCTTCCTGCACCGCAGGAAGGTTAGGCCATACTCCACCACGGGGGCCAAGTCCGGGTTGGCGGAGGATTGCAAGACAGTGGCGGGCCTTACTGTCAGAAGTTATCAAGCCGCCCAGAAGGCCTCTGACATGGCTTAACGACTGCCATTATATGACAGCCGGCACCCACGGCTTAACGTGCCTTGCGAAGCACGGAAGCGCTCGTAAATGCCACTAGCGGTAGTCACGGACGGTAGGCCATCCTGCACCTGATCGCGCCTGTTGTCGCTAACTCAAGTGATTGATTACAATCACTCGGTTCCCCGAAAACCCGAGTGCCTAAGACAAACTCATGCCTGTATCCCGTAGAGGTAGGCAAAGACCAGGGTGTGCGAACCGAACTTCGAACCTGACAGATCGTTTTCGCTTCAGAAGAAGATTTCAAGTTTACGATATTTTCCTCCAAATTAACGTCTGGTATTCCTACACAAAGCCGTCGAAATAGTGTTTGTCTCGTATTGACTGCCTCGTTGGCCTAGCGGTAGCATGTCTAATTACCACGCCTAAGGTCATGGGTTCGATTCCCACTGGGGGGCCGCCGTGTGTAAATGGCCTCAATCTGGGTATCTTTCTATGATTATCATGTCCTCAGGATAGTCTGGTTTGGGACCAGTGTAAGTGATTATGTCCTTTGTGTAGTTTATAAGTTATTTTATTAGTTATATTTCATGAAAACTTCAATATACTTGTCAAAGGCCTGTGCCCATCATTTTAATTATTATGAATAATGAAACGAAATTTCCACTAACGGGATTAGTTTCACTGAACAAAGAGAACAATAACAAATCACACTTCACTTTAACAATAGTTACTCGTAAACTATTACAGATCTTAAGTCGAGAAGTTGGCTTCGCCGCGCCTGACCTTGAGACTTTTTGCTAATGCTAATAATTTTTATAAGTTTGTAGGTATAGGAAGCCAAAAGTGAGCATATCACATTTAGCGCAATCCTTTTTTTCCAAAATTTTTTTTTCTAAATTACTAAACAAACCTATTTTAAACTTTCGCGACTTGTACACGTAGTTAGAACACGGTGCCAGCCGTCAGTTTTCTCGTGACCACGATGACTGTAACGTCGTCGAAACGTCGAAGTAAAATAGCAATAAATTACTACGCGATTAAGCCCCGAAAATATTCTAACTATGTAAACAAACCTAGTAGTCACTACGTAGTACTACGCAATTTGGTTGAGTACGGGTTAGGTGAGTACCTACCAAAACTACCAAGTGAATACTTGTCATTTACAAACAGATCGGAAAGCTTCCTCCCCTACAAAATCTATATAGGTTGTAGCTAGACTCCGTGAAAAGAAGGCAAAAAGCTGAAAATTTTCACATCCAGTGGAAAAGTATACGTCTGCTAATTATAGCACGCCATGAAAGTATAATGCTGCAGGCTTTTTGTATAATTAAGCCATTTGGCGGAATGGCCGGTTGGGCGCATTAATGATAGCGCTGTTGCCACCAAGCTGCTCAGTTCAGAAGTACTGTTGACGGCCCATCACAACACTTCTTCTGCGTACATAATCTTAAAGAGCATAAAGAAGATTTTAGTTAATCTAGGTAATTCTTTATTTTATTTTCATCAAGGAAATGAGCGAATGTACAAGAGCCAGATTGCTTTCGGGCGGTAGAGAACCGAGAAGGCTGGCGGCATTACTTCACTGTATGGCGACGGTTAACCTTTGGCCAAAATAAGCACAAGCTTCGACCAGGCGCAAGAGATCTCCTTAAAGAAGATCAGTGCCTCCGAACCCCATTGCCCAAGAGTCTCTACCCCGAAAGGCACCGTTAGGCTACCATTAGGTTACCTCGGGCACTGACTGAAAACGGAAGATGAGTCAGGTGCTTTTTGTGGCAATTTAGACACACCACAGGCTAAATCTGTTATCTTTTTTTTGTGACGTTTATTTTGTATTTCGTTTATTCCTGTTATGCTCATACTATGCCAATTTAGTTATCTGTTTATTTTTTTTCTTTCTGTGACGTGTCTTGTTTGTATAATACATGTCTTTCTTTCTTAACATATTGCCCTGACCTAGGCTTTAATTTGCTGATTAAATAAAAGGAGATATTGTTAAAAACATTCTTTATTACTTTTTGTGTTCCACTTATGGCAATCTCCTCCTCCTGTATATTTATGTTTTTATAGTTAATATCTGATTTAACTTAAAAAGGTCTTCTGTTTTTATACTTCGTGCCTCTATAAAACTCGCGTAATTGCGTGAGAAATTGGGCAAAAAATTAATTTTAATGATTATTTAAGCAGAGTTTGTTGAGTTGAGCTCTGGGTCAGTCTGTTTATCATTGTTAAAGCTTCACTGAAAGGAAGGTAAAATTGGTGTAATTTTTTTGTGTCATCTGACACAAAACTTTGACACTTTGCATCTGCAAAGTAAGCTTAAAGATGAAAACATTGTAAAATCGCTGTGAGATTTTTTATGTATCAGTTACAATATAAAAAAGCTAAAGCTTAAAAAAATACTAGCAAAATATTTTTAATATTAAGGAACACTTGAGTTTTCTTTTATAAATTTTAATTACTATTTTCACTTCCATTACTGAATATAAATATTGTAGTAAAATTTCAGTCAGATGTAAAAGAGATAATAAATGTTGAATGCTGTGCACCTGTCTGGATGCCGTAACATCTGTGTTCTCATACGGTATGCAAAATAAATAAACTAAATTATCAAAAGTCGTATTGGCCACTGGTAGTGATTTGGTACTGATGTGATAGGAAAAACGTAGTGAAGTGAATGGGGAAGTAAGAGGGGCGTTTATTCCCGCGCCTATTCCCAATATATTATGCTGATTACTATCTGTTTCATAGAAAGATTTTTCAATGGTATCCTTAGCATGTACAGAATAAAGTCATAAAATACTTTAGATAAACTATAAAAAATATTTTCTCGTAAATATTTCTAAATATATATTTTTGCTCAATATATAAAAAAAATAATTTTTCATCGACTAGTAGATACTTTCGTGCCCTACCTGTCAGGGGCCTATGACATAATCTGTTTCAAAGCTTTTCTGTTTTTCAACAATCAGACATTACACGGTAGTCCCTATATTTCCATTTTTTCCACAGTTTCTACTCGCACTCCACAGTAATTACGCCTTGATGGGACAGAATTCTTTTAATTTATCAGTTTTTTGTATACCTGTATTCCTAGTCATTACATAACATTAGATCAAGTTTTCCAATTTCCTCCTCAGCCTAATCCATACTCACGCCCGCCCTAGCGGGCCTAAAATTTGTTTCTTTATTTCCATAGCCAGATACCGTAGGTCAAGTTTGTCAACTCGCCTTGCAACTTAGTCTACACTCACGCCCTACCTGCCACAGTCCAAATCCCATGCACTTTTATTTTAATAAAAAGACCAAGTTTTTACACTTCCGTAACGTAGGCCAAATTCAAGCCCTCTCTATAACAGGTGTAAAAAGTAGTCCATTTTTATTAACCAGATATTTCGCCATACGCCAAGTTTACAACTTTCTCTGCAACCCAGTCCACGCTTACACCCTCGCTGTCACGGGGCGGGTCTAAAACTTTGTGATTTCTCTTTTCTTTATTTCAACAACCAGACATTTCACCATAAGCTAAGTTTTCCCGCTTTCACTGCAACATAGTCTACACTCACGCCCTTGCTGTCACGGGCCTTTTAAATCACGTGACGGCCACGTGATTAATTTAATGAATTTTTCCCTTCAAAGCCTTACTGGAGTTTAAAACTTTGACTGGACGCTAACGCGGTCTAAAATGGGTTAAATGGCACAAGGCTATTTACTACAGCGTGACATGAAATTCGTAGCAATTTTTTTAAGTGGAAATTTTGACTGTGAATTAAAGTCCTATGGTGTACTCGTAACAGTTTGAAATAATATTTTTATGTAGCCTATTACACGTCTCTCTGCAGGGCAGAGGCCTTCTCTCATAAAGAGAGAGAGCTCGGGCTTAATTATGACACGTGCCCTCCCCGGATCGGCAATTTCAAGCGCTGACGTACTTGTATACCTCACACACTCAAATAATGGTTTTAGGCAACAAATGATTCTTCAATTTGTATTAAATTGACGATATCAGCACTAAAAGTTATATGAATAAAACCAAATTCAATGTCATTTAATATCATTTGAGAATAATCTTTATTGATTGGTATGAACACATAATTCCAATCCATAAATCAGGGTATCTGAGCAAATGCAAAAATTATAGACCTATCAGTATTTTGTCTTGTCTAGCGAAAATGTTCGAAAAACTTGTTTATGACTATATATAATAACAGAGAAACAACACGGTTTTGTCAAAGCTAAGTCTTCTGTATCAAATCTCATGGAATACGTAAATCACATACACGCTTCCTTAAACTCAAAAAGGTCACTACACAGTATCGTTAGCAACCCTTGTATGTCCCCACTGCTGGGGCACGGGTCTCTTCCTGCATCGCAGGAAGGTTAGGCCATACTCCACCACGGGGGCCAAGTCCGGGTTGGCGGAGGATTGTAAGACAGTGGCGGGCCTTACTGTCAGAAGTTATCAAGCCGCCCATAAGGCCTCTGACATGGCTTAACGACTGCCATTATATGACAGCCGGCACCAACGGCTTAACGTGCCTTGCGAAGCACGGAAGCGCTCGGAAAAATGCCACTAGCGGTAGTCACGGGACGCTCACCCATCCCGTACCTGACCGTGCCTGTTGTTGCTTAACCAAGTGATTGATTCCAATCACTCGGTTCACCTAGGCCACGAGCGCTACACAGTATATATACAGATTTTAAAAAGGCATTTGATAAAGTAAGACATTCCATACTAACGCATAAACTTAATTGCCAATTCGGAATCCACGGAAGCCTACTCAGGTGGATTATAACTTATCTGTCAAATAGATCGCAACTAGTAGCAATTAAAGGTTATCTCTCAGCACCTAAAAACGTAACATCTGGCGTTCCTCAAGAGCCACAAGAAGCCACCTAGGGCCATTATTTTTCGTCTTGTTTATTAACGACCTTATACCTAAATTAAAGTCAAATTGTCTGTTATACGCTGACGACCTTAAAATTTTTAATTCAATATCTACAGTGACTGACTGCCACAATATTCAAATGGACCTGCGTTCCCTAGTCACGTGGTGTGAGCTCAACAAAATGCATCTAAACATTGGCAAATGCATCGTCATGAAATTTTACACCTCACATAACAATATAAATGACTTTGAGTATAGCATTAATAATCACATTCTTGAAACGGTTGATGCTGTCAGGGATATTGGGGTCATCATGGATAAAGAATTAATATTCAAACCACATTATGATTATCTGATCGCTTCTTGTAATAAATTACTAGGGTTTTTGTCAAGAATTAGCAAGGACTTCCGTAAATCTCTTTCTCTTCTTCAATAGCCTTATGAGAAGTAAGCTGGAATACTGTGCATTGATCTGGAGTCCTTACTACAAAGTACATATTAATGCAATTGAAAGAATTCAAGCTAGAGCCCTTAGAATTGCGACATTTAGATCCAGGCTACGATACGAGTGTCGATCGTATGATACACAGCTTGAAAAAATTAAGGCATGGACTGAATATGAACGGAGACTCAATGTGCCGTTAAGTGCTCCCAGAAAAGCTAAGACTCACCAGGTATTTGATTTACCTCTGTGTAAAACCTTAAGGCCACAATACGAACCTTTAGTTCACATGTGTCGGTCATTCAATGAAATATCAAATAAAAATAACAAAATTATAAAAGCTTATATTCTTTTTAATGCACTAACCCGTGCTAAGGACAATTTGAAAAAACCTATTTAGAGGCTAAAAATTCCACCCATGCCGGGATTTGAATCCGCGACCTCTGGCTATCCGTGCCAGCGCTCTTTCCAATTGAGCTAATGGGCGACTTATGGGCGTGGGTCGCCCATTAGCTGACAATAAATACCATCCTGATCGTGTCCCACATAACCCAAATCTATAAGTAATCCAGGGCGAATCCAAAACTTTTCCATAACCATATCCGGATTATGTGCTTTAAATAATTGCCAGTTAATAATCCGGGATTTGAACGGACTAACGATTCCTTAGGTATGCAAGCGACGGAAGGACGTACACATGACATTACAAATTCAAATAGATAATTAAAAATAATAATGAAGTAAGTAGGTACTCGCGTAGGTAGGTAGGTGATGAGCGTGGGGATTATGGGCATTACCCCCCAATGATGCCACAACGTTGCGCTATGGCGCTCATTAGGGGAGTGCTATGTCCAGCAGACGAATATAGCCTGAAGACGAAGAAGAAGTAGGTACTCAATAATAAATATTAAACATACAACATATGGCCTCTAGCCTTATGGGCGGCTTAATAACTTTTGACAGTACGCCACTGTCTCACAATCCTCCACCAACCCGGACTTGGCTCCGGTTGTAGCCTAACCTTCCTAACTCGGCCCCCGTGGTGGAGTATAGCCAAAACTTCCTGTGCAATACAGAAAGAGACCCGTGCCCCACCAGTGGGGACTTGCTTCTGTAAGTCCCGGCAGTGACGAAATTCTGTAGTAGTTTAAAAATAGAATATTGTTATCGTCATCATCCCATAATGTCTCCACCGAGGCCCACGGGTCTCTTCCCTGAGGAAGGCATAGGCCATATTCCATCCACCACAGGGGCCAAGTCTGGATTGGTGGAGGCTTGCAAGACTAGTGGCTGGTCTCACTGTTAGAAGTTTTCAAGCCACCCTAAGGCCTCTGATTAGGCTTAGCGACAGCGACCAACTGCTTTACGTGCCTTGCAAAGCACGGAACCGCTCGGAAAAATGCCACTAGCGTCAGTCATAGACGGTCACCCATCCATGTACTGAACGCGCCCTCTTTGGCTTAACATTCGTGATCGTTTAAGACCACTCAGACAGCCGGGGCTACGAGCGATTCGATATTTTTATAGGTACATGACATGAGATTTAATTCAAAAAATAAAATTCAAGGATGTTAATTATAAATTATATTATATTCGTTTATTACTCCGCACAGACCTTTCCCTTTCGGTTTCCTTTCTATTCTTGGGGGCAATTTCCATACATTTGTTCGGTTAGGGCTGGAGGTTTAGGTATTTAGTGGCGCTAAGCTCTGTCATAGTTTCGGCTCACTGCTGGGTCTATTTAGGCTTGAAGCACACCAATAGAGCTTGTTCATTCACTCGTGTTCACTTGTGCTTTTCAAGCTCATGCGCACCGTCTCGTCACGTATGTGTATGTGTGTGTGTGAGTGGGTGAGTGTGTTTGTGTATGTGTGTGTGTGTATGTATGTGTGAGTGTGTGTACATGTCTGTAGGGTAAGTGTGATTAAGTTTGATCGTTAGGAATATTTTGCAGAAGAACGTGAAATCAAAGCTTATGTTTCAAAAATTTCTGATAGGTATGTAGTGAGCTTTTGTACGGAATAGCTGACAATTAGCTTACACCCTCTATGCTTCTTATATGGTCCTCTCCCTTTCACCATTCTTCATTTTAAACCACTTTACCGACAAAAACGTGAAAAAATCAAATGTTACTTGCATTTTATTGCCGTACTGTTTTTTAATGGAAGAGTTATCGTTTGGTTTGTGCCATGTATTCTTGCCCGGACTTGGCCCCCGTGGTGGAGTATGGCCTACCTTGTTAACCTTGCGATGCAGGAAAAGACCCATGCCCGAGCAGTGGGGACATACAAGGGTTGATATCGATGTAAGCTCGTCCGTATGCACTTAGAAGGCTACTAAATATTTCTAAAGAGAATAATTACTATTATCTGCATTAGGCACTAAATGTCCACATTATTTTTTACGAAATGTAGCGGGAAAGCTTTTAAGTAGTTGTGGTCTCTTATTCTATTGATTTCTAAATCGCTGTGTGTTACTAGCCTAAATATAATTTCGGTTAAGCCTTAGGCCTGTGAATGGTCACGTATGGCTAACACGCACTCGATCAGTGGCTTGATTATGTTACTTCTGACTCATCGGTACTGTATTTACAGTATGTTTGCGCATAAATAGATTTTTCATTGGGCTACGCACTGTAGTTAGAATATAATCGGTGTTATATGTTTCACACATAGTGAGTGTTGCATTTGATTAGATATTATATGACGTGACACTAGCGGTGAGTCACACAATAATTATTGTGCGACAAAGTGGAATAGTCTTTGTGTTCGTGCATACATGTTGTATATAAAAGTGGTTATAAAATTTTAGAACATACATCATTATTAGTATAACGAGTACCTAGGACTAACCTCGCCTTTGTTCAAATTTGTTTTTTGTGCAATAAAGATTTTTTCATACATTTAAATGGTCATTTTTGGGTCCTAGATTATTGGCACAAGGTTGAGTTGTATTCAACCAAAAACTCTTATGCAGCACGCCACGCTTATTCTGCATCGTTTTTAGGACGAAAAAGCTTGACTTTATGCGTGAACTCTACATGTCTTGCCGTGACTAGTGCCGTCGTAGCATCGTATCATGCAGTGCTGGGTGAGTGTTGCGTGTGGGGTTACCGAGTGCGTGCTAGGCACACTGGCCATATTTACACAGCGAAGTTTCGGGCCCAGTCCTACACTTATGGATGAAGGTTTTAAGTTATTGTCATAGTTTATTAAACGACGCTTGTTTCTAATGATCGTTAATATTGTAAGGCCTTTTGGGTGGCCGACTGGGAATACGTAGGAAGGCTTATATTATGAGGAGCGGCACAGATTGTATTACAAGTTATTAGTTTGGTATACGGCCTAGAATAGTTTAGAATATGAACTAAATTGCTTGGAAAAGAGGTTGGGAAATAATCATAGAGTGAGCGGAATAGAGTTGAGGAAGAACTTTGTTGAATGTGGATCCCGTCTGCTTAGTTGTTAACGCTCAACAGACAGGTCATCAATATCAACAACCCATTATGTCCCCACCGAGGGGCACGGGTCTCTTCCCTAAGAAAGGTATAGGCCATATTGCACCACGGGGGCAAGTCCGGATTGGTGGAGGCTTCCACGACTAGTGACTGGTCTTACTGTCAGAAGTTTTCAAGCCGCCCTCAGGCCTCTGGCTTGGCTTAACGACTGCCATCTATCAACGGCAGCCGGCACCAAGTGCTTAACATGCCTTGTGAAACAAGGAACCGCTCGAGCAGACAGGTTGTTGTTTATTTTTTATTTCATGTAGAGAACACTTTATTGCACAACCAGAAAAATATTCCAATCATGATTCTTAAATCTAAGTAATGTTATACAATTGGCGGTAATTTATATTACGCTTGCCAAACATCACCGCTCGCTATGGAGACAGTGAACAGGCTCCAAGTTACCCAGAGACCAATGGAAAGGTCTATGATATAGAGAAACGAAACCTTTCGCCAGCGCACCAATGTTACCTGTATTGTAAAACGGGTGGCGCAACTCAAATGGCAGCAGGCGAGACTCTCATGTTGAAGGTGGAGCCGTAAAATCTTATAGAGAAGAGCGGATGATCGATCTTCCACTATAAAGGGAAATTCTCCGCCAGGCAGATCATATGCCTGGGGACGGCCGGTTAAATTTTTGTTAGTCGGACGTTATATTTATAGTATTTCATGTGAAAACTTTGATTGCGCGATGCAGGAATGCTGGAGTTTGTAGTGCGCGCGCAGAGTTGACATGTGCTCGCCACATCACTCCCCTTCAAGACCGTAGCTACGCATAGCTAGGTCTGATAGAAATCGAAGTCTGTGCTCTAAAGTCTGCAAGTTCCAGAGGACGCTGAGTCAGTGAGTCGACTAGCGGTTGAGGATGTTCGGCGGCTAACATTCTCTTCACTGGCGACAGTACCATGGAGCCCGCGCAATGGAGACCAAAATGTACGCAGACTACCTACACCAGGGTCAGATGACATCAGGGCTACTAAGGGTCGACCTGGACTACAATAGCCACAGACCAATAGCGATGGAGGACTACGTCAGAGAGGCATACGTCCAACAGTGGACAAATGACTGCTGAAGAAGAAGTTTTTTGTTTATTTATATCTTCTTAGTGATTCCTATGCTGTTGTGTGCGTAAATGTACGCTGAATTCATAATATTCATACTTGGATGGTCTTTGACAATTGCGCAAACATGACAAAGATCTTGTTAGTCAGTATCTGACCATTGGTTACAGAATTACGTGGGAGCATAGAATCCGCATAGAGCTACGGAGAGAGCTATCCTCGGAGTTTCTCTGAAGGATAGGATTCGTAACGAATGCATCCGACAGAGAACCAAAGTTCATATCCGACATAGCTCGGAGAATTAGCAGGCTGAAGTGGCAGTGGGCTGGCCATATCTCGCGTCGAACCGACAGCCGAAAAACTGAAGGCAGATGCTGGATGCGGTAAGCTGAAGACAGGGCGCTATGGCGCTCATTAGGGCAGGGCTATTTCTAGCAGTAGACTAGTATGGCCTGACGATGATACTAACATACATAATTGCTCTGCTTGTCAACCCGAGCAACCTTTTGTAAACTTGGAAAATTAGGAAATAAATACGGTTTCATATAGTATTCATATTTGCACCAACTACCCGTCTCACTTTTCCTTCAGCAACTCTCCATCGTGGGTTGCCTGGAAGAAATTGTTCTAAGCAATAAGGCCGCCAATTGTACTGTATCTTTGTAATTATGTTTTGTTTGATTTTTCCTGGTGTAAAATAAAGAATATTCTTATCTTATCTTATTTCTTAATGCTCCGCGTTACTCATACTGATACTCCTTGAGAACAGCAACACAAGAACAGAAAACAGAAGACTCAAGGAGCTTCTCTTTCTTCTCAGAGTGTCGATGGTAAGCCATTTTGGTGAAAGGATTAGCCAATCAGCGTAAAGCACCCGCTAATTGTTGCCAGGCCAGACGTCTCAGGAGAGGCTCTTTTCATGCATCCCATCCTCTGATTCAAGTAATAAGTAATCTAAAGCTATTATGGCAGCCGGGTAAATTCAAGTTTAAGGGTCACTTTGACCGTAACATATCAAAACGTTTTCCTGGCAGGACACTGACCGGATTTCCGCGGACGCGGGTAGAAATCTTAGTCATAAAAAATAACAACCATATCTATAGTTATTTTTTATATGGTGTATATTATAATTATTATAATTCATGGACATATTACACAGATCTCGTTAGCCCTATACTAAGTACAACTAAATGACTGCGTTATAAGTGCTAACTCTATACAATACATACTTAAATAACATCCAAGACCCGGAAGACCCGAGACAAACTAGAAAAGTTCGCTTACTAGTTTGACCCGGCCAGGGCTCGAACCCGAGACCTTCGGTTTTACAGTCAGCGTGCCAAACCGCTGCGCCACCAAGGCCAATATTACAATCCTATAAGGCAGCAAATATCTCCATAAACCGCAGATTACCGTGGGAAGACCCGCGTGCTGCCGACATGACGACCCAACCCACAACTAATTAGTCTGCCAACTGTAATTCCGCTACAAGTTCGGCTTTCTTCGCTTGCTATTTTATTGAACTACCAGTCATGACAGTATTTCTTAATTCTCCATAATTTCTGCGCACGAGTCAAGTCAAAATATTAATATTAAGATAGTATTTCATTTAGTTTAAATTTTTGTGTAGTCATTAGTATTTACTTAAGTATTAGTAGTGTAATTATTGTGTATTGTTTATGACTATGTAAGTATATAGGTATATATATGTGAGCGTGCTTGTATGCGTGTAAGTATGGCTGCATGTGAGAGTGTGAGTGCGAGTTTGTTCCGTTTTGATGTGAGTCACCAGAAGGCCCTCGCCGAAAATCAGTGCTGTGGGTGCAAACCCTCAGCTTATACTGAGCATGAGGCCTTTTTTCCGCTGCATCGACATACTGTGTAGCGATGGAATTTATCTTCCTTTCATTTATTTGTAGTTTCTCTTTCATTTGTAGTTTCTCGTTTTCTTCTGCTTTTGTTTTATTCCTGCTTTCATTTCTGTGTTTTCCTTTCCCTGTAAAATTTGGTATGTCTATGTGGCGTTAAATAAATGTTTTTCTTCTTCTTCTGATGATTCGCGACACTCACACATACTTTATACTTCATTGCATACTTAAAAATCATAAAGAAAGCACAAATTAAATAAAGGGTACATGGGCGAGCTTATTTCATAAAAAACCTCTTCCAGCCAACCCTTCATGTGCTATTATATTCATCATCATTAACCAATTATGTCTCAACCGAGGGGCACGGGTCTCTTCCCTGAGAAAGTTATAGGCCATGCTCCACCACGGGTGCCAAGTCCGGATTGGTGGAGGCTTGCAAGACTAGTGGCTGGTCTTACTCTCAGAAGTTCTCAAGCCACTCTAAGTCCTCTGACGTGGCTTAACGACTGCCATCTATCGACGGCAGCCGGAACAAACTGCTTGACGTGCGTTGGGAAGCACGGAACCGCTCGGAAAAATGCCACTAGCATTAGTCATAGTTGGTAACCTATCTATACATTAAACGCGTTTTTTTTGACAAAAAAATCGATACTACGTAACACAGAGAATGTTGTAAAGAGGTTCAAAATTTCATTGATGCCGGTAAGTCGCCCATTAGCTCAGTTGGGAGAGCGCTGGCATGGTTAGCCAGAGGTCGCGGGTTCGAGTTCCGACATGGGTGGAGATTTTACCCTCTAAATAGGTTTTTAAAAGAGTCAATGAAATTTTGTGCAATTTAAAAAGATTGATGCGAGAAGGCAAACATCGTGGAAAAATCCGCCGATTAGTTGACTTCACCAGTATTCAAAGTAAAATATGGTTTAGGTAAAGAGCCAAAAATAAAAGTGTTACAAAGTAAAGATAGACTTTGCATTGAAAACTATCCAAATTTAATTTACTGCAGGACTCATTATAAGGTCTTGACTATCATTATGTCACCTTTACCAATCAGTCAGTGATACGCTTAATAACCCAACGCAACACCTTGACTAACCGGAAAATTCCGCCCTAAACCGGTTCGAAGCGGTGTATCAGTCAACCCGCATTTCCCAGACAGATGTCAAAACCAATTGTGGTTTCCCACAAGCTAAAGGTATAGTAACTATCTTCAAGTTGTAAAGTCAATGACACCCTGAGATATACTGTTTTGTGCGATAATGATGCAGATTATATTCGTCCCACTTTAGGGCACAGGCCTACTCTCAGAGAGAGAGAGACGGAGAATAATGGCAATTTCAATTGTTGTGATATGTCACCTACCTACAACGCTTGAAATTTCTAATACTCTCCTTAGTTAGGTTAGAATCGAATCTAGAATCGAGATAGGAATGTTGCGTTGGTTGTCCAAACCAACGCAACATTCATTGACTAAACCAACGCAACATTCAACAACATTGGTGGAGAGGATGAAGGAAGAAAGATTGACGAAACAAATATATATTGCGAATGTGAGTGGAAGGGCTGATAAGGGACGTCCAAGGCGGACATACATCGACCAAATAGGGGATGTATTAGCAAAGGGAAAGATAAAAAGTACCCGGAAGCGGCGTGTGTGCATGCAACGACTTTTGAACGTCGATGAAGCGAAGGTGATGTATCCGGATCATGGCAAGTGGCAGTCCCCGGTCTCTGCCTACCCCTCTGGGATACAGGCGTGAGGTTATGTATGTATGTATATTTAGGTTTCTTCACGGTCTTTTTCTTCTCTATTTACGAGTTAGCTACAGTTTTAACGATGTTATTTATGAAAAACGAGTCCTCAAACGCGCTCCTCAGAGGCAGTAGACGACCTCTGTGGCGCAGCGGTAGCGCATTTGCCTACCATGCGAGAGGTCCCGGGTTCGAACCCCGGCTAGGGACAAAGCAAAAAAACTCCAGGACTTGGATTTTTATGTTTGTGATGTCGTTGTTTCTGTTCCCCACGACTCAGGCATCCTAGTGTGGACCCAGAAGCAATGTACATGCCTGTATGTAAAAGTTGTTATGTTATGTTACTTTAAATAATCTGCAGTTACGTTCTCTTGTAATGGAATACATTATTTAAAATGTATCAGATGTATCTGGGGGGAGTTTTAAGGAAGAGTCCATAAATAAGTCTATTAAAGTCGTTGGGACTCTGTGCTAAGACAAAACCGGTCTAACAGTTAACTCGCTCTTCCTTATTGCATAACTGACTGAAGTTATAGCTATAATTTAATTATATTTGCTTTTCAAGTGCCGAGGTATTTGAACACCTTAGACATTCAGGTTTCCTTACGATGTTTTTCTTGACCGTTAGCGAGTGGCATTGCTCCTGTAACTTCACAAATGTACATAATCGAACTTGCGACCTCCCGATTGAGAAGCTGGTGTTATCCTTTTCCACTACAGCCGCTTTAAGTAAGCCCATACTCTTTCTCTGAGAGAAGGACCCTGTAGGCTACAAAAAAAAAAAACGATTACATGTACTTTAGTATAATTGAATCATTTAATTTTATTATGTAACTAGCTGACCCAGCGAACTTCGTACCGCCTAACAGTCGATTCTTTATTTTTTTTTATTTTTCCCTCCTTAAGAACCATCCTCGTAATTCAAGGAATATTCTAAAAAAAGAGTTAGCGAAATCTGTTCAGCTGCTCTCGAGATTTGCGCTTACCAACACATTCGGGGATTCATTTTTATTTTACAGAAGATAATAAAGTCAATAAATAAAGATGATAAAGGTTTGAGCGTGCTAAGAAATAAATATATCAATAACAAATATAGCCTTGAGAATAATTTCTGAGGACTTTATTTCTTTCTTATTTATATGAGTCTATAATTTGTTATTCTTCAAACTCGATCGAAGGGTGTCCTCTAAACGTATTGGAGAAGCGCTCGTAGCCTAGTCGAACCGAGTGATTGGAATCACTTGAGTTAAGCAACAATAGGCGCGGTCAGTTGCGGGATGGGTGACCGTTCCGTGACTACCACTAGTGGAATTTTTCCGAGCACATCCGCGCTTCGTAAGGCACGCTAAGCCGTTGGTGCCAGCTGTCTTGTAATGGCAGTCGTTAAGCCATGTCAGAGGCCTTATGGGCAGCTGGATAACTTCTGACAGTAAGGCCCGCCACTGTCTTTCAGTCCTCCACCAATTCGGACTTGGCCCCTGTGGAGGAGTATGGCCTAACCTTCCTGCTATGCAGTGCAGTGGGGACATACAAGGGCTAATAACGAAACGTATTGCCCAAATTTCATTACCCTTCAGTATGTCTTGCAGAACTGATGGCCGTTGGGGCGAAAAGCTTCTGACCTGGAGAACATACCTTACGCAGCGTGCCCCCTCCCCCAGATGCTTTGACGACATGGTTACGGCGGCAGGGCTGGATGCGGACGGCACAAGACTGGGAAGTTTGGATAACCACGAGGCAGGCTTAAGTCCTGCAGTGGGCGTCAAGGCTGATGATGATGACGATAGTATTTCTTAATGAATCGCGATACTCATAGTGTAGGAATGAATTACACACTTTGGCGCGTAGTTTTGACGGCACAATTAAAAGTCTATTTTGTCACTTCATTTGCATTTTGAATATCCATCACACATTTTTTTGTTTCTTTTTTTTTTTGATGCGCGCTTGCACGCACCAAACAAGGCAGGGTCGCCATGTGGGGTGGAGCGTTCTGGGAGATGAATGAAACGAGTAGTGTTCAATCAAGACTGACTATAATGTCGAAGGACTGATATTTATCCATCCATCCATCCATTTCAGCCTATTGCAGTCCACTGCTGGACATAAGCCTCCCCCAGGTTGCGCCACAAGACCCGATCTCCCGTTTCGCCATGCAGTCACCACCAGACACCTTTTTCAGGTCGTCGGTCCATCGTGCCGGAGGGCGTCCTACACTACGCTTGCCGAGTCGTGGTCTCCATTCGAAAACCCGTCTGCTCCAACGATAATCGGTTCTGCGACAGATGTGACCAGCCCACTGCCACTTCAGCCTGCTTCAGACTGATATTTATGATTAGCTTAAACTAGGTTACATGTCCTACACTACAGTTGTAATCAAACGGGTCTAATCGCGATTATTTACTAGGTAAAACGATATTACATCGCCACTTCAGCCTACCCGAGACCCGACCACGACGACTGTAACGCTGCCGAAACGTCGGGAAATAAGGTAAATAAGGTAAATAAGGCTTTTTGGCCAAGTGTAGATATAAAAAGATGTACACAACACGGGAGGTAATAAAGAAAGCTCTCGATCGCATATTTACGCCCCTCGCTTGCAGCTCGGGCCGCAAACTTCTGCGATCTCGGCCTTTCTTTGTATTACCACCCTAGTTGTGTAATGTACTATTACCTAATAGATGATGATGATGATTTTTGAACTAAAACTTTCGTAAGCACAACACATAGTAGACTTTTAGTCCGGACTTACTTACGGGTGTTGTTATATCGGAAACAACACCCGTATAACAACAATAATTATAATAATTATAGTATAATTTTCCGATATAACAACACCCGTAAGTAAATCCGGACTAAAAGTCTACGATGATGATGATGTTTATAAATAAAAACCAAACTATCGGTTTGTATGGGAATTGCTCCTTGAGGGAGGCTCATTCACGGAGTTCCAACACTAGTATGTAAAATATGAAGTGAGACAAACACACGAAGAACGCAGCGAGTGTAATAAAGACAACAAATCACTCCAGCCGTATCTCTCTGCGCATCTTTAGTTCGTAAAGGCGCGTGTACATTGGGATTTCCGTAAGGCTTACTCCCGTTTTGTCTGGGAAATTTGCGATCATTTAATATTACGTTCTGTGACAGCGAGATTCGTAACTTTTTTCCAAGAAACGTGTTAACCATTACTAAGGAATCGCTCGTGGTGACCTAGTGAAACCGAGTGATTGGAATCAATCACTTCGGTTAAGCAACAACAGGCGCGGTTAGGCGTTGGATGGGTGACTATCCTGTGACTACCGCTAGCGGAATTTTTTTCCGAGTGCTTCCCTGCTTTGTCTGCCCCAGCAGTGGGGACACATGAGGGTTGATATCGACTATGCCCTACGGGGTCCTTAATGTTACTGTATCAACACCTTGTAAACTTGTGGTTGCAATAAATAATGATGATGATGAGGTAGGTTGCATTGAAAAAATTGCTTTTTATCTGATTGTATAAAATGAAACTATTCTTAATTTTTTTCGAAATTAAATTAACATAAGGCGGGAGATTTGTATTTACATAGCACCTAATAATCAATCGCGATTAGACCCATTTAATATATAACTATTATTATTTTCACACTTTATTGCACACGAAAAGCACAAAAAAATACAATTTTAGAAAATACCTATACAAGGGCATGCTTATCTCTATGTATGAGTATTGCAAATCATAAAAAAATAATAATGATAATATATCAATGTGCACACCGCTTTAGGACTGAACCTACCTCAGTAAGCAGTAGAGAGGTCTCAGGTGAGATATTACGGCGTACGCTCGTCGTGTGATTATTCCTAGCTTCTGTCTGTTTTGTTGCAATATTGCCGAGTTTCACCTCGAGCCACTGTTTAGTGTGAACAGATGTTGCTGTTTGTTTTTCCTCTGTGCTGCTGTCAACCGGTTTCCAAAAAGGAGGCGGTTCTCGATATCAACCCATGTATGTCCCCTCTGCTGGGGCACGGGTCTCTTCCTGCATCGGACGAAGGTTAGGCCATACTCCACCACGGGGACCAAGTCCGAGTCGGTGGAGGATTGTAAGATAGTGGCGGGCCTTATTGTCAGAAGTTATCAAGCCCTCTCAAGCCCTCTCAAGGCCTCTGACATGGCTTAACGACTGCTATTACATGGCAGCCGGCTCCAACGGCTTAACGTGCCTTGCGAAGCACGGAAGCGCCCGGAAAATATGCCACTAGCGGTAGGCGGTTCTCAAGTCGTCTTTTTTCATGTCTGTTTAGCGATTCCATACCTCGTTGTCCGAAGAGCGGTGGTAACGGAGGGGGGTAGAAAGCCGACTTCTCAAACGGCAGGTCGTGACTTCGAACCCGTACCAATGACTTTGTTTTCTAAGTTATGCACATTTGTGAAGTTATAGAGCAATAGTACTCGCTGACGGTGAAGGAAAACATCGTAAAGAAGTGTTAACGTGCCTCAGCGCTTGCTACGTACAATGGCTTACTATGTCGGATTCCATCATTACCTACTGCATAACATGTTGGGGTGGAGCAGCTAAAACAAACCTTAAGCCACTGGAAGTCGCGCAGCGTGGAGTACTAAAGGTAGCAACTAAGCGCCCCATCCTATTCCCTACTACTAAATTATATAAAGATTGCGACGTCCTGACTGTCAGACAGCTCTTCATATACAATACCCTGATCCGTCAACATAAAAATACACCATACTATGAGAGCACTTAACGTCGCAAAGACAAAATTTGCAGTCCTCCCACGCCGAAATTAACTTTCACAAAAAGGCAGCATTTCTTTCTAGGACCAACCTTGTATAATAAATTCAATAAAATTTGCTATGTATTTAACCTACCGATATACGAATGTAAAATGAAAGTGCTAGCTCGTCTAAAATCTCTAACATATGACGATACAGAAAAGTTCGTAAACAGTTAAAACACACATATCCCCCTTCAATCACACGACAACTCACACACAAACACAGACACACACACATGCACAGACACACACACACACACATACACAGACACACATAAATTGCATGCCGCATGTTAGATATTAGTATATTTGGCCTCACATGTTCTACTAGATTCAATATTGTTTGATAAACATGACATCACCACCCACTGTCTTCCGCCTTTTGCTAGAGGCACGGGCCTACTTATCATAAATACAGGCTACTAGATAGTCTAGTTATGGTAGTAGTCACATAAAATTACGTTTTTGTTATGTTTTTCTTCTAGAATAATATAAGCTCAAGAATGTAAGTCGTTGTAACCATTCCTTAAAATAAATATTTTTTCATTTTTCATTTTCATTTCTACGTTTTCACGTGACTGTACATTTCACTGTGTGCTGCTGTACATTTGTAAAACTGGCCTCATTCTGGGTCACTTATTGGACGAATATTACACAGATCTTAATGGACATACCTATTACTCGTTAGCCCTACTCTAAGTACAACTAAATGACTTGTGTTACAGGTGCTAACTCGACGATAGATTTAATACAATAAATACATAGAGAACATCCAAAACCCGAGACAAACTAGGAAAGTTCGTTTCCTAGTTTGAGCCGGCCGGGTATCGAATCCGAGACCTTCGCTTTTACAGTCAGCGTGCCAAACCGCTGCGCCACCGAGGCCGTCAAAGTTATATGAAGCCCGGGCGGGAATCAAACCAACATCAGCAAGCAAGCAACGTACATTACCACAAGTAACGAGGCAGCTTGAAGTTAATAAAGTCAAAAACTTTTTGATCAGAGACATTTTAATTATACCTTCGGTGTCGGCCCTAATAAGGTCCCCAAAAAGAGAGAGGCATTTTAATTTACTCCAGTATTAATTTCTAAAAGGTCTTTCATAAAAGTTAGTTACACAATTACTCAATTTATATAGATACTAAGCTCATTACTTTAGTATCAAAGTCTGAGGTGTATCATTAAATTTTTCAGGCTTCAATAATTACACGCAGCCAAGGGGCTGTTAATTGAAATTAATTAAACGGTCGTGAAAGGGAGCTTCAAATCATAATATAAACTAAATGGCACACTTTGATTTGTTCTAATAATTCGCTTTTGTAGAAATACAAAAGCGTATTTGAGTTTCAATTTTTAGTACAAGCCATAATGACACTATTTATTTAAAAACCTATTTAGAGGTTAAAAATTCCACCCATGCAGGGATTCGAACCCGCGACCTCTGGCTATCCGTGCCAGCGCTCTCCCAACTGAGCTAATGGGCGACTCACCGGCATCAGTGAAATTTCGAACCTTTTTACAATTATTCTCTGTATTAAATACAGGCAGCGACATTGTAATACAGAGAGCACCTATTGTAAAGAGGTCCGAAATGTCACTGATGCCGGTAAGTCGCCCATTAGCTCAGTTCGGAGAGCGCTGGCACGGATAGCCAGAGGTCGCGGGTTTGAATCCCGGCATGGGTGTAAGTTTTAGCCTCTAAATAGGTTTTTAAAAGTTGTCCTTAGCACGGGTTAGTGCATTAAAAAGAATATAACTATTTATTTATTTAATATTTATTGGGAAGACTAACAGCACATAACAAGGAGTAACAAAAACATACAGAAGGCCAATTATAAGTCTCCACTTATAGAAAAAAAAAATTAGCCCTTAATTAAGCTCTTAAAGCAAAAATCCAGACCCAGTTTAAAACACTATATCGTCGGTATAAAGGTAAAACTCATTAAATGGTTTTCCATTTTTTTATTTTTAAACTGATAATTATTTTTGCCCAAAAATAACACTATCTAGTTTACTCATAAAAGAAATAACGATGGGTGAGCGTTTTTATTTCTGAGTCAAATATTATATTTAGTATCTCAAATTCCCACTAGCGCAGTTTCTACGATTAGGCTCATTTGCAGTTACTGAATTTTACCTTTATACCTACCATATTAATGCTTTCAAAAAAATCTGCACTGAGTTTATCCCTCAAGCTTTGGACTGAATTAAACATATCCTGATCGCCTATTTTCGCCAGTTTATTAAATTGGTTGCAAGCCCGCCATAGATATGAGCTTTGCCTATACCAAGTTAACCCTTTTTTCAGATGAAAAACTGTATTTACTCGCCTTATCTATGTTATCTATGTATTTATTGTATTAAATCTATCGTCGAGTTAGTATTACACAAGTCATTTAGTTGTTCTTAGTATAGGGCTAACGAGATCTTTGTAATATGTCCATGAATATATATTTATTATTATTTGTACTGTTTATTTTATAATAAAACAGAAAACTGGATAAAAACGGATAAGCAGGTAAAATTGTCAGATCTAGTCTATGGGTAAAGTTGTAGTGATGAAAATGAGGAAAATTTCGAAATGTGTGACATAATTTAAATATTTGAAATGTAAAGAGGTTTGCACCGTTACAACTGTTTCCAATATATAGGTTCCACCTTGGTTTTACTGCTGAAAGCTGCTAGAAACTAACTTTTATTAATTACGTACATGCACCTACCGACTATATTCTTCATGCAATCCAAAGTGGAAGTGATCGCACTAACTGATAAGATCGCCAATTGTATTGGCAGTTTTATCACTTAGAGCGATTGTAACATAATTTTAATATTACGTAGATTAGATATCATGGTCTAATCTACGTAATGTTTTTCTGGTTGTGCATAGTGTTCTCTATCTGACTCGACGACCTCTGTGGCGCAGCGGTAGCGCGTCTGCCTACCATGCGAGAGGTCCTGGGTTCGAACCCCCGTCTGAGAACTTTGTGATGTCGTTGTTTCTGGTTTCCACTACTAAGTGTGGGGCCAGAAGCAATGTATGTGCCTGTATGTAAGTATGATGTTATCTACGTATCTGTTATTTTAGGGCAAATTCGCTAAGTAAACAGTTATCTTTATTTTCTCTTCGAATTTTCCAGAAAAGCGACATCACAAACACGTAAACATCCAAGACCGGGGTCCGGGGTTCGAACCCGGGATCGCTCGCATGGTAGGCAGATGCACTACCGCTGCGCCACAGAGGCCCTCAGTCGTCTAATATAAGTCAAATAATATCAGAAGTCAAATGATAACAAATTATCTTATTATTATTTACCACAGGAGTCTTGCAAGTTATTGTATCATTAAGAATTAGAACTACTATTGTTAAAAAAGGGTTATATTCAGATTTCAACTTCTATGCTGAGTTTGTTTACTATAAAACAAAATGGATCCTGTTTCTTTACAATTTTATAATAAGAAGATCTTAAATTTTAATAAAAATTGCAAAAAAAATTTACACTTAATGTCCACAATTGAACGAATCTCTTTTCTGATAGTTCTCTTAAACAGTATTCTTTTTTTAATCACTTAATAGGTACATAGGTCTAAGCCATTGCATAAACTGTAATACATTGCGGCTTTTGTTAGCGCGACGCTTTACGCCTATACTCGCATAACGTGGGAACTTCGCCAGCTGGTACCACTGCCTTGCCCATCTGCAAAATTCCATACTTTACCGGCGTAAAACTCAATTTACTGGCACATAAACCGAATGATGATTTCGAAATAAGAACGGCTTAAAAACTAAAAAAAGAATCGACGCTGCCAGCCACCTGTTGCACCCATAAAGTGCTTATTTTGAATTTTAAATTCAGAATGCATTGAGTTGTTTCTTTTTTCACTAACAACCAATGATAGGCATAATTATTAAATATGAATGTTAAGAAAGGAGTAGGATTTGCAGCCACCTACGAGTATCTAGATATTTTACTTGAACTGAAATGCAATGAAACGAAAAGGTTTTATTCAGAAACTGCGCAGAAACTGCGGCCTAATGAACGTTACAAGTCAAACTAGGTGTCCATTTCAAAATCAAGATAATTTTGGAGAAAGAATGGACAAAAAAACTCCAAGCTTAGTCTTTTCAAAGCCCTTAATTAACAGAGTTATTTTAAATTAGAGAACTCATGCATTGTACTGGCTTCAATTCCAGGATTTCCAGGCATCATTGTCATCTAAATAATACGAATCTATATAATTCCGAATTGAGTATTTTACATATTTTGTCTGTTATCATTATCACTTATCATCAGTCTGTCTCTTTATACACGTATTTCTCAAAACAAATATCGATACGTGATTTGAAAAAATCTCCATTCAGAAATCAGTGGTGAAGCTCTTTGGTAAGAATTTACATTAATTTGAATCCACTGCTAACTTTAATTATTGCAATTACATTCTTTTTTTATGTAGCCTATGTATGTCCAACTGCAGGGCACAGGCCTGCTGGCAGAGAGAGTGTGGGCTTAATTATCAGGTGTGCCCGCCACGGATTGGCAATTTCACGCGCTGAGGGAGGCAATTATTCATTACAATTCAAAAATTCTTTATTACTCAAAAAAGGGGGTTTGTACAAAGCGAGCTTCGTACTTATTTAAAGTATTTTCTTCCACTTATAACATTCTTACCAGTATTTTTTGGGCTAAATTACGCGTGCCCACCGCGTTTTGAAGTTCTCTCTTAAAGAGAAGGCCTGTACCCTATAGTGGGACGTACCGATATAGGCTACTTATGAATATTATAAGAGTACACATTTTTTACGAACACGCCAAAATACTTACCTTGCATTTTGGCGCCTTCGACGATAATACTCGTAATACCTTGACAAATAAAAAAAATAAACCTTACTACATATTTTTTTAAGACCACCCCAACCTCCTCGTACGTAACCTTCTTCGAGATAACCAAACCTCTTTTATTCGACTTTTTTTTCTTACTCAACCGATTCGAAGAGAAACGCAACAGCCCACGGAATGTACTCGTAGAGCCAGCTTTTTGCACCTGTCTTGTTCATGGACCAGTCTCGACGGATGTGCCGAGCGTTCACCCAGTGCGACAAGGAAGGCTGTATAAGCGTGCCGTGCGATAAGGACAGCCATACGACTTAGCAGCACAAAGATAGAGTGGGATAGACCGTCGCGTGGCGTGCGAGAGGGACGGAAGCAAAGGTGATCGGTGATCCTGTACCACGGAGTTTTGTTGCTTTTTTATGTTATCTATTTATATGGCATCTGGTGACCAGTACTCTAGATGAATGTGTATGAAAAGAAGGATCGCAAATTGTGTTTAAAGAAAATATGGCCAGCGAAGCTGTTGATGTGGTGACCTCTTGTTAAGTACTGGGTGTAAGGAGGTAAAGATCTTGTCAGGTGGTTGTTAATATTAATCCAGTTATAATAAGAGAAGGGTAGCAGCTTTAAATATATAAAACAGAAGTTTCTATAGGTTACTTCGTTATTGTTTAACATTTATTTGTTTATAAGAATTTTATTTACTTACTAGCTTTTGCCCGCGACTCCGTCCGCGTGGACTTAAGTTATTCAGCATGCTTGAATAAAAGGTGCAGATGACTGGAAGATATCACTTAACACTAAATATAGGTAAACTTCAAAGACGTACGGAAAGAGTTGCCCTGTCGCTTCCAGCTCACACAAACTACCATAATCTAAGTAGGAGAGCGTGACATGTCAATACAGTATTAAGTAGCACTGGAGTAATTGGCTACTACATCCCAGTTACTACATCTACTAACCCCAGTTGGCTACTACATGGCTAACGATTTGCTCACGTACCTTTTTAGCCATCACCTGTGTGTCATACAACAGATATGACATGGCCCGAAACAGAGAGATAATAGGAACTGCAGTGTGGGGCACCATAGATTCATCAATTTGTAATAACTCAACAATAATTGCATGTAAGGGATAACAAACAATAAGTAAATATCAAAGGTTTCACTCAACACCCAAGAAATTAAAACACCGTAAACGAACGAAGAGTAATATTATGCCAAGACAGAATGGCTTTTACGTCGACTACAAAAGTTTTTATTCAACACATTTTTTATACCTCCCATACAAATTTTGCCAACCCTTTTCACCCCCTTATGGGTTGAGTTTCAAAAAATCCTATCTTATTCCTTGCCTACATTATATTTCACGAGTGATCACGAATCGTCTCGCCAGGAGACTCGACGAGTTCCAGCCGCCGGAACAGGCCGGGTTTCGCGGAGGATATGGCACCATAGACCACATTCACACAGTGAGGCAGATTATGATGATGATGATGCCTTCCATGCCGATTTCGGCAACGGCGACCAATTCTGTTTTGTGTTACCGGTGCGTCCTCACATGACTAATGTAACCAATTTTTGCAGTAAACGTCCGAAGACAGGTGCCACATGTGAGGACTCTATTTACATAATTGTACAAAATATTCGAAGGCGCTTTATTTTTTAAATGTTCCCGTCGTAAATCAAGCTCGTGCCTTCGTTTATTTTCAAAGTCGTTAACCTTTATTTTAACTTTTTGCCTCCATTCAGAGCGACTAGCAGCTTGCAATTCCCATGTCGTAGGCTCGATCCCGCACCCTTTCATATGCCTCTTCAGCACATCCTTGTATCTCAGATACTGGCCTCCGCTTTTACGCTTGCCTTCTTCAAGTTCTGAGTAAAAGATGCGCTTGGGCACCCTTTCTTCGGGCATTCGAGATACGTGCCCACACCAACGCAGTTGCCTTCGCATGAGGTAGGCCTCCACTCCGCACACATTCGCACGCCTGAGAACATCTGTGTTCCTGACACGGTCGGACCATTTGATGTTCAGAATGTCACGAAGACATTTTAGGTGAAATCTGTCAAGCGCACGTATGTGGCGGCGGTACAGGCACCACGTCTCTGCCGCGTAGAGGATGTTGGGCAGGACAATCGCCATGTATACTTTAATTTTAGTCTCAAGCTTGATGTTGTGTGAGCGGAACATCTTGACTCGCAGTTTTCCAAAAGCTGCTGAGGCGGCACCGATTCTGCTGTTGATTTCGGAGTCAAGGTCACCTTTGGCTGTTACAGTGCTTCCCAGATATTTGAACTTATCTACATTCTTCAAATTCGTCCCGTTGAGCTGCACATTCAGGGGCACCTGCTGGGCGGTGCCGGTCATCATGACTTCAGTCTTTGTTACACTGATTTTTAGCCCAAATTTACAGCACACTGAGTCAAATTTGGATATAAGCTCTTGTAAACCTTCGGGAGTTTCCGTCACAAAACATAAATCGTCCGCGTACATTATTTCTGTTATAATATTAAGAGAGACCTTCGTGTGTGCCTTCAACCTAGCTAAGTTAAAGACACTACCATCCGTTCGATAACGAATCCGAATTCCCTCTGTATTGTCCCTTAGTGTTTCCTTCACGACCGCTGCAAAGTAGATGGCAAAAAGTGTTGGCGCTAGCACACATCCCTGTTTAACTCCACAGGTGACGGAGAAAAACTCTGATTGATCGCCATTTGATGTTACACAGCAAGTCATTTGGTCGTGTAGGAGTCTTAATAAACGAATAAATTTTTCAGTGCAGCCGAATTTAGATAAAATTGACCAAAGAGCCCCCCTAGGAACACTATCAAAGGCCTTTTCTAGATCTACAAAGCATAGGAACATCGGTTTATTTTGTTCCTTGCTCTTTTCCTGTAGCTGACGTATGGAAAAGATGGCTTCGCTTGTACCTCTATTAGGCCTAAATCCGAATTGTGTCTCAGGCAGAAGTGCTTCAGACAATCTTAGAAGACGATTCAGCAGAACTCTAGCAAAGATTTTTCCGGTGGTAGAGAGCAGGGAGATTCCGCGGTATGAATTGCAATCTGCGCGATCTCCTTTGTTCTTGTAAAGTGAACATATAACAGATATTCGAAAGCTAGAAGGTACTTGTTCGTCAGACCACATTTCCGTAAATAACTGCCATAAGGCGGTATGTAGCTCTTCACCTCCGTACTTAATCAGCTCTCCTGGGAGGCTGTCTACGCCTACAGCCTTTTTGTTCTGCTGGGCTTTAATGGCTTTAACAACCTCTGTCAATGTAAGTGGCTCATCCAATTCAGCCGCCTGGGGATGGTTAGGTAAAGATTGAATAAACCCTAGGTCAGCAGTGCGATCCACGTTTAGCAAACAGTTAAAATGCTCCGCCCAACGTTTTAACACATCCTCTTTATTTGTTACGAGCGAGCCGTCAGATGACTTCAAGGGCACACACTTTCTGCGGTTTGTACTCCCTATCAGTTTCCGGACCTCACAGAAAAAAGCTCCCAGCTGGCTCGCATCGGCAAGCAGCTGAATTTGATGAACTTTATCCTGCCACCACTTGTCCTTGGTAGCACGAGCAAGCTTTCTTATGTAAGATGCACTTTGCTTGACCTTATCTGTCAACGATGAACCCTTCTGATTTTTGGAATTTGACTGTCGTAAAAGTTTCCGGTGGTTGGAAATTGCTTCAGTTAGCACTTTGTCGTTCTCATCGTACCAGTCTTCATTGACTCTGGGCTGCAAACCGAGTGTCTCTGTTGCGGCACCAATAATGTGAGAACATAGAGCTATGTACCTGTTATCAAGATCATAGCTCTCAGAGCATTCGGATAGTGTTTTGTTAATTGCTTCTACATATTGAGTTTGTGTTTCTTGGCTTTTAAGTTTTTGGAGGTTGATATGTGGCGGTTTTACTCTAATTCGTCTACGGGGTTGATGAAGACAAATATGTAGCTTGATTATGACAAGTCGATGATCGGTCCAGCAATCGGCACCACGCATTACTCGTGTAACCATCACTTGAGAGATATCGCGCTGACGCACGATCGCATAATCGATTAAATGCCAGTGCTTGGACCTCGGGTGCATCCAGGTGGTCTTGTGTATCATGGGGAGTCTAAACATGGTATTGGTAATGGCCAGCTCGAATTGTGAGCACAGGCTTAGCAATAGCTGTCCACTACCATTCATGTTACCAACGCCGTGTCTCCCTAAAACCCGCGGCCAAGCTTCAAAATCTCTTCCCACACGAGCATTAAAATCGCCGAGAAGCAGGATCTGTTCATTGCGTGGAACTTTTGTCAACGTTTGAGAAAGTTCTTCGTAGAATTTATCTTTGACATCATCGCTCTTATCCAACGTTGGAGCGTATATACTCATAATGTTCACAAAATTCGCATTATTCAATGGTAGACGTAAAGTCATAATGCGATCAGAAACACCGACAGGATGATCACTCAGCTTTGTAACTATACTATTTTTAATGGCAAATCCTACGCCAGTTCTTCTTGGTTCTGTGCTAGGAGTCCCTTTCCAAAAGAACGTGTACCCGCCACCTCTTTCTACCAGCTCGCCTTCGTCCGCTAGATGTGTTTCGCTCAGGGCCACGATATCAACATCGTAGCGGCCGAGCTCTCGAGCTACGACGGCAGTTTTACGTTCAGGGCACGCATTCCCGGCACGGTCTAGTAAAGTGCGCACATTCCAGGCGCCACATGTCATCTTCCTGTATTTATTTGTTTTATTAAAGTTTTTATTGTTTTTTCGACCACGTGAAAACGGATGTGTAGGCAGCCGCGGTTACTACCTCCCGTATAGTTTTGGAGTAAGCATTTGTTTGGAACACCTTTTCTAGTCCCCTCCCCGGCTAAGCGGGGGAAGCAGTGCCTCTCTAAATAGAGCTGCTTCGTCACAGTGGGTGCTGCCGAATCGCACTGTTAGCCCAGTGCAGTGCGGAAGCGACCACTCTCCCAAAGTCGCCCACGTGCAAGTATCAGACGAAGCCCGGCTTAAAGAAGAGCGAAGTGCAAAGAAGTGCGAAGAGCATAATCAGCCCCTGTGTCTGGCCTTTGTGGACTATGAGAAGGCCTTTGATTCTGTCGAAACCTGGGCTGTTCTGGAATCCTTACAGCGATGCCAAGTAGACTATCGTTATATCGAGGTGTTGAGATGTCTGTACGAAGCCGCCACCATGAGTGTTCAAGTACAGGGCCAGCACAGTCTAAACCTATCCAACTGCGCAGAGGAGTAAGACAGGGGGATGTTATATCCCAGAAACTGTTCACAAGCGCGTTGGAAGATATGTTTAAGACGCTGGACTGGAAAGGAAAGGGCATTAACATAAACGGGGTAATGGCGGAGTCGCTAGAGGAGCTGAACCAGATGCTGACCAATCTAGCTTCAGCCTCGCGACGTATCGGTCTTGACATGAATTTGGATAAAACCAAAATCATGATCAACGGCCACATTGATCCGAGACCGCTCGTCGTACAAGGTCACCTTCTCGAAATCGTTTCCGCATACATTTACCTCGGGCAGATCTTGCAGTTAGGTAAAAAAAATTTCGAGAGGGATGCCAAGAGGAGGATCCAGCTGGGCTGGGCAGCGTTTGGGAAACTACGCCGAGTCTTCTCGTCATCCATACCGCAATGCTTGAAAACGAAAGTTTTTAATCAGTGCGTCCTACCTGTCATGACCTATTGAGCCGAGACATGGACACTCACGAAAGGGCTGGTCCACCAGTTCAAAGTCGCTCAGCGAGCTATGGATAGAGCTATGCTCGGAGTTTCTCTGAGGATAGGATTCGTAACGAATGCATCCGACAGAGAACCAAAGTTATCGACATAGCTCAGAGAATCAGCAAGCTGAAGTGGCTGGCCATATCTCGCGAAGAACCGACAACCGTTGGAGCAAACGTGTCCTTGAGTGGAGACCGCGACTCGGCAAACGTAGTGTGGGACGCCCTCCGACTAGGTGGGATGACGATTTGCGAAAAACTGCAGGCAGAAGCTGGATGCGGCAAGCTGAAGACAGGGCGCTATGGCGCTCATTAGGGGAGGACTATGTCCAGCAGTGGACTAGTATAGCCTGACGATGACGATGATGACATTATATGCAAACCCTCTGTGCAAAATTTCAGCTTCCTAGGTCCAACGGCTTGGGCTGGGCGTTGATGAGTGAGTGAGTCAGTCAGTCAGTCTAAAAAATAAATTAAATTCCACCCATGCTGGGATTCGAACCCGCAACCTCTGGCTATCCGTGCCAGCGCTCTTCCAATTGAGCTAATTGGCGACTCACCGGCATCAGTGAAACTTCGAACCTCTTTACAATATATAAAAATACAATACAGAGAATAGTGTAAAGAGGTTCGAAATTTCACTGATGCCGGTGAGTCGCCCATTAGCTCAATTGGAAGAGCGCTGCACAGAGGTTGCGGGTTCGAATCCCGGCATGGGTGGAATTTTTAGCCTCTAAATAGGTTTTTAAAAATTGACCTTAGCACGGGTTAGTGCATTAAAAATAAAAATAGTATAATCATGTGGGTACAGTGATATCATTTCCGATCTTAAAACCTAACTGCAAAGTAGGTAGTCGGGGCTGTAAGTGATGCAATTTACTTAAACCAGATGTCGCTGCCTGTACGTAATACAGAGAATAGTGTCTTGTTCTTGGCAACTTATTTAGTGATGTCCATTCGCGTGTCGTTACTCTGTGGCCGCGGCGAAGCTTTGATATGGCTTCTGTAGCAAAGACTGTGGATAATTTAGCTGCTTCTTCGTGTTTTGTTGACGTACTCGGAGGTCCTCGCTTTGCTGGGTACGTGCTAGTTTAATGGCCTTTGTATAGACACCCTATTAGTGGGTTGTTGTCTGTAAGCTGGTGTTAACAATACGAGGCTGTTTATGCAACGTTTCATTGAATTGAGAAGTGATGTCTAAAATGTTTGTATCACAACGTAAAGAAGTGGCTTTTAGTAATAAGGCCGCCAACGATACTATCGATATATCTGTTGTGGCACGGGTCTCTTCCTGCAATTGTAGGTACTACATTCTTATATAATTTCTGTCACTATAATTTCTGTGTACAATTAAGAATATTCTATCTATCTATCACTGGAAGAGATTTGTAATGAAATTAGCTCGCCACTTTGTAAGCTTAGTGTTTTTGACTTAAACTCTGTTAATTGAATACTCAATTAACAGACGATCCTCGACGGTATTTTCATACGAAAAGACCAAGATCGTACTAATTTTTTATGCCAATTTGGTCAAAATCTAGATTTTAAAATTGCACCTAACTTAACGGCTAATGTTTATTAGGTCACAGTTTTCGTATTATTTTGAGTAACATACTTTGACTCCGTTTCATATTTTAAAAACCCTGTGAATAAAAATAATAATAACTTGGCCCAGCTAACAAAGGATAATCTTCTTTGTTAGCTGGGCCAAGTTTCGTAAAACTTCGATTCCTAGTTTATTTGACAATTCCAGGTACACTGCAAAGCAGAGTCTACCTGTGAATCTGAGGTTTAATCGACTTTGCAATGTACATTGAATTGTCATTGTAATTAAAACTGTTTTTATACGGATTTATGCTCGTTTATTACATTTTTACAATTTTCCAACGTTTCGGCACTTTTTCAGGTGCCGTGGTCCCGGATGACTGAGGTGACAGGTGTCTTTTAGAAATCATTAACAGTTAGTTTACTACCCTCGGCAAAAATTACAAAAGTTAATTATGAAGTTACGTTCCAAAATAGACAAACCAATTATTTTTTTTTATATAGTCAACAATATTGATTATTAGTAATTGAAGTTAAAATTAAATTTATAAACTAACTACTTTATATGAACTTAAAGATACCGATTATAAATTGAAATTAAATTGATTTTTTATTATTTATTCTACAGTCACACTTCTAGCAAGGGGGTCTCATGCACTTAAGCACTGGTTCCCATGCTACCGGTATGTTCCAACCACGATCTCTATTAAAATTTGGATGCCGGCGGATCTCTATTGCCTCACGTATCATTCTAGGGAAGAAACGGTCTTCTCGGGCTAGAACTTTAACTTTATCGAAATGTATAAAGTGGTTGGTACCGCTAAGTGTATGCTCGCTGACTGCAGATCTACCAGAGCGCTTATGTTTCACATCAGCGATATGTTCCTTCACCCGCTCAGCTATGGTACGCTTCGTTTGACCAATGTACGAGGAACCACATTCACAGTCAAGCTTGTATACTCCTGCCTCTTGTAAGGGAATCCTGTGCTTGACACTTCGCATGAATTGGTGTATCGTTCTTGGCGGCTGGTAGATGGTTCTGATTGAGGCGCGTTTCAAAATACTCCCAATTTTGTCAGTCACTCCTCTTACGAAAGGCAGGTAGGCTGGAACTCGCTCGACTGTGTCCGGTTTGACACGTCCTCCGCGACGGACACGCGGAACTTGCAGCTTGTTTGCACGAAGTACTCGTTTGACATGCTGGAGTTCCGCAGGTAGATGGTCCTTGTCGCAGATTCGGTGTGCCCTCTGTAACAGAGATTTTCCAACGGTAGACAACTGACACGGGTGATGGTGAGACTCACCGTTTAGGTACCTATCAGTGTGGGTCTTTTTCCTATAAACTGTATGTCCTAAGGTTCCATTTGGATTCCTGATGACTAAAACATCTAAGAAAGCTAAAGAACAATCTGCTTCTAACTCCATTGTAAACTGGATCTTGTTGTTTATAGAGTTAAGGTGGTATAAGAAAGCCGTTATTCCACTAGTAGGTAATATAGCAAAAGTGTCATCGACATATCTCTTATAGAACCTTGGTGGGACGGGAGCAGTTCGCAGGGCTCGCTCCTCGAAGTCTTCCATGAAAATATCGGCTACAACGGGAGAAACAGGGGAACCCATGGCTACCCCGTCTACCTGCATGTAAAACTCACCAAGATCCAACATCAACAACAAAAATCAATTTAATTTCAATTTATAATCGGTATCTTTAAGTTCATATAAAGTAATTAGTTTATAAATTTAATTTTAACTTCAATTACTAATAATCAATATTGTTGACTATATAAAAAAAATAATTGGTTTGTCTATTTTGGAACGTAACTTCATAATTAACTTTTGTAATTTTTGCCGAGGGTAGTACACTAACTGTTAATGATTTCTAAAAGACACCTGTAACCTCAGTCATCCGGGACCACGGCACCTGAAAAAGTGCCGAAACGTTGGAAAATTGTAAAAATGTAATAAACGAGCATAAATCCGTATAAAAACAGTTTTAATTATGTCTACTGCTCGTGTTAACCTTAGAAAATTGTCATTGTAAACCATAATTTGAATTTGATGTTATCTATGTATTTATTGTATTAAATCTATCGTCGAGTAAGCACACATAACACAAGTCATTTAGTTGTACTCAGTATAGAGCTAACGAGATCTGTGTAATATGTCCATGAATATGTATTTATTTATTGAAGTTCTATGAAACAGGTCCCTTGTCTATGCTCTTTCAATAATTTAACCTTTCTTTAAATATATTTTAGTTGGCGTGCGTCGTAAAAGTGGCCACTTATTGAGAATCACATTAAATCTTTTGCTGAATCAGTTTTTCTATTCGACTGAATACACTTTTCGGATATTTCGTGAAGTCACTCGTTCATTCAATTCAAAGAAATTCCCTGAATCGTATTTTATTGACAACTAGCGCACACCCGTGACTTGGTGTGCGATAAGGCGCTACGTTTTGGGCGTAAAGAATATTCTATCTATCTACTTATCTTACTCGTTCGTTATCAACCCTTGTATGTCTCCACTGCTGGGGCACGGGTCTCTTACTGCATCGCAGGAAGGTTAGCCCATACTCCACCACGGGGGTCAAGTCGGGGTTGGTGGAGGATTGTAAGACAATGGCGGGCCTTACTGTCAGAAGTTATCAAGCCGCCTATAAGGCCTCTGACATGGCTTAACGACTGCCATTATATGACAGCCGGCACCAACGGCTCAACGTGCCTTGCGAAGCACGGAAGCGCTCGGAAAAATGCCACTTGCGGTGTTCACGGGACGCTCTACGACGATGCTCACGTACTTGACCGCGCCTGTTGTTGCTTAACCAAGTGATTGATTCCAATCACTCGGTTCGCCCGAGCGACCTAACTTACTATTAAATAAAAAAAAATAGTCTTAAATTTTCTTGTCTTCTATGGTATAAAATAAGCGCTCGTGGCCTAAAACCGAATGATAGGAATCAATCCCTAGAGCTAGCTACGCAACAACAGGCGCGGTCAGGTGCTGGATGGATGACCATCCCCTGATTACCGCTAGAGGCATTTTTTCCAAGCGCTTCTGTTCTTCGCAAGGCACGTTAAGCCATAAGTGCCGGCTGTCATGCAAAGGCAATCGTTAAGCCAAGTCAAAGGCCTTATTATGAGTGACTTGAAGGCCCGCCACTATCTTATAATCCTCCACCAACCCAGACACGGCCCCCGTGGTGGAGTATGGCCTAACCTTCCTGCGATGCAGGAAGAGATCCGTGCCCCAGCAGTGGGGGCATATACTGTTATCAACCTAGGGTTGATATTATATCAAAGTGGTTGCATAACGCGTGGAACTGTGCTAGGAAAAAAAAACAAAAAATAAGAGCGAATTATGTCTCTGTTCTTGTAATTAGTACAAGCTTTATTTTATTTTGCAAAAAGTATAAGTTCTACGTCGTGTTACGAAAGTGACAATGCAATAACTCCTGAAACCATAACTTATATTTACTCTTGGTACAGTCTGTTAGCTTTTCGAATATACCTCGTCTCTGGAGCAGGCTTCGGTTTTCGCCGAAAGCACACGAGTGTAATAATATTACCTCCTGATCTGTATAAAACATTTCTTATTAAGTTTATTTAACTAAGTGTCATATTAGTTCTGATATTTCTATTACACGAATATATCCGATTCTATCCGATAGCAGCCGAGGTATATTCTAAAAGTTACCGAACTGTACTTATAGGGAAAAGCGGGTGATCGTGCTCTTCCACTATAAAGGGAAATTTCCCGCCAGGCAGATCGTATGGGGACGCCGGTCCAACTATTGTTTTTTTTTTAGCCCTATAAAGTGCACCCTCCGGAGGACACGGGGGAGGGAGGTGGTGAATGCTCATGCATAACAGCACGGGCCCGGCCGTGCTGCCAATGTGGGACTCACAAGAAGTGCGCCTACGGTATATTTATGGTATGTCATTGAAACACCTTAATTGCGCGATGCAGGAATGTTGGAGTTTGTAGTGCGCGCGTAAAGTTGACATGTGCTCGCCACATACTCTTATTACAACTTCACGAATGTACGTGATACGTATGGGACAAACAAGTGAAACTCGTCGCTGCTGTATTCACATTGACGTTTATTTGTCTATGAGCGTGGCGGCGCAGCACGCACACAAACCTATACCGAACAGTACGTAGCGTCAGCTGTCCTTAACACGTTGGCGCGCAGTACTGCCTCGTTTTTTATTGCGCCATGACACTACTTTTTCCCATACATTGCCTATAGGCGTACTGTCATATCATGTCATGAAATTACGTTCTTACCTTCGAAAAAACAATGCACGAGAGAACAGGAGCAAGCGCGCGGCGTCCTGCCGGTTGACACTACTCGACTGATTGTATGCACGGACGACGCTCACATGCGTAGTGTGCGTGCGGGGTAGCACACAAAAATGTCAATGTGTGCGTAGGTGCATCAGATATGATCGAAAATGTTGACCCTTTGTTATGCCAGTACAGTGATGAAAGCCTGAGCTGTGACAGTACTTTCTACCTTGCCTTTTAACTGTATGGGAAAATGTACGCTTCACGGCGTACTGGCATAAAAATGGATTTAATATGAACGCGCACAGGCGTACTGTCATTTTCTTCACTTCCGTTTTTACGCCTATTGGCGTACCGCCCGCCAAAGTGTTAAAATACTTTATTTTTGTAGTCTATTACGTACCATTTGCTGTGGTGTCGGCCTAGAGAATAGCACCAACCCAATTCTTCCCGCGGGTGTCGTAAAAGGCGACTAAGGGACACAAACCGGGGGGTGGGCAGCAGCGCCCCCTGCAGTACCATTCTACCGAACTGCGATCCCCAACACGCATGCCTGGCGTGGGGATTATGGGCATTACCGCCTATGATAGCACAATGTGGCGCTCTTTAGGGGAGGGCTATGTCCAGCAGTGGACTAGTATAGCCTGACGACGAGGTACCACTACAGGGCATAGGCCTCCTAGTAAGTAAGCCCATAACTGTCTTAGAAAGAGTATGGGCTTAATTACTATGCGTGCCCACCGCGGATCGGCAATTTCAAGCGCTGAGGTAGAACACATCAGATTCTCAGGTTTCCTCAAGATGTTTTTCTTCACTTTTAGCATTTGTTACTTCATATTTATTTATAAATTTCTTTTTGGGAAACTTATAGTTATACTATTTTTATTTTAATGCACTAACCCGTGCTAAGGAACAAATTTAAAAATTGAGTGTGAAAAAATATGGGTTAAATTTTTTGCCTCTAAATAGGTTTTTAAACTTATAGTTTACATAGAAATGTGAAAAGACATTTCTTAGTGTAACTATAAGCTAAAAATATGTTTGCGCATATGGTAACTAAGTAAAAAACATGTGAAAGTTAACACAGCCTCTGGAGCGCAGCGGTAGCGCATCTGCCTACCATGCAAGGGGTCCCGGGTTCGATCCCCGGCCGGGGACAGAAAAAAACCTCAGGTCTTGGATGTTTACATGTTTGTGATGTCGTTGTTTCTAGTTCTCACGACACAGGGTATTCTAGTGAGGGGCCAGAAGCAATGTATGTGCTTGCAATGTATGTAACTTTAATTTAATTCAGTGAGAACAAGGACGGGCTGAAAATCATCCCTGTGATGAGATGCATGCACTCACAGCACCTAGCTGAGCCCTATCCTTTTTATCACAATTATTGTCACTATTTTTCCATAGTATTCATGTGTTCTCTAATCTGTGTGTGATAAATAAACATTTTTCAATTTCAATTTGTATGTAAATGTTATTTTATTACACTATTTTTATTTTTAATGCACTAACCCGGGCTAAGGAACAAAAAACCTATTTAGAGGCTAAAAATTTACGTAATACAGAGAATATTGTAAAGAGGTTCGAAATTTCACTGATGCCGTGAGTCGCCCATTGGCTCAATTGGTAGAGCGCTGGTACGGATAGCCAGAGGTTGCGGGTTCGAATCCCGGCATGGGTGAAATTTTTAGCCTCTAAATAGGTTTTTAAAATGTAAATGTTATGTTATGTAAAATGAGTTTAGACTACATTAAAGCACCACCGTAAAGAAAAGAAATAGTATAAAACAAAAAACACAAGTGTCAAAACGAGTCATTTGAATTAAGAACATGCGGGAATTCTCTTCAACTTCTTGACAGTTTAGTCTCGATAGTTGACTACTTAAATTGAATGTACCTTTTGCCGTTAGTCTGTCTCTTTACTAGTCATTACATACAGACAAACAGCTCTATTTTGCTAGACTTGGTGTCTACTTAGTCTACACTCATAGACTTAATAGAATCAATTTTGCGAAATTGCTATTTTCATCATAAAAAACAACTCCACTCTCATTTGTCTGAGAGCATTTTTTTTCAGTCAGAGCGTAAGATTTTTAATCAAAATATTGTACTTTCTTGGGAATGGATTCTATTCAGCACAGTAGATAAAAGGACGAGGAGTCAACTGAAGGAGTTGTTACTAAAGATTGCAGATTCTTTAGGGACAATGCTTCGAGGCTAGATTTTCCGCTAAACTGAAATTTAGTTTTTTGTCGAGTAATCTCTTAACCCGAACTTGGCCCCGTGGTAGAGTTTGGCCTAACCTTCGCGATGCAGGAAGGGACCCCTGCCCCAGCAGTGGGGACATCATCACCATCATCAACTATGTCCCAACCGAGGAGCACGGGTCTCTTCCCTGAGGAAGGTATAGGCCATACTCCACCACGGGGGCCAAGTCCTGATTAGCGGAGGCTTGCAAGACTAGTGGCTGGTCTTACTGTCAGAAGTTTTCAAGCCGCCTTAAAAGGCCTTCGATTTGACTTGACCAACTGTTACACGTGCCTTGCGAAGCACGGAACCGCTCGGAAAAGTGCCACTAGCGTTAGTCATAGACGGTCGCCCATCCATGCACTGAACGCGCCCTACGTTGCTTTATCTTCGTGATCGTTTAAGATCACTCCAGCAGCCGGGGCTACGATATGAGTGGGGGCAGTTTGATATCAACCCTTGTTGTCCACACGGATTGTAAGACAGTGGCGGGCCTTACTGTCGGAAGTTATCAAGCCGCCCATAAGGCCTGAGACATGGGTTAACGACTGCCATTACATGACTGCCAGCACCAACGGCTTAACGTGCCTTGCAAAGCACGGAAGTGCTCACAAAAATGCCACTAGCATTAATCATAGACGGTCACCCAGCCATGCACTGAACGCGCCCTACGTTGCTTAATCTTCGTGATCGTCTAAAATCACTCCAGTGGCAGGGGCTACGAGCGATTCGAGTGGGGACATACCAAAGGTCAAATCAAATCTCTATCCGTATGAAGTTATATGAGTTTTTATTTTTGGTTATAAACGAGACCCGTTTGCGATTATGTGTTAGGTAAATCGTAATCACCTTAATTCCCAACGTTTTGGCAACGTTGTAAGCGCCATGTTCACTGGTAGACTGAAGTTTCTAGTACTTACAGCTATATTTGATTTGTTTATGTATATTTATTGTACATTAACAAATAAAATTCTATTATGTGTTTTTAAACCTAAAAATACATGGCAGCCTTAACCCTGAAGGTAATTTCTCAGATCAGTTAATCAAATATGTATAAACCTAACATTTTTTTTTGTTCTTCGTCAAAATAAGTCAAAATGTAAGATATGTTTGTGATCACGGGATTGCAATTTTAGGCGGTATTTGAACTTGTCAGGCATTCGGGCTTCCTCACGATCTTTTTCATCACAGTCAGAGAAGTAATTAAGCCCATACTCTCCCTCTGAGAGAAGGCCTGTGAATTGGACATTTATAATCTACATGAAAAAAAATGTGATGTAAATATTTGACGCCCTTGGTGGCGCAGTGGTTTGGCACGCTGACTGTAAAACCGAAGGTCTCGGGTTCGATCCCCGGCCGAGTCAAACTAGGAAACGAACTTTTCTAGTTTGTCTCGGGTCTTGGATGTTATCTATGTATTTATTGTATTAAATCTATCGTTAATCTAGAGTTAGCACTTATAACAGAAGTCATTTAGTTGTACTTAGTATAGGGCTAACAAGATCTGTGTAATTATGTCTATGAATATTTATTATTTATTAATTTTATTTGTTATTTATTAACTTTAACATTAGTTTACGAGACATTTTTTCGTCACCTCAGAGGCATGTAAAGCATCTAATAATTTCACAGCTTTGACCATTCGACTACTAAATATTTGAGATAAAATACAATAATGCTACTTTACAGGGTGTTCCAACTCGAGTATCAGTCATGTTAGTAGAACGGGGCAAGTCATTCGTAGCAGACTCGTTCTGAATTCATAGTAGTCGTACTTTTTTTGTGCAATATATGTCAAAATTTTACTCATATTGCACAAAAAAACGACAGTCAAAGTACTGAAAAGTCGTTATTTTTGACTATTTGAGTCATGATTTCATCATTATTTTACCTGATATCTAAGTAAAGTACTTACTTCAAGTCTTCTTCGAACAAAAAGTTCTTCAAAATCTACGTAGTTTTACGTAGATTTTGAAGAACTTTTTGTTCTTGTTGTCCGAAAAATGATGAGAAAAATATTGGACCTGGAACAGTAAGTTTCCCGGACATCCTACTAAATCTTTGGGTGTAAATTAAGGAAGTTATTCGTGATGTCCTATTTCTAGAACGCCGGGGCTTATTAGGATGGCAAGTGGGAGTCGAACAAAATACTTAAATTATGTTCTAAATTTAAAAACCTATTTAGAGGCTAAAATTTTTTAAATTTGTTCCTAAGCACGGGTTGGTGCATTAAAAATAAAAATAGTATAAATAATTATGTTCTAAATGAAATTAAAATCGCAAAAAGAAACGAAATTGTCTAAAAAAGGTGCTTATGAAATGTACAAGATGAATGATAAAACTTTTATTTACAGAAATATGTACATTGACTATGTATCTATTTAGTCCATGAAAGACACCCACTGGTGGGGAAATAACCCTTTCTTTTCATTGAAATGTACCTCTGCATTTTTTTTCTATAATATAAAAATTAATCGCAGAATGTGATGGTAAGCGCATATCTCGAGAGCAGCTGAATCGATTTCTCTGATTCTTTAGAATATTTCTTGAAGTACGAGAATGGTTCTAACGGAGAGAAAGATAAAAAAAATAAAGAAGCGACTGATAGGCGGTACGAAGTTTGCTGGGTCAGCTTTTGCTTCTAATATCTTCGGCTTCAATCTAGAGTTCGATCATTTCATACGATAATAATCTAGAGTTCGATCATTTCATACCATAATCAAAGTCCGCATTGTTCTCTGCGTACATTCAAATTAAAAAAGTTAAATTAAAACTGTAATATATGCTTTATTGCAGCCTTTATACGTACATTTAAGGCACTGGCCTTCTCTCAGTACAAATAATCAATAATATTTTGTTAGAGTTTTATTGTTCTATGTCTATATGACACATGTTATTCAAAACTACTTCCAAAATAAACACCGTATTATACACATGTTTTCCTTCTTTTATTATAATTATAAAATATTTAACATAATAAATAAATTTACCTTAGAAAATCAAACAGTAAATTGTTATTAAGTAGTAGGATTCTTTCTTTTCAAATATTTTTTTTATTTTATTTTCTTTTTGTATGTAGGTGTATCCCATTTATTTTTCCTATCATGCTTCCTATTATGACTTAATGTTTATGTATGTTTATAATAGTATTTATTTTTGTAAGTTTATTTTATTACGTATACGTATGTACATTATTATTCGATGAGCACCTACTACTCGTGTCAATTTCTCCTTCTGCAATCTTTCCGATTTAAGGTTGCCTGGAAGAAATTGCTATCAGCAATAAGGCCGCCAATTGTACCTCTTCTTTTGTAACTGTGGTCTCTGTAATTATTTTCTGGTGTGTACAGTAAAGAATATTCTTATCTTATCTAATTATTTAGACAGGTTCTTTTTTAAAAAAAAATATCTAAGCATATCCCTGTCTGCAATGCAGGAAGAGACCCGTGCCCCAGCAGTGGGGACATACAAGGGTTGATAACGAAGCATATCCCTACATTTGTCAAAGTTTTATTCATTTTTTAACTAGACTACCTGATTATGTTTTTTATTATTTTTGTTGGCTAATTTCTCAACCACCCTGTACAACCTATGCAGTAGCATCAACACAAATGTAGCTACTAGCTTTCTAAACTGAATCATGCCGACCATTTTAGTCACAATACGCTGAGTCACGAGCGGAGTGCATATTAACTTACCTGGATCGACGTAACACTGCATATGCATTAATATTCTGTTGGAACATTAAAGCTATATCACTACATCATAGATGGAGTAAAAAATGGTCTAAATGAGGGCTTGAGGTTTGAATGCGGCGGGTTCCGCTGGTAATATAATGCGAATGATTATGTCATGTTTTGAGAGCTGTTGTGTTAAATAAATGTTTTTAAATTTTTGTCGGCGCTACATCCAAAAGGGTAAGGAAACTGAAAATAATAAAAAAAAAATACGGTAACAACCCTCAGAAAGTGATGTAAGTGATGCAATTTGCTTAAGTCAGATGTCGCTGCCTGTACGTAATACAGAGAATAGTGTAAAGAGGTTCCAAATTTCACTGACGCCCATTGGCTCAATTGGTAGAGCGCTGGCACGGATAGCCAGAGGTTGCGGGTTCGAATCCCGGCATGGGTGAAATTTTAGCCTCTCAATAGGTTTCTAAAATTTGTCCTTAGCACGGGTTAGTGCATTAAAAATAAAAATAGTATAACCCTCATAAAATAAACAAAAAAGCAGATATGATAGTCTGTTAGCTTTTAGAATACTTCGGGCTCTAGAATAGGCTTCAGTTTTTGCCGTAAGCACACGCGTGTTATACTACTTCCTGGTCTGTTTATAACTTTTCTTCACTATTTTGAAAAGTTATGTAAAGTTATAGTCATATTAGTTCTGATATTTATATTACACGAATATATCCGATTCTATCCGATAGTAGCCGAGGTACATTCTAAAAGCTATGAATAACAACAGAGAAAAATCACAATACAGTCGATCTTTAAGGTTTTTACCTTCACAAAAGTCACACTGGAAAGAATAGTGACCGTAAAATAGTTGTTTCTACATATTTTACGCTTTCAACCCTTTTTCATTTTTATGTACACGGTTTGTTTCTCGCGTGCAATGAAGAATATTCTTATTGTGTTGTTAACAGACTTACCCCGGGTTCTGGTACACTAACAACCCGTAATCTATTGTTGACAGCTGTCAGTTAGCCAAAGTGCATACGAAAAAAACATTTGACCAGCTGCTAACCGTAGATTAACAGATTATTAGTGTACGGGAAACTGAGAGTTAAGCACTTATTCGTTATATTCGGGTGAAATACTAGTAACAAATAAAACAGAATAACAAACCATAGATTACTAATTTTTAGTAGGCAGACAAGGGTGTACCGTTTCGTATTTCTTTGTCAAACAATATTCGTTGAATAAAAACAATTTGATTTTAAATAATCGGGTAGAAATACCACTTGCTGAAGGTGAAAGAATAAATAAATAAATATTTATGAACATATTACACAGATCTCGTTAGCCCTATACTTATTACAAATAAATGACTTGTGTTGTAGGTGCTAACTCGACGATAAATTTAATAAAATAAATACATAGGTAACATCCAAGACCCGAGACAAACTATAAAAGTTCGTTTTCTAGTTTGACCCGGCCGGGGATCGAACCCGAGACCTTCCGTTTAATATTCAGCGTGATAAACCGCTGCGCCACCGAGGCCGACAAGAAATTTGAGTGTCTATGATGTTAACATACCTCAGCGTACATACCTCATAACATACCTCATTACCAATTCGCGGGGCACGCGTAGTAATTAAGCCCAAATTATCTCTGGAAGAGAAAGAGCGTGCCGTGCCATGGGACGTATAAAGACTCCATAGAAAATATTGAAATTGTTAGAATTATCATTCGTTAATAATTATAATTTAAAATGGCAACAATACAAAAAAACTTACATATTAAACTTATTACAGTCATCTTTTCCTACATGCACTCTGCTCAGTTATGTTATAGGTAACTTTGCAACTAAAATTTAAAGGCAGCTGTGCATCAATTTATTGAAAAAACGTTTTCTGCAATCTCAACTGGACCCTAAAGACGCTCGAACAAAAAACTACACAGTCAACACTTTTTAATAACACAAAAAAGTTTACATCCATTTGATGGCCCTCATCTAGTGGCGCTATGAGCGAAAGAGACAGGCTTAAACATTCATTAGAGTGTGAGAATGAGACGGTGCAATAGGACAGTAATTTCAAACAATCAGTAATGATAGTGAGGGCATAAGAACGCGTATTCTATGATCTCATAGTTGTTGAGCACCCAAAGTTCGAGCACCGATTATTTAAAGGGAACCTAAGGTCAAATACAGTATTATTGGTGCTTTAATAATAGTGTAACGTAACGTAGGATTTTTTCAAATAATTTACAATAACAATGTAAAAACCCACTAGGTATATAGACAAACGTATCGTTGTTTACACTGTTCAGTAATGTAAATAGAATCCAAATCCATATTATTTTATTATCATATTATTTTATTGGAAGCGCTTGTGGCCTAGGCGAACCGAGTGATTGGAATCAATTACTTGGTTAAGCAGCAACAGGCGCGGTCAGGTACGGGATGGGTGAGCGTTCCGGACTACCGCTAGTGGCATTTTTCCGAGCGCTTCCGTGCTTCGCAAGGTACGTTAAGCCGTTGGTGCCGGCTGTCATATAATGGCAGTCGTTAAGCCATGTCAGAGGCCTTATGGGCGGCTTGATAACTTCTGACAGTAAGGCCCGCCACTGTCTTACAAACCTTTTTTTTTTTTTCACCCAGGAGAAACCCCAATTACGGGTACCACCGGCTCGGGGGAGCACAGTGGTTATGTCGGACTCCCCGCCCTGAAAAGGGCGGTATACCGACTAAAACTCCTGGGGTGTTCCTCCGCACCGCAAAGGACGGGGCCACGGGGACGCTTGCGCACACTTCCGCGACCCCGTCTGCGGGCGCCCTTTCGGGCACTCCTTCGGCGGCGCTTCTGCCCCGTCGGTGCTCGACGACGGGGCTAGAAAACGCCGCATCTCTTCGTTGGAGCGCATAGGGGCCAAGTGCGTATGATCTTGGCCCCCATACGCCCCAACGCGCCGCCCCCTCCATCCCATCGCAACCCGGTCGATGAGACGGGGAGGGCGGCGCACCTCCTCGTTGAGGCGCGTGGGGGCCCAAGCGTCCCGGTCCCCACACGCCCCACACGTGAGGCCCGTCACGTCGCCCACCAGCACTTCTCTGAAAGCAGAGAAGGCGGTGAGCGACCGCGCGGGCCCCCTCCGTGCCAAAAGGCACCCTCGGAACACGCAAGGGCGCCTTCCGGCCCGCCGTGATGGACGCGGAGAGTCCCCCGACCCTCCGTGTCCCGGCGGCCACTCTGGTCCGACTGGTACGAGGCGCGCGCGCTTCCGCGCAGCGGCGCCCCCCCCCAGTCGGTCCTTCATTCGGTTGGTCGTCTGGGTCCCGCTCCACAAAGTGAAACAGGGCCCACGCGACCTCTCCCGCCAGATTTTTCGCCGCTGGCCAGCAAGATCCCATAAAGAGAAGTTACTGACCAGCGCCCAGGGTGCACCGGCCCTTGCCACTTACCCTTCCCACTGGTTCAAGATGAATCAGTAGGAACGAAAGCGGAAGGTAATCTGGCATCGCACCCCACTGTTTTACAAACCTCCACCAACCCTGATTTGGCCCCCGTGGTGGAGTATGGCCTAACCTTCCTGCGAGGCAGGAGAGACCCGTGTTCCAGCAGTGGGGACATACAAGGGTTGATAACGAATATTATTTTATTGTAATAGTTTTGTTTATGACTAAACCTGTGGGTATATTTTGCATTGGTTTAATCTATATTTTTTTCTTTGTAAATATTGTATTTTGTTATTAATCTGACCTTTAAGGTTAGTTTTTACTTCTATTTCTCCAAGACGAAGAGGAAATCTTTTTCGTCTTAGCTGACTCTACACCTGTAAAGTCGCTAGGAATAGGCTTAACTCATCTTCTCAGGCACTTTCTGAAAAACTAATAGGTGCTCTGAATTCTGTTGTACATAGGTGCTCTTTTATGAATGTAACAACAGCATTAAATCTAAAAGAAGGTGATAGCATTCCTCCATCCATTGTGGAACATTTGAAACAATGGAATTGTGTGAAAAGACCTATTAAAACAGTGTGTGTGAATGCAAAATGTTGACCTGGTTGTCTGGAATGTTAACAGCTTGGTCTACTAATTGTTGGGTCATAAGGTTTGATTCCAGGTCAGCCGTTTTGTTAACTAGATAATGAACTTAGATTGACATAACGCTTTAGTAGATTATATATGTTGATAAGTACTCAAGTCATTTCACCAGACTACTATCGTTCTTTCTGTCCATGGTTGCTTGGAAGAAACTAATTTTTATGATAAAGTTTACTGTACTCTATGTTTTTAAATTTTACTTACTTTTTAGTTCATAACATTTAGAAAAAAACACTAGAGTTCGATAGTTTCATACTACAAAGGCCACATGAGTCTGCGTATATTGAAATAAAATTAAAACGATGTCATCATCATCATCAACCCGTTATGTCCCCACCGAGGGGCACGGGTCTCTTCCCTGAGAAAGGTATAGGCCATACTCCACCACGGGGGGCAAGTCTGGATTGGTGGAGGTGCATAAGTGCACCACAGTTAAGTAGACAGCACCACAGTTAAGTACTTACTAATTCTTAATTTAGAAACTTACCCTTATACACTAGGTGCTTGATGGCCAGTGGAAAACCGTTTATTTAAAATAAGGTCAGACAGAAAACCAATGATTAAATAAATAGCCTGTTAAACCCCTCTCGCTCAAAGTTGTTGTTTAATTCTTAATCAGGCCTTAGAATTATAGGTAGGTACTTATTCGAACTAGTTTGGAAGCTGATAAATACATTATTAAGATAGGAATTTCAATACTTCAATGATTAATTTGAAAATTATTCATAGATGAATATTGGCTGCCTTAAGGCTGCTGTTACGTCGGGCATGCTGTCTTGCTCGCACAATTTTTTTTTTTGTGTTTGTAATAAAATAAATAAATATTTTTATGTAGCATATAAATGTCCCACAGCCTTTCTGTCAAAGAGAGAAAGAGAATGTGGGCTTAATTAACACGCGTGCCCACCGCGGATTGGCAATTTTAGCCGCTGAAGTATTATACTTATGATAAAATTGATCTGAGGGTTCGATAGATAATAACATTACGGACATTCGAAAAATTGTTTTTCAATTGTATCTAGTTTTTGATTATGAAAATTTGCTTCCAAAGTTGATAATTGTGCAAACAGCATTCCCTTCATGAAATACTGCTTAGAGAAAGCCGAAAACGTATTTGAAATGTCCATAATTTAGTTAGTTGTCGACCTTGAACCACATTTTATTTATGTAAAAGTATACTAATTTAAAAAAATATAAATAATGTTATGTTGTGTGAGCAGAGCAGCATAACTCCACAACAAGAACAGCCTTAAAGTGTCACTCTAAGCAAAAAAAACAACCTTAGTGAAAGAAATAAATAGTTCTAGAATTGACAAACGAGAACAAAAAACCAACTCCAACCAAATTTGCACTTAACAAGCCCACCTAAGAAGCGAATAACCGAGAGTTCCGAATACCAAATCAATAACACATAAAGAATAAACAAAAAGCAGTATTTTTTCATCTACATAACCACTCCGGTGTACGGTTCATCAAGCAAAGTGGACGAGTCAAACAGTATGATCGGAGCGCCTCTGTGATACAGACGTCACATTAAGTCGGTGTTTTCTCTGTAATAAAGTTTACTCTTTGACGATGACTGTTTGACACTTCGGGTGTGGAAGCGCGCGTTTTTGCAGTTTTTTTTTACTTTCTTTTTTATCGCGGCTGGGACTCTTTCGCGGCGAAAAGGACTTTTCGGCCAGTGTTTATCGTTGGAGGTTTTCCTTGTGAGTTTTTTTTAAGTGATTTTTGTGTGACTGTGGACTAGAGATTTTTGTCGTTTGTCTTTGCGGAACTGGATTTTTTCTTGTGGATTTTAGTATGACAAAGATATCTTGGAGTTCTCTTGGTAAGTTACTTTTCTTTTTATTCGGCAGTGGTAAACTTATGTAGTAGAAATTAAATAATGCGATTTAGTTTTCTAAAACTCCATGCCCCAAAATAGAAAAAGAAAATTGTTTACATTTGGTTACAGAAATAATCAGTATTAAAACTATGTACCAACAAATTTTACACATTTGGTATTATTAAATAGTGATTATTGTTTTGTTAAGTGTAAATAATTCAAGTTTGACAACGTCGGGTTAGATACTTTTAAACCATTTTTAGCTCAAGAACGGTTAGACTGAACTTCATGATCTTTGATTCAAGTACAAATCATTTATTGTCTTTATTCAATAAATATTCTGTGAATATTTTTGTTAATAGTTAGGTATGTTGAAACTGGTTTCTTTATGTTTTAATTTCGTCATTACGCTTTTAATTATATTAAGAGTCGAAAAAATATTCGACTCCATTGAACCATTTATTAGTGAGTATTTCTCGCCTAGGCCTAAAACAAAAACAAATACCGTTTCCCACACACCCACCCGAACAAAATTAAGAAGAAAAACCAACTTAATCAAATGCATCTCAAAAGTTCCGAAATTCGGGCTAATCTAAATCAGATGCTCGAAAACAAAGATTGTACAAAAAAGACATTATCAAGTAGCTGGCCGCCGCCGGCTACAGTAAAAAGACAATTTGTAGCCAAGAGTTTTGGCGCCTCCGGCTCCAGGGGTTCCGTAGAATAAGGCGGGAAAATTGCTTACTTTACTCAAATTAAAGACCATTCTCCGGCGGCTATTATCATACCACAAGTAAGTACTGAGTTAGAGTTAAGAATGTCGTTTAGAGTATGCACAAAGTGTTAATGTGTGCAGCACATAGTATATGCAAACAAATTGTAAAGCGTTAGGCACAAATAGGTTTTAACAGTTATTTTTTATTGCATCATTTATTGCATGTAAATCTATGGAATAGCTCATGTAATATTGTCGTCATCGCCGTCAGGCTATACTAGTCCACTGGTGGATATAGCACTCCCCTAAAGAGCGCCACGTTGTGCTATCATAGGGGGTAATCCCTCGGTTTGTGGCCCTTAGTCGCCTTTTACGACACCCGCGGGAAGAACTGGGTTGGTGCTATTCTCTAGGCTGACACCACACAGCAGTATGTAATATAAACAAAGAATAAATAATATTAAATAAAACACTGATATAACTTTAGCGCCAGTTAAGAAGCATTTTTATTTATTCGATTACTTATTGCATATACTCGTAATGGCAATATACTTGTTTTAATGATGCATGATGCCTATTACATTTATTTCTATGGCATCTCTAAAGCTAAGATATTCTATGAAATACATTATATGTGGTATCGGTTTGAAAATTATTTGTTACATTAAATTACCAAGGATTTATTTTCGGGTCAGACTAAAGTGAAACAGCGATAAGGACAGAGGACTTTATAAATTACTAGCTGACGCTGTTTGCAAACATTGTTTTGCCATATTATTAAGAGCTACGAAGTATATAAGAAAAAATCATAAAAAATCGGTGAATACATTTTGGAGGGCTTCGATAACATACACTATGACACTTTTGCGCGTATATTATTTTTAACAACATGTTAAGCTAGTGACTACTAAAAAAAACCCAATCCACAGACAAACCTTGTCGGTTCCAGGGGATGGGAGGCATTATATTGCATCTATTTTTTTCTTACTTTACATAAATAAAAAAAAGAAAAAACTAGATTTTTATATAATTATTAGATTATTTTTTTAATAGACTAACCCGTGCTAAGAACAATTTTAAAAACCTATTTAGGGGCCAAAAATTCCACCCATGCCGGGATTATTAGATTTATTTACTTAGCTGAAGGAACCCCAAAAGCCCAGCGTGGTCCAGGGCCGGTCTGGCGCGTTTTTGCCCCGAAACCCGTTCCTGCTGATACCTGTCGGGATTGTAATTGGGACAGGTGTTCGATGGACCGCTTCTTCTCCTGTCCCGCTCGGGCCACTACTCGGGATGCGTAAGGACGAACCAGCATAAGTGCGTTACGTCGAACAAAATACAAAAATGGAAAAGAAAAAATGTTTTCATAAAATGCGTCTATACGCAAACATTGTCAGAATAATTTTGAGAGGAAATTTAACTACATTTATTTTGGCAATATTTGCATTTACATTGACTGAGAAGAATATTCATAAATGGGCACAAAAACAACAAAATAGTTGTAAATATACAATTGCAATAACGTAACTTATCGATAGTGTAATAGACAATATTGTATACGCATAATATGTTACAATTAATTTATACTTTAGTGTTCAAGAAACAATTAACAGGACATCATAATAAATTACATGCTGTTCAAAAAAAGTCGGCCATGAAGGAGTCACCGTAAGCTCCAGTATTGTGAGCAGGGATTTCTTTTCCTTTATACGCTAAGTTTTTCTCCGTCTAAAATTAAAGCTGTCGGTCTTTTTCCCTAAGTTACCTCCACTCGAAAAAATTCGTGATTACTGGATTTTTAAATTAACTAACCTAAGTGACACCAGGCCAGTTACTGAATTCAGAATTTGACTAATTTGAAAGAACGAACACGTTTTACACCTTATAATCATCAGCCATTTAACGCAATTTGTTTCTTAGGGCGGTTTCTGAACTGTGAATTTTACGAACTAGATACTTAAGTAATGTTTTGTCATGCTCTTTTCTGGGAAATTCAAAGAGACAGCACTACAATTAACTATTTGATTAGCGAAATTTCAATTCAAAAACTGGCTCTTATTTCATAGTCAATAATAAACATTAATTTAAAAATATTAGTTTGTGTAATTGTGGACGTTGGTTGTGGTTACACGATTGCAAGAGAGTAGGGGCCCAAACAAGATTTTTCTTTTTGGTTCCAATGTAGCGTTGCATTAGCGGTATGAGTGTAATAGGATAATTGTGTAAAAAAGGATTCAGTCGAAGCAGATGTTTAGTAAATTGCATATACTCGTATGGCCACGTCTTCGGAGCTTGTTTGATTTTGCTTACCTTTTATTTTACAAAATTAATACTTCAAAACTAGGCCGAGTAACTAGATAGTCTATAAATAGATGAATGTTAACTAAATGCCTTCTCGGCCGCGTTTCATAAAACCACAATTCATAGCGATTATTTATTAGTTAAAATATATTTACCTTATTTCCCGACGTTTCGGCAGCGTTGAAGTTCTCACGGGTAGACTGAAGTGGCGAGTACAGTCAATTTTCGTAGTGAGTACCCTTACTACGAAAATTGACTGTACTATCTCTATCTAGTATGGTTTACCCTTGAGGGTCCCTTTTAGTTTTTCACAACAGGCCGACACCATCGCGAGCGCGTTCTTATCTAGTTAAGGACGTTTAAAAATTTCAAGGCTAAAAACGACGTTTTGGCAGCGTGGCAGCTGCCCTGCTCACGGGTAGACTGAAGTGGCGAGTACAGTCAATTCTCGTAGTGAGGGTAGATGGTCTACCCTCAAGTCACTTTTGGTTTTTTGCAGCGGGCCGACGCTATCGCGACAGCGCATTCTTATTTAGTAAAGGACGTTTAAAGTTTTCAATTCTAAAAACGACTATTTGGCAGCTTTGCAGTTGCCGTAGTCACGGGTAGACTGAAGTGGCGAGTATACTACATTTTAGTAGTGAGTCTACCCTCTAATCACATTCAGTCTCACAGCGGGCCGACGCCATCGCGACAACGCGTTCTCATCTATTAAAGGACGTTTAAAGTTTTCAATTCTAAAAACGACTATTTGGCAGCGTTGTAGTTGCTGTTATCACGGGTAGACTAAAATGGCGAGTACAGTCAATTTTTGTAGTGAGTATACCCTCTAATCACATTTAGTTTCTAACAGCGGGCCGACGCCATCGCGACAGCGCGTTTTTATCTAGTAAAGGACGCATAAAGTTGTCAAGACTAAAAACGACGTTTCGGCAGCGTTGCAGTTGCCGTGGTGATGGTTAGACTGACAAGTAGAGTCAATTATTGTAATAAAGGTAGGTGGTCTACCATAAAGTCACTTTTGGTTTCTCGCAGCGAGCCGAACGCTATCGCGACGGCGCGTTCTTATCTAGTAGAGGACGCATAAATTTTTCATGGCTAAAAACGACGTTTTGGCATGGTTGCAGTTGCCGTGGTCACGGGTAGACTGAAGTGGCGAATACAGTCAATTTTTGTAGTGAATCTACCCTCAAATCACATTCAGTTTCTCGGAGCGGGCCGACGCCATCTCGACAGCGCGTTCTTTTCTAGTAAAGGACGCATAAAGTTGTCAAGAATAAAAACGACGTTTCGGCAGCGTTGCAGTTGCCGTGGTCACAGGTAGACTGACGAGTACAATCAATTATTGTAATAAGGGTAGATGGTCTACCCTCAAGTTACTTTTGGTTTCTCGCAGCGAGCCGACGCTATCGCGACAGCGCGTTCTTATCTACTTAAGGACGTATAAAGTTTTCAAGACTAAAAAGGTGCCTATTAAGTTCGTGGACGTATATCCGGATTAAGAAGATAAAGTTTGACAGGCAACGGGTTTATCTAGCGGTTTAACCGCGAATAATTACCCATTGGTGGTGCAATCTCTATTAGATGGCTGATTAAGTCTGTCTGGCGTTCTGAGAGATTTCATCTCTTAGAATGATTGTAATTTTATTATTTTCTAGCTGACCCAGCGAACGTCGTACCGCCTAACAGTCGATTCTTTATTTTTTTTTTAGTTTTCCCTCCTGAAGGATGGTTCTGATAAAGAACCATCCTCGTACTTCAAGGAATATTCTAAAAAAAAGAATTAGCGAAATCTGTTCAGCTGCTTTCGAGAGTTGCGCTTACCAACACATAAAGCGATTCATTTTTAAATTATATAAGATAATAAAGTCTCGTAAGATTAAATTTGAACTTTGAAGTACATAAGTACTCGTACGTCGAAGTAGGTCACAAATCGAGGTTTGAGCGTGCTAAGAATTGGAAATAAATGTATCAAAAAGAGGTATAATCTTGTGAATAGTTTCTGAGGACTTTATTTCTTTCAAATTTGTATGAGTCTGTAATAGAATAGAAATGGTTTTTTCTAAAGACAAGACACACAAAACAAAAAAGTACAGTAAAAACACAGTAAAGCTACGTTTTGTGAGTTAAAATTAAATTTAAAGTAAAATTAAACATACAGATAAAGCATTATAATTTTTCTTCTTCAAACTCGATTTGTGTCCTTTTTTTTATTTTTCTCTCCGTAAGAACCATCTTTGTACTTCAAGGAATATTCTAAAAAAGTAATTAGCGAATTCGGTTCAGCTGATCTCGAGATTTGCGCTTACCAACAACTTCATTTTTGTATTATAGATTTGGTCTATATGCGTCCCGTGTGTGTTCAAATCCCGGCATGTATTAATGACTTTGTTTTCTAAGTTATGTACATTTTTAAAAATAACAGTAGCAATACCACTCCCTAACTGTGAAGGAAATTATCGCGAGGAAACCTACGTATCTGAGGTGTTCAGATACCTCAGTGCTTAAGAATGCGAATCCGCGGTGGTAATGGTAATAAAGCCCGTCCTCTCTGTTTGAGAGAAGGCCTGTGTCCTGCAGTGGAACGTGTGTAAGCTACCTAAAAAAAATGCGTCCATAGAAGGGCGTACCACCTTCAATAAGAGAGAGAGAGAGAGTCCATATTCTCTCTCTCTCTCTTTGATAGAAGGTAAGCAGATTGGCAATGTCATACCACTTTATGGTGAGCCGCAATTTTATATAGTTTTTTAATTTTATTTTTTCAAGGAGAAAAAACAGCATTGACAAACTTATACGATATTTTTTTTATGTAATGTTCAATTATTAAGTTAAAAATCTCAACCTACTCTTTGGCTGGTCTCTAAATTGCCATGTTTATCTCTTTTGTTCCTATTTTATGTTTGTTAGAAAAAATCCGTACCTACAACCAAAGAGGCTCTCGAGGACTTGTCCGCCCACGCGCAAATGATGAGATGACGCCTAAAGGAATGTCAAAAAAACAAAATAACCGATTGCTAAAAAATAAAAACGCGCTGCCACGGAAAATATGCGCTAGTGCCACTGTTGGTACGTTTAAAAAGCATTTGAAAGATCATTATTTACGTCTCACTGTTTACACGTCTGAGAAGCGGTTGAAAGATATTATATATCTATCTCTTTTCTTCTTCTTCAGGCTATATTAGTCCACTGCTGGACATAGCCCTCCCCCAATGAGCGCAAGGTTGTGCCATCAATGGGGGGTAATGCCGATAATCCCCACGCTGGGCATGCGGGTTGGGGATCGCAGTTTGGTGGAATTGTACTGCAGGGGGCGCTGCTGCCCACCCCCCGGTTTGTGTCCTTATCTATCTCTAGTATATCTTAATGATTCGTGATACTCATACATAGTTATATATTAAACGGGTCTAATGGCGATTAATTATTAGACAAAACTTAATTAATTAATCTACTTGAGACTACGGCAACTGTATCGCTGCCGAAACGTCGGGAAATAAGGTAATTACGTTTTACCTAATAAATAATCGCGATTAGACCCGCTTTATATATAACTATTACCTATCTATCTGTGTCATAACATTGAGCTATAATAATATGTTTGTGTAATTTTTTTGTCTCCCATAGGTGGGTAGGTTATTTAAGATTTATGTAGTCCATTTACGATAGTGATTTTCTTTATTAAGATACAAAGTAACATAGACAATAATTAAAAATTCATTTACAAAAATTTCGTCCACAAAGTCAGAGAAAAATAATACAAAAATTATATAAAATAATAATAATAATAATGTCAATCAAATAAACCGCCCCGAGACATTTCCGACCCAAAGGTGCCCATGACACTGGCAGCATTACCGCGCTGCACAGCAAGGGATATCCTTTGCATCAAAAATGCCCCTGAGCGGTAGTCGTTGATTTTGTCACTTTTTAATTACTGCGATACTGTCTACGGTCCAAGAGTTTTTCAGAAAACTAGTCGCGCAATTCAACGGATGCAGAACGCCTGTGCACGATTTTGTTATGGCATACCGCGGCGATCCCATATGACACCGTTTCTATGTGACAAAAGAGTCCTTAAAATGGAAGGACGTAGGACATTGCATCTGGCGAGCATGGTTCATAAGATAGTCCACACGAAGCGACCGACCTATCTTTATGAAAAATTTGAATGGCTTGGAGACGTACACTCTAAGTACACTAGAAGCAAGGCTCGCAATATCACGAAAATACCAAAACACCAAGGAGCCAACTACCGAGGAAGTGTGAGGTATGCAGCAGCAAAGGTGTGGAATGATCTTCCTCCACCCCTTCAGGACAACCTGACTAGTAGAACATTTAAAGAAAAATTAAAAAATATTCTTATGGAGAAACAAGTTGCTCATACTAAAAACACCTACATTATAAAAACATCAAAAAAACTACCGAAACCAAAATCAAAAAATCTAATGTGAACTAATAAATCCACAAGCACAATATACTCGTATATACAAAAAATATGCTATCAAATATACAAAATAAATATAACACATACACCCACCCACACACGCGCACACACACGCACACACAAAACACACACACTCATACACTCTAAGCATTAAATTGTACATTAGGGTTATGAAATTAAATTTACTATTTTTATTTATGTTTAAAAACATCAGTGAACCTTCTGTGCTGATTTGTCTTGGTTTGTATCAAAAATTTCTATTAACCCGCGCACGGATGATGTTTTATACCATCTACCCTTGTATTATTTAGGTTTAGTATTTTAAGTAGTTTTAAGTATTTTAGCTTTAGTTAGGTAAGTGCTGAAAATCAGCGCCGTTGGAAGGCGTGAAATCCACGACGTCTGACGGCCCGCGCTGAGCACTGTGCCTTTTGCTGCCAACTGCGTATATTATGGGTCACTGTTTTTATATAAATTATAAAAAGTGCCAATGAACCTTATAAATTATTGTTACCTGGCTGAGACTAGTTGGTAAAATGTATATGTTAACCAAATGTAAACTTTATTCTTTCAACCAGTGTTTTGTTGGTGGCAATAAATATCTTTTTACTTTACTTACTTACTTACTTACTTTCTTTACTTAGTCAAAGCCACGGTTCCTAAGACGACGCCCTACCTCCTTAATAAAAGCTTTTCCCTGGGCACCCCAAACTCCAGTAGTTTCCAGGGCAAGTGGCACAAATAGGTAGCTGCGCATCAGCTGGCTGTATTTCGCACACTTAAGTCTAGCGGCAGCCTCAGCAGCAGACCCAGGGACACCAACCGTCGAAACAATGTGAGAAGGTGCGAAGGTGCACACGCAGGTGGCATCCCAGAGTAGACACCGACCCCTCTCCCACGGTATCAAAGTGAGACCGTCCGGACGCCTCCCATCAGTGCGGATCAACCCTGGCGGCTCAAGAACCGTAGGGACGTCCGCCGAAATAAGAGCCCTCCGAACGATATCATTAATAGCATGATGCCGTGAGAGTCTACCTGCACTCCGAACACAATAAAGCCCATGACGACCCCGCGAATCCACCTCCGCACCGCAAACACAGCGATGCGGTTGACATATGTCACAACCCAAACGCAGCGCCACCGCTACACGCAAGGAATTGTCATCTAAGAGGGTTCCCAAAAAGGGTGAAGGCAAAGCATGAAGCCATACCCCGGAGTCAGGCTGAGAAACTGCCCGCAAACGCGCGAGTTCAGCACCAGAGCTCTGCTCCACAAGTTTTTCCAGCGCTACTCGACACATCTCCTCATCCCAAGCCCGCTGCCGATCAGGCTGCTCCGGCAAATCACTGTTTGGACAACAAGCCCACCATAACCCCAAAGCCTCATCTGCAAAAGGGATGCGGAACCCGTCACCATTAACTCGTAAAATGCGAGTGACCAAGTCCAACACCCCCCGCGACGACGCCAAAAAAGCTGGCAGTTCTGTGTCCTGTAGACGACGGATGCCCAGTCCGCCATGTCTAATCGGCAGCGCAGCCTGGGACCACTGGAAAGCAGTCATTTCAATATTCATAACACACTCCAACAACTCCTTGAGCATGTTATCGTACATCAGTGACTCCTCTTTGTACAACCAGATTGGAGAAGTTCGCAAGGTGTACGTTAGCCTCGGGATGGACAGGCAACTACGCAAAATTACTAGTGCCACATGCGCAGAAAGCTGTTTAAGATGCGGTTTGGTATCTGCCAAAACTTTTAATTTTGATTTTAGTACCCCCGGCACCCCCTCTGGAAAAACTGGGGCACCCAAAAGGGTAAACCCTGCCCTGTCCAATAGCTTTATCCCCGGTATTAAAGCATCTACTTGTAACTGCACAGCCTGAGTAAGATGACCTGAGCATGAAAACAATTCACACTTTTGCGTGTTCAAGTGAAGTCCCAATGTCCTGAAGCCCCGAACCAGCGTCCCAATGTCGTCCATGACCACTTCCGGACTACCCCCCAAAGTGCCATCGTCCAAGTACCACGTGTTTAATGAAGACCTCAAAGAGGTTACCACCTCCTGGATTGCCAGGCTAAAAAGCAAGGGCCCCAAAGGATCACCCTGTTGCGCACCCACTTGTGACTCAACCAGTTTATCACCGTAAAATAGGTCACTCGGTCTCGCATAACACTGGTGGAGGAAAGGATAAAGTGATGGAATGTGATCCCTAACTTTGCTCAAAATAACATCCCGCTCAACAGCATTAAAAGCGTTCCTCAGATCAACTTTAACAATTATATCGTCGGAAGCGCTTCTGGAATAAGCAAAGGCCCGGGTGGCGTGAATTGCGGCCTCACAACCTAACTGAATGCCAAAGCCCAATTGCTGCGGTTGCAAATGTGAAGCCATGGTATCCCTAACCACACTGCAACCGAGCTTAGCAACCAAACGGCGAAGCACACTGCCTACGGCAATAGGGCGGATACCGCCATCCCTTTTCTTCAAGGCACAAAGGGAGGCACCATATAACACCGGACAGACTTCCCTATTCACCATACCCTTCAGCATGAAGTTCGCCAGATTACAGAGAGCACGTGTAAGGGTAACAGCGTTATCTCCGGCCCCAGGAGACGTCAATTATTTTAGCAGCTGAGGACGGATCCCGTCCAGCCCCGCTGCAGAACCGCTATTAAATGCACCAATAGCCTGAGTTATATCTTGACTGTCGACAGTTAAGAACTCACTCAACAAATTCGGCTCAGGAGGGAGATCCAAGCTGCGACTCGGTTCCGGATGCTTAAGTCGCAAGGCCTCCAGAGTCTCTTCACTGTCATCAGCCAAGGTACTTTCCGATAAAAGAATACGTATTGCTCCGCTTAAATCACCGTCATGAACTTTGGCTTCAACAGTTTTATAAACATGACGCTGGCCGTTAGGGAAACTACTTGGCGTAATATCCGTTGAAGGCAAGCTCAAACTACCAACAGTGATGTTTTCTTTCACTTTGGAGGTTAGAGATCTGCCTCTGTCCTCAGTCGATGGAACCCTCAGACAGGAATATGAAAAGGTCAAAAGAGCATACCAATCATCTACACCATTGGACTGAACGCACCTCTCAATTATTTGAGACAGTTTGCCGGCAGCCAAGTATCTCGCACCCTTGGGGACATGTTTCAAAACACGAATCCGTCTCCTGAATAACGGCAAGTTGGACAAGGCTGGCGGCGATGGAGAAGGAATGTCACCCCCGTCTTGTACGACGGGTTGGGAAAGGCCACCCCCCCTGTGAACCCTACTGATGTGAACATTTAATCCGCGCGGAACAACGAATTGTCTCGAAGAACCAGGGCAATGAGGGCAAACAGCTCTTGACACACTCATATTTTTACTTAAAACATGGTGTTTGATAAATATCACTTAAAACACTGGCAATGTCGTGAAAAACATAGGTACAATAATGTTACAAATAATCCAAATGTCAAAAAAATAAAAAATAAAATAGTGATCGCTAAGTACATCAATTATTGGAAACTGCGATTAAAAAAAAAAACTCAAAAAATAGCGCCAGCAATTCATGTTAAGAATATGGAACCAACTATAATACGAAAAAAAATGTCATTTATAAGTAATGTCGGGGCTAAGCTATTTGAGTAAAAAAAAAAAACAGCAAAATTGAAATATAAAGAAAAGTCATGCATAAGCAATGTCAGAGCTAAGCTATTTGAGTCCAAAAAAAACAGCTAATTAAAAATAAAATTCCAGCAAAAAGTTCAAGCGGAAAATACAGCACTTTTAGCGCTTAAGGGTGTCGCAGCATCCTCAATGACCGTTGCAAGTGGCAAGTCGGCACGCGCAGCATGCGTGCCACGATCCACGATGCGGCCGGCTCGCCGACGATGTCGGCGCACGAAGGCTCACGGAAGCGCCCGAAGCTGGTGTGGGGATCGATGATTCACCATTGCGCACTTTGACGATCCGGAACAAAAAGAAACTCCCGACGATAAAATAGTCGTTGCATGCCGAAAAACTGTTGTTTCTCCACAACCACTGGATAGAAACTGACTATTTTTTCACTCTCCAAAAAGGATTTCTGTCTGGCTTTTCATGTATGCCCAATAAGACAAAAAACGTCGGTTTTTAACAAATTACAAGCTCAAAAAGTATGGAGCAAACAAACAGCGAACCGCCGTGTCGCGCGTCGCCCGCGTCTCCATTTTGTGTCCATTTTGTACACGTATGTAGACCAGTTTTTACTGCCTCTCCTCTTTTAGCAACGTTAATGTAAAGCCGCAGTGGGAAGTATAATAAGCGATAATTAAGATAAATTGTTGGTCGTCTAGTGTAAAAATGGCCTTAATTATTGTTTTACTTCTATCAGCATGTTTTTTTTCTACGAAAAAATAAATAAAACGAAAACATTTTTCAAAGAAGCTTCGTAAAATATCTAGTACCACCTGAATAAAACGTTTCTGACCCTAGGCACAACTGCTATGCTCAACTGGTTGCACCGTGGGCGCTTTTGTTTCCCGTCAGCTCAACTGAGTTACCAACGACTCAACTCGGGCCCACGACGCAACTCTTATGCTCAACTGGTTGATTCGTAGGGAATCCAGAAATTATTCCAATTCCCCATAGCACCACTGGTAGTATTATCTCAAGCCACTGTACTACTGGTAATAGGGGCGGTGGTACGATGGGTCAGAAGGGACTCTAGCACTGATAGCAAACATCTTTGTTCAAGTGTTCAATTACAAGTTCATTTATTTCCCCTTTATGTTTTTATTAAACAGCCACCTATATTTACTTATAAATAAAACATATATCCAAGATTTTAAGAATCTTTAGAAGTAAATTACGTGTTATTCTTATTTTAGTCCAGTGAATCAAAAAATATTTTTTCATTTCTTATACTCTGAAAGTATTGTTGTTTTGATCTGATCAATGGGTGAAAAATGCTGCATAGAGAGGGAAAAACTTATTCAAATTACTTCCCACCAAGGGTCGGAATGAACTTTATAAATAAAACTACTGTCAGCTGTGAAGAGTTTTACGTAAAAAAAACTAAGTAAAAAAATGCTGCGGCCATTTGTGAGTTTCAAAACAACCTCAATGGTTACAATTTTTGCAGAAATATCTTATTCCACCTCGGACTATAGCCTCCCTCGCTAAATACCTCGGGAAACAATAATTTTGACGCTCGGTTAACAATCTACTATTTCTGCAAAAATTTAAACAACATGGTTTTTTAACTTGTGCCATGGGTACATTTTTTTTCCCAGCAGCAGACGAATCAGTTGTACCAATGGGAAACAAAAGTGCCCACGGCACAACCAGTTCAGCATAGCAGTTGTGTCTAGGCACAACCGTCGATTGGAGGTTTTATAAGTTGAGCCGTGGGTACATTTTTTTTCCCAGCAGACCAATCAGTTGTACCAACGGGAAACAAAATTGCCCAGGGCGTTTATAGTCCAAGTAGGAATTGATTCTTTTACCCGTGTTAAACACTCTACTTTTCATTTTGAATATGAGGAAAATAAATACTCATTTTTAATATTCAAATCTTAGCATAAAAGATAATTACCTGTTTTTTAATTCCGTCACAGATTAGTATCCCGCCAATTTATGTCGACTTTTAAATTTTAAATATAGAACTCACCGCGTAATCGTTGCGGCTTATTCCGCTCAAAGAAGTTGCTGATGTCGCTGCCTGTACGTAATACGGAGAATAGTGTAAAGAGGTTCGAAATTTCACTGATGCCGGTGAGTCGCCCATTGGCTCGGTTGGATAGAGCGCTGGCACGGATAGCCAGAGGTCGCGGGTTCGAATCCTGGCATGGGTGGAATATTGGGCCTCTAAATAGGTTTTTTAGTTTAAGTTAACTCTAAAATTATTGTGCATGTGACATTTATCTTTAGTTAACGTATAGCCTGACCACGATTTATAAACTCAATTTATATGCTCAGAATAAAAATACTTACATACCATAAGCGCGACAAACACACCTATCCCTTTCCTTCGCAGTCGGTTAATAATAATCACTGCGAGGTTTTTGTGACAGAGTATCACTATTTCAAAGCCTGGCTTATTTATTGTTATTGGCTACAGTTGGCTAAAACACGGCGCATTTTTGCATAATTTGATGCAAATGGAAGAAATCTTTGGCGCCACTAGTGTTGATAATTTTCGGCTATTGTACTTCGAAACTTAAGCTAATTTGTTTGAGCTAGTAAATGGTATACAGCCATCGGGCCTAAACGTGATTGCTTGTTAGGAGACCTTTTTTTATTTGGCCTATATACGCCCCTAGCAGTGTCATATTAGTTCCGATATTTCTATTACACGAATAAATCCGATTCTATCCGATGGTAGCCGAGGTATATTCTAAAAGCTAAGAGACTATACTACGTAAGATGTTGTAGTTAATATATTCAAAACATATTTATTAGATTGTTATGACCAATAATTTTAAGATTTCTGTCTCGAAGTCACCGTTCGGAATAATAATGAAAAGTTTAGGTAAGATCTAATCAAAATAAGAATATGATTGGTGACAGCGGAGAAGCAACTTAAATTATCATTGTGTTGCTTTACAAAGAGTAAATGTTATATTCATAACAATATTATTAATGATCTGACAGTGAAAAGAAAGTATAACAACTAAACGAAGAAATGATATAGTATTTATTATTGTAATTAATCGTAATCTTTAACATTTATGTTGAAAACATAACATAAACCTCACGCCTGCATCCTAAACGGGTAGGCAGAGATCAAAGACTGCTACGTGCCACAATCCTGACAGATTGACAGACTGACCTTCGCTTCATCAACGTTCATTAGCCGTTGCATGCACGCAAGCCGGTTTTGAGTACTTTTTATCTTGCCCTTTGCTAATATTTAGAAAGACTAAGGCCACGGAGTGATTGGAATCAATCACTTGAGTCAAGCAACAACAGGCACAGTCAGGCGCAGGATGGGTGACCGTCCCGTGTAGTCACGGGACGGTACCGCTAGTGGCATTTTTTCCGACTTCGCAAGGCACGAGAGGTGCCGGCTGTCATGTAATGGCAGTCGTTAAGCTATGTCAGAGGCCTTATGGGCGGCTTGATAACTTCTGACAGTAAGCCCGCCACTGTCTTACAATCCTCTACCAACCCGGACTTGGCCCCCGTGGTGGAGTATTGGCCTAACCTTCCTGCGATGCAGGAAGAGATCCAACAAACCTGGTGCTAAACTAGGATACCATGTACTATAGAAACCAGGTAAGGACGTCATAAATATGAAAATACACCCAGAGGTCACCTAAATAAATGTACGGCGGCTCCCAGTGAGAATAAAACCCACGACCTCTGTCTTATTAGGATACCCTGTGATGTGTTATGCTAACCAGGCAAGGACATCATAAGCATGGAAATACAAACAGACTGCAGCCATATAGGTATGCAGCACAAGTATAACGGCCCCCAATGGGAAACGAACCCGCGACCTCCAACAATAAATAGTCTGTCAGTCCTCCTGACCATTATTAGTCACAAAACGGTAATTTAAACGGCCATTCACTGAGCGGTCATCGTTTAGCGTCAATTGACAATTAAACTGTTTTGTAACAAATAGGCGTAATGTCCGGCGCACTCATTCTTGACGGAAAAATTAAAATTGTTACAGGATGAAACATAGTAACGCGGTGGAGGTAGTGGTGGTGGTTCATACTTGCGCCTGTGGTCATGTCCGCTCGCGCACTACAATCTCCAACATTCCTACATCGCGGAATCAAAGTGTTTCAATGACATACCATAAATATAACGTCCGACTGACAATAGTTGGACCGGCCGCGTCCCCAGGCATACGATCTGCCTGGCGGGAAATTTCCCTTTATAGTAGAAGAGCACGATCACCCGCTCTTCCCTATCTTTTTCTTCTTCAGGCTATATTAGTCCACTGCTGGACATAGCCCTCCCCTAATGAGCGCCAAAGCGCAACGATGTGGCATCATTGGGGGGTAATGTCCACAATCCCTACGCTGGGCATGCGGGTTGGGGATCGCAGTTTGGTGGAATTGTACTGCAGGGGCGCTGCTGCTCACCCCCTGGTTTGTGTCCCTTAGTCGCCTTTTACGTCACCCGCGGGAAGAATTTGGGTTGGTGCTATTCTCTCTTCCTTATAGCACCCATAAATACTGCTGCTAAATAGCCTAAGTATCGACCGCCACCACCGCCTGAATTTTTTTTTTGTAATCTTTATTGAAGGGTTTGGTTTGGTCACATATAGCCGGTTCTGAATTAATAATAATTTTAATTAAAGAACGTTACTTAAAGTACACATTCAAGTAACGTTCTGTCACACTTTTTTTTGAGAAATTCGAAGAAACAGCACTACAGTTAAATATTTACTTAGCGAATTCTCAATTCGGAAACTGGTAGTTAGTGATCATGTCACCCTGATAGGACACATTGTGATAGATTATGATAAATTAACGACACATAATCAATATTCCCTTGTATCCACTCCTGGGGCACGGGTCTCTTCCTGCGCAGGAAGGTTACGCCGTACTCCACTTCGGGGACTAAGTCTGGGTTGGTGGAGGATTATAAGACAGTGGTGGGCCTTACTGTCAGAAGTTATCAAGCCGCCCATACGATCTCTGACATGGCTTACTGACAGCCATTACATGACAGCCGGCACCAACGGCTTAACGTGCCTTGCGAAGCACAAAAGCGCTCGGAAAAAATCCACCAGGGTAGTCACTGGTCACCCATCCAGCACCTGACCGCGCCTGTTCTTGACCCAAGTGATTGATTCCAGTCATTCGGTTCGACTAACCCATGAGTGCGTCCAGGCCAACTTGTGATACATTATTTGTTTGTACCCTGGCCACTGGAAACGATGGGAGAATGGGGGATAAGGTAAAGGCTTTCAATGGCAGCCGAGGGTATAACTATTGTTCAGGTGTATGAACAACCTGACGCAAAGGTGCTGTGGGGAAATGCTCTAGGCTCACGGGATGTGACTGCCATCAGGTCCTTTTAGTTTCTAATTAATTCAACTAATTTATAGTTTGGATTTTTTATTGCATAAGAGAAATATTTTTAAAAACCTATGTAGAGGCTAAAAATTCCACCCATGCCGGGATTTGAAACCGCGACCTCTGGCTATCCGTGCCAGCGCTCTTTCCAACTGAGATAATGGGCGACTCACCATCATCAGTGAAATTTCGAACCTCTTTACAATATTCTCTGTATTACGTACAGGCAGCGACATCTAGCTGAAGTAATTTGCATCACTTGAAATATTTTTACAAAGGCCAGCTTATGAGTGTTTTCTTCCAGCTAACCTAAGGTTCTGAAGATGGTTCAATTATTAAAATTTTATTCCGCTAACGAACAGATATTATTTTGCTAAAACATTCGTGAATACGCGTACTACACATTATTTGATTTTAACAACTACAACAGAAGGAAGAAAAATTGACGAAACTAATGTGAGTGGAAAGGGCCGTAAGAGGCGTCCCAGGCGGACGTACGTCAACCAAATAGGGGATTTATTAGCAAAGGGAAAGATAAAACGTACCCGGAACAGGCGTGCGTACATGCAACGACTTATGAACGTTGATGAATCGAAGGTGATCTGTCAGGATCATGGCAAGTGGCAGTCCCTGGTCTCTGCCTACCCTCTGGCATACAGGCGTGAGGTTATGTTATGTAGATATTATATTTAGTACAGAACACTTCGTGCACAAGTCCGTCCTGCACTTGCCAGATCTTTAATTAAAACAGGTTATGAACCACTACGTCTTTGTCAATGTAGAGTGGTCATTTAAATTAATACAAGTACCTTTTAAGAATGAGTTGAGTTTTTGTTTGCATACGCTTCAATTAAAGTGCAATTAAAATGTGTTTTTCTCCAACTGTCAACTGCTATGACATTTACCTGCCCTCCACAGAGCTCCCCGACGTACACCGGGCTATAAAATGCATAGTTTAGTTGATATTTTTGCGAGATAAATATAAATGATAGTGATATCAACCCTTTGTATGTCCCCACTGCTGGGGCACGGTTCTCTTCCTTCATCGCAGGAAGGTTAGGCCTCCACCACGGGGGCCAAGTCCGGGTTGGTGGAGGATTGTAAGACAGTGGCGGGCCTTACTGTCACAAATTATCAAACCGCCCATAAGGCCTCTGGCATGGCTTAACGACTGCCATTACGTGACAGCCGGCACAAACGGCTTAGCGTGCCTGCGAAGCATGAAAACGCTTGGAAAAAATGCCACTAGCGGTAGTCACGGGACGGTGACCCATCCTGCACCTGACCGCGCCTGTTGTTGCTTAACTCAAGTGATTGGTTCCAATCACTCGGTTCGGCTAGACCACGGGTGCTTCCGATAAACGTATAGAAGACACATTGGTGACCCTCAGATGAACAAAAACAGGATGGCAAGCGGTAACAAATCACCGCCTCCGATGGATGCCGACGACCCTACCTTCAAAGACGCAGTTCCCTCTCCAGAGGCATCGCCATCATGCAGCAGGAGCATTGCGGGCGTGACAATCACAAGCCTTGAAGACATGATCACGAATTTCCTGGCGCACCAAATTATATTCCTGCTGAATCCTAAAACCTTCTTATCATTTCTTTGTTGAGGAGAAATAGTATCCCTCCTCACATTGGTTTCTATATTATAGGGGTCTAATCGCGATTATTTATTAGGTAAAATGTAATTAACTTAATTCCCGACGTTGCTGAAACGTCGGAAATGAAGGTAATTACGTTATGTAGTTTTGTATTAGCATCGCAAGTCATTAAGAAATACTTCTCTGAAGATGGCGGAAGATTTAGTATCTATCTATCTGTAATCAGCCCACATCAACCCACTGCTGGGCATAGGCCTCCTTTTTATTGCGCCATTCCTCACGGTCCTGTGCTAATCTGATCCATTTCTGACCCGCAACCCTCACGATGTCGTCTGACCATCGTATCGGTGGTCTTCCTACCAGCCTCCTTCCCATGTAAATATATTATGACAGTTGGTTACTGGGTTTGCATTCTTTATATAATATATTTAAACACGTTTCTGTGAATGTCAAAACATGGCTTCTTAGAAAAATTCAACACAGATACGTCCACGTCGCCGCCGTCTGATCTCCTTGGTTATGCGAACGTGTGCGTGAACAGTGTGAAAAAGGTTCTCTTACCGTATCTATTTCTTCAATATGAGTTTCGGCAAAATGGAAGAAATTACTGTTAGCAATAATGCAGTTAATTTCCTTCCTATCTTCAAAGGACTGGTAAAGTCTCACTATCTCTCTGAAGACGTGTAATGTTATTATGATTATCTACATAGTAATCATAGTAAGTTTTCGTTGTTGTTTGATTTCATATAAAATGTATGTATTATTATATTATAACTATATAATTATGTATGTTTGTATAATTTATACATTAATAATATTATATATATGGCCTAGTTTATGTATTTTATTAAATATATATGAATATTAGTTGTAAGTCAGTTTATGTACATATTCTTCCTGTATACTTCATGTACACCTACCTACCTACTCTCTTCATCTTTCAGTTCTATCCATCCCAAGGGTATCTGGAAGATATCGCTTTTAGCGATAAGACCGCCAATTTTATACGGCAATAGCCTAGATGTGTAAGCCTTTTTATGTATTTTGTTTTCTGGTGTGTACAATAAAGAGTTCTAATCTAATCTTATTTAATCAAATTTTCCCTTTTCTTTTGTAGCAACTGTTTCTATAATTAATTTTCCGGTATGCGATAAAGAATCTCAGAAATAGAGGGTTTTATTACAAAGCGTACCCACCACGAATTGGCAATTTCCAGCGCAGAGGCAGTTGAATATCTCAGATACTCAGGTTTCCTCACAATGTTTTCTTTCACCGTTAGCAAATGCTATTGCTACTATATCCGTTTGCAAGCTACATCAAGCAAAATGAAAAAAATACTTTCATTTTCTTCATTCTACCCATTATTTCCAGAGCCGAGGGCATTTGCAGTATACTTTCTTTGGTATATTTTTTACGCAGTTTGTATTGGTCAAACATGACCTCTATTTCCGAAGCAAAAAAGATGTGTTCCATGTTTTTATAGCTGTTTATTTTCGCACAATCATAGGCTTTATTCGGATGGTCGTAAAGTATACCTTAAGTGGTTTTATTCTTTGACGTATTGGTGTATGTATTTAGCAGCTTAGCGCCTTTGTAATCTCTTTAGCAGAGTGCGTTGAAAGGATCTGTTTCTTGGTGGTCTTTTCAGCTCTTACTGATAGTAGGAGATTTAAGGTCTCCAGAAACAAGTAACCTAGTGTATGCACTACTGCGCTATGTTGGTCTTGGTATAGAAATTGCGGTCATGTATAGAGTGTTACGCAAAAAGGAAAGTTTCCAGTATCGCAAGTTCCAGTCTTTATTTTTTCAAGTGTTACTTCGCACAAAAGTGCAATATGCCGTAGCATAAGTATTTTCAAGTTTGACACATTGTGGCAAATAACCAAAACATAACATAACATAATTTTACGCCTGTAGAAATCCCAGAGGGGTAGGAAGAGACTAGGGACTGCCACCTGCAACGGTCCTGACAAATAACCTTCTCGTCATAAACATGTATTAGTTGTCGCATGCAATATTTTTAAATTATTGAGACCTTACATCCGGTAAAGGACGTCCCAAGCGGACATTTTTCGACCGAATAGGGGATGTATTAGCCCTCTCTCAAACTGTTAGGGCTCTGGAAGTAAAAGTAATAATACCTAGGTAGAATAAAGGAAGGAAGGAAGAGCCTGCAGAAGATTATATAGTACTCGCTAACGGTGAAGGAAAAGATAAAAGTGCCTAAAACCGGCGTGCGTACCTACATGAACCTTGTTGCAGCGAAGGTGATCTATCAGGATTGTGGCAAGTGACAGTCCCTGGTCTCTGACCACCCCTCTGGGATACAGGCGTGAGGTTATGTTATGTCTCTTGAATGCTGAAAAAAGAAGGAAAAATAGAAATTTTAAAAACCTATTTAGAGGCTAAAAATTTCACCCATGCCGGGATTCGAACCCGCAACCTCTGTCTATCCGTGCCAGCGCTCTTCCAATTAGCCTCTAAATAGGTTTTTAAATTTGTCCTTAGCACGGGTTAGTGCATTAAGTATAAAAATAGCAGTGTCAAGATTTCACCGTTAATCTAGGAATAAGCGTTGTTTGCGTTGAATAGAATATAGCGTAGAATAACTTTCTGCATTTAAGTCACCCGAGGTCATTGACGGCCTTAACCGCCTTAAATTCTTTGTTTATTTAAGTACAATGGACATCTGGACCTTCACATCATCAATGCAAAGTCACACGTAACATATTTTCTGTCTATAATGGAGCAGAGTCTACGTAAAGGTCAATGTACTTTGACTGCACTGTTGTTTTAGCCTAAAAGGCATCTACTATTGGAATCATACAACTTCGATCGTTTATAATGAAATAAAAACAGATTCAAGTCTGTATTATATTGGTTGTACTACCGACAGTGCAACGGTATATAATTATGTTCCTCTGTAGACTGCATTGACTTCGTTCTTCAGGTCAGGCCTGATAGAGAGATAGTACGGACTTAATCATCAGACGTGGCCACCGAGGATTGGGAATTTTAGGAGTTGGGGTACGTGGACATTCGAGTTACTCAGGTTTCCTCAGGTTTTTTTTTCCACACGGTCAGCAATAGTAGTTTGTTAATCGAGGGTCAAAATAATCAATTCCCGAGGTATTTAGACTATAGTCCGGGTATGAATTGATTCTTTTACACTTGTTAAAAACTTTACTTTTCATTTCGAATATGAGGAAAATAAAAACACATTTTTAATATTCAAATCTTAGCAATTCCGTCGCAGATACAAAAAAAAGATTAGTATCGCGCCATTTTATGTCGAGTTTTTAAATTTTAAATATGGAACTCACCGTGTAATTTTTGCGCTTTATTTCGCTCAAAGAAGTTTGCGCTAAGTTCACACTGGCTGTTTAGAAACTCGCATGGTCGCAGCATTTTTTTAATTAGTTTTTTTACATAAAACTCTTCAGAGCTCACAGTAGTTCTATTTTTAAAGTTCATTCCGGTCCTTAGTTGGGAAGTAATTTGAATGAGTTTTTCCCCTTCTATGGAGGGAAGCAGCATTTTCCACGCAATAATCAGATCAAAACAACACTACTTTTCGAGTATAAGAAATGAAAATGGTATTGCTACTTCAATATCACAAATGTACGTTACTTGAAAGCAAAGTCATTGGTACACAACGGGAATTGAACTCACGGCCACTCCATTGTAAGAACAATGCTTGTTATCATCGCTTTGGTGAATACCTTGATCACGATACAACCCTATGTTTGTCCCCACTGCTGGGGCACAGGTCTCTTTCTGCATCGCAGGAAGGTTAGGCCATACTCCACCATGCGGGGACTAGGTCCGAGTCGGGGGACGATTGTAAGGCAGTGGCGAGCCTTACTGTCAGAATTTTTCAAGCCGCCCATAAAGCTTCTGAAATGGCTTAACGACCGCTACTAAATGCGCTTTAAAAATATGCCACTAGCGGTAGTCACAGGTTGGTAACCCAGCACCTGACTGATGGCTCCTGATGTTGCTTCAATAACAATAACCCAAGTGATTGATTTCAATCACTCGCTACCACTAGGCCGCGAGCGCTACCCTTCATCATCGATGTCAACCCTTGTATGTCCCCACTGCTGGGGCACGGGTCTCTTCCTGCATCGCAGGAAGGTTAGGCCATACTCCACCACGGGGGCCAAGTCCGCGATGGCGGAGGATTGTAAGACAGTGGCGGGCCTTACTGTCAGAAGTTATCAAGCCGCCCATAAGGCCTCTGACATGGCTTAACGACTGCCATTACATGACAGCCAGCACCAATGGCTTAACGTGCCTTGCGAGGCACGGAAGCGCTCGGAAAAAATGCCACTAGCGGTAGGTATGTCTTGATCATACAACAAAGAAATTAAATCAAATCGATACATCTTCGTATCTCATAATGCCAGCACCGCCTTTCTACCCCAAAGAAAAAGGGCGATCAGGAAAACAATATTTTCCGTCCGAAATCCTCAAACAAAAAAAAACTATAAGCCCGGCCTTTACAGTAAAAGCACGTTCAAAAATTAAAGCAAAGAAAGAAGAAAAGCATTCACTTTCCGCCTCGGTACACACGGGGGTGGTAAACTCTTGACAAGATGGTATTATTCCTGACAAGAAATATTAATTATTTGTGCACGTATTTTCTTTAAATAAATAAAATAAAATTAGGCCTGCACTAAAAACTTGACACGAAAGTATACCTACCTAATACCTAGGTCGACATAACTTAATTCAAGAAAATACTTGCTTGAAAATCGTTAACTAATTGCACATTGGGTACCTTAAATTAGTTACAAAACGAGACACAGACCTTTATGTCTTCATACATGAATGTCTAATCAACATTGTGTTAAACTAGCTGTGCCCCGCGGTGTTACCCGCGGTTTATTCGGGAAAATAAATTGAGTTTATTAGTTTTACGGTGGAAATCTGAAGGGGAGGCCTTTGCCCAGCAGTGGGACACAGTCATGGCTAATTAAAAACAAAAGTATTACGGTAAAAGATATTTTCCTGCAGTAAAACGTAGCTTATCAACACATAAGTGCCTATTAACATCTATGGTGTCTGTTAACTCCATTCCAAATTTAATTAAAATCGCTCCAGCCGTTTAGATGTGAAGAAGCAAAAAAAATTAACAATCACAAATTTTTGCCTTTATAATATTAGTGTGAAGTGATGTGATGTAATAAATATCTCTTAAATGTTGTTATCGTTTTGTAGAATAAGTAATTATTGTGTTTTACTCTTTAAAAATAAATAAACATTTTATATTTTTAAACTGTACGTGGATATGTTTCACTTAGTGTAGTGGTTAGTTACTTGAACAGAGTTTTGGGTTCGACGAAATGACGCACTTACAATAGTGGACTAACTGTAAAAACATGTAAAAAAATTAAATGTTTAATAAAACATGTTAAAAACCGAAAACTAATGTTTTAATAACGTGTTTCAGGAAATATATATGAATCAGGAAATATAAACAAAAAAAAACTTTTTTGTCACTCTAGAAAGGAGTCACCTTGTCTTAGAGCTCTTTCCGCTTTGGATCCCTGCTGGCAATGGCGCTCGAATCTTGATATTAATCGAGCGGAAAATTGGTGTAATCGCCCAAATAGAAAATCATTATTAAACTTTTAAAACGCTACGTACAATCGGACGCAACCTTTGCAATGCAAGCTTTGGCTGACTTTACGGATGTTTTTTGGAACGAATCCATCGCTGTCTGTATGGCCGTTTGAAGTACTAACAGTCGACGATGGATAACAACATTTTAGGTTAGAAATAAAGCCAAAATGGGACGGTGACGTGATGTAAAAAATAATACTATAAATTAGAAAAATATTTCATAAAAATACCGGTGACTTATTCAATTGTATAGCAGTAGTATTCTTTAAGTTTAAAATAGTGTAAAGATAAAACTTTTGTACCAGCGGTGTAGGGGTGAGCAGGGGCGATACCCACACACATGTGTATATGTGTATACATCTCTACGACCGTTACATATAGGCTCAGAGCGGTGAATATACGATTTTTTTTAGTGTATGTATTTTTATGTTTAAGTACAAAAAAAAAATAATTATTAGTGAATTCATTTATTAAAAAAAAACAAGCACAAAAAACCTTATGCTAGCAGCGCCGTCAAAATGCCTTAAAAAGCCACATACAAGGCGCCATTTGTAAATAATAATTTTAAAAATAAATAATATTATTCTATTTACAAGACTACCCTATAAAACCAAACCACTATCGTAAAGGAACCATTTATTAATTAAACACAAAAAAAATTAATTCATACGACGTAAAAAAAGTCATGTATCTTCGTACCGATGTAACTCAATTTTATAGATTTCATCAAGTGTTAATCCCCAAATGTTCATTATTTAAATTAAAAACTTCTCGTTTTAAAGTTGATTAAAACAACGAGCTACTTAAGTAAATAAAACAATATTCTATCGTTCATTAACAGCAAAATAATGTAAATGAACATTACATAACAAAACACCAATAATAAAAACCTTTCGTGGGCACGGATAGCCAGATGTCGCGGGTTCGAATCCTGGCATGGGTAGAATTTTTAGCCTCTAAATAGGTTTTGAAATTGTCCTTAGCACGGGTTAGTGCATTAAAAGAATATAAAAACAACAATAACACAAACAACAAAAACATTTACAATTTTATTTGTGTTGTGTGGAAGTTATTTTTTTATTACTGCAACCGTTGTTTTGTCTTCTTAATTAGCCTACGATATATTTTAAGACCAACCATATTACTAGGCACACAAAACTTCATAAAATCGGTGAAGCAGTGTTGGGTGACTTCTGTAACAAACACTGTCACGTGAGTGTTTTTATACATTAGCGGAAACTTATTTTTAGCTTATAGTTAATCATTAAGAAGTGTCCATTTCTATGTAAGCTGCAAGTTTCCCAAAAAGAAATAAATAAATTAGACTATATATATATATATATATATATATATATATATATATATATATATATATATATATATATATATATATATATATATATATATATACGTTTAGTGTATTATTTGAGTAAGTATATAATAATGTGGAAGGTTGTCTTTTTCCTTTTTTTTTGCATGCCTGCTGTTCGGAACGCTGACCTCCGTACTCTATGGGTGAAATTAAAGAAGAAAAGAAATTATTTTAAATATCGAAAATGCAGCGGTTTGCTTTTGTATTGTTTTTTCATTCCTCTCTAAAGCCGCTTGCTGAAAGCATCGTTTTATTTTTAATATTCGCTTCATGTATTTATTATTTTACTGATGATTAAAACGTCGAATTACATAAAGAAGACTCCTAATTTTCATGTCCCAATATTGAACATGGATCTCCTAGCCGGATATTAATGAACCTGGATGGACTTTCAAGTTGGACCTGGATCTTCAAGTTACGTTTCATCGTTGCATCAAGCGTCGATCTGCAGTTATACCCGTCGCCGAACGAGTTATTTTATCTTGAACCAATTCCGTAATACCTACTAAGGACGAGGAGAAGGCTTAAAATTACACGCAGCATACCTACTGAGTGAGTCCGTTCCATTACCTTCCTTATCTAGGTACTTATTTTTATTATTTGGTTATAATAACTCAAAATCCTAAACTACTAGGATTGTAAAATTGTAGCGGTGTAAAGCGGTACAAAGGGAATCACATTCAAAAGTTGCGTTTCACAACTTTACATTTTTAGCGCTCAGAGTAATCTGAGATTTAGCGTGATAGCTCTGTGAACTACGGATTTTTAATCTGTTTTTTTATACCATTTTTCACAGTTTTTTAATCTGTCACCTTTGACATTGTTTTTCTAGTTTTAAACTAGTCTGTGTGTGTTTTTATTTTCACTAAACTTTTTAAGTTTAAAATAAAGCAAAGTTTGAAAGTTTATTCATACTTCTATAGTGTATTAAGGTACCTAATTTACGTGTTAAAGTGAAAATTAAATAGTGAAATGGCAGGAGGCAACGACGGTCAACCGGTAAAAGATTCCGATGAGGTTTTAAACAAAAAGCGCGGTATTTTAAAATCTCAACTTACTCGCTTCAATCTTCTCGTGTGCAATATGAAAAGTGTATTGTCCGATGCTCAAACAGCCGAATTACATATGCGAATAAGTAGGATGGAGGAGTTATTCGGCCAGTTTGACGAAATTCAAACTCAGATCGAGATGCGATCCGAGGACTTAGATGCCGCCGCCTTTGAACGGGATAGTTTCGAGGATAAATATTACTCGGCGGTGTCCATCGCAAAAGCCTTGGTGGCACAGCCGTCTAAACAGGAATCGTCAGTTAATGGCAGCGAAGCTTCGTTGCCGAGCATGGTGATGCGTCAGCCAGTCCCGTGTAAGTTGCCTACAATTTCTTTGCCAAAGTTTGATGGAAACGTCCACTCGTGGTTAGAATTCCATGACACTTTCACTAGTCTAATACACAACAATCCTAAAATTGAAGATGTCAATAAATTTCAATACTTGCGTGCTTCATTGGTGGGCAATGCCTCAACAATAATACAATCCATGGAAACTTGCAATAAAAATTATACTATTGCATGGAAACTTTTGTGTGAGAGGTTCAACAACAAGCGCTTGCTTATAAACAATCACATCACAGCCATGTTTAATATACAGCCATTTGTCAAGGAGTCTGCTAGTGCTTTGAGAAGTATTATCGACACATTCAACAAGAACTTAAGAGCCCTGGAGTCATTGAATGAACCCACAAACCAATGGGACACATTGTTGATACATATAGCTTCTTCAAAACTTGACACTATAATGTCCGTCGTCAGTGGGAGGAATTCATACCATCTCTTGCCTCTGTAACATTTGAGAGTTTCCTTAACTTCCTCAGCCAACGTGCGGTCATACTCGAGATGATGCAACACAATTCTGCAAGCGGTCACATCCAGCAGAATTTAAGCAGTGCTGCATCACATGCTAACCCAAGGCAAGGTAGCTTTAAGAAGGGGCCAGAGAAAGCATTTATGGCTGCTACTACACCAGAAAGGAATGACTGTGTAAGTAAAGCTCCTATTTGTCCCAAGTGTCAGGCTGACCACTGGCTCTTTGAATGTTCATTGTTTTTAACTTTGACAAATAAACAACGCGCAGATGATGTGGCTCAGTACAAAGTATGTAGGACATGCTTAAAGCCTAGGCACAACTATGCATTATGCAAAAAAGGTTTCTGTAAAGTATGCCATAAGAAACACAACACCTTAATACATGTAGAGAGCGAACCTTTAAAACAGACAAGTCTGCAAGGGTCCGAACCACCTGTTCCTACGGTTGACCCTAAGGTTTCATTGTCAGCGGCACATCAAGTAGGTCATAGCCAAGTGCTGCTGTCTACTGCTCTGGTTCACATATATGATAATAATAATAGTGTCCATAAAGCTCGCTGTTTACTTGACAGTGGCAGCACAACATGCTTCATGACTGAAGCATTGTGTTCTAAACTGAATTTGCCTTGCAATAATATTGACATGTCTGTTTCAGGCATTAATAATGGTCATTCTAAATTAAATAAAACTTGCAAAGCTAAAGTCTCATCCACAAATAGTGAATTCAGTTTAGAAACAATTTACTATATTTTGCCCACTATCACAAGTCATCTGCCCTCTCATAAGGTTGATGTAGAGGCTCTTAACATCCCAGAAGGTGTAATTTTAGCAGATCCAACCTTTTACATGCCGGGTGCAATTGACATCTTACTTGGTGCTGACATATTTTGGAGTCTGCTGGGCAGTGGTAGAATACATCTGGGGCAAAACAAACCAATAATTTGCCAAACCAAGTTTGGTTGGCTAGTTTCAGGGCACTGTCCAAACCAAGTACAAGGCGACATCAGCTGCAACTTTGTTGAAGCTCACGATGATGTACGCACTGAGTTGGAAAGGTTCTGGCAACTTGATGAGACTACAATAAAGTCACCTGAAGCCTACTACACAAAGGAAGAACAAGCCTGTGAACAACACTACATAGAAAACACCACACGTTTGCCTGATGGGAGATTTTGTGTTAAATTGCCATTGAAAGATACAGAAGATGCTTTGGGCAACTCATATGAGAGAGCAAAAAGGCAGTTTTTAGGAATGGAATGTCGTATGCAAAAGGATACAACTTTAAAAAACATGTACACCAAATTTATGGAAGAATATGAGGCGTTAGGAGATATGACAAAACTCTCTAACACTTCTTTGAAAGGATATTTTTTGCCTCATCATGGTGTACTTAAAATGAACCGTTTAACAACCAAGTTAAGAGTTGTTTACAATGCTAGCGCTCCCAGCACAACAGGTATTTCTCTAAACCAAATATTAATGGTTGGGCCCACAATTCAGGATGATTTAGTCTCGATCTTGCTACGATTCCGTCAGTATACCTACGTATTCTCCGCTGACGTCGAGAAAATGTATAGACGAGTTGTTGTACATCCCACTGACAGGCATCTACAAAAAATTATATGGCGTGATGACCCTTCCCAGCCTCTTGGCATTTATGAACTTAACACGGTGACCTATGGGACAGCAAGTGCACCTTTTCTCGCGATCAGGTGCTTAAAACAGTTAGCCTTGGAACAAAAAGCAGCTGAGGATACAGTTAAAGTGACTAGTGAAACTAAAAATAATATTGAACTAGCAGAAAGAATCGCTCATGACTTTTATGTTGATGATTTCATCTCAGGCTGCTTTGATAGAGAATCTTCTTTGCGCATCATTTCAGGAGTCAATGACATTCTGCGTGCAGCTGGGATGAATCTACGAAAGTGGCGATCCAACCATCAGAGTCTTTTGGCTGGCGTTCATAGCGAGACCGAAGACCTTAGTCTGCATGATTTAGACCATTCAAAAACTCTTGGTTTGGGTTGGCGCTGTAAGTCAGATCATTTATATTTTTCATTTGACCTACAAGAGGCACAAGGAGAGCGCATAATTACAAAACGGCTCATACTCTCAACCATTGGCAAACTTTTTGACCCATTAGGTCTATTAGCTCCTTGTATAATACAGGGTAAAATCCTGTTCCAAAGGTTATGGCTCAGCAAAGTATCATGGGACGATGAAATCCCATCAGAGATACAAAATGACTGGAAGGAGATTATACATCATTTACCATCTTTAAACTCGTTAGAAATCCCTAGACAAGTTACTAGAGGTAACTTCACTGACGTACGATTTCACATTTTTACCGATGCAAGCCTTGCGGCTTACGGTGCATGTTTATACGTCAGAACGGTCAATAGCGATGGTATTAGCATTCGACTGCTTTTGGCAAAAAGTAGAGTAGCTCCAATCAAACCTGTCACAATCCCAAGACTGGAATTGTGCGGAGCATTGATAGGAGCTCAGCTTTATCAAAAGGCCCGGACCGCGCTTCGTTTACCGGTTTCAAAATGCGTCTTTTGGAGCGACTCTACTGGTAGTACTGGGATGGCTTAAAATGTTACCAAGTCAATTAAAGACTTTTGTCAAAAACCGTGTTGCCGATATTTTAGAATTGACTGGTGACTCACCTTGGCGACACGTTCCGACAGCTTTAAACCCTGCCGATCACTTGACGAGAGGGTTGAACGCTTCAGATATTGTTGGCGCATCGCTGTGGTGGTATGGACCGGAGTACTTGCAACAGTCTGGTGAGGCATGGCCATTGAATATCAACGATTCAACAGAAGGACAAGCCGAAGTAGTTATGGCCACTGTTGTTGAACCCCTTGACACGACGTCTCCTAAAACTATGTTTGCTATTGATATTCATCGATACTCAAATTATAATTTTTTGACACGCGTTACAGCGTATGTTTTACGTTTTATTAACACATATTTAAAAATACAGTCCACTCAGAATATAAAGGTTAAAACTTTTAAATATTCAACTTTATTATTACAAAACACAAGCCCTGCGTTTCTTTGTACTATGGAACTAGATAGGGCATCTAACTTACTTTGCAAGTTGTCGCAGTTGGAAAGTTTTCAATCCTATGAACTTATTCGAGCAGGCCGCCTCCCAAATAAAGATTCTCTGGCTATTCTTAACCCATTTATTGATGACGATGGGGTCATGAGGGTTGGAGGCAGGCTGTTCAATTCACAATTTAATTTTAATAAAAAACATCCTATCATTTTAGATGCAAAACATTATTTAACAAAGATGATATTCGCACGGGAACATCTTCGCCTGTTACACGCTGGCCCCCAAGCAATGCTAGCTTCTGTACGGCAATCTTTCTGGCCTATCAGAGGGCGGAATTTGGCTAGGGCCACATATCATAATTGTGTTTTCTGCACACGAATGCGCGGTTCTACTATTGCCCCAATAATGGGTAATTTGCCAGAACACCGTGTGACACCTGGGCAACCTTTTCATGTCACTGGCGTCGACTATGCTGGTCCTATACTAGCAGCCTCAAAAAAAGGACGAGGATGTCGCCTCATTATTATATATATATAAAGCTGCAATCCGGTATACTCACTGATCTATTCATCCATACGTTTTCTCCGAAACGGTAAGATTTGGGCGAAAATGATGTATGAGAAAGTTGTAGGAAATGTATGAATTACAGCCATCCTATGAAGCCGATTTTTGAATTTCGAACGCGTTCCACTACGCGAGGGTGCTAACTCTGTCGTTTACCGACCGATTTGGATGAAATTTTCACCCGGCCTTTTCTTCGACACGCCATTTTCGGTTCCGCCGACGGTCGTTCCAAATTCAAAATACCACCGGAGATATAGCCCTCTGAAAATCGGCCTTTTTTCGACCTCTACGCAAAAAAGTCGGCAGCCAACTGGGCGCATGCCAGGGACCAGCCGTAAACGGCATCGTGTCGTCAAAGGACCCAGGTATATGAGAAAAATCCGACATTCTGACATTTCAAGATGGCGGCCGAGATATTGGCTTTCAAAGGTGTCAAATTTACTATGGAGAATTTCTACAAAAAATTTGTACTAAAAATCATCTTTTTCGTAGAAAATCGTAATTTTTTTGTACCATCGATGGAGGCTAAGCGCCGAAATGAGTACTTGGCTGGGAATGGCATCACCACGCCATGGTGCTGTAGCATTCCAGTTGGCCATCGACTCATCAAAGTTTGAAAATCACGCACTATAATAGAAAAATTTCACCCGAAATAGTTATTTTCATACAAAAATGCATTTCTTTAGTACCACCGACGGAGGCCAAAGGCCGAAACTACTACTCGGCTGGGAGCGGCTACTTAGTGCCGAGGTGCTGTGGCATTCCAGTTGGCCATCGACTCATCAAAGTTTGAAAATCACGCACTATAATAGAAAAATTTCACCCGAAATAGTTATTTTCATACAAAAATGCATTTCTTTAGTACCACCGACGGAGGCCAAAGGCCGAAACTACTACTCGGCTGGGAGCGGCTACTTAGTGCCGAGGTGCTGTGGCATTCCAGTTGGCCATCGACTCATCAAAGTTTGAAAATCACGCACTATAATAGAAAAATTTCACCCGAAATAGTTATTTTCATACAAAAATGCATTTCTTTAGTACCACCGACGGAGGTCAAAGGTCAAAAAAATTGCTCATCTGTGAATGGCATCGTGTCACGTAGATATTCAGGTCCCTGAGAAAAATCAAACATTTTGAAATTTCTAATTGCCGGCCGAGTTATTGACGATTGATCAAGGCCAACTTTGTATGAACATTTTGTACTGAAAATCGATTTCCTCATAGAAGCCCTCCGCAAGTACTGCCTGCCGCAAATACCTACCGGGTGAACGACCCGAGTCATATTATATATATATAAAGCTACAATGCGATATACTCACTGATCTAACATCCATACGTTTTCTCGGAAATGGCAAGAGTTGGACGAAAATGATGTATGAGAAAGTTGTAGGGAATGTACGATATACAGCCATCCTATGGAGCCGATTTTTGAATTTCGAACGCGTTCCACTACGCGAGGGTGCTAACTCTGTTGTTTACTGGCCGATTTGGATGAAATTTTGACAGAATGGTGTTATAGTGATCCGATTGAAAAAAAAATTTTTGGTTGTTCGAAATTCAAAATGGCGGCGCAGATATAGCCGACCCAAAAATCGACCTTTGCGCAAAAAAGTCGGCAGCCAACTGGGCATATGCTGGAGATATGCCGTAAGCGGCATCGCGTTTCCAAAGGACCAAGGTATATGAGAAAAATCCGACATCTTGGAATTTCAAGATGGCGGACGAGATATGGATGATTGAAAATGACAAATTTTTGTATGGAGATTTAGTACTAAAATTGACTTTTCAACAGAGAAATGGGACAAACTTGCAAGGCCGGAGGCCGAGCTCCGCGAAGCGGGCATAAAAAGTTCTGCCGCGGCGAGGCCGAAGGCCGAGCTCCGTTTAGGCCGAGGCCGAAGGCCGAGACCATTCAGGTTTCGGCGCACAAGTACCAGCGCAAAAGCAAAAAGGGACAAACTTGCGAGGCCGGAGGCCGAGCTCCGCGAAGCGGGCACAAAAAGTTCTGCCGCGGCGAGGCCGAAGGCCGAGCTCCGTTTAGGCCGAGGCCGAAGGCCGAGACCATTCAGGTTACGGCGCACAAGTACCAGCGCAAGAGCAAAAAGAGACAAACTCGCGAGGCCGGAGGCCGAGCTCCGCGGAGCGGGCACGAGGAACCCCGCCGCGGCGAGGCCGAAGGCCGAGCTCCGTCCAGGCCGAGGCCGAAGGCCGAGACCATACATGTTCCCATGCAACAATTCACTACAATAAGTGTCTAGCGAGGCCCTAGGCCGAGCGCCGCGGAGAGCGCAGCTCGGAGCGGCTGGGGGTTGGCGCGCGTAAGCGCGCAGGGGGCTCGCCCCCTAGTTATATATATATAAAGCTGCAATCCGGTATACTCACTGATCTATTCATCCATACGTTTTCTCCGAAACGGTAAGATTTGGGCGAAAATGATGTATGAGAAAGTTGTAGGAAATGTATGAATTACAGCCATCCTATGAAGCCGATTTTTGAATTTCGAACGCGTTCCACTACGCGAGGGTGCTAACTCTGTCGTTTACCGACCGATTTGGATGAAATTTTCACCCGGCCTTTTCTTCGACACGCCATTTTCGGTTCCGCCGACGGTCGTTCCAAATTCAAAATACCACCGGAGATATAGCCCTCTGAAAATCGGCCTTTTTTCGACCTCTACGCAAAAAAGTCGGCAGCCAACTGGGCGCATGCCAGGGACCAGCCGTAAACGGCATCGTGTCGTCAAAGGACCCAGGTATATGAGAAAAATCCGACATTCTGACATTTCAAGATGGCGGCCGAGATATTGGCTTTCAAAGGTGTCAAATTTACTATGGAGAATTTCTACAAAAAATTTGTACTAAAAATCATCTTTTTCGTAGAAAATCGTAATTTTTTTGTACCATCGATGGAGGCTAAGCGCCGAAATGAGTACTTGGCTGGGAATGGCATCACCACGCCATGGTGCTGTAGCATTCCAGTTGGCCATCGACTCATCAAAGTTTGAAAATCACGCACTATAATAGAAAAATTTCACCCGAAATAGTTATTTTCATACAAAAATGCATTTCTTTAGTACCACCGACGGAGGCCAAAGGCCGAAACTACTACTCAGCTGGGAGCGGCTACTTAGTGCCGAGGTGCTGTGGCATTTCAGTTGGCCATCGACTCATCAAAGTTTGAAAATCACGCACTATAATAGAAAAATTTCACCCGAAATAGTTATTTTCATACAAAAATGCATTTCTTTAGTACCACCGACGGAGGCCAAAGGCCGAAACTACTACTCGGCTGGGAGCGGCTACTTAGTGCCGAGGTGCTGTGGCATTCCAGTTGGCCATCGACTCATCAAAGTTTGAAAATCACGCACTATAATAGAAAAATTTCACCCGAAATAGTTATTTTCATACAAAAATGCATTTCTTTAGTACCACCGACGGAGGCCAAAGGTCAAAAAAATTGCTCATCTGTGAATGGCATCGTGTCACGTAGATATTCAGGTCCCTGAGAAAAATCAAACATTTTGAAATTTCTAATTGCCGGCCGAGTTATTGACGATTGATCAAGGCCAACTTTGTATGAACATTTTGTACTGAAAATCGATTTCCTCATAGAAGCCCTCCGCAAGTACTGCCTGCCGCAAATACCTACCGGGTGAACGACCCGAGTCATATTATATATATATAAAGCTACAATGCGATATACTCACTGATCTAACATCCATACGTTTTCTCGGAAATGGCAAGAGTTGGACGAAAATGATGTATGACAAAGTTGTAGGGAATGTACGATATACGGCCATCCTATGGAGCCGATTTTTGAATTTCGAACGCGTTCCACTACGCGAGGGTGCTAACTCTGTCGTTTACCGACCGATTTGGATGAAATTTTGATAGAATGGTGTTTTAGTGATCCGATTGAAAAAAAAAATGTTGGTTGTTCGAAATTCAAAATGGCGGCGCAGATATAACCGACCGAAAAATCGACCTTTGCGCAAAAAAGTCGGCAGCCAACTGGGCATATGCTAGAGATATGCCGTAAGCGGCATCGTGTTGGCAAAGGACCCAGGTATATGAGAAAAATCCGACATCTTGGAATTTCAAGATGGCGGCCGAGATATTGATGATTGAAAATGACAAATTTTTGTATGGAGATTTAGTACTAAAATTGACTTTTCAATAGAGAAATGAGACAAACTTGCGAGGCCGGAGGCCGAGCTTCGCGAAGCGGGCACAAAAAGTTCTGCCGCGGCGAGGCCGAAGGCCGAGCTCCGTTTAGGCCGAGGCCGAAGGCCGAGACCATTCAAATTGCGGCGCACAATTACCAGCGCAAGAGCAAAAAGGGACAATCTTGCGAGGCCGCAGGCCGAGCTTCGCGGAGCGGGCACAAGAAACCCCGCCGCGGCGAGGCCGAAGGCCGAGCTCCGTTTAGGCCGAGGCCGAAGGCCGAGACCATTTAGGTTACGGCGCACAAGTACCAGCGCAAGAGCAAAACGAGACAATCTCGCGAGGCCGGAGGCCGAGCTCCGCGGATCGGGCACGAGGAACCCCGCCGCGGCGAGGCCGAAGGCCGAGCTCCGTCCAGGCCGAGGCCGAAGGCCGAGACCATACATGTTCCCATGCAATAATTCACTACAATAAGTGTCTAGCGAGGCCCTAGGCCGAGCGCCGCGGAGAGCGCAGCTCGGAGCGGCTGGGGGTTGGCGCGCGTAAGCGCGCAGGGGGCTCGCCCCCTAGTCAAGGTTTATATTGCTGTATTTGTGTGTTTTGCCACCAAGGCTATCCACCTTGAATTAGTTAACGATCTGTCCTCGGACGGCTTTTTGTCGGTGTTCCGTCGATTTGTGTCGCGTAGATCGTTACCAGCGCATCTCTATTCTGATAACGGAACTCAGTTTGTCGGTTTTGCTAATGAACTTAAACAATTTCTTAAACAAAATGCTAATCGGTTGTCTGAGCAAGCGGCAGCTGAAAACCTTAATATACATTTTATACCTCCATATTCACCACATTTTGCTGGTTTAATGGAAGCGGGTGTTAAATCAACAAAGTACCATTTAGTTAGGGTTCTTGCCAACTGCCATTTAACATTTGAAGAACTTTGTACCGCTTTGTGTCAGATTGAGGCTATTCTCAATTCGCGCCCGTTGACTCCTCTCTCTTCCGATCCGCACGATCTTCTTCCCCTCACACCGGGCCACTTTCTGGTCGGACGATCACTCACTGCGCTGCCAGGACCAGAACTCACGGACGAGCCAATCAGCCGCCTCAGCCGTTATCAACGAATCGAACAGTTACGACAGCAATTCTGGGCTCGATGGTATAAAGAATATATATCTGAGCTCCAACAGAGATATAAGTGGAAGAGTGACGACCAAAGCCATCTTAAAAAGGACATGATGGTTGTTATCAAAGATGATAAGCTACCCCCTCTTCAATGGAAACTTGGAAGAGTGGAACAACTTATACCAGGAAGCGATGGCATAAGTCGAGTAGCTGATGTACGAACTTCGTCTGGAATCGTCCGGCGGAATTTCACAAAGTTGTGTCCGTTGCCTATCTAATAATTTGAAGATGTTGAAAGCAACCTTTCAACGGCGGCGGGCATGTTCGGAACGCTGACCTCCGTACTCTATGGGTGAAATTAAAGAAGAAAAGAAATTATTTTAAATATCGAAAATGCAGCGGTTTGCTTTTGTATTGTTTTTTCATTCCTCTCTAAAGCCGCTTGCTGAAAGCATCGTTTTATTTTTAATATTCGCTTCATGTATTTATTATTTTACTGATGATTAAAACGTCGAATTACATAAAGAAGACTCCTAATTTTCATGTCCCAATATTGAACACCTGCCAAGTTTTCGTTCTACCTCCTGCGGTTGACTGGTAGAAAATGCTTATGGCATTAAGTTCGCCGCATTGTACAATTTTATGGTGCAATAAAGTATTAATAATAAATAATAATAATAATTTTCCGTAGTAAAGCGTAGCCTATGTTAATCCAAGGTGTCAACTAACTCCGTAGCAAATTTTGTTACAATCGCCCCAGCCGTTTAGACGAGAAGAAGTAACAAAAATACACACTCACAAACTAATAATATTTAAAAACCTATTTAGAGGCTAAAAATTCCACCCATGCCGGGATTCGAACCCGCAACCTCTGGCTATCCGTGCCAATTCAAATTTGTCCTTAGCACGGGTTAAAACATAACAAATAAAAATAGTATAAAATAATAATATTGAAATAATAATATAAATAACAAAATAATATAGTTAGATTATCCTTCAATCGCTTTTTTCTTTTTAGGTAGCCTTTTAGACAGCTCTTCTCTCAGAGAGAGAGAGTATGGGATTAATTGCCACGCGTGCCCACCGCAGATAGGGATTTGAAGCGCTTGTACATTGTACACTAGTAGAATGTTTACTCTAGTGTTAGTAAAGGCTTGTTAAGGATAAAACGCTCTTCGGAGGAGTAAAAGATACATTTTTGTTTCCAAGATGTAGGCTGAATTAATTGTTTCCGTCGATTTTTTCACTTAACGCAGTTAGCCTTACACGGCCAATGAAGCCATAGGCTCGATATCGATCAATATCAACCCTTGTATATCCCCACGGCTGGGGCACAGTCCTCTTCCTGTTTTGGGGGAAGATTAGGCCATACTCCACCACGAGGCCCAAGCCTCGGTTGGTGGAGGATGGAATGGCAGTGGCGAGCTTTATTGTCCGTTGTTATCAAGCTGTCCATAAGGCCTCTGACATGGCTTAACGACTGCCATACATGACAGCCGGTACCGACGGTTTAGCGGGCCTTGCGAAACACAGAAGCGCTCGAAAAAAATGCCACTAGCGGTAGTCATGGGCGGTCACCCATCCTGCACCTGACCGCGCCTGTTGTTGCTTAACTCAAGCGATTGATTCCAATAACTCGGTTCACTTAGACCACGAACCTAAGCAGGCTCGTTAAACTTGCAAAATTATCTCAGGTTCGCCTGATTCATGGACTTATTTTACCGAGGGAGCCAATTTACACTTCACTGTGGTTGTCTGGAAGAAATTGTAGAGGATTTATAGAAGAAAATTTAGCAATACGGCGGCCGATTGTACTATGTACTCGTATATTAATAATTATTTTGTATTTGTGGTTTTTCCAGTGTACAATAAAAAATATTCTTATCTTATCTTCATTACCAAACAATCCATATTTATGACTCTTAAGGCTTATGACTTGAATTCTTCATAAAAAGTCGAGCAACAGCCAATAGCTACCTATATTCTAAACGCAATCTGATTTCAAACCTGTATGTCCCCACTGCTGGGGCACGGGTCTCTTCCTGCGTTGCAAAAAGATTAGGCCATACTCCACCACGGGGTCCAAGTCTGGGTTGGTGGAGATTGCTTGCAAACGCAATGCTAGATTGAAATTGAATGAGAAAATAACTGTCTAATGAATCTGTCGAGTTATGTTATCTTATTTTTGTGCGACAAATGCCTTCGAAAATTATGCGTCTACGGTTTCAATCCGCACAGGCGAGAATCGGCTCCCTGTTACGAAAATTGATAACTGTAAATTACTTTTGTTCAGGTACTCTTAGTCATAATAGCTCGGCGAGTGATCGGTGACAGCTCTCTTAACTTACAAAAGAATAAATTGAAAGTTTATTAAGCGACTTTTTATTCCATAAAAGGTAACGGGCTCAATTTGGGCGATTCGGCCTCGATATTTAACTTTTTTTCCTCAGGAACGTGTTGCAGGAAATTAGGGCCAAAACGTGAGTAAAAGGACAGGAGGTTGTTTCCAAAAAAAACAATGTAGTAGTGAAAAGATACCGTTTCAACGGAATTGAAATGAAATGAAAAAACTTTATTGTGAAACGGTTACAAAAAATGGTTACTGGCTCCCAAACTAGGATTCCCTGTGATTTAGGTAGCCAGAAAATATCTATGGCGATTGATACAAAGCTTTTTTGAAAAGGATACAACACTTTATCGCATCACACTAATATTAAAAAGGCGAAAGTTTGTGAGTGTGTATGTTTGGTACTAGTTCACGTCTAAACAGCTGGAGCGATTTTAATAAAATTTGGTATAGAGTTAGCTGACACCCAGGATTGACACATAGGGTACGTTTTACTGCGGGAAAATATCGTATACCCATGGAAAAATAGATAAACCGCGGGTAACACCGCGGGGCACAGCTAGTTTACATAAAATAGTAGATTGTTAATCGAGGGTGGAAAGAATCAATTCCCGAGGTATTTAGACGCCCGAGCGCAGCCAGGGCGGTTATAGTCCGAGTAGGAATTGATTCTTTTACCCGTGTTAAACACTCTACTTTTCTAAAAAACCTATTTAGAGGCTAAAAATTTCACCCATGCCGGGATTCGAACCCGCAACCTCTGGCTATCCGTACCAGCGCTCTACCAATTGAGCTCTACTTTACTTTTCATTTCGAATATGAGGAAAATAAATACTCATATTTAATATTCAAATCGTAGCATAAAAGATAATTACCTATGTTTTTTAATTCCGTCACAGATACATATAACAGATTAGTATCCCGCCAATTTATGTCGACTTTTAAATTTTAAATATAGAACTCACCGCGTAATCGTTGCGGCTTATTCCGCTCAAAGAAGTTGCTGATGTCGCTGCCTGTACGTAATACAGAGAATAGTGTAAAGAGGTTCGAAATTTCACTGATGCCGGTGAGTCGCCCATTGGCTCAATTGGTAGAGCGCTGGCACGGATAGCCAGAGGTTGCGGGTTCGAATCCCGGCATGGGTGAAATTTTTAGCCTCTAAATAGGTTTTTAAATTTGTCCTTAGCACGGGTTAGTGCATTAAAAATAAAAAAAAATATTATAACAATATATTAAAAAATATGAACTATGAAGGATGATGAAGCGAAGGTGATCTTCCAGGATTGTGGCAAGTGGCAGTCCCTGGTTTCTGCCTACCCCTGTAGGATACAGGCGTGAGGTTATGTAACGTTTTGTTTTATTAAACATTATTTTTACTTAAAAATATTTATGCTAAAAACTAATGTATGGAATCGGGCATTACTTTGCGGAAATCCATAATAGCATTCGTTATCAACCGTTGTATTTCCCCACTGCTGGGGCGCGGGTCTCTTCCTGCATCGCAAGAAGGTTAGGCCATACTCCACCATGGCCAAGGGGGCCAAGTCCGGATTGGTGCAGGATTGTAATACAGTGGCGGGCCTTACTGTCAGAAGTTATCGAGCCGTTAATGTAAAAGCATTAAAATGTGAAAATTACTTTGCTATATTCCATGCGGTTAGTTAATGCAACGCCCTCCCTTCTACGTTTTCGCTTTTGCTTTTGGGATTTTTGGCGGAATTTAGCAAGGTAATTTTCACATTTTAATTCTATACAGGGCGTCCCAAAGATATGGGCCATGAAGGGAAAGTATCTTAAATATCGTAGATAGGGTATTTAGCTGACACAAGACTTTATGTTATTTTTAAAAGATAGTAATTCTGCATTCAAAGATTTTCTAAAAAATACTTGCCTTGTCTGGGAATCGAACCGACTTAAATAAAAAAAAAACATCCGTACTTTTATGATGCCAATCGAATCGTTTTTAATTTGATCAAAATGATTAATTTCACTTTGTTCCTTTCTTTTAAAATACTATGTTACTTAGGAAGAGTTATTATTTTTTGGCCATTCGTTCGATTGGCATCATAAAAGAAGGGGTGTTTTTTTTTAAATTTAAGTTGATTCGAGTCCCAGACAAGGCAAGCAATTTTTTGAAAATCTTTGAATGCAGAATTACTAACTTTTAAAAATAACATAAAGTCTTTTTTCAGCGAAATACCCTATCTACGATATTTAAGGTACTTTCCCTTCATGGCCCATAACTTTGGGACGCCCTGTATACTAAAAACGCCAAATTAATTCGCTGGCAGGCAAACCCATAACGCTTACTGAGTCCTAAGACATTCGAGTTAATTTACCATCATATTTTATGCCTTTTGCTTACCCGTGAAGCAATTTTCAAGCATCAAATTTTATGGTCGTCTCTTCTTGATTTTGGGAAAACAATCTTCGGACGTATCGCTCTACTAATTTTTTAAACGGTTCGCGATAATTTGAATACGGCTAGCCATGCGGAGAGTGTTGTAACAGCAATCTTCACTGAATTTCTGTTGGTACTAGATGATACTAATCGCTCGTGGCCTAGTTGAACCGAATGATTGGAATCAATCACTTGAGTTAAGCAACAACAGGCGCGGTCAGGTGCAGTATGGGTGACCGTCCCGTGATTACCGCTAGTGCCACTTTTTCCGAGCCCTACCGTGCTTTGCAAGGCACGCTAAGCCTTTGGTGCCGGCTGTGATGTAATGACAGTCGTTAAGCCATGTCAGAGGCCTTATGGGCGAAATGATAATTCTGACAGTAAGGCCCGCCACTGTTTTACAATCCTCCACCAACCCGGACTTGGTGCCCATGGTGGAGCATGGCCTAAACTTCCTACGACGCAGGACCCGAGCCCCAGCAGTGGGGACATGGAAGGGTTGATATCGATACTTATCATCTTGGTATTTATGAAAATGCTCATGTTGATTTGTCCTGTGGTTTTCCCACTTGGCCTCATACCTACTTGGGTCATTGTTCGTAGCTGCGCTATGAGCTCACTCCAGCCATCGTGTCTGTATTTCACAAAATGAAGTAAAGAAGAACAAAGTAGGTATGTCTATGGATGAGTGACATGTCACTGACTTTACTTTGTTTCCTACGTTAATGGAAAATATTATACGTTTGCTGATTATTTTATGTTATTACTGTGTTTTTTGCTAAAGTCCACTATTATCCGGTACCTAAGTAGGTACCTGCACACTGGTCCTTCGAGCCGGATAATAGTGGACTCTAGCAAAAAACACAATAATAACATCAAATAATCAGCAAACGTATATATTGATTTAATAATTAGATTATTAAATAAATAATATTAATAAATTAAGATTAATATTAATAATTTTTATTAAATAATAATTTAATATTACTCTTATTATTATTATTATTATTAATTAAGGTCTTTCACAGACAGCGAATGTCGCGGAGCGCGACAACAAATTCAGTAATCTACTAACAAAACAAAGGCAATGGTGCATTGAGAATCGAGCCCACGACCTCCTAGTAGTCAAACTGCATGTGAAGTCTACTGTGAATCATTTTCGAGGTTAAACTTAAACAGTAACAGGGGCGTTAGGCCATCAAAAACAAAGGAATGCCGATAGTTAATCGATTATTGCACGCCTCCGTGGGAAGGCATAGCCAAATACAGGGTAATTATCATTGTTTCGTGGCGAAACACTTCTATGAAGACGTGACCACGGGTTTCGAGCACCAGTCGCTTGAGCACCTTTTGAAATTCAGAACCTGATAAAATTAAGTATTAAAGTGCAATATAACATAAACTCACGTCTGTTTCACGGAGGGGTAGGCAACACGGGATTGCCACTTATTACAATCAATCATGACGGACCTTGCATTGCTTCATTAAAGTTTACACACAAATGTGAATGCACTTCAGCAAACAGCAGGTGCTCGAAATTCAGAAAATTATTTTTAATGGTACGCCGAAAAAAAACAAACATGCAATATTTACTAAGGTACATACTACCAAAAACGCGTGTAGCGTGTGGTATTATGTAAGGTACATAATACCACACGCTAACGGTGAAGGAAAACATCGTGAGGAAACCCGCGGCTTGGTTGGCTCCGCACGTATTGACTAGTCTTTCCTGTGGGCTAGGCCGACCAAGTTGTCAGGATGGTATAGGTGCTGGGCAAGCCTACACCATCTATAAAACCATGACCCAGGCACTACAGCGTCGGAGTGGTCCCTTCACCCATCTAGTGTGAGTGAAGATACCACTGGACGCTATATAAATCATCTCATTAAGTAGATGCAAAAAGGCCAATACATACTACCATTGGTACATACTGCCTTATCACTAAAATAAATTTAATCAATGCTGGATACTCTCTCAAGGAATGTCAATCCATGAGTTTTGAGCACCTGTTTAAAATAACTTTCTACCATTTCTACCGTTTATTCAATTAATGATGTTCTCACTTATTCATGTGAAAAACTTTCAATCAATTCTAATTAAAACAGACAAAAGATGGAGTTAATAACTAAGCTCATACTCTCTGAGAGAAGGACTGTTACTTGCAGGGGAGGTACAAAGCCCACATAAAAAAAATTGCTTCAGCATATATTTCTAGAATGCTACAAATGATAGAAATGACATTGCTACTATGAAAACCGAAGTAATCATATTTTGTTGGTGCTCAAATAAAGGTGCTCAATTTATGGCGTGGTACGGATGATCTCTTGTAAATCACGCATTGAAATCAATATAGACTTTGAGAAAAAGTTTATCTCCACTGTAGAAATAAAAACGTAATGTTACCATGACACGCAATGTTCTCCGAACTCAAAGTATAATAAAACTATTTTATTTTGAGAGTAATAATAACTTTTGTGTTTACTAATTTACATGAAATACCAGTTTTGTCGAGCATAAATTATTTGGCATCCATTGTGTCTGGATTTTTATTACAATTCAATATGAATTTATTACAACTCGAATTAAATTTAGCTCTTTTACTGGTGTTATGTTGTTAAATTTGCAAAGTTTGAATAGTAGCGCGGAGGAGAGGTGCAAAAAGTTTATGGGGATTGAAATCGGTTTAAATTAAGTGAGAAAAGGGTGCGGCAGCGCAGTGGTGCAACTCTGGCCTCACAATGACTTATGACTTATGAAGCGTTGATGTAACAAAAGCACGGTATGGTACAGTCTATTAGCTTCTAGAATATACCACGGGCTCTAGAGTAGGCTTCCGTATTCGCTGAAAGCACAACGGTATGGTACAGTCTATTAGCTTCTAGAATATACCACGGGCTCTAGAGTAGGCTTCCGTATTCGCTGAAAGCACACGAGTGTGCTTACGACTACTACCTGCTCTGTATAAAACTTTTCTTATTAATTATACTATTTTTATTTTTAATCCACTAACCCGTGTAAGTAATGCAATTTGCTTAAGTCAGATGTCGCTGCCTGTACGTAATACAGAGAATAGTGTAAAGAGGTTCGAAATTTCACTGATGCCGTGAGTCGCCCATTGGCTCAATTGGTAGAGCGCTGGCACGGATAGCCAGAGGTGGCGGGTTCGAATCCCGGCATGGGTGAAATTTTTAGCCTCTAAATAGGTTTTTAAATTTTCTTGTTAAGTTTTTTTAAGTGTCATATTAGTTCAGATATTTCTATTACACGAATATATGCGATTGTATCTGACTGTATCTGTCTATCCTTCCAGGTTAGACGCGAGACACAGACCAATGTGTAGACCATACTATTGTCTAGTGTCTAGTGTCTAGGAGTCAATAAGAATTGACTCCTAGATATCTATATATAAGATGGATAGAAAGTTTATTTGCCGTACCAAAAACATACACTAAATATGATACCAAATCATAACATAACATGACTTGACATTTACGTACAGACACATACTTGGCTTGTGGCCCCACACTAGGGTACCCTGTGTCGTGGGAACCAGAAACAATGACATCACAAACATGTAAACATCCAAGACCGGGGGGTTTTTTGGCCCCAGCCGGGTTCGAACCCGGAACCTCTTGCATGGTAGGCAGACGCCCTACCGCAGCGCCACAAGAAAAGTAACACAAACAGGGTCTAATCAAGAAGCAAGAAGAGACCCGTGCCCCAGCATTGGGGACATATAAGGGTTAATATCGAATTATTTTATACTATGATATAATGAATAATCGCGTTTAGACCCCTTTAAGACCCCTTAATATATAAATGTTATATTCTAGCTTTATTGCGGTAGATAATAATTATCTATTATGAAAACGAATGTCTAACACAACGTTGCAACGGCGTTCGGCAACCAACGTATATTAAACAGGAGATGGAACCTTCCATTTTGTTACAAACTCACCTGTGACGTATCTATGAGAGTGTATGCGTGTAAAACTTGATATGTGGTCCACTGTATCTTGTTACGTCGAATTTTTTTATCAAACTAAGTATCGGGTAGCGTACCTATTATTATTTTGCCGGCAAGTTCCGTTGGGGGGTGAAAAGTAAGGCAATCAGCTTTTGCTGGGTTTCTTTGTTGAAACCAAGCAGTTGTGACTAGAAGGACGGCGTTAAGTTGCTCTGTTTCACGTCACTAATGTGAACCGGTGGGAGTATATAAAATTCCATATCCACCCTTGTATGTCCCCACCGTTGGGGCACGGGTCTCTTCCTGCATCGCAGAAAAGCTAGGCCACACTCCACCGCGGGGGTCAAGTCGGGGTTTATGGAGGATTGAGAGACGGTGGCGGGCCGTGCCGTCAGAAGTTATCAAGCCGACATTGCTGTACGACTGCCATTACATGATAGCCGGCACCAACGGTTAGCATATAAATTTACTCTGCGAATATTCCCAATTTTTCTGTTTCCGTTTTTGGAAAAAATACTGGTGGCTAATTAGAAACACACACTAACCGATATATCTCCATGCAAAGAAGTTTTGATGAAGTCCGTGGATAATTTTTAGGCGGAGTAGAGTAGCCTTTCACCGCTGAAATCTTGTTTGTTAAGTCGTCGTGATCTGCATAATTCTGCATTCAAAGATTTTCTAAAAATTACTTGCCTCGTCTGAAAATCGAACCAAAATAAATATAAAAAAACACCCCTACTTTTATGATGCTAATCAAAAGACTGGCCAAAAACTATGTTACTTAAGAAGACTAATAAATTTATGGCCATTCTTTCGATTGACATCATAAAATTGGGAGTGTTTTTTTACATTTAAGTCGGTTCGATGCCCAGACAAAGCAAGTAATTTTTAGAAAAATTTTGAATGTAGAATTACTAACTTTTAAAAATAACATAAATTCTTACCTTCATGTCCGATAACTTTGGGACGCCGTGCTGTGACATAATCCTAGAACGTGGGCGTGAACAGTTTTATGGGATTATATCTGCTGTACCCTCTTCTGGACAAAAGAACCAATAGCGAAATCCGACAATGTGGTAACGAGTTACCGCTGAACATAAATAAAATAAAAATATTATGGCTTAAAACCTCCTTTTTAAAGTCGGTGGGTAACAGTGCAAACCTCTTTACACCATTTTTATTTCTTTTTCTATCTATCATTTTCAAATGTGGAAATTACGTCACACATTTTTCGATTTCCCTCATTCTCATCACTACCACTTTACCCTTCGACCAGATCTGACTATTTTACCTGCTTATCCGTTTTTATCCCGTTTTTCTGTTTTATTATACTACTAATCTACAAATAAAACAACACCTAAAGTCATTCCAGTTTAAAAACCTATTTAGAGGCTAAAAATTTCACCCATGCCGGGATTTGAACCCGCAATCTCTGGCTATCCGTGCCAGCGCTCTACCAATTGAGCTCAATTGGTAGAGCGCTGGCACGGATAGCCAGAGGTCGCGGGTTCGAATCCCGGCATGGGTGGTATTTTTAGCCTCTAAATAGGTTTTTAAACCAATACATTTACTACATGTATTGGCTTTCCGTGTAAAATGCATTCAGCGATATTTTCGAATACATCCCGTCGACAGCTGAACAAACTTTATGTTCCGAATTTTCACCACCACCCGCTTTTAGCGTTCTGTAGTGAATAATCAACCCTTATAGTTTATCTGTCTGTCTGTCAAGTCCATAAATGTAACGTTCGACGTTACCTTGAAATAAGCACGACGAAAGATTTTTAAATCCTCTTTCAAGTTTATTATTTACAAAAAAACCTATACTTCAGCAATAAACTAAAGTTAGACGAAGGCTAAGGCCATGTTTCTGAAATTATTTTAAACTAGTTACCCGGCAAACTTCTTACCAACTTTTTTTTTATGTTTCTCTCCGTAAGAACCGTCCTCGTACTTCAAAGAATATTCTAAAAAAAGAATTAGCGAAATCGGTTCAGCTGTTCTCGAGATTTGCGCTTACCAACACATTCAGCGATTCTTTTTTATATTATAGACCTGTGGAAAAACAGCTCGCAGTGTCATGGCGTCGAATCTGACGTCCATTACATCGTAATCACTAGTAGTCACAACAAAGTACGGGTGAAGTAAGTTTACTAATGTTAACCTAAGCGTGACGTGACGCGGTATGATGGATGTTTCAGTCAAAATGCCTGAAAGCAGTATAGCTTCATCTTTTATTTTGTTTAAAATATATTATGTAATAATTTTTTTGTGAAACTGAATCGGTGTTTTAAATCCTTCTAAGAAGAACTTTCCCCGAATATCGCTAAAACTTTGATTATTTGATATCGTCGTCACGCCTATTGACTAGTTCACAGTTCGTACATTTTCATCAGAGCATTGGTACTTTCGTGGTTACCGTTGTCCGGCAATATTTCTGCGCAGTTAATAAGATTTTGACATTGACTCGCAGTCGTATGGTTTCTCTTGAAAACTTTGCTCAGCTTGTAGCCTCGTCGATGGGATTATGTAAGTGGGTCGATGGTTGTAATCGCCATCGCATTGACTGTGAAATAGTATTATTATTATTATTACTTTATTGCACCATAAAATTGTACAATGCGGCGAACTTAATGCCATAAGCATTTTCTACCAGTCAACCGCAGGAGGTAGATCGAAAACTTGGCAGGCATGCAAAAAAAAAAAGGAAAAAGACAACCTTCCACAGTATTGATGATAGCTGGAAAATGTGTCGAATTGGGGTGAATTCGACAGTACCTTCTTGTTTGTATATTACAAGTAGCTTTTGCTGCATTGTATTAATGAGTAGGTACCGGGGCAAAATTCCTGCAACACTTTAGTTTGTGTTTTCCAAGAACATTGTTCTGTAACTAAGTATCAGAAAGATATTGTGTGAATATCTTTATAAAAAAATTGACCCGATAATCCTGCGTAGACGAAGTCGCGGGCACTAGTTAGTTTTGTCATAATTATTTATGAAGGTGAAAATGAAAAGAATTAAAGAGTTTTGTTCAAGTTCAGTTACATATTGTCTAATTCTATTCCATAAGGTACCTATCGCTGTAATGAAGGAATGTTAATTTATTTGTTTGTTAATTTGTTTGGATGTCCACGGATTTTTCTTGCCATGATACGAAAAAGAATATACGACACAATGATAAGTCGTCGTCGTCAAGCTATACTAGTCCACGTCTGGACATAGCCTTCTCCTAAGGAGCGCCACGTTGTGCTAATGATATCTATGAAGATATGACAAGCGGTGGTAGCTCAGTGGGTAGAACCATTGACTGGCAAGCGAGAGCCCCAGGTTCAATCCCGAGTGCGGGCATGTACCAATGACTTTGTTTAATTTCAAAGTTACGTACATTTGCGAATTTGTAGTCGCAATACCACACGCTAACGGTGAAGGAAAACATCGTGAGGAAACCCGCGGCTTGGTTGGCTCCACACGTATTGACTAGTCTTTCCTGTGGGCTAGGCCGACTAAGCTGTCAGGATGGTATAGGTGCTGGGCAAGCCTAAAACCATCTATAAAAACCATGTCCCAGGCACTACAGCGTCGGAGTGGTCCCTTCAACCATCTAGTGTGAGTGAGGATGCCGCTGGACGCTGTATAGATAATCTCATTAAGTAGATGCAAAAAGGCCAAATTAATTAATGTCAAAAAACATAAATTTCGTGTATTAAATGTTTAATCCTAAAACTAATTAAGTATACTTTAAAACTTTAAATAAATTACTTCTACTAGGTCTACATATTTTTCTGTGCTGTTCTATTCAATTGTTTTTTTTTTGTGTTTTGTTAAGATTTGCGTTTTGTATGTTTTTTGATACCGTTTGGTTTTGTTTTTGAAGTATTGTACCTTTAAATAAATTGTTTCTCTCTCTCTCTCTCTCTCTCTCTCTCTATATTTTTAATGATAACTATCATACTGTGCAAACTACTTTTGGGTTGCAGCCTAATTTAAGACCGTCTGATTATGTTTTTGTATATACCTCTTTAGTTATTACCTTTATGTAAACTTTTTGAAGCAAAACCAAAAAAGAAGCTGATGGCCAACCTCCATTTGCTCGCTACAAATGAAGGTTGCACGAAATACGAAGAAGATTTCTTGTAAACAATAAAATTGTACTACGCTAAAGATCGACCACTACATAAATCAACATAAACAACATAAGATAAGAATATTCTTTATTGTACACTGGAAAAACAACAAATACAAAACATTTGCAAATATACATAGTACAATTGGCGGCCTTATTGCTAAAAGCAATTTCTTCCAGACAACCTTACGATGGAAAGTTGCTGAAGGAAATTAGAAAGACGGGTAGCCAGTGCAAATTTGAATATTGATACATACTTATACTTAATAATAATACTTATACTTAATAACATACCGTTACTTATATAAACTTATAATTTATTATAAACATATATATATATAGACATATATAAACATATATAGATATATATATCTTATAATAAAGTTCTACATAAGACAAGGAAAGTAATAACCTACACACAAGAGGACAAAATTTAAGGTAAAAAGTTTAATCCTAAAACTAATAATGACATGTATATTTTTAATGATAACTATCATGCTGTGCAAACTACTTTTGAGTTGCAGCCTAATTTAAGACCGTCTGATTACGTTTTTTTATACAACTTTTTAGTTATTACCTTTAAGAAAACTTTTTGACACAAAATCAAAAAAAAAAGCTGATGGCCAACCTCCTTTTTGCTCTCTACAAATGGAGGTTGCACGAAGGACGAAGAAGATTTCTTGTAAAGAATAAAATTGTCCTACGCTAAAAATTGACCGCTCCATTCAACTTTAAATATTTCTGTGGAGAGAGCTATGTTCGGTGTTTCTCTGCGGGATCAAATCTGAAACGAAGTAGAGAACTAAAGTGATTGGTATAGCCCAACGGATTAGCGAACTGAAGTGGCAGTGGGCGGGTCATATCTGCCGCAGGGCCGATAACCGTTGGGGTATACTGGTTCTAGAGTGGAAACTGCGAATCGGCAAACGTAGCGTAGGACGCCCTGTGGCTAGGTGAAGCGATGATATTCGCAAAGCGGTGGGCAGTGACTGGAAGAGGAGAGCCGAAGATCGGTGTTCAGTGGTGTATCTTGGGAAAGGCCTGTGTCCAGCAGTGGACTAACGCCTACTGATTAGTATTTTCTAAGCTTAACACGAGCACTAGACAGAATAAAAACTGTTTTTATACGGATTTTACTCGTTTATCATAGTTTGTCATCCGAGACCACGGCACCTGAAAAAGTGCCGAAACGTCGGAAAATTGTAAAAAATTTACAATCCGTATAAAAACAGTTTTTTTTACCGACTGATTAACTGACTAGTAATGATGATGAAACCTTTTCAGGAAAAAAAGTTTATTGCGGACATGAATACCTACTGACAAAATTGAACAAGAAATTTAATTAACAATATTAGGTGTTGGAAATCGCTTCGCTTTTAGGTAAAATAGTAGCAGTTAATGACGACAATTATTATTAAAATTCTTTATTGCATAAAAAAATTGCACAGGAGAGCTAAATGCTACTTAGCATTATCTACCATCTAACCCAAGTTTTGGAGACAAGATTAGCAGGTAGCGCAAGTATGAAATTTACTAATTTATCTATATTACATATTAAATTTAAAATAGTGGGGGAATAAGTATTATATAACATAACAATAAAATAATAATTACATAATAATTAATAATATAATAATTTATATTAATGCGTAAATAAAATTATTCCCCTACAACTGCATTGAGCAAATAAATGCAAGAATATGTATGGATATTTTTCCCATGTGTAAAAAAACCAAACGAACGTTCTCGTAAGCCGCGGCGCTGTGAAGCAATTTACATAGATACTACCGAAGTGTGTCACACACTAAAGCTCTATTTACACTACAAACATTAACACTTTGAGGCGCCACACGTTGCTAACTTGCTCCATCAATGGAATAGGTACAAATCCTAACTTATTTTATAATACTTTTTTTCAATAACTGAACATCATTTATCTAAACAACTGTGAAAAAAAGTCCATTCCATTCATTCTAATCGAAGTTTTTTAAGGGGACATTTTAATCACCATTTAAAAAAATATGTTAAGTAAACGTAAAAAGATAATAATATATTTTATTGGTCAGACGTGTAATGGCAGTCGTCAAGCCCTGTCAGAGGCCTTATAACTTCTGGCAGTAAGTCCCGCTACTGTCTTACAATCCTCCACCAACCCGGACTTGGCCCCCGTTGTGGAGTATGGCCTAACCTTCCTGCGATACAGGAAGAGACCCGTGCCCTAGCAGTAGGAACCTGCAACGGGTTGATATCGATTGGTCAGACCAGAAAACAATTATGTACTAGTTTAAAAAAAAAATGTCTAGCTGACCTAGCGTACTTCGTACCGCCTAACAGTTGTTTTCTTTATATTTTTTTAATTTTTCTCTCCGTAAGAACCATCCTCGTACTTCAAGAAAATTCTAAAAAAACAATTTGCGAAATCTGTTCAGCTGCTCTCGAGATTTTCGCTTACCAACACACTCATCGCTTGATTTTTATATTATTGATGAGACAATTTCATTTTCTCGACGTATCAGCAGTGTCAGGTCGCAATCGGAATAATAAGATGTGTATAATAAGAACCAGTTAGCGAACTAATGAACGCTGACCAAGCGAAGGTGGTCTGTCAGGATCATGGCAAGTGGCAGTCCCTGGTCTCTGCCCACCCGTCTAGGTTACTGACGTGAAATTATTGTTATATTATGTATAGATAATGGTAGGTATATATTGTGCTGGTAGAAGGCGTGTTTATGTTGTGTTATGTATTACTAACGGTTTCAAATCACGCTGTAGATGTTGTGTTGTTACGGTTACCGTCTAATGTAAAACCGGTGTATGTTGTGTGAATGGGTCTTTACTCCTACGAACGGCGCGGGTAAAATGTTGAAAAACATTCATACCTATATCGGGGAACAAACGACGCACTGCCCTAGATGATAGCGCTAGTTTACGCTTTTGTTGGGTTGGGGTAAAGTGGCACGGGGGTAACAGGAGTTTGTGGTAACAATAATGGTGTTATGCTGCAGTATAACAATCCTCTCCTAGAGATCTCAATATTTGTAGTGCAATAAATAGTTATGTATTTAACATTTACATACAGGCACATACAAGCACCGTATTCACCTGATATGCCTCCGTCTGACTTTTTTTTATTTCCCAAGTTCAAATTACCACTTCGAGGAAAATGTTTTGAGTCGATAGAAGCCATAAAAGAAAATTCGCTGAATGAGCTAAAGGCCATACCATTCAAATAGCCTATGAAAAATGTATGGAAGACTGGGCGAAGCGGTGGAGATGTTGTATTGCAAGCGATGGGGCCTACTTTGAAGGCGATAAAATAAATTTAGATGAATAATTTGTATTTTTTGTTTTATTGGTGAATTCCCGATACCTGGTACACAGAATGTACATTGCTTTTGGCCCCACACTAGAATACCCTGTGTCGTGGAAACCAGAAACAACGACATCAAAAACGTGTAAACATCCAAGACCTGAAGTTTTTTTTTGTACCGAGCCGGGGTTCGAACCCGAAACCTCTTGCATGGTAGGCAGATGCGCTACCGCTGCGCCACAGGGGCCGTCGTGTTTATCTATCTATCTTATGGCGCTCGTGGTCTAGTCAAACCGAGTGATTGAAAGCAATCACTTGAGTTTAGCAACAACAGACGCCGTCAGGTGCAGGGTGTCACGACACAGGGTATCCTAGTGTGGGACCAGCAACATGGATGTGTAGACTTTTAGTCCGGATCTACTTACGGGTGTTGTTATATCGGAAGAGTCAGTCTCACACAGTGTGAGACGAGCAACCGACGACGCGAGCTCCGTCTCTGCTCACCATGATTAAGCTCTGCGAATCGGAGCGGAACCTGGTCGGACTCTTCCGATATAACAACACCCGTTAGTAGATCCGGACTTAAAGTCTACAATGTGTTGTGCTTACGAAAGTTTTAGATCGAAAACATGTATGTGTTTGCATGTAAGTGTTATTTTTCGTCATTATTAGGGTCAAGAGTATTTTTTTTCCTTTTGAGGTAGCTACAGAACTCTAAAAACTGACACCCAGTTCGAAAGCTTTGCCTGAATGAAGCACAAATATATTTCCTAAAAACGTTATATGAATAGTAATACAACATTTTAGGATATATATTTGTTTTTTAAAATTCACCTTTAATATAGAGGCTCTGGCAGCACTATAATCTTAGCTAGCTTTAGCTTCCAGAGCCAGAAAATTTTGTGCCATTTTTTGAAATTTGTGTTTCCTAAATTATGAAAAAAAGTTAATAGTAAAAAAAACGTATTTTACCTTTTACTCGGAAGTGGTTTAATTTATCCATACTAAGTAAACGGTTCTCCTATGTTATCCATTCTTTATATATAGGATATGACATGGATGCTGTTTAGCAATACAAATTATTTATTAGGTACAAAGAAAACATATTATATTAATATAACCTATTCGATAAATAATCGCGTTAGATCCGTTTATTACCTATACGTATAAAATCGTTTATAAAGGATAAAATCGAGTTAATTTTTTTTTTCAGTACAAAATGTATGAAAAAAGTATTTTGGAGATTTCCCTCATTTCTAGCATTCAAATCTTAAATTGTCCCATAGAGTATTTTGATCCCCACACGAAAAAGTATCGATTAGCATATTTTTTTTTTCATTTCAGCATTTTTTCGCTATCTGTACATTTTCTCCAAAATCTGTGAATGCAGTTCAGTAATAGCATAAAAAGTTGGGGATTCTAGCGAGATCTCCTAGCGGAAGGTTTTCCTGTAACTATAACGATTAAGGTACCTGCCCTCACTGACCCGTCACAAAAATCCACCCTGTATAACTATGTATGAGCATCACGAATCATTAAGAAATACATACATACATAACCTCACACCTGTATCCCAGAGGGGTAGGCAGAGACCAGAGACCACCACTCGCCACGATCCTGACAGATCACCTTCGCTTCATCAACGTTCATACCTCGTTTCATGCACGCACTCCGGTTCCGGGTACTTTTTATCTTTCCCTCTGCTAATACATCCCCTATTTGGTCGATGTAAGTCCGTCTGGGGCATCCCTTACCAGCTCTTCCACTCACATTCGCAGTATATATTTGTTTCGTCAGTCTTTCTTCCTTCATTAAGAAATACTTGTATAATATTGTACAGACATCCGACGTCACTCCCATCTCAAGTTGCAGGCAAAAAGGCAAGTGCTCAAATAGACCAAAAGTCATTATTTAAATGAAGTATAAACAATCTATTGTCACGATCGATCAACTCGTTGGCTGAATGGACGAATAGCAAGTTGGTACAGAAAGACCATTTCTAATCAAGTCAGATGCTCATATTATATTATTAATAATATACATTATTATTACGATTATTATTATTATTGCGAGTATATTATTTTAAGTATAAGTATGTTTATCAATGTTCATATTTGCACCAACTAACCGACTCACTTTTCCTTCAGCAACTCTCCATCGTGGGTTGCCTGGAAGAAATTGCTCTAAGCAATAAGGCCGCCAATTGTACTGTATCTTTGTAATTATGTTTTGTTTGTTTTTTCCTGGTGTACAATAAAGAATATTCTTATCTTATCTTATGCTTCACAGCTTCAAGGGACAGTAGACTTGAGTATCATGTCACATCACACTAACATTATAGAGGCGAAATTTTGCGAGATTGTATATTTGTTACTTCTTCACGTCTGTTAAGGTGGCAATCAAACATAATTATACTATTTTTATTTTTAATGCACTAACCCGTGCTGAGGAACAAATTCAAAAACCTATTTAGAGGTTAAAAATTTTTTTTTGCGGGTTCGAATCCCGGCATGGGTGAAATTTTTAGCCTCTAAATAGGTTTTTGAATTTGTTCCTTAGCACGGGTTAGTGCACTAAAAATAAAAATAGTATAATCATGTGGGTACAGTGATATCGTTCCGATGTTAAACCTAACTGCAAAGTAGGTAGTCGGGGCTGTAAGTAATGCAATTTGGTTAAGTCAGATGTCACTGCCTGTACGTAATACAGAGAATAATGTAAAGAGGTTCGAAATTTCATTGATGCCGTGAGTCGCCCATTGGCTCAATTGGTAGAGCGCTGGCACGGATAGCCAGAGATTGCGGGTTCGAATCCCGGCATGGGTGAAATTTTTAGCCTCTAAATAGATTTTTGAATCAAACTTAAGTTTATTGATATAAATGGACCGTATCTTCTATAATATAAAAATGAATCGCTGAATGTGTTGGTAAGCGCAAATCTCGAGAGTAACTGAACCGATTTCGCTAACTCTTTTTTTATAATATTCCTTGAAGTATGAGGATGGTTCTTACGGTGAAAAAAAAAATTAAAGGGTCGACTGTTAGGCGGTATGAAGTTCGCTGGGTCAGCTTGTTAATAATAAAAATAAAACCCTGCCTAAAACATCTTAATAGCTTTAGGTGAAGATGCATAGTGAAAAATAACAAACGACAACTATTTAAAATAAAAAGAAAATTAACCTTTTTAGTATTATGCCTTCTTGTTGTACTGTATTGTACAACGCCTAAAGCGACACCCCAGATTAACACAAAAGCTACGTTTTATAGCGGGAAAATATAATTTACTATCATAAACACACTGTCCACGCTGACATAAATGAAGAGTTCTTCTTTTGCGTTAAATGGATATATTATTAATAATTTACAAAATTGTTTATAGGAAAATATTCGAGCGTGCCTTGTTTGCGAGTGACGTTTGCAGAGTAACTCGCCGGCGCGCCGCGCGGGGGCGCGCAGGTGAAGTATATCAGCAAAGAGGCTAAATAATCTTCCAGCCGGCACGTTATATGTACGAGCGTGTACACACACAATTTATTTTCCCTAATAAACCGCGGGTAACTCCGCAGGGCACATCTAGTTATGGTTATAATTTCAGTGGCTGAAAACCAGCGCTCTCCGGGGCTGACTTGGGTCAGTACCAGCTGAGCCACTACCTTTTGCCTTATTTTTAATACCTAGGGTTAAGTGTTATTTTGTTTTCAATAGTTTTTTGATGAGGCAGGCATATCTTTATATGTAAGATTCATAGCTTATGTTCCAAAAAATAACAAATATATTTAATTATTTACGTACATGCACTATACATGCCCAACTATGAGGCTAAGTGCGGAAACCACAGGATAAACTACTACTACTATGTACATGCACCACGTACCGACTATATTCTTCATACAATCCACTCCTTCCAAAGGTTGTCTGGAAGAGATCGTTCTTAGCGATAAGACCGCCAATTGTATAACATTACTTAGATTTAAGAATCATGGTTGTAATATTTTTTCTGGTTGTGCAATAAAGTGTTCTCTATCTATATATTTAAAGTGTGTAACTGTGCAAACCTCTTCACACCGTTTTTATATTTATTTTTCTATCTATTACTTTCAAATATTTAAACTTACGTCACACATTTTTCGATTTACCTCATTTCTCATCATTACCACCTCACACATTGAATAGATCTGACTATTTTACCTGCTTATCCGTTTTTATCCAGTTTTCTGTTTTATTACAAAATAAATAAACAGTACAAATAAAGCGACAGTTCAAGTCGTTCCAGTTTCATTATTTACAAAAGTTTTACAACATTCCAAGTGTTCATTAGCAAATACAGAATATACATATATTTTCTTGTGGATACGTTTTATATAAGTTTTTCGTGCCTTAATGTAGGTTCTGAAGTTGATTTTTGAAATGAAAAGGTTTTATTCAAAGTAGCGTAGAAACTGCGGCTTAATTAACGTTACAATTCAAACTAGGTTGTTTATTATTCGTTATCAACCCTTGTATGTCCCCACTGCTGGGGCACGGGTCTCTTCCTGCATCGCAGGAAGGTTAGGCCATACTCCACCACGGGGGCCAAGTCCGGGTTGGTGGAGGATTGTGAGACAGTGGCGGGTCTTACAGTCAGAAGTTATCAAGCCGCCCAAAAGGCCTCTGGCACGGCTTAACGACTGTCATTATATGACAGCCGGCATCAACGGCTTAGCGTGCCTTGCGAAGCACGGAAGGGCCCGGAAAGGTGGCACTAACGGCAGTCACGGGACGCTCACCCATCCTGTACCTGACGGGGCCTGTTGTTGCTTAACCAAGTGATTGATCCCAGTCACTCGGTTCGCCTAGGCCACGAGCGCTTCGTTTCGCTTCGCTTGTTTATTCTTCTTCTTCAGACTATATTAGTCCACTGCTGGACATAGCCCTCCCCTAATGAGCGCCATAGCGCAAGATTGTGCCATCATTGGGGGGTAATGCCCATATTCCTCACGCTGGGCATGCGGGTTGGGGATCGCAGTTTGGTGGAATTGTACTGCAGGGGGCGCTGCTGCCCACCCCCCGGTTTGTGTCCTTTAGTCGCCTTTTACGACATCCGCTTGTTTTTATTAATTACTAAATATATGTATGCTCGCTCGACCTTCTGCCCGACTTTACTTTTGTACCGCGACAGATACAAAGGCGTGATAAGGCAGTTGACGTAACATGGTGTGTTAACAAGATGGGTTGTCATGCTGTACAGTTCTCGTTATGCTATAGGCTTAAGATACGTGAGAGTCTAGTTAGCAAGCTGGAGTGGCACGTCGGTCGAGCATGAAGTTTTTATTTAAACTTTTATTTAAGATAATACAAGAGAACACATGTGTTTCAATTGTACCAAGTTGTCTGCCGGGCTTTGCACCAGCCTTTTATGTCATAAATCTATTGAAATGAATCCTTGCATATGACAGATTGGAGTTACCAGTGTTATATTGCATTTTGCGAATCCATAATTAGAAAAAATTAATATATATCCTAACTAGGATAAAAAAAGATAAGAATATTCTTTATTGTACACCAGGAAAACACAAACGAAAAATTATTACAAAGATACAGTACAATTGGCGGCCTTATTGCTTAGAGCAATTTCTTAAACGATGGAGAGTTGCTGAAGGAAAAGTGAGACGGGTAGTTGGATAGTACTAAATTGTAGTATTTTGAGTTTTTCTTGTAGTTTACATTATAAATGTATACTAAATTGCACACATAAAATACGTACAAAATGTACGTAAGGTCCAGTGGGTAGAACAATTGGCTCTGAAAATGGAGACCCAGGTTCGATTCCCAGTGCGGGCATGTACTAATGACTTTGTTTTTTTAAATTATGTACACTTTTGAAGTTATAGTAGCAAAAACCACTCGCTAACTGTAAAGGAAAACGTAGTGAGGAAATCTCAGTGTCTGAGGTGTTCAAATATCTCAGCGCTTGAATTGACCAGTCCGCTGTGGGCACGCGTAGTAATCAAACCCATATTATCTCTCTTAGCGAAGGCCTATGCCCTGTATTGGCACGTTTTAAGGATATAGTAAAAAAAAATATATTACTTATTACTGCCGACGTGATCAGTAATGTAATACAACCATTAGTTCGAGCGCGCAAACACGAGCGCTTCCGTGCTTCGCAAGGCACGTTAAGCCGTTGGTGCCGGCTGTCATGTAATGGCAGTCGTTAAGCCATGTCGGAAGCCTTATAGGCGGCTTGATAACTTCTGACAGTAAGGCCCGCCACTGCCTTACAATCCTCCATCAACCTGGACTTGGCCCCCGTGGTGGAGTAATGCCTAAACTTTCTGTGATGCAGGAAAAGACCCGTGCCCCAGCAGTGGGGACATACAAGGGTTGATATCGACTAGTTCGTGTTTCTTGAAATGAGGAAAAGGAAGCCGGTGTCAACAAAAGTATAAATTAAAGTAAGTCTTACTGCGTATATCGAACCCGGGACCCTTGCGTTGCGTTGATAGAAAACTAATAAGACAATTTCGCAGTATAACATGCAGTATAATACGGCCATATAATTAGTTAGGGACTACGCGATTCGAAAAAAGAAAATTGAATATTCTAAACAAATCGTCGGCAAATAAAACGGGAGCGTAAATCTGCATAATCAGGTTACTTTGAAAGAGGCAAGTTTACTAAAACAACGAGATGAAATAAAACAAGGTGCAAAAGCAAAGTTAAGCCAATTTCTATAAAAATGCTTGTCTCGAGGCCCTATTTGTAAAGGAGCTCGTTATTTAGCAATTTACTCAACGCCAGTACAGAGTAACAAGGTGCAGATGGTTCATTTGACTGGAAATTAAAGTGAAACTTATAATCTTCTGTTGATGATGATGATGATTGATCCGACCGATTTCGGCCATGGCGACCACTTTGACCCCTAATCACATATGTGGCGCTGGTGCGCTCGAAGATGGCTTATGTAGCCTATCTTCGCGGCGAAACTCCATGCACACTGAGGACGTGTAATCTTCTGTTACATTAACAATGAACTGTAAATAATTGTAGCAATAGGAAACAAGTAGACACATATCCTCCTAAGCCCTGGAGGTAGCTTACTACAAGTCTTCTGAAACTACGTAGATTTTGAACAACTTTTTCTTCTTGTCCACAACATGATGAGGAAAATATTGGACCTGGAACAGTAAGTTTTCCGGACTTCGTGCTAAACCATTTGGTGTGAATCAATAATAAGACGCCAGGGCTTAGGAGGATATATATATCATGTAAATTAAAATATATGATTTATTATCCCAAAAAAATATTGAATGAAAAAGATTGACGAAACAAATATATAGTATTGCGAATGTGAGTAGAAGGGCTGGTAAGGGACGTCCCAGGCAGACATACATCGACTAAATAGGGGATGTATTAGCAAGGGGAAAGATAAAAAGTACCCGGAACCGGCGTGCGAGCACGCAACGACTTATGGACGTTGATGAAGCGAAGGTGATCTGTCAGGATCGTGGCAAGTGGCAGTCACTGGTCTCTGCCTACCCCTTTGGGATACAGGCGTGAGGTTATGTATGTATCCCAAAAAGTAACTAAAATAAGTTAATTTGTGTAGTTTTTTAACGTCTCTCTGCAAGGCACAACCTTTTTCTGAGAGAGAGAGAGAGAGAGAAAGTGCTTAATTACTACGCGAACCCACCGCGGATTGGCAATTCCAAACGCTGAGGTATGCGAACGTCTTAGACACTAGGACTTCCTCACGATGTTTTCCTTCACGGTGGTATTGCTACTATAAGTTTTCAAATATACATAACTTAGAAAACAAAGTCATTGATACATGTTCGCAATGGGAATCGAACCTGGGTCTCTTGCTTCCGAGTCCATTGTTCTACCCACCGTGCTACCGCTAATTATACCTAATAGTCTTTTTTTTACTAAAATACATACATAATCTCACGCCTGTATCCTAGAGGGGTAGGCAGAGACCAGGGACTGCCACTTGCCACGATCCTGACAGATCGCCTTCGCTTCATCAACGTTCATAAGTCGTTGCATGCACGCACGCCTTATCCGGGTACTTTTTATCTTCCCCTTTGCTAATACATCCCCTATTTGGTCGACTTTCTTTTATGTAGCTTATAAACGTCCCACTGCAGGGCACATGCCTGTAATCAGAGAAAGAGTATGGGATTATTTACCAAGCGTGCCCACCGTGGATTAGCAATCTTTGTAATCCTCTCTAATAAGTGTAAGTTATTGTAGCGATACGAAAAGCTACTTCAATGCTTAGAATTGATAAAATTGTTGATTTATGCATTGACAAATACCAGTATTAATCTTTGACCGAATAATAATTCAGGCCACTTAGAAAAAACATAATACTGCAAGCCATTTAAAATACTGCAATGACAAATACCAGTATTAATCTGTGACCGAATAATAATTCAGGCCACTTAGAAAAAACATAATACTGCAAGCCATTTAAATTACTGCAATGAAAAAGAAAAAAATATATTCCGACTTCTTCTTTTGTGGCCAGACTGTCAGGCTTGCATGCCACTTGATAAAAACTCGCTACCAAGGTACCAACCTCTTTTCTGTCCCAGGTCATTTACCAAGGAGGTAATAAAGCCCATTTTTGCTTATTTTAAGTACTTACCATTTCAAAAAGTAATATTACCAGTGACAGTATCACGCTATACTATAATAGTCACCTTAATGACTGCTCTGAAAAATGTAATGTAGATGCAGGATTTTTTAATAATTAAGCGTGTTTTTTCAATGGGAGTGTGTAATTTTCTGGAAATTATGGCAGCAATCTTGACAGTTTAATTGTTATTATTTTACAAGAGTCGCCCAATTAAAAGGCATTAAATCTGAATTTTAAAAAGTTTTTCAAGTGTGATGTGGTAACCAACGGATAAAAGATAACAGATAATTTATTTAAAAAACATTTTACAGTGACCTTATCACTAAGGCAGTGGTACCCTGTTCCCTAAAAAAGGCTAAAAACCTGTGGATTTAGGATAAGCAGTGCTCCTCCGAAACACATTTTATATAATTAAGGTCAACAGACTTCAATACTACTCTAAATTTATTGTACTTTTACGGAAAAAATAAAATAAAAAATATTAAAGTTAAAACTAAGTAATATGAGAAAAAACAAAGAGCATGTATGTTGGTGTGTATGTGTGTGTGTGTGTGTGAATGTGTCAAGAAAGCCTACAAGATGTCTATTTTGAGATATTTTTGATTTATTTGTGATACTATTTGTGATTTACTAGTTTTACGAAATAATAGTTAAAAGCTGTTCAGTTTCAGCCATGAATACTTTCTGAGGCTGTTTATATAAAACAAGTAGGGCAGCCTCAAGTGTGATCGAACCTACTCTTATTACAGTTTATTGAATTATTACAATTGATTTCAGTATGTCCTTTTACTCACACAGCAGTTTTATAGTTCTACTAACCCGAAGATGATAAACTTACCATTTACACGGTGTTTTCAATTAAAATGTGCTTTCATTTTATTACACACTTAAAAGATATTTATTGCTGAACGCCTATTATTTCTTAGTTTCTTTCTTCTTTCTTGCTGATTACAGAGAAACGGTGTTTCGCAGGGCACGCTAAGCCTTTAGTGCCGGCTGTCATATAATAGCAGTCGTTAATGCATGTCATAGGCCTTATTGGCGTCTTGATAACTTCAGACAGTAAGGCCCGCCACGGTCTTACAATCCTCTACCAACCCGGACTTGGCACCCGTGGTGGAGTATGGCCTAACCTTTCTGCGATGCAGGAAGAGATCCGGGCCCCAGCAAAGGGATCATTAAAAGGGTTGATATCATACAGAGAAATAACAGTAACAGAAATTTAGTATAATATCAAACTATTGTATGCTAAAAGCTATTAGACCCTGAGTGATCAGTTATTTAAGATGACTTTTTTATGACTAGCCTATTTACGTACCACTGCAGGGCACAGACTTTGTTACAGATAGAAACTATGGGCTTAATTTTGACGCGTGCCCACCACTGATTGGCAATTTCAAGCGCTAAGAGATTTGAACACCTCAGACACTCAGGTTTCCTCACGACAGTATTTCTTTATGATTCGCGATACTCCGTTTTTTAGACCTGAGATTTCCGCACTTAGCCTCATAGTTGGGCCATTGTACGTAGCAAGCTCTGAGGTACGCTAACACCTCAGACACTAGGGTTTCCTTACGATGTTTTCCTTCACCGTCAGCGAGTAGTATTGCTACTATAATTTCACAAATGCACATAACATAGAAAACAAAGTCATTGGTACATGCCGGGGTTTGAACCCACGATCTCCCGATTGAGAAGCCGGCGTTCTACACCTCTCCGCTACCACGGTGAAAACATCGCGAGGAAACCCGTGGCTTGGTTGGTTCCGCACTTTGACAAGTCTTTTCTGTCGGCTAGGCCAACTGAGCTGGTCAGGATTGTACAGGTGTCGGGCAAGCCTACACTATCTAAAGATATGTTCCAGACACTGCAGCGTCTGAGTGGTCCCTTCATCCATCTAGTGTGAGTGAATATGCCACTAGACGCTGTATAAATCATCTCATTACGTAGATCATCATCATCAACCCATTATGTCCCCACCGAGGGGCACGGGTCTCTTCCCTGAGGAAGGTATAGGCCATACTCCACCTCAGGGGCCAAGTCCGGATTGGTGGAGGCTTGCAAGACTAGTGGCTGGTTTACTGTCAGAAGTTTTTAAGCCGCCCTAAGGCCTCTAACTTGGCTTAACGACGGCCATCTGGCGACGGCAGTCGGCACCAAATCCTTAACGTGCCTTGCAAAGCACGGAACCGCTCGGAAAAATGCCATTAGCGTGAGTCATAGACGGTTTAGCCATCCATGCACTGAACGCGCCCTGTGTTGCTTAACCTTCGTGATCGTCCAAGATCACTCAGGCAGCCGGACCTACGGAAATTAATAGAAAAGAGCGTGACAGAATTTAAAGTTACTTATTGTAATTCTACATTAAAAAACCGGCACTTAGTTGAAACCGATCTGTGTCAATAATAGACGTACTTGAATGTTAATAAACTCGATACGCCCACCTAACCGTGTATTTTATCGACTGAGCATCGATTTAATTGGTAGGCGCACTATTTTGGATAACAATCCATGCGCTTTGTGAAATTCAATACAATTTGCTTAAGCTAGATGTCGCTGCCTGTACGTAATACAGAGAATAGTGTAAAGAGGTTCGAAATTTCACTGATGCCGGTGATTCGCCCATTGGCTCAATTGGAAGAGCGCTGGCACGGATAGCCAGAGGTTGCGGGTTCGAATCCCGGCATGGGTGAAATTTTTAGCCTTTAAATAGGTTTTTAAATTCAATACAGTACAGCCGAAATGTCGACTGTACTGTATCGACAATTTCATTTTATTTATGTAGTAATCCACTAACGTTTATAGAATATATTGGACTTCGATATCAACCCTTTTGTATGCTCAACCCTACTGCTGGGGCATAGGTCTCTTCTTGCAGAACAGGAAGGTTAGGCCATACTTTACCACGTGGTCTGTGAACGGGTTGGTGGAGAATTGTAAGACAATAGTATAGAATATATTTATTTGTCTTCAAGCGAAATAAGACACAACAATCACTTATACTAGAGGCATTAATGACAGTTTAAGGAGACTATTATTTAACAGTTTATAAATAACAAATGATGACAAAAAGGTCTGTGCCTCGGCTTGTAACTAATGTACACCTTACAATGGCCTTACTCTCATCAGGCCGCCCATAAGGCCTCTGATATGTCTTATAAAAATCAGCATATAACATGACAGCCGGCACCAACGGCTTAACGTGCCTTGAGAAACACGGAAGCGCTTGGAAAAATGCCACTAGCAGTAGTCACGGGACGGTCACCCATCATGCACCTGACAGCGCCCGTTTTTGCTAAATCAAGTGATTGATTCCAATCACTCGGTTCGACTTACTTCCAGCTAATCAGCCACCCACCCGTATTTAGATCGCAAAGTAAATTTCAGTAGTAGTAAGTAAGTCAAATTGAACTAGATCTGTACTCTTGAATGTAATGATGATCAATACAATAAAGTTGAACCACTATTAATAGGTAGGTATTTAAGCTATAAAGCGTCGCTGCCAATATTTACTAATCTTACAACAAATTATTCCGTAAAGTCAATCTCGAAAACCGTTTTTTGCACCGCCCATCTTATTTTGTCGGCCTAACAATCTATTTTTTTTTTTTTTTTTATTTATTTATACGAAAACAAACAGTCTTACAATAACATTAACAATTTGTCTTAAAAAGAAATAGACCTATAGTTTTCCGAAATCGAAAACAAAAAATAACTATATTTTTAAATTCCTGAAAAAATATAACATGCAATACCTACTAAACAAAACAAAGCATCAATAAAATTACAGGTAACAAATTATTTAGCCAACTTTCAGCCTAATAACTGAATTTTTGAATGAGTTTAGTGTGCTGCCGAAAATATCAATTTCACTCAACTTATCATTATAAAGTTTACATGTTCGTCGGATAAAACGATTCTGTCCACAACGTGTGCCATCACAAGATAGTGAAAACAGGTCTCTCTTGCGTGACCCTCTACGGGGAACTTTGAAACTTATTTTATGTAACAGGGATGAGGAGTCAATAATATTATTAAGGATTTTAAAAAGCATAACAAGATCAGCAACAATTCGTCGGTGTTGAAGTGACGTAATTTTGTGACGCTCAGCTGCAGCGGCGTAGTTAGAAAAGTAATTATTGGTGCGGTAATCTAGATTTTTCAAAAACTTATTTTGTATTGCTTCGATCCTATCTATATGCACATTGTAGAACGGTCGCCAAACAGTGGATGCAAATTCTAGGCGACTGCGGACGTAACTATTAAATAGGGTTTTATAAGTTGAAGCCAGTTTGAAGGGCTTCCCCAGTCTCAAAATAATACCGAGTTGTCTGTAAGATTTATTTATTATGCTATCTATATGGGACGTAAAACTAAGTTTAGAATCAAGTATAACGCCTAAGTCACGGATTTTTTGAACTCTTTCAAGAGTTTTATTACATAATTTATATTCGTAATAAGTAGGATTGAGTTTGCGAGTAAAACTTATAGTATAACATTTATCTGGATTCAAAAACAAGCTATTAGTTTTACAAATTTGTTCAAAGTTAGCAAGGTCCCTCTGTAATAGATTACAATCATCCGTGTTACGAATAATTCTAAAAATTTTTGTGTCATCTGCATACAGTAATATGTCGGAATTGTTTACACTTTTTATAATATCATTTAAATACAAAATGAATAATAATGGGCCTAAATGCGACCCTTGCGGCACACCCGAGCTGATAGGTTTAAATTGAGACGTAAATCCCCTCAAAACTACTGCTTGTGTCCTATTGGTTACGTACGATTTAATCCAACGGAATAGGTCACCATGAATACCAAGATGCCAAAGCTTCCGCAAGAGAGTGTTGTGATTGATCTTATCAAAAGCCTTGGCGAAATCGGTATAGATTGCATCAACTTGGTACCCGTCATCCATTGCGGTAAGTACAATATCCGTAAATTCTAGAAGATTTGTGTCCACACTTCGACCCCTGAAGAATCCGTGTTGATTTGGTATGATGTGTCGACTGACTGCTAGAGAAAGCTGGTCTGTAACAATCTTTTCCAGAATTTTACTAAATTGACATAATTTGGATATAGGCCTATATTTTTCTATATTCTGAGTAACCCTGCCCTTTGGTATAGGGGTAACCCAAGCTTGTTTCCACAAACTAGGAAAAATCCCTTCTTGAATCGATTTTTTAAAGATAATTGTAACAGGAGGAGTCAATGATGATGAACATCGAGATATAAATAAGGGGTGGATGCTGTCGGGACCTGCTCCCTTATTGACATTGATACATTTTAAATATTTATATACTATTTTTTCATTTAATTCTATGGAATTAGCATCTATGACGGCTTCCAAAGCAGGTTCCAAGTCATCCGTTGAAATAAGTTCCGAATCACAAGTTTCAAACACGGATTGAAAATGCAAATTGAACATATTACAAATTTGCTCACCGTCCGATGAAGATGTACCCTTGTAATTCATATTCTGAGGGAACTCATTGTTGGAAAAGATGTTTTTTATATAAGACCAAAAGAATTTCGGATTGGAGTTAATTTTTGATTCCGAATAATTAATGTAATTATTGTAACATTGCCTTTCCATCTTCTCTGCTCTCTTTCTAAGTAATGAGAAAGTATCATAATCCAGTGGATTACCATACGTTTTCCAAGCTTTATGAGCTTTCCGTTTTTCTTTTAAAAGCTTAATTAATGGTCTGGTATACCAGGCCGGATGGGACGTGGTTTCCATTACATAACGGTGAGGTACATATTTATTTATTAAAGCGTTAAGAAAATTATAAAACTTTGTAATACTTTCCTCCACCGTAGAAGAGGAAAAACATTCTTTCCAAAAAACAAAAAAAAAATATAGAGAAACAATTTAAACAAATAACATAATTTAAAAACCTATTATTATAGGCTGGTACAAAGGTTATTATAGGCTGGAGACGACGAACTGGCAAAAAAACAAAGCAAAATTAATACAAGCCTTTTTATATCCAGAACAGATGATTTATAAAGCTTGTAATAGCAACACCTGGGGGTACGGGCCGCCATCTGTACTCTTAGATTAAGAATATAATTACCTGTCTACACATTCAACACTCACATACGCACGCACTCACTCACACGCACTATCACACACTCACTCACTCACTCAATCACTCACTCACTCACTCACTCACTCACTCACTCACACCCACATACATACATATACATATACAAATACCACATATACAATTGTGTTTATGTATGTGTGTGAGAGAAAAATAATAAACCCTTATTATTATTTTTCTCTTCTCCTTTTTAATACTAGATTAAATTCATGTTGAAATAGTGTCTACTTAAGTCTTGTACAGAAACATTAAAAAAAAACTGTAAAATAAACGTTAGATGCCTAGTACAGGTTTGACCTAGTTTAGGATCATGTAAATATGTAAGAAACACTAGTTTATAAACATAATTGTAAACTTTTTGCTTCAAAATAAAATTTCTTATATTCATAGACTGGTCGCAACATATTATGAAGGTAAAATAAACGCTTCACCCTTCACTTTCATACACTTTTTGGAGGTCGAAGCAATTTGGTGCTGCAGTTATGACTGATTAAAATTGGTCTTCGACAGTTGACGTCTCAAGATCCTAGTTTTTTTTCTTAAACCAGTATACAATTTATCACCAGTCAAACTACCAATTAGTTTTAATTACTTACTTTAAGGAATACTTTTTTATTTTCAATTTGAAATTCCATGCCGCCATTTCGGCGAAGGTATCGATTACGTGTTAAGGGTAAGCGCTTCAAAATAAACATACGACAATTTCTGTGGCGTAGCAGTAGCGCATCTGCCTATCATGCGAGAAGTACCGGGTTCAACCCCCGTCTAGGGACAAAAAAACGCCAGGTCTTGGATGTTTACATGTTTGTGATGTCGTTGTTTCTGACACAGGGTATCCTAGTGTGGGGACCAGAAGCAATGTATGTGCCTGTGTGTAAACGTTGTTGTAATGATCATTATACACCACAAAAACTAGAGATAAAAAGAGATATGGTATGTAGATAGATAGACGGCCTCGGTGGCGCAGGGGTTTGTCACGCTCCTGTACAACTGAAGGTCTCGGGTTCGATCCCCGGCCGGGTCAAAGTAGGAAACGAACTTTTCTAGTTTGTCTCGGGTATTGGATGTTATCGATGTATTTACATAGGCTGTTACTTATGTATGCGGAATCTGGGATTCCTATAATTTTAAACGCAATGTCTGACCTCCGTGGTCAAATTCGTTCTTTTTTTAAATACTGGCCGCTAATATTTTTCTCTTATATACGTTAGTTAGTGTTTTGTTTTTGTTGGGTTTAAAATGTCATATCGCTCAAAAAATGGAACTCACTCGTGAAAATATTCGTGCTATGACGCAGAATCATACTTCACCATGACAATGCCAGCTGTCATACATCTCAGGAAACAACTACATTTTTGGATGGTCAAAAAATAGAATTGATGGGTCATCCACCGTACAGCCCTGATTTGGCTCCCAATGATTTCTATTTATTCCCAAATATAAAGAATAAATTACATGGTCAACGATTTTCGACCCGTGAAGATGCCGTAGATGCGTTCAAACATCACGTTTTGGAGATACCTCAATCAGAGTGGAAAAAGTGTTTTACAGATTGGTTTCATTGAATGCAAAAGCGCATCGATCAAAGTGGAGAATACTTTGAAAAACAATAAAAGCATATTTAGCCATGTACATTTGTTTATTTTTTCTATTCCGCATACATAAGTAGCAGCCCTCGTATTGTATTAAATCTATCGTCGAGTTAGCACCTATAATACAAGTCATTTAGTTGTACTTAGTATAGGGCTAACGAGGTCTGTGTAATATGTCCATGAATATTTATTTATTAATTATTATTTATTATAGACACTTTATAAACCTTATATTTATGTGTGCCAGATGAATCGTAAACTTAACGGTGGCATCAAAAATCATAGAACAGGGTGACCTAGTTTTATTTTCGACGTGTCATATATTAATAAACATACATTTTTGTCACACATTACCTACCTGTAAAAAGTAATGTTTGTACTTTATGAAGTATGTAATATGTTCGTATAAATAATAAATTTCTTTATTCTCTATTTTTTTTATCTATAATATAAAAATGAACAGCTAAATGTGTTGCTAAGCGCAAATATTGAGAGCAACTGAACTGATTTCGTTAATTCTGTTTTTTTAAAACTCCTCTAAGTACGAGAGTGGTTATTACGTAAAGAAATACAAAAAAAAATTAAGAATCGACTGTTAGGCGGCACGACGTTCGCCGGGTTAACTAGTTATACATAAAAGCGGAAATTAAAAAGATATTTCTTAACCTAAGAGTACCGACGGCGGCCTTGTCACTAAAGGTGATCTCTTCCAAACAACCTTTATATGTAGAAAGCTAAATAGGCCTGTCAGGATCCTGGCAACTGGCAACACCTGGTATCTGCCATCCCCTCCGGGATACGGTCGTGAGTTTGAATAATGTTTTTTTTAGAAACTAATAATATTAAGACTAGTATTTTTTTATGATTCGCGATACTCATACATAGTTATATATTAAAGTTTTACTTAATAAAAAATATAAATTTTGTTTTTATATTAATTTTAATTTCTATAGTTTATAATAATGTATATAATTTTAACGTTCTAATTCTTTATTATTTTTAAATGCAATATGTATAATGTAAATAATGTATAATGTTTAATGCAATTAATTACACAATAGTTTTTACTGTAATGTAATTATTTTTGTTACAGACATAGACATAATAATATAAAACGCTATCAAAAAGGAAAATACTTAAAAAGGTTGAGTGGCCGGTCGGCAACAGCCACCTTCTAAACATCGAAGAATCTAAACATCAAAAAAAAACATCGTTATACTATTTTTATTTTTAATGCACTAACCCGTGGTAAGGACAATTTTAAAAACCAATTTTTTTAGCCTCTAAATAGGTTTTTGAAATTGTCCTTAGCACGGGTTAGTGCGTTAAAAATAAAAATAGTATAATCATGTGGGTACAGCGATATCATTCCGATGTAAAAACCTAACTGCAAAGTAGGTACTCGGGGCTGTAAGTGATGCAATTTACTTCAGCCAGATGTCGCTGCCTGTACGTAATACAGAGAATAGTGTAAAGAGGTTCGAAATTTCACTGATGCCGGTGACAGCCAGAGGTCGCGGGTTCGAATCCCGGCATGGGTAGAAATTTTAGGTTTTTGAAAAACATCGTGAGAAAACCTGAGTGTCTGAGATACTCAACTACTTGAGCGCTTGCCAATCCGCGGTGGAAACGCTGATCCTCTCTCTTTCTGAGAGAAGGCCTTTGCCCTGCAGTGGGACTTACTTGGGCTACATAAAAAAAATTCTTTAATTTTGATCACACTACCCCTTAACAAAAAAACCGCTACTAAAGTGAAGTAAAATAATTAAGATATTAATTATTAATACATCTCAATATTCCATTACCGCATTCAACCTGCAAATTGCTACCACAAACCCGGACGGGTTCATAAGATTCTAATCAATATTTACATAACTAATTACGTTTCTAATTATCGCAACATTTCATCTTAACTTATTAAAACACAAGGTAGCTGGTAGCTGTGTCTTTTTGTGATTGAAATTTAACGTTTAAATCAAACGATAATGACCTCTGATTGCTTGAAGATAAAGCTTAAACATGCGTGCTGCATGAGAACTTTGAGTCAAATAGAGTATGTTTATATAAATGTTTATATTGCACAAAATTCTTAAGAACTGGAATTATGATCAAAAGTATCGCTCGTAGCCCCGGCCACCAGAGTAATATAAAACGATCACGAAGGTTAAGGTTAGGGCGCATTCAGTGCGTGGATGGGTGGCCGTCTGTGACTAATGCTAGTGACTTTTTTTCGAACGGTTCCGTGGTTTGCGAGGCACGTTAAGCATTTTGAGCCGGCTGCCGTGTATAGATGGCAGTCGTCGAGACGTTTAAAGAAAATACAAAAAAAAAATAACTATACACAAAAAAATATTAATCATAATTTTCATCTTAAATAATACGAAACGTAGGACTGCACCAGCATAATTGTTACACTGTAACTGTAACTTTAGTTTTTCGCTGACTGTAAGCCGCGTTGTTTCGAGTTAATTCGCTCTAATTACGTTTTTATTGCGGCTTCCGAGTCGGTTTGTGACGGAAAATGCCAGTTCAGGGTTTTCTTTTACTGCCTTTTTAATGGGTGATGCATTGCCTCTACCTTGGGTAAATGGGTGAACCCCGATTGTCTGAAGTGTTCTCTTAAGGAGTGGATGTAAGGCATGTAAAGTTTTAAAGTAATACAGGGAAAATTATGTATACCTTACTGCGTAAATATGAATCGTAGAAAAAAGGCAGAATAAAAATAGTTGCAAAAGTCAAAATAACAGAGTTCAGGAATTTAGAACGAACGCAAAATATATATTAAAATACTTACCGAGAGTCTTAATTAAGGAATAGTCTTTTTATAACTGTTTTAAACTACATATAGTCGCTGCTATTGAAGTTTGCTTAACAATATTAGAAATTTTGTATATCATTGAAAAAAAAAAAATTGATATTTACATTCTTATGTGTTTCATTGCTGGGCGAACGTCTTCCCTCCTTTTTCCATCTATCCCAGTCTCCAGCCACCTCACACCATCCCGGCAAGAATTCATTTAGGGCGTCCCGCCATCTTCCCCTTGGTCTGCCGCGACGTAGGTGTCCATTTTGCGAAACCAAGAAAAACGAAGTTGATGTTTTTTAAATTTCAAAACAATTTTTTGAGCTCGAAATACCTACAATCAAAGTTTAAAATCGATTTAAAAGTAAAGTAATGTAAAAGTATTTTATTCGTAAAACATGAGTACATACATGATGTTGGAGTTGTTACATATGAGCCCTGTGCATGTTTTGCCTTAATAGGCATACGAAATTCGAGAAGCCACCTTGAAAGGAAACAGACTTTATATTGAAAGATTAAAAACAGAAAAACCTTTAAGAATTTGCGATAAACAGTGTCATACAAGTGAAGATAACTTCCACTATCCACATCACCCCATACTCATTCATATGAGGCGCGCCTTTTTAAAAATATGCTTATTGTGCAATAAATAATTTTCTTATCCATTCTAATGATAAAAGCTTATTAAAAAAGGTTGCATGAGCATGCAGTTTTGGGTCGTGTATTGTTTTCAATCCTGGCACGTATACCACGAATTAGAATCCGCAATAAAAAAAACGAGTAGCGCGTAAACGAATTAAAACAAACCCGCGAAATAAACCGCGCCCACCTACCTGTTACGTCGAAACACGCGGGAAAAAAGAAGATATTCCTAAAAAGGAAAATATTTTCAAGCTTGATGCTGGCTGAAATATTTCGTAGCTTGCAAAAAAAAAACCTTAACAAAATGCCGAGTTTACTTTTTACACGCTTTTCGACGTCTCGCGCTAAATTTGTTCCTAGTCAGACTGCAGTTACTGGAGTTCTTTTTTCAGCAAACGCCGACTGCACAAACAGAATTGCACTCTAAAACTGCTAGGATTAAGCGCTGGAATTGATGGCACACGCCGTCTCCGCTGAAATATGGTCTCAATTTACACCGCAGTAGAGTTTAGATTTATTCGGGTTGAGTGCCAAGTGGATAGGTGGATTCCCAAAGCTACGGTTTTCGGTTTTCTTTTGGATTCGGCTTGGTTAAGCGTTTAATTCTGCAATGAGTTGCTGTGAATAAATTTAGATACGTAATTCCGGCTTTGAAAGGGGTATATTGAATTGATGGCCTTTTTCTCGAATGAGGAAAATTGTTGTCGATGGCAATAAATTGGCTAGTGCTTTCATCGACTCATGAACATGTTTTTGCAGGCAAAAAATCATAATTTTAAAACAAAATTATTGATTTTTAAAAATTGATTACATACTGTTAACGCCTGCGTGAATTGCTTACAATGGACTTATGAGTGCACTGGCCAGTAAAGTGATTAATCAAAAATATAAATGTCGGTGCCGAAACGTGGACACTCACGGTGGGGCTGATCCACAAATTACAGTCGCTCAGCGTGCTATGGAAAGGGCTATGCTTGGGGTTTCTCTGAAAGATCGAATTCGAAACGAAGTCATCCGACAGAGAACCAAAGTCACTGACATAGCCCACCGAATTAGCATGCTGAAGTGGCAGTGGGCCGGCCCTATCACCCGAAGAACTGATAACCGATGGGGTAGAAGAGTTCTTGAGTGGAGACCGCGGATCGGTAAACGTAGTGTAGGACGTCCTCAGACTCGGTGGAGCGATGATCTTCGCAGGGCGGCTGGCAAGAGCTGGATGAGAGTAGCCGAGGACCGTGCTCAGTGGCGTGCAATCGGAGAGGCCCATGTCCAGCAGTGGACAATCGTAGGCCGATGATGATGATGATAAAATGTCAACAAGAAAGACAGATTTTTGAGAAAAGAACAAGCGTTTTGACTGCCTATCGATATTAAATATGAACCCTTTTATGATTTCAAAATAAAGAATAATAATAATAATGTCCCCACAGCTGGGACACGGGTCTCTTCCAGCATCGCATAGGCCATACTACTCCACGGGGGCCAAGTCCGGGATGGTGGAGAATTGTAAGGCAGTGGCGCGCCTTAACGTCTGAAATTATCAAGCCGCTCATAAGCCCTCTGACATGGTTTAACCACTGCCTTTACATGACAGCCGGTACCAACGGCGTAACGTGCCTTGCGAAGCACGCAAGCGCTCAGAAAAATGCCACTATTGGTAGTCACGGGACAATCACCCATCCTGCACCTGTAGTTGCTTTTAACTCAAGTAGTTGATTCCAATTTCTCAAGTAATTGATTCCAAGCTTCGTGCCTATAGTGCAAACTGAAGTGGTAATAGGTGGTCAAATATATCGAAGAACCTAAGGTCGATGACCCCATCGACCTTCGGTTCTTCGATATATTTGACAAAGGTTCTCGAGTGGAGACCACGAACTGGCCAACTCAGCGTAGGACAACCACTGGCACGCTGGACCGACGATCTTAGGCAGTTGCTGGCTGTAGCTGGATGAGGATGGCCGAGGAAGTGGCGTGCCTTGGTTGAGTACGAGCTTATTGATTGTACCTCGACCTAATTCTTACCTCATATTGTGAAAATTGAGTATTGTTATCAACCACGTGGTTAAGCCAGACAACTGCACAGCACACACACGGCTATGATTTCCTATGTATGGCTTCATACAGACACGTTCATACACGTATGGGTTCAAAAATAACATTATTTTTGTGCGCCTGTGTGCGTGAGTATCGCGAATGGCTATGTAGCACACGCACTTAGATTCCGTCAAAGAGTAACTAGATGCAGACATGTTAGTATACATTATCTTCTGCTGTATCTTGAATGTGACGTCAGAAAGCGTATAAAAAGTAAACTCGGGATTTTGTTGAGTTTTTTTTTTTGCAAGCTTCGAAATATTTTAGCCAGCATATAGCTTTAAAATATTTTCCTTTTTAGGGATAACTTCTTTTTTTTCGCGCGTGTTTCAACGTAACAGGGTAGGTGTGTTTTGTTTGAGCGCGGTTCATTTCGCCATCCAGTTTTAATTCGTCTACGTGGGACTCTTAATGCGATGCTTGATTTGCGATATTCGTACGAAAATTACCTACAAAACAATACATGACTAAAACTTTAAACCATTATTTACTTTTTGATAGCATCTAATTGCTATCAGAGAGGAAATAAAAAGAAAATTTTGACGAACCTGCTATGCTTGTACCTTTTATGTCTACTTTCTTATTTGAATTTTCACCTTGACATATTCTGATGAGTACTTGATTTTCTTAATTTTCTCTAGGTTTTTCTGTTAGTAGATACAGACGTTTTATAGAGTGAATTCATTATCACTTATATTGTATGTCTGTTTGGTTGTTTGTATTACTAACCAGAAGTATTTTGAAAAGTTCTTGATTTTCTTGAGTTAGATGAGGTTTTTCATACGTAAAAAAGTCCTTATAACATGACGTGAATTACTGCCACTAAGTTTGTCAACGTTGTCAATAAATAATGTTTTTTATATTTCATTAAGAAATACGAGTCTGTTTTGTCACTTGAAAGACCGTTACAATTAATCTTTAAGTCATCAAATTCATAAAACTGCAAAAAGTCTTCATCACCGGATGTCTGACTAAGCTTTACGAGCACATAACTAATCTATGGCGCACTCCACATGAAGTTCATGAAACAGACAGCACGCACATTTAAAACAAGGGGGCGTCATCTAAAAATATAACACCGAAATATTCTAAGCGCACGTATTGCGACGGGCCTTAGTCACGTCTCGCGCGCCGCGACTCGCGTCGTTCGAAATTCGAAAATTCTTTGTTCAAAAATGGCATCCGACGTTTAAGTTTTCAATTTTTATTTCCTTAATGCCTCCGAAAGTTCTGCGTGCCTTTGTTACTCTTTGGCGTTAAATTTCTTTCCGGTGTGTGAGTGGATTTCTTTTTTTTTTTATTTTACGGTAAGTCTGATTTTTCCAGCCATGTTTTTTATTACTATTACGTTTTAATTTTAAATTCCAGTCGCACTTTCTCCTAATCACTTTTTAATTACACGTTTACACGTGGGGTGGCAGATAAATCACTCAACAGCTGTGGTGATTAACCTAAAAATTTGATGGAAATTCTGAAACATACGTAAGACTTAGCCTTAATTTATTTGCTAAATCTAGCTTAGGAGCGAGTCACTATTTCTGGAAATAAAACAGTCCCAGTTGCAGTTGCAAACCTTTTACACTTAATTGTGAAACTGCAAAAGTTTTCACGTTAAACTAAACGAGGTTGCTATTCAATGAAAAAAATACGAAGTAACTAAGTATTCCAGTTTCCAGCTCGAAGGCTTGACCTGTAAAATATAAAATGCATGGGGATTTTATATTTAGCGTGGCTTAGAGTTTCTTAAAGCTACAATCATTTGTAATTCCTTTTTCTGGTTGTGCAATAAAGTATTTTCTATCTTTTTTTATTTAGCCTATAAGATCCCACTGCAGGGCACAGACCCTCTCTCAGAGAGTCTGTGCCCTGCAGTGGGCTTAATTACCAAGCGTGCCCACCTCAGACACGCAGATTTCCTCACGGTGTGGTTACTGGTATCGCTACCAGAAATTAATATATTTTTATATATATTAATTTCTGGTAATAATAAATGTAAATATATACATTTATTATTACCAGAAATTAATATATACATTTATTATTACTTTTTTATACTATAGTCAAAGTTAAAAGTTACAACTATAAGTTCTTCATTGGGTCCCCAGTTTAATCAGATTCTACGTTGACTTAAATTTGAAGACTCTTTCAGTGCAATCTCGAATTATTTTACCCCAGATTTGGCAACGGGGGTATCACTCCGAGTCATATTTTTCCTATTTTGTTTTTATTATATCAAATAGGCATAAATTAAAATAAGATTAGATTGGATAAGCATCAAAGATTTTTATCTATATAGTCGGTACTCCTGACAAGATATATAAAGATATATAAAATTCTTTGGAGTTTTTCTCGTAAAATACACAACAAAATTCATCCTAAGCAGTCCTTAGTAGCTGCATTCACGCACGAACTTTTAATTTCGGGTCAGTTTGTCAGATTCGTGGTAAATGGTAAACCCCTAGTCTCATAACCCCTCCGGGGTACGAGCGTGAATTTATATTTATTCGTATATTTAATATAGCGTATGGAATCAGGCGTTACTTTGCGCAAATCCATAATACCTAGCATTAAAAAGTAAAAATTACTTGCTTTTTAGGCTTTTGCTGAAAATCAGCGTCGACAGTGGAGCATGTTCCCTGGCGACTTTAAGCTGAGCATAAGGCTTTTTGCCAAACTTAGTTCTTAAGACATTTTCTCAGTTATTGTACCTTTTTTAAAAACCTATTTATAGGCTAAAAATTCCACCCATGCCGGGATTCGAACCCGCGACCTCTGGTTATCCGTGCCAGCGCTCTTTCCAACTGAGCTAATGGGCGACTCGCCGGCATCAGTGAAATTTCGAACTTCTTGACACTATTCTCTGTATTACGTATCCCGGCATGGGTGGAATTTTTAGCCTCTAAATAGGTTTTTAAAATTGTCCTTCGCACAGGTAAGTGCATTAAAAATAAAATAGTATAATTATTGTACCTTGTTTATTTTTTGTTGGCAATAAAAACATTTCACTTTCACTTCACCGACGCAAGTTAGCGAGTGGTATTGCTATAACTTTACAAATGCAAATAACTTAGAAAACCCCTAGTCTAATAACCCCTCCGGGGTACGAGCGTGAGTTTATATATATATATTCGTATATTTAATATATCGTATGGAATCAGGCGTTACTTTGCGGAAATCCATAATAGCATTAAAAAAGTGAAAATTACTTCACCGACGCAAGTTAGCGAGTGGTATTGCTATCTTCACAAATGCACATAACTTATAAAACAAAGTCGCTGGTACACGTCCGTGCCGGGAACCGAACCTGAGTCTCTCGCTTCCGAGTCCATTGTTCTACCCGCTGAGCAATTTTTTTTAAAGAATTTATTTTCAATTACCTATGTAACTAGTAAATGTATTTGATAATCGCCGGTCGAGTCAAGCCGTTTGGGCAAACACAAAATGCCACTAGCATTGTAAGGAGTATCAATCCCTTTACGTGTCTGAAGTCTTTTCAGCGTAGTTAATATTTAAGCTGGCTCCTCCCGTCTATATCTGTGCCCAAAGGCTCGTTTACACGAGAAGGTTGGTTTAGACGAGATATATTATTTTATTTACTGAAGCATAGTGTAATAGCGGCGGTACCCCTGTGAATAGAATAATGGACTCCATAGCGGGATTCCCAGGTTCGATTTCGAGTGCATACACACTACTACCAACTATCCATCTCACTTTTCCTTCAGCAACTCTCCATCGTAGGTTGTCTGGAAGAATTTGGTCTAAAAAATAAGACCGCTAATTGTACTGTACTCGTATATTTGTAATTATTTTTTGTTTGTTTTTTCCTGGTGTACAATAGAGAGTATTCTTATCTTATCTTAACTGAGCCTACATTTACCGTGTTACTGACACCGATTTTGACTGCGTAGTGTTCATATGATGGACAGTGTCCATAATATGACTGTTAAGTGAAATCTATCGGCTCATACTGGCCTGAACTGGAAGCTGCCGCGAAGCATAGGCAGAAGTGGAAATGTGCGGATAAAACTCTATGCTCCTCTAAGGGTTAAGGGACAGAAGAAGACAGTATGTCTTCAAAATTACTACTACCCATGTAAATGAGCGTTCAGAAAACCATTGCCCTCAGGCGGAGGTTGCAATCAATTCCGAACAATGCTTCTTCTATAAATATCTAAAAATGCGCGGTTCGAAGTGATCCCGGCGTGCCTAGCATTCACTGGCGAGGAGTGAAGATCTGCGCCGATATAAGTACGTTCCATTCCGTTCCGTCCCGTTATATTCCGTTCCGTACCGTTCCGCCCTGTTATATTCCGCTTCGTTCCGTTCCGTTCCGTTCCGTTCCGTTCAGTTCAGTTCAGTTCAGTTCAGTTCAGTTCAGTTCAGTTCAGTTCAGTTCAGTTCAGTTCAGTTCAGTTCTTTTTATTTCACATAACTTACGACAGTGGGTTTAACAGAGTACCAGGGCATTGCTTGTATTCGCAGCCTCGGCAAAAGTAAGAGTTGATCTTGAAATTTGAACCAAAATTGGTTCCGATAACCGCAAACCTACAATAGGGCTTAAAAATAGTTATAAGTATATCAAAATAGTTATAATGTCTAATCGCGATTATATATTAAAGGTCTCGGGTAGATAGGTACCCGAGACCTTTAATAAATAATCACCGGTATCAGTGAAATTTCGAACCTCTTTACAATATTCTCTGTATTACGTACAGGCAGCGACATCTGGCTGTAGTAATTTGCATCACTTGCAGCCCCGAGTACCTACTTTGCAGTTAGGGTTTTACATCGGAATGATATCGCGGTACCCACATCATTATTTTCTTTTTTTTTAATGCACTAACCCATGCTTAGGTCAATTTTTAAAAACGTATTTAGAGGCTAAAAATTTCACCCATGCCGGGATAGCCAGAGACGCGGGTTCGAATCCCGGCATGGGTGGATTAAAAATAAAAATAGTACAATATATTTTACTGTTAAGACACAATTTATTTTATCTGAAAAACCACGGGTAACAACGCGGGACACCGCTATTATAACATAAAAATGGAACAAATGAAAAATATTTATTGCACTAAAAACAAATTTATACAAAGGCGAGCTTAATACAATACAGTGTCATCTAACCCACGTTAAAAATTAAAGTAACTATAAACAATTTCGTTACAGCGTTTGTTTCCATCATTCCAAAAGAAACGAAGTTTCAGTCCTACTCGTCTCCCTCAATTTAGCTTTAATTCACCGAAAAAAAAACACTCTCGTCTAGAACTCTTATTATCGCTCGGCTGTCCGCCCGGTGACATGTCAACTCTAATTGACAACTGTCAAAACGGTGCCCCGCAACATGTAAACTTTATTAGACCACACACGGCGGGGCCCTGCGGTCTTAAAATATAGGGAAAAACTGACAGAAGTTCGGCGTTACGTTTATAAATCAAGTTTAGCATTAAAAAGTGTGCAAGACAAGAACAGAAGCAAGACACGACCACACCACGTGTGTGCAAGATACGGACACACACGTGGTGTGTTCGTGTCTTGCTTCTGCTTGAAAAAGTGGGAGGGAGGGCGGTGCATTAACTAACCGCATGGTGCCTGTGGGATTTTTGGCGGAATTTAGCAAAGTAATTTTAATTTTTTTAATGGTATTATGGATTTCCGCAAATTAACGCCTGATACAAAATCACGTTTACCAATAGTGCAACTATTTTCACTAATTTGACTAAACGTGTCTCGCAATCAACCAAAGTTCGAAACTCTTTCTGTGTTTCTACTGAGATCCTAAATACACAGACTAAAGACAGGGTCAGTTAATGAATTGAGAATTTTACTAAGTAAATACTTTTAAAAACCTATTTATATCTATATCTACTTATAATCAGCCCACATCAACCCACTGCTGGGCATAGGCCTCTTTTTTACTTCGCCATTTCTCACGGTCCTGTGTTGGCCACCACTCCGATACTGCCCTGGTCCACCGGCTGTCTTCCCTTCTAGCCACACCCATCTCCACTGTAACTCTGTAATTCGCTTACCAACGTCAGACCACATTTATTGAAGGAACACTATTTTTCTTATAATCAAAAAAACATTTAAGATGTGCGAGCGAGACCGCATGCCAGGTGTAACAGTAACCTTAAACTAGATTCAATTCGTCGGCCAAAATTTAATATTGATGTGTGGACCTTCTGTAAGTTACTATTTTGTTTCCCGATGTTGAAATATGGATGGGATATTAATGTAAAGCATATCACACATGGCAGTATTCCTATTGATATCGGACTATTCTATCGAGCACTGCTGTGTACGTTTCACAATTGAACCAACTTATGACGGTGCTCGAATTTTTTGCCAGCATTAACGGTTTCCATTTTTTCATAATAAATCTTACTATTCAAGGGTGGAGTTCAAAAAGTGAGGCGCAAAAGTGAAATAAAATTGAATGAAATTTATTTTTTCACTTGTACAACATTTACATGATACAAAAATATAATAATAAATATAGATACAAAAAAGCCGTAACTATTACCGTTTCATGCAAGAAAAGGTCCACCACCTGCCGTACTTAGTATTAACTGTATTGCGGCAGGTTAGTATCACGTCTGTAACAAAAGATAATAATATTCTTTATTGTACATCAGAGCACATATTATAAAACATGTAAATATACAAAGTACAATTGGCGGCCTTATTCCTTCTTCTTATTGGTATAATTTCGAGCAAAAATTGAAACCTTTGCCACGAAACCATGCAACGGTGGAAACCATGAAACTATGAAACCATGCAAAGTGCCAGTAACGTAATACCTTTGGATTTCAAACGACAGCACATCAACCTTTATGTTTTTATTGTGATGTCACCAATAATTCTGTTTTGAATATGACAGCACCTCAACCTAAACCTATGTGCATTCCAATCAATTATCTTAAAAACTACTTTGTAACAAAAATGTATGTTTACATCGCCATGTTAACATAAATTTTTGTTTGGTGGCGAGCTTTATCAATCGGAATTGGTTGATACCTAACAATTATTAATTTCATTCCGTATTCACCTACTTAACGCCATGTCAGAGGCCTTTTGGGCGGCTTCATAACTTCTGACATTAAGGCCCGCCACTGTCTTCACCGCCACCTCCACAAACCCGGACTTGGCCCCCGTGATGGAATATGGCCTAACTTTCCTGTGATGCAGAAAGGGACCCGTGCCCCAACAGTGGGGATTTACAAGGGTTGATATCATTCACTTACTTGATGAGAATATTGGTACTGAATAGTGCTTACGAAAGTTTTAGTTCAGTATAACAATGTTTTTTTATTACCTTACCTTTTTGTAGTTATTCTGTCCTGTTATAAAATTAACCGTACTATAAAATATTTGAAGCGAATAGTTCTCAATTAATTGATTTACCTCAATAAAAGTTCAATAAATAAGTGGATTTGATTTCAACGGTCCCACTCCGACAATAGGCCTTTTCGTGGACTTAATTATTGTTAATAGCTTTCGATTAGCATAATTGACTAATTAAATTATAGATGTAGTTTCACAGCATGACTCGTTCAGAGAAACAAAATTTATAAGAAACGCCGAAACGAGGGGAATTCAGACAAAAACATTACAGACACAAAATTAATAACTAACATTTCATCGTCATCGTCAGGCTTTACTAGTCCACTGCTGGACATAGCCCTCCCCTAAAGAGCGCCACGTTGTGCTATCATAGGGGGTAATGCCCATAATCCCCACGCTGGGCATGCGGGTTGCGGATCGCAGTTCGGTGGAATTGTACTGCAGGGGGCGCTGCTGCCCAACTAACATTTATCCCTGTCAAAATATTTTTTTATTTAGGCGCTAACTCTCCACAGAAAGGCATATCTACAGATCCCGGTATGGGTATGGTAGTGGTATGGAGTTAGATGACACTTTGCGTTAACACATTAGCTACATTTTACTGCGGAAAAATGTCTTATTTCCATGGGAAAATTGATAAACTGTGGGTAACACCGCGGATAGATAGTTTAGATATTAACTGAAAGTTGAAAACTTGAAGTGAAGAATTTTAGGCATTTTGGGACCTTTAAGTCGTAAGAATACAACCATGATTTCTTAAATTTAAGTAATGTTATACAATTGGCGGTCAGACAACCTTTGAATGGAGAGAAGGTTTTTTATTATATACCACGAAAAACATAAGAGACTTAAACAATAAAATAGGCTCATTAATATGGCAAAACAGTGTGTGTGGGTAGTACTTTTAAATCTATCTCTATCTTCCGGGTCTAACCAGTAACTACCCCTTCGCGGGTAATTATCTGGAGTGCCTCGGTGATTAGAAAAAACGGGCGATAAAATAATATTTGGACACCACATGGCCTCGCAATGCGCTCGGGAGGCAAGCATGTTGGTGATTAAATTATGATAAAAATGTTTCGCAGCGGTGCAAAATCGGATCGGCTAGAATCGTGGAGCTTGCGATTTGTCTTAGATATTTTGGGTTGTATACGAATATAGACCGGTGGCTTCGCCGGCTTCAAAATCAAGAGGTCGTGGATTCGAATCCCGGCATTACCAATGACTTTGTTTTTTAAGTTAAGGTGTTAGCGCCCCTATGCGCCTTAAGTACATTTGTTAAGTTAAAGTGGCAATATGTTGCTAATTGCTACTATAAATTTAGAAAAGAGACATCTGGAGGATATCTGGGTGTCTGAGCTAAGGTGTTTACATACCACAGCGCTTGAAATTGTCAGTGGAAGGTGAGCATGCGTGGTGATTTACCCCATATCCTCTCCCCCACTGTCTTACAATCCTCCCAACCCGGACTTGGTCCCCGTGGTGGAGTATGGCCTAATCTTCCTGCGATGCAGGAAGAGACCCGTGCCCCAGCAGTGGGGACATACAAGGGTTGATATCGATCGACTCTCTGAGAGAAGGCCTGTGCTCTGAGTGGGGCATTTACAGACTGTACGAGTATGAGGTCATGGATAAACTGAATTAGCAAGTACCTACTGTATCTTGGTCACCATACCAAAGCAGACTCGCCGTCTAGTACCAAAGACTTGCGTAGCCACCTTCAGCAAGGTGGTTTAACGTTTGAATCCCAAGACCGAATGACCTGTAGCCGCTTAATTGAACGCCGACATTTAATGAACGTCCTAGGCAGTTAAGTTGACGGCTAATTTTACTGGTAGGCGGCGACATATGTACATACGTTTAAGCCCACAGAAAAGACATGTAAATACGTACGGAGCTAACAACCCGTCGATCAACAATCCTCATCGTGTTTTTCTTCACCGTTAGCGTGTAGTGTTGCCAATTTCGCAGATGTACGCAACTTTGAAAATAAACCTACTCATAGGTACATGACCGGATTGGGGATCGAACCTGGGCCTCGTTTCTCGGTAGTTTCAAACGGGTGTACAAATATTTGTACAATAAATGCCACAAACAGTCTCTGTCGTAAAACGTAAAACACAATACGCGCTTCACACCATGTTGTAGCCATGTGGCTGCTTTTTATGTGTCGTTTGGTCACAGATTAGTTAAGGGCGTAGCAATGATAATAAACTGCTATTAGAGAATTAATTTTTATGAGAAACTTGTTGTGGAGTGTAGGAACAGTGCCTAGTGCTTTAATTTTAAAACACTTCTTTTAAAATTAAAGCACTATGGTATAAACGGGAATAGCCTAAAACTTATGACATCATATTTAGAAGGAAGAATTCAAAGAGCTGATATAAATAGAACTAAATCTTCAGGGTCAGAGGTCAGGATAGGAGTACCACAGAGATCGATTTTGGGGCCGTTCCTCTTCCTCGTATATGTAAATGATTTGCCGTTCATGGTTCAAAATATGTCAGAGATAGTACTATTTGCAGATGACACGTCACTTATTTTCAAAATTAAGAGACAAGAAGATGACCTTGACAATACTAATGCTGCTCTCTCTCAGGTACTAAACTGGTTTACGTCTAATAACTTATTGTTAAATTCAAAAAAGACAAAATGTATAAAGTTCACTCTACCAAATGTCAAAGTAGTTGACAGCAAAGTTATATTGGGAAGGGACAAACTAGACCTTGTCGAAGATACTGTATTTTTAGGTATCACAATTGATGCAAAGCTTCAATGGGGTCCTCATATAGAAAAATTGGCAAATAGGCTTAGCTCTGCAGCATATGCTGTTAAAAGAATTAGGGAACTAACTGACGTCGCAACTGCCAGGCTCGTTTATTTTAGTTACTTCCATAGTATCATGTCCTACGGCATACTACTGTGGGGACGGGCAGCGGACATTGAGACCATCTTCGTCTTGCAGAAAAGAGCGATCAGATTCATCTATAAGCTAGGCAGTAGAGACTCGTTAAGAGAATTCTTTAAAGAAACAAACATCCTGACAGTTGCCAGTCAGTATATCTATGAAAATATTATGTATGTCAGGAAAAATATTAGCAACTTTAAAACTGCAGGTAGCCAACATAATGTAAATACTAGAAATAAACATAAACTTTTGATCCCAAGATTTAGGCTGGCAAAAGTTAATACATCCTTCATGGGGCATTGTATACGCTTCTACAATAAAATCCCTGAAGATATATTAAGTTTGACTGAAGCGCGGTTCAAAAAATGTGTAAAGTACACTTTGTGCCAAAAGAGCTACTATAATATTAAGGATTATTTAGATGACAATGATGTCTGGAATTCAAGCATGTAAAATTCACGAGTTTTGTAGTATCTGTGTAAATTCTGTTAATTAAGGAATTTGAAAAGACTAAGTTTGGAGTTTTTTTGTCCATTTTTTCTCCAAAATGATCCAGATTTTGAAATGGACACCTAGTTTAACTTGTAACGTTCATTAAGCCGCAGTATCTGCGCTACTTTGAATAAAACCTTTTCATTTCATTTCATTTCATTTCCTAACGGGCTTCGTTTTGAACAATTTGCCTAACGTGAAACATTAATTTTTTTCTTCGTCGTCAGGCTATTCTAGTCCACTGCTGGACATAGCGCTCCCCTAAAGAGCGCCACGTTGTGCTATCATAGGGAATAATGCCTATAATCCCCACGCTGGGCATGCGGGTTGGGGATCGCAGTTCGGTGGAATTGAACTACAGGGGGTGCTGCTGCTTGAATGTCAAAATATAATACGTTGTTATGCGGCATAAACAGAGGTTAACTTTTTTTGAACTAAAACTTTCGTAAGCACAACACATTGTAGAGGTTAACTATTTGCGATAACTTAGAATTTAGTTTTTTCATCATTTAAAGGGACAGTATACTTCAGTATTCATACCGAAGGTGGGTCTCGACAGCAAACCCGCCAGAAGCTCACGGCAACCTTGAAGGCCGATTTAGACGTGAAAGAGATCTGTTCTCTCTAAGACAAAGGAGTAGGGAAAAACTTGGCTGGATCTACCATTCCTAGGCATGTACAGAGATAGTTAGAAAGCCCTTGTGTCAGCCCCAGAATCCACGGAGGAGTTTAGGGGTTAAAGAAGATTATTTCAATGTACGGTTTTAATTTCAACTTGATACCTCCATGCGTTTTTTACCCGACTGCAGCGAAGCCCAAAAGGAGGGTATGTATGTATGTAAGTATGTCCGATTCTATGTTCCCTCATAACTCCTTAACCAATGGTCAGATTTTGTTAAACAAGGTGTCATTCGATTCGGCATTCTTGCGCGGGTGTCATAGGCTATATAAAATCATAATTATGCGATCAGAACCGTGACGAAAAATAAAATTCGTTAAGAAGCTTCGTTAAAGTACAGCTAGGAGCCACTAGATGGCGCTGTTATATTTAGTTTATTGAATTCGAATACTAATTTTATTGAACTACCCCTAACAGGTGTGAAATATTTAAAAAAGAATTTTGCGGATGACGTAGGTTACATAAAATCAGCATTAATAGAGAACCAACGGAACAAAAAATAACATTTACTTCTAAGCAATTAAAGTACCACTTTTAGCCACTTGATGGCGCTGCTATATTTTATTTATTCTAATACATGTGTATACATTATTTCGGCTTTGGTCTACATGTAAACAAACCATTTATAGAATCGGTACAAATGCGGAAAGAAATAATTCCTATAAAGTGGTTTGATCCTTCTAGATCATTCATTTAAGTAAAAAATATAATTTTGTTTAACTACGCCTAACACGTGCAAAGTATTTAAAAGAGAATTTTGCGGGTGTCGTTGATTACATAAAATCAGCATTAATGGAGAACAAACGCAACACAAATAATATTCACTTCTAAGTAATTAAAGTACTGTAGCATTAGTTCCTCTACCCAACCACAGATGGCGCTGTTTGTGTTCTAAATTGCGGTATGGTTTTGTCCGAAGGCCCTACATAATATTAAACAAAATTGGATAGTATTTGAGCACTCGTCCAATCACTTCGACCAATACTGACTGTCCACTAATAATTCGCACGACTAGTGACGTAGGTAGACTTGGGCAAAGTGTGTCCTTAGAGGGAGTTGTTATATCTCATATCTTTGCTCACCGAGACACACTATATCTCTATCATATCTCGCTCACCACTTGTGTCCTAGCTCATTGAATACGACGTCCAAAGAACAAAGTGCGCGTGGGAATAGTATTGGGCCTGCTCGGACATCTTAAAGATCGCTGCGTACTGTTACATTTGAGACAATGTACTAGTACTGTATATTAGTACTATTAGGACTATTAGGACCTCATAGTAGAACCATCTCAACGTTCACGTTTTGACCTTTCAGCCATAAAATATGCTTTTTTTAATATCTGTATTTTTACAGGACCATTAATTTATGATTAATATTTTTATTGTTGCCGTGCCACCATTATATTAGAAGTACTATGATAAAAATCAATCAAAAAATATTTTTAGTTCGAATAGTTTTTTTTCCTACGTACAATGAAATAATTATTACCATCTAGATTATCGTAAGCCAGTTTTGTTATTTGCAAAGAACAAAAGTAGCTCGCAGAACAAGATTACTACCACAGAAATAAGCGTCCCAAAGCGCACGAAACAGACAAATCTCCTTCACCAATAAATAGTGAATTATTAATAACACAGTGAAAATATTATTATGTTATATTCGTTAGAGAAACCCAACTCTACCCAACCACAGATGGCGCTGTTTGTGTTCTAAATTGCGGTATGGTTTTGCCCGAAGGCCCTACATAGTATTAAACAAAATTGGATATTATTTGAGAGCTCGCGAATCACTTCAACCAATACTGACTGTCCACTAATAATTGGCACGACTAGTAACGTAGGTAATATACCTCGCTTTGCGCTGTGGTGCGAGTAGTACAGTTACTAATCCGTAATCCTTAGTAAGTTTCATATTGCTTCAATAAATAGATCCCTAAGTACGTGCTGTCGTGCTGAAACAACGTTTCTCTTCTTGTCTGCTGAAACCCTGTCCTACAGTACCACTTTTAGCCACTAGATGGCGCTGGCATATATTTATTCTAGTACATGTTTAAATTTACATAATATCAGCTTTGCTCTACATGTAAACAAACCGTCTATAGAAACGGTATAAGTGCTGAAAGAAATAATGCCTATAAAGTGTTTATTTCTTTTTACGCCATTCGTTTATCTCATTAATTTAAGAAATATCAACCTCATAGGGGGTAATAATAATAATACATTACTGCAGAGGCCGAGAAGTAAGGGATTGCTGGACGAGTTTGGGATAGACGGCCGAGTCGTAGACGAAGCCGTCTAGAACGAGTCCTGCAATCCCTGTTCCGGCCGAGGATTGTATAATGCTTTTCTCAAACAATGCGAGGAAATATTAATATTAAAATAATTACTAGGTAATTAAGAAACAATAGTTTAGTTTGCCGCCTTTTTTATTTTTTTTAATACACTAACATATTTGAGCACCATGTTTAACCGCACAAAAACCAATACCATAGATTGTTTTTTTTTTTGTTAATCTTGCAAGTATGCTTACAGTGCGTTCACATTAACTTGACGCGTGAGAGAATTGGTAGCACTGAGATGTTTACTGTTACCATATTAAATAAGAAATCATTCCCATTACTTGGGGAAAATAAAAGGATTGAGGGCTTGTTTTACCATCTTCCGATTAGGTCCAAAAGCTAATTCACATGTTATGTCCTTGTTACCAATTCTCTCACGCGTCAAGTTAATGTGAACGCACAATACATAACTTAGTAGGTGGTAGGCTGTATGTAATTTTTCCTTGGTCAGTTTAATTTTAGTAAGAAAATTTAAAAAGTTAGAGCAGCGGACGGTAATGGATTTTCATACTTACTTTACTGGATTAGGCCAGTAAAGTGAGGCGGGAGCCATAAAAGAGAAACTTTGTGGCTTTATTTCATGGTAATAACACAAACATTTCCGAGCATGTTTGAGAAAAAATAATTAATTTCTTAACACTGATATTAATTTCTTACTGACACTTAGACCAAAACTAACTGAACAAAATATATAAAGTGTAGCATGTAACTCCTTTTCCCCTGTGCGGTCATAGTCAGACAAGCTGGGTTCAAAGAAGAAACAATAAATGATAAAAAAATATTTGAATGCTCTCACTGGTAACCGAAGACGGATCCTCCGTGACCTCGTACTCGTATCGTAGGACCCATGAAATTTAAAAAAAATCTAGCTCTATTCATCTTAACGAATTTTATCTCGTTTCCTCCGAAAATAAGATTATGATTTTGTGTTAGGTTTCCTGTTCACTTGTGAGACCAAAGATTGCTTATCTACACCTAAATATTCAGTAAAATTTTTCAATGCTTTAGGGGGCCACCTCAAGATGAATTTGTTATAGTTTCATTTTAATACCGGTAATATTTTGGCATTCAGAAAACCAAGATTTTGTATGTCTCCACGCCCATGCCACAACTCTAAATAACTACGCCAGGCCGAAGGCCGAGCCCCATCATGCGGGTGCGAGGAAACTTGCCGCGACGAGGTTGAAGGCCGAGCTCAATACAGGTCGCGGCACGGACGAAGGCTGTGAAGCGGGCTAGAGGACTACACCCACGGCGATTCCAAATGCTGAGCTCTATTTACGCTGATGCCAAATGGAGAGACTATTAGCGCGGCCGAAGGCCGCGACAGTTACTTAAAGTTGCTGTTAGGAGGCAATCTGTCGCGCCTTTGTACAGGCCACGGCGACCAGTTATGTTCCCATTTAAAAGTCCTTATTCTAAGTAATTAGCGAGACCGAAGACTGGGCCCAGCAATGCAAGCACGAAGAATTCTACTCTGGAGATGTCGAAAGCTGAGCGCCGTTCAGGTCGAAGAGATAATTCGTGACTATTCCAGTCCCCACCTACAATCGTTAACATTAAATAACTAGGTGCAGTGGAGCGTTTTTAGGCTACATAAAAAACAGACAATTTATGTAAGGATAATAAAGAAAAAAATCTGTCGTTTCCTTTGCAAATATACTAGATAGTTTAACACCATTAGACCATATTCATTATACTAGCTAAAAATATCGTATGACATAAATTTTTAATGCAGGCAGGTGGTACCTATGACTATATCAAACAAGTATATCAGTAAAAATATTTATGATTTGCCGAGACATGTCCATTGTCAAACAAAAGAAAATAAAGCAATAAACTAAAATTCATTTAGGACATAAAATAATATAACGATTTAAAGCATGTAAACAGAACAGATGGACCTTTAAATTTTTTCGTTTTACTGAGTCACTAAAAGGTCAAAAATAAAAAAAAATATTTAAAAAAATAAAAGAACCCGACTGCAGTGATAAATCAACTGAAAGGGAAAAAATAAGATAATTTTATTTTCAAATGCTAATGTCGAATCAGAAGAATTCATGCTGCTTTACTTGAGGGACCAAATAATATAACTTTATAAGCATTATTTGCTCAAACTGTTGCATTTATTATTTTATATAAAATGATGCAGTCGGGACCCATTAGAGGACTTTAAACAAACAGTAATGGGTCCCGACTGCAACATTTTATATAAAATAATAAATGCAACAGTTTGAGCAAATAATGCTTATAAAGTTATATTATTTGGTCCCTCAAGTAAAGCAGTATGAACTCTTCTGATTCGACATTAGCATTTGAAAATAAAATTATCTTATTTTTTCCCTTTCAGTTGATTTATCACTGCAGTCGGGTTCTTTTATTTTTTTAAATATTTTTTTTTGAGATAAAGGGTCTTGGCAGACAGAGACCGATGGGTTTTGTTTTTTTTCCTTTTGAGGTGTGGAACCCTAAAAAATAACGGTCAAAAAAGTTATTTTGTCGGATAAATTGCAGAACTAAACAAACATAATATTGTGGGTGACGAAAATGAATTTTTACTAATACAAAATTTTTCTATGCAAAGTTATTTGCATTTTATTATCTATTATACGCAGGTCACATGATTATTCTATTAAAAAACAGCGGGGTGTGACATTAAATTTGTAATTCTTTGTGTAAACACATTTTTTTTAAATAAAACAACTTGAAGAATTTGAAATGAGAGATTCAAACTCGACCCGAAAATATCGAATGTCGGTGATTCATATTCCAATTATTAGTAACTGAGCCTGTGATATATAATACTATATTTAGCAGCGATAACTTTACATTTTTGTGGAAAAGTCAACCTTAACGGACCTACTCCGCAGGTCAATAAATGTAAAACTCATTGTGTTGTAAGTTATTCCACTTTATTGCACACAAAACATTTAACAGGACATTACATAAGAAATAACATGTACAAAGGCGAGCTTATCTCTGAAAGAGACTTCTAGCAAACCTTCGAAAATATATAATATTATAGTAAGCAGCGATAACTTTACATTTTTGTGAAAAAGTCAACCTTAACGGACCTACTCCGCAGGTCAATAAAAGTAAAACTCATTGTGCTTTTAAGTAATTATACTTTACTTCACACAAAACATTAAACAGGACATTACATAAGAAATAACGTGTACAAAGGTGAGCTTATCTTTAAAAGAGACTACCAGCAAACCTTAGAGTGTCGGAGAAGCAGGTTTGAGGTTTCAAATACGTCAGATAAGACAGGATTAGCAGGCTAAAAAGGCCGTGGGCTGGTCACATATCCGGCAGAACCGCTGGTCGATGCGGTTCAAAGGTTTTGGAGTGGAGACCATGAACTGGCCAACGTGGCGTAGGCCGTCCACCGGCTCGTGAACTGACAATCTGAGGCAGATTCCTCGCATTGGCTGGATAAAGATGGCCGAGAACAGAGGGTAGTGGCGTGCCTCTGGGGGAGGAGGAGAGGATATTTTTGTGTATTTTTGTGTAATCTTTTGTGTATTAAAAATTCATTTTTAAAAGAAACCGCCAGAACGCTTATGAGCAAAATGGCGTCGTACAGGAATTAGTGACGTCACTGGTCAGTAAGCAAACAAACGTCAAATCGACTCTCGAGTTCTCGGATCGCGATATTTGCTGTACTATTATGTCATTATCGACTCGACCCATCCTGGCCTGGTTTTTGATAAATTGCTACATATACAAAATTATCATGTTTTATCCAGATTTTTGTGTGTAAAAGATCATTTTTTTTTATTTTAACTATTGACAGATAGATAGAATATTCTTTATTGTACACAGAAATAACAGAAACAGAAATTATATAAAAACTTTACTATAGTACAAATGGCGGCCTTACAAAATGATACAAATATAATAAATAAATAATGAACATATTTTTTTCCACCGTCAAACAGCCTAATATGATGATAATGATGATATTTCTTTGTTATAGACGGACGAACACTAAACTAAACTACTGGCAGCTTCCAACATGCCAATTCGACCGAACCGGACATGGCGGCGGAACACAAACGAAAATTCGAAAACGGAACTCCGCTTATAGACTGTCTGCGCACGCGCCGGGGGGATGACGATTCGAATTTCGAAAATAGAACGCGCCTGAGATTGAACCGGAAACGGAAATGGGCAGGCATGGGGGCGGACGCTGTTTGGTTGCTGACGGTGGCTGCACTGCTCATCGGTTGCCATGGTTTCCAGGAACAGAGATTTGCTTTCGAACCGCCGGATCAGGTAGTTTTTTTTTTATTTTCTCCATTTTACACAACATGACTGAAGGCTTTTTTATGAAATTACTTTTAGAGAAAATAACTAATTCATTGATCAAAACGAGGTATTAAGTACTTCTATTAGTTTCTTAGAGATTACAGTAGGAACCGTTACAGTGAGGAGACCCGAGGTGTTAACCTACGTCAACGCTTGAGATTGTGAATCCGCAAGACACGTAATGATTAAGCCCACTCTCACTTCTAGAGAGAAATCCCATACATTACAATGGGTGGCTATATTCTGCATTACGTGAAGAAAATGAAATGAAATAAAATAAAACTTAAATGATAATACTATTTTTATTTTTTAATGCACTAACCCGTGCTAAGGAACAAATTTAAACACCTATTTAGAGGATAAAAATGTTTCTCCCGGCATGGGTGAAATTTTTAGCCTCTAAATAGGTTTTTAAAACTTAAATGTTCATATTTGGGTTACCATTAACAGGTGCTATATACAATATGTTAGCTTTTAGAATATACCTCGGGCTCTAGAATTAGGTTAATTGTAACACATTTGTTTACAATTAACCTACATCTAAATTTTTTAATATCGTTTTATCGAGTAAAAATCGTTTGTGAGTCTCTTAAATATGGATATTTCTTCAACATAATATGAAGGATATGTTCCGAAATCTAGCTTTACTTTTAAAGACTGGAAATATAGGTATATTGGCAGCTTATACTGCGGGGCAGACGCTTTTCGTTAGAGAGAAATAATTTGGGCTTAATTACCACGTGAGCCCACAGGTATGCAGGTTTTCTCACCATATTTTCTTTACGGTCATTGATAAATTGTTGACTACAAACTATATGAATTTAATTACTTCTTCAAACAAACTTTAAAGTGCCGAAAAAACTATTTATCTTCTGAGATAACACATTAATTCCATCGGTAATTAAATTAAACTTTATCAAGGTCACATTAAGACTGAATTTTACGATCACTTTTAACGAGCCGATCGATTTAGGGATGGGAAAGAAAGATCGATAAATGTCATGGACTTGAGGGAACAATTTACCGTACAAAACTTGGAAAATTGTAAGAATGGTCGGTAGTCTTCACGTACCTATTAATATAACCAAACTTATCGATACTTAAATAAATAACCTGAGCTAGTGTGAGTGGAGGGTCCGTGGATGCAGTTGGCCAGAGATCGTGAGAGAGGCATTTGGGAGACTAATAAATATTGATGCAGCGAAAAATGTTAGGACTGTGGTGAGTGAAACCCTGGTCTTTGCTTACCCCCGCAGGATACAGACGTAAGCTTCTGTAGAATATGCAAGTTTTTGTCAAAAATCAGTGGTTATTTTAAATTAATTTTAAGATTCATTTAAATATTAAGAACAAAATCGCATCCAAAATTTTCTTATAAAAAATTATATTCACCTTTGTGCATACTAAATATTCAATTTCATACTTAAATTGCTATGTATGTAAAAAATAGACAGTCATAATGGAAGATATTTAGTTACTGATACTTAGAAAATCAACAGCTTTAAGACTACGTAATAATTTGAAAATAATAACTTTGAGCTCAACGTCGATAATTTTATTTTTAAAATTATAATTTTCGAACAATGTTGTAAAAAAAATATATTTATCGTGAATCGATATATTTTACTCAGGCCTAGATCGATTCATTAACACACATTTAACGATCATTCCCATTTTCTTGTTTCGAAAACAAAGTCAAAATTTTCGGAGTTTTAATACTATTTAAATGCTGATGGACGCAACAGTTGTACTATAATGAAAAAAATGAACAAACAATCGAACCAAAATTTCTTAAAACAGTGACACATCATTTTGTACGTGTGTGTAATTTTGTGTTTGTGTCATTTTAGTGGCCTGGTTGAACCGAGTGATTGGAATCAATCACTTGACTTATGCAACGACAGACGCGGTCAGGTGGAGTATGGGTGACCGTCCCGCGACTATCACTATCGGCATTTTTCCAAGCGCTTCCTGCTTTGCAATTCACGTTAACCCGTTGGTGCCGGCTGTCATGTAATGGCAGTCATTAAGCCATGTCAGAGTCTTTGTGGGCTTGGTAACTTCGGACGGTGAGTCCAGCCACTGTCTTACAATCCTCCACCAATCCGGACTTGGCCCCCGTGGTGGAGTATTATGGCCTAACCTTCCGATGCGAGATGACCAGTGTCCCAGCAGTGGGGACATACAGTCTATTTATTCTTACTTGTCCAATTTACTCAACAAGATTCTAACCTTAAAATTGAGATTAGATGCCTAAACTAGACATTTTCTCGCAAATTCATGAACTATCATGAACTATGATTTTAAAATTAGCAGCGTGTTATCTAAAAGAGTGTTCCAGGTTACTTCATTTATGGAAATATGGCAATTTCGGACTAAAAAGTCACAGTTTAAGGGTAGAATCTTACTTACTAAATTGGACAAGTAAGTATAAATAGACTGTACAAGGGTTGATATCGAATGTATTGCAAACTCGCGAATTTTGGCATTCAACCGCGTGACTACCGTCGCTGTACTATCCAGGCTGGTATTAGATAGACTGACATACAATGGAATTCGAGCCTGGTTCTCACGCATTGGTTACGGAACCCTAATAAGAATAAAAGGCAGCTGTTGGTCCGGTAATAGGTAATGTCCCGGGAAGCTGACAAGCGCTTCTACAAAGCAATTTCACATGTGACAGACAGAAATAGACTGTCCCGAATTCCTCATAACAAAAAGAATGGCCTTTTTGTCTGTCAGGCGCGTCTGTCAATATCTATTTGCATTGTCTTGTCTGTCGGAATGTCTTCAGTATAAAATATCAGGTCCAAATACTTTATACGGTAACTCAGTGGGCAGAACAATGGATCCGCAAGCGAGAGACCCCGGTTCGATCCCCAGTGAGCGCATGTACCGATGACTTTGTTTAATTTCAAAGTTACGTACATTTGCGAATTGGTAGTCGCAATACTTCACGCTATCGGTGAAAGAAAACATCGTAAAGAAATCCCATGTTTTGACTAGTCTTTCCTGTGGGCTTTGCCGACTAAGCTGTCAGGGTGGTATAGGTACTAGGCAAGCCTACGCCATCTAAAACCATGTCCCATCAGGCACTAGAACATCTGAGTAGTCACTTCACCTATCTTGTGTGATGGCAAATGCCGCTGGACGCTGTATAAATCATCTCATTACATTGATGCTGAGGTCAATATGCTTTAGGTAACGATGGTAGCGAGCGGTAGAACACCGACTTGTCAATCGGGAAGTCGTGGATTTGAATGACGGCATGCACCAATGATATTGTTTCCTATGTATAAATAGTATGAAAAACTAGTACCCACGATATGGGGTCTCCTAGTGTGGGTGCCGCTGGAAATGCATCTAAATATAAGTTATGTATGAGCAATAAAATATTTTTACTTTATGTTCTAAGACCCGGCCCACCAGAAATAGTGCCCACAAAATGAAATTACTTTTAGGACTTCAACGCTCTGGAGTACGCGCTTGGACCTTTTGTATTTTTTGAAGAAGCTTATAAACGTCACAATGCTGGGCACAGGCCTTCTCTGAGATTCGATTCCCAGTACAGGCATGTACAAATGACTGCTTTCTAAGTTATGTACGTACATTTGTGAAATTTATTAGCAGTACCACTCGCTCACGTGAAGGAAGTAGAGAGGAACCTGAGTTTCTGAGGTGTTCAACTACCTCAGCGCTTGAGATTGCCAATCCGCGATGGGCGGAAGAAAGCATATTTATGCCCTATACAGTGGGATATACATAGGTTACCCAAAAAAAACCTTCACTAATATTCTTAACCGAGATATACGTTCCAATTTTGAAAATAATCCGTAACGGTACGTAATTAGTGGCCAGTCACGTCATCCTTACACAAACCGGGGGGTGGGCAGCAGCGCCACATGCAGTACAATTCCACCAAACTGCGATCCCCAACCCGCATGCCCAGCGTGGGGATTATGGGCATTACCGCCTATGATACCACAACGTGGCGCTCTTTGGGGGAGGGCTGTGTACAGCGGTGGACTAGTATAGCCTGACGACGACGTCATTCTCGAAATAGGAAAGCTGCCAATATTTTGTTTAAAGCTTTTAGTTTCACAATTAATAGATTATGTGGAGAAGAAGCTAACATAGAAACTCCACACTCATCCTTTTTAAAACAGATTTTAACCTGATTAGCAGAGAATTCTTCTTCTTCTTCTTCAGGCTATATTAGTCCACTGCTAGACATAGCCCTCCCCTAATGAGCGCCATAGCGCAAGGTTGTGCCATCATGGGGGTAATGCCCGTAATCCCCACGCTGGGCATGCGGGTTGGGGATCGCAGTTCGGTGGAATTGTACAGCAGGGGGCGCCGCAGAGTATTCAACCTGCTGAAAATTTTCCCCTAATACATAATATTAGATATTAGACGATAGATTCTGTTGGTTGGTTGCTACTTCCACTAGGACACAGAGTGCTTAGTGCGAGTTTGACAGATCCAATCGAATAACTTTACTACCGCTTTAATCGAGCATTGAGTAGTGAGTATGAGTAAGTTAACCGTTCGAACTGGCAAAACGCTGTCACAGTACAACTCGCACTCGCGTTAATTCGTGTTTTGGCTGGTAAAAGTGTTCACTTCTCAACGTAAGCCATTACAACTCGCACTCAGCAATTTTAATTTCCATACTTGTCTCTAGGTGGCGCTTCCTCGATGCCATAGAAATATGAATTTACGTTAACGCGATCGAGTAGTTAAAAACTCGCACTAAGTACTCAGGTTCAAAGCCCTACTAATTGATATCCACGCCTGGTTTCCCTTTAACTAGACGTGCTGAAAGTTCTGTCCTGATCCATTATCTCCGCTCCCCTCTGTATAAACGGGGCTAAATATATCTGCCGCCCCCCATGGTAAGGAAATGTAGGGTACTCTTCTTTGAAACGGAAATGCCTAATACATGTTTGACACTAGTCTTGATTTTGAAAACCTATTTAGAGGCAAAAAATCCTCTAAATAGGTTTTTAAAATTGTCCTTAGCACGGGTCAGTGCATTAAAAAGAACATAATTTGTAGGGGCTAGTAGCTTTAGTTACTCCAAACTCCTACAGTAAGTGTTGTTGTTAAGTGACTGGTACTCGTTCTTATAGTTGTTGAGGGTTGTTTGAACCAATCAAAAATGTTATTAAAATCTTCACTGTTTATTGTTCAATGTTAATGTTGGTTATATTCGAACTAAATTGTAACTAAACCTAAAAACTAATGCATCGCAAAAGTAAACTGCGCCGTCCTCTTATTTGCTGCTACTCCTTGCGCAATTCACCTCGTGCGTCAATGTACTTTCAGTAGTTGCTGACCGTACATAATTTGTCATTTGGCATGTTAAGCAGTTGGTGCCGGTTGTCGTCAGGCAAGTCACAGGCCTAAGGGCACCTTGAAAACTTCTGACAGTAACCAGCCACTACTCTTGCAAGCTTCCACCAATCCGGACGGGAAAGAGACGAGTCAGACGAGTCACGGGTCTCTCAGGGAAGAGACCCGTGCCCCGCGGTGGGGACATAATGGGTTAATGAAAATTATCTAATATATAAAAAAATAATTTGAGCGCAAAAAACTAAAAAGCTATGATATAGGTGATATATGTATATTTTTATATGTTTTAATAATATTTTACTATTGTATCTTTGTATTACTACGAAGCCTGTAAAAACGACGGCCAAAAATTGTATTTAATGTTTTTTTTTACTTTAAAACATCTAATATATTAATAAGTTAATCTCATGTTATCAAGAACACCTCCAAAATGGCTTCATCAGTTATTGTAAAAAAAGTCTGCATTGTTTGCACTGAGAATATAGGTCATAAGTTATTTATTAATATTATAAACAATGTTTGCGAATTCAGGTAGTATTCATACATAAACTTTAAATTGAAGGCTTGAAGTATGCACTTGAGTTAACACAGATTTAAAAATTAGTAAGGTTTATATTTTTCTCTAGACTTCGCAACGGAACCAAGTATAGGCTGGTTTTGAAAAAACTATAAAAAAATATGCAAATGAGGTAAATCAGGCGGTGCTGTGGAATTAGTATAGAAAGAGGTACGGCTTCGTTTCATTATAATAACTATTAAGAAACTTATATAACAACATAATATAACCTCACGCTGGTATCTCAGAGGGGTAGGCAGAGCCAAGGACTGCCACTTGCCACGATCCTGACGGATCACCTTCGCTTCATCAACGTTCATAAGTCATTGCATGCACGCACGCCACCACCGTGTACTTTTATCTTCCCCTATGCTAATACATCCCCTATTTGGTCAAAATATCTCCGCCTGGGAAGTATCTTACCGGTCCTTCCACCCACATTTGCAATATAGGTATATTTGTTTCGTCAATTTTTCTTGCTTCATCCTTCCCACATGTCCAAACCAACGCAACATTCCTTTCTCAATTGTAGTCACTACATCCTCTTTTAGCCCACAACGTTCTCTGTCAGCCCTATCATTCAAAGTAACATTACACATACTAAGTGCATACGACAACTGCAAAGTAGGTACTCGGGGCTGCAAGTGATGCTAATTACTTCAGCCAGAGTACGCTGCCTGTACGTAATACAAAGAATATTGTAAAGACGTTCGAAATTTCACTGACGCCGGTGAGCCGCCCATTAGCTCAGTTGGAAAGAGCGCTGGCACGGATAGCCAGAGGCGGATAGAATCCCGGCATGGGTGGAATTCTTAGCCTCCAAATAGGTTTTTAAAACTACACATACTTCTAAATGACCTAATTTCTACTGCACTAATCCTACTATATTGATTCTTTTGCTAATCCCGAGTACCTAACTTTAAATGGTGACTAACTAGCAAAACCTATAAACGCCCCACGAAGTGCATAGGTTCGATCCCCAGTGCGGGTTTATATCTATAAATTTGATTGTTTTCAAAGCTACACCTGCAAATTTGTGTCGCAACACCACACACTATCTGTGAAGGAAAAAATCGTGTGGAAACCCGCACTTTGGTTGGCTCCGCACGTACTAACTACTCTTTCCTGTGGGCCGAATAAATAGTCGGAATGGTATAGGTGCTGGCCAAGTCTACTCCATCTTAAACAACCCCGCGATCGAGTGGTACTTTCATCTAGTGTGAATGAAGGTACCAATTAATGCTATATAAGTCATATCTTTACATGAATGCAAAGGCTGAAGTATTGGATCTTAAACCAGAAATGAAATGAACGAAATGAAAGAAATGAACGAAATTAAGGAAATGAACGAAATGAACAAAATGAACGAAATGAACTAAATGAACGAAATGAACGAAATGAAAAAAATTAACGAAATGAAGTGAAAAGGTTTTATTCAAAGTAGCGCAGAAACTGCGCAACAATTCTGACTAGCTGTGCTCCGCGGTGTTACTCACGTTTTACCGACTTTTAAGATATTTACTCGCAGTAAAACGTAGCCTATGTGTTAATCCAGGATGTTAACTAACTCCATACCAAGTTTCATCAAAATCGCACCAGCAGTTTATACGTGTAGAAGTAACAAACATACACACTCACAAATTTTCGCTTTTATAGTATTAGTGTGATTACCCTGTACATAGTTATAATTGTATTAAACGGGTCAAATCGCGATTATATATTAGGTAAAACGTAATTACCTTATTTACCGACGTTTCGGCAGCGTTACAGTTGCTGTGGTCTCGGGTAGACGTATATAACTATGTATGAGTATCGCGAATCATTAAGAAATGCTTTTACCCTGTACGTTGCTAATTTTGCAGTTAATACTTCTTTCTGTCATAAAACACACGACCTTTACGTTTATAGATTAGATTAACATAAGATAAGAATATCCTTTATTGTACACTGGTAAAACAACAAATACAAAATAATTACAAATATACGTAGTACAATTGACGGCCTTATTGCTAAAAGCAATTTCTTCCAGGCAACCTAACGATGGAAAGTTTAACCGGCACACCAACGGGGCAGTTCTTCTGCGAATCTCGTGAAATGAACAGACACGGCGCCTCAAGTAGAAAATAAATAATTAAAATCAGATCACGTTTAGAAATTCAAATTAAAAGTCGTTGACAGCCCGGGCAGGGGCATTAATAATTATATTTATGACCCCGAGTCTGCGTTGGAACATGATTATTTTGCTGGAAAAATATTTTTATGCGTAAATTCGATTATTGAATATTCGGTTGTCTTTTGTTATTTATATTTCGTAAATCGGCGGCGCAAATATTTTATGCGCCAATAAAATCGGATCGCCGTCGCAAATTAAAAGTTCGTCAAAACTTGTTTTGGGCGGCCAAAAACGGCGTAGCGACATAGTCCTGCATAATTTAGCAGCTCGTACTTTTGGTAATAAGCTCCACTGTTCTACAAATGCGCGATGCGACTTCGCTGTTTACGTGAAATTAATTTGTTGTTTGAATAAACTAAGAGAGAGATAAGATTGTTCAATTTTGCCGGGGGATGAGTCTCTAAAGCGGGAAGCATTCGTGGCCTAGGTGAACCGAGTGATTGGATTCAATCACTTGGTTAAGCAACAACAGGCGCGATCAGGTACAGGATGGGTAAGCGTCCCGTGACTACCGCTAGTGGCATTTTTCCGAGCGCTTCCGTAATCGCAAGGCACGTTAAGCCGTTGGTGCCGGCTGTCATAATTATAATGGCAGTCGTAAAGCCATGTCAGAGGCCTTATTGGCGGCTTGATAACTTCTGACAGTAAGGCCAGCCACTATCTTACAATACTCCACCAACCCGGACTTGGCCCCCGTGGTGGAGTACGGTCTAACCTTCCCGCGATGCAGGAAGAGACCCGTGCCCCAGCAGTGGGGACATACAAGGGGATAACGATAACGAGTCTCTAAAATGCATAGTTGTTCAATAGTGTCCTATTAGTCCGGTTATGGTAGTTTCATTCACTCTATCGATAGCCTAGTAACCAATCGCATTGCAATGATATAACCGGTGCTACTTAACTCGGTTTCTTGCGCGATTCGATCTTCTTCGCAAGAGATACATATTTAATTTGCGAGGATTATACCCCTGGAATGACTTTGTATTGCTTTGTGTTCTTTTTAATGCACTAACCCCTTGCTAAGGACAATTTTTTTTTATTATAATTTTTTTGGCCTCTAAATAGGTTTTTAAAATTGCTACTGCTTTGTAGACTACCAAATTGAGACAAATAACAACCATGGTCGTGCTTATATCATTCTATTGAACCACTATGTAGGTATTAGACTCTAGGGCTTGATGGGTAGAGCATACCTATATCACAATTTAATGTTACTACAAATGATGTAAGTAGTAACACATTTATTGACGTTACCGTTACATATACTATTACTATTATATGTACTATGTGTATGCTGAAACACAGGCTCTGCCTAGTTCAGCAACAGAAAGCTTGCCACTTATTATGAAATCAGTTGGTTTTTACAGCTAAGTTAAAAGTAAAGTAAAGTAAAAGTAAAAGTAAAAGTATTTTATTCGTAAAACATGAGTACATACATGATGTTGGAGTTGTTACATATGAGCCCTATGCATGTTTTGCCTCAATAGGCATACGAAATTCGAGAAGGCACCAAGAGGAAACAGACTTTATATTGAAAAATTATAAACAGAAAAACCTTCACCGCAAACGCAAGTTATCATTAAAGATATATCAAGAATTATTAAAAATCTTATACATGTCCAACTCAAACTTAAAAACAAAACTTTATGTATTAATTATGTCGTCTTAGTAATATTAATGTCATGATATCAATGTCAAGATCTGTCAGTCAGAAATTCATTAATATTATAATAACATTTCTCAGTAAGGATATTTCTTAACCTACATTTAAAACTATTCACGTCAAGTTCACGTACGTTAAATAAGTGGAGTTGTTAATTGGAAACTATTTTTAAGAAATAAACTATTTGTATCAATAATAACTAAGCGTAATTAAGCCATTTTCTCTCTCTCTGAGTAAAGGCCCTCCAAAGGGAAGTTTATAGGCTACATACAAGCATAATAATATATTTATTTATCTTTAACATTACTGATTTAAATCCCGACTAACCTACTTGATGTTTCATCTGAAGAGTACGTCCAAGTTTCGCTCTGTATATGTCGTGCTTACGAAAGTTTTAACTCCAATATTCATTTGTATCCCCAGGTCGCGATCCTGGGCAGTCTAGTAGTCCTACCTTGTCGGGTGGCGGGCAAGGCCGGGGTCCTGCAATGGACGAAGGACGGATTCGGCCTCGGCACTCTCCGGAACCTGAGCGGGTACGAGCGATACCGGATGGTCGGGAGCGACGAGGAAGGTAAGAATAAGATAATAATATTCTTTATTGTACACCAGAGCACATATTATAAAACATGTAAAGATACAAAGTACATTTGGCTGCCTTATTGCTAAAAGCAATTTCTTCCAGACAACCACGAAACACAGGTAAACACACTTAAAACCAAGCCGCGGGTCTCCTCACGATACATATATTTCTTCACGCCTGTGGTATTGCTACGATAATTTCGCGGATGCCTAGTAAGTGATTCCGGAATTAAGGGCGCTCCTCAAGAAGCAATTTCCGTATCAACGTAGTTTAATTTTCATTTCGTTTGCAATCGAGCCTCGACTTGTTCGAAATATTGGCAGTATCATGGCGATCTCAATTGTAAATAAAAACAAACATCGTTTGTACGGAAATTTCTCCGTGGAGTGCGGTCTAAAATCCGGAATAACTTACTTGGTAGTCAAACAGAAAAAAATTGTGAGGAAACCTGCTTGGCCACGCACGTATTGACGTGTCCTTCCTGCAGTCTAGACCGACTAAACTGTTAGAATGACATACGTACTATAAATAAAACAATATACTAGGCACTGCAGCGGCCGAGTGGTCTGAGGCCGAGTTCCGGAGAGGTCCCTTTACCCCTCTAGTGTAAATTAAAATGTCACTGAACGATGTATAAATCATTGCCTAGATGCAAAGTCCAAAGTTTTACTTGAATTTTTGACGGAAGAGGCCGATCAGATTTTACGCATATTCGAAGAGTTTAGAGTCCGGACAAAGCTAAAAAGGATAGCTGTCAGTCAATGTTTGGGTGACTGAAACAGTGGTAGACTAACATATTGACTGCCTTTGGTCTAGCGCTATCACTTCTCATTACTACGCGCCAACTTCCATTTTATCGCTTCATATTTACTGACCTTTCTTTATGTAGCTATAATCATTCCACTGCCGGGCACATGCCTTCTTTCAGAGAGAGTGAGTGTGAACTTAATTACCTCGCGTGCCCAGCGCGACTGGCAATGTCAAGCGCTGAGGCAAACCCGATTTGTCACTTTCTTCTTCTTCAGGCGATATTAGTCCACTGCTGGACACAGCCCTCCCCTAATGAGCTCCATAGCGCAAGGTTGTGCCATCATTGGGGGGTAATGCCCATAATCCTCACGCTGGACATGCGGGTTGGGGATCGCAGTTTAGTGGAATTGTACTGCAGAGGGCGCTGCTGTAGTTACACAGCTTACCAATTGTGCTTCATTTTAAATGTTAGTAAAGTGTCATAGGTTGCTGAGTGGTGTCGGCCTAGAGAATAGCACCAACCCAATTCTTCCCGCGAGTGTCGTAAAAGGCGACTAAGGGACACAAACCGGGGGGTGGGCAGCAGCGCCCCCTTTAGTACAATTCCACCGAACTGCGATCCCCAACCAGCATACCCAGCGTGGGGATTATGGGCATTGCCCCCTATGATAGCACAACGTGGCGCTCTTTAGGGGAGGACTATGTCCATCAGTGGACTAGTATAGCCTGACGACGACGAACTACTGTCAATATTTAGAACAATGCCCATTCAGACGGCCGCTGTAAATACCCTTTCCAATTCAAATCCAGCGGCGAATGTTTCATTGCGTTTCTACGACGGACGTGTCTAAAACATCAAAATATCGTGCCAAATACCCGCTCTGCCCACTTAAAAAATAGCGCGGTACGCCGTGGTATAAAAATGTGGCCACAAATCGAAGCGACAAGCGGAGCGGTTATTATCGTTTTTGTTTGACAGCTGTATAGTATTCTCTAAGGTTAACACGAGACATAATAAAAACTATTTTTATACGGATTTTACTCGTTTATTTTACATTTTTATAATTTACCTTTTTTTTCGAAAACGTCGGGAAATTTTGTAAAAATGAAAAATAAACGAGTAAAATCCCTAAAAAAAGAAGAAAAAAAAAACAAAAGGAAAATTCTACACATGTAAAATAAACGAGTAAAATCCGTATAAAAACAGTTTGTTTTAAGAGGCTGTATTACAATATGTACCATTGTTTCAGTTTTTTATCTACCCTATAAACGTGCCACTGCTGAGCGCAGGCCTTTTCTTACAGAAAGAGTATGGGATTAATTACCAAGCGTGCCCACCGCAGATTGGCGATTTCAACCGCTGAGGTATTTGAACACCTCAGATACTCAGGTTTCCTCATGATGTTTTTCTTCTCCGTTAGCGAGTGGTATGTAACTTTACAATATCCAAAACGTGTAACTTGAAAACAGTTTCCTTAGTAGACAATAATTATGGAATCATTTTCAATAAAAACAAAAATCCTGTAAATAAAGCATTAAAAATTATTAGATTACCAATTAAATACTAAAAAAACTATTGCAGCTATAGTATTATTTCACTCAACTGAAGGATTAAAAATTATTAACTTACCAAATAAATACTAAAGAAACTATTGCAGTATTATTTCACTCGCGCACGGGCTGCAATAATAACCAATTAAAACTCAAAAAGACAAATAAAAAAAATCACCATCGCGCTAAAAACCGCCCCGTCTCTGGCTCTCGCGTACGCGTTTTCATTTATTTACATGAAGCTAGTGGTAGCCAAATAAAACGTGGCAACGACCTCCTTCTACCTACGTAGTTTCTGTGCTATGCATCTGTAATATTTCGCTCACCTAGACATTGCATCTTAACCCCCATTTACATTCAAGCTGTGCGGTCGCCACTTCTCTTGCTCAAAGGTTGAGGCAAACTGAGCAAAAAATATGTTATTCTTATCTCTTTGCTCTGGTATAGGTCGGAAATCAAGTTGAAACTTCACAATTCACATGTGTTGTGTAAATCCCAGACACCTGACCTATTAATGTACCTCTTTACACCTGGCCATACGTCGTTTGGTCAGATGTAAAGATGACGACAAGCATTTTTAGTGGCTTAGAATATTATACATAAATGTGTTACATTTTAAATATTAGAATATTTTTGTTACACTTTATTCATACGTACTTCGCTAAACATATATTAATGTAGTCATCATCAACAGGCTATATTAGTCCACATAGGACATAGCCTGTAGCTGGACATAGCCCCCCATGATGAGCGACATAGCGCCCTGTCTTTAGCTTGCCGCATCCAGCATCTGCCTGCATTACATACAAGCACATACATTGCTTCTGGCCCCACACTAGGATACCCTGTGTCATGGGATCCAGAAACCACGACATCACAAACTTGTAAACCAAGTGGTTCAAGACCTGAGGTTTTTTTTGGTCCCCAGCTGGGATTCGAACCCAGGACCTCTAGCACGGTAGGTGGATGCGCTACCGCTACGCCACAGAGGTCGTCGTCAGAATTAGGCCATTTTTACACTTAATTATAAATGTATTTATTTTAATAAACTTTTTTACAAAGGTACGAAGATCTTACAAAAAGTTTTTTTGTAAAGTTAACAATAAAAACTTGTTCAGTGTTCATACAATGCACTGTCACTGCAGCTGCAGTGGACGCAACGTAAATACTAGTGAAAGATAAATGAGACGACACGAAGAAAATCTCTTGTCAGTTGGACTTTTTCTGGCTTACTTTTCTTTATTAAATTTTTGCATAAAGGAAAATCCTTTCTTTAGTCTTAAATGGAGTTCAAGTTCCACGTTCTTGCAGAAAAATTCTGTTAATCCTGAAGAAAACTTCCGTAGTTCTCGCGCTTTTTACCCGAAATGTATTTGGCTCGTATATAAATCATGTTAGTATACAATACCATCCGAGTGGTCCCTTCACTCATCTAGCGTGAATGAAGATGCCACTGAGCGGTACAAATCAGGTACAAATCTGTTAGCTTTTAGAATATACCTCGGCTACTATCGGATAGAATCGAATATATTCGTGGAATATAAATATCGGAACTAATATGACACTTAACTTCGAAATCATCACTACGGTTCGGGGATTTTTTCGGCGAAAACCGAAGCCTTCTCTAGAGCCCGAGGTATATTCTAAAAGCTAACAGACATGCAGTGCAATCAATACAAAAAGATATGTTATATTTAAAATGGTTCTTATCGCTTTTATTTACTGGGTATAACGGAGTGGACTGTGTAAACAAGAAAATTAATGGAAAACGTAGGAAAATATAAGAACAAATAGACAATGAAATGGTGACAGCAAAATTACAGAATGAGTGACACGAGGAAGAATAGTCAATAAAACAAAACAATATTCAGAATCATAAAATTATTCCAAGGAGTCTTCAGCACTGGGTAAAACCTAACTGCCCTGATTCCCGACTCGCGATTAGTGAATATATGTATGACATCAGAAACACTAAAAGGTCTGTTTTACCAAACTGAAGAAATCAGGAAAATAATACCTACACCTAAAGAAAATACGCTCTACAATATCTTTTAATTAACTACAAATTTAATACGACTTGTCGTCAGGTTATACTAGTCCACTGCCGGACAAAGCCCTCCCCTAATGAGCGCCAAAGCGCCCGCGTCTTCAGCTTGCCGCATCCAGCATCTGCCTGCAGTTTTTCGCTGATCGTCATCCCACCTATTCCTACACTACATTTGCCGAGTCGCGGTCCCCACTCAAGAACACGTATAGGATATCAGTGCATATTTATTGCCTACTGGATATGTCCAGGCCTTTTTTAAAGGATAAAAAACGAAAACCTAATCATTTAAAACGCCACTTGCATAAAAACTGCTAATCCAATTAGAAACAAAGTAATAAAAATACCTTCAAATGGAAAGGCAAGCCACTTTACATATTTTCACGCCTATCATTATCAGATTTGGATAGTTACAGTTTCATCCACTTATATAAACATTTCTGGTTACCTTCTCTTCGAAGTGAACGTATGGTTTTTTGGGTCAAAAGACTGTTTGTCTTTGGTTTTAGGGTAAATTTAGTTTTGCCCGTTCTGCGGGCGAGACAAATGTTTTGGAACAAATCTACTAATTGTTATTACTTTTTGCCTCGAGATTCGAGAGGTCCGAGTTTGGTCCCAGACAAATATTTATGTAACTATGTTTTAATGTTGCTACGGCGCTGACGGGCAAGGTTCCGTAGGGTTACCATGTGGTTACCATGCTTACAATGTCTCTTACTGTGTCTGTTTGTGTTACCTAAGGCGTTAATTTTTTAGATTATCGTAGCAGTGTGATGTATTCTACTGCCTCACTTCGTCGGAGGTATCAGCCTCTCCGATAAAAAAAATACGCGAAGATTTTTTTTAAACCTATTTAGAGGCTAAAAATTCCGCCCATGCCCATTTCGGGACTCGAACATGCGACCCCTGGCTAACCGTACCAGCGCTCTCCCAACAGAGCTAAAGGGCAAGTGTCGGCATCAGCGACATTTCGAACCTCTTTACAATTGTATTATTCTTTGTATTATTTATAGGCAGTTTTTTTATCGTGGTTCGTAAATTTAAGTGAAAGCGAAAAATATTTGTTTCTTTTGTAGCACAAATAAACATCATACTAAAATAAAACAAGATTATGAAGAACAAGAACAATATTGAAGTATAGTGAGGGAAAGTGCCCGAAAATGTTTTGATAATTTCACAGAACGTCGACTGTAACGACTGTATCGATTACTGTAACGTCGTCGAAACGTCGAGGTAAATTACTACGCGATTAAGCCCCAAAAATATTCTAGCAGTGTGTTCAAGTCATTGTTACATTTGATTGACAAACATTCACAATCCGGACTTGGCCCCCGTGGTGGAGTACGGTATAACCTTCCTGCTATGCAGGAAGAGACCCGTGCCCCAGCAGTAGGGACATACAAGGGTTGATAACGATGAATATTCAATAACAAAGCAACAACTACTTCAAGAAGCGCTCGTGGCCTAGGCGAACCGAGTGATTGGAATCAATCACTTGGTTAAGCAACAACAGGCGCGGTCAGGTACAGGATGGGTGAGCATCCCGTGACTACCGCTAGTGGCATTTTTCCGAGCGCTTCCGTGCTTCGCAAGGCACGTTAAGCCGTTGGTGCCGGCTGTCATATAATGGCAGTCGTTAAGCCATGTCAGAGGCCTTATGGGCGGCTTGAATACTTCTGACAGTAAGGCCCGCCACTGTCTTACAATCCTCCACCAACCCGGACTTGGCCCCCGTGGTGGAGTATAGCCTAACCTTCTTACGATGCAGGAAGAGACCCGTGCCCCAGCAGTGGGGACATACAAGGGTTGATAACGAACTATTTCAAAGATGGCTTCTTCATAGTGAAGATTCGCAAAACGAATAAGAATTTTAAAATTATAACCATATTTACTGAGGTTCATCAGTTTATATTTGGAATCCTTAATTTTAATGTACATTTTCATATTTTCCTAACACATTTTTGCCTAAGCTATTACAGATAGCCATTCCAAGGTGGGCTAAGCTAAAAATTCCGCCCATGACGGGACTCGAATGGGCGAAATTTTTAGCCTCTAAATAGGTTTTTAAAATTGTCCTCAGCACGGGTTAGTGCAACAAAAAGAATATAAAAGATATGAATATTCAATAACAAAACAACAACAATTTTCAAGATGACTTCTTCATAGTTGAGATTCAAAAAAGAAATTTTAAAATTACATCCATATTTACTAAGGATCATTAGTTAATATTTGGAATCCTCCATTTTAAACAACATTTTCATATTTTCCCAACATATTTCTGCCTAAGCTATTACAGATCGCCATTCCAAGGTGGGCACACTTAGTGATTAGTGACAAGCGTATATTTGGCCTATAGCTTTGCTGTGAATATTAATGGCACAGTAGGGAACTGGCACGAGAGTACAATAGTGAGTGAAAGCGATAAGTGACAAGTTAGGCAATCGATAAATATTTCTGTATCTGTGACGAAATGTTCACCTACTTTTGTATTTTCGGGACGCTACTGACGCGAAACTATGTCGCAAAAGCAGGAAATTCACGATTCGACTGGGGTTTTTGCAAATAGAAACATTTGAAGACCATACTTTTTTCAAATATTTCGGAAGGAGGGTCCGCGAATGCGGATATCAAGGGTCCGTGAGAGATATCATTATGACTTTACCCTGCAGTGGGCTAATAATGATGATTTTTTCACAAGTATTCGTGTTAGTAACTTTTTCATAATGCAATGCCATGCAAATGGAAAAGAAAGGAAATATCGATTGACAATGTCATCATCATGCTATCACGCTATCCTTGTCCGCATCTGGACATAGCCATCCCCTAATGAGCGCCTTAGCGCCCAGTTTTCAGCTTGCCACATCCAGTATCTGCCTACAGTTTTTCGCAGATCGTCATCCCACCTGGTCCGAAGGCGTCGTACACTACGTTAGCCGAGTCGCGGTCTCCACTCAAAAACACGTTAACTCCAACCGTTGTCGATTGTTCGCGCGATATGGCCAGCCCACTGCCACTTCAGCTTGCTGATTCCCTGAGCTATATCGATAACTTTGGTTCTCTGTCGGATGCATTGGTTACGAATACTATCCTTCAGAGAAACTCGGAGCGTAGCTCTCAATAGCAGAGAGCTGTCAGCTCAGTCATTGACAATGCTATGACAAAAAATTCTCATCGCCTTTGTTCTCGCGATGCTCATAGATAGATACACAGATATACCTACTTACATACAGGCATACACTCGAAAAACACAGCCTTCTTTCTGGCGCAGTCGGGTCAACCCAACTATGTGAGCATCGCGTGTCGCTGAAAGAATAATAAAGATACTGTAATGTTGAATAATCACACAATATAATGTTTTTCTCCCTTGTTTCAGGAGACTACTCATTAGAAATAAGCAATGTAACATTAGAAGACGACGCTGTATACCAATGCCAAGTTAGCTCCGGGCTAAACGGTGAGTTTTTGAAAGAAAATAATAACACGTGAATAACTTATTTCCCGAAGTTTCGGCAACGTGAAACTAAAAGTGACTACTCACAATCATTAACTGTACTTGCACTGCAGTCTACCCGTGACCACTGATCACGGCAATTGCATCGCTGCCGAAAAGTCGGGAACTGAGGTAATTACGTTTTACCCAATAAATAATCGCCATTAGACCCGTTTAATATATAATTATGTATGAGTTAAGAAAATAATAGTAATAAATAGTTTATTGACAACCGACAATACAACCTTCCAAAGCAAGTATTGAAAAGACGAAATAGAAGCAGAAAGCGTTTATTAACACATTAAGACAAAGGATCGAGGCAGAAAGCAATCAAATCAACGCATTGTGGAGACACATAACATGAAAATACCACCAAAAGTTTGCTGGAATAGGATATTTCTTGCATTAAGCACGCCCTTGAATAATTTACTCATTATAATTAGTGTAATAAAGTCTAGAATTATAATAGTCATAAAATAAACAGCATTGTATAAATACGGGCTGATTGAAAATACCGGGGTACTAATGGTAAGTACGGGGGAAAATATGGGGAAGAGCTAGTGGCCTCATGGGAGATTCCTGCACTTATCCTCATAGTGGGGCCATTGTACGTAGCAAACGCTGTAGTTTTTTGACACTTCAGACACTAGGGTTTCCTTACGATGCTTTTCTTCACGTTAGCGAGTTGTATTGCTACTATAACGTCACAAATATATTTACGTAGGTACGTGCCGGGTTTCAAACCCAGGACCTCTCGATTGAGAAGCCGGCGTTCTACTGCTCCACTACCACCGCTTACTATTTTATTTTTTATTTATTTATTTACAAAAATTGGCCGTCAGCAAAGAGGAGTGGAAATCTGAAGGGGAGGCTTTTGCCCAGCAGTGGGACACAGCCATGGCTAATAAAAAGAAAAATTACAAAAAACTATGCACCTATTTAGAGGCTAAAAAATCCACCCATACCGGGATTCGAACCCGCGACCTCTGGCTATCCGTGTCATCGCTCTCCTAACTGAGCTAATGGGCGACTCACCGGCATCAGTGAAATTTCGAACCTCTTTACAATACTCTGTATTACGTACAGGCGTATTCTCTGTATTTTTAGCCTCTAAACAGGTTTTTAAAATTGTCCTTAGCACCGGTTAGTGCATTTAAAAGTATAAAGAAATGTATGCTTCATAAATTATCACACCACACTATAATATTATACAGGCAAAAGTCTGTGAGTGTGTATGTTTGTAACTACTTCACGTCTAAATAACTGGAGGAATTACAATAAAATTTGGTACGGAGTTAGCTGACTCCATGGATTAACACAAATAGGCTACGTTTTACTGCCGGAAAATATCTTGTTCCCATAGAAAAGTCAATAAACCGCGGGTAATACCGCGAGGCATAGCTAGTATTATAATATTCTAGCTTTTGCCCGCGACTCCGTCCGCGTGGAAAAGATTTTAGGAACAAAATTTTGCAACCCCGTTCACTTCCTTGAGGGTTAAATTTAGAATAACAGCAAAACACGTGTTCAATCAATTGGGTTGAAGAGTATTTGTTTTAAGTTTCAAGAAAATTACACAACATTCTTTATACTTCCCATACAAATTTTGGCAACTCTTTTCGCCCCCTTAGGGGTTGAACTTAAAAAAATCCGGTCTTATTCCTTGCCTCCATTATATATAGTCCCTCTGTGCTAAATTTCAGCTTCCTACGTCCAACGGCTTGGGCTAAGCTTTGATGACTGAGTCAGTCAGTCTGGACTATGAGTTTTATTTCTATATAATAGAAATAAAATTCAAAATCCTGACTGACTTAACATGCGTTAATTACCGTGTGATGTCAATTAAATTATACTTAATTTTTTTCCGCTATACAGGGGAACCCGCGATACGCTCCAGGAACGCCCGGCTGACCATCCTAGTAGCGCCGGAGCCACCCCGTATAATACAGGGTGCCTTTATAGATGCCACCGAAGGACACCCTATAGATATAGAGTGCGTCTCCGTTGGAGGGAAGCCCGCTGCAGAAGTGAGAAACTTTTTTTTGTGGCCTATATACGAGTACGTCCTACTACAGGATATAAGCCTTCTCTCAGAGAAAGATAGAGTATAGGCTTAATTTTTTTTTTTTTTTTACATACAGGCACATACATTGCTTCTGGCCCCACACTAGGATACCCTGTGTCGTGGGAACCAGAAACAACGACATCACAAACATGTAAACATCCAAGACCTGGACTTTTTTTTTGTTTCCAGCCGGGATTCGAACCCAGGACCTCTTGCATGGTAGGCAGACGCGCCACCGCTACGCCACAGAGGTCGTCAATTAGATATATTCAATTAGACGTCAATTAGAGAGAGTATGGGTTCGATCCCCAGCTGGGGACAAAAACAAGCCCCAGGTCTTGGATGTTTACATGTTTGTGATGTCGTTGTTTCTGGTTCCCACAACACAGGATATCCTAGTGTTGGGCAAATGAAAATTATAGATAAGATAAGAATATTCTTTATTGTACACTGGACAACAACAAATATAAAACAATTGCAAATATACATAGTAGTACAATTGGCAGCCTTATTGCTAAAAGCAATTACTTCCAGACAACCTTACGATGGAAAGTTGCTGGAGGAAATCAGAAAGACGGGTAGCCAGTGCAAAAAATAAAAAGTGCAGTGTAATAGATGTATTTAAAAAAAAAAATTGGCCTCTGCATCTACGTAATGAGATGACTTATGCAGCGTCCAGTGGCATCTTCACTCAGACTAGATGGGTGTTGCAGTGCCTAGGATGCTGCAGTGCCTAGGACATGGCTTTAGATGGTGTAGGCTTGCCCAGCACCTTTACTATCCGGACAGCTTAGTCGGCCTAGCCCAATGGAAAGACTAGTCATTACGTGCGGAGTCAACCGAGCCGCGGGTTTACTCACGATGTTTTCCTTCACGGTTAGCGTGTGGCTTCAAAAGGAACTCCCTCTGAAAATTATGTCTTGAAAGTATTTCAGTTTACCAATCGTAAAAGGCAGTATCGCGTTCGTTAACGTCAGTATTTTAATTAAAACTACTGGTGGCACTAAGAACTAATAAATTTTAACCACTGCAGTCCATTTTACACTTAAGTTTTTATTGACCTCGTGTTTACGCCACTTTGCTTTGATAAATAGAGGTAGGTATATTTAGACGTCACCCTTAAGTTTGCGCCAACAATGAAATAAGTAAATAAATATATAAACAAATTACTTTCACACAGCATAATTACTTGCCCAGGTTCCGAACTAGGATGCTCTGGCTTTGGAAACCAGGTAAGTACATGTAGTCGCCCATTAGTTTTGTTTTTTTGGTCTAGGTTCTGCCACCATTTATAACGTGGCAACCTTTAGTCACTTATATTAAAAAACTTCGATTTAATGGAATACATTAAAGAATTATACACAAATTATTAAAAATAAATGATCTACAGTAGAAGTAATCGATAGTCATATATTCTAAAAAGTAATTCTGTAAATAAATAGTAATATAAAATAAAAATAAATATTGTAGTAATGTAAAAATAAGCTTAATGGGTTAATATATAAATATATTTTTTTTTCTCTTGCCTTATCTTGTTTCTTTTTTTTCCTTCTTTCATTTTTAATTTGTCTTTTTTTTACAAAAACCCATTTACAGAAATTAAAAATATTAAAAGTATAAAATCAGTCAACAAAAACTACAAAAAATTAGGATTTTTCTATTTTTTTTTTCTTTTTAAAGTGGCTTACAATATTTAAAACTTTTAAAATGATTTAGAGCAGAAAAATAAAAATTAATAAAACAATGTACAAATTCAAAAATTTAAATTTACTAGTTCATGTTTACCCCGATGCCTTATCTCTGTTTACTCCGTCGAGTAGTCACAAGCAAGGCGCCGGGGTATAAAATAAATGTGGTTAAAATTTAATCTATTCAAATAATACTTAAAATGCATTTCCCTTATAAGAATAAGAATTGATTTAGGGTACCTGGCTCGCCCGGGTTAAACCCGGCCCCCAATCAACAGAGGTCGGGGGTCGAGTCCCGGCATGGTTGGAATTTTTAGCCTCTAAACCTATTTAGAGGCTAAAAATTCCATCCAAAAACCTATTTTTACAATTGTCCTTAGCACGGGTTAGTGCATTAAAAAGAATATAATGGTAGGTAACAGTAAACGTTGTGATCTTGTTGAATCATAACCGCAGGTAGTTAGAACATAGAATATTTCTGACGTATCTCAGACGACCTCTGTGGCGCAGCGGTAGCGCATCTGCCTACCATTCGAGAGGTCACGGGCTCGGATCCCGGCTGGGGACAAAAAAAACCTCAGGTCTTGGACGTTTACATGTTTGTGATGTCACTGTTTCTAGTTCCCACGACACAGGGTATCCTAGTGTTTAGCAAGAAGCAATGTATGTGCCTGTATGTAAATGTTAAAAAAAAATTTATGCCTTTCTCTACTTTTCTTACTGAATTTAAATCTACATGATTGTACTATTTTTTATTTTTAATGCACTAGCCTGTGCTAAGAAACAAATTTAAAAATTTAAAATTTATTTTTAGCCTCTAAATAGGTTTTTAAATATCTACATCTCAATAATGCTACATAAGACTTTAAACAAGTTAAAAGTCTCAATTAGATCCAGATTTAGATATTACTAGAAACTTAGAAATATATATGATACTATACACTTTTAATATTTTGTTCCAGATTAACTGGGTCAACGGAAATCAAGAACTAATAAAGAAGAACGTCGAAGCGAACAAGATTGAGCAGTTACCAGACGGTCAGAGATTTACATCGAGGTAAGTATCCTAGCGATCATAATCCGGGCTCGGATAAAAACGTGTCTAATTCTTCTCCAGGCTATATTAGTCCGCTGCTGGACACAGATCTCCCCTAATGAGCGCCATAGCGCCCTGTCTTCAGCTTGCCGCATCCAGCATCTGCCGGCAGTTTTTCTCAGATCGTCATCCCACCTGGTCGGAGGGCGTCCTACACTACGATTGCCGAGTCGCGGTCTCCACTCAAGAACACGTAAAGGTGTCTGATTGATGCACTTCCAGAGGTTCATCTATCGAATCAGTTTAAAAGCGGAGCCCACTGTTGGGCGTAAGCCCCTTCTCTTTCACGCTAGGCCATCTGGTCCTTTGCAAGACCCGTCCAGAGTTTTCCAGACACTTTCATTAGTTAATTTTGGTACCTGGATCTCGGTCTGCTTTTTTTAGTTCTTGTCTGAAAAGGCTTGTACGGTGCTACGAATAATGCAATGACATTATTCAGTGCATCAAGCGTTTTCACAAAGTACTAGAATGAAATTACTGTCAGCGTTAAAGTAGCGCACGAAATTGCAACTTGATGAACGTTTCAATAAATTGGAGATTCAATAATGTTCATTACAAGCAAGATCTAAAAAAACTCCTAACTTAGTCTGAAGTGGATCACTACTATCATCATCATCATCAACCCATTATATCCCCAACCGAGGGGTCAGGACGGGTCTCTTCCCTGAGGAAGGTATAAGCCATACTCGACCACGGGGGCCAAGTCTGGATTGGTGGAGGCTTGCAAGACTAGTAGCTGGTCTTACTGTCAGAAGTTTTCAAGCCGCCCTAAGGCCTCTGACTTGGCTTAACGATTAATTCGATCAGTATTCGGGTCACTACTAATGTTGAGTAACGTTGTTCCCAATAACCAATTGCGTATTTGAATATTGCACCTTTTCATTTCTAGTTAACTATGAGAATGATTCGATTATTCAAAATACCTCAGTAAAATTAATAATCTTTTCATGAGCAATTTCGGGTAAATTAACCTATAATTGAATGTTTCCGAAAATGTAGGCGACATATATATTTGTAGCCTGAATATCCTGAACGTAATTTCGTAGCCATTACTGATTTTACCAGCACTAACCCGTGCTAAGGAAAATTAAAAAAAAAAACCTATTTAACCTAAAGCGCTGGCACGGATAGCCAGAGGTGGCGGGTTCGAATCCCGGTATAGTTGGAATTTTTAGCCTCTAAATAGGTTTATAAAAATTTTACTGTTGTCAGGCCGGCGACAGTTTTCATGCTCTGACCGTACAATTAACCGTTTACTCCCACACAGGTCAGTGTTGCGGTTATCGCCCGGCAAGGAGCACCACAACCAGACAATTACCTGCCAGGCGCAAAACACTGCCGACCGCGCCTTCAGGATGGCCACAGTGCATATTGAGGTCAGGGCGGTGACAGGCTCTGTCACCCTATTATCATTATACTCATTTCTTGTGGTCGTAAATTCCACTTATGTAGCGTGTATACGTCGCACTGCAGATAGTATGGGCATAATTACCAGGCGCGCCCATCGCGAATTAGCAAGTTCAAGGGCTGAGGTCATTGAACACCTCAGGCAATCGGGTTTCCCCACGATGCCTCTCCCTCGTTTTTTTTTTTTTCACCCTGGAGAAACCCCAATTACGGGTACCACCGGCTCGGGGGAGCACAGTGGTTATGTCGGACTCCCCGCCCTGAAAAGGGCGGTATACCGACTAAAACTCCTGGGGTGTTCCTCCGCACCGCAAAGGACGGGGCCACGGGGACGCTTACGCACACTTCCGCGACCCCGTCTGCGGGCGCCCTTTCGGGCACTCCTTCGGCGGCGCCCCTGCCCCATCGCATCGGACCGAACGACGGGGCGAGGGAACGCCGCATCTCTTCGTTGGAGCGCATAGTGGCCAAGTGCGAACCCCTTGGCTACCACACGCCCCAACGCGCCGCCCCCTCCATCCCATTGTTGTGTGGTCCAATGGGATTAGAGGAGGGCGGCGCACCTCCTCGTTGGGGCGCACACGCCCCACACGCGAGGCCCGTCACGTCGCCCACCAGCACTTCTCTGAAAGCAGAGAAGGCGGTGAGCGACCGCGCGGGCCCCCTCCGTGCCAGAAGGCACCCTCGGAACACGCAAGGGCGCCTTCCGGCCCGCCGTGATGGAGGCGGAGGGTCCCCCGACCCTCCGCGTCCCGGCGGCCACTCTGGTCCGACTGGTACGAGGCGCGCGCTTCCGCGCAGCGGCGCCCCCCCCAGTCGGTCCTTCATTCGGTTGGTGCCTGGGTCCCGCTCCACAAAGTGAAACAGGGCCCACGCGACCCCTCCCGCCAGATTATTCGCCGTTAGCCAGTAAGATCCGATAAGAAGAAGTTACTGACTAACGCTCAGGGTGCACCGACCCCACCACTTGCCCCTCCATCTGGTTCATGGAATCAGATGGAACGGAAAGCGGAGGGGTACATGTGAAGGTTATCTGGCATCGCACCCCGCCTCTCGCTCGCCTCCCCCAACTGGCCCAATCCCTCCATCTTATGCTATCTTATCTTATCTTATCTCTTTACGTAGATGCCAAGGCCTGCCTTACCACAGTATTTAACTTTCTCTCCGTTCCAGGTCAAATACGCACCAAAGGTGAAAGTGGCGCTCAAGTCGGGAGGAATAAGTGGGAAGATACGTGAAGGAACTGAGGCTAGAATTTGTAAGTTTCTTTTAGGAGCCTACTTAGTTTTTTTATATCCCTCTGCAGAACCCAGGTCTTCTTTTAGAGAGAGAGTGTAGGCTTATTTACCAGGCGTGCCCACCGCGGATTAGCAATTTCAAGCGTTGAGGTTCAACACCTCAGACACTCAGGTTTCCTCACGATGTTCTCCTTCACAGTTAGCGAGTGGTATTACTGCTATAACTTTACAAATGTACACAACTTAAAAAACAAAGTCATTGGTACATGCGCGCTCTGGGAATTGAACCTGGGGCTCGCGCTTCAGAGTCCATTGTTCTTTCTACTGGGCTATCACCGCTTGTAAGTGATAAACTTCTTGTTTGATGGATTATTTATGTGGTAAATCGTCATTTCCTTAATTCCCGTCGTTACGGGTATTCGCAAGTTATTAAGAAACACTAACACCTACCCTTTTTAGTCAATTAGTAGTGAACGCGGAACAATATCGCAATATTGATTTGAAGACTTTGATTTTAACATGTGGTTACGTTTCGTGTCAAAATCAACAAAACAAAAGCCTGCATTGTTAAATCATTCCCCAATTGAAATAGACGGATCATTATAACAGTTTAGAGACGAGGCGTATTAAACAGAACAGTTATCGATACCTAGTATAAATAACAGAACATACCTATTATCAAAAAACTTCTAACTGATTTTGATTTTGAGTCAAAAATAGAGGGTCTAATAATGCATACTAACGTTTTCTCGCTCTGACTTTCAGACGCACAGCCGAATGCAAAGATTTTAGACAGAGAGAGACATTTTAATATATGATTAGCTTTTCCTGTAGTGGAATAAAATACTCGGAAAAGAAGTTAATTATTTATTAAGCGTAGTTAAGCGTAGTTATTTGCCATTCCGTGTCTGGAAAGCGTTTCATAGACTACAATATTCACAATTTATTATGATAGTTTGTTGTGCATTACAAAGCCAAAATATATATGGGAAATAAATACATACTTGTTCATCTGTGGGTTAGTCGGCGCAACATTGTACATTAAATTATCATAGTAATCCAATGATTTCTCTAAATATAAATTATATGCATTATTAATAGTGGATCATTGACACTAGAGGTGCTTAGATTCACTTGCACCAAGTCTTAATATCACCATTTCAATTGAATTTTGTATGAAAAATGTCGTTTAAATTTAATCTTAAATCTTATACGTATGAAGAAGTTAAATTGCACAATGGCCAGCGTTAAAAATACCAGCCTGTTATTTTAACAGGTATTGAGGACCATTATTTTTCGACAATAATAACGGTTCCACTCAGTACTTCTGTATACAACCCTCTATAACAATTGAACTAAATTTGCTATTACTGTTTTGGACAGCTTGTGAAGTGGATGCCAACCCGCCGCCTCAAGCGTACAGATGGTACCTTAATGATAACCCTGTCATTGGAGACTACGCCAAGGAGATGGTAAGATAATTTTTATTACCTTTAGGTATTTTTAAAGTTACGTGCAGTTGAGAACAGTAGTATACCAACAGATATTGAACGCCTGCCAAGTGTGAGGTGGACTTCCGCTATGCATTTCGAATTAAATGAATGAAAACGGACCTCGAGACAAATCAGTGGTTTTTGGAGATTCAAATCCTCCTAATCTGTATCTATATTCTGTAAACTTAAATAAATAAACACGTCTTTGCTAAATAAGAATATACTCTGAAGAAGTTTTATTTATTTATTTCCACACAGTTAATGTCTATGAAGTTGATCTCATTCATTCCAGTTATCAGTTATGTTGAGATTGAATTATTGTTGATTGAACCTCCATATAAATGAGCATACTATGTACATTGGTAAGCAACCGAAAGAATAGTCCTAATGCAAAATCAACTCGCAATAAAATGTAAAAAAAACAGTTTCTATGCCAACTTGGAAAGAAAGAACAAAGAAAAGATATTTATTACTAGCTGATCACTTAAACGTTGTTTTGCCATATTAATTAGCCTACCAACTACTCTTAGACCTACCAAATATTTATATAAAAAAATATTTATTGCCAAAAAACTATTTGTACAATGAATATGTCCACAGTGATTATCACACAAGGTTGAGCCTGAATCGTGGCAGTCGGGGAAACGATTGCTATATTGTTTTACCTTGTACTTATACCAAAGGAGTCGCTATAATAAAATAGGTCGATTGTTTGGTACGCTACTAACAAATACAATTTGTTAAGACTTACAGGATAAAAAACTAAACTAGATCAATGAGTTAACTTATATATAAAAACTAGTAATAACAACTGTCAGTTGTGTATCTTTTTATGCACTTTGGCCAATTGGCAGCCGTTTACAGTAAATCCATCATTTCGTGCTTTGCAAGGCACTTTCGTGCTTCGCAAGGCACGTTAAGACGTTGGTTCCTGCTGGTATTATAATGGCAGTCGTTAAGCCATGCCAGAGGCCTTCTGGGCCGCTTGATAACTTCTGACAGTGAGGCACGCCACTGTCTTACAATCTTCCACCAACCCGGACTTGGCCCCCATGGTGGAGTATGGCCTAACCTTCCTGCGATGCAGAAAGAAGCCCGTGCCCCAGCAGTGGGGACAAACAAGGATTGATAACGAACGATCAGAACTTGTAAATAAACACAAAAAGCTTTATAAAAATCGGCGAAGCCATTTCAAAGGAGTTCGACAAGTCACATCACAGAAATAAATAAACAGATAAGTGTTAATGAACACATAATATTATAGTATTTTCTAAGGTTAACACGAGCAGTAGACATAATTAAAACTGTTTTTATACGGATTTATGCTCGTTTATTAAATTTTTACAATTTTCCAACGTTTCGGCACTTTTTCAGGTGCCACCATGTCATCCGGGACCACGGCACCTGAAAAAGTGCCGAAACGTTGGAAAATTGTAAAAATGTAATAAACGAGCATAAATCCGTATAAAAACAGTTTTAATTACATAATATTATGTACAAAAAAACATACAAAACAAGAAAGAAAATATAGATTTAGCCTTTTAAAAAGGCAGGCGACTCAGCGTTGTGCTGAGGGAGCAGTGCTGATTTGAAGTCAGTGCCAACTTCAAAGTTATATGAAGCGTCTCATGGACTAATTAAAAGTTAAATGTTTGGAGTTTCATTTCTTGTTTCTGAAGCCATAATAGAGCTAACGGAAGCTACTGTCCCCGAGTTTCTTTTTCTACAGCAGAAACTTTATTTGGTTGCCAGTTTTTCAAATAGGCGAGCTATGCTTCAGAATGTTGAAACTTTAATTAAATTTTCGCTCCTATTGTACCTCTTTGCGACGGAAATCTTTAGTAGATATTTCTGCAATCAACCATAAAAGTTTCTGAAAATGTTAAAATTGTTAGTGTTATTTTTATTTTGTACACTATAAACATGCCAAAGGCATAGGCATTCTACCAGGAGGAGAGATAGTAAGAGCTTAATTATAACTTATAGCCGGTGCCTGAAACTTCGTCTGCGCAGGATTCGAATTTCGAGTAGCTTATATTAACGTGGCGTAGAAAAGAACTTACTTTATGAGTACGTCAAAAACCTATTTAGAGTGTAAAAATTCCACTCATGCCGGGACTTGAACCCGTGACCTCTGACTAACCGTGCCAGCGCTTTTCCAACTGAGCTAACGGGCGACTACCGGCATCAGTGGAATTCCGAACCTCTTTACAATACTCTCTGTATTATGTACAGCCAGCAACATCTGGGTGAAGTAATTTGCATCACTTGCAGCCCCGAGTACCTACTTTGCAGTTAGGTTTTACATCGGAATGATATCGCTGTACCGACATGATTATATTCTATTTAATTCAATAACCCGTGCTAAAGACAATTTTAAAAACAATTTTGAGCCTCTAAATAGGTTTTTCAAATTGTTCGTGCTGCAAAGTCGGTAACTCGTAACTGGAAGTGACGGGTTAGTGCGTTAAAAAGAATATAATTACAAATGTACATAGATGGCACGGATAGCAAGAGGTCGCGGGTTCGAATCCCGGCATGGGTGGAAGTTTTAGCCTCTAAATAGGTTTTTAAATTGTCCTTAACACGGGTTAGTGCATTAAAAGAAAAACCGGCCAAGTGCGAGTCAGACTCGCGCACCGAGGGTTCCGTACAAACCTGTATTATAGACCTGAGTATTTGGTATGAATTTCAATTTAATACCTCTACGCGTTTATGAGGAAATGGGTAGTAAGTTTAAAATTATTAAAAAAAAATATATTATTTGATGTAACTAAAAATTTATGGTTTTCGTAATTTTTCCTTTATCTATGCTATAAGACGTTGCTTCGTACCAAATTTCAAGATTCTGAGTTTACGGGAAGCACCCTGTAGGTTTTGATTCCCTTGCAAGTGTCGAAAATTTGCGGCATAAACGGCTGTATCTTTTGATTGCGTTGGCTTAGAAGTTTGATTTTTTCACAGCTTCAAGGGACAGTAGACCTGAGTAATTGATATAAATTTCAGCTTCATACCTCCACGCGTTCCTGAGAAAAAGGGTCTTGACAGACGGACGGACGGACAGACGGACAACAAAGTGATCCTATAAGGGTTCCGTTTTTTCCTTTTGAGGTACGGAACCCTAAAAATAATAATAATATAAATGTACACTTGGCGGACGTATTGCTAAAAGCGATTTCTTCCAGACAACCTTACGACAGAAAGTTGCTGAGGGAAATTAGAAAGAAGTATACCACTATATATATTCTGTGAATATTTCAAGCGTCTACCTGATGCTGGTTTTAATGTCGAGCAAAAAATTTGTTTTGTTATACAGCAGTTCCAATTAGATGTGTATTTTTTCAGAATGTTTTCAAAAAAGCAAAAAAAATAACATTTACATACAGGTACATACATTGCTTCTGGCCCCACACTAGGATACCCTGTGTCGTGGGAACCAGAAACAACGACATCACAAACATGTAAACATCCAAGACCTGGGGTTTTTTTTTGTTCCCAGTACTAGTTGCTAGCTAGTGACTTAGACCTGAGATTTCTGCCCTTAGCCTCATAGTACCGCACGTAGCCATTGTACGTAGCAGGCGCTGAGGTATGTTAATACTTCAGAGACTGGGGTTTTCCCTCCTATCCTCCTCCTCTCGTTTCCTTTACGTTTAGCGAGTGGAATCGCTACTGTAACTTCACAAATGTATATAACTTTCAAAACAAAGTCGTTGCTACATGCCGGGACTTGAACCAACTGCCTCTCTTTCTACCGCTGCGCTACCAGCGCTCTAACTGTCTAGCTATCATGGTTCATCGGAGACATCCTGGCGACAGTGGAGTCTTAGTAATGTAATAGGGTCTTCCGTTTTTACCCCTTGGGTAAGGAACCCAAAAAATTTGCACGTAGTGGTCAGCTTATAAACATAGGATGCACGCTTCCGGTCGTGCCAAAGTGAACCCTATTTATTATGCATGAAGGCGCAACTGGGTCACGGCTAGCGAAAGGGTTAGAATTGATGAATATTTAAGAGAATTACTTTCGTACCGAATGCCATTAGATATTCTCTGTATTTGTGAACCAGCCCTTTGCAGTTAAAACAGACTTTAAGCACAAATTTGCTTGAAGTTTTCACTGTTGAAGTGTCCTCTCATTTATTTTTATATGAAGCTTATATCGTCATCGTTAACCCATCAAGTCCCCACCGAGGGGCACGGGTCTCTTCCCCTAGGAAAGTATAGGCCATACTCCATCACGGGGGCCAAGTCCGGGTTGGTGGGGGATTGTAAGCCAGTGACCAAACTTACCGTCAGAAATTATCAAGCCACCCATAAGGCCTCTGACATGGTTTAACAACTACCATTGCACGACAGCCCGCATCAACGGTTTAACGTACCTTGTGAAGCACGGAAGCGCTCGGAAAAAATGCAACTAGCGGTCGTCATGGGATAGTCACCCATCCAGCATCTGACCGCGCCTGTTGTTGCTTAACCCTAATGATTGTTTCCAATCACTTGGTTTCACTAGGCCACGTATGCTTCGCGAGATTTTCCACACGCTTTTTCGCGTACATCTCACTGCAGGGGACGTGCTTTCTAGAGAGTAAGGACTTAATCATCCAAATGAAGGGACCGCGGTACCGCTCTAGGGATCTGTTATGTAAGTATCCACTGGGTTGAAATGAAATGAAAAGGTTTTATTCAAAGTAGCACAGAAACTGCGGCTTAATGAACGTTATAATTCAAACTAGGTGTCCATTTCAAAATCATTTTGGAGAAAAAATAGACAAAAAAATTTATTATAAAACATAGAACTCATACCTTGTACTGGCTTTAATTCCAGACCTCATCGTCATCTAAATAATCATTTATGTTATTATAGTAGCCCTTTTGGCACAAAGTGTGCTTAACATATTTTTGGAACCGCAATTCAGGCAAGCTTAATTATCTTCAGAGATTTTATTATTATGGTTGATACGGGTGTAGCAAATAAAATTCAAACAACATTGAGAAATAAAATACTACTTACTAATATACATACAAATTACATGAGTATCTACATTATAATTATATAAAAAAAACGTAAAATATAACAGTAAACTAAACTATAGTAAACATAATTATATGTATATATAATACTTAAACTACTTACTAACTTACAGTTAATTTAATAAAATAATATTATTATAGATTAGAAATGAAGAGCTCATTCAATTTTCTTCTGAACTGTGCCACAGTTGTTCTATCCCTGACTACTTTCGGTAAAGAGTTCCACTGGCGAAGGCTAATGAGTTACGCTTTGTTTCAGATAATCTTCAATGTATCTCGAAATCACAACAACGCAGAAGTGTCTTGCGAAGTCACCAACGCAGCTGGAAAGGGTCGAGATTCTTTGAAGTTGGATGTTACTTGTGAGTATTTTCAATAAATTTCAAGATTGAAACCACTTAAAGTCATAAAATAATATTTTGGAGTTCTGGGAGGTTATGACCTCAGTGGCGCAGCGGTAGCGCATCTCCCTACCATGCAAGAGGTCCCGGGTTTGAACCCCGGCTGGGACAAAAAAAACCCCAGGTCTTGGATGTTTACATGTTTGTGATGCCGTTATTTCTGGTTCCCGCGACACAGTGTGTCCTAGTGTGGGTCAGAAGCAATGTATATGCCTGGGTGTAAATTGTATGTTATGTCACAGAGCAATCAACTGTGCAATGCACAGATCAAATATTAACGAATATTTTTTACTCTTTGACCTTGAGTTGCCGCTGGCAATATATTGTGAGAGATGGCATCAGAGGAAAAAGATCTATACCATAATAAAAAATTTTGATGATGATGACCTTGTGTGCCTTACATATACAAACATACATACATAAACTAATGACTCATGAAACATACATGATGAAAGTAATAGAATATTATAGGATGATAATTAGGTGGGACGATGATGATAATTAAATAATGATGATTGCGAGTGTGTGAGTTAGTGTAACAAAGTGGCAAAGGTGTTAATTGAAATATTATTATAACATTTTAACTTTGAGATGAAAATGTTATTTGTTCCTTATCTGCTGTTTATTGACAGTAAAACACTTTTTCAAGGACAGTTTTTTCTATTCAATTGTTATTGAATGGAAGACTAAGTTTGGAGTATTTTTGTCCATTTTTTCTCCCAAATGATCTACAGTTTGAAATTGACACCTAATTTAACTTGTAACGTTCAATAAGTTTCTGTGTAATTTTGAATAAAATACATTTTCTATTATTATTGTACAATAAATTATGTTATTGACAAGACACTCAACATTTCAACTTTCGGCTAAAATAAAATCTATATTTTATCAGTGTTATCAAAGTACCATTCTCTCTTTTTCACTTATAATACGACATGGGCTGTCGCGGTCCTCACCGCGTTATAGTTCCTCTCTTTTAACACTCGCTCTTCATTACAGTTCCTCCCTCATTCCGCACTCGGCCGCAGAATGTGGAGGTGGAGTCGGGTTCCTCTGTCACGCTGTACTGCGAAGTGGATGGCCATCCAAAGCCGGAAGTGCGGTGGCTGCTTCACGAGCCCGGGCGGATCGGGGTAAGTGGCTACCTTGTTGGGAAAATTTATGATAGAAAGGGAAGTCAGAATTTGTGTGTTGTGAAAGTTTACATGCGGATGTGTTGTTGAGATAGATAGATTGAGATAGAGAACACTTCATTGTACATAAAAAAGAAAATTATACAGATATTTCTTAACCTAAGGAAGTGCGCTGGTTGCTACACGAGCCCGGCCGGATCGGTGTTAGAGGCTACCTTGTTGGGAAAATTTATGATAGAAAGGGAAGTCATAATTTGTGGGAATGTCCAAAAGTATTCATGCGGATGTGTGGATGAGATAGACAGATGGAGAAAGAGAACACTAATATTTCTTAACCTAAGCCGGAAGTGCGCTGGTTGCTACACGAGCCCGGCCGGATCGGGGTAAGTGGCTACCTTGTCGGGAAAATTTATGATAGAAAGGGAAGTCAGAATTTGTGGGAACGTCCAAAAGTTTACATGCGGATGTGTTGATGAGATAGATAGATGGAGATAGAGAACACGTAATTGTACGTAAAAAAGGAAATTAAACAAATATTTCTTAACCTAAGCCGGAAGTGCGCTGGTTGCTACACGAGCCCGGCCGGATCGGGGTAAGTGGCTACCTTGTTGGGAAAATTTATGATATAAAGTGAAGTCAGAATTTGTGGGAACGTCCAAAAGTTTACATGCGGATGTGTTGATGAGATAGATAGAGATAGAGGCTACTCTATCCTACTAATATTATAAACGCGAAAGTTTGTAAGTATGGATGGATGGATGTTTGTTTCACATAAAACTGCTGAATGGGTTTTAATGAATAACCTATATTATAATTATACTATATTGCACACGAAACACTTTATAAGACATTACATAAGAAATAACATGTAGGTCCAAAGGCAAGCTTATCTCTGAAAGAGATTTCCTCCAGCGAACCATAGAGAGTGATAGAAGCAGTAAAAAGCGGATGAATTTGAATCTTATTATTTATGAATCTTTACAATAATCTAGCTTATACATCAGAATAACACATAGGCTACAATTTAAGAGAATATTGTATAAATTGTCCAAAATATGGCGATAAGTGTCAAGTAAGTAGGAAAAAATCTAACATCTGCGAGCTATTCTGGCGTGCGCTGCCAAAACTGGGCTGCCAAAACCTTTTGTACGCCACGCTAATACAAGCTACTCGAATACTAATCCTTTGCAGACGAAGTCGCGGGCACCAGCTAGTTGTACATATAAAAGGAAATTACACAGATATTTCTTAGCCTAATGTGTTATGTGGAGGGTATCTTCCCTGAGTTTTTGATCCGGTCTCTTTGGAGTAAAAATTTAGTGTAATATGAAAGCAATTGAAATACGCATGACTGCCCACCTTCCCTAGTCGAAAAAGATGGAATACAAAGGACAAAAAAAATCTTTTGAATCAAGATGCATGGAGGAACAGGCTTAATACGTCCATGATACTAATTCTATACTTATCACAACTTTTTAAAGATTTATCTTTGATTGCTTTAATCATTTGGGTTTTAACTGTTGATACAGTTCTTGATATAAGAATAAAACAAAAATTATTTAAGAAGCTTGACTGAGCCTAATGAACGAAAATTCTCCTAACATATGTCGATAAAAAGCAGCAGTTTATTTGAACATGCCATATATTCCAGCAGGTCAAAGGGAAGTCTTCCAGCTTGAAAATCCACGTGGACGCCACCACAGCGGGACGGTACATCTGTAAGGCCTCCGTCGAAGGTTACCCGGACGCTGAGAGTGAAGCTAGTGTTTTAATAAAAGGTAAATCATCCTGATCTTTCAAAGAAAAGTATTCTTATGAAGCCAGAAATCATAATTATGTTTGAATTAGCAAAAATATTGTAAAAAAAATATATTTAGAAGTTTTATTATTACTATGAGTGCTAAGCATCAACTAGAGCTATATATAGCAGTGATCTAAGAAAGAATATCAGTGAATAAGTGATAGAACAGAAGGCAAATAATAAATAAATAATATTGCCCTTAACATAGATCGGAAAGAGAGCTGATGAAATCGAAAGAAAGCAAGAGCTGAATGCGAAAGATGGTATCATATTTTATTAATCATAGACTGAAAAGTATACAACGTAATTATTTCCGTAGGTGCACCAAAGATTATATCAAATCAGACACAGTTTGGTCCAGAAGGTGAAAGAGTAAGGATCGATTGCATAGCCTACTCTGTGCCAAAGCCTGATGACATCAGTTGGTACTATGAAGGTCGGCAGATCAGCGTGATAAAAGATCCTGTGAGTATTCTAAAACATCTGCATGCACAAATACTAGCTTGACATATTATAAATGAAACCTTTGTAGACAAAGATTTTGTACAAATACTGGCTAGACATATTGTAAATGAAATCTACTACAATGATTTTTATGACAAACTACGTAAATTAAGAATAATTTTATTGATATCTTAATTTTAGAATAAGATATCACTAAGATGGTAAAGTTGCTAATTTAAGTACCATTTTTCAGGACTATGCAATGTTAGAAGAAGCACTACCTGATGGCATAATGAAATACAGCCTCGTGATTAGAGCAAGCAAATCCCAACACTATGGGGTCTACAACTGCAGCGTCACCAATGAATATGGCAATGCTAATGCTGCTATCGTTCTAAAGTCTATTAGTAAGTATTTTAAATATACGACCATATCCAGTATCTTAGCTAATGGTGGTTTGGTAATAATCATAAGTTTTTCCATCAATTACTTACCCCAAAAAAATTGGTTCTTTAAAAAAATTAAAGGTTTTTATACGCTCTCAAGCTCTACAAATACATGTTTGTTTTCTTATATAATGTTAAACCTTTTGTTGTAAATAATTATTTATTGTAAATGAAACCATAATTATAACGTGTATGCAATTTCTGAAATTTAAATTAACCAATACAACATTTTTAAAAACCTATGTAGAGGCCAAAAATTCCACCCGCTGGCACGGATGGCCAGAGGTCGCGGGTTCAAATCCCGGCATGGGTGGAATTTTCAGCCTCTAAATAGGTTTTTTAAAATTGTCCTTAGCACGAGTTAATGCATTAAAAAGAATATAATCAATACAACATTGTCAACATCAGTTGCAAAATGATAAAACACCTCAACCACAACATCTTCAACAGAAACCCTGCCCCTCTTCATCATTCTCTCCGGCGTTACCTCTGGAATCGTCATTTTTGCCGCTTTCATCGTGCTCCTGGTCGTCTGCCATAGAAGACGAAGGCAAACAGGCCAGAGAGTCAACGAAAAACCTGACGTAACAGTGACTACCAGTGACATGTATAAAGACAGTGATAGGAGCTCCAATATCAGTGATCTGAAGCCGCAACTGCCTCACGGAGATGGGGGTTATGAGTTGGTGAGTACTCCCACAGTAGTATTTCTCTTTAGTGTCTGTTGTTAGACATGTAAGTAATAAGTAGATAGCAATTCAATAAATCATTTTGAGTCTTCGATTCTCTAATATGTACAAATTAATGTCTTGACAGGTCATAATTATGTTTGATCTGGTCATATGTTTGTATGTGTGCCACCGCCACACTGACTATTGTTATTATTGTTAATTCTGTATTGCTCAAAAATATATACAAAAGGTTCAGACTTAGTGCTAATGACATTTACCCAGATGAGGCACAGGATAGGCAGAGATTAAGATTATTCCGCTTTTAAATGTACCTTTGTGATAAAAAATTTGAGCAAAGGTGAAATCAAACTTTTTTTAGTATTTCTGTATTACCAATCATTATTCCTACGATATTGTTTCGCAAACTCGATTCATTCTTTTTAAACTCTTTGGCTTAACTACGTTCAAATTCATCATGTTTGCCCTCTTCCACATCATGAACATCTGCTCCATTCCTCAGGACTACACGAGCTCCGACACCAGCGCCACCAAAATGCCCGGTGGTCTGCCATTAGCTGGTCCGGTGCCTCTGCCCATCAGGCATGATGACCCTCGCATGCAGTTCCGATACAGCAACGATTACAGCGATCCGGCCTACAACGACGCCTATTTCAAGGTTGGTGACTTTTGCTAGATCTTCTGTGAGGACTTTTTCAGACAACCTTCTACTACAATACAAATCTTTTGCCATAAATTCTATATTCCTGTTAAATTGTTTAGACTACGTTTCTGTTATTGTAGAATTTTATCTTAGTCGATTGATTATAATAAGTATAGTTGGACATTATATGTTTTATTCTCGAAGACATTGTACAGCTTTAATATTAATTAGTTAATATTCACCACATAAAATCACACGATTTTTCCAAATCCATTTTTTTCCCTATCAAATTAATATTATTATCCTGTTTATCAAAGCGAGATTCAGATTAGGGAACCTAACTTTTGATAAATCGCTTTCTTTATAAATCATTTCGCTTTACATATTTATATCACTATGACTTTCAAGAAAAGTGTTTAAAAAATTTGTTAAAGATTTTCACTCTGTTTTTGTCACGCTACATAATAAAGCGCTTTCTGACTAGTTTGTACGACCAAAAGCTGTGTAACAAAATAAATAACAAACTTAACTCTACCTACGAGCGGTATAATCAGCCCAGTAAGATCTTGTTACGTAGGATTAGGGGCGTAGTTTGTTATGTCGGCGGTGTACCTCGGCCAGTGGCCTAGTTTTATGTTTTCTATGCAGCTGAAAAAACAAGGCTGATTAGCTTTGAAAATTACCTTCGCGTATAGAGTCCTTGTGGGCGGGTCTTACTGATTGGCATCAACACTGAACGGGCGATAATTTTCTTTGATTTGGTTAACATACTAGTACCACTTGATAGCTACTGACTTGGCGTTAGTATTTTCGTTGTCTTTCTGACGTGTTTGAGGTTCAAATGGCTCAAATGCAGTTGCAGCCAATTTGTTTGTCCAGTTGTGGTGGTCCGCTACCACTTAAGCCGTATGTTAGTTCTTTTGATAGTTGATCATCTTTGACATTTTCGATGCGAATTTTCGAGGGCGTAAACTATGGGCTGTGTTTACTTATGACTCATGAACTATGTTTGTTATGCTTAATGACTTTTTAAGTATTTTGTTTAAGATGACTTGAGAAAAGATGGTCAGAGTGGAGTTTTTTTTTTCCGCTGCCTTTTTCTCCACTATCTTAACACGGCACGAAGGCAGCGGCTTACATTTTACATAGTACAATGCCATTCAGCAAACAGAATGAAAAGTCTTTACGTTGAAATAAATTGATTTTATTTCATAAGTATGTTTCTTTTGAAGGCGTTAACTAAGACATCTATATTAACTTGTATCGTTCATAAAGTCACTGTTTCTATGCTACTTTAAATCAAACTTTTTTGTTTGGTTGATTGATTGAGTCACGTGGTGAAAATTATGAGCATTAGTTTTCTTCTGCAACTTTTGGAGTCTCCCTATCTAAAACCTATGTTTCTTCTTCCGCTTTAGAATGCAGGTCTAGGTGGATACCTGTACGATTACCAGGGATACCCTCCGCCACCAACGCTGAGAGTCCAATCGCCTGCACATAACGACCTCCCAAGTGCTAACAGGTATGGAGATAAAGAAGCTATTTCTAAATTTGTCTTTTCAATCTTACTAACATTATAAGTGTAAAAGTTTGTATGTATGGATGGTTGTTACTCACTCACGCCTGAAGGGCTGAACGAAGGGGTATGTAATTTGGCACAGAGATAGATCGTAGTCCGGATTAGCACATGGGCAATTTTTTGTTCTACAAAATACAATCTTCGCGAACGAAGTCTTAGGCAGCAGCCATTGGTTTTAAAACGGTTTACTGTTCCGTGTTACAACTCGATATTCAAAAATTGTTTTACGTCTTTCCTCTTTTACAAAAAACATGACAGATTGGATTGAAACATAGGCCATACCTAGGCCTTGAGATAAGAGTAAGCCACATTTTAATTTTGCATTTAAATTATCAAGCAATCGTGGCCGACCCAAGCGGAGATGACAAGACGACCTCAAGACTTTTTTACCTGCCTGGTAGGAGGTGGCCATGAACGGGGAGACGTGAAAAGCAAAGGGGGGGGAGGGGGCGGCTTTGACCAGCACTGGGACACAACCTAGGCTAAATTAAAAAAATATAGCTCATTCTTTTTAACCGACTTCATAACACATTCTCAATTCGGCGAGTTTCCAACTCGGACTTGGCCCCGTGGTGGAGTATGGTCTAACCTTCCAACGATACAGGATTTCGCAGATCGTCGTCCCACCTGGTCGGAGGTTTCCTCACATGACATTTCTTCTCCCAGGTCCCTCCAAGGCTCCCTGACTCGGAGCATCGATACGACGTCCACGCTGCCTCTGAGCAACGGTTCGCAGAGCAACTCACTGAATCGAACGAACAAGTCTGTGGACGAAACTGACGCTATCAACCATTTGGGATTACCGACTGGGACTGACAGTAAGCGATAATTTACACTATTTTTTTTATTTTTAATGCACTAACCCGTGCTAAGGAACAAATTTAAAAACCTATTTAGAGGCTAAAAAATTCACCCATGCCGGGATTCGAACCCGCAACCTCTGGCTATCCGTACCAGCGCTCTACCAATTGAGCCAATGGGCGACTCACGGCATCAGTGAAATTTCGAACCTCTTTACAATATTCTCTGTATTACGTACAGGCAGCGACATCTGACTTAAGCAAATTGCATTACTTACAGCCCCGACTACCTTCTTTGCAGTTAGGTTTAACATCGGAACGATATCACTGTACCCACATGATTACACTATTTTTTTTATTTTTAATGCACTAACCCGTGCTAAGGAACAAATTTAAAAACCTATTTAGAGGCTAAAAATTTCACCCATGCCGGGATTTGAACCCGCAACCTCTGGCTATCCGTACCAGCGCTCTACCAATTGAGCCAATGGGCGACCCACGGCATCAGTGAAATTTCGAACCTCTTTACAATATTCTCTGTATTACGTACAGGCCGCGACATTTGACTTAAGCAAGTTGCATTACTTACAGCCCCGACCACCTACTTTGCAGTTAGTTTTAACATCGGAACGATATCACTGTACCCACATGATTACACTATTTTTTTTTCATTTTTAATGCACTAACCCGTGCTAAGGAACAAATTTAAATAAGCCTTTAAACTATTTTAGCCTCTAAATAGGTTTTTAAATTTGTTCCTTAGCACGGGTTAGTGCATTAAAAATAAAAAAAATAGTGTAATCATGTGGGTACAGTGATATCGTTCCGATGTTAAACCTAACTGCAAAGTAGGTAGTCGGGGCTGTAAGTAATGCAATTTGCTTAAGTCAGATGTCGCTGCCTGTACGTAATACAGAGAATATTGTAAAGAGGTTCGAAATTTTCCTGATGCCGTGAGTCGCCCATTGGCTCAATTGGTAGAGCGCTGGTACGGATAGCCAGAGGTTGCGGGTTCGAATCCCGGCATGGGTGAAATTTTTAGCCTCTAAATAGGTTTTTAAATTTGTTCCTTAGCACGGGTTAGTGCATTAAAAATAAAAAAATAGTGTAATCATGTGGGTACAGTGATATCGTTCCGATGTTAAACCTAACTGCAAAGTAGGTAGTCGGGGCTGTAAGTAATGCAATTTGCTTAAGTCAGATGTCGCTGCCTGTACGTAATACAGAGAATATTGTAAAGAGGTTCGAAATTTCACTGATGCCGTGAGTCGCCCATTGGCTCAATTGGTAGAGCGCTGGTACGGATAGCCAGAGGTTGCGGGTTCGAATCCCGGCATGGGTGAATTTTTTAGCCTGTAAATAGGTTTTTAAAGCAATAATTTATTTCAACAAAGTTAGTTAGTTGGTTGGTTAGTTAGATGCTATGTGGTGTCGGCCTAGAGATTAGCACCAACCCAAATTCTTCCCGCGGGTATCGTAAAAGGTAGCTAAGGGATACAAACCGGGGGGTAGGCAGCAGCGCCTGCTGAAGTACACTTCCACCAATCTGCGATCCCCAACTCGCATGCTCAGAGTGGGGATTATGGGCATTACCCCCCCCCCCCCCCCCCAATGATGACACAACCATGCGCTATGGCGCTCATTAGGGGAGGGCTATGTCCAGCAGTGGACTAATATAGCCTGAAGAAGAAGAAGTTAGTTAGACCTGAGATTTCCGCAATTACCCTGATAGTTAGGCTGTTAGATGGGGCAAGCGCTGAAGTAATATAAACACTTCGGATACTAAGGTTTCCTAGTATCTTTTCTTTAATAAAATCCCTGTAAATATATTAAGCTTGCCTGAAACGCGGTTCAAAAAATGTGAAAAGTACACTTTGTGGCAAAAGGGCTACTATGACATAAACGATTATTTAGATGACAAGGATGTCTGAAATTAAAGCCATATTACACAGGTCTCGTAAACTCTGTTAATTAGGGACTTTGAAAAGACTAAGTTTGGAGTTATTATGTCCATTTTTTCTCCAAAATGATCTAGATTTTGAACAGTTAGCGAGTGATATTACAAATACTGTTGTTAGATTATTGTTATACAGGATATCCTAGTTCGAAAATAGGCTCGAAAAATAGCTTAAACATAATACTATATCTACCCTTATACGTCATTACGGGTCATACGGGTCATGCCATACTCCACCACGGGGACCAAGACTGAGTTGGTAGAAGATTGTGAGACAGTGGCGGGCCTTACTGTCAGAAGTTATCAATACGCCCATAAGGCCCCTGACATGGCTTAACGACTGCCATTACATGACAGCCGACACCAACGGCTTAGCGTGCCTTGCGAAGCACGGAAGCGCTGGAAAAATATGCCAGTAGCGGTAGTCACGGGTCGGTCACCAATCCCGCACCTGACCGCGCCTGTTGTTGTTTAATTCAAGTGATTGATTCCAATCACTCGGTTCGACTAGGCCACGTAAGCTTCTATATTTGCTTAATATTCTAGGCAAATGTCTGGATTCGTAACTTCCTATGCGTTTTCTATTTTGCACACCAAATTGATTAGAAACCGGGTAAAGATAAGACAACGACCACACGCAATAATGCCGACTTTAAACGAGATCTATTAGTAGCTTTGAAATCTGATACGGAAAGCATACGGTAGTTCCAAGGTGATCAGCATGACAATTTTTTTCCCAAAATTAAAGGGACATTTATATTCACGATATTTTGATTGCACGCGATTAAGAACATTGAAACGTAACGAATCCTTCTAATTTATTCCCAGAGCGTGAATATTCATGGCAATCTAAACATTGTAATTATCTAAAGCACACAGTGAGTTCAACGTTGATCGCGCCATATTTTACAATAATTAAGATAAGGATCAAATTAATTTCATGGTGTTTTCTCACACTACTATAAATGTGTCCGCTGCTCCACCTAATATTGACCTGTTTTTCTTATATATTTTCTATCTTAATGTTAGTTTTTAGACGTTGGCACCTACAGTCTATTTATTCTTACTTTTCCAATTTAGTAAACAGGATTCTAACCTTAAAATTGAGATTGGATGCCTAAAATAGACTTTTTCTCGCAAATTCATGAACTATCATGAACTATGTTTATAAAATTGGCAGCGTGTTATCTAAAAGAGTGTTCAAAGTTACTTCATTTATGGAAATATGGCAGTTTTGGACTTATAAGTTACAGTTTACGGGTAGATCCAGTTTACTAAATTGGAAAAGTAAGAATAAAAATAGACTGTACAGACATACAGGCACATACATTGCTTCTGGTCCCACACAAGGATAGCCTGTGTCGTGTAAACCAGAAACGACGACATCACAAATATGTGAACATCTAAGACCTGGGGTTTTTTTTCCCCAGCCGGGGTACCCCAAATAGAGGATGTATTAGCAAAGGGAAAGGTAAAAAGTACCGGAACCGGCGTGCGTGCATGCAAAGACTTATGAACGTTAATGAAGCGAAGGTGACCTGTCAGGATCGTGGCAAGTGGCAGTCTTTGGTCTCTGCCTACCCCTCTGGGATACAGGCGTGAGGTTATGTATGTATGTATGTATGTATGTATGTATGTATGTATGTATGTATGTATGTATGTATGTATGTATGTATGTATGTATGTATGTATGTATGTATGTATGTATGTATGTATGTATGTATGTATGTATGTATGTAAGTATGTATGTGTGTATGTCTCAGGGACTGTGGCCAAGACTACCGCTCAGGGGCATTTTTGATGCAAAGGATATCCCTCGCTGTGCAGCGCGGTAATGCTGCCAGTGTCATGGGTACCTTTGGGTCGGATATGTCTCGGGGCCGGTTTATTTCACTGACATTTTTTTAATATAGGTATGAACTTTGTATTGTTTTTCTCTGGCTTTTTGTAAGTTTATTATTTCAACATGTATACCTTGCCTTACCTTTACAAACTCTTCTAAGCAGTCTATGGTCTTTCCTCTAGCGCCCCCGACGCCGATCTACGCCCAGCCAAATATCAAGAGCTTAACCAGTGCCGGTGTTGACGTGAGGTACGCAGCTACTTATGGGAACCCCTACTTGAGAAACTCGCTTGGTAAGTACATAATTAAAACTGTTTTAATACCGATTTCACTCGTTTATTATATTTTTACAATTTTCCGACGTTTCGGCACTTTTAGATAACTTACATAACTTAGGAAGTACATGCGTTGGGGAGTCTAATTGTTAATCTGTGTGCATATCGGTCATCTACGTGGCAAGCGCTATGTTATGTTAACACTTCAGACACTAAGGTTTCCTCACGATGTTTCAGGCTTAGAGTAGTATTGCCACTATAACTTCAAAAATGCACACAACTAGCCAACACTTAGCCATTAAAAATAGTACTATTAGTGTATTTAATTTAATTAGTACTTATGCGCTCAAATTGCATGTTGTGTTCACATCGAGTAGAATGAACAGCACTGTAAGCCCTCTTATAATATGAACTGTTTTGTAAGTCTAGGGTGTAACATTCAGTTTTGTGAACCGTAAATAAAAAAAAAACTTACAAAACACGAAGCGCTTGTCCCCTAGTGGGACCGAGTAATTCGAATCGATCACTTGGGTTGAGCAACAACAGCCACGGTCAAGTACTGGATGTGTGGCCGTTCCGTGACTTCCGCTAGTGGCATTTTTACCGAGCGTTTCCGTATTTTGCAAGTCACGTTAAACCGTTGGTGCCGGCTGTAATGTGATAGCAGTCGTTAAACGATGTCAGAGGCCTTATGGGCGGCTTGATAACTTCTGACAGTAAGGCCCGCCACTGTCTTACAATCCTCCACCAACCCAGACTTGGCCCCCGTGGTGGAATATTGCCTAACCTTACTGCAATGCCGGAAGAGACCCGTGCCCCAGCAGTGGGGACATACAAGGGTTGTTAACGATTTAGAGGCTAAAAATTCCACCCATGCCGGGACTCGAACCCGCGACCTCTGGCTAACCGTGCCAACGCTCTCCCAACTATATTTTTATACCAAATTCACTATATTTAAATGTATGAACTATTTATTGGATGATTATAAAACAAATCATTATGTTGTACTATAATTTATGTTAGAATTGAATGTGAATTAATCTTAATATCAATAAACCAATGTCAATTTCAAAATTAGGTAGGTACGATAATTAGCCAGTTTTTTTTTGTTTTGCGAACTTCACTGTTCCAGGATTTATAATGAAAAAAACGCCAACCCCTTTGAGATACATGCGTGACTTGATGTTCTGTTTTACTTAAGCTTATTAAGGTGATAGCTACGTATTGTCTTAATAAGAATCTCAACCCTTTCATAAATTCTATTACACCTTTATTCTATTCTAACAGCTTAGATTCAATAAATTCCAAGATATTATTTATTACTATATGGCGAAAGGAAGACGATCGATACACTCGATTACTTGTTTGTCAGCTTCGTGAATTCCTTTGAGTTGAGAGCCTCCTGGAATTTCTCCCGCTGCCTTTTCCTCCACTACAATACGGTCCGAAGGCAGCGGCTTAAATTTTACATTGTGCATCGACATTCAGCAAACAAAATGTAAATTCTTTCGATATTAACCCTTGTATGTCCCCACTGCTGGGGCACTGGTCTCTTCCTGCATCGCAGGAAAGTTAAGCTATACTGTGGAGTATGCACGGGGGCCATGTCCGGTTTGGTGGAGAATTGTAAGACAGTGGCGAGCCTCACTGTCAGAAGTTGTGAAGCCGCCCATATGGCCTCTGACATGGCTTACCGACTGCCATTACATGGCAGCCGGCACCAATGGCTTAACGTGCCTTGCGAAGCACGGAAGCGCTCGGAAAAATGCCACTAGCAGTAGTCGCGGGACTGTCACCCATCCTGCAAGTTTCCGCGCCTGTTGTTGCTTAACTCAAGTGATTGATCCCAACCACTTACTTCGACCAGGCTACGAGCGCTACGAAAATTCTTTACGTTGTAATAAATTGATTTGATTTGATTGGTTGATATGAATGGAGCATATCGAAAAATTCACTTCTCCATAGCAACAGTAAAGGGCATCGCCCTTCACGACTTTCATACGCCCTTCTGGCGCCTACTTTGACCGTTGATCTGGCGGTGAACACGCTTGACTACCAAGAGGTCGTGGGTTCGATTCCCAGTAGAGGCTGTACTTTATTTGTACTCGCCTCAGTCTGGGTGTTTTTCCATTTTTCTGACGTCCTTGTCTGGCTAATATGGTACAGGGTATCCTAGTTTAGGACCAGGACAAGGGATTGTGTAGTGTAGAATTTATTTTTATTAATTACTATCTGTGCCCCGCGGTGTTAACCGCGGTTTATTAGGGAAAATAAATTGTGTTAACAATAAAAAAAAATCTATGTAGTTTCGATTTTTTACTACAACTATATTTTTTTGTAGGTTTCGGTGGTCAGGTGCACACGGCCAAGCCGGCTTCCACTCCTGCGCCGCCCCCATACTCCTCAGTGAGGAGTTCTGTTGTTATATCGTCTGGTAAGTCCTCATATCAACTTATTGCAGCCTGTAAGCTTTTAGAATATACCTCGGGCTTCTAGAGTAGGCTTCGGTTTTCGCCGAAAGCACACGAGTGTAATTTTATTAAGTGTCATAGTAGTTCCGATACTTCTATTATACGAATATATCTGATTCCATTCGATAGAAGCCGAGGTATATTTTAAAAGCTTACAGACTATAACTAATTAGGCATTATCTATCTCTATCGTAGGATCGAACTTCACGCACCCTCAGAACAAAAGAGGCCTAAGTCAAAAAATTGTGAAATTGAGTTACAATGATAGAGAGACATAAAAAAGTATGCTCTATCCGATAAATACAAAGACACTTATTGTAAAAAAAGAGTATAGCGAATCTTCCGTCCACGGCATACCTTTTTATGTCTCTCTATGATTGTATCTCAATTTCACTATTTTTTGACTTAGGCCTCTTTTGTTCTGAGGGTGCGTATGTATGTCGGAGCGGCGAACAATTCGACGAGATGAGATAAGATGAGAATATGTGTTATTGTACACCAGAGCACATATTATAAAACACAACGTACAATTGGCGGACTTATGGCTAAAAGCAAAGCTTGATATCGAAGCGGGAACATTGTGCTACCACCGCTTCTACTATTACATTAATTTGATATCGACCCTTTGTATGTCCCCACTGCTGGGCACGGGTCTCTTCCTGCATCGCAGGAAAGTTAGGCCATACTCCACCACAGAGGCAAAGTAAAGTGTTTATTGGAGCAAATAAAATCAATACACTCTTAAGTAACAATAATATTATATAGTAAGTAAGTGATTTACACATTTTAATGCGACTTCCAACACCTAAACTAGGATTAACCTGTATCTTAGGAGTTGGAGCTCTTTTGACGAGTGACTTACATAATACATAACATATCACTATACTTAAAATGATAAAGGGTAAGCTTAAAACTGTGTAGGAATTAAAACAAAGTTAATGACTTTGCATTTCTGGACTCAACCTAACCCTACGACTGTGTCTTGGGATCGATAAATAAATTATCAATTAGGGAGGTTGGAGGAAAAAAAAAAAAAAAGTTATAATAATCTAAGCTAAAAGCTAAACGTATATTTGTATAGGGCGAATATTTGTGTTATTTAAAATAAAAAACGGGAAATAATATCAGCTGTATATAGAAAGTAAGTTCTCTGTATCCAAGTATGACAAAGTTAATAGCCATGCTTTTGTTTTTTGTTTGACCTCATAAGTTAAAAGAGGATGAATGAGTAATTTTTTGTTGACTATATTATATATCCGAGGACTAATAAAAAAATAGTGTTTGGCGGCTGAGCTAGTATGGTGGGGGAAAGTCTGACAGACCCGATCTTTTCTCCGTTTATCCATTTTATATGGGTCAAATGGCATTGAGCTGTGCTTACGTAGTATGCAATTTAGCACAAAGAGCTGTCTCACAGTGAGTACCTGTGTGTCCGCATATAAAAGAGAGGTAGAATATCTAAAAGGTTTCCTGGTCATGACTTTGAGGACAGCCCTCTGTGCTCTTTCTAAGGGAAGAAGTAGGGTTTTAGCGGCCCCACCCCAGCGGCCCCAAAGTGTGGGTTGGTGGGCATTGTCAAACAGTGGCGGGCCTTACTGTTACAAGTTATCAAGCCACAAGGTCTCTGACATGGTTTAGCGACTGCCACTACATGACATCCGGTACCAACGGTTTTTACGTGCTTTGACGTGCTTTGCGAAGCACGGAAGCGTTCGAAAAAAATGCCACTAGCGGCAGTCGCGGAATGGTCACCCATCCGCGTCCGTTGTTGCTTAACCCAAGTTGTTTCCAATCACTCGAAAAAAAAAATTCTTCCTTCTTCAGGCTATATTAGTCCACTGCTGGACATAGCACTCTCCTAATAAGCACAAGGTTGTGCTATCATTGAGGGGTAGTGCCCATAATCCCCACGCTGGGCATGCGGGTTGGGGATCGCAGATTGCTGGAATTGTACTGCAGAGGGCGCTGCTGCCCTCCCCCCGGTTTATATCCTTTAGTCACCTTTTACGACACCCGCGGCAAGAATTTGGGTTGGTGCTTTTCTCTAGGCCGACACCACACAGCAGAAACAAAATTACATGTCATTAATAAGTTGGTATTTAATTCATGTCTTGTTTTGTTTACAGGTAACGGTACACAACCATCTCAAGCTACTCACGTTTAGAAAATACTACATAGAAGACTTGTATAGAAAGAAAAAACATTGTAAAATAAATTACGTAAAGAAAATGCGTTCCTGAATAAATAAAATAGATTTTAAGTACGACTGATATACTCCTTGTAAATAGTATTAATATTGAGTTGAATGTGTAGATTTTGTTTTAGTGACGTTTTGTTTTTAAGACTCAAGCATGGCATTATATTTCTTTATAATTAATTATTGTAATTAAAATTTTCCATTTATAGTGGTGACGATTATTATTATTTGTAATTACTGTATTGTATTGTTTTGCATGTTTTATTTTATATTGTTTTTGCTCAATCTAAAAACAAGTAAATATATTATAAAATCTCAGTTATCTCCAGATTAATAACAGAATCATATTTGCTGTTGAAAGCAAAAGTAAACAGATTAAGTGAAGAGACTGAAAAATATGTCATATTTTGTAAAATGTAAAAAAATGGCATTTTAATGTCTACATTGTAAAATGTTTTTAAATGTAAAGTAATACAAATGTAGGTTTATAAAAACTCAATAAAATTACATCTTTTCTGTGATAAAGAAAACATTGACAATTAGAGTTTGCATTTTAAGTAAAATAAACGTTATTTAGTTCCAAATATTTGTAATACGAATGCTTGTATTAAATTAAAAAAAAAAATTGATAAAATAGAAAAAAAAACATGCATGATTGTCCTTTGTCACATGTAAGATTTTTTTAAAACGAAAATGCATGCAATGTTTTAAGCTGACACTATTTATTTAATTTTACGAAATATACTTTTCTTCCGAGTAAACCTTTTGTTTCCTTTCATAGATTATTTTACCCTGGATGAAAATACCTCACATAACTACTGTGCGACACAAACTTCGTAACTATAAAAATCACTGTTAAAAGCATTTACAAGGCACTTTGAGGCTGTGTTAACCCTTTACCACCTGGGGTTCAGGGGCCCAAAATAATTATGGTCTGTTTGCTTTTAGAATTGACCTTGGATGCTATCGGATAGAATCGGACATATTCGTGTAATAGAACTATTATGACATTTAATTTCGAAATCGGAACTAATATGACACTTAAAAACTTTTATACAGAGCAGAAATTAGTATTACACTCGTGTGCTTTCGGCGAAAACCGAAGCCTAGAGCTAGATTAGAGGTGTATTCTAAAAGCTAATAGGATGTAAAAGGTTTATTTAAAACTAGCCCACACAGCGAACTTCGTAGCGTCTAACAATCGATTCCTTTTTTTTTCTCTCCGTAAGAACCATCCTCGTACTTCAAGTAATATTCTAAAAAAATTTGCGAAATCAGTTCAGCTGCTCTCGAGATTTGCGCCTATCAGCACATTCGGCGATTCATTTTTATATTATAGATGTACGAGTATTGTCGAAGCGCTCGTGGCCTAGGCGAACCGAGTGATTGGAATCAATCACTTGGTTAAGCAACAACAGGCGCGGTCAGGTACGGGATGGGTGAGCGTCCCGTGACTACCGCTAGTGGCATTTTTCCGAGCGCTTCCGTGCTTCGCAAGGCACGCTAAGCCGTTGGTGCCGGCTGTCATATAATGGCAGTCGTTAAGCCATGTCAGAGGCTTTATGGGCGGCTTGATAACTACTGACAGTAAGGCCCGCCACTGTCTTACAATCCTCCACCAACCCGGACTTGGCCCCCGTGGTGGAGTATGGCCTAACCTTCCTGCGATGCAGGAAGAGACCCGTGCCCCAGTAGTGGGGACATACAAGGGTTGATAACGAGTATTGTCACCTAAGGCGGCTCCTCAAGAAGTTATTTTCCTACTAAGTTTGGTTTATATTTACTAACGGCTTGCCGGATTGAAATGATACTTTGCCAAAACCTTCAAAGGGTTTCTGTAATGCCAAAATCGAGGTTTGAAAAATTTGTTTGAAAGACACTAATTGAAGGGTTTGATCGTGATTAGAATTAGAAACAAACTTATCGAAAATAAATTCTAGTCTTGAGAAATTTATAACAGATTTTATATTCTGTATTCCAATACCAGTTTCAAAAACAGAATTATTTTTCTTCATTCGAAACCAGGTTTCCTAAAAAGAAAAATACTTCTGTTTTCGAAACTTTGGTTTCCAAAGTGGCCGAAGGGATTTATGTGAAGAATAACGAGGGTATATTTTTTTTTGTATTCTGCTGTTTTTAGTTATTAGCACGATTAAAAGTCGATTTACGATCTCTAAACGTATTACCAAAGTTTCATTCAAAATTCAAATTCAACGTAAAGAATTTACATTCTGTTTGCTGAATATCAATGTACAATGTAAAATGTAAGCCGCTGCCTTCGGGCCGTATTGGTATGACTTATGTTACTAAAAAACAAACTACATTTTATTGGAAACATAAGTAAACTATATATATATTTTTAATGCACTAACCCGTGCTAAGGACAAATTTAAAAACCTATTTAGAGGCTGAAAATTCCACCCATGCCGGGATTCGAACCTGCGACCTCTGGCTGTCCGTGCCAGCGTTCTTTTCAACCTTTCTTTCGAATCCCGGCATGGGTGGAATTTTTAGCCTCTGATTAGGTTTTTAATTAAGTAAACTTGTAACGGTGCAAACCTCTTTACACCATTTTTATTTCTTTTTCTATCTATCATTTTCAAATATTTAAATTTTGTCACTCATTCTTCGATTTTCCTCATTTTTCACCACTACTACTTTACGCTTTGACCAGATCTGACTTTTTACCTGCTTCTCCGTTTATCCGTTTTTATCCAGTTTTCTGTTAATATTACTACAATATTATAACAAATAAAACCACACCTAAAGTCGTTCCATAGTTTATTTATTATTATAAAACTTATACAACGTTTCAAACAAATTTTTTTTTTGCAAACATTCACCCTGGATTAACAACACAGCAAATAATTTAAAACATCTATCTTTCGAACCACAGCAAAATTAATATTCAACGACTCACAATAAATACGCCATAAAAGCTATTCAAGGCACATAGTTTATTTTATTGAAAGACTTCCAACTGGTTTGAATATGATATAATAATTACTCCGGCTGACTGAACAAGAATGCCAGCCGTAGAATCAAATGGTTACTGTGCTTTTAGTCAGAGGTTGTAAACATTGAACCGTACGCATTTCTAACTTATGCAAATATCACTTAAATGATATATTTGTGAAAAAGTTAATTGCTTTAATTGTTTCCTATGTGGCCCCTTGAGATAGTTAGTTATGTAGTTAGTTAGTTAGACCTGAGATTTCCGCACTTAGCCTCATAGTTGGGCCATTGTACGTAGCAAGCGCTGGAATACGCTAACGCCTCAGACACTAGGGTTTCCTTACAATGTTTTCCTTCACCGTCAGCGAGGAGTATTGCTACTATAACTTCACAAATGTACATAACTTAGAAAACAAAGTCATTGGTACATGCAAGGGTTCGAACCCACGATCTCCCGATTGAGAAGCCGGTGTTCTAAACCGCTCCGCTACCACCGCTCTTGGCCCCTTCAGATATTATAACATTAATTTACCTTTAAAAACCTATTTAGAGGCTAAAAATTTCACCCATGCCGGGATTCGAACCCGCAACCTCTGGCTATCCGTACCAGCGCTCTACCAATTGAGCCAATGGGCGACTCACGACATCAGTGAAATTTCGAACCTCTTTACAATATTCTCTGTATTACGTAGGTTTTTAAATTTGTTCCTTAGCACGGGTTAGTGCATTAAAAATAAAAATAGTGTAATTAATTTACCTGTTTTTTTTTACCTTTTTACCTGTACAGAACTTTACTCTGTACTCTGCTAGTGCATTGAGAGGTCGTAGGTTCAAATCCTGGCATAGCCCTGGCAAAAGAAAATATAAAAGTAGGTACCCAGAACCGGCGTGCGTGCATGCAACGACTTATAAACGTTGATGAAGCGAAGGTGATCTCACAGTCCCTGATCTCTACCTACCCCTCTGAGATACAAGCGACAGGATATGTGCTGTTACTATTAAAATTCTGTCTGTAAAACTAAATTAAGTATGTAAATTTTCGCTGCTACCCTCTCGAGGATACTTATAGACGAATTATTTACTGTTTACTAGTAAAAGATTGTCAACCCCTGCCTCAGAACACACACGAGCTGCCCCGACCGCAACGCATTTGCGGTGGCGTGGCGTTCGTCAGCGATGCTCTGTCTCCGAACTGGTTTGTCCTCAGCCTAACCGCTTAGACGACAGTGGCGACCTCTACAAGATGACTTTGATTCCTCGACTGTATCTTTAGAGTGAAGCGCTCGTCCAACCGCGTGATTGGAATCAATCAATTGAGTTAAACAACAACAGCCGTGGTCAGGCGCAGGATGGGTAACCATCCCGTGATTACCGCTAGTGGCATTTTTCCGAGCGCTTAAGTGCTTAACAAGGCACGTTAAGCCGTTGGTGCCGGCTGTCATGTAATGGCAGTCGTTAAGCTATATCGGGGGCCTTATGGGCGGCTTGATAACTTCTGACTGTAAGGCCCGCCACTACCTTACAATCCTTACAAAGCCCCGGCTTGGCCCACGTGGTGGAGTATGGGCTAAACTTTCTGCGATTCAGGAAGGGACCTGTGTCCCAGCAGTACGGAAATACAAAGCGTTGATATTGATCGATTATGTAGTATACTTATACGCTTTAAGAGAGCGAAATATGTCAATAGTAGAGGACATACCAAATGACATATCAAAGTTACGTACATTTGCAAATTTCTAGTCTGAATACTACACGCTTATTGTGAAGAAACCCGCGTTTTCTGGGCTCCGTACGTTTTGACTAGACTTTCCTATGGGCTAGGCCGACTAAGCTGTCAGGATGGTATAGGTGCTGGGCAAGCCTGCACCATCTAAAAAACCATACCCCAGACACTGCAGCATTCCCTTCACGTGAGTGAAGATGCCACTAGATGAAAATCATGGCATAACGTAACTGCCGAGGCGAAGGGGACATACCTACATCTGAAAGAATATTTTTTACTGCTTCTCCGACTCTCTAAGGTTTGCTGGAAGAAATCTCTTTCAGAGATAAGCTCGCCTTTGTACATGTTATTTCTTATGTAATGTCCTGTTAAATGTTTCGTGTGCAATAACGTGTAATTAATTAATCTTATTTACTAATTAAGCTACAGGTGGCGTAAACGTGTTGTATTTCTTTGTTCTGAAGCGGCTGTATACAGTTATACACCACAGCGTGCGACCTGATTCCAAGAGCGGGATAGACCCCTTGTAACACGATAGACGGTGGACCTTCATTTAAACACGAAAAATAACTTTCATTTAACCGATCACGAAAGCAGTGGCGAGTTAGTGTTAGCGCGTATGTAAGTATATTTTTGTGTCAGCAAAGGTGCAAATGGCTAGTCTGTGCTCGACAAATGAGGTGTCAAATTAAATGTAGACTGTTATAAATAATTAAACATAAATCACTCGCGATGCTCATACATAGTTATATATTAAACGGGTCTAGTGGTGATTATTTATTAGGTAAAATATATTACGAGAGCGAATAGACCCGTTTAATATAATAATAATAATTGGGTGAATTCCGGATTAAAACACTTGATTTATTGTCAAAAAAATTCGACCACGTTTTGCTCTGATTCTCTTTAATCGCTGGGAGAGTGGGGCTGAGTAAAATACAAATAAGTAAAATCGGAATTAAACTAATAACGTGTAGTGCTTCCGGAACTTTTAGTTCCACAAAATAATAAATAACTAATGTTCAAAGGTATACACCTCGCTAGTGAATACCCGGCTTTAGATCACCTCGAGGTTTACAACCCCAGTGGGGCTAAACTAATATACCTTTTTCTCTACATAACCTATGAGTTGTGAAACTAACAGCTTTGAAGTTCATTAAGTAAACATTCTGTTTTTATAGTGATATTTTTTTTTTACTTTATTTATAAGACATCGAATGATTTTTCCTCTTATTCCTCCTATACAAATAGGAGACGTATTAGCAAAGGACAAAATAATAAGCTTCCAAAACTGGCATGGGTGCATTCAACTAATGAATGTTGATGAAGCGAAAGAGGACTGTCACGATTGTGGCAAGGAACAAAACTTATTCTCTGCCTACCCCTCCGGGAAACCAGGCGTGAGTTTGTGTAATGTTATGTAATTTAAAAAAAAAAACGCTGAAACTCGCCGACTCAGGTTTAAACTATACACAAGTCATCCAAACATTACCTAGACGTTTTCGCAGTCGGTTTTTTTAAATAATATTTTTCTTTATTCAACCACAGGCTTGGAACAACTTGTTTATGACGCCCTTCTTGAGGGTTTACTTGAGAAGTTGCCGTTGGAATTTAGTACAGGCGAAGCGAAAAATTTTTACAACATAAACGGAAGTGTTTGGACAGATCAATCACTCTTTCTAACTTTACTTCGTATAAACATACACGTACAAGCGATAAAATAATCTATGGAATTGACGTCATCTTCACCGACTGTAATAATTGCAAACTCTTGACCACTTAAATCGACGACCTCTGTGGCGTAGCGGTAGCGCATCTATACCTACCAAGCAAGAGGTCCCGGGTTCGAATCCCGGCGAAATAAAAAAAAAACCCAGGTCTTGGATGTTTACATGTTTGTGATGTCGTTGTTTCTAGTTCCCATGACACAGGGTATCCTAGTGTGGGGCTTGAAGCAATGTATGTGCCTGTATGTAAATGTTATGTTAGGTAAATGTTTTTTTTTTACGTTTCGATGTTATTGTATGGAATCAGGCATTACTTTGCGGAAATCCATAATGGCATTGAATGTAAAAATTACGAAGTAGGGCGTCATTAACAAGTTGGCGTCATAAACGTACTCCACCACGAGACCGATGTCCAGCTTGGTGGAAGATTGTAAGACACTGGCGGGCCTTACTCTCAGAAGTTATCAAGCTGGCCATAAGGCCTCTGACATGGTTTAACGACTGCTATTACGAGTACATGACAGCCGGCACCAACGGCTTCGTGCCTTGCGAAGCACGGAAACGCCCGGAAAAATGCCACTAGCGGTAGTCACAGGACGGTCACCTAAGTCCCTAACGCTGATTCTCCTTCATCTTTATGTTATGTTAACTTTAATTACATTAAACTGTTTTAAATGAAAATTAAATATATTTATGATCGGTTCAGAAATTAAAACTAAAACTAAACACACAATTTGCTAAAAAAAAAGCCGTATTGCCCTGCATGCATCACAAAAAGAAAAAAAAAATACCTTTGTTATATCACAGTGATTTCATGCATGTGACTTTCATTCATTAGGTGACAAATAATTTATTCTTTTAATAATTCCATTATGTAGGTATTTATTTGTTATTTCTTTGCTTATAATTATTTATTGCTTCATATTATGTGCATTGTTACTGAGATATTCTATATTATGTATATTTCACAGCATATTCTATTCTATTGACGTAGGTAGTTTATTTAAATATTATTTTTTATGTAAGATATGTAGGTATATTCTATAATGTATGTATAAATAGAGGAATAGGTGCTGACTGCAAATCGGTGTTGCAGGCCCAGCCTGCAGCAAATACTGAGTCAGCTACCTGTTTGTGGCTGCGGAGATACAATGCCCTTCTAAATTGTAAATGTTTGTTTTATATCCTATAGTATTTTCTAAGGTTACAACGAGCACTAGACTGTTAAAACTGTTTTTATACGGATTTATGCTCGTTTATTACATTATTACAATGTTCCCATTTTTCAATATTTATATTCTATTGAAGCGCTCGTGGCCTAGGCAAACCGAGTGATTGGAATCAATCACTTGGTTAAGCAACAACAGGCGCGGTCAGGTACGGGATGGGTGAGCGTCCCGTGACTACCGCTAGTGGCATTTTTCCGAGCGCTTCCGTGCTTCGCAAGGCACGTTAAGCTGTTGGTGCCGGCTGTCATATAATGGCAGTCGTTAAGCCGTGTCAGAGGCCTTATGGGCGGTTTGATAACTTTTGACAGTAAGGCCCGCCACTGTCTTACAATCCTCCGCCAACCCGGACTTGGCCCCCGTTGTGAAGTATGGCCTAACCTTCCTGCGATGCAGGAAGAGACCCGTGCCCCAGCAGTGGAGACATACAAGGGTTAATAACGTATATTCTATTGCAAATACTTTCACTACGATGGCTAGCTATCGACTCGCTAAGAAGTGTGATAAATAAAGGTTTCTAATGCTATTGCTGTATTGCACGCTTTGGTTGACTGTACTTCTGGTTCGTCAAAAGAAATGTTATTTCTTACAAACTGTTAGGAAGATAACATGACAATTTTTCACGGCGCTACTTTGAAATTACTTTCAGTAACGCAAATTATGTTTTGTTTGACACGATTTTTGTTCAGGATTTGACGTCTTATTTTTGTAGCGTGCTAGTAGATTTTCATTGGAATAAACTTAAAATCGTCTTATCGAATGACTGAATGGTTTCTTAACGAATTAATTGATCAATGATTGAATAGAAAATTATTTACGTCACTAGATAACACAGACCATTTCACTATTTTAACTACTAATATAAATATAAATATTCATGGACAGAATAAACAGATCTCGTTAGTCCTATACTAAGAACAACTAAATGACTTGTGTTACAGGTGCTAACTCAACGATAGATTTAATACCTTAAATACATAGATAACATCCAAGACCCGAGACAAAATAGAAAAGTTATTTTCCTAGTATGACCCGGCTGACCCGAGACCTTCGGGTTCGGGTTAATTAAACAAAAAAAAAAAACAAACAAAATTACACACACACAGAACAAACTAAATTAAATTAGTCAATCAAACCGCACCAACCCAAATTCTTCCCGCGGGTGTCGTAAAAGGCGACTAAGGGACTCAAACTGGAGGGTGGGCAGCAGCGCCCCCTGCAGTACAATTCCACCAAACTGCGATCCCCAACCCGCATGCCCAGCGTGGGGATTATGCGCATTACCCCCTAATGATGGCACAACCTTGCATTCATTAGGGAGGGCTATGTCCAGTAGTGGACTAATATAGCCTGAAGAAGAAGAATCAAACCGCCCCGTTTCCATAACGCTGGCAGCATTACCGCGCTGCACTGCTAGGGATACCCTTTGCATCAGATATGCTCCGGAGCGGTAGTCCAAGCCACGGTTCCTCAGACGACGACCTACCTCTTTAATAAAGGCTTTGCCCTGAACACCCCAGACCCCAGTGGTTTTTAAAGCCAGCGGCACGAAAAAATAGCTGCTCGTTAACTGACTATATTTAAGCCATTTCAGTCTAGCAGCCGCCTCTGCAGCAGCTCCAGCGGTTACAGCCGTATGCCCCACATGTGAAGGTGCAAATGTGCAGACGCAAGTGGCATCCCTGAGCAGGCACCGACCCCTCTCCCACGGAACCAAAGTGGGACCGTCCGGACATAATTTAGTTTGATAATTAATTAAGTAACAAGTATTTTAGTAATTGTTTCGTCTACTTACATTCTCTATAGCTCTAAAAGGGGCTAGTAAGGCAAATGGTCATAGAATAGTAAAGGGAGCAGCAACGTTATTAGCCTATGGAGTCATCAAAAACTCATTTGGTTTGTTTCTTTCAGCGGTTAAAGAAATAAAGATAGTAGGAAACAAACAATAAAAATGAACTGTTAGTTGCCTTTGTGACTCTTGGAGTACCTAAAAAACTTCCGGACAAGTGCAATCAAGACTTGTAGCTTAAGAATCTTCTTTAAAAACCTATTTAGAGGCTAAAAATTTCACCCATGCCGGGATTCGAACCCGCAACCTCTGGCTATCCGTACCAGCGCTCTACCAATTGAGCCAATGGGCGACTCACGGCATCAGTGAAATTTCGAACCTCTTTACAATATTCTCTGTATTACGTACAGGCAGCGACATCTGACTTAAGCAAATTGCGTTACTTACAGCCCCGACTACCTACTTTGCAGTTAGCCTCTAAATAGGTTTTTAAATTTGTTCCTTAGCACGGGTTAGTGCATTAAAAATAAAAATAGTGTAATCATGTGGGTACAGTGATATCGTTCCGATGTTAAAACCTAACTGCAAAGTAGGTAGTTGGGGCTGTAAGTAATGCAATTTGCTTAAGTCAGATGTCGCTGCCTGTACGTAATACAGAGAATATTGTAAAGAGGTTCGAAATTTCACTGATGCCGTGAGTCGCCCATTGGCTCAATTGGTAGAGCGCTGGTACGGATAGCCAGAGGTTGCGGGTTCGAATCCCGGCATGGGTGAAATTTTTAGCCTCTAAATAGGTTTTTAAATTTGTTCCTTAGCACGGGTTAGTGCATTAAAAATAAAAATAGTGTAATCATGTGGGTACAGTGATATCGTTCCGATGTTAAAACCTAACTGCAAAGTAGGTAGTCGGGGCTGTAAGTAATGCAATTTGCTTAAGTCAGATGTCGCTGCCTGTACGTAATACAGAGAATATTGTAAAGAGGTTCGAAATTTCACTGATGCCGTGAGTCGCCCATTGGCTCAATTGGTAGAGCGCTGGTACGGATAGCCAGAGGTTGCGGGTTCGAATCCCGGCCTGGGTGAAATTTTTAGCCTCTAAATAGGTTTTTAAATTTTTTAAATTTGTTCCTTAGCACGGGTTAGTGCATTAAAAATAAAAATAGTGTAATTAAGAATCTTCGTCAAAGACAAATTCTCAGGCAAATGTAACTTGGTTTTCGTTTACAAACGACATACTGGATCGTAATAAAACTTTTTTAAAAACCTATTTAGAAGCTAAAAATTCCGCCCATGCCGGGACTCGATCCCGTGACCTCTGGCTAACCGTGCCAGCACTCTCCTAACTGAGCTAATGGGCGACTACCGGCATCAGTGAAATTTCGAACCTCTTTACAATACTTGCTGTATTACGTACAGGCAGCGACATCTGGCTGAAGTAATTTGCAATACTTGCATGAAACTTTACCAATACTTTTAGAGTCCGTCTTAGAAGAAAGAAATAAAAAAAAACGAATTATAGCCTTATGAAATGTTCGATGGGTGAGCGTCCCGTGACTACCGCGAGTGGCATTTTTCCGAGCGCTTCCGTGCTTCGCAAGGCACGTTAAGCCGTTAATGCCGGCTGTCATATAATGGCAGTCGTTAAGCCATGTCAGAGGCCTTATGGGTGGCTTGATAACGTCTGACAGTAAGGCCCGCCACTGTCTTACAATCCTCCACCAACCCGGACTTGGCCCCCGTGGTGGAGTATGGCCTAACCTTCCTGCGATGCAGGAAGAGACCCATGCCCCAGCGGTGGGAACAAACGAGGGTTGATAAAGTCCTTAGCACGGGTTAGTGCATTAAAAATAAAAATAGTATAACGTGAAGATGTTCTATAGAGGGAGGCAAAGAAAGACAATTTCACGCAAAAATATATTGATATTAACCCTTTGTATGTCCCGACTGCTGGGGCACGGGTCTCTTTCTGCATCGCAGGAAGGTTAAGCCATACTCCACCTCTGGGGGTAAGTCCAGGTTGGTGGACGATTGCAAGACAGTGGCGGGCATTACTGTCTGAAGTTATTCAGCCGTCACTAAGGCCTCTGGCACGGCTTAACGACTGACATTACATGATAGCTGGCACCAACGGCTTAACGTGCCTTGCGATCGTGCTTTGCAAGGTACGCTAAACAGTTATTGCCAGCTGCTGTCGATAGATGGCAGTAGTCAAGCCAAGTCAGTGGTCTTAGGGCAGCATGCAAACTTCTAACAGTAATACCAGCCGCTAGTCTTGTAAGCCTCCACCAATGCGGACTAGGTCCCGTGGTGGACTGTGGGTTATACCTTGTAACGGTGCAAACCTCTTCACACCATTTTTATTTCTTTTTCTATAATCTATCATTTTCAAGTATTTAAATTATGTACGTCACACATTATTCGATTTCCCTCATTTTTCATCACTACTACTTACCCTTTGACCAGATCTGACTATTTTACCTGTTTCTCCGTTTTTTTATCCAGTTTTCTGTTTTAAAATTACTATAAATATCCACAAATAAAACAAGACCTGAAGTCGTTCCAGTTTATAATTATTTATAAAAGTTATACATCGTTCCAACCTGCCTAAGGGAAGAGACCTGTGCCCTTCGGTGGGGACATAATGGGTCGATGATAATAATTATTATGTCCATAAAGGACGTCCCTTACCGACCCTTAAAATTATTAACTGGCGAAAAACTCGGCGTCAGAGTACCTAAAAGTCAACCAAATAGGAACAGCGTCACTAAACCTTATAATACAGCAATTTCACTTTTCACGAAGAAAATATGCATGAAAAGCTTTTCACGGTAATCACAAGATGTCTTGCTCCCGTCATCTTTGTCCGTCCTTCGTTGCTACTTCGGAGTGGACAGACAAGGAGTTCTCTTCAGACGGGAAGATAAATAGAAATAAAAACATGATTATACTATTTTTATTTTTAATGTACTAACCCGTGCTAAGGACAATTTTAAAAACCTATTTAGAGGCTAAAAATTCCACCTAAGCTGGGATTCGAACCCGCGACGTCTGGCTATCCGTGCCAGCTCTCCTTCCTTTCCTCTAAATAGGTTTTAAAAATTGTCCTTAAAATGGGTTAGTGCATTAAAAATAAAAATAGTATAATCATGTGGGTACCGCGATATCATTCCGATGTAAAACCTAACTGCAAAGTAGGTACATGGGGCTCCAAGTGATGCAAATTACTTCACCCAGATGTCGCTGCCTGTACGTAATACAGAGAACAGTGTAAAGAGGTTTGAAATTTCACTGATGCCGGTGAGTCACCCATTAGCTCAGTCGGAAAGAGCGCTGGCACGGATAGCCAGAGGTCGCGGGTTCAAATCCCGGCATGGGTGGAATTTTTAGCCTCTAAATAGGTTTTTGAAAACATGATTCTTCCCTGCCTTTTTTGTGTAGCCTATCTCTTAGACAGAGATAGAAAGAGAGAGAGTATGGGCTTATTTACAAAACGCGCCCATCGCATGTCAGCAATTTCAAGCGCTGAGGAACGTACGAGTGATATTATAGCGAATAATTTGTGACGTCATTGTAAATACCTCAAGCACGTAGATTTCCTCACGATATTTTCCTTCACAGTTAGTGACTAGTATTTGCTTGTAATACTTAAAATATGTGTACGTAACTTAGAATTCAAAGTTATAGGTACAGCAGTGATTGGAACTCACGACCTCCCGAGAGTCAGATTCGAGTCGAGCCGGATATAACTACCGGATAAACTGTTCACGGTTTTGCAATAAATAAATGAAATGAAATAGAATAATAAACAGTACCAGCCCCGCTTACCCCTCTACTACAGTGCCAAGCATCGTACTTCAAATCCGATAGAACAATAAACAGAACAATAAACCTTCTCGCCCCTCTCCTACTATGTCGAACACAATGAATTTTGTCAAGAGAAAAAATTGGTGTGCAAACTGCCTGGTTGGTTTAGCGGTATCACGTCCCGTATCATGGGTTGGATTCCTAATTGGGGCCCCGTACGCAGTCAACGCATTGACTAAAGCAGTGAACCCACAGGTTTTGAACTGAAAGCACTTTCAGTGCTAACTAGCGCCATTGATGGAATAAAAGTCATAACTTATTTTTTTAAAGTGAACATCATAAACTGTTATAAGTATTTTTAGAACCTAGAATCAACCTAAAATTATTAAAACCCTAGGTTGGTTTTATTAGTTTGTAGGCTTTAAAACGGGCGTTTTTAACAAAACTCCTTTCACTACTGGGTTTTTGGACTTTAGTTCTTGTTAGTAGGTTCTTAACCCTTTAATAGGCAGAGCGAGCATAGATTTTTTTAAAATTTTGACTTTATTTTAAAGAGATAAGGTTCAATTCATGGTGGAATTAATTATACCAATGCATGGTAAAAGCTTAAACGAGCTACTCTATTTATTAAGATTTATATTCACCTTTTCCAAAAGACGCGTTATAAAAGAAAATAGGTTTTTATCCATTCCATTTCCAGTAACCAAATTGAATATTTAAATGGAATATTCGTTCTAGATAAAAAAAGTAGTGGCACTATCGTTATCAGCGTGTCACGTTTATAAACTTTTGCCTGCTTGGACAAGCGAATGAAACAAAAAAAAAATACTGTCAAGTGTCAGAGCAGCAAGAGAACTTCCGTTTCCGCTGCGACATGGCTACACTTATTTTTTTTCCCACCGCCTCTTTTATTATTTATTTCACGTCATGATTACTAATGGACGTGATTTTTTCGTCCCTTTGTCCCTCTTTTAGCGGAGCGCCGCCCGTGGAATTTTTTAAAGAATAGTGTGGATGCCTTTTCATTGAGACAGCATAATAAAAAGCTGAAATAAAAAATTATCAAGAAACCGACTGCTATAATGCGTAATTAACTACTGAGCATGCTGGAAAAACCTTAATACCTAGCAATGAGTTAAATTTTTTAATTTCAATTTTTTTTGCAAAGTGTTACGTTTTTAGATCTCAAAGATTAAATTCTGAAATCTATCCTTAAAACAATATAGAGCCAATTTTTTATTCTTTACAATGTTAGCTGTACCTTGATAGTTATACTATTTTTATTTTAATGCACCAACCTGTGCTAAGGACACTTTTAAAAACCTATTTAGAGGCTAAAAATTCCACCCATGCCGGGATTCGAACCCGCGACCTCTGGCTATCTGTGCCAGCGCTCTTTCCAACTGAGCTAATGGGCTACTCACCGGCATCAGTGAAATTTCGAACCTCTTTACACTATTCTCTGTATTACGCACAGGCAGTGACATCTGGCTAAGTAAATTGCATCACTGCAAAGTAGGTAGTCGGGGCTGTAAGTGATGCAATTTACTTAAGCCAGGTGTCGCTGTCGCTATATTATGTTAATTCCATAAAGACTGATTACAATATTTAAATTACTCTTTGTATACTTGCCGGCTACGTCACCAAACCGTATGGTTTTTTTAAATTTAATGATTAATAATGTTACGATTATTATTGTTGTGTCATAAGAGCAAAGTTTGTTTATTATTAAACCGTTGGCGGGCAGCATTCCCGCGTTTGTCAAAAATTGTTTTGTTGCACCCTGTATACCGTTACGATCACTGCAGAACCCAGCTGGAACAAGATAAATTCTCCCATCACAAAAGAAAAATACGAGCTCATTAATTCACGCCCATTTTTCATAATTGCCGCCTAACGACAGCCATTTGCCATAAGTCCAGAGAGTGGTGTCGGCTGTACACGGTGACCCCTAAAACGTGGAATTACTGAAACACAATATTTTTGTGTAGCCTATTAACGTCCCACTGCGTCCCACAGGTCTTCTCTCAGAGAGAGAAAAAGAGAGAGTTTGGATTTAATTACCTTACATAGGGTTACTTATTATAGTCTGTTATCTTTAACAATATACCTCGATCTTGGAGTAGGTTTCGGTTTTCGCCGAAAGCACACGAGTGTAACACTACTTCCTTTCCTGCTCTGTGTAAAACTTTTCTTCGCAACTTTGAAAAGTTATGTAAAGTTATAAATAACAGTACAAAAAGTATTTATTTTTTTATTTATATCCCAGAGTTTTTTTTATTAACATAACTTATATATTATACAAACATTATGATAGCTTAAATATTTATAATAATAATAATTAATGATAAAAATGGAACTAAACCTAAAACATTCTAATTTAAATAAAATATTTGAGCCAGATCGCTGTCGGGCGGCAGAGTACCAAGAAGGCTGGCGGCATTGCCTCGCTGTATGGCCAGGCTTATTCTTTGGCCAAAGTAAGCACCAGCCCTCGGGTCTCCTGAAGCGTCGACTAGGCGCGACGAGATCTCCTTAAAGAGGAGTCTCGCCTCCGGACCCCATGGCCTCAGAACCTCGACTCCGAAAGGCACAAATATATAGCCCTGCCCTATGGCTGCATATTTGTGCCTCTTATTCGACTCTGCTTTGACCGCCGCCTCCAATACTAATATAATATAATATAATATACAGTACAAAATAAACTTTACCTTATTGCAATATAATCGGTTTTTTATTGCTCAGTTGAGGTATGTTCGAAAAGCTAACGGACTGTAAATACATGTAAACCATACGACAGCTACAAAAAATCACGGAATAAATAAATAAAATTTGTATAATTAACACAAAATTAATAAGACAAAATTCGATAAAATAGATCTTAGAGAGTTAATTACTCAAAATTTTCTCTTTCCATCTACTGTACGTATTCATACTCAGTCTATTCCTATTAAATAATGCAGCCTGTACATGGTATGTACGTCCCACTGTAAGACACAGTCTTTTTCTCCGAGAAAGAGTTCGATAAAACTACTGTGACAAAAGATTATTATCCTACTCTTATAGGATTATTATTATTATCACTACAGCGTCGGAGTGGTCCTTTCACCCATCTAGTGTGAGTGAAGATGCCACTGGACGCTGTATAAATCATCTCATTACGTTGATGCAAAAAGGTCAATACTAATATAATAAACACGAAAGTTTGTAAGTATGGATGGATGGATGTTTGTTACTCTTTCACTTTTAAAAAACCTATTTAGAGGCTAAAAATTTCACCCATGCCGGGATTCGAACCCGCAACCTCTGGCTATCCGTACCAGCGCTCTACCAATTGAGCCAATGGGCGACTCACCGGCATCAGTGAAATTTCGAACCTCTTTACACTATTCTCTGTATTACGTAGAGGCGTTTTTTAGCCTCTAAATAGGTTTTTTAAATTTGTTCCTTAGCACGGGTTAGTGCATTAAAAATAAAAATAGTGTAATCATGTGAGTACAGTGATATCGTTCCGATGTTAAACCTAACTGCAAAGTAGGTAGTCGGGGCTGTAAGTAATGCAGTTTGCTTAAGTCAGATGTCGCTGCCTGTACGTAATACAGAGAATATTGTAAAGAGGTTCGAAATTTCACTGATGCCGTGAGTCGCCCATTGGCTCAATTGGTAGAGCGCTGGTACGGATAGCCAGAGGTTGCGGATTCGAATCCCGGCATGGGTGAAATTTTTAGCCTCTAAATAGGTTTTTTAAATTTGTTCCTTAGCACGGGTTAGTGCATTAAAATTAAAAATAGTGTACTCTTTCACTTGAAAACTACTGAAAGGATTTCAATTAAACTGTACAATAATATAGCTTATACATGAGACTGACACCTAGCCTACAATTTACGAGGATATTGTGTGAATTGTCCAAAATACGGCGATAAGTTTTAAAAACCTATTTAGAGGCAAAGAATTCCACCCATGCCGGGATTCGAACCCGCGACCTCTGACTATCCGTGCCACCGCTCTTCCAACTGAGTTAATGGGTGACTCACCGGCATCAGTGAAATTTCGAACCTCTTAACAATACTCTCCGTATTACGTACAGTATAGCTACCTACAGTAGCAAATAGGTTTTTTTTTAAATTGTCCTTAGCACGGGTTAGTGCATTAAAAAGAATATAATCATGGCGATAAGTAAGGAGGCAAAAATCTAACATCTGCGAGCTATTCTGGCGTGCGCTGCCAAAACCTTTTTTACGCCACGCTACTATAAGCAACTCGAAATACTAATCCTGCGCAGAAATTGTCGCGGGCACCAACTAGTATCTAATATATCATTGCAAGCCATCGTGGTGATAGGATTAGCCAATCAGCGTAAGGGACTCGCTGATTGTTGCCCAGGGTGCGCCAGACGTAGGGGCTCAGTGAGTACGACGTTTTCGTGGACTCCTTACTTGGACCCCTAACATATAAAATGTCATTTCACAGTGTTTGTCATCGTACTCCCCCAAAAACCCGTCAACCGTCGTCGTCATCGTCAGGCTATACTAGTCCACTGCTGGACATAGCCCTCCCCTAATGAGTGCCATAATGAGCGTCAGCTTGCCGCATCCAGCATCTGTCTGCAGTTTTTCGCGGATCGTCACCCCACCCAGTCGGAGGGCGTCCTAAACTACGTTTGCCGAGGCGCGGTCTCTTAAGAACACGTTTACTCCAATTGTTGTCGGTTCTTCGCGAGATATGGCCGCCACTTCAGCTTGCTGATTCTCTGAGCTATGTCAATAACTTTAGTTCTCTGTCGGATGCATTCATTACGAATCCTGTCCTTCAGAGAAACTCCGAGCATAGCTTGAAAGCTATGCTCGGAGTCCCGTCAATGATTATTGTTAATTTTCTTCTGTACCTTTGGTAGGTCTGAGAAAAGGAGGAATTAAATTAAATAATAAATTTCACTGATGTCGTGAGTCGCCCATTGGCTCAATTGGTAGAGCGCTGGTACGGATAGCCAGAGGTTGCGGGTTCGGATCCCGGCATGGGTGAAATTTTTAGCCTCTAAATAGGTTTTTAAATTTGTTCCTTAGCACGGGTTAGTGCATTAAAAATAATAAAAATAGTGTAATCATGTGGGTACATTGATATCGTTCCGATGTTAAACATAACTGCAAAGTAGGTAGTCGGGGCTGTAAGTGATGCAATTTGCTAAAGTTAGATGTCGCTGCCTGTACGTAATACAGAGAATATTGTAAAGAGGTTCGAAATTTCACTGATGTCGTGAGTCGCCCATTGGCTCAATTGGTAGAGCGCTGGTACGGATAGCCAGAGGTTGCGGGTTCGAATCCCGGCATGGGTGAAATTTTTAGCCTCTAAATAGGTTTTTAAATTTGTTCCTTAGCACGGGTTAGTGCATTGAAAATAATAAAAATAGTGTAATAAATTTCAATTCAAAGAAAATATATTCTGTTTGTTAAATGTCAATGCTCAATGTAAAATGTAAGCCGCTGCCTTCGGGTCCCCTTCGGCCGCGTATGATACCAGAGTTTGGTAACCAGTATCATACGAAGAAAAAATGATCGTCGTCGTGGAGAAAAATGCAGCGGAAAAAAAACTCCACTCTGATCACTTTTTTTTATTTCATTTTAATACAGGTACGTACATCGCACCAAAGTATAAGTTTATAGATGAAATTAAATATTAAAATTTAAATTTCAACTCCAAAATTTTTAAATTTAATTAAATATTTTATTTTATATATTTATGTATGGCTCTCACTAACATATTTAGATTTAGACTGAGTGTCATATTTACTAACAACCTATAGATATTTATCCGAAATAAAGAAATACAATACAATACAATTGCTTCTGACTCTACACTAGGATACCCTGTATCGTGGGAACTAGAAATAACGACATCACAAACATGTAAACATCCAAGACCTGAGGGTATTTTTTGTTCCCAGCTGGGGTTTGAATCCGGGACCTCTTGTACGGTAGGCAGATGCTCCACCGCTGCGCCACAGAGGCTGTCATATTTTCTCAACTTGTATTAAACCTTTACAATTAGATTTAAAATCAATGGATTTAAGATCTTAAGTCTTAGGCAAAACAACATTAACATGGCAAACAATAAACATTACGTATCTGTCTCATTGCCTTTTGTTTTCAACGAAGCGGAAGTATCAACTTTACAAGACGTTTCTTTGTAAATTTATGAGCCAGTATAAAATTTCTGCAAACAACCACTTCCGAAGCTTGCAGATAATTAGCAGATTGTTTGTCTTGCGCTGATGTTAAAGGCGATTTTGTTTAATGTTGAGAGTTATCTTGTAAGTTTTATTGACGGCCAGACCGACTCCTTGCTTGTCTAGAGAAATTATTTTGATAGGCGAATGAAAACATAACATAACTTCACGCCTGTATCCTAAAGGGGAGACAGAGACCAGGGACTGCCACTTGCCAAGATCCTGACAGACCATCTTCGTGCACCGCCGTTCATTAGACTGGGTGCAGGTGACGCAGCACAGCGCAGCACAGTTCAGTACAGGGCAGGGCAGTTGAGGCAGCCATAGGTCCCCACCGCATGCGACGCAACTATTCGCTTCATTCCTTGGCAATTCTCACCCATAATAACTCTTTTTTGAACAATCTGGATGATTTGTATCATACAAACAAGGTTCACAGTAAACTAATTAGAATAGAATAGAATAGAAAAATCTTTATTTGGTACTGCAGATATGGAATACCATAGCTTATGCTTAATATTGAATCTAAAGTTTACAAAGTAGGTACCAAAAAGGTTTCCGCTCAGCTTAATGCCGCAGCAGGACTACGGCGCTGATTTTCAGCGGATGCCTGAGAACTTATTGCTAAAACTTAAATTAATCTAAGGTAAATATTAAACAAAATAATGACCTCATTAATGCATTTTTTTAGCGATGACATATGCCTTTATGTATTCAAAACAAATACAGTTTTTTCAAAACAAATACAGTTTTTAATTAAATTTTTTAAGCAAGTCAATTAAATGTTCTGTCATTGCAACAAAATTGTTACTAAACACGCCTCGACGTGAACGCGTCGCACAGAAATCTGTGCTGGCACTACAACGAGACGCAGAGCAGGGCGGCCACATGTCTGCGTCACACGTGCCTGCGCCGCAGCGTACGTAGCTCAATGACGTTCCATGCTTTACAAAATCTGCGCTGTAAAATCCGAGTGGATACAATTTTTAGTATTCGAATGTGTAAGTGTCAAAATGTATCAAGTTTGATGGTAAAAAAGTTTCAGTGAAAAAGTGATAAAAGCTCACATTGTATTTTTGTTACATTATACTCGTCTCGGAATTCCAACTTTTAACGTTGTGTTTGTGTGAAATTTTGTCAGAGATAAAATATATAGCCTGAAGAAGAAATATAATGGTTGTTTTTTCTGGTGGTGCAATAAAATGTTCGCTATCTATCTATCTACTGTCCAATTCAACTCTTCAATTTGAGGTTGCCTGGAAGAAATTGCTATTAGCAAATAGGCTTACGATTGCATCTTATCTTTTGTATCTGCTGTTCCTGTAGCTATTTTTCCGGTATACAATATTCTTATATTATCTTATCTTACTGTCCTCTCTTTAGTACCAACAAAAGAGCGGCAAAAACTTCAATTTGCCACTTCAGTACAACAGCAAAGTAAACGTAGGCGCCTGAGAAAGGGCTAGAATTTTAAACAAACTCGTCCCAGACGTGGTACGAGTTTGCCGACTTGGCCCGTTCGAAGTTTGAAGTTTTGTTCTCTGACGCGCTCTGAGAGGCTTACGCCTGGTTTCTTGTTCGCTAATAATTTGAAAGAAAGAAAGAAAAAGTATTTATTTGACGACACAATACTCAAAACAAAACAAAAAACACATACACAAAATCATTACAAAAAAAAATACACAGAAAGCAAAAGAAAACACAGGTAAAAAATAAATGAACTGTACAACACGAAAAGAAAATAATGAAATACATTTACGTTTTAAGTATTGAATAGTTAAAATTTGAAATTTGGATTTGAATCGGGTCCAAACTGCGGTTAGCAATGTACGTGAGAAAAAATAAATTTAAATAGCTGCCCGCGGTGTGTATACAATACTTTGTCGATTGTATTTCATTCAATAGGACAACCAACAGGCTATACAACAATACAGTCACAGAAAAACACACACAAATAACACTGTTAGCTTTTAGAATATACCTCGTTTACTATCGGATAGAATCGGATATATTCGTGCAATAGGAATATCGGAACTAACATGACACTTACCTAATTAAATAAACTTAATAAGAAAAGTTTTATAAAGAGCAGGAAGTAGTATTACACTCGTGTGCTTTTGGCGAAAACCGAAGCCTACTCTAGGCTGTGTGGTGTCGGCCTAGAAAATACCACCAACCCAATTCTTCCGGCGGGTGTCGTAAAAGGCGACTAAGGTACACAAACCGGGGGGTGGGCAGCAGCGCCCTCTGCAGTACAATTCCACCAAACTGCGATCCCAACCCGCATGCCCAGCGTGGGGATTATGGGCATCACCCCCTATGATAGCACAACGTGGCGCTCTTTAGGGGAGGGCTATGTCCAGCAGTGGACTAGTATAGCCTGACGACGACGACGACGACTCTAGAGCCCGAGGTATATTCTGATAGCTAACAGACTATCGTTTGGTTAGACCTGAGATGTATGCATTTTGCCTCATAGTTGGGCCATTGTACGTAGCAAAGCTGTGAGTTAAGTCCAGCCAGCCTATATCTCTCTACAAAGCCAGCAGTGTTCTGACGTCACTGTGGGCCTACTGAAGGGATCCCAGCTAGCTTCCCAATGGTGGCGATTCTGGTTCGTTGTTTTTCCACGCCTCAAAGTGAATCGTCAAGTAGGCGGGTGATTCCTCTTAGGCATGTAACAAAGACTTTGTTTAATTTCAAAGTTACTTTGGCAGACTAATAAAACCAATAAGACCAATCGGTGAGACCCGCTTGTGGGAGGCCGACATGGTTGTGCGTGCATACACTACGAATGAAGGTCTGTCGATGTTCTTTCTCGGGGTCACCAATTTGGCAGACTAATAAAACAGATTTCCAGATGATGAGTTTTTATTTCATATCGGCAAGCTTAAGTACTATTTTTCGACATCACACTTAGTAACTGAACGAACAAGTATTTTCCAAGTTTGGTAGTGCACAAACGTTCCGCGCCGTGGCGCTCGGGTCGCGCTCCAGTATAAAACGGCGCGTCGCGGGTCAGCTAGGAACAAGCGAACGCTCTATAAGGTTTGCATTCGTCCCGTGATGACTTACGCGGCACCCGTCTTCGCTCACGCATCCCTCTCAGCCATGTACGGACTGCAGAGGGTTCAGAACATTTTTATCCGTAGGGCACTGAACGCTCACTGGTGCGTCAGGAACGCAGACCTACATCGGGACATGGAAATTCCAACTATTCAACAATTTATTAAGTCCCTCTCAGAGACTGAAGAACATCCCAAGCCCCTGATCCGCGAAGCAGCGGCTTACTCTCCGCCCACGACGGACCCATGTTACCTGGTGCGCAGGCCCAGGAACGTACTCGTTGACCCGCCCGATAAATTGTCGTCTGATCTGAACCACCTCTTAGAGGCTCGGTCCCAGTCAGACGCGGCCACCTCCTCTGCCAGTGTCCCCCTTAGCGGGGACACTGCTCTTTCTTAGCAGTTTTGTAATATAAACTCTTCTAAGTGGACGCTCCGCTAGGGAGCTCCGCTGTGCGCCCTCCTCGGCCTGGAGGGGGGTCGCTCCCGATGTGGGTTTAGGGGGTCCTTAGGACCAAAACCAGTCCCAAGGTGGTGTTTAGTGGGTAGGCGCACTTCTTGTGAGTCCCACATTGGCAGCACGGCCGGGTCCGTGCTGTTATGCATGAGCATTCACCACCTCCCTCCCCCGTGCCTCCGGAGGGTGCACTTTATATGGTTAAAAAAAAAAGGCTTTGCAGTCAGTAGCTATTTGACGGCGACCGGTGCAGGCATGCTGTTATTGTTCCGAGCATGGGCAAGAACTTCGTGTGTAGGTATACCGCTACATTACGTACATTTTTGAATTTATGTGACGCAAATGTACGTAACGTTAGCGTGTGGTATTCCACACTGACTGACTGTGAAGGAAAATATCGTGAGCAAAGCCGCGGTTGTTTGGCTCTGTACGTATTGACTAGTCTTTCCTGTGGGCTAGTCTGACTGAGCTGTCAGGAAAGTAGAGGTGCTGGGCAAGCCTACATCATCAAAAATCATGTCCCAGGCACTAGAGAATCCTGTCTAATTTTTTGTAGTAAGTCGGCAATTTTTTAGAAGGTGGCAACTACACATTAGCATTGTCTTGTTAAAAGCGCTCGGGGATGGACATAAACGCATTAGTGCTTGAACTCTGAGGTAGTTAGGTGATTACAGTAAAAAATAATCACCGAAGCCCGTGTGATGCACCCATTACGCCCACCGGGGCAGTTTGTTCTCATAGTGAACAAACAAGTCGCATTCATTTGAAACTTGGCGAGCGTTCGCGAGTTTTTAGTGCGATTGCAGGTTTAGAGGGATAGTTGAATAAAAATGACGGGGTTTTATGGTGGACTGGGAGAATTGATAATTTCTTTCCTGAGGATCGGGAAACTGTGGCTTCTCTCAACTACTGTCTCAACATTATATATCCGCAATTAAGTTATATTGCAGTGCCCTTGCAGGGTATCATGTACCTCTCAAATGACATATAAAAACTGTAATAACACATGATTATGGCAATAAAGGAATCTGAATCTGAATGTATGTTTTTTTGTTTCGTTTAGTGTGTATTTCGTTTATTTCTATTGTGCTCATATTATGTCAATTTATCTGGTTATTTTATTTCTGTAATAAATGTCTTTGTTTCTTTCTAAAGAAATATAACATAACATAAAATTTACATACAGGCACATTTATTGCCTCTGGCCCCACACTAGGATACCCTGTTTCGTAAGAACCAGACACAGCGACATCTCTGGCGACACCTGGGGATTTTTTGTCCCCGGCCGGAGATCGAACCCGGAACCTCTTCCATGGTAGGCAGTTGCGCTACCACTGCGCCACAGAGGCCGTCAAAGAAATAAGAATTTTAAATTCTTCTTTGTCGTTTCCTCGAGGCTGAGGGACGTGACTATGGGGCAGCTTCCGCCACCAGCTCTCTCCATTTGTTTCTATTTTGCTCCAGATGTATGGCTGCTTGTAGGTCCCCCCCCCCCCGAAGTTTTTGTTATTATGTCTGTCCAACGCGTTGGTGCTCGTCCTTTGTTTCGTTTTCCGTTTAATCGACTGGTGATGATAAAATATTCCAGGTTATCTGGCCCGCGTCGGACGGTATGTCCGAAGAACGAAGAATCTTAAATAAGAAAGCAGAAATTCGATGTTAAGTGTTGACTTTAAATACATTAAAATCTACGAGAAAAGTCTTTTGAAAAGACGCGATAAGTTATAACAAATCGTATAACTTTGTAGACTTGAGTCAGATGTTTGAAACTTAAGAATTTAGTTGAGATTTTATCATTGAAATGAAGTCTACATTTGATAATTATTAGATATGTTGAGACAGTAGTTGCCTTTCTCTATTAACGTTTTAATGTTCTTTGAAACTAAAACTTGTGTCTTTCATTCTAAAGAAGTAATCTAAAGAGCTTTTTTCTTTTTCTTTACCAACATTATTATTAACCCACTACGTCCCCACTGAGTGGCACGGGTCTCTTTCCTGACGAAGGTATAGGCCATACTCCACCTCGGGGGCCAAGACCAAATTGGTGGAGGCTTGCAAGACTAATTACTGGTCTTAGAACATAAAATCAGACATACTTACACGACATCAAACCTTTGTATGTCTCCACTGCTGGGGCACGGGTCTCTTTCTGCATCACAGGAAGGTTAGGCCATACTTTACCACGGGGGCGCAATCCGGGTTGGTGGAGGATTGTAAGACTGTGGCGTGCCCTACTGTCAGAAGTTTTCAAGCCACCCTAACGCCTCTGACTTAGTTTAACGACTGTCATCCATCGAAGGCAGCCGGCACCAATTGCTTAAACTGCCTCGCGAAGCATGGAACCGCACAGAAAAGCGCCACTAGCGTTAGTCATAGATGGTCAGCCATCCATGCACAAAACGCGCCCTAGTTGTGTATGTAGCACGCACAATTAAATAATTTTGCCTATTATTAGTTGAAGCTTAGGTTTTGCCAATAATGAGTTATGACGAACTCGGCTGGGTATGCTGATACTTCACATGCCGAGATTCAAACTCACGATTTCCTGAATGTGAAATCGGTGCTCTATCGCTCCTCCACCACCGCTTTATATCTAATTTATATCAGCACTTGAAATTTTCACTACGTGGTAGGCACCCGAGTTAATTAAAACATGCTTTCTCTTTGAGAGGAGGTCCGTGGCAATCGTCGTCTTCAGGCTATATAAGTCCACTGCTGGACATAGCCCTCCCCATTAGGGGAGCTCATTAGAGCGCCATAGCGCCGTGTCTTCAGCTTGCCGCATCCAGCATCTGCCAGCAGTTTTTCAGAATTAGCGAGCTGAAGTGGCAGTGGGCTGGCCATATCTCGCGAAGAACCGACAATCGTTGAAGTAAACGTGTTCTTGAATGGAGTCCGCGACTCGGCAAACGTAATGTAGGACGCCCTTAGACCAGGTGGGATGACGATCTGCGAAAAACTGCCAGCCTGTGCCATGCATGGGACTTATGCATATAAGTCTACATAATCAAAATGTACATAGATACATAGAGATAAAGAACACTTTCTTGTACATAAAAATGGAAATCACACAAATATTTCTTAACCTAAGAATACAGACGGCGTCCTTATCACTAAAAGTGATCTTTTCCAGATAACTTATACAATATTTTACGTTGAAGCAAATACTTACTACAGAACCGTAGGAGAGGAGATACCATGAAAGATTTTTATGTATCATATGTCTATCCAACTATCTATCTATATATCTATCCATCTATCTATTTAGGTGGCCGCGTTGTATGAAAGGAGAATGATTGGGGTTGACGGCTTGAGAATGCTCTCAACCCAAGAAAAAGACCTAAAAAAGGTAAATAAAATAAAATAAAGTTTATTGTTTTTGACAAAGGAATGTCGTTTTGGTTTGGACATATATAGCGGATGAAGGAAGAAAGGTTGGCAAAACAAATATATATAGTCAGTGTGGGTGGAAGGGCTGGTAAGGGACGTCCCAGGCGGACAATTTTGACCAAACAAGTCCAGCAAAAGGGGAAGACAAAAATTACCCGGAACCGGCGTGCATGCATGCAAGAACCAATGAACGTTGATGAAGCGAAGGTGATCTGTCAGGATCGTGGCAAGTGTCAGTCCCTGGTGTCTGCCTACCCACCTGGGATACATGCGTGATGTTATATTTTATGTTTATTATTTTTCTAGCCCTCTAGTAGTGTTTTAAGCGTCTTGACCGAAAAGTGGTGTAATAAATTAGTTAAGTGCATTTACATCTTTTATTTATACTTTATAGCACACGAAACATTAAACAGGACATAACATAAGAAATAACGTGTACAAAGGCGAGCTTAGAGATTTTTTCCAGCAAACTTTTGAGAGTCGGAGCAGCAGTAAAAACTAGTAAAAGTATTAAAATCAGAGCTAAGCTAGATAAAGCCTATAATAGTTTATTTTACATAAGTACCCGTTTTGTACATTCGTGTTACAAAACCGTTTTACGTGGATTAATAATAAAGAGGGCGCTAACAAGGATATTGCCCACACAAAGACACGCGATTTTGAGCCTTAATCGTACGGGAAATTCCCCCGAAAGGGTGAAATTGCCGTTGAATAAGTAAATAAACACTTCGCAATCAGGAAAGTCGGGCATGCGTTGAAAAGGTTAGGTTCGGCACTGGAACGTTTTTGTACAGGGTGTTTTATGAATCATATGTAGGCAAATCGCTTTTGAAAATATATTACCAAAAAAAAATAATGCAATGTTTTTAATTATCCGCAGTTTCCTATTTCGCCTTATTTATTTAATTTATAAAAAACAAGCGGACCCAACGGACGTTGTCAGAGACAGCATCTACCGGGCTGATTTGTGAATCTAAATCATCCAGAGCGCGACACCAGAACGCATAGAAAAAAAAACAAATCTGTCTAGCCGTTTAGGAGGACTTCTGTGACATACACACGTGCAGTAGAATTAATAATGTTTATATACCTACCAATACCCTTATACTACTATATATATAAAACTACCCAGTTTGGGGAAGAAATTTAATTTTCTTATATATTCCGCCACCTTATAATAATATACTTATATATTCCCCAAATTGGGTAGTTTCACTCAAAAAAATAAACAAACTATTTTTATTTTGGCACTTAATTCGAAATAACGAAAAGTCTGTCAGCTAAGACAAGATAAAATAGTATTAGAATAGCATATATTTCATTACAAGTGCGGAAAGGCTGTCATTGCAAAGAGTTCCGACAAATGTCGAAATGAAACCTAACCTAACTCATTCAATCAAATCATTAAATCTGATATTGAAACAAATTAATAGCTTCTTTTTAGAAATATAAGTATTTGCATAAATCATAAAAACTTCTATGATTTTTTTAGTAAAAACTTCATGGTTGGTTTTTCTTTTTAATAGACATTATTTTGACAGTTGGGAAAGAGAACGCACTAGTGCGGGAAAGGTAAATAAAAGCACGAGTGTGTAATAGCCCACATCCCGCACACTATACGTCCCTGCAATACGCCACTTTTTGAGCAACTGTATTAAAAAATGTTTTTTTTATTCTACACCTCAAAAAAACAAACATGCAATATTCACTAACATAATTTTCACTATTTTGCAGCTTGATTACAAAAAAGTGAAAATAATGTTACCGCATGTTCAATCCCAAAACTTGTTGTCTACAAACCCCGAAAGATATAAATAAATAAACTCCTTTCACGCGCGTTTCAATAATTACTTGTTTACAAAAGTGACTTTGTACAAAGATAAGGAATTGGCTCTTAGAGATTCTATTTAAACTAACATAGTTTTTAAAAACCTATTTAGAGGCTAAAAATTTCACCCGTGCCGGGATTCGAAACCGCAACCTCTGGCTATCCGTGCCAGCGCTCTACCAATTGAGCCAATGGGCGACTCACCGGCATCAGTGAAATTTCAAACCTCTTTACACTATTCTCTGTATTACGTAGAGGCGTTTTTTAGCCTCTAAATAGGTTTTTAAATTTGTCCTTAGCACGGGTTAGTGCATTAAAAATAAAAATAGTATAAAAACATAGTTTTTACCTTTAGTTTAGATTTAGTTTTTTAAGTTTCAAACATCACTATGGAACACTGTTTTTTTTCTTCCGAAATAAATGTCTATTATTATTATTATTAAACCCCAGATTTTCAACAATATCTCCATACAATGAAAAAAATTATTTTAACACATACTAGGCCCTAGATAGAGACAGAAAACACTTAATTGTACATAAAAATGGAAATTGCACAGATATTTTTTAACTACAGTACAGACGGCGGCCTTATCACTAAAAGTGATTTCTTATGCCATTAGCGCAGTTGGGAGAGCGCTGGCACGGTTAGCCAGAGGTCGCGGGTTCGAGTCCCGGCATGGGTGAATTTTTTAGCCTCTAAATAGGTTTTTAAAATAGTTCTAATATATTAAAGAAGGAAGTAAATGTATGAAAAAAATGATAGAAAATGACTGTAGGTTCGAAAAATAGTCGTCACAGTTGTTAAGATATCTCATGTACACTTGTAGATAAAAACTTATAATAAAGGAAGTTTTTTTTCATTGGTACAAATACAATTAGCACCCCAAAGCGTCGCTTTTGCTACTACCGCTCGTAGCAGCTGAGCTTAGTTCGTAGCAGTGCTACGCGAACATTGCTACGAGTTACGAGGCGTAGGCGCACTTCATAAATTTCTGATTGAAGCTTCGAAGTATACTTATTATATTTTACGGATTATTCAGGCAATCCCTTTCCTCTTTCTTACAGTTTCTTCAGCAACTTAACGTCTTAAAGTTGTCTGGAAGCAATGCTTTTAGCAATAGGCCGCCTTTTTGCTAAAACTATAAAAAAGGTGAAGATGCTAACTTTACACGTGTTAATTATATGCTCTGATGATATTGCAATGATCTAGGCAATTGGTGTTGTAATAAAAACATAATTGTAATAAACTCTATTTTATTTAAAAACCTATTTAGAGGCTCAAAATTTCACCCATGCCGGGATTCGAACCCGCAACCTCTGGCTATCCTTTTTGCTTAAGCCAGATGTCGCTGCCTGTACGTAATACAGAGAATAGTGTAAAGAAGTTAGAAATTTCACTGATGCCGGTGAGTCGCCCATTGGCTCAATTGGTAGAGCGCTGGCACGTATAGCCAGAGGTTGCGGGTACGAATCCCGGCATGAATGAATTTTTTAGCCTCTAAATAGGTTTTTAAATTTGTCCTTAGCACGGGTTAGTGCATTAAAAATAAAAATAGTATAACTATTTTATTTGTATAAATCTCGTGCGTGTGTTCTTGAGTGGAGACCGCGACTTGGCAAACGTAGTGTAGGACGCCCTCCGACAAGATGGGATGACGACCTGCAAAAAACTGCCGGCAGATGCTGGAGGCGGCAAGCTGAAGACAAGGCGCTATGGCGCTCATTAGGAGAGGGCTATGTCCAGCACTGGACTACATAATATAGCCTGAAGACGAAGAAGAAAAAGAAATTTCGTCCGCCATGTAAAACCAAAAGCTGATTCTTACGGCCGCTACTATAGAGGCTCGCTTAGTATGGAGATCACTGTGAAAATCCATAACTGTGTGTAATTTTATTCCTCTTCTTCTTCAGGGTATATTAGTCCACTGCTGGACATAGCCCTCCCCTAATGAGCGCCATAGCGCAAGGTATAAACTATTTTATAAATAAAAACTATCATTATACTATTTTTATTATTAATGCACTAACCCGTGCTAAGGACAAATTTAAAAACCTATTTAGAGGCTAAAAATTTCACCCATGCCGGGATTCGAACCCGCAACCTCTGGCTATCCGTGCCAGCGCTCTACCAATTGAGCCAATGGGCGAATCACCGGCATCAGTGAAATTTCGAACCTCTTTACACTATTCTCTGTATTACGTACAGGCAGCGACGTCTGGCTTAAGTGCTTTTGGCACGGATAGCCAGAGGTTGCGGGTTCGAATCCCGGCATGGGTGAAATTTTTAGCCTCTAAATAGGTTTTTAAAAACTATCATACTCTTATATATTCAAATTTGCACTGGCTACCCGTCTTCCTAATTTCCTTCAGCAATTTTCTATCGTAAAGTTGTCTGAAAGGAATTGCTTTTCGCAATAAGGTCGCCAATTGTACTATGTTTATTTGTAATTATTTTGTATTTGTTGTTTCTCCAGTGTAAAATAAAGAATATTCTTATCTTATCTTCTTATTTGCGCCGGGCATCGTTGGAATACGCAACTTATACTACCACGAGGCAAAAGGGCACCTTCTGCACTGTGAAGCTTTTTGGGCACTATGAAGATACAAATAGCCCCTTTGGCCTTCTGCCAAGTAAGACCCACCGCAGTGCTATGCTCCAGAGTCCAGACTGTACGTGAGTCGCAATAAAACTCACTTAGCGCAACGTTTTCATTAAAACCGGAATGCTAGCTTGGGTTACGAATGCTCAAGAAAATCTTCTAGTGTAAAGCCTGTAAGCCATGTCAGTGGCCTTATGGGCGGCTTGATAACTTCTGACAGTAACACGCGCCATTGCCCTACAACCCTCCATCAATCCGGACGTGGCCCTCGTGGTGGAGTATGGCCTAACCTTCCTGCGATGCAGGAAGAGACCCGTGCCCCAGCAGTAAAGACATACAAGGGTAAATATCGAAAGCCTATAAATGTCGCACATCAGGGCACAGACCTTCTCTTGGAGAGAGAGTATGGGCTTAATTAACACGCGTGCCCACCACTGATTGGCAATTTCTAGCGCTGAACTGATTTGAACGACTCAGACACTTAGGTTTCCTCACGATGGTTTCATTTCGTTATCAACCCTTGTATCTCCTCACTGATGGGGCACGTGTCTGTTCCTGCCTCGCAGGAAGTTTAAGACCATACTCCACCACGGGGGCCAAGTCCGGGTTGGTAGAGGATTTTAAGACAGTGGCGGGCCTTACTGTCAGAAGTTATCAAGCCACCCATAAGGCCTCTGACATGGCTTAACGACTGCCATTATATGACAGCCGGCACCAACGGCTTAACGTGCCTTGCAAAGCACGGAAGCGCTCGGAAAAATGCCACTAGCGGTAGTCACGGGACGCTCACCCATCCCGTACGTGACCGCGCCTGTCATTGCTTAACCAAGTGATTGATTCCAATCACTTGGTTCACCTAGGCCACGAGCGCTTCTTCCACGAGCGACATGATGGTTTCATTTACTGTTTGCGAATGGTATTAAGCTATTATAACTTTTAGAAAACAAAATCTATGCTACATGTCCGCGCTGGGAATCGAACCTGAGTCTCTCGTTTCCGAGTCTATTGCTCTACTGACTGGGTTACCGCTGCTTCTAGTTAACACTTTCGCGGACGTTTTTAAAATCTATTGTTCTTTTAATTGTTATGTATGCTATAGAAAAAAACGAAAAAAACACGTCCGTGATTGTGCAGGAACTGCGTGGATTTCGGAATGGATGCCAGTTAATTAACACCTGATATTCATGAAGCCAAGTTCGGGTTGGTGGAGGATTGCAAGACTGTGGCGGGCCTTACTGTCAGAAGTTATCAAGCCACCCATAAGGCCTCTGACATGGCTTAACAACTGTCATTTTATGACAGCCGGCGCCAACGGCTTAACGTGCCTTGTGGTGGAGTATGGCCTGACCTTCCTGCGATGCAGGAAGAGACCCGTGCTCCAGCAGTGGGGACATCCAAGGATTGATAACGAATGAACGATTCATGAAGCGGGGATAGAGCAGCTGTAGAACGGCTTCCTATTCGGGAGATCGCGGGTTCAAACCTTTGTGCATGTACGTACCAATGACTTTGTCTCGCTAACTGTGAAAATACTCGTGAGGAAAAATTAGTTCCTAAAGTGTTTATGTACTTCAGAGCTTGAATATGACAATCCGCGGCGGGCACGCGGGGTAATTAAGCTCTATTCTTTCTCTTAAAGAATGCCCTTGCAGTAATACGAATAATACGCTACATAAAATATTTATCTAATTGAATGTAAGTAAGACTATTTTTGTACTATAGAAGACAAAAATCTAAAAAAGGTTCACTGTTATATATTCTTTTAATGCACTAACCCGTGCTAAGGACAATTTTTTAAACCTATTTAGAGACTTAAAATTCCACTTATGATGAGACTCGAACCCGCGACCTCTGGCTAACCGTGCCAGCGCTCTCTCCCAACTGAGCTGAACTGAGTGAAATTTTGAACCTCTTTACAATACTCTCTGTATTACGTAACGGCACGGTTAGCCAGAGGTCGCGGGTTCGAGTCTCATCATGAGTGGAATTTTAAGTCTCTAAATTGGTTTAAAAAAAATTGGGTTCGAGTCCAGGCATGGGTGGAATTTTTAGCCTCTAATAGATACATTGTGTGAAGTCATAGCTTGATCCCAATTTGTATCGCGCGTGTTTGTACCACATGACAATCAACCACAGTATTATTGTTATTGAAGAAGCAGAAGCAATATTCATGAGAATATTGCTTCTGGCCTAACAGCGCAATCTTTCCCTATACCGGATAATTGAGCAAATCCCATTAAAAGCCTTTTTATTTCTACAAAGCAGCAATTGCCACTTTATCTGTCTACTTTTTTCACTCACGACCAGCCCCTCTCGTTTATGTTTTATCTCGTTCTTAACTGAGGCGTTTGAGCGGAAAAATAACGTTTCGCGTGGGCAAAATGCTTGATGGAAATGAGAATTATGTTCTGAGTGAATTGGCATAAAAGTAGGTGAATTAGGGATTCCATTACCAAGGCAGATATGATTAATGGTCGCCCATGCATTTCGTGCTTCGACTAAACTTTGTTAAGTAATTATTCGACGGTACGGTATACTTTTTTTCTGGATGAAAGAATTTGTGATGAGAGCTTTTATTCTCCTCTATATAAGATGATTATGTGATAAGATTAAGAGCACATTGGGTGATCTGAAATTCGTGAGGTCGTGGGTTAGAACCCGATTTTTACAGCAATCATATAAGATGGATGGGAGCCTGTTTACGAGGGATGGAAAGTATAAAGGTGATATAGAATAAATAAATATTCATGGACATATTACATGGACACAGATCTCGTTAGCCCTATAATAAGTACAACTAAATGACTTGTGCTATAGGTGCTCACTCGACGATAGATTTAATACAATAAATACATAGATAACGTCCAAGACCCGAGACAAACCAGAAAGTTTGATTCCTAGTTTGACCCGGCTGGGGATCGAACCCGAGACCTTCGGTTTAACAGTAGCGTGCCAAATCGCTGCGCCACTGAGGCCGTCAGAAAGAAGAGGAAACGCGGAAAATTGTGTACACGGTGCCTTGCACTCCATTGTGTGCAGCCTAGAAGCTAGATTGGCTATTCATAATGGTGTGCTGGTCCCACTTATGTATGGTAGCGAAACTTGGGTGTGGCAAAAGAAGTAGGAAAGTAGAATTAATGCAGTAGAAATGAGGTCTTTGAGAAGTATGTGTAGTGTTACATTGAATGACAGGATACGCAATAGTCTGATAAGTCTATGCTTTGAAGTAATTTCAGGTAACTAAAAAAATTGTGTCAGCCTAGAGAATAGCACCAACCAAATTCTTCCCGCAGGTGTCGTAAAAGGCGACTAAAGGACACACACCGGGGGGTGGGTAGCAGCGCCCCCTGCAGTACAATTCCACCGAACTGCGATCCCCAACCCGCATGCCTAGCGTGGGGATTATGGGCATTACCCCCTATGATAGCACAAAGTGGCGCTCTTTAGGGGAGGGCTATGTCCAGCAGTGGAGTAGTTTAGCCTGACGACGACGACGGCGATGTCACCCTGAAGTCTTATTTTTACTGTATCTTCCAAATGTATCTACTTTAAAGGTCGAAAAATAGAATGGAATAATGTTAACATGACATCCATAAAAAATACTTCCGAAATGAATATTTTCACGCGTTCAGACAACATTCAGTACTGCATTTAATTTTGTGATAATAGCTTTGTTGTGTTGCGAATAAATGCATTTTAATTTTCATTAATTAATTATATCTTTCATAGTGCCGACTGTCAATTGAGTTAAGAAGCCTTTAAAAAGAGCCATGACTCTATAAATCATTTATGAAAATTGCAACGTTCATGCAACGTCCAATGAATGTTGATGAAGCGAATTTGATCTATGAGGATCGTGGAAAGTAGCAGTGCCTGGTCTCTGCCTACCCCTCCGGGATACAGGCGTGAGTTTATTTATCTTAGTCGATATCAACCCTTGTACCAACCCACACTCCACCATGGGGGTGAAGTCCGGATTGGTGGAGGATATTAAGACAGTGGCCTTACTGTCAGAAGTTATCAAGCCGCCCATAAGGCCTCTGATATGGCTTAACGACTGCCATTACTTGGCAGCCGGCACCAATTTCTTAACGTGCCTTTCGAAGCATGGAAGCGCTCGGTGTTAATATTATTTGGTAAAAATTGATACTCAAATTCAAATGCTGATTGTATGTACATGCATGTTCACAAATAAATGAAATTTTATATGTAATTTTTTTTATTCACTATACTAAAAACAAAATGTATACTATACTATTTTTATTTTTAATGCACTAACCGTGCTAAGGAACAAATTTAAAAACCTATTTAGAGGCTAAAAACCTATTTAGAGGCTAGAGTCGCCAATTGGCTCAATTGGTAGAGCGCTGGCACGGATAGCCAGAGGTTGCGGGTTCGAATCCCGGCATGGGTGAAATTTTTAGCCTCTAAATAGGTTTTTAAATTTGTTCCTTAGCACGGGTTAGTGCATTAAAAATAAAAATAGTATAATCATGTGGGTACAGTGATATCGTTCCGATGTTAAACCTAACTGCAAAGTAGGTAGTCGGGGCTGTAAGTAATGCAATTTGCTTAAGTCAGATGTCGCTGCCTGTACGTAATACAGAGAATAGTGTAAAGAGGTTCGAAATTTCACTGATGCCGTGAGTCGCCCATTGGCTCAATTGGTAGAGCGCTGGCACGGATAGCCAGAGGTTGCGGGTTTGAATCCCGGCATGGGTGAAATTTTTAGCCTCTAAATAGGTTTTTAAAAATGTATACTTGTTCTTCTTCTTCGTCAAATCCTCATGGCTGACACCACCAGCGTTCTCTATTCGTTTTAATTATGCACCCTTTGAAGCGCTCGTGGCTTAGGCGAACCGAGTGATTGGAATGCAGGATAGGTGACCGTCCTGTGACTACCACTAGTGGCATTTTTTCGAGCGGTTCTGTGCTTCACAAGGCAAGTTAAGCCGTTGGTGCCGACAGCCGGCAGTGTAATGGCAGTCGTTAAGCCATGTCAGAGGCCGGCATGATAACTTCTGACAGTAAGGCCTGCCACTGTTTTACAATCCTCCCATAATCCGGACTTGGCCCCCTTGGTGGAGTATGACCTAACCTTCCTGCGATGCAGGAAGAGACCCGTGCCCCAGCAGTGGGGACATACAAGGGTTGATAACGATAACGGTGCACCTTTGCAATGTCTGGCTACTTGTAGGGTCCCTCCCGAAGCTCAGAGCGTCAGAACTACTACTACACAATTAGACAAGAGTTTGATGACGAACCTACAGGCGAACGTAAAATAAAAACACTTGTAACGACTCATAAATACTGAGGCAAACAAAAGTGTTTTGTCAAGTAGCAAATCATTGTCTGTATTTTGCCCTACAGGGTGCGAGTGTGAGCTCAAGACATTGCTGTCAAAATTTTACAGACGTCGTAGTTTAAGCTTTGCTGCGACATTTTTCTGCCACATTCAGCGAGCAGTTTTAAGGAAAACTTATACACTGCACGGTAACAATACGGCGCTGCGGAATATTATTCCCGTAATCCCGGGGCAGGTTTAATCTGGGGCCTATACAAAGCCTGTCTCTACTCTAGATGAAATTGCTCATTGCATTCCTTGAAATGTACAAGGTTATACGTGATATGCGCAATTCCTGAAGAATATTAATTAGAATTTGTCGTTTGCAACAATGTTTGTTCTATTTTTCTTTTTCTTCTTCTTCAGGCTTTATGTTTGTCCACTGTTGGACAAACCCCTCTCCTAATGAGCGCCATAGCGCCTTGTCTTCAGCTTGCCGCATCCTATCTGCCAGCAGTTTTTCGCAGATCGTCATCCCACCTAGTCGGAGGGCGTCTTATACTACGTTTGCCGAGTCGCGGTCTCCACGTCGGTTCTTCGCGAGATATGGCTAGTCCACTGCCACTTTAGCTCGCTAATTCTCTGAGCTATGTGAATTATGTTCTAATTTTATTTCTTTCCAGTTTTCATGTTTTCATATACATATTTATACAAACACATGAGTTTGTATAAATATGTATATGAAAACATGAAAACTGGAAAGAAATAAAATTAGAACATAACTTAACGAACGAACGTTTGAAAGAACCGTCATTGTTATATTTAGGACATGCGGCCTGTACTCTACGTTCACTGTACGGCATAAACCGTGTCTCAAACAGAGATTATGGCCTTAATGACCACGCGTGCCCACCGCGGATTGTGAATTTCAAGCGCTACGTCATTGTGAGCATCTCAGTCCCTCAAGTTTCCTCACGAAGTTTTCCTTCACGTTTAGTGAGTGGTGTTGCTGCTGTAACTAACATAACATAACATTTTTACACATTGCTTCCGGCCCCACACTAGGATACCTTGTGTGACGGGAACCAGAAACAACAACATCACAAACATGTAAACATCCAAGACCTGGAGATTTTTTTGTCCCCGGGTTCGAACCTGGAACCTCTTGCATGGTAGGCAGATGCGCTACTGCTGCGCTGCGGCGGCCGTTTTCAAATTTCAAAAATATAAGTTAGTTAGAAAACAAAGTCATTGGCCCATGCCGGGATTCGAATCCGCGACCGCTAGCTAACCGTGCCAGCACTCTCCCTACTGAGCCAATGGGTGACTTACCGGCATGAGTGAAATTTCGAACCTCTTTAAAATGTATATTCTGTTTGCTGAATGTCAATGTCAATCGTTTGTAACGCAATATTATGACATTTACGCTGAGAGTAGGAGCATTGGCTGATAGCCAGCGTAAGATGGTTTCAACGCCGGTTATCCCACGATAGCCTTTATCACCTGTGCCATAAAAGCGAGTATAGACCTGAAAGGGTAGTCCAGCGGTAAGGTCTATGAGTCACAGTTATACCAGATTAATCATAGCGATTGATGCCTAGAGATGTTTGTTGATGGGCAGATAGTGCTAGCACTCGGTACTAGATATACCTGGAATCGTTATCAACCCTTGTATGTCCCCACTGCTGGGGTACGGGTCTCTTCCTGCATCGCAGGAAGGTTAGGCCATACTCCACCACGGGGACCAAGTCCGGATTGGTGGAGGATTGTAGAACAGTGGCGGGCCTTACTGTCAGAAGTTATCAAGCCGCGCATAAGGCCTCTGACATGGCTTAACGACTGCCATTGCATGACCGCCGGCACTAACGGCTTAACGTACCTTGCGAAGCACGGAAGCGCTTTGAAAAATGCCATTAGCGGTAGTCACGCCTGTTGTTGCTTAACTCAAGTGATTGATTCCAATTACTCGGTTTGCCTAGGCCACGAGCGCTTCCATAGATAGCTTCCAGATATACCTGGAATGCGGAGATGGAATGGGTATAGGGAAGAGCGGGTGATCGTGCTCTTCCACTATAAAGGGAAATTTCCCGCCAGACAGATCGTATGGGGACGACCGGTCCAACTATTGTTAGTCGGACGTTATATTTATGGTATGTCATCGAAACACTTTGATTGCGCGATGCAGGAATGTTGGAGTTTGTAGTGCGCGCGCAGAGTTGACATGTGCTCGCCACATGGGTTTTCCCTTAAGAGTCTAAGCTGAACAGGACATCGCTGAAGAGGTCGCTTTGAGTGGATGAGACATTAAAGTTAATTATGTGTGGAAATCTGCTCTACTCTTCTCTTTAGGGTTAGTAAGTGGTATTTCTCCTACAACTTCACAAACTTAGAAAAAAAACCGGCCAAGTGCGAGTCAGACTCGCGCACCGAGGGTTCCGTACAAACCTGTATTATAGACCTGAGTATTTGGTATGAATTTCAATTTAATACCTCTACGCGTTTATGAGGAATTGGGTAGTAAGTTTAAAATTATTAAAAAAAAAAATATTATGTGATGTAACTAAAAATTTATGGTTTTCGTAATTTTTCCTTTATCTATGCTATAAGACCTTGCTTCGTACCAAATTTCAAGATTCTGAGTTCACGGGAAGCACCCTGTAGGTTTTGATTCCCTTGCTAGTGTCGAAAATTTGCGGCATAAACGGCTGTATCTTTTGATTGCGTTGGCTTAGAAGTTTTATTTTTTCACAGCTTCAAGGGACAGTAGACCTGAGTAATTGATATAAATTTCAGCTTCATACCTCCACGCGTTCCTGAGAAAAAGGGTCTTGACAGACGGACGGACGGACAGACGGACAACAAAGTGATCCTATAAGGGTTCCGTTTTTTCCTTTTGAGGTACGGAACCCTAAAAACATTGATACTACGTCCTGGGCAACATCTTTTAATGCAGATAGTAACGTAAAGAACAGCTAATTATTTCGTTGCAATTTAATTTTTTTTCCCAAAGTACTTTACTTTTCAATTCGATTCAATTCAATTAATTTGAATGGATGCGTAAAACGTGATTTTGGGATGAATGTGGGGATTTTGTTATAGATAGATAGATAGAGAACACTTTATTGCACAACCAGAAAAAAGAACCGTGTTTTTTTAAATCTATGTAGTGTTATACTTGACGGTCTTATCGCTAAAAGCGATCTCTATTATATACATTTATTTTGCAAATTTTGTGTTTTCTGTATGATTTTCATGTGTGCGACAAAGTATTAAGTAAAGTATTGCGTTAAATATTTATTTATTTTTATATTAAAGTGATATAATATTCCCCCACTATACTAAATTTCATATATATATATATATATATAGGCGAGCTTTTCGCCTAACCTAAACCTAGTCCAACTTTTACAATATAATATTTACATTTAGATTATTTATAAATTATATATATATATATATATATAAATATATATCTAAATGTAAATATTATATTGTAAATAACACAACCTGCTAATCTTGTCTCCAAAACTTAGGTTAGCTGGCTAACCAAAGTTGGACTAGGTTTAGGTTAGGCGAAAAGCTCGCCTATGTGCAAATTTTTTATACAATAAAGAATTTTAATAATAATACGCAGCTATAGTACAATAATATATGTAGTTGTAAAGTACATTTCTCACATAGGACCGCCGCATTATGCTCTTGTTGAGTGGTGTGAGGCAAATGTAGAGTAAAAATATCTAGTTCCATTTTTGTAGAACGAGAATAGATAATCGAATTTTCAACCGACTTCAAAAAAAGGAGGAGGTCCTCAATTCGATCCGTATGTTTTTTTTTCTATGTTTGTTACGCGATAACTCCGCCAATAATGAACCGATTTGAACAAATCTTTTTTTGGCATATAGGTACTAAGTACAACTAAATAACATGTATTACCGGTGCTAACTCGACGATAGATTTAATACAATAAGTACATAGATAACATCCAAGAGCCGAGACAAACTAGAAAATTTCTTTTCCTAGTTTGACTCGGCCGGGGATCAAACCCGAGACCTTCGATTTTATAGTCAGCGATGATGAAACCCTACTCTTTCTTTAAGGCCTGTGTAGGAAATATATATATAGGCTGCATTAAATTATATTCGTTAAACATCTTAAGTCCAGTCAGAGCCCTTAGGGCGGCTTGAAAACTTCTGACTTGCAAGCCTCCACCAATCCGAACTTGGCCCCCGTGGCGGAGTATGGCCTATAACTTTCTCCCGTGCATCTCGGTGGGACATAATGGTTTGATGATGATATAATCTTAGGTATTGCAGTTAATCTCTCTCTCTCTCTCTATCTCTCTTATGTATTCAATACTTAATACTTTATTGCATTCCGCAAATTTTACGTTAGTTACATACTAACTTAACGGTTTTGTAAAAAAATCAAATGAAAAAAAAATGGTTATTTTATATGATCCTTGTAAACCCGGTACGCAACATTTTAGAGTGCTATATTAAAATTACATTACATCAACTTAAAATCCTTCATTGAAGTCATGCAATTTTAGTTAAATATAGTTGAAAAATTATTTTTATATATTTTATTTATCTCATTTCGTCTATATTATTTCGAATTTACTATTTGCATATATATTATCCTTTAAATTAATATTCTCCTATTGTATGATAGCATTTTGAAAATTGATATTTTCTTTAAATCTTTATGGAAATTGTAGTCGTTATTTAAGTCATTAAGGTGATTTGGGAATTTATTATATGTACGTTATCTGTACGTATTACAGAGAATATTGTAATAATAGTAATAATAGTTTATTATATTTTTTATAGCCATTACCAATAAACTGGAAAAGCTTAACTGCATTCTAGAATACCCACCATTTTATCTATTGAGTAGAGCAGCCAGTGCTAGGTCACAATTTGAATTTAACTAACCGGAACATAGTTCTCACCTCTCTAAGCTTCTATCACTTCAAACCACTAGATGGTTAGATGCTCAGGTCACTAAGGTGCCTTGATTCAGCTACTGCATTCAGCTACTGGTGACCCCAAAGCTCTGAGGATTAAGTGGCCAAAAGTGTCACCACTTGGGGTTGCACCTCAAACGCCCTCTGAACTAGCGAGATAAGCTTACCTTGGTATCGGAACAGCCAAACATGATACGGACAGAAGATCAGAGCTTTTACACTTTTAGTTAGCGCCCACACAGAAGGGGCGTGAAAAAGACGCGGAAAAACCGCGCAAAAGTCTTATTCATTTATTATACTTGGAAAGTAAAGTTGTTTTGATCTGATTATTGGTTGGAAGTTGCTGCTTCCCTCCAGAGAGAGTGAAAAAACTCATTCAAATAACTTCCCACCTAAGGACCGGAATGAACTTTAAAAATAGAACTACTGTCAGCTGTGAAGATTTTATGTAAAAAAACTAATTAAAAAAATGCTGCGGCCATGTGAGTTTCTACACAGCCAGTGTAAACTTAGCGCAAACTTCTTTGAGCGGAATTAGCCGCAACAATAACGCGGTGAGTTCCATATTTAAAATTTAAAAAGTCGACATAAATAGGCAGTATACTAATCTGTTACATGTATTACATGTATACTAATCTGTAACGGAATTCAAAAAAAATAGGTCCTAATCTTGCATGCTAAGATTTGAATATTAAAAATGAGTTTTTATTTTCCTCACATTCGAAATAAAAAATAGAGTGTTCAACACGGGTAAAAGAATCAATTCTTACTCGGACTATAGCCTCGGGAAATGATTTTTTCGACCCTCAATAAACAATATACTATTCATGGGGACCGACCCCATACAGAAGAAATGGTGTGAGGGCGCGATTTCTAAACAACGCATCGCGCCTTTTCTACGCCCCCGCCCCACATCCCTTCTATGAAGCCGCTTCTTCTTAGCGTGTCGATGGTCAGCCATCGTGGTGAAGGAATTTGCCAACTAGCTAATTACATTTAATTCTCAACATCATCGGCCATTCGATGCCCACTGCAGGACACAAGCCTCCCTCACACCTCTCTCGTTTTCCAAGCTTCCGGCCTTGTGCCGTCCACATCCACTGACTCCCCGTTGTCATGTTGGTTGTATTAGCGTTGGCTGTCACGCAACGGCAGTCGTTAAGCCATGTCAGAGGCCTTATGGGCAGCTTGATAATTTCTAACAGTATGGCTCGCCAGTGTCTTACAATCCTCCACCGACCCCGACTTGGCCCCCGTGGTGGAGTATGGCCTAACCTTCCTGATGCAGGAAGAGACCCATGCCCCAGTAGTGGGGACACACAAAAGGTTGATATGAGTATCAGTTTGTGAAATTAGGAATATAATGTAAGAATGATTAGAATAAGAATCATTTATCCATGAATATAGGTAATAATAAAAAGGTCTTAAGGCTTCTGCCCTTTAGAGCGTATGAATATTTATGCAAACATGCATTAATAATAGTAATGACAATAATAAGTACTTATCACAAGAGTCGGTAATCAATTCAAATGTCATCTAACAGTAAGCGACGTAATGACTGCAAAACATAAGTGGCCTGGGTGAAATCTAGCTGATTCGGTCCACCTTTTAATTTTGGTTCGACATGGTACCTTACTACGATGCAGGAACCCGTGGCTTAGCAGTGGGAACATACAAGGGTTGATATGAGTATCTTTTTGTAAAAATAGGAATGTATGAAAGAAAGAAAAAAAAGAAAGAAAATGTATTTATTTGACGACACAATACTCAAAACAAAACCAAAAAAACACACAAACCAATTACAAAAAAAAAAAAGATTACACATAAGCAAAAAAAACAAAAGACACAGCTAAAAAATTAATCAACTTTACAACACGAAAACAACATAATTTAATACATAGGTTTTAAGTATTGAGCCCCCAAAATAGGCCCGACTCAGCATAATGTAGCAACAGACTTGTCAGTTGCAACGCTGATTTTCAGTCGGGTCCAAGCTGCGGTTAGCCATGTACGTGAGAAAAAAAAAATAATAAGCTGCCCGTGGTGTGAAATATACAATAGAATACAATACTTAAATATTATACTGTGCAGTGTTTGTGAAGAGTGAAGGTAATAAATACATAATATAATCGGATAAACAGTGAAACAAATAAGTCAGTGATATAATTCAATGGTGATATACAAATATTATGTTGATATATTATATTCGACAAATATTATGACTGCAAGGCATAAGTGATCCACGTGCAATGTAGCTGATTCGGTCCACCTTTTAATTTTGTTTCGACATGGTACCTTACTACGATGCAGGAACCCGTATCTTAGCAGTGGGAACATCGATATCAAACTTTGTACGTCCCCATTGCTCGGGCACGGGTCTCTTCCTGCATCGCAGGAAGGTTAGCCCATACTCCACCACGGGGATTAAAAAGTTAAAATTACTTTGCTAATTTCCGCCAAAAATCCCACAAGCACCATGCGGTTAATTAATGCACCGCCCTCCCTCCCACTTTTTCAAGCAGAAGCAAGACACGAACACACCACCACCGACACCAATACTTGTGTGAGAAAACGCGCGACGGGTTTCGCCTCTAACACGAAGCATCCTCACAGTGCTTAGTGCGAGTTTGACAGATCCAATTGAATAACTTTACTACCGCGTTAATCGAGCATTGAGTAGTGAGTATGAGTAAGTTAACCGTTCGAACTGGCAAAACGCTGTCACAGTACAACTCGCACTCGCGTTTATTCGTGTTTTGGCTGGTAAACGTGCTCACTTCTCAACGTAAACCATTACAACTCGCACTCAGCAATTTTAATTTCTATTCTTGTTACTAGGTGGCGCTTCCTCGATGCCATAGAAATATGAGTTTACGTTAATGCAATCGAGTAGTTAAAAAACTCGCACTAATCACTCAGGCTCCCAAACGCTTGTGGGATTTTTGGCGGAAATTAGCAAAGTAACTTTTTAATGCTGTTATGGATTTCCGCAAAGTAACGCCTGATTCTATACATCCACCACGGGGGCCAAGTCGGGGTTGGTGGAGGATTGTAAGACAGTGGCGAGCCTTACGGTGGTAACATACAAGGGTTGATATCGAGTATCGAATGGTGTCTCCGCAAGAGCTTGACTTTCTATCGCCTTCTACGTCCTGCCTAAGCCCCCAGTATCGCCGCGCGAAGCGCTCTCGACAATATCGGGCAGCTTTTGTTCGGCCCACTTTGTTCTGCCCACTTTTGTTCTCGGCAACCCACTTTGGTTCTAACACTTTTGTTGGCGAGTTCGCCAATGGACAGGGCCGTATCTAGGTGGGACGTCAAAGATGGTATCAGAGCTAATAAATAATCGTGATTAGACCCGTTTAATATATAACCATATACCAATGACTTTGTTTTCAAAGTTTTTATATACTTAAAGTTATAATAGCAACAATACTCGCTAACAGAGAAGGAAAACTTGTGTGTCTTACGAAACACTTATTTTCACCCAAACACAATCCTCTGATTGTCCTCCTCTGATAGTTTTCCTTCTCTGTTAGCAAGTATTGTTGCTATTATAACTTTAAGTATATAAAAACTTTGAAAACAAAGTCATTGGTAATAGCCAGAGGTCGCGGGTTCGAATCCCGGCATGGGTGGAATTTTTAGCCTCTAAATAGGTTTTTAAAATTAGACTCTTTCTTTACGAGTGATTTATTATGTATGTTATGGTTATCCCTAAGTACAACCCTGGCGAAAAATTTAACGGTGCGAGGTGACGGTTGGTGTTTTTTCGTTGCCGTTTTTCTTTGTTGTCCATTTTAAACGTTGCGTTTCGGAGTTCAGTCTACCAAGAAGCCCTTTGTCCCGCCATCCTATATGTCATGTAAAAATACACAAATTTATTTTTACATGCAAAATTCACTTCTTTTGATTTTCAAAATTCTTTATTATTTCATATGTATGTACCGTTTATGTAAGTGTATCAATTTCATATTTATGTATCGTTTATGTATCTGTATCAACTGTAAAATAATATGTTATCTAATATTGTTTAGTTGCGCCGACTTGCGCCGTATTTCAGTTTCCGTTTCTTATTTTCCGTCAATGGTTGTCCGCCACTTGTAGTGTACTGTTATTTTATAAGTTTCTTATGTAATCCTTGGTGTACATGCAATAAAGAATATTCTATCTATCTATCTACATATCTATATAACATGATTAATAATAGTTACAGCTTTTACACAAAATAATAAATGTATAAACTGGCATCTAAATCAATTGTATTTACATTATTAGACTGCAGTCGTTTTTAAAAGTTAAGTAAAATATGGAAACAACAAGATGCTATTTATAGCTTAGAGAATAAACAGTTGCATTACAAACATGCTTTTTTATGACTACTTAGGTAGTTCATTTAACGACAGGGAGACTTCTTTTGAATTGGTTTAATGTACAATATGAGCTACCTTTTGGTAGTAATAACAACTAGTAGTAATAACTATATTAATAAACTTCTACACGATACACTCACTCGTCCTGCGCCGTGATTATGTAACTTTCCACGTATACATCTGTAGGTCACTCTAAGTATTTTAAGATAAGAATAATCTTTATTATATTATTTTTAATGCACTAACCCATGCTAAGGACCATTTTAAAAAACCTATTTTAGAAGCTAAAAATTCCATCAATGCCGGGATTTGAACTTGCAACCTCTGGCTATCTGTGACAGCGCTCTTTCCAACTGAGCTAATGACTCACCGGCATCAGTGAAATTTCGAAACTCTTTACATTATTCTCTGTATTACGTACAGGCAGCGGCATGGGTTGAATTTTTAGCCTCTAAAATAGGTTATTTAAAATAATGTTTATTGTACACTGGAAGAACTACAAATACAAAATAATTACAAATGTACATAGTACAATTGGCGGGCCTACTGCTAAAAGCAATTTCTTGCAGACAACCTCACAATGGAAAGTTGCTGAAGGAAATAAGAAAGACGGGTAGCTAGTGCAAATTTGAATATTGATACATACTTATACTTAATAATAATACACTCATACCTTTACTAATATAAACTTATAATAATTATTAAAAAACTTATAGAATTTTATTATAAGATATATATATGTATGTATATGTATGTTTATAATTATTATAAACATACATATATATCTTATAATAAAATTCTACACAAGACAAGGAAAGTAATAACACCTATACACAAGAGGACAAATAATTTAATTCATATTTCATATTCATTTCGTAGATTCATAGTGGACGGAGTGTGTGAGTTAGACTTTACATAACGTGTGAAGTTATTCTAGTCGATTTCCGTCTTCAGCTCGCCGTTCAATGAATTTCAGGGCTGATTTTTGTCGAAAACTGAAGTTTAGAAAGGAGCTTGACGTTGGCTTTACTTTGCTGGTATTTTTATAACCAGCTTGTATACGTCCAACAACAGGGCACGGCACTAAACAATGCAGTAAATATGTATGCGTAAGTGTGTGTGTGTGTGTGTGTGTGTTCCAAACAATAAATAATGGAACCTACAGGACAAATTCCAAACCTGAAATAAATGCATTTTTTTTTATAACGAAACAATCCGAACTAGTTATTTAAAGTAGCAGGCAGCTACTTCCAGCTAGCATTTTGACCCTTTGTAAGTAAGAACAATAAGTGATATCTAATATAATATTGGTATATCTTATCAAGAAAAAGGAAAATTAAGGCGTGGTGACAAAGCATTCACTAAAACACTCCTAGAGGCGTATTATTTAATCTGTGTTACGTATTTTCCTTACAAAATCTGCGCCTCGGACTAATTTAGTGGGCATTTTTGGAGTGCTTTAAGGAATTGTGTTCCTATAGATATATAGAAAGTATATTATTTGTTGTACGTAAACCAGGAATTATATAAGATACTTAAAAAATAACATACACATTTATGTACATAAGATAAAATATCAAGTCATTACCACAGTCATTACTTGCGAACGTATGTATGCGTAAGAGGGTGAATGTGTGTGTGTGTGTGTGTTTGTGTGAGTGTTTGTTACAATAAATAAATAATAGAACCTACCAAGTAGGGTTGTAAATAAACACATATGTAAATAATAAAAAATAAAGGACCTATCAAACAAAGAAGAAAAGATTTTATGAAGTTAAACAAACTGAACTAATGGTGAGTCGCCGATTAGCTCAGTTGGATAGAGCGCTGGCACGGATAGCCAGAGGTCGCGGGTTCGAATCCCGGCATGGGTGGAATTTTTAGCCTCTAAATAGGTTTTTAAAAATTGCCCTTAGCACGGGTTAGTGCATTAAAAATAAAAATAGTATAAACTGAACTAGTTATTTGAAGTAGCAGGCTCCTACTTCTCGCTGGCTTTATTTGCTGCTTCCTTAGGCTACAACTACAAGTGATGTCTAAAATAATAACTGTTTCATAAAAAATCTTAACAAGAGAAAGGAAATCTTACCTATTCCTTTAGACATAAACTATGATCAGTAGAAAATCTCGTCCCATGTCAGACCTAGATTTGCTTAACAATAAAGATTTAGAGAAAACGTCTAGGTTTAAGGAATAATACGCCCAAAAAACTAGGTACCTAAGAAAGATTTTTTTGGATATGAAATGAAATGAAAAGGTTTTATTCAAAGTAGCGCAGAAACTGCGGCTTAATGAACGTTACAATTCTAACTACGTGTCCATTTCAAAATCTAGATCATTTTGGAGACAAAATGGACAAAACGACTTTAAGCTTAGCCTGTTTTTTATAATACTTTCTTCTTCTTCTTCAGGCTATATTAGTCCACTGCTGGATATGGCCCTGCCCTAATGAGCGCAAGGTTGTGCCATCATTGGGTGGTAATGCCCATAATCCCCACGCTGGGCATGCGGGTTGGGGATCGCAGTTCGGTGGAATTGTACTGCAGGGGTCGCTGCTGCCCACCCCCCGGTTTGTGTCCCTTAGTCACCTTTTACGACACCCGCGGGAAGAATTTGGGTTAGTGCTATTCTCTAGGCCAAGACTACACAGCATTATGCATTACATTCTTCCAAATTAATAGAACATCTTGCTTAATCCCTGGAGGGCAAAGGCATCTGCTAAAGGTTACGTAACACATCAACTCTACGTCTCTGTAGGGAATCGTTTGAATCAAGTATTTAAGAGAATATTTTCTCGACATGAAATGACTAGTCAGTACTGTGTGAGCATTACAATATTAAAAGGCTCCTTCAAGGAGTTATTCCTAAACATCTTTAACATACAAAGGTAGTCTGGAAGAGATCGCTCTTAGCGATAAGACCGCCAATCGTATAACATTACTTAGATTTAAGAATTATGGTTGTAATATTTTTCTGGCTGTGCAATAAAGTGATCTTGCTTAGAATTGGAAATAAAATAATTAGAAAGAAATTATCGAAATTAAGAAACCTAACGTCAAAGTAGGTACTCGGGGCTACAAGTGATGCAAATTACTTCAGCTAGATGTCGCTACCTGTACGTAATACAGATAATATTGTAAAAAGGTTCGAAATTTCACTGATGCCGGTGAGTCGCCCATTGGCTTAATTGGAAAGAGCGCTGGCACGGATAGCCAGAGGTCACGGGTTCGAATCCCGGAATGGGTGGAATTTTTAGCTTCTAAATAGGTTTTTAGGAAATTATAGCCTTGACTACAGTTTCTATGAAAAGACTTATGTGTTCCAGGTCCACTAACATAGCGGGCGTGTAAGTCTATTTTTCTATTCTTAAAAAATTAATAATAACTTTCACTCAACACAATCACTTGACCTGGTCCCAAACTAGGACACCCCTGTATTATGTTAATTAGTGTTAAGGGCGTCACAAACATAAAAATACACCCAGAAAGAGGCCACAATAATGATGTTAGTGTTATTTATCTTCTCTTCTATAAACCGATTTAAATTTGATTGATTCTTGCTTTAGAGATACCTATGCCATTTTTTAAAGAGAAAAATTAAGTATATGCCTGATGTGTTAGGACTAAAATAATCGAGGATAAAGTCATAAAGACAATAATTTTCTTTCAGCAACCTAAAGAATGAAGCACGATTAATTAAATAAACAAGTGCGGTTAGAAAATGTTGGAATAGACTAGCAGAGGACCGAATGGGATAACGTAAAACTAAATAAGCCTATGCCTCGGTACGGTCTGTTTTGAATTGGTTAGATGGATTGGATTAAATAAAATAACTTATATGCTGTGTGGTGTCGGCTTAGCACCAACCCAAATTCTTCCCGCGGGTGTCGTAAAAGGCACTAAGGGACACAAACCGGGGGATGGGCAGCAGCGCCCCCTGCAGTACAACTCCACCGAACTGCGATCCTCAACCCGCATGCCCAGCGTGGGGATTATGGGCATCACCCCCCAATGATGGCACAAGCTTGCGCTATGGTGCTCATTAGGGGAGGGCTATGTCTCCACTGCTGGACTAATATAGCCTGAAAAACAAGAAGAAATATAATTACTTACTTCAACCAATATTTCTGTCTCTTGAATTACATGATTTGTCGCGCTTGAAACTGCCGATCCACGGTGGGCACGCGTGGTAATTAACTCCATCCTCTCTCCCTGCTTGTGCCTGGCAGCGGGACGTTTATAGGCTCCATAAAAAATCTCTATGTTGTATGGACGAGAGGATCTAAGGTAGGTCTCTGTTTCCGCCAATTTTCGCCAGTTTTCGTACCGATAATCGAGTTTTGATTTCGAAATTAAGTATCATATTAGTTCCAATATTTCTATTACACGAATATATCCGATAGTAGCTGAGGCATATTCTAAAAGCTAACAGACCATACTACATTTTGGTAACAATACCGTTGCCATGACAACATGTTTGTTGACGAATCATTTCTTCGCACCCGACTTTGAGAATTTATTAAAATTATCGTATTCAATATTTAATTTGGAAATATTGCTCCGTATTATAATTTGAAATAAGGAACGTGACCTTCACAGCAACATATTTGTTTTAAAACAAAAAGAAAAATCTTGCGCATAAACTCGGCAATATTTATCACGCCTCCGAGAAGGAGTGTGTGCTACAAATTTACTTGTATTTTTCTCTCTTCCTCACTCCTATACAATACAGAGCGCACGATACAAGAATATAAAAACATATGTAACGGAAAAAATGCTCAGAACGGAAATCCACAATACGTTGGCGTGTCGGACAGTGATTTAATATTTAGTTGGGGTTAGAGACGTTACATTGAAATACGGCCAAGTGCAAGTCAGACTTACGCATCGAGTATCAGTTAATAGATTCCTATTATATTGCTTTTATAGATTGAGAACACTTAAATGTACTTAAAAAAAGAAAATAGAAACATATCTTTAAACTTTAACTTAATTTAACGGTGGCCTTATCACTGACTTCTTGACAACATTATATAATTTTCCTGATTAGCAAAAATGTGTTATCGTTCATTCAGTTCACCGACCGCAGGGATCAACTTGCACTCATAATATGCACTATACACATGCAGTATCACAGTTTGTTACAAGTTTGACACTTGTATGCGTTATAAATTTTACTATAACACAGTCCAAGACGTGGCTTGACAAGGGTCAAACTCTAGTTACTATTTTTAGTTTTGGAAAAGTAGTAAGGAAATGAATTCCACTTTTACTCGTATTACACTCAATAAACAGCGATTTAACGTAAAGATAATGTCGGCAATTAAGTAAGTAACACAAGAAAATTATGTAGGTCAAATGATATGTTTTTACCATTACTGTAAAGTGAAAGAGGAAAAATAAATCCATCAGCCCGTACTCGTCCACTGTCGGACATAAAAATTCCCGCACGCCTCGGCCATCCTCATCCAGCCACTGCTAGCTAGCATGGTTGGCGATTAGTACTACAAATAGACAAATGTACTTAATTTACAAAGCGAAGTCATTGGTTACCTACCTATTACCATGGTGCTGCATGATACACTTTTTATTTGACGAAGAAATTGGATTCGAATACCAATGCTGTTGTGAATGGAAACAACAAACGCTAAAATAGAATAATTGTCTCACTCAGATTCTATATGTCTAACTACTATTATTGTTATGTAAGCGCATTTGTGGCAATAAATCATTCATTCACTCATTTTGTACATTGCTTTGTTCGTTTTTTCTCACCTACCCACTCACTTGTCCAAGGACTCATTCACTCACTCACTCACTCACTCACTCATTCATTGTTTTACTCTTTCTGTCATTCAGTTAGTCTTTGCTTCAATAATCCATTCATTCGTTCGCACGTTCACTCATTCATTCAGCTGAAAACTAATGATAATCGCGCAACTTATCTCTTCTTAAAACACATCCCTGCCCCATCCGAACTCCCCCGGCAGTGGCGGTTACACAACACACGTTCAACAATTTGTCTCGCCCTATCTGCTTGTTCGACTGATACGGCGCATTTTTCCTCGCTCTTTGTTGTGACCACTGTGGAGGAGCCACTTCGACGGTCGCTGTGAAAAGTGCTAAATTACTTCTGGTCTACTTCCCCGCACTACTGCGCAAACTGCTAGGTAAAATAAAAGATAAGTATATTTTTTTGAGTATCGTAGTCTGGGACCAGAACAAGCGATTGCGGTGCGTTGAAGTTATTATTGATATCAACTCTTTGTATGTCTCCACTGCTGGGGCACGGGTCTCTTCCTGTATCGCAGGAAAGTTTGGCCACACTCCACCATGGGGGCCAAGTCCGGGTTGGTGGAGGATTGTAAGAAAGTGGCGGGCCTTACTGTCGGAAGTTGTGAAGCCGTTCATAAGGCCTCTGACATGGCTTAACGACTGCCTTTACATGACAGCCGGCATCAGCGGCTTAACGTGCCTTGCAAAGCATGGAAGCAAAGACGGTAGAACGATGGCATCTCATTCGACGTTCGTGGGTTCGAATCCCGGCATGGGTCAATGACTTTGTTTTCTAACTTACCTACGTACATTTGTGAAGTAATAGTGGCATTTCACTGTGACACAAGATCTCTGTATATAAGATAATACTAACGTTAGAAACACCCAGCCCAGCAGTGGTGGCCTCACCCAGCTAGATTTAATTTTAGTGCCCTTAAAGCATAGGAAATGAGAACGCCCGCACAAAGGCGTTCATAATTAAATGTTTAGTGTGGAGGTCTTTACAAAAGCGGGAGAATACAATTTTCGGGCCTACCCGAGCCAAAAAGACTTTTTCAGCGCAGTCATATTGTGCGGCGACTTGTAGCTCTTTGTGAAGAGCTGGAAAATATAGTTTTCTTCGCAAGTCCTTTATGGGTTGATGATGATGATGATGACCTTTTTTCGACCCAAACTCTACGATACTTATTTAATGCGTTTCCATTTATTTATTTATCGTATGGCATTTTACAATGGCCTCACAACCAGACACAATGCGTTTATCTATAATATAAAAATGAATCGCTGAATGTGTTGGTAAGCGCAAATCTCGAGATCAGCTGAACCGATTCCGCTAATTCTTTTTTTAGAATATTCCTTGAAGTACGAGGATGATTCTTGCGGAGAGAAAAATAAATAAATAAATAAATAAATTTTACTAATATTCATGGACATATTAAATAAAAAAATAATTAAGAATCGACTGTTAGGCGGTACGAAGTTCGCTGGGTCAGCTAGTAATTAATAATAATGAAATGTCAAATATTTGAAGTCAAAATTTACAATTATTAGTTTCCATGAAATTATGAAACACTAGCGGTGTATTTGTTAACGAATATTAGTTTAACATAAATCACAAGTTATATGATCATTTAAATGTCTGTTTGTCTCTAAAACAAAAATATAAAATAGGTATGTTATTTTACAAACCAGTCTGCGTTAGTCTAGCGTGTTAACACTTGATTACATTGATTCCCGTTTGAAACATGGAATGTGGTATAGTGGTGGCTTCAGTACCGCATTTAAAATTCTGTCAGCAAGTAAAAAAACAAATTGAAATTCGCTGCCTGTGAGTGATACAGAGAGTATTTGTAAAGAAGTTCGAAATTTCACTGATGCTAAACTGAGCTACAGTTTGGAGAGCGCTGGCACGGTTAGCCAGAGGTCGCGGGTTCGAGTCCCGGCATGGGTGGAATTTTTCACCTCTAAATAGGTTATAAAAATAAATTCAATTGTATTTCTAATTATCTCCACACTTTATCAACTCGTATGATATAAAGTGTCTATAGTACCTATGTCAATTGTTTGTCTAATCAACGATATTGTAGAATCTGTATCTATTTACCCAATCCATAGGTACCCTAAACTATCGGAACACGACCCAATATAACCCCGAAACGAATATCAAAACTTCGCCCCCACTCGAAGTTTAAACATTTCTTTTACTTTCTGTATCAACATAAATCCTCCTTGGAAATAGTAGTACCTATTACCGGCGAGAACGACTTTAAATGTGGCCATATTTCTCCTTTCCACTCACATTAATACTAGGCGGCGAAAATAAAAAAAGCGGCTAACCTCTCACTACTTACCGCGGATTTATGCAGCGAAACGACGAATTTTCAGTTGAGTAAATAATTACAAAAAAAAAACAAAAACGTAGTGTAGGACGCCCTCCAACCAGGTGGGATGACGATCTGCGAAAAACTGCCGGCAGATGCTGGATGCGGCAAGACAGGGCGCTATTGCGCTCATTAAGGGAGGGCTATGTCCAGCAGTGGACTACATAATACAGCCCGAAGAAGAAGAAACAATAACATGAAAGAAAATAATGTTTAACATTTTTTCTGAGCGCTTCCGTGTTTCGCTACGCACCTTATGCTGTTAGTGCCGGCCTTCATGTCTTGTAACTTTTGAGAATTAAAACGCCGGACTAGCGCTGTCGAACTACCCGGGCTGAACTAAGAAGGTGAAAAATAATATCAGTTCCCTAATAACCCCAGTCAAATGCTGCTGCGGCTAACCTTCCATATCAACCCTTGTAACTCCCTACTGCTGCGTCACGGGTCTTTTCCTGCATCGCAGAAAGGTTAGGCCATACTCCACCACGAAGGTCAAGTCCGGGTTCGTGAAGGATTGTAAGAAATTGGGAAGTTTTCAAGCCACCCATAAGGCCTGTGACATGGCTTATCGACTGCCATTACATGACAGCGGGCACTAACGGTTTAACGTGCCTTGAGAAGCACGGAAGCGCTCGGAAAAAGCGCCACTAGAGCGGTAGTCACGGGACGGTCACCCATCCTGCACCTGACCGCGCCTGTTGTTGCTTAACTCAAATGATTGATTCCAATCACTCGGTTTGACTGATTGGAATCAATCATTCACCGACGACCACTCCGACGCTGTAGTGCCTGGGACATGGTTTTATAGATGGTGTAAGCTTGCCCAACACCTATACCATCCTGACAGCTAAGTCGGCCTAGCCCACAGGAAAGACTAGTCAATACATGCGGAGCCAACCAAGCCGCGGGTTTCCTCACGATGTTTTCCTTCACAATTAGCATGTGGTATTGCGACTACAAATTCGCAAATGTACGTAACTTTGAAATTTAACCAAGTCATTGATACATGCCCGCACTCGGGATCGAACCTGGGGCTCTCGCTTGCCAGTTCATGGTTCTACCCACTGAGCTACCACCGCTCTCCCAAAACATAGGTATCAGGATACCCTTTCTGTTAAAGAACTTTGCTTTTACTTGCTTAACGGTCTAACAAACGGAAGCTATTCAGTTCCATTCGGTGTTAGTGTTCCTTTCCTGAACAAAACCTTAGTTGCTGCAAGGAAAAATTGCTCGTAAAGGGTTCAACTTACGGCTCCTTCGACGGTTGTAGCCAAGAAGTTTTGTGGAAACGAAATGATTTATGAACGTGGCAGGTTTCAATTACGGCCCTCGACAAGTCACTCTGTATTGTTTATTGATTTATTGTCGGTAAGTTTGGTTTTAGGGGCGATTGGCTTATTTTCGTTGTAGGAAGTCGATTCGACGTATCAGGGGTTGTATACGTTTTAGCAAAGGGCAGGATAAAATGTACCTGAAGTACATTATTAAAGCTCAAAAAAATGGTACTTAGAATTGAGCTACACATCTTCGTAGACCGTCATAAAAAACCTATTTAGAGGCTAAAAATTCCACCCATGCCGGGACTCGAACCCGCGACGTCTGGCTAATGGGCGACTAACCAACAATAGTAAAATTTCGTAACTCTTTACAATACTCTCTCTATTACGTTCACCGTGTAAACCGTTTATAAATCCAGTGATGTCATCAATGAGGATATAAAAATGGTTTCATTAATTTAAACGGATGTATGTAAGATGTATCTTCAAATGTTTAGTCTAACACTTGTTTTTTGTTTGTTTTCCTTTAGAACTCATATAAACATATTATTTATTTTTTTATGCCACACCTGGCAATAAAGTGGCTTTTTCCGCACGCTGCGCGTACGGATAAAGCCGCTTTCTGGCCAAGTGTAGACATAAAAAGATGTACACAACACGGGAGGTAATAAAGAAAGCTCTCGATCGTATATTTACGTCCCTCGCTTGCAGCTCGGGCCGCAAACTTCTGCGATCTCGGCCTTTCTTTGTATTACCACCCTAGTTGTGTAATGTACTATTATAGCATTTAGTTATAGTGTTACCAGACCTTTTGACAGTTACTTTAGTAAGTTCAATCATGTCCCTGCAGATACCGCAAATATTGTAAACATTCAAATATCTCTATCTTATCTATTATCATTTTATGATAAGAGAGTTGTAAGCTGCCGTGTGGTCAAACGGTGAACAAGTTGAATAATTTTGATCAGTGTCTTGATACTGGCTCGAACTGCATTTCGTATTCCGAGCTGTTCCCTCGCTTATTTCACCTGTGAAATAGTAAAGTTCTCCGATCTCAAAGCTCTTCGAAGCTCGTGCTGTGCAGGTGAAGATATAAAATTATGGTTACTCATGTGTGGAATATCCATATGAACTACACCAGACTGGTTGTGTATCAGTCATACATATAAACATACCTACATACATACATACATACATACATACATACATACATACATACATACATACATACATACATACATACATACATACATACATACATACATACATACATACATACATACATACATACATACATACATACATACATACATACATACATACATACATACATACATACATACATACATACATACATACATACATACATACATACATACATACATACATACATACATACATACATACATACATACATACATACATACATACATACATACATAAATGGGCGGCTTGATAACTTCTATCAGTTAGTCAGCCGCTCTGTCTTACAATCTTCCGCCAACCCGGTGTTTGGCCTGACCTTCCTGCGATGCGGTATGTATGTATGTACGTGTGTATGAATGTATGATGATAACAAACCTAGTATGTTTAAAATAAAATGAAAATGTCCCCACTGCTGGGGCACGGGTCTCGTCCTGCATCGCAGAAAGTTTGGCCCATACTCTACCACGGGGGCCAAGTCCGGGTTGGCGGAGTAAAGTAAATTTTTTTTTTTATATTTTTATCTTCTATTTTTTTTTATGCATTAGAGCAGTTTTGCCTTCTTAAAAACGTATCCCGTATTACACATGATTTAACTCTTGAAATCAATGAAAATGCACTGCTGCCTTATTTAAATTGATAAGTTGAGGTTCTGCCCGTTTGGCAACGGAATGCGGATTCAGACATAGTTGGAAACGGTCCGATGTTGATTTTATCTTGCATAAGTCCGTCCCTGCCTCTTTGATCTGCGCTAGTACTCGTCCATACCGGACACCGTAGCGTTTGCAGGATCCTGTCTAAAGCAACAGCGCCCACGAAGGAGTACGTACTTTCTGTGATTCAAATGAAAGTTCCGGATGTGTAAACAATATCAGATATACCGACGGCTTTAGGTAGATTTCCGCCAGTGACTGGATCAGGATTGGTGAGGACAGAGGGTCTGGCGTGCTTTAAGGGAGGCAGGCCTATGTCCGGCAGGACTGATTGATTGAAATGATTTCCGATTATACGGTCATGAAGACGAGCATCAAAATACCGTCTTTGAAATGTAATAAATATGGATAAAATACATCTTTTCCAATGTGGAAATATGTAAAGATGGGAATCGTCTCTATTTTTAAAGGTATTGAGCTTAATAATTTAGTTTAGGAACTCCTCTGAACTGAAGTGATGCTGGGCTGGTCATATCAGTCGAATGCACCCGAATAGGTGGGCGAAACTCGCCACCGAGTGGGAGCCACACGAGGGATGGACAGCGAAATTGAGGCCTGATCTCGATAACCATCTGCCGGAGTGGTGGCCCGGTGGCCCGGGTGGCCCAGGAAAAAAAACTCTGGACTAAATTGGGGGAGGCCTTTGGCCAGCAGTGGGATACAAACATACAGGCTACGTAGAGAAAAACTCCTCTGTACTAGCATATACGTTGTTATATCTTAACGGCTCTAATCCCAATTATTTAGTAGGTCAAACGTAATTACCGAAATCGCGATAAGACCCGTTTAATATAAAACCATGTATGAGTATGAGTAGAAGCCGCGACTGTAGCCGAATCGATGCATTCGAGATGTGGTGTTGGAGGAAAATGCTCAGAATCCCGTGGACAGCCTTCAGAACCAATATTTCTGTACTTAACGAACTCGGTATAACGAAGTGACTGTCGTCAGTCTGTCGCCAGAGGTCCCACAGCTTTTTTGGGCATATTATGTGGTCACGACGTCATAGCCTAGAGAAGCAGATCGTTTTGGGTCAGTTAGAGGGCAGACGAGCGAGAGGCAGAACACCAATGCGCTGTTCCGATGCCATTAAGAAGGCAGCTGGGGGATCCATTCAGCACGCATCCCATTGCGCATATGACTGAGACAAATGGAGAACTATTGTATATGGTCACGATCCTCAGAATTGAGGGACCGATTAAAAAGAAGATAAGATAAGAATATTCTTTATTGTACACTGGAAAAACAACAAATACAAAACAATTGCAAATATACATAGTACAATTGGCGGCCTTATTGCTAAAAGCAATTTCTTCCAGACAACCTTACGATGGAAAGTTGCTGAAGGAAATTAGAAAGACGGGTAGCCAGTGCAAATTTGAATATTGATACATACTTATATTTAATAAGAAGAACTTATACTTAAGAAGATGAGTATCACGAAAAATTTAGAAATACTAGTCAGCATTTCAGAATATACCTCGGCTACTATCGGAATGGATCGGATATATTCGTGCAATAGAAATATCGGAACTAAAATGACACGTAACTTTACATAACTTTTCAAAATGTGAAGAAAAGTCTTATACAGATCAGGAAGTACATAGTAATCACTCTTGGGCTTTCGGCGATAACCGAAGCCTACTCTAGAGCCCGAGGTATGTGTTTAAAGCTAACAGACTGTATATCTGTATCTTGTGTGAGAAGGAGTCGGTTTATTTATTCGAGTGAAGTGTTGTGCGGCACAGACTTTAATATAGCGGATACCGTTGCATTTGCAGTGGGCAGTCCTTATCAAAAGCACCGGCGCCGGACTGCTGTGCAAACTACAAATATTATTTCAAACTCTATCGCACTGAAAGGAGCGTTCTGAAACACGCTAGGAGATTGGAGACTCGAGTGCATTGAACTTTTGTTTCGAAGTTCCTAATTCAAATTGAAATTTAGGGAAGGACGAAAATGGATTACAATCGAGGTGACAGTCCGCAAATTATAGCGACGTTAGCACACATTTGGTCTGAATTCAAACACGAAAAAATATTGTGTGTCCCCACTTCTGGGCCACGAGTCTCTTCCTACATCGCGGAAAGGTTAGGCTAGACTCCACCACTGGGGCCAAGTCCGGATTGGTGGAGGTTTGTAAGACAATGCGGGCCTTACTGTCAGAAGTTATCAGGCCGCCCCATAAGGCCTCTGACATGGCTTAACGACTGCCATTACATGACAGCCGGCACCAACGGCTTAACATGCCTTGCGAAGTACAGAAGCACTCGGAAAATTGCCGGGACGGGACGGTCACCCATCCTGTACCTGACCGCGCCTATTGTTGCGTAACTCAAGTGATTGATTCCAATCGATTGGATCAGCTAGGCCTCGAGCGCGTTTGAATTCATAGTATTTCCACAATCTTTCAACAATTTGTCAAGAAATTTATATTTCAAGTTGATACCCCAATGATACCCGGTCATACACCGTCAAATGTATTTTACCAACGTATTGCACCATTCAAATGAATGACTGTTTGACAGATAAAATACTATACTATTTTTATTTTTAATGCACTAACCCGTGCTAAGGACAAATTTAAAAACCTATTTAGAGGCTAAAAATTTCACCCATGCCGGGATTCGAACCCGCAACCTCTGGCTATCCGTGCCAGCGCTCTTCCAATTAAGCTGAATTGCTCAATTGGAAGAGCGCTTATTTATTAGGTAACATAACACAGAATAAAAATAAAACACGAAATTACTTTGATTCCCTAAGTACATAACCATAATTTAAATCTATTCTACAATTCAAATCTATAATTTAACACTATTTTTAAATCGAATCAAATTTAATATAATCCTAAATATTAACACAAGTATGCATGTTTTTGTACTAAAAGTACAATATATATATATTATATAATATATATATATATATATTGTAGTTTATACGGTGACTCGCTTGCTCGATCGGTGCAATTTGTAATCTACCCGCCACCCGCGACACAGGCTGCGCCTAGTGTGGGAGGCGCAATGATCCAATGTCTTGTCAAAATCCTTTTCTTATAATAAACGAATTTTTATTTATTTCTTTTATTATTTTTATAAATGAGCATCGCGAGTCATTAAGATACAGTTGTTAGTTATCAACCCTTGTATGTCCCCACTGCTGGGGCACGGGTCTCTTCCTGCATCGCCGGAAGGTTAGGACATACTCCACCACGGGGGCCACCCCATGGTGGAGTATGGTCTAACCTTCTAAACGGCCTTAACGGCCTAACTAGTCCGGGTTGGTGGAGGATTATAAGACAGTGGCGGGCCTTACTGTCAGAAGTTATCAAGCCGCCCATAAGGCCTATGACATGGCTTAACGACTGCGATTATATGACAGCCGGCACAAACGGCTTTACGTACCTTGCGAAGCACGGAGGCGCTCGAAAAATGCCACTAGCGGTAGTCACGGGACGCTCACCCATCCTGTACCTGACCGCGCCTGTTGTTGCTTAACCAAGTGATTGATTCCAATCACTCGGCTTGCCTAGGCCACGAGCGCTTCTGGTAATTCATTCTGGTAATTCGTTCATTAGGATATACTATACACATTATCATACTGTTAATACCCTCTTTGTCTTCCAAATAATCCTTCCCTAACAAGCTTAATAATCCCCACAGACACATCAGCACCCTCATTAAATACCTTCGAAGGTTACCAATATCAGAGTTTTATACATATATAACCTCACGCCTGTATCCCAGAGGAGTAGGTAGAGACCAGGGACTGCCACTTGCCACGATCCTGGCAGATCACCTTCGCTTCATCAACGTTCATAAGTCGTTTCATGCATGCACGCCAGTTCAGGGTACTTTTTATCTTTCACTTTGCTAATAAATCACCCATTTGGTCAATGTATGTCCGTCTGGGACGTCCCTTACCAGCCCTTCCACTCACATTCGCTATATATATTTGTTTCGTCAATCTTCCTTCCTTCATCCTCTCCACATGTCCAAACCAACGCAAAATTCCTTTCTCAATTCTAGTCACTACATCTTCTTTCAGTCCACAACGTTCTCTAATCAAACTATTGCGTATCCTGTCATTCAAAGTAACAATACACAACATACTTCTCAAGGACCTCATTTCTACTGCATTAATTCTACTTTCTTAGAGTTTTATTTCCGATCAAATTAAGCCTTATTCAAGAGAAATACAGTAAGACCCGAGTTAACCATAGTTTAAGTTCAAAATACAGAGGTTCCGGCGCGCTCGTGATTGTAAAGTTAAAGTGAAATATGTATAATTCTAAGTATAACATAAAGTTTAAGATAATATAATCAATATCAACCATAATAATCGTATGTCCCCGCCACGGGTATCTTCCTGCTTCGCAGGCAGGTTAGGCTATAATCCACCACGGAGGCCAAGTCCGGGTTGGTGGAGGATTGTAAGACAGTGGCGGGCCTTACTGTCACAAGTTATCAAGCCGCCCATAAGGACTCTGATAATATGGCTTAACGACTGTCATAACATGACATCCGGCAACAGCTTACCGTGCCTTGCGAAGCACGGAAGCGCTCGGGAATATGCCACCAGCTGTAGTCACGGGACGGTCACCTATCCTGCACCTGACCGCGCTTATTGTTGCTTAAGTCAAGTGATTTATTCCAATCAGTCGGTTCGACTAGGCCACAAGGGCTTCTGTATAATATATTCGTCTGCAATTAATTGTATGGTTACCACTTTCCTCTATACCAATACCAGTACAGGAGTTTCATTCCAAACAAACCTCCGCTTGACTCAAAATACAGAGAGATACCGGCGCGCTCCTGAATGAAAAGTTGTCGACTCGTATCCTGTCGTTGCAGTCAAAGGAATTCCACTCGTTTGGCTTTCTATTACAGTGACTTATCAATTGATAGATGCAGCGTTTGGTCGCTAGCCCGTCTTATTGCATATTGCCAGTAGCATACTGAATGAACACTGTGGCTTTAGTACAGTTTAAACATCGATATCGCTACTTATATGATCTATGTAAATTATATTATATTTTATGTAGGTTTCTATATCAACTCTTGTACGCCCCCACTACTAGGGAATGGGTTTCTTTCTGCATCGCATCAAATGGGTCTCTTTCTGCATTGCATCAAGGTTAGGCCATACTCACCACGGGGGTTTCGAATTTCGTAAACGATTGTAAGGCAGGCCTTTCTGTCAAAAGTTATCAAGCCGCCCATAAGGCCTCTGACATGGCTTAGCGTGCCTTGCGACACACAGAAGCGCCTGAAAAAAATGCCACTAGGGGTAGTCACAGGACGGTCACCCATCCTGCACCTGACCGAGACTATTGTTGCTTAACTCAAGTGATTTATTCCAGTCACTCCGTCCGGCTAAGCCACGAGCGCTTCCACGAGCGATTTTGTATAGTACGCCATCCAATTTTAATGATGACACATCATTAAAATTGTAGAGCCAACGAATGTCGATTATAGTGTTTAAATTTACGAAGCACTCTAGGCCTAGTCGAACCGAGTGATTGGAATCAATCACTTGAGTTAAGCAACAACAGGCGCAGTAAGGTGCAGGATGCGTGACCGACCTGTGACTACCGCTAGTGGCATTTTTCCGAGCGCTTCCGTGCTTCGCAAGACACGTTAAGCTGTTGGTACCGGCTGTCATGTAATGGCAGTCGTTAACATGTCAGAGGCCTTATGGGCGGCTTGATAACTTCTGACAGTAAGGCCCGCCACTGTCTTACAATCCTCCACCAAACCGGACTTAGCCCCCGTGGTGGAGTATGGCCTAACCTTCCTGCGATGCAGACCCGTGCCCCAGCAGTGGGGACATACAAGGGTTGATGACGTAACGTTACGTATGCATTTCTATAAGTAACGCCTGATTCCAAACAACTTCAAAGTGATTCAAAAGGAGTACAAAGTAAGTTGCGAACATCAGCATTTTGTATAGTACGGGGCACCTGAATTTAGTGATGTGATGACACATATTCCAGAGCCAACGAATGTCCACAGTAAAATGGTACTTAGATTGTCTCTGACAGCTCCGTTACCAATGAAAAGGGTTACACCTGGTGCCTCTAGATAAGGCGGGGGTCCCAGGTGGGTGGACTAGCGACCTTAAGCACAACTTAAGCTTTACCTGAGAGAGAATGAAATGAATGAAGGCTTCATTTCATTCATTTATTTATTCAGAAACAATCAGCCTTGTTAAAACTGATTTTTATATTACAATTTCCCGACGTTTCGGCACTTTTTCAGGTGCCGTGGTCTCGGTAATCCGAGCACTAGACATAATTAAAAACAGTTTTAGTTATGTCTAGTGCTCGTGTTAACCTTAGAAAATACTAAACAGCATTGTATTTGAAATATAACTTATAAATTAATTATCTAAGATTAAATATTAAAATATTTCCATGAAAAATGCATACTATTTAACGATAAGATAAAAAGATGAGAATATTCTTTATTGTACACTGGAAAAACAACAAGTGTACATAGTACATTTGGCGGATACTACAAAATTAAAACTGTTTTTATACGGATTTATGCTCGTTTAGTACATTTTTTACAATTTACCAACGTTTCGGCACTTTTTCAGGTGCCGTGGTCCCGGATACTACAAAGTTGTCAATGTCAAAGATGTTACATAACCATCAAATTATATCAGTTGCGGACTTAATTAATGATAGAAATTATAAACTAAACTATAAAAAAACAGTATACCCTCATTCATGGTTGCTCAGTTTTATATCCAGGTACTTGTAAATTTTTTAACTGTTGTTGTTCATTTAAAGTTTGAATAGAAATAGAAATTTATTGGTAAGCAACAAGAAATGATAAAATAATTGTATTGACATATATACAATAAGTATATAAGAATTATTAAGAAGCATGTGTGATATTAAAATAGTTTATAATAATTGTAGACTTTTAGTCCGGATTTACTTACGGGTGTTGTTATATTGTCTCTGCTCACCATGATTAAGCTCTGCGAATCGGAGCGAAACCTGGTCGGACTTTTCCGATATAACAACACCCGTAAGTAAATCCGGGCTAAAAGTCTACAATGTGTTGTGCTTACGAAAGTTTTGGTTCAAAAAAGTTTATAATAATGTTTGATAACAATACAATATATTTAGAATTTAAATGTCATAGGCCTAATTTATAAAGGCTTACTATAATTATAATATTGCGTGCCCTACAGGGTCCACAACGATCCATATTTTTAGCTATGTCATCTGTATATACTTGTGGAATGCAATAAATTATTGAGTATTGAATAAAATCACAATAAAATATTGTTTTTTAACTCCCAAAACACTACCACGACTACAGCAACTGCAGCGTTGCCGAAACAATAATAGGTATTATTGTGTCGGCAACGCTGCCTAATAATACCTATTATTTTTAGAATTACTATTTTACATTTTGACTAGACCGGACTGCATAAATCTTCTGTTTTTTTCCAGCTAATTCTTTTTCTTATCCGGTTTTCTGATTATATTATAAATAAAATTAAGAAAACACATTATAAATAATGCACTAAGTTGAAGTCGTTCCAGTTGTATTAGGTATTTATAAAACGCTTTGCAACACCACAATATATTTATATTAGAATTACTTAAGTTACCTATGATAAAATATAAGTCTAACGCTTCACGATTACAAAGTTTTGGCCAAACTTAACACTATCGTATATCAGAAGAAGAAACCTGATAAAACTAAACCGGTACACACAAAAAAACTGGCCACTTCCTGGCCGCCAAAAACGCCGAAAAGGAACAAAAAGAAAAACAAAAACAATTTAATAACCGCGCCAAAAAAAGAGCGCTGAAAGCGGCGCATGCGAAATTCAAACGAAATTAACAAAGTTCAAAGTTACAAAGTGGGGAATATGAAATAACTGGACCCTTTTAATTAGCCCAAAGGGCGCAGTCGTTTGTGGCGGCGCGCTGTAAGAATAAATAATGAAGTGAACCTTTCTCCACCGCAAAAGGTTGCCTTTAGAACTGTACTACCTGCCTGGATGTGTCCGGTGATCTCCTAACTGGGAACTAAAATATGTTATGGCAGTCGTTAAGTCATGTCCCCTGACAGTAAGGCCCGCCACGGTCTTACAATCCTCTACCTACCCTGACTTGACTTGCGTGGTATAGCCTAACCGCCCTGCGATGCAGGAAGAGACACGTGCCACAGCAGTGGGTACGTACAAAGGGTTGATACCATAATAGCCCGAAAACTATTGATCTAGATACAATTTATAAAAGGTGTATTTTAGTGGTTTCGGCACAAAAGGACAAAATGGAAGAGGAAAAGGGAAAACAAGAAACATTTCGCGAAAATATAGGTTTGAAAGATGATACGGGATGCCTAGACAGAGATAAAATAGGTAGGAAACAAAAAAAAACATAAACCAAAGTAAGATATCCACAAACCAGGAAACTACACTAAGATATTTAAGTGAGAATTGAAATATCTGTAATTCAAAAGATAATTAAAAGTATAGTATTAATTTACTTTTACTCTCTTTATCTGAGAGAAAGTCTGTGCCCTACAATGGGACGTATAATAAATCACTCTTATTTCATTGATAAAGTATACAACTACGTGTCACGTTCCCCAGTTTGGACCTCAAGATTAAAAGACCTTTATAAATTTTGCAACTAGAATTCGGTAACCTAATTAGTGACTAGAGCTCCTTTTGAGAATGTTCTCGGATAATTGTGCGTATGTTAATTCCATTATAATTATGAAACGAAAAAGATGTAAGCATACCTACATAGACTCATCGTCTTTTAAACCGTGGTTGTGTCTCGGAAGGGTAGACACAAAAATATGTATTTTATATTATTGTCTAGAATATAATCGATTTTATGTTTAAAATGTTGTTCAAAACCATACAGATGTTTTAGTTGGGTTTTCACAGTATTGATTCTTCTTCTTCAGGCTATATTAGTCCACTGCTGGACATAAACCTTCCCTAATGAGCGCCATATCGCCCTGTATTCAGCTTGCCGCATCCAGCATCGTCTATAGGTTTTTGCAGATCGTCATCCCACCTGGTCGGAGGGCGTCCTACATTACGTTAATGATTAGTAAGATAAAAATATCATGTGGAACCAAAATATTTATTGTCCCAATTTATTGGATATTTTTTGAGGTAAGAAAACATTGCCCCAAATATTAATAAGGCCCAGCTATCGTACTTCATAAAATATCAGCGAAGCCGAAAACACCTAAATAGGAGGCTATTTAGCGAGAAATATGTTCGATTTCCTTTATTACCGCCCATAAAAGTGTAGTGAAATTTGGGCGTGGAACAAGTCTTAGGCTAGAAGCAGGAAAAGATTTTCTACAAAAAAACTACCGAGATAACAGAAATCTGGGCACTGGGCATCCTGCTGGTCATGAAATATGGAACCGAAATGTAGACACTGACAGAAGACCCAGCTCACGGAATCAAAATCTTAAATTGCGTGCTGTGGAAGGGATTATGATGGGAGCCCGTTTGTGGTTCATATCATAAATGGGATAAATCACTGAGGGATTAATTAATAAGATTAGCATAATTGCCGTGCTGAAGTGGTATGCTGGTCGCAACTGTCGAAAAATAGAGTAAAAATGTTTCATTACTCGAGACTATGAACTAGAAAACGGTGCGCTGTTGCTTTTTGCGCATATTAATGCGTGATACCAGTATATCTTATTTACGATCTAAAGCAAATTACCGATAATAACTGGATCAAGATTGCTGAGAAAATAGCTCTTGCTCAGCAGAAAACAAATATTTGTCTTCTGCTAGACATAATGCTGTCCCAGCAGAAGACAAAAATTCGTCTGTTGCCAGACAATACTTCAGACACGAGTTTTAATTCAACTTGTTTTCACCTCTTAACTTGTTCTGTAACTAGTCATCTGCTAAAGTTTAGAAGAAGAAATTTTTAGAAGAAGGCGTTTTAATTCAGTTTGATTTCAACCTTCAATCTGTTCTGTAATAAATCATCGGCAGAAGTTGCAGCAAATACAAATATGTGTCTTCTGGTAGACATAATACTAGTCCTGCAGATGACAAATTTTGATCTTCTGTGGTACAAAGGCTTCCGAAAAGCATGTTGATTCAATTGCTTTTAATCTGTCTTATAACTAAGGCATCTGTTTAAGTTTAAGTTCAGCAGAAGACAAATATTCGTATTTTTCCAAACAAAGACTTCAGAAACACTTTTTATCTGTTCTGTAATTAAGTCATGGTTAGAATCACCATTGAATTTTAAAATTCAATAGAATCACATGATGGATGACTGGCAGTTTATCAAATGTATTTTTCGAACGTTATATGAATATTCTAGTCTAGTCCAAGGATATCATGCAGTTACAGTTTTCCCCCGTTCTGAAATTGGACAATGTCCCGACTTCAGCGTCGCCCTTTTATAGAATTTTCGGCTAATTTAACTAGGACAGAGAGTCTCTTTTACCTTGCACCCAACACCAACAAAATAGGGTGTTAAGTTGTTTTTCATTTCCTGCTCACATGGAGAGCCCGCCGTAATAAAAGAAACATTAGGCACATTGTAAAGTCAACATCGCGTTACGGGACGTATAATTTACGTGGAAACGGAGTAATAAAGAGCATTTTGCACTAATAATGGTGAAAATAAAATAACCCGCGAGGGGGGTGTGATTTTTCCTCATTTCTTCAACAATGAAATAATCCGAAGCATTCAGCGGGATATTGGTGCACAATAAAATCGTATTATTAATGTATTGTTGATAGCGCCACAAGCCGAAGTAAACAAATCCTGCCAGTCACATTTTGACATGAAATCATCATCATCATCATCTAAGGTGTTACAGCCGCGGGTGGGCCTTAGCCTGGTCCAGTAAAATTCTCCAATCGGGTCTGTTCTTGGCTTTCTCTCTCCAGTTCCTCACACCGATTGCCCTGGCGTCGTTCTGTACACCATCCAGCCATCTGAGTTTGGGCCTCCCTCGGCTTCTACGACCATCAGGTTTACCGTCTAGTAGCCGCTTCGGTACTCTAACCTCGTCCATTCTGGCAACATGTCCTGCCCAGCGAAGACGCCCAATTTAAATGGTTTTTAAGACGTTCGGTTCATTGTACAGCTCAGATAGCTCGTGGTTGTATCGAATACGCCATCTTTCGTTCTCCAACACAGGTCCGAAATACGCCTCAAAATTTTCCTCTCGAAAACGAGCAGTGAGTTTTCATTCTCTTTAGTTAGGACCCAACACTCCGAACCATACGTTAAAATGGTCTTAGTAAGGTCTTGTATAGTAAGATCTTTATCCTCTTTGAGAGTAGCTTTGAACGAAAATATCTTAGCAATCCGAAAAAGCACTTGTTTGCTTCTACTATTCTTCTGCGTATATATCTGAAGATATGTTGTTGTTCCTCGTTACTAAAGCTCCCAAATAAACGAATTCGCTTACGGATTCGAAAGTGTTGTTTTCGTCGATGGTCATCTCTATCAGCTCTGTCTAGGCTTTCGAAGGTCTCATATATTTGGTCTTGGCCCTGTTTACGAGAAGCCCGGCTTCCCTTGCAGTTTTTTCGAGAGCAAGGTATGCAGACTTTACCCCAGGTAATGTTCGGCTTACTATGTCGACGTCATCCGCATATCCTTAAACTTGGACAGATTTGAAAATATGTGGTCGATATCACCCTCCTCAAGACCAAACTCTGAAACCAAATACATCACAAAATACAACAGTATTACTACCATAACTTTAGAAATAAATTGTTTTATATGAGACACAAAACAAATAATAAGCAATAGCACTCGCTAACGGCCAAGGAAAACATCTTAAGGAAACCTAAATGTTTCCTTAAAATGTATTTAACTAAGCCCATACTCTCTCGGACGTATTTAGGCCACATAAGAATAAATAAAAAGCACATAAGATAAAAAATAAGACTGATAGACTTTCCAAAGAAAATAATCCTCTTTTGCGAGTAACTTCCACAAAACTCATAAACGACTTTGCGACAAAAGATCTTGACTTTAGCGGCGTGCTCTGGCAAATATGTAAAGAGCGCAAACAGACAGATTAACTCACAAAATGCAGTAATATTTCAGAGGCGCAACCACAAGTGCAGGATTATTATTATATGTTATTGCAGACAAACATTTCACAGGACATTATATTAGAAATAACATGTGTAATAAAATGTGTGCAGCCAAAACATCTCCAAAAGGGCTAGATTGGCTATTCATAATGGCGTGCTGGTCCCAACACTTATGTATGGTAGCGAGACTTAGGTGTGGCAAAAGAAGCAAGAAAGTAGAATTAATGCAGTTGAAATGAGGTTCTTGAGAAGTATGTGTAGTGTTACTTTGAGTGACAGGATACGCAATAGTCTGATTAGAGAACGTTGTGGACTAAAAGAGGATGTAGTGACTAGAATTGAGAAAGGAATGTTGCGTTGGTTTGGACATTGTGGAGAGGATGAAGGAAAAAAGATTAACGAAACAAATATATATTGCGAATGTGAGTGGAAGGGCTGGTAAGGGACGTCCCAGACGGACTTACATCGAGCAAAATAGGGGATGTATTAGCAAAGGGAAAGATAAAAAGTACCCGGAACCAGCGTGCGTGCATGCAACGACTTATGAACGTTGATGAAGCGAAGGTGATCTGTCAGGATCGTGGCAAGTGGCAGTCCCTGGTCTCTGCCTACCCCTCTGGGATACAGGCGTGAGGTTATGTACGTATGTATGTATGTATGTATGTATGTATGTATGTATGTATGTATGTATGTATGTATGTATGTATGTATGTATGTATGTATGTATGTATGTATGTATGTATGTATGTATGTATGTATGTATGTATGTATGTATGTATGTATGTATGTATGTATGTATGTATGTATGTATGTATGTATGTATGTATGTATGTATGTATGTATGTATGTATGTATGTATGTATGTATGTATGTATGTATGTATGTATGTATGTATGTATGTATGTATGTATGTATGTATGTATGTATGTATGTATGTAAAGTTATTCGATTGGACCTGTCAAACTCGCACTAAGCACTCGTTTGATCGTGCTCTTCCACTATAAAGCGAAATTTCCCGCCAGGCAGATCATATGCTTAGGGACGGCCGGTCCAACTATTGTTTTTCGGACGTTATATTTACGGTACGAATATGTCATTGAAACACTTTGATTGCGCGATGCAGGAATGCTGGAGTTTGTAGTGCGCGCGCAGAGTTGACATGTGCTCGCTACAAATACATAAATTCACAATTAGTCTACTCTATATTAGTCTAATTATTTTGATCTACGATATTTATAATAGTAGATTATACATTAAGGGAATAAAACCATGTATTACGTCATGGGCGGTATATTGAACCCTGAGCGGAGCGAAGGATTCCGAGTTAATTCCCGAGCGCAGCGAGGGAGTTAAATTTTAACTCATGAGCGAAGCGAGGGAGTTATGTAGAGTCCTGAGTGAAGCCAGGGGTTCATACCGCCCGAGACTAAGACATGTTTTATTCCAGAGGTGAATACTCTACTTTTCACACCATCTGGGAGACAATAAAATTTTTCTTTTTTTATTGGTGTTTCGCGCGGTCACACGACACAGTAGTTCAGAAAAAAAAGAAAAAAGGGGTGAGTTTCGGACAACAATTCGAATTTCGAATTGCAATGCGGGGCTTCTTCATAGTTTTCATGCGAATTTTGACATTCTAAATTCAAATCACTTTATTCCCTAGGGAAATTCTTCATTATTATTGCCTTCGAGAGACAAGGCTATGCTTTACGATGATATTTGACGGTACGTAATAAGGCATTGTCGAGCAAGAGGTGTGAAAAACTATTTCCAGACCAGGGAGCCGATTCTCGCCCATGCGAATTGAAAGCGTAGACGCAAAATACTCTGAAGTTTAGACATTTGTCGCATTAAAATAAGATAAGACAACTCGACAGAGTCATTAGACATTAATTTTCTCATTCGAATTCAATCTAGCATGGCGTTCAGAATACAGATTTTGGCTGTCGCTCGACTTTTTACGTAGAATTCCAAGTGCCAAAGCCCTAGAGTCGTATTCGACTTATTTGCTAACGATGTGAGAATTGGCTCCCTGATAGGTCAATCAAATAAAAATAATCCAAGAAGCAATTTCCAGAAAGCTGGATATCATTTTTATACCTTAATTTGGTCCTAAATGAGTGTAATCTGAGTTTGCGCGGTCCCAGGAGGTGAGCTCAACTTTTGGGGGCCAAAAAACGCTTTTTTTCAATTTAATTTGCTTCGCCTATGATGGTTGCACCACCGAATAGATTCGCGATGAAAATTTCTGGAAACAATTACTCGCAAAGCTGCAGACAGTTTCACACCGCAGTTTCCAGCTCAAAGGCATAGTGGTGGCTTCTGTTAGGGTGACAACTCACTGGGCTGCTTTGACGCCTTCTTAAGAGCCTGCTTGGAACGTTTTATAACTTTTATAATTAATAAATAAACTCTGGAACGACTTCAGGTGTGATTTTATTTGTAGATTTATAGTTACTTTAAAACAGAAAACTGGATAAAAACGGAGAAGCAGGTAAAAAGTCAGATCTGGTCAAAGGGAAAAGTAGTAGTGGATGAAAAATGAGGGAAATCGAAGAATGAGTGACAAAATTTAAATATTTGAAAATGATAGATGGAAAAAGAAATAAAAATGGTGTAAAGAGGTTTGCACCGTCACATTACCCGGGGGCACCGGTAAAAAAAAATATTTTTTAGATATATTTATTTAAAAAAAATATCTAAAAAAAATTTTTTTTATAAAAAATATAAGTAGTCAAGTTAACTTATATAATTTAAAATTTAAAGTCAAGGTCGAGAGTAAAGTCGATGAAGGTCGGGGATGTGGTATGGGTAAGTAAATATGGTTATTCTTAAATATTAAAATAAAATATAAAGGATGGGCGATGAAAAAAATTTAGAGTGTGTGGAGTGATATTTACAATGAATATTTACATAAGGCAGTTCCACTTTTATTCATCACCTATCATTCATCCCTAGCATGCATCACCTAGCATTGTCTTCATCTAAAGTGAAGGTGAAGACGTTCATTCAGTATAGACAAAATCTATTTTTATTAATTAGATTTATCCAGAAACTGGCCTAAATTAGTAATAGGCTTATTTAGCCAGTTACCACCCGCTGGTATTCGGTGGTGGTAAGGCTTATTTATTGAGTCACAATCCGCTCTATGAAAGTTATTTACATTTTAACAATATTTATAATATTGGGTACATAGTACCCGACGGGGTAGAATCCGTCGTAGTAGTGCTCTCAAGAGCTATGGTGGGGTAAACACCGTAACGCGTTTAATTAGATAACGCGATTGATAAATAAATTAGTTGACCTAGGCTTATTTAACGTGTTGTCGCCGCACCTGATTGAATGTTTGGATGTTCTACAAAAAATGGTTAGTAAATGTCCTGGAGGATAGTGGTGTAGGTAAGTGTGCTTAGTACGCACTAAAGGATAAGTTAAAAAGGTACTCTAAGGTTAAGGTTTAGAGATACACAAGGTAAGGGTAGTTTAAATATAGTTAATAAATAAATAGACAAATAGTATGAAGATGTGTCCGAAAAGGTAATGTGGTGATTATATATACAGAAAATTAGAACTATAAAAAGGTGGCATTCGTAGGTTTTGTACAAGTTGACAGTTAGAATATTTAAAAAGAGTACGGATACAATAAAAAAGAGGTTAGGAATTATTTTAGTAATGAGGTAAAGATGGGGTGAGGGTGAGAGTTATTATTTTATTGCCAAAGAGTTCCTTGTAGGTTTAACCTGTGGAGGTTTTGTTTTGAATTTTGAAAAATTTTATGACAATGAATGGTGTCAGAATTACTGACGTCTAGAAATTTGGTTTGCAAAGATTTTGTAAATAATTATAATTTAAATTTTAATAATATAATATTGTTATCAATAGACTGTATGAGTGCAGTTTCGCCTTACCTTCGAGTCGGCCTCGAAGACCTAGAGGGTAAAGCTAGGCTGTCTACGTGTAATTACCCAGGATACTCTCCTGAGGCAACGTAAGTTAGTAACCAGTCCCACCTGGAATTATAAATTCCAGGTTACCGAGGTCTATGGAACTGCTAGTGAGCAGCCTGTGGTTGTGTAACTGTCTGATAAATGCGTGTAGAAGTTATTGATTGTATACTGTTGGTGTATACTAACTGTGGCATGTTTCGGTTAGGTGGGGTGCAGATAGAATAGGACTTTTATTAGGGCCGAAAAATTAGTTACTATGGGTGAATCTAGTTAGTGAAGAATGGTCAATGAGTAGTTATGATGAATTACCTTGTGGTCCAGAAGTCAAGTCGCACTTTAAAATTAATTTAATATTTTATTTATAAAACACTTAACAACACTTAAAAAAAAATCTTGCAGGTCTTCAGAACTGGAAGAGGTTGGTGGGTAAAGTTGGGGACGGCGGAGAAGTCCGACAGAACCCTTGAGCAAGGCTGGGGAGCTCCAAGGGATGCGTCTGTGATGTATGAGGTCGTGGGTCGTGGGTATGAAACAGCAGCAGCAGTTCGACGATTGTGCACACGTATAATCGTTGTAATCGTACTCGTATTTGCCTTCGCACTCGCAGCGTAGTCGCGGTGGGTGGGCTTTGTCGTCTCGGCGTATCAAGCCGTTGGGTGACGTTGGGTTTCGTTATTATCGTTGGACGCCAGTGGAACGTTTTATAACTTTTATAATTAATAAATAAACTCTGGAACGACTTCAGGTGTGATTTTATTTGTAGATTTATAGTTACTTTAAAACAGAAAACTGGATAAAAACGGAGAAGCAGGTAAAAAGTCAGATCTGGTCAAAGGGTAAAGTAGTAGTGGATGAAAAATGAGGGAAATCGAAGAATGAGTGACAAAATTTAAATATTTGAAAATGATAGATGGAAAAAGAAATAAAAATGGTGTAAAGAGGTTTGCACCGTCACATTACCCGGGGGCACCGGTAAAAAAAAATATTTTTTAGATATATTTATTTAAAAAAAATATCTAAAAAAAATTTTTTTTATAAAAAATATAAGTAGTCAAGTTAACTTATATAATTTAAAATTTAAAGTCAAGGTCGAGAGTAAAGTCGATGAAGGTCGGGGATGTGGTATGGGTAAGTAAATATGGTTATTCTTAAATATTAAAATAAAATATAAAGGATGGGCGATGAAAAAAATTTAGAGTGTGTGGAGTGATATTTACAATGAATATTTACATAAGGCAGTTCCACTTTTATTCATCACCTATCATTCATCCCTAGCATGCATCACCTAGCATTGTCTTCATCTAAAGTGAAGGTGAAGACGTTCATTCAGTATAGACAAAATCTATTTTTATTAATTAGATTTATCCAGAAACTGGCCTAAATTAGTAATAGGCTTATTTAGCCAGTTACCACCCGCTGGTATTCGGTGGTGGTAAGGCTTATTTATTGAGTCACAATCCGCTCTATGAAAGTTATTTACATTTTAACAATATTTATAATATTGGGTACATAGTACCCGACGGGGTAGAATCCGTCGTAGTAGTGCTCTCAAGAGCTATGGTGGGGTAAACACCGTAACGCGTTTAATTAGATAACGCGATTGATAAATAAATTAGTTGACCTAGGCTTATTTAACGTGTTGTCGCCGCACCTGATTGAATGTTTGGATGTTCTACAAAAAATGGTTAGTAAATGTCCTGGAGGATAGTGGTGTAGGTAAGTGTGCTTAGTACGCACTAAAGGATAAGTTAAAAAGGTACTCTAAGGTTAAGGTTTAGAGATACACAAGGTAAGGGTAGTTTAAATATAGTTAATAAATAAATAGACAAATAGTATGAAGATGTGTCCGAAAAGGTAATGTGGTGATTATATATACAGAAAATTAGAACTATAAAAAGGTGGCATTCGTAGGTTTTGTACAAGTTGACAGTTAGAATATTTAAAAAGAGTACGGATACAATAAAAAAGAGGTTAGGAATTATTTTAGTAATGAGGTAAAGATGGGGTGAGGGTGAGAGTTATTATTTTATTGCCAAAGAGTTCCTTGTAGGTTTAACCTGTGGAGGTTTTGTTTTGAATTTTGAAAAATTTTATGACAATGAATGGTGTCAGAATTACTGACGTCTAGAAATTTGGTTTGCAAAGATTTTGTAAATAATTATAATTTAAATTTTAATAATATAATATTGTTATCAATAGACTGTATGAGTGCAGTTTCGCCTTACCTTCGAGTCGGCCTCGAAGACCTAGAGGGTAAAGCTAGGCTGTCTACGTGTAATTACCCAGGATACTCTCCTGAGGCAACGTAAGTTAGTAACCAGTCCCACCTGGAATTATAAATTCCAGGTTACCGAGGTCTATGGAACTGCTAGTGAGCAGCCTGTGGTTGTGTAACTGTCTGATAAATGCGTGTAGAAGTTATTGATTGTATACTGTTGGTGTATACTAACTGTGGCATGTTTCGGTTAGGTGGGGTGCAGATAGAATAGGACTTTTATTAGGGCCGAAAAATTAGTTACTATGGGTGAATCTAGTTAGTGAAGAATGGTCAATGAGTAGTTATGATGAATTACCTTGTGGTCCAGAAGTCAAGTCGCACTTTAAAATTAATTTAATATTTTATTTATAAAACACTTAACAACACTTAAAAAAAAATCTTGCAGGTCTTCAGAACTGGAAGAGGTTGGTGGGTAAAGTTGGGGACGGCGGAGAAGTCCGACAGAACCCTTGAGCAAGGCTGGGGAGCTCCAAGGGATGCGTCTGTGATGTATGAGGTCGTGGGTCGTGGGTATGAAACAGCAGCAGCAGTTCGACGATTGTGCACACGTATAATCGTTGTAATCGTACTCGTATTTGCCTTCGCACTCGCAGCGTAGTCGCGGTGGGTGGGCTTTGTCGTCTCGGCGTATCAAGCCGTTGGGTGACGTTGGGTTTCGTTATTATCGTTGGACGCCAGTGGAACGTTTTATAACTTTTATAATTAATAAATAAACTCTGGAACGACTTCAGGTGTGATTTTATTTGTAGATTTATAGTTACTTTAAAACAGAAAACTGGATAAAAACGGAGAAGCAGGTAAAAAGTCAGATCTGGTCAAAGGGTAAAGTAGTAGTGGATGAAAAATGAGGGAAATCGAAGAATGAGTGACAAAATTTAAATATTTGAAAATGATAGATGGAAAAAGAAATAAAAATGGTGTAAAGAGGTTTGCACCGTCACATGCTTTACTGTAAAAACTTTCCTCGATACACCGGGGTCAGTATGATGTCACTTTTGGTCTCTCGTATTTCGACCGTAACTTTTGTCTCAGCTCCACATTCTGATGCACTTATCAGATTATGCACGTGGGGGAGAAGAACTATAAGTGTACATTAGACAGATGTGGTCTAACTGAGGCTAAAAAAGGAAATTGCGGACACTTTAGTCTGAATTTCGACCAAGAAAGATGGAAAGAACAACTTAGTTAGTTAGTTAGACCTGAGATTTCCGCACTTAGCCTCATAGTTGGGCCATTGTACGTAGCAAGCGTTGAGGTACGCTAACACCTCGACACTAGGGTTTCCTTACGATGTTTTCCTTCACTATTTTTTTACGATGTATTGCTACTATAATTTCACAAATGTACATAACTTAGAAAACAATGTCATTGGTACATGCCGGGTTCGAACCTACGACCTTTCGATCGAGAAGCCGGAGTTCTATACCGCTCCGCTACCACCGCTCAAAGAACAACTTAAGAAATCATTTACACCAAATTTTCATTGAAATTGTTTTTGGCAGCAATTTATTTTATTGTCATATTTTATCTGCGTTCTTTACACGCATTCTTATGTTTTTTGGAAGCACACTAATTTTGTATGTTGTTTAAACATTATAAAATGTAAAAGCGCAAAAAAATCAAGTTAAAGGTAATGTCTTAATGAAGGTGCAGATGTTTCTCAATACTCAATACTCAATACTTTATTGCATTCCACAAGTTTCACGGTTGTTACATTATAACTTAACAGTTATTTGATAAGATATTTGTGGACTCTGTAGGGCACGCAACATTTTAAAGTGCTATATAAAAGTATGTATTACATTAATTTAAATTTAATTTGATTAATTATCATACAATTTTAAAATAGAACTTAAAATTCAACAATTTTCTACATAGAACCTTAATCTACCGGAGGCGGCGACATTGATAGAACGCGTTGGCCGCACATTTTGTTATGTAAACTTTTGCGAAAAATATCAATTTTAGGAATAAACCCAAGAAGCGAAAGTTTTTGAAAATTATTTTTTTTTTTATTTATTTATACATACCTAGTACTCTTTATTATTAATACGAGAAAACCATAAAATATTACAGTAAAAGGTTAATTTTAATTTCATATCAAAATAAAATTACATTACTTGTACATTAAATTATTTTCCAATTGCGTTTGCCATCAATCAGATTTGTTCATAGATACTTTTATTTTTGATTTTTCTTTAATCTACGCTCGCTGGCTTAGCCTGGTCAATCTACTTTTTTTTTCTATACTATCTTAGCTCAGTGTGGGGACACCTTAACCCGAGGTAATGCGCTCATTTGCAAGGCTCCGCGGCCACAGCGTTAATTCCTTTATGATGTACCTTTCTAGAAATGGTCCCGTCTGGAAACGCCGAAATTTATTTGCTTGGTGCAGGATTGATTGAGGTGGGGTGCGATGCCAGATTACCTTCCCGTGTGCCCTTCCGCTTCCGTTCCTACTGATTCATCTTGAACCAGTGGGAAGGGTAAGTGGCAAGGGCCGGTGCACCCTGGGCGCTGGTCAGTAACTTCTCTTTATGGGATCTTGCTGGTCAGCGGCGAAAAATCTGGCGGGAGGGGTCGCGTGGGCCCTGTTTCACTTTGTGGAGCGGGACCCAGGCGACCAACCGAATGAAGGACCGACTGGGGGGGGGGCGCCGCTGCGCGGAAGCGCGCGCGCCTCGTACCAGTCGGACCAGAGTGGCCGCCGGGACGCGGAGGGTCGGGGGACCCTCCGCCTCCATCACGGCGGGCCGGAAAGCGCCCTTGCGTGTTCCGAGGGTGCCTTTTGGCACGGAGGGGGCCCGCGCGGTCGCTCACCGCCTTCTCTGCTTTCAGAGAAGTGCTGGTGGGCGACGTGACGGGCCTCACGTGTGGGGCGTGTGGGGACCGGGGCGCTTGGGCCCCCACGCACCTCAACGAGGAGGTGCGCCGCCCTCCCCGTCTCATCGACCGGGTTGCGATGGGATGGAGGGGGCGGCGCGTTGGGGCGTATGGGGGCCAAGATCATACGCACTTGGCCCCTATGCGCTCCAACGAAGAGATGCGGCGTTTTCTAGCCCCGTCGTCGAGCACCGACGGGGCAGAAGCGCCGCCGAAGGAGTGCCCGAAAGGGCGCCCGCAGACGGGGTCGCGGAAGTGTGCGTAAGCGTCCCCGTGGCCCCGTCCTTTGCGGTGCGGAGAAACACCCCAGGAGTTTTAGTCGGTATACCGCCCTTTTCAGGGCGGGGAGTCCGACATAACCACTGTGCTCCCCCGAGCCGGTGGTACCCGTAATTGGGGTTTCTCCTGGGTGAAAAAAAAAAAAAAGGATTGATTGAGGTGTAGGAACGATATCAACCCTTGTATGTCCCCACTGCAGCTGGGGCACGGGTATCTTCCTGCATCGCAGAAGTGTTAGGCCATATTCCACCACGGTGGCCGAGTCTGGGTTGGTGGAGGATTGTAAGACAGTGGCGGGCCTTACTGTCAGAAGTTATCAGGCCGCCCATAAGGCCTCTGACATGGCTTAACGACGGCCATTACATGACAGCCGGCACCAACAGCAAAATGCCACTAGCGTTAGTCATAGACGGCTTAGCCATCCATACACTGAAAGCGCCCTGTGTTGCTTAACCTTCGCGATCGTTTAAGATCACTCAGGCAGCCGGGGCTACGACCGAAAGTAACTATTATTTCACGAATAGTAAATACCAATACCAATACAACGAGCCTACCTCAGTTCGTTAAAGCTTAATTGAAAATCCGTATGGAACAAAAGGCACTTAATAATAGAGTACGCCGAATAAATTGGGCCACTTTAGAGTATCCTTTGTAATCGATATCTATAATTGATGAGTCGATTTCAGTATCGACGTGGAGCTGCGAACTTCAGAATGGAGTCGGAATTTGAGATCTTAGAATCCCAAGCCGTTTCACGTGTGTTCCAGTACGGTTCAATGAGATTTCAAGGACTCCAGGGTGTAGAAGCGCCTCCGGTTTTTTTTTCTTTTCGATCTCCTATTTTCAATCTTTTCGGAATTCGATTATTAAAAAAATATGTTATAGCGGAGCGGTAGAACAAAGGCTTCCCGATCGGAAGGTCGTGGGTTGAAATCCCGGAATGTACCGGTAGCTTTGTTTCTCAAGTTACATACATTACATACGGTCACTTGCACTTGTGAGCCTGAGGATGCCTCGTGTTAGAGGCGAAACGCGTTGCGTATTTTCTCGCACAAGTATTAGTGTCGGTGGTGGTGTGTTCGTGTCCTGCTTCTGCTTGAAAAAGTGGGAAAAAGTGGGCGGTCCATTAACTAACCGCATGGTGCTTGTGGGATTTTTGGCGAAATTCAGCAAAGTGATTTTTACAATTGCTATTATGGATTTCCGCAAAGTAACGCCTGATTCTATACAATATCTTACATACATTTGTAAAATTATAGTAGCACTACCTCACGCTAATTATGAAGGAAAACATCGTGGAGAAACCTGACAGTCTGAGGTGTTCAACTGAACACCTCAGACTGTCAGGTTTCTCCACGATGTTCATCATCACATCAGAGCTAGTTAGCTTAGCGCTTGAAATTGCCAATCCGCGGTGAGCACGCTTGGTAATTACGCTCACACTTTCTCTTTCTAAGAGAAGGCATAAGGAAGATATCGTATGGAATCAGGCGTTACTTTGCGGAATTCCATAATGGCATTAAAATGTGAAAATGTAGCAAAAGAAGCAAGAAAGTTGAATAAATGCAGTAGAAATGAGGTCCTTGAGAAGTATGTGTAGTGTTACTTTGAATGACAGGATACGAAATAGTCTGATTAGAGAACGTTGTGGACAGAAAGAGGATGTAGTGACTAGAATTGAGACAGGAATGTTGCGTTGGTTTCGACATGTGAAGAGGATGAAGGAAGAAAGATTGACGAAACAAATATATATTGCGAATGTGAGTGGAAGGGCTGGTAAGGGACATCCCAGACGGACTTACATCGACCAAATAGGGGATGTATTAGCAAAGCAAAAAATAAAAAGTACCCGGAACCAGCGTGCGTGCAAGCAACGACTTATGAACGTTGATGAAGCGAAGGTGACCTGTCAGGATCGCGGCAAGTGGCAATCTCTGGTCTCTGCCTACCCCTCTGGGATACAGACGTGAGATTATGTATGTATGTATGTATGTATGTATGTATGTATGTATGTATGTATGTATGTATGTATGTATGTATGTATGTATGTATGTATGTATGTATGTATGTATGTATGTATGTATGTATGTATGTATGTATGTATGTATGTATGTATGTATGTATGTATGTATGTATGTATGTATGTATGTATGTGAAAATTACTTCCGCTACGAAAATTCCGCCAAAAATCCCACAAGCACCATGCGGTTAGTTAATGCACCGCCCTCCCTCCCTTTTTTTCAAGCAAAAGCAAGACACGAACACACCACCACCGACACCAATACTTGTGTGAGAAAACACGCGACGGGTTTCACCTCTAACACGAGGCAGCCTCAGGCTCACAAGTGCAAGCACACAAAGTAATATTCAGATTTTAAGAAAGATTTTTCTAACTCATAAGCTTACTCTAAGCCTTAATATACTCTCCGTACATCCAGGTTATCGGCAAACACTAATGGATGTGTTCGGGCGGTGATTAGCCTTTATTGATTAACTGTGGACTAGAGTGGGCCTAAATTATCGATTTAACAATTTTTTATGGGATAAGGGGGTAATAGTTCTTAATATTTTTTTATTATTAAAATAATACTTCTGTAAAACCTAGATCAAAAAAGGTGGAATTTCTCAATTCGGTTTAAATGAGTAGATTTTTGGTGGTAAGTACGGCCTACCCTTCCTGCGATGCAGGAAGAGATCCGTGCCCCAGCAGTGGGGACATACAAGGGTTGATAGCGCAAATAGATTTTAATTCTAAGAAAATCTGCCTAAAGGATAAGCTCGCCTTGAATTAACATGCACAAGAAATACAATAAGAAATATACTAAGCAGTATAATAAGAAATAACATGTTGTCTGGAAGAAATTGCCTAAAGCAGTAAGGCCGCCGGATTATACTATGTACATTAAAATTTGTAATTAATTTGTATTTGTTGTTTTTCCAGTGTCAAATAAAGTATATTCTTATCTTATGTTATCTTAACATGTTGTTTCTTATGTTATGTTTTTTTATGTAGTGACCTGTTTAATGTTTCGTATGCAATTATGTATAATTAAAATTAATTTATTAAGGAAGAGCCGAAGATCAGGCAGGCGAGTCTTATGTTGGCCAGCTGCGAAAAATTTAAAGTGACAATAATTTACTGTACTCGCCACTCCAGTCTACCTGAGACCACGGCAACTGTAACGCTGCCGAAACGTCGGGAAATAAGGGTTATAGATAGATAAATAGATAGAGAACACTTTATTGTGCATAAAAATGGAAATTACACAGATATTTCTTAACCTAAGAGTACTGACGGCGGGTTTATCACTAAAAGTGATCTCTTCCAGACAACCTTTGGATGAACTGGACTAATACATTAAAGAAAGAAGTAGATGTACAAAAAAAACATAGAATAATGATAATTTCAGAGGTACCTACACAAACACATGCCTAAATAACAGTGTCAATAAATATTACGAATAATATTATGAATAAATACATAAATAATAAGTTAATCACGTTTTGCCTAATAAATAATCGCGATTAGACCCGTTTGATATATAACTACTTATTTAATATCGGATAGAATTGCGGTGCATCACTTTAAAAACTTTTCGCATGCATTTTGCACTTGACGATTTTAGCTGCTCAGCTCAGCTGGGCCATGTTTATTTTTTCGACCTTCAAAAACCACTTGTTTTATGAGCGAACACTATTCGGGTGCATCTAGACATTGCAGGGAAAAACAAACCTTATGGTAATCCACCGTAATCCTGGCTGATTTTGAAACTAAGTTCCAAAATTCATCGAAGAAAGTTTCAGATGATTTATGATACCCCTTACATAAAAAATGAAAGGGCTCTATATCACTGGAGGTACTTAAAAACGTTAGCAAAGGACCTTGACCGGTACGCTGACCTTGAAAAAGGTTTAGGACCCTCGGCTAAGATAATATTATGGGCCCACTAATTACTGAGGGTAGGTTTATATTTCTCCACATATTATTAGGAGTTAGAACAAAATAAAATTATGCAGTACAGAAGGCTGTTAATTTCTTAATTTTTTTTTTATACTAAAGACAACCTCCGCATTTTTATATATGAGAATATATCTAGGGGCACTCGTGGCCTAGTCGAACCGAGTGGTTGGAATAAATCACTTGAGTTAAACAACAACAGCCGCGGTCAGGTGCAGGATGGGCGACCGTCCAGTGACTGCAAGGCACGCTAAGCCGTTGGTGCCGACTATCACGTAATGGCAGTCGTTAAGTCATGTGAGAGGCCCTATGCGTGGCTTTATAACTTCTGACAGTAAGGCCCGCCACTGTCCTACAATCCTCCACCAACCCGGGCTTGGGCATCACAAAGTACCCGGAACCGGAATGCAACGACTTATGACCGTTGATGAAGCGAAGGTGCTCTGTCAGAATCGTGGCAAGTGGCAGTCCCTAGTCTCTGCCAACCCCACTGAGATAGAAGCGGTTATGTATCAACGTATTATACCACCAAAACTGCTACCCAAAACGCTCTTACTGTTACTATACTATTATGTATGTATATATGTATGAATTTATGTATTTATATCTATGTATGTATTACTAGCGATTTCAAGTTAAAGTCGGTAAAAATAAACATTTTCTTCCCAGGAGTTGGCAAATTATCTTCCAATGAAAAATACTTGAGTTGAAAATTAAAGTACTGCTTAAACGCCAAAAATATATCACTCCGGAGGCATTACTTAAACGCCATATCCAGAGTGTAAAGTCTTATCTGGGGGCTCTAAAGCGCAAACTGGAATATGCGAAATTGGTCTGAGGCACGCCAGGTCTGTTGTGGCTTGAAAATTTTGCCGTATAGTCTGTGCATATAAGCAGGCGATTTTTTTGTAAACGAGTACCTAGAATTAGTTGTACTCATGACTCAATTTACAAAGGATTCTTATAAAAGTGTACTGGTAATTCTATTTTTGCTTAAATTTGGTTAGTCTTGCAAGTTATTTTTTCAAGGAACTTCTAATATCAAAAATTGTAAATTCGGAAAACTATATTCTTTAAAAACAATTGTTCGTAAATTTTGTTTGATTGACTGTTTTCGTATCGGTAAAAACAAAATAATTATATAATAGTGTATATAATATTACCTACATTTTTGTTCTACGTTTCAAACGAAACTATAATGCATGTACTTGTAACATCAGACAGATTAACAGATTAAATTAGCACTTAATATTAAATAAACAAAATATTATATTATATTAAACAAATGTCCGTAACAGCAATACAAATAAGATATAAAATACTATGTTAATTAAATACTTCCCTTCACAGAATTTAGTTTTTTGTTCTAAAAATTGTAAAAAAATTAACAATTAATCGTAGCATGTATGTTCCAGGTATATTAGGCCCATGCACATCGTTAAACTTTTATGGGATAAAGTAGGAAAGGTTACATACACTGAGTGTACAAAAAAAATATTAACTCAGTTTGGCATTCTCTTAATGATTTTTCTCTTAAAGGTTTCGCTCTAATTCGCAGTGCTTTAAGCAATGACGAGCAATTGACGATGCGAGCTCCGTCCTCGGTCATCTTGAGTACCATTAAGTTCTGCGAATCAGGGCAAAGCTTATTTTAATAATTTCGACAAATATACCAATTAAATGAATCCGAAACTAAGTAAAGTGTTCTCTATCTCTATTTATCTATCTAAGTTAATAATAAAAATATAATTTATTTTTTACAGGTGTTTAAAATAAGTTTTTCTCGAGATATGAATCTCCTGGCTCCCACTTTTCAGAAACCGAGAGCACTATTTTTAAAATACAGTATTATTAACCTAAGAGTAAATTAATGTAAGTGTAATATTACCAAGTCAAAGTAAGTTTCAGTAAATGTAATGTAAGTATAGTAAGAAGTAAATGTAAGTATAATATTACCAACACTCACTGGGTTACAATAAAAAAAAATATGCTCAATATATGCTCCACCAACCCGGACTTGGCCCCCGTGGTGGAGTATGGAATAACTTTTCTGCGATGCAGGAAGATACCCGTGCCCCAGCAGTGGGGACATACAAGGGTTGATAACGATGCTTAAAAATGAGTAATTCTTAGTAACTAAAACCTTAAACTCTAATCATAACGTATAATGCTACGAAAGTTTTAGTTAAATAATTTTTGTTGACATTTATTTTATAGTAGAAGTGAACGGAGTATAGAGGGCCTTATTAACATATTTATGTCTCTACCCTACAACTATTTTCAACAATACACCGTACTGACATCCGAAAGACCATTCGCCTTTATACATCAACTGACCTTTATGTTAATAGCCATAAAGCCCATATTGGCGGAATGGAGTCATTTCGAGTTGATGATACAGTCGTAAAATGAAATAAAAGCGCATGTTTTGTGTGCTTTATGTGAAGTTTAAGCTTATGAGGCTATATTTTTAGGATTATATCTATACTGGCATGAAAGAAATTTAAAGTTATTAATGGCAATCATGGAATCTTATCATACGTATAGGTGCTAACTGATGTATTAGATTTAAGAGGACTTGAGAAACGATGGTCAGAATGGAGTTTATTTTTCCGCTGCCTTTTTTTCCACTACACTACGGCCCGAAGGCAGCGGCTTTCACTTTCATGTTACAATGTACTTTGACATTTAGCAAACAGAATGTAAATTCTTTACGTTGAAATTAATTGAATTGAATTCAATGGTAAGTGAACTGAAAACTGAGGATATTTGACATTAACGTAGTGTCAATTAAATGACAACTATTTTAAGTGTTCTAATCGGCACAATGCGTAGTAGAGTATTTACTCAGGCATGCCCTAAAATAATCATTAGAAGTCAATATTTTCAATGTTTTAATTTACTTTTAACTTTTTAAATGCTAATGGATGGGCTAATGCTCCATTTCAAGTAGGATTTATTTCCATTTTTACATTTATAACAGAAAGTTACGTTAGAAATTCTTTATGTTGAAGATTTAGAGTATGAGAAGATTTACGTATCCTATATTATACTTCAAACTGCAAGGCACATGCCTTCTCTCAGAGAGAGAATCGAGCGCGTCACTTACTTATTATGAGAGAGCAAATTTTCCCGTTACCTTGTTGACCGAATAAATGTTTTGACTAACACAGCAAAAGCTTAATCCAATATTGAAAAAAAAAAGATCCTTGGAATCACCAAAACGGTGGCTTTGTTAAATATAAATAATAGGACTGTTAGTATAAGAAAAAAAGGGACTAAATAACTGTTTAACTTTACGTTTGAAGGGTCTAATCGCGGTTAATTGTTAGTAGTAATTTTGTGTATAATAAAGATTTCTACACTTTTTTAAAGTAAACTTTCGTAACATTAAAATACTGTAAGTAATGTGTATTAACTTGCAAAGAGAAGTGCGAGTTCCGTCTCTACTCACCATAATTAAGCTTTGCAAATCAGATTGCAACCAGAGTGCTTAGTGCGAGTTTTTTTAACTACTCGATCGCGTTAACGTAAACTCATATTTCTATGGCATCGAGGAAGCGCCACCTAGCGGTGAGTATGGAAATTAAAATTGCTGAGTGCGAGTTGTAATGGTTTACGTTGAGAAGTGACGTTTACCAGCCAAAACACGAATAAACGCGAGTGCGAGTTGTACTGAGACAGCGTTTTGCCAGTTCGAACGGTTAACTTACTCATACTCACTACTCAATGCTCGATTAACGCGGTAGTAAAGTTATTCGATTGGATCTGTCAAACTCGCACTAAGCACTCAGGTTGGACTCTTCCGTCAAAAAAAACATTTAAGTGAATCCGGAACTAAGCTAATAGCAATACTTTTCTATTAATTGAAGTTATTATTGAACTGGCTGCGACCCGCGGTGTTACCCGCGGTGTATCGATTTTCCTATGGGAACAAAATATTTTTCCGTATACGTTAATCCAGGGCGTCAGCTAACTCCATACCAAATTTTATTTAACTCGCCCCATCTGTTTAAACGTGAAGAAGTAACAAACATACACAGTCACAAACTTTCGGCTTTATAATGTTAGTGTGGTGATGCGATATAATAACTCTTCGCCTCTCTCTTCCACAATATGAATGGCATTATTGTAAGAGCGAGAAGCAAATAATTTTACAGTACATAACTTTTTTTTCATTAATAGATTAACCTTCGACGCCATTAGTTATAATACTAATAAAAAAAGGTGAAAATATCATCTTTCATGTATTTTCAACAACCTAGCACACAGATCAAAACCTCTATGCTCAATCTACAAACGCCAAATGTAGCTGGCTAGCTGTAAGGAAAAATGAAGATTTTTTTTTGTTATTCGGATTGTACTTATCTCTATTTAGTCTGTCGATTGTACCACAAGAGATTAAAAACTAAACCTGCCAAGCCTGAGAGTATTGGGCGTCGTAGCTGGCCAGTCAGAGTGTAGGATACTCTTTTTATTTTTTAAAACTATTTTCTAGTCACTCGATAGCGCTAAACTTGGTAAAATACTGCAAGGCATGTAATAATTTTTATTATCTCCCTCAGATGTAATTTTGAGGACCAAAAACGAAACGCACATAAGTCACATTATATATTGAAATTAAATAACAACAAGGAGACAAAAAAAATCGTAAATTGGAACGCACGGCTAGTAACGTAGTCTGTTCAGCGCCATCTATCGAGTTTATTGGAATGACAATTTATTATAGTAAAAAATACCTCATGTTGTAGAGCTGAAAATGCTCGTTTGGGTTACCTTTTTCTTGCTTGAGCTTCTGTTGTGTTTTATAATTTATTTTTATGCCAAAAGTAACATTTGGGTGTCAAATCACTAACATTTCGGTGAGTTCATAGTAGGCCCCCATATACCAGTAAGTACTATGTACCTTACGTAAACAGACCGGCAAGTATTTACATTAATTTATTTCTCTCCTTGTTTTCATTTCCCAACGGTTGTAGAGTAAAATTCGTTTTTATGAAAAATAACGTTACTTCACGATGGCGTTAAATTAAATTTTCAGGAGTGTGTATGATACTGGCCTGTTCGCACTGGGACTCTTAGATTGACTTAGAAAATAAAAAAAAAACTTATTTAGACGGTTATGACTAAACGGGTCTAATTGCGACTATTGTTTAGGTAAAACGTAAATTACCTCAATTGACATAATTGACTGCCACTTCAGTCTACCCGTGACCACGGCAACTCCAACGCTGCCGAAACGTCGGGAATTAAGGTAATTTTACCTAATAAGTAATACGATTAGACCAGCTTATTTACACCTCATTCCAACCTTAAACACTCTAACTATTAGGATTTTGGCTAGATAATTGCATTGTTTTGATCACTTTATTCAAAACATTTTATGTTTCAGACCTAAAAATTACTATTGACTGTGTAAATTTTGTAAGTACTAATGTAAAAAAATGTCAAGAACTTTCCAATAAAACGTGTTAGCACTTTGGGAAATATTTGTGAATTTTCTTGTTTCATTCTAAATAATTAAAATAACCGAACTCAGATAAAAATAAATCAATTTAACTTTCAGGAGTAGTTCACTGATTTATATGCTTACTCTATAACAAATTTTATTAAAATCGCTCCAGCTTTTTAGACGTGGGTTATCAACATGTACACTAACAAACTTTCTCCTTTATAATATTATATAAGTGTGATTTTTATAAAACAAATATATATTGTTGGCAACAGACCTTTTTATTGTTTATTTTGCCTTTTTGTACATATTGTCGTTTTTACTTGTCAGTTTTAAATTTAGTTCTTGTTTTGGTTCTGTCTAAATATTAATTGCCTTGTGAAAATATGGTTGAATAAACACGGATTTATAAATGTTGTATAGAATCAGGCGTTACTTTGCGGAAATCCATAATAGCATTAAAAAGATAAAATTACTTTGCTACATTCCGCCAAAAAGTTTTGGCCGAATTTAGCAAAGTAATTTCAACTTCTTAATGCTTTTAACGGATTTATAAATAAACATATTTATTTAAAACAGAATAGTAGGGCACCAAACGGTGCTTAACATATATTATCATTACTTTATAATACTTTATTGAACACGAAACATTAAATAGGACATTACATTAGAAATAACATCTACAAAGGCGCTTAAGCAAAGCAAAAGCTTATCTTTTTATATTTTTTTCGTACAAATTTTTATTAAGATCCAAGCTGACCGACCCTTTGGGTCCAGCGCTCCTTACACTGCCGGTGGTTGGGTAATTTAGTCGGCACTGTAGAAACGGGGTCATCTTTTTTAATGTCGTGTCGCAGGTGAATGTAAACCGTGCCGTGTTAAAAATAAAGTGCAATATATTCCACCTCAGTGCTCGCGCCGTATGGAGTATAGTAAAAATCATAGTTATGAACTTGGCCGCTTTTTACACCGGTCGTTTTTGGAGGGAACGAGCGTAAAATATTATATTTTAATGGTGGTTTATTTTGCATAACGCCATATACAGGGTAATTCATGTAATTTAAAGTAATATTAATAATATACCACTCGTTTGTAGCCTCGGCTGCCTGAGTGATTTTAAACGACCACGAAGGTTAAGCAACCTCGGGCGCGTTCCATGCATGGATGGGTGAACGTCCATGACAAACGCTAGTGGCATTTTTCCTAACGGTTCGGTGCTTCGCAAGGCACCTTAACCAGTTGGTGCCGGCTGCCGTCGAAAAATGGCAGTCGTTAAGCCAAGCCAGAGGCCTTAGGGCGGCTTGAAGACTTCTGACAGTAAGACCAGCCACTAGTCTTGAAGGCCTCCACCAATTTAGACTTAGCCCCGGTGGTGGAGTATGGCCTATACCTTCCTCAGGGAAGAGACCCGTGCCCCTCGGTGGGGACATAATAGGTTGATGACGAATAAATACCAATAGTACCACTCGCTCACTATGAAGGGAAAACATTATGAGCAAACATCAGTGTCCGGAAATCTGTACATTACCTCAGCGCTTGAAGTTGCTGTATCCGCGGTGAGCACATCTGGTAATTAAGCCCGTACTCTCCGAGAATAGGCCTGTGTCCTGCAGTGAGACGTTTTTAGGCTACATAAAAAACATTATTAGGCTTAACAACTTTATCTTATTAGATAAACATCTTATTCGTCGTCGTTATCAACCCTTGTTGTCCCCACTACTGGGGCACGGGTCTCTTCCTGCATCGCAGGAAGGTTAGGCCATACTCCACTGCGGGGGCCAAGTCCGGGTTTATGGAGGATTGTAAGACGGGCCTTACTGTCAAAAGTTATCAAGCCGCCCATAAGGCTTTTGACATGGCTTAACAACTGCCGTTATATGACAGCCGGCACCAACGGCTTAATGTGCCTTGCGAAGCACGGAAGCGCTCCGAAAAATGCCACTAGCGGTAGTCACGGGACGCTCACCCATCCCGTACCTGACGGCGCCTGTTGTTGCTTGACCGAGTGATTGATTCCAATCACTCGATTCGCCTAGGCCACGATCTTATTAATGATCGCGATTACATTCGTAGAAATTTTTACTATAATATGAGCATTGATCGGGCTCAGTGGAGTGTCTTGGGAGAGACCTATGTCCAGCAGTGGACTGACACCCCTTATGATGATGATGAATATCAGAATTGTGAGTGATTAAAATAGTACATTACACAACTAGGGTGGTAATACAAAGAAAGGCCGAGATCGCAGAAGTTTGCGGCCCGAGCTGCAAGCGAGGGACGTAAATATGCGATCGAGAGCTTTCTTTATTAGATAGATAGATAGAGAACACTTTATTGCACAACCAGAAAAATATTACAACCATGATTCTTAAATCTAAGTAATGTTATACAATTGGTGGTCTTATCGCTAAGAACGATCTCTTCCAGACAACCTTTGGATGGAGTGGATTGCATGAAGAATATAGTCGGTACGTGGTGCATGTACATAAATAGTTAAATCGAAAATTATTACCTCCCGTGTTGTGTACATCTTTTTATGTCTACACTTGGCCAGAAAGCGGCTTTTTCCGTACGCGCAGTGTGCAGAAAAAGCAGCTTTTTGGCCAAGTGTGGCATAACAATACTATCTCGAAGGGGCGCAATTCCTAAAAGAGCCCAGTTAACCTAACTTAATCATGTAAGGTGTGGAACGTTGTATATCCTTTACAAATAATAAGAATTGGAACGACTTCAGGTGTTGTTTTATTTGTAGATAGATATTTTATAATAAAACAGAAAAACTGGATAAAAACGGATAAGCAGGTAAAATAGTCAGATCTGGTCGAAGGGTAAAGTAGTAGTGATGAAAAATGAGGGAAATCGAAAAATGTGTGACGTAATTTAAATATTTGAAAATGATAAATAGAAAAAGAAATAAAAATGGTGCAAAGCGGTTTGCATCGTCACAAGTGCTTGCGATAGTTTTAGTTCGAAAACCTTAGTACGGGTGTATGCTATATAACAACTTTCATTCTAGGAGTATACTTTTATAATTTTTTTCATGTATTGTAGACTTTTAGTCCGGATCAACTTACGGGCGTTGTTATATCGGAAGAGTCCGACCAGGTTTCGCTCCGATTCGCAGAGCTTAATTATGGTGAGCAGAGACGGAGCTCGCGTCGTCGTCGGTCGCTCGTCTCACACTGCGAACAAGCGCGCGGTGCGCCCGCGCCGAGATGGGTGGGGCGGGTGCCGGCACCAGCTGCGGGGGATTCCCGCTGGCTTGCGTCGCGGCGCCTGCTGCTTCGTGTATTTACCAACTGCAGTATCTACCAGTGTTGCAGCCTCCGCAAAATTATTGGTTTGCATAAAATAGTGCTCATTTTATTTAGTTAACAAAGATTCAACAATTTTATTATCTTTAAACTAACCAGAAAAACACGAAACATTTTTTTATTGAAAATATAAACGGGAAATTGAGCAAAATATTTGTAAAAGCCGTAGAACAAAATATGTGATATAGAACAAAAATTATATCAATTGCGCATGTTTCAGATAACCCTGTATAAACTAATAAATCTAGTAAATTTAACGTATTAAAAACGTTATTTCATAAAGTTTAGGCTTATTTATATTTTAAATTGATATCGAGTAAGTGTTTGAGAATGTATGATATGCACTTAATGGTTAATGTAATGGTTTAGTATTGATTTTTTTAAAGGAATACTTTTTTAGTAACCCGACTGCAGGAAAAAAGCTACCTTGCCCTGAATAAGTAAAACATCGCACGGAGTTTCACTGAAGATAGTAAAAAAGGTTTTTTAATAAATAATTTTTAAACATGTAATACATGACTTTGATAATTCTGACGCACTCGTATCCTTTCTAGTATTTAGGACACAAATGAAAGATAACAATAGAAATGCATTCAGCTATACCGTTAAGGCGCTTGGTTACTAAGACAGTGGACGTGGGTTTGATTCCACTGAGGGCCGCCGTATACTCGTATTGGTACAAGTTGCCTCAGCCTGGGTGTATTTTCATGTTTGAGATGTCCTTACCTGGTTATCATAGACGACCTCTATGGCATAGCGGTAGCGCGTCTGCCTACCATGCAAGAGGTTTCAGGTTCGAATACCGGCTGGGCACAAAAAAAAGCCCAGGTCTTGGATGTTTACAAATGTTTGTGATGTCGTTGTTTCTGGTTCCCACGACACAGGGTATACTAGTGTGGGGCCAGAAACAATGTATGTGCTTGTATGTAAATGTTATGTTATAGTGCAGGGTATCCTAGTTTAGAACCAATTCTAGTGATTGTGTCGTGTAAAAGTTATTATTTTTATTAACTAACTCAAATGCCAAAGGTACAGTACTTGGCTATGCTTATCAAACTGCGGTCAGCAATCTGCCTCAGTCCGTCTACCCAGCGAGCTATTGGGCGTCCTAAGCTGCTTTACCAGTTGACGGTCTCAACGCGATGGTCAATGGAATACCTTTGTACTCCATCGACCATCCGTTCCTCATGTGACCACACAAAGATAATACAGATTGCTAGTCTTTTAGCCTATCAATCACTTTATCTTATTAACGCATTGAATTGTTACTATGATACAATTGACTCTTGAGATGAAGATGTGATGTTGTAAAGCGTTTTATAAATAATAAAACAGAAACGATTTCAACTTTGTGCTGTATTTAAATGTGTTTGTTTCTTCGATTTATAATATAAACAGAAAACTAGATGAAAACAGAATAAGCAGGTAAAAATAGTTAGGTCTAGTCGAAATTTGAAGTAACATATTTTAAACTTTCGCGACTTGTACACATACTCGTAGTTAGAATATTTTCGGGGCTTAACAGCGTAGTAATTTATTGCTATTTTACCTCGACGTTTCGACGACGTTACAGTCATCGTGGTCACGAGACGACTGATGACAATGGCACAAAAAATCGGTGCTTTCCAACGATCGCCATTATTATAGCCGAATTGTGCGTGAAGCGGTTGAAATTAAGAAACACAAAAATTTTAATCGGGAATGTGGTTTCAAACTGTCGCAAACGTGGGATCCAGTCATCAAGATGTGTTCGAGTGGGATACCTATGGGATTAAGGCCTGTCATTGTACACTAAAAGTTTTTTTAATATTTTGCTAACACTTATTGTAGACTCTTAGTCCGGATTTACTTACGGGTGTTGTTATATCGGAAAAGTCCGACCAGGTTTCACTCCGATTCGCAGAGCTTAATCATGGTGAGCAGAGACGGAGCTCGCGTCGTCGGTTGCTCGTCTCACACTACGGGCAAGCGCGCGGCGCGCCCGCGCCGAGATAGGTGGGGCGGGTGCCGGCACTGGCTGCGGGGGATTCCCGCTGGCTTGCGCCGCAGCGCCTACTGCTTTCCCGTCGTCAATGCCACTAGGCATGATGGCAGGCATGATATCTTCGTTCTTGCAGTAAATTACTACGCGATTAAGCTCAGAAAATATTCTAACTAAATTTGAAGTTGTAATGCTGAAATGTGGTGGAGTATGGCCTAACCTTCTTGCAACGCAGGAAGAGACCCAGGAGTGGGGGCATACAGGGTTGAAATCGAATGCTGAAATGAGGGAAATTAAAAAAATGGGTGACATAATTTAAAATGTTGAAAATGCTAGACTTAGTAAAATGGTATAAAAAATGGTGTTAAGAGGTTTGCACCGTTACAAACTGATCTAGCGTTATGACGTGACTTGTATCATCTAGGTCACTCTCACCGAGATCTATTGAAGTGTACTCGTAGCACAATAATGGGGTTCGCCATTCACACCCGTACAGGCACGTACAATACAAGCCATACAAGGCAAGACGGATTATTGCAATCAGAATACCTTTACTCGCTGTTGTGGAGCCGGGATTAATTTGCACATACGGCTGTGGGGGGCTACTCTGACACTACAAGAATTGCTACTTCATGACTCCCCCCCACCCTGTCTGTCTAATAATACATAAATAAACTTACATAAACATAGGGAGACCTATGTTTGTATAAGTTTATTATTGTAGTATTCACAATGTAGACAAATCAATATCGTCAGGAAATATGTAGGTATATATGGACAGTTAATGTATATGTATTTATTGTATTTCATGTTTATTTCTTGTTATGTTACATAATATTCCCCCACTATTTTAAATTTCATATATATTATAGATATAATTACTAAATTTTATATTGTTTAATATTGCACTACCTCCTAATCTTGTCTCCAAAACTAAGGTTAGCTGGTAGATAATGCTAAGTAGCTGTAAGCTCCACTAAGTGCAAAATTTTGATGCAATAAAGAATTATAAATAAATAAATAAAATTATTGTATTTCACCTTTCTTGTTTTTCTTGCACTACCCTGTGCCGATTTCTTTAACACCAAAGGTTTGCTGGAAGAGTATGCTTCTTGCGTTAAGCACGCCTTGGTACATTTACTCATGAAATTAGTGCAATAATGAATAAAAATAAATAAATTACTAAATGATATTTTTTCTCTTCTGGTTGTGCAATCACTATCTCTCTCTAAGAAACTAAAAACTGATATTATATTCTTTTAATTCACTAACCCTGTTAAGGACAATTATAAAAATCTATTCAGATGCTAAAATTCCAACAATGCCGGGTCTTCTGGCACGGTTAGCCAGATGTCGCGGGTTCGAGTCCCGGCATTGGTGGAATTTTTAGCCTCTAAACAGAATTTTAGAAACTGATATTTTTTAAGTAGCCTATAAACGTTAAAAGCGCCCGTGTCCTAGGCAAACCGAGCGATTGGAATCAATCACTTGGTAAAGCAACCACAGGCGCGGTCAGGTACAGGTGGGTGAGCGTCTTGTGACTACCGCTAGTAGCATTTTTCCGAGCACTTCCGTGCTTCGCATGGCACGCTAAGCCGTTGGTGCCGGCTGTCATATAATGGCAGTCGCTAAGCCATGTCATAGGCCTTATGGGCGGCTTGAAAACTTCTGACAGTAAGGCCCGCCACTGTCTTACAATCCTCCACCAACCCGGACTTAGCCCCCGTGGTGGAGTATGGTCTAACCTTCCTGCGATGCAGGAAGAGACCCGTGCCCCAGCAGTGGGGACATACAAGGGTTGACAACTATAAACGTTATACTGCAATGCATAGACCTTCTCTCAGGGAGAGAGTATGAGCTTATATATTACGCGTGTTTACCGCGTAGTAGCAATTTTAAGCACTTAGGTACTTAAAATTGCTACTTCTCTTTTTAAAATCCGCTGACTTTTATTACATATAATTCAGTGAGAACAAGAACGGGCTGAAAATCAGCGCTGTGATAATGCATGCACTCACAGCACTTAGCTGAGCCCTATCCTTTTTATCACAATTATTGTCTCTATTTTTTTCATAGTATTCATGTGTTCTCTAATCTGTGTGTGATAAATAAACATTTTTCAATTTCATTTTCAATAATAACGATGGTTTCTTTCACCGTTAGCACAGCCACTATAACTTGTAAAATTTTCCGTTTCCAGAACGAGAATGTTTTGTGCATTTTTTTTATGAAATAAACAGTTTATTTTTTTATTGGTTTCTAATATTATCAATATGAGAAAAATATGAAAATATCAGTCCAGCTCATCCAAAGTTTCTCTGGAAGAGATCACTTTTGATGAGAAAGTCCTATGTTTTGTTTTAATCTATTATTTATTCAAATATCATTTTAACAATCCTAAGTAGACGCTTTCTGTCTAAGTGGCGCTAACATTATGAATGTGTCATGCCTTCAATGCGAAGCGGGTAATTTACCGCTTTATTGCCTAAGTGAGAAGATTCAAAGTACGTTACACCGGTTGTTGTTTAATAAAGCAAGTCTAGATATATAATTAGTAAAAACTTATTGTGATTGGGGCAGGATATTTAGACAGTTAACAAACAATTTATGTTTGTGTTTTGGAAATTGGAATTTTTATCCTCTAAATAGGTTCATAAAATTGATAAGATACTGAGTGACAGCGCTATAGGAGTCCGGTAACCGTACAATTATTTATATGTAGCTTATATACGTCCTAGATAAATATGAACTCTTGTTTGTCCCCACTGCTGGGGCACGAGCCTCTTCCTGTATCGCAGGAAGGTTACGCCATACTCCAGTCGCACCTGACTGCGACTGCTGTTGCTTAACTCAAGTGATTGATCCCAATCACTCGGTTCCACTAGACCCCGAGCGCTTCCAAAATGACATTGATAAATTACTATTGTACTGTCGAAATTCTCAGCGGATTACGAAATTTGTCTACGAGTTCGTACCTACAAAGCACCGCCCTATTTTTACAGGTACGTAAGAAGCCTCATCATAATACAGGAAGGAAGCAATGCTAATAAATCAACGTCAGTTTAGCTGAAATGGCTTGCATAATATTAACCTAATTAAATCTATTTATAAATGAAACTCTACGGTGGCTTGACTTTAATAACTTCAGCGGTTAGGGCTCCGTTTCTGCTCGAGCGATAAGCTAGTAATACAAACTTAAGGGAGAAGGCGAAGCAAAAAGAGTCTAATTTAGACGAAAACGCAATCAAATCACTGACTCCTTGTGGCATTCGAAAATAAATATTATACAAGAGCGGCAGACTCGGCCTAGTGTGGGGACCACTGCTTACTTTTAAGTCTTTGAAAAAAATAGAATTGATTTGTACGCATTGTAAATAAGCACTATAATTTTTTATATAGCTGTAGCAGGTTTTGCATTTCATTTCATTCTTGAAAGGGCCGTAAAAAGCAGATACCAAACACATTTAAAAAAAAGTAACAAAAATAGTCTGTATATTTCTTTCATTCGTTAGTTCATGTCAGAGGCCTTATGGGCGGCTTGATAACTTCTAGTAGTAAAGCCCGCCACAGTCTTACAATTCTTTACCAACCCGGACTTAGCCCCCGTGGTGGAGTATGGCCTAACCTTCCTGCCATGCAGTAAGAGACCCGTGCCCCAGCAGTGTTAGGTACCAGCAGAATACCAGCGTTACAGAAAGTTGTCTTTCTGTAAGACATGCTGAGCTGGGTCCTTTTCACAAATGCAGTACATTGTCACGGTATTTATATGACTTGTTTTGTTATTGCTTTACATTGTCCTTTTATTTTGTGCAAATTTTTTGATCGCGTGTTGTTTCTTAGCTTTAAGTATCATTGTACTGTGTTAAATTAATTTGTGAATAAAACGATTTCTATTCTATTCAGTGGGGCCATACAAAGGATTGATGTCGTCATCGTCAATTTTTTTCGTAACCTGCGGGTGACTTCCGCACTTAGTAGCCACGTTGCTTGATGTTGTTCAATGTGATTGGAACACAAAAAATTATGTAAATAATTCTGAAATCAAATTTACATCATTTAACTTTGCCACTTTTAGTATTTTGTGTAATAAATTATTTGCTTACCTCCTTTCTTTATAAATCAAGATTTTATTTGCCTCCAGATAAAAGACATTGGGCCGATTCCCTCACAAAGTTTTCCAAAACGGTTCGACTAGTACAAAAATGGGGTAAAAACCAACTGAGATTTTTCGTGGCCCATTTTATTTATTTCTTATTTTATTTATAGCATTACACAACAAATAATTAACATTACATGTGATAATATCAAGATAAAAGCTTATAATCTAGTTACATATCCTTTAACGTGTGATGACAGCATGTTAGAATCCATATTCGAGAGCCAAAACATATCAAGCCACATACAACCAAATGCGAACATTCAGCGCAAAGTATCGCAGACACCCTACTCCGAACGGTCGCAGCGATTCAATTATAGGTAATATACGCAGCCTTCATACGTCCCAAAATATTGCTCGGTTCTTCTCTCAGAGAGAGAGAAAGAGAAACATCATAACGCTCAGGTTTCGTCACGAAGTTTCTCTTCATATTAGATAATATTACTATTGTCGCGGTCCTATCGCGAAACATCTACAATGGAGCCTTCGAATAGTCGCCGCACGCTGCAAGCAATAAGGACTCTTATGTCTAATAGAGTAAGGCTCAAAACTCTATGACACGAAACTGTTCTAGAGTCGTTGCCGCGTGCACCGAGTGTAGGTACTTACGGGAATGTTCGAGAACCCTTGCCGGCGGATATAAACAGCGCCCGCCGCTCCGCGCGGTCAGTTCCGTTTGGACTAGCGAAGTAAACTTCGAGGAAACATAACTGCGATACGAGCTATAACCTACGAACTCAGCGATACTATTGGACTTCGATTGAACCTGCGATTTGGAATCTTTATGCTTCATGTGGACTTCGTGTTGTGAAGACCTGCAGACCAGACCCTGCGTAAATAAATCCTAAGCAGTTGTCATTGGCCTTTTACCTCTAAATCTGCGAGTAGAACCCCAGTCCGTAACACTATTATAAATCTACCAATGTACGAAGCTTAGAATCCAAAGTAGTTTGCAACAGCGCGTATGGAATTTAGAACCTCTTCAAAGTGAGGCTAGCGATCGACCATTGTATGACTATAGCTCTATCATCGCCAGCAGTGTGCAATATCCCTAAGCCACACAAGATTAGTTACGCAGTACAGTTCAAAGAGGAAATGAAAAGTTTTTTCTTGAAACCCCTTCGTTCTTCAGCTGTTTTTCGACCGACCTACTTTGTTTGTGGTAACAGTACAGTTAACTATGAAATTGGTTGGGCTTAAATAGGTTTTAGGTACAGTTTCGGCACTCTAGATCTCTTTCTGAGAGGGCTTCTGGTTTACAGAAGTATGTGTTTGCATTATTTCTTTTTTTTAATGCACTAAGCTCGTGCTAAGGACAATTTAGAAATACCTATTTAGAGGCTAAAAATTCCACCCATGCCGGGTCTCGAACCCGCGACCTCTGGCTAACCGTGCCAACCGTAATGTGTGTTTGCAGTTTTTTGCAGTCAGTTTTAGCGTCAATAGCCCCTCAATGGTCAACAGATTATGCCCAACTTCTTGGTTTTGTTTTAGGTGACTAAGCACGATGAAAAATTGTTTGAATGTTGTAACATTCAAACAATTTTTCATCGTGTGCTATTTACAAGGTTTTTAAAAATAATCCACAATTTATTAAATTAGCTGTGCCCCGCGATGTTACCCGTGCCTTATCGATTTTCCCATGCGAATAAGATAGGTACTTTTACGCAATAAAACGTATTCTATGTGATTATCCAGGGTGTCAGCTAACTCCATACGAAATGTTATTAAAATCGCTCCAGCCGTTTAGACGTGAAGAAGTAACAAAGATACACACTCACAAACTTTTGCCTTTACAATGTTAGTGTGTTTTCACGTCTTATGGAGATTTAAACAATAAATCTTATTTCTATTGCAAAACGAAAACCAAAAGTACTTTACCGTTCCGACCGTAACGTAGTGTCGCAAACAGTACGTGGTTACCCGACTGTGAATGAGAAGAAGGATAATGTATTTTATACGCTCGTGGCCTAGGCGAACCGAGTGATTGGAATCAGTCACTTGAGTTAAGCAACAACAGGCGCAGTCAGGTGCAGGTCAGGTGGGTGACCGTCCCGTTACTACCGCTAGTGGCATTTTTCCGAGTGCTTCCGTGCTTCGCAAGGCACGCTAAGCCGTTGGTGCCGGCTGTCATGTAATGGCAGTCGTTAAGCCATGTCAGAGGCCTCATGGGCGGCTTGATAACTCCTGACAGTAAGGCCCGCCACTGTCTTCCAATTCTCCACCAACCCGGACTTGGCCCCCGTGGTGGAGTATAGCCGAACTTTCCTGCGATGCAGGCAGCGACCCGTGCCCCAGCAGTGGAGACATACAAGGGTTGATAACGTATGCGAATTCAATTTTAATGCAATAAATAATGCTGATCGTTTTGGCCATACACACATATTAGATTATATAAAAAATCGTTATTTTACACAATACACGTTGAGAGTACATGAAAAACTTAGACACACAAACTTCAAACTTCCACATAATACAATTACTTGTCCTGGTCGCAAAATTGGATACCCTGTGCTATAGTAACTCGGCAAGGACATCATAAATATACCCAGTCTGTGGCCTTATGTACAAACCAAGTAAGCCAGCATCCAGTGGGAATCGAATTAACTACCTCCATTTTAGTAGCTAAGCGTCTTAACCGCAAGACAAACGACAAACGAACGTCTGTAAGAGGTAATTTAAAACCAATTTTTTTAAGTTTTTTGTTTGCAGTCGGGTTTTACATTTTGTTTTGTCAACTTTTTTGCCCTGCGGCGTTAAAATACAAAGTGCATTTATCACTTCAAGAGCTGTAGACCGAAGATCGATCTTTGGTGGTGGTTTTTTTTTCTTTTTCTCTTGCTGTGAGGTTAGTTTAATTAAGGAGAAGACTGGTGCAAAGTGAGTGAAAAGAATTTCCATTAGGGGAGTGAATGTAGGTATTGGGATAGGTCATCAGTGTCGGTGTCTTGGTGGTAAGTTTCAGTAGGTATTTTCGTAAGTTAGTTGCTGTGTGGTGTCGGCCTAGAGAATAGCACCAACCCAAATTCTTCCCGCGGGTGTCGTAAAAGCGACTAAGGGACACAAACCGGGGGGTGGGCAGCAGCGCCCCCCTGCAGTACAATTCCACCAAACTGCGATCCCCAACCCGCATGTCCAGCGTGGGGATTACGGGCACTACCCCCCAATGATGGCACAACCTTGCGCTGTGGCGCTCATTAGGGGAGGGTCTAGCAGAAGCTTAATCTACTAGCCTAGCCTGCTTATATAGCCTGAAGAAGAAGAAGTTAGTTAAATAAGACAGTAAATACATTGATAGAACATTCTTTGTTGTACACAGAAATTACAGCGACAGATATTATATAAAAATATATGTAGTACAATTAGCGGCTTTATAACTAAAGGTGGGATAATGTTTAAATTTTATTATTATAATAAAAAAAAACACTTTATTTGACACTAAAACAGACAAACAATTACATTTTGTACTTACATGACAAAAGTTGTATAAAATATCCAATGAATCCTTGAGATACACTTTTCATTGTGATTAACCTTTTACACAATACAATGCTATAAGCACTAGCGTTTAAACTAGGCCTGTAACGTTGAATATCGTTTATAAATAATAATAAACTCTGGAACGACTTCAGGTGTGGTTTTATTTGTAGATTAGTAAAACAGAAAACTGGATAAAAATGGATAAACGGAGAAGCAGGTAAAAAAGTCAGATCTTGTCAAAGGGTAAAGTAGTAGTGATGAAAAATGAGGGAAATCGAAGAATATGTTACGTAATTTAAATATTTGAAAATGATAGATAGAAAAAGAAAAAAAAATGGTTTAAAAACCTATTTAGAGGCTAAAAATTTTAAATTTTTAAATTTGTTCCTTAGAACGGGTTAGTGCATTAAAAATAAAAATTGTGTAATAAAAATGGTATGAAGAGGTTTGCACCGTTACAGGCCTAATGATGTTAAACCATTTGCTACGTTTTTTGTTTGTATATTTTTAGTATCGTGTTCGTAAATAAACATAAATATTTTATTTTCTTCTTCTTTCTAAAAGCAATTTCTTCCAGGCAATCAGTAAAGTAAAAAAAAAAAATAACTTCAGTTGTTGGTAACCTCTATAATGTAGAGTTTATGGTAACCTCTATAAAGTAGAGCTTGTGGCTTAAAATAATTTTAGTTAAATGAGTTACTTCTCACATTTTTTGTACGTTTTTTGTATGTAGCTTCATTGTGTTCCACTGGTGAGCAAAAGCCTCTTCCTTCCACTCCTCCCTGTTCATGACCACCTCCTGCAAACATGGTAATTTGGTCGTTTTGTCTAAGGTTAACACGAGCACTAGACATAATTTAAACTGTTTTTATACGGATTTATGCTCGTTTATTACATTTTTACAATTTCCGACGTTTCGGCACTTTTTCCCCCTTGCTTGAAGTGTGACTATAGAGTTAAAATTTTAATTTCAATTAATAATCAGTATTTCTAAGTTCATGTAAAATAATTAGTTTATAAATTTAATTTTAATTTCAATTACTAATGATCAATATTGTTGACTTTATATAAAATCATTGGTTTGCCTATTTTGGAACGTAGCTTCAGAATTAACTTTTGTAATTTTTGCAAAGGGTAGTAAACTAACGGTTAGTTTACTTCGACTCTCTTAGCCTCAACTACAAGAGAAAAAAGACGAAACTAGCTCGCAAGGTAATTAGAAGGGGCACATAACAAATTGTTATTGTCTCAATAAATATAAAGCTTACGAGAGCCTGAGACGTTTGTTACTTATGTGTCCGTAGAATACACCTACTACAGTCTACACGCTGATCGACCCTCAAGGTTCTCCCTAAGCACCAGCAATAAAAAAAATATATTTCTTTTAGATATTTCTTTCAAAAGTGTCAGACCAATCTTTCAATCACGTTAATAGGAAAGTTTAAGACTCACAATGGAAGACATAGGAGCACAGATCTGAGGATATCATTTACCGGGACTATCCTACCGTTTTGTCGTCATGATTAATATGTATGATTGGATTGATTTGTAGAAGTCTTTATTTATAGAATAATAATTGACATGTTACACTATTTTTATTTTTAATGCACTAACCCGTGCTAAGGAACAAATTTAAAAACCTATTTAGAGGCTAAAAATTTCACCCATGCCGGGATTCGAACCCGCAACCTCTGGCTATCCGTACCAGCGCTCTACCAATTGAGCCAATGGGCGACTCACGACATCAGTGAAATTTCGAACCTCTTTACAATATTCTCTGTATTACGTACAGGCAGCGACATCTGACTTAAGCAAAGTGCATTACTTACAGCCCCGACTACCTACTTTGCAGTTAGGTTTAACATCGGAACGATATCACTGTACCCACATGATTACACTATTTTTATTTTTAATGCACTAACCCGTGCTAAGGAACAAATTCTAAATAGGTTTTTAAATTTGTTTTTAAATTAGTTCACCGTCTTAAGTGTAACAATCTGTATTAGAACTATTTTTCAGGTGAGGCACCCAGATAAAATTTTTAAGATATGTATGTGGTTAACATTACTATGCAATGTGTTTATAGTTAAATTGTGGTAATGTTATTCTAAAGGACGTAGATACAATTCAGAGTGCATTGTTACTTTTTAGATTATAATATGTATATCTATCGATATCAACCCTTTGTTTGTCCCCACTGCTAGGGTATATGTTTCTTCCTGCACCGCAGGAAGGTTAGGCCATAATAAACCACGGGGCCAAGTTGTGGAGGATTGTAAGTCAGTGGCGGGCCTAACTGTAAGAAGTTATCAAGCCGCCCGTAAGGCCTCTGACATGGCGCTCGGAAAAATGCCACTAGCAGTAGTCACGGGACGGTCACCCATCCTGCATCTGACCGCGCCTGTTGTTGCTTAACTCAAGTGATTGATTACAATCAGCCGGTTAGACTAGGCCGCGAGCGCTTCAATTTGCTACGACAATTTGATGTGCATTAAATAGCCACTTTACTAGGACGAAAGCATAAAGTACATACATTAAGCAAGTTACGATGTGAATGTCTATCGGCAAGAAGTATAATTTGTAAGCGGATGATTCTCCGTTCTAAATAATAAAGGACTTTGTCAATTTTGGGCTATACGCTGACAGAATGTAAGAGAAAAATTTAAATAACTCCTGATTATAATTAATTTCAAAACGAATATTTTTGCTTATCTCGTTGTATCAATCGATCGACATTTTAAACAGTTACAAACTAATAAGAATTTTATCTGTAATCCAGTCTTTATTCTGTCAACCAGCCTTGATTTTTATTTCGGTGTTGCAATTTAAAGAATTTAATTAGTCACAAATTGCACAGAAAATAATTTGGAGTCTCTAATGCAATGCGTTTTAGTATTATTTGGGTAAAAAATAATGCACACTAATGCAACGGCATAACAATACTTGCTAGATGTGTCGTATTCAATTATTGGTGTGATAAAATAAATAAAAGAAATATTCTGGATTTGAGGGTAAACTATTTATTTATGGCAACACTAGACAAAAAAAAATTGTTTGAATTGTCATTGTTACCGGCTAAAACAAACAAAACGATTCATTCATTCATTCATTGTTTTTGCCGTTTCTTTGCTTCTCGTGAGTATTGTTTGTTTTATTACTACTTTGGCTCAACTACGGATTTTGTACCGGACTTACTTTGTGGTAGGTACTTACCAAATAAAGCAAGCAAATCATAGGACACCATGCAGCAAAAAATTCACAATGCAGGTATATTAATGCAAATTAATTACAGTCATAGGGTTCTTACTAACTCATACTACAAAACCTACTACTTAGTTTTAGTTCAATTGACTGTTCACGTTTCGCCAAATCGCCCATACAAAGTGGACAAAGTCCTTTAGATGAATTAACTTATTGATTTAGTTTACTTTTTTAGTCTGTAAGTCTTAACCAATTGTCTTTGTTAGTAGCGTACCTATCGATGATATAAGTTCAAGGTAAAACAATATAACAATCGTTTCTCAAACTGCCACGATTCAGGCTTGACCTTTTCTGGTAGTCACTGTGCCACCATAAACATTGCACAAATATTTTTTTGGCAATAAACTAATTTTAATTTTTATTTTATTTATTCTGAATAAATAAATACACTGACAGATTAAAAAGAAGACGATAGTACTAACTGCTATGCAACGTACATTGAATTGTTATAGAATCATCATCGTATAATCATAGATTTATGAAACGCGGTTCGGGTTTACGTACATTTGTTGCATAGGCCAAAGCGCGGGTTTCCCAAACATCTTTTTACCGCAGCTAACAAAGATTTGAACCCAAAACATTTTAAAAGATAACAACATTACAATAGAAGAGACACATACCACTACAGCTACATGCCTTCTTTCAGAGAGAGAGAGTGTGTGTAGGGCTTAATCATTACGTATGCCCACGGTCCTCACCTGTAACGTCTAACAGTAACATTTACATACAGGCACATACATTGCTTCTGGCACCACTCTAGGATACCCTGTATCGCGGAGCCAGAAACAGCGACATCACAAACATGTAAACGTCAAAGACTGCGTCAGAAACTGCGGCTTAATGAACGTTACAATTCAAACTAGGTGTCCATTTCAAAATCTAGATCATTTAGGAGAAAAAATGGACAAAAAAGCTCCTAACTTAGTCTTTTCAAAAGTCCTTGATTAACATAGTTTACATAATTATTATAAACATAGAACTCATACATTGTACTGGCTTTCATTCCAGACCTCATTGTCATCTAAATAATCCTTTAAATATGTTATAGTAGCCCTTTTGGCACAAAGTGTGCTTAACATATTTTTTGAACCGCGATTCAGGCAAGCTTAATATATCTTCAGGGATTTTATTATAGAAGCGTATACAATGCCCCATGAAGGATGTATTAACCTTTGCCAGCCTATGTAATGCCTATGTATGCCTAATGGCGCGGCGTAACTCCCAGCGTTAATGTTGATTGCCTCCTGGTAAATTAACTAAGCCCAATTGTAACCTAGGGCTGTAAAAGCACTCCCTGCGTATGCTATTGGTAGATTTGGACTGAAACTTTTAATCCTACTCTTTCAACCCCCTGTCATACTTATTTCATTAACCCACGACCCGTTCTCAGACCTAACAAATTTACACAAAGTGTTATAAAAATTAGTGAAACCGTTTCGGAGGATTTCGATAACTAATTGCAGTTCATCCAAAGGTTGTCTGGAAGAGATCACTTTCAGTGATAAGGCCGCCGTTTGTACTCTTAGGTTAAGAAATATTTGTGTAATTTCCTTTCTCATGTACAATAAAGCGTTCTCTATTATCTATCTATCTGACACTCTCAACACGAGACTTCATTATATTAGGTTAGTGTGTAAGACAGGTAAGAACGTAGTAAGACTAATCTATAACCATGCAGAATGTAACCAAGCTTACAAAACAAAAGACCACTTAAACTAAACTAGTCTAATATTATACTATTTTTATTTTTAATGCACTAACCCGTGCTCGCTGACTGTATGTAATACAGATAATAGTGTAAAGAGGTTCGAAATTTCACTGGTGCCGGTGAGTCGCCCATTGGTTCAATTGGTAGAGCGCTGGCACAGATAGCCAGAGGTTGCGGGTTCGAATCCCGGCATGGGTGAAATTTTTAGCCTCTAAATAGGTTTTTAAATTAGTCTAATATTTCAACGAATTCCAGATTAGGATCGATATCAACCCTTGTAACACCACTGCAAGGGCACGGGTCTCTTTCTGCATCGCAGGAAGGTTAGGCCATACTCCACCACAGGGACCAAGTTGGTGGGTTGGTGGAGGATAATAAGACAGTGGCGGACCTTACTGTCAGAAGTTATCAAGCCGCCCGTAAGGCCTCTGACCTGGCTTAACGACTGCCATTACAACAGCCGGCAACGACGGCTTAGCGTGCCTTGCAAAGCACAGAAACGTTCGGAAAATGCCACTAGCGGTAATCACGGGACGGTCACCCGCCCTACACCTGACCGCGCCTGTTGTTGCTTAACTCAAGTGGTTGATTCCAATCAGTCGGTTTTACTAGGCCACGAGCGCTTCCATGTCTCAATTCAGTTCGTTGTCTATTTGTTTCCCAAATGTCATGTATCTCCGTTCAGATGTGGCGGCCTCGGTGGCGCAGCGGTTTGGCACACTGACTGTAAAACCGAAGGTCTCGGGTTCGTTCCCCGGCCGGGTCAAACTAGGAAACGAACTATTCTTGTTTGTCTCGCGTCTTGGAAGTTATGTACGTATTTATTGTATTAAATGTATCGTTGAGTTAGCATCTGCAACACAAGTCATTTAGTTGTACTTAATATAGGGCTATCAAGATCTGTGTAATATGTCCATGAATATTTATTTATTTATATTATACTGTGATTGAGTAACAAAAATCTTAACAAATTTTCACATTTATAATGTGTACTTTTTTATGTGTGATTCGTGTAAAAACGTAAGAAAACCAATTTAGAATGTTCTAGTAAGTTTATTTTACTATTCTAATCAGATTTTATTATTAGATATGTACCAGGAAAGAAATTACAAAAAAAGGTTTTCCGAAGTAGCCCGTATTTTTGTGAGCATCTATTTTTAACTGCTTATTGGTGACTGTTTCGTAGTTGTTTACATAATATTATTACATAAGTGTAGGGTACATATATTCAAGATGATAATCTTATTACAGAACTATAATCAGACGTAAATTACAAAAGTTCTTAGAATGATAAGAAGTTGGGGCAGACGCTTTGACTAAACCGTTTTAGTCACGGGGATTTAGTCCTTGCGCTATTGGAATCTAATAAGAATTTAACCGGTAAGTATGAATTTTTCTTATTTCCCTTTTCTGCTATTTAGCAGCCGAGTCGTGTAAACACACTCGCGGCTGTCGGGGGCGTAAAGCCTCCATCGCAATATTCAATTTGCAACCTCATCACTTTGATATGGTTGTGAATTCCTTTCTGCGCATTAGCATATTCAAACGAGGTCTTTGGTGGGTGATGGATGCTTATGGCAATATTATGCCATCGATATTTAGATGCATCGTCCTCACTCATATTACGGATTTCTGTGTAGCGTATAAACGTCCTACTGTAGGGCGCAGGTCTTCTCTCAGAGAGAGAGAGAGTTTGGGCTTAATTACCACGCGTGCCCACCGCGAATTGGCAAATTCAAGCGCTGAGGTATGTCACTGTTGAATTTACAGAAATATATGAAACAAAAATGATACACATTTCAGGTTGTAAATAAAGAATATTGTTATCTTATCTGCGTATAATTGTAAACTGTTAATTAAATTAACATTCCTTTTAAAATAATAGAAGTGAAGTTTCATTATATTATTTTACACATCGCCTGTGGATCAGCAGGAACTCTATAAAATGCCTAGGAATTGTATGCATTACCTAGGTAAAGTATATAATGGAAAATATTCATAACATTGCCTAGACGCCATAGGTATTCTATACCTTACCTAGGTATTGTATAGAATACCTGAATTATACAGATTGCCGGTAACATATGCTTTTTCTTCACGTATACTATGAACTGTGAAACTAGCTACTACTAATTCTTACATTCATTCATTCATTCACTCATGAAGTGAGCTTCGATATCGATATCAACCCTTGTATGTCCCCACTGCTGGGGCGCGGGCCATGTCAGAGCCATGCCATGTCAAAATTTCCGACACACTAAGACCAGCCACTAGTCTTACAATCCTCCACCAACCCGCACTTGGCCCCCGTGGTGGAGTATGGCCTAACCTTCCTGCAATGCAGGAAGAGACCCGAGCCCCAGTGGTTACATACAAGGGTTGATAACGAATGCAGATGTAATGGCTAATAGCGATGCTTGCCATTATTTACAACCAGAGGTTAAAAATGAACAATCTAATGAACCCAAAATTGTACCCTCGATGGGTAACCCGCCGCTTATTTCGGGCAAAAGAGTGTTATATTAATCTTCCCTGCTGGACCTCACTTAATTATTGCGCGATTTGTATTTGGGGCTTGGGGCTTGGTATAAGAGGCCTTTGTATTTTGCTTTTTCCGTTAAAGGAAATTATTAACTTAATCCACTTACACTCGTAATTATTAGAAAAAATCTGGGTTACTTCTAAGCAGCGCTGTTCCTGAGATTAAAAGTTTTAAAGTTTGTAGTCAGCAACATAACATTTACAAACAGGCATATACATTGCTTCTGGACCCACATTAGAATACTCTGTGTCGTTGGAACCAGAAACAACGACATCACAAACATGTAAGCATCCAAGACCTGGGGTTTTTTTGTCTGGGACCTCTTGTATGGTATCCAGATGCGCTACCGCTGCGGAGGCCGTCAACAACTGTTTATTCAACGAGTTTTTTTTCGGAATTATTTTCTTCTGAGTTTCGGGCAGCGGTCAGTCGCTGCCGAAATACACTGACCTACAAAACTAAGTCCTACAAGTTTTAATTTTGTTTCATCATAAAGTACCGAAAAAAAAATTTTTTTTCAGTCATGTCTTAACAGAAGGTTACCTACTGGTAGTTAGCCAGTGTCGGCTAGGTCTACCTCACGATGGACTGGTTGAGAGAGCGGAATGGGAGGTGAAGTGAATGGACTTACTTGGTGATGGTGGATGATGGCTCGCTTTAGCTGTTGGGTAGATGATGAGCGGTGATGGATGAGCTGATGCGTCCAGCGCACGGAGAACACTCCTGCACTGTTCACTTATAGTCTAATATTGTCAATATATTGTTCTTTGAGCTCACTTCACGAGAATTCGAACACTTATCACGCACGTATGTCACAGTGCGAATATGTGTGCAGATGGATGGATAAAATTAGTAGCGAGCAAGCGGCACGAGCGACGGCACCGGAACGACAGAATAATGAACGATGAGTGACCACAGATTCATGATTACGTCGCGCGATCGATTCTCGCGCGAACACCTACTATGGCGACTACTTGGTGGCGATTACTACACAAAAGTAAATTATTTTTCGAGTCCTACTTATTTTGAAAGTATTTTTTGTGCACTTAAAAAGTTTCTGCAATTTTAGAAGTGTGGAAAATATATAGAATAATGTGATACTTCGTTTTGCAGACCAGTGTAGTTCATAATAGTGCAAATTCCATTCTGCCGAAAAAGGAATGATTTTTAAAGACGATTGAAGTTTAAAAATGATCCATTAAGACTTTAGTAATTCCAAGGCGTCGAAAAATAAGTAATAATCCCAGTACCAAAATATTGCATGCTTCATTACAAAATATTATTAAAATAATGTTGCTGTCCGAAATCGAAATTTCGAAACTTTACAATACTGTCTGTATTACGTACAGACATCAACATCCGGCTGAAGTAATTTGCATCACTTGCAGCATATAAATCGGTATGTAAAAAAACCCACACATGATAGAGATAAGAGATTCTATTTTGCTTTTTGTCACCTAGGTTTTTCCATGGAATTTTCTCACACTCGGGGGCAATAATACAAGCTGGCGTTATTGAAGTACCTAGAGACGGGCCGTGATTTATGATTGTTTGAACAACCCTGATTTGTTTGCGAAGCAGCGAGGGGCGCGATTGCCTCGCTCTATGGCACCATCGCTGAAGGTTTGAAAACACATCACGTAAACATAGATTGTCAGCTTTAATAACCCACAATATTGTTACTGGTTAGTCGGTCCTGAGATTTAGATGGATAGATAGATAAAACATTTATATACACAACACACAGGTTCGATCCCGAGTGTGGGCATGTACCAATGACTTTGTTTAATTTCAAAGTTACGTACATTTGCGAATTTGCAGTCGCAATACCACACGCTAACGGTGAAGGAAAACATCGTGAGGAAACCCGCGGATTGGTTGGCTCCGCACGTATTGACTAGTCTTTCCTGTGGGCTAGGCCGACTAAGCTGTCAGGATGGTATAGGTGCTGGGCAAGCCTACACCATCCATAAATCCATGTCCCAGGCACTATAGCGTCGGAGTGGTCCCTTCACCCATCTAGTGTGAGTGAATATACCACTGGACGCTGTATAAATCATCTCATTAAGTAGATGCAAAAAGGCCAATATTATACACAACACATGACGATATGATGATATCAACCGTGTCCCCACTGCTGGGGCACGGGTCTCTGCCTGCGTCGCAGGAATTTTAGGTCATACTCCACCACGGGGTCCGAGTTCGTGAGTTCAATCACTCGGTTTGACTAGACCACGAGCGTTCTACCATAAATCTTATGGAATACGATTTTTTTGTCGGTAAACAAATAAGGGGAGGGCTGTGTCTAGCAGTGGACTACATAATATAGCCTGAAGAAGAAGAAGATACAAATAATATGTATTTAATTTTAATTCAGCAGGAATCGACCTCGAAACTTCTGCCTTGGTAGTCATATCTTTTACCACAAGATCTTAGTCCCGAAGTACGACCATAGACCGAGAAAATAGTATTATGTTGCGTTGCACAATATTTTTTTTTCTAACAAAGAGTCTAATTCGAACGCAACCCAAGAAAGAAAAAATGTTAATATCATTGAGAAAAAAAATACAAAGGAAAAAAAGCTATTGGAAAGCTCTTTAGGATTGAACGGATTTTAGCAGATAAACACACAGAACGCCTTAAACTGTCAAAGACTAAGTAGACGCATAGTGTAGATATTGAACCAAATTTGAAATTGAAAATTTCACTTAGTACAGTCTACACTATTTTTATTTTTAATGCACTAACCCGTGCTAAGGAACAAATTTAAAAACCTATTTAGAGGCTAAAAATTTCACCCATGCCGGGATTCGAACCCGCAACCTCTGGCTATCCGTACCAGCGCTCTACCAATTGAGCCAATGGGCGACTCACGACATCAGTGAAATTTCGAAAATTTCGATTTCTTTACAATATTCTCTGTATTACGTACAGGCAGCGACATCTGACTTAAGCAAATTGCATTACTTACAGCCCCGACTACCTACTTTGCAGTTAGGTTTAACATCGGAACTATATCACTGTACCCACATGATTACACTATTTTTATTTTTAATGCACTAACCCGTGCTAAGGAACAAATACAGAGAATATTGTAAAGAGGTTCGAAATTTCACTGATGTCGTGAGTCGCCCATTGGCTCAATTGGTAGAGCGCTGGTACGGATAGCCAGAGGTTGCGGGTTCGAATCCCGGCATGGGTGAAATTTTTAGCCTCTAAATAGGTTTTTAAATTTGTTCCTTAGCACGGGTTAGTGCATTAAAAATAAAAATAGTGTAATCATGTGGGTACAGTGATATCGTTCCGATGTTAAACCTAACTGCAAAGTAGGTAGTCGGGGCTGTAAGTAATGCAATTTGCTTAAGTCAGATGTCGCTGCCTGTACGTAATACAGAGAATATTGTAAAGAGGTTCGAAATTTCACTGATGTCGTGAGTCGCCCATTGGCTCAATTGGTAGAGCGCTGGTACGGATAGCCATAGGTTGCGGGTTCGAATCCCGGCATGGGTGAAATTTTTAGCCTCTAAATAGGTTTTTAAATTAGTACAGTCTGTTAGATTTTAGAATATACCTCGTCTACTATCTGATAGAATGGGATATATTCCTGTAATAGAAATATTGGAACTAATATGACACCTAATTTTACGCAACTTTTCAAAATAGTGAAGAAAAGTTCTTTCGGCGAAAACCGAAGCCTTCTCTAGTGGTCGAGGTATATTCTAAAAGCTAACAGACTGTTATTATTTATAGTCTATGAGCTTTTAGAATATACCCCGGGCTTTAGAGTAGGCTTCGGTTAGAGCGTGATAGGGCGTGTTAAAGCGGTCTCTATCACGTTCTTTTCTGAGAAATTCGAAGGGTCAGCACTACAGTTATTTATTTACGCAGCAAAATTCTCAATGTATATATTGGCCCTTATCACATTTATACCTGATGAGAAAATGAAACGCGTAGTGTCGGCCCGGTACAATGCACAGAGAAGCGCGCGACGACATAAGTATTAATACCTAGTACAATGAATATACTAACAATTTCTTAACCTAGATTACTTTTTTTATTGCAGCCTGCATATACGTTCTACAGGTTTTCTCTCAGAAAGAGAATGTGCTCAATCGCCATGCGCGCCCATAGTTTATTAATTTTAAATCTGTGGTTCGTAAACACCTCAGCAACTCAGGTTTCCGGATGTTTTCCTTTACTGGTAGCTTGTGGCATTCCTATTACAAATGTACGTAGTATAGAAAAGTTAGAGCAATAGAGCCTATGAATTTCATAGAAGAATTTCATATATAGAATTTCATCAAGTTCTGTCACGCTCTTTTCTGGGAAATTCGATGAGATAGAACTACAGTTAATTAGTTACTAAGCGAAATTCTCAATTCAGAAATTGGCCCTAAGACGGTGAAGTCTTATTCTAGGGGCCAGTTTCTGATTTGAAATTAGTCTCTTCGAATTTTTCAGACAAGAGCGTTTCAGAACGTTACTTAAGTATCTACTTAGCGAAATTTTCAATTCAAAAATTTACTCATAGTTATTGTAAATGCCGGGGTTCACACCCGCGACGTCTCAAATATGAGCCAGGGGGTCTACCGCTTTGCTATCCCCGCTATAAGTGTTTTTTTTTTTATTTAGCTCATCTCAATATTTTATCACGATATTTTTAGTTTGGGCAGAAGAGTATTTTTCCCTACTGGTAAAGGAGTGAGCTACCCCTGAAAAAAGGTTGAATGTTTGCTTGTGATTATGAATAAAACATTACATGTTAAAAGGCCCAACTATAAGGAATGTGTGAATGTGTTTTAGCAGAAATAAATACTAATTTTATATTCTTTTTTAATTCACTAAGCCGTGCTAAGGACAATTTTAAAAACCTATTTAGAGGCCAAAAATTCCACCCATGCCGGGACTCAAATCCGCAACCTCTGGCTAACCGCGCCAGCGCTGTCCCAACTAATTTAAGGTAGTGGGCGACTCACCGGCATCAGTGAAATTTCGAACCTAAGCTTCGAAAAATTTCGAAGTTCCGAGGTTCGAAATTTCACTGATGCTGGTAAGTCGTTTAGTTGGGAGAGCGCTGGAACGGTTAGCCAGAGGTCGCGAGTTCGGGTCCCGGTATGAGTGGATTTTTTAATCTCTAAACAGATTTTTAATTTATTCGAAAATGTATTGACTTGCAACTGTTAAGATATTGGTTTCTTTAAAGGGATCTCTTAAAGAATTTCTACCTTCTAGCTAATTATAGTGGGTGGCTATCGTGGAGATGAAGAAAAGTCCTAGGGACGTGCAGTGCTACTATATTACTGATTTTTTTTACATAAAAGAAATACTTAAAATTATTAGTACAATTTGGAATGCGTCCGATGCTAGGAACGCGAGTATCGAAAGTCCGCGCTTTATAGCATTTACATTTTACACATTTACATACAAGCACATACATTGCTTCTGGACCCACACTAGGATACCCTGTGTCGTGGGAACCAGAAACAACGACATCACAAACATGTAAACATCCAAGACCTGGGCTTTTTTTTTGTTCATAGCCGGGATTCGAACCCGGGACCTCTTGCACGGTAGGCAGACGCGCTACCGCTACGCCACATCCGGCTCGAAGGACCAAATGTACGGGCGAGTCTGTTAGTTTGACTGTTCGCACAATATTTTGTTATGTTATGTTGTTGGAGGAAGAAGAACAAATCCGATGTTATTTTCACTAGATTTATTCCACAATGTTGTGTTGTCAGAGGGCAATCGCCAACTGGCGTGTACTGGGTAAAAATCTTACAATGATGATGACATAGCATTTTATGTAGGTGTTTCCTTACTAATAATAATGTGCATATTTGTACAGAGGTCGTCAAATATTATGCATATTCTAGGGTTTTTGAATTGGGGTCACCGGTGGTATTGCCCCACTATCTAAACGAGCCTTCATTGACGTCACGTAGGTATAGCGGCCTTATAACAAGCTTGTAAATAAATCTTCTGCAAGATGAAGATTTATTTTAATTTCAATGTCTGCTGCCTGAACCCATAGCCGTATACAGTAGGACATAATACTATGGAAGTAACTAAACTAAAAAAGTATAGCAGTTGATGACGACCTCTGTGGCGTAGCGGTAGCGCGTCTGCCTACCATGCAAGAGGTTCCGGGTTCAAATCCCGGCTGGGAACAAAAAAAAACCCCCAGGTCTTGGATGTTTACATGTTTGTGATGTCGTTGTTTCTGGTTCCCACGACACAGGGTATCCTAGTGTGGGTCCAGAAGCAATGTATGTGCTTGTATGTAAATGTTACGTTACGTTACGTAGTTAGCTGTCTAATTTCTTGAATCAATCTATAATATAAAAATGAATCGCTGATTGTGTTGGTAAGCGCAAATCTCGAGAACAGCTAAACCGATTTCGCTAATTCTTTTTTTAGAATATTCCTTGAAGTACGAGGATGGTTCTTACGGCGATGAAAATAAAAAAAAATTTAAGAATTGACTGCTAGGCGGTACGAAGTTCGCTGGGTCAGCTAGTACTATAATAAAAGCGTAATCCATCCTATTAGCTTTACCGTAGTCGGCTAAAAAAATCACACACACACAACCTCATACCTTAGCTCTACTCACACAGATCTGCCATTGTGAATGTCACTGCGTGTTGGCTTTGGCGCATGTTGCCAGTGATTTTTTAATCTTATTATTTTAGTTGAATTTTTGCGTTTGGCTTTCCGCTTTTATTTATTGTATAGTTGTCGGTATCTGTTATTGGCCTTATTAACTTATTATGAATCCCGGCATGGGTGAAATTTTTTGTCTCTAAATAGGTTTTTTATTAACTGTATTTCATTACTTGTATTATCATTGATTAAGCTCGCGGGTGTCGTAAAAGGCGACCAAGGGACACAAACCGTAGCAGCGTAGGGGGTGGGTAGCAGCGCCCCCTGCAGTACAATTCCACCGGACTGCGATCCCCAACCCGCATGCCCAGCGTGGGGATTTTGGGCATTACGCTCTATGATAGCACAACGTGGCGCTCTTTAGGGGAGGGCTATGTCCAGCAGTAGGACGACGAAGCTCGCTGTTGATACCCCTAAGATATAAAAAATAAAATAATAATAATAAAATAGATAGATAAACAATTTATTTACATTTTCACACACAAAAAAAAAGTCACAGTGCCTCCCTCCGCTCGAGTCCACACAACCGTCGCTTCACGACGTATGGGAGCGTAAGGAAACGAGTTTTCTTCCGAAGACAAATTGAATTTTTGAATTTCGAACACGCTTCGCGGTATTCTCGTAAAGAAGTCTGAACACAGCCGCAACTGCTTTCGCGAAGTATCGACTAGTCTGTGGTGCAACGTGGAACATAGTTCTAACTTAAATTTCAGTGCTATTATTTTGATACTAGATTGGCTATTATTTGAAGACATCGGTACATTGGCTATTCATAATGGTGTACTAATCCTTACACTTATATTTGGTAGCGAGAATTGACAACATTTTTTTTTTCAGCACTGGGTGATCTTTTTGTTCTCTCCATCAATCTTCATCAATGGGGATTACTTTTACAACGTACCAATGGGGATTTGTGAACAAAAAGTTCACAAATCCCCATTGGCACGTTTAAACAATATTTTTGTAAATTAATAAACTAAAACGCGTTTTGTGCCGTCATAGACACAGAGCTCGATTGCCATATAAATAGGGCTCAAATAATATTTTCTCTCTCTTTCTACTCTCTCTCTCTCACTCTCAATATATCAAGAGCTAATGCGCGCTTTACCAGCTACGCTTTGCATATTCAGCGACATTATGTCCCGCTGTGTTGCAGGTGTTGCGTTGCCAAATTGCAATTAGATGGCAACGCTCGTTGCTGCGACAACGGCGCTGTAGCTAGGTGCAATTCTGTTTATGACTGTCTTATCAACTCACTGCCTCAATAGAACAATTGCGTGCAGAATACCAGAATACTTTTACAAGGCAGAGATTACATAAGAGACTTAAAAAAATACAGTACAGTACCAGTGGTGGCCTTATTACTATATATATATATATATATATATATATATATATATATATATATATATATATATATATATATATATATATATATATATATATATATTCATATATATATATATACACATATATATAGTTCACAAATCCCCATTGGCACGTTTAAACAATATTTTTGTAAATTAATAAACTAAAACGCGTTTTGTGCCGTCATAGACACAGAGCTCGATTGCCATATAAATAGGGCTCAAATAATATTTTCTCTCTCTTTCTACTCTCTCTCTCTCACTCTCAATATATCAAGAGCTAATGCGCGCTTTACCAGCTACGCTTTGCATATTCAGCGACATTATGTCCCGCTGTGTTGCAGGTGTTGCGTTGCCAAATTGCAATTAGATGGCAACGCTCGTTGCTGCGACAACGGCGCTGTAGCTAGGTGCAATTCTGTTTATGACTGTCTTATCAACTCACTGCCTCAATAGAACAATTGCGTGCAGAATACCAGAATACTTTTACAAGGCAGAGATTACATAAGAGACTTAAAAAAATACAGTACAGTACCAGTGGCGGCCTTATTACTATATATATATATATATATATATATATATATATATATATATATATATATATATATATATATATATATATATATATATATATATACATACATATATATATATATATATATATATATATATATATATATATATATATATATATATATATATATATATATATATACATAAAATTTGCTGTTAACTTGAGTACGGCTGAACGGATTTATCTTATCGTGGTCTTGAAATTTTTGTGGAGGTCTAGGGAAGGTTTAAAAAGTGAGAAAAATAATTGTATAAAAATATATATAGCACGTTTAATTCCCTAAAGAGGTCGCCGTGTCTGATTTGTACAAACGCCTCTTGGTGTAATTACATGTAGATATTTTCATCAAAAACAACGTATGACCTTTAGTATATGAATAAAATGCGAGTTTCTCGAGTTCGAGTTCATAAATTAACATCTTCTTCTTCTTCTTCAGGCTATGTTAGTCTACTGCTGGACATAGCCCTCCCCTAATGAGCAACATAGCGCCCTGATTTCAGCTTGCCCCATCCAACATCGGCCGGCAGTTTTTCGCAGATCGTCAGCCCACCTGGTCGGATAGCGTCCCGCACTACGTCTGTCGAGTCGTGGTCTCCACTCAAGAATACGTTTACTCCAACGGTTGTCGGTTCTTCGCGAGATAAGGCCAGCCCACTGCCACTTCAGCTCGCTAATTCTCTGAAAATTAATTTATTACATTATAAAACATTGTCTTAATAATCCCTTTAAAAAGTATGAAAAATAGGTAGAAAAATTAAGTCGCCCTAAACGTGACTTGGGCAAAATTACTGAATAGGAATGTAAATAGTCACATAAATGTCCAGTGACGTACCAATTAATATGGGGACACTGATCGATAGGGTGATGAGTGATTCAATTTATCGTAGATGTATCGAAGACGTGTAGATGAATTTGAAAAGGTCATAGTATAGGACGTTTATGGAATTTGTTACTGGATTAAGATAACTCCTGAATAAACATAAAGACAGTGCTGTCAGATATCAGCGCTTTTGTAAAGATTGTGTAAGTTTATATACTAAAAAAATATTATAAAGAGCTTACTAGTAAACTACATTAGCAGTTCGGCAATGTTTTTTTCATGTCTTTTTTTTAAATAAAGAAATAATAAAAAACAATAGCAGTTCCGCCAATCAGCGCTAAGTCTAACTGCCGCACTCAGAGACGTCCATTGAATTCAATGTTTTTGAAATAAATCATCAATGAAACAGAAAAGGACTACAGCATATTTAAGCATTTCTGAGTGCGGCGGTTCGAGTGTAGAGAATCTTCTGTAACTCATCGATCTTAGTTGCCATATATGTTGCAAGTTACACCAATTTGTAGTAGCTTGACATTTCAGGTTTAATGACAGTTTCATGTTCGACTCCGGTTTAAGCGTCGTTTTGTGTTTTGATGTACGAATTTGATTGTCCTCTAGTTTTACTGCTTGGTAGTTTAGTTTGGGTGTATTTTAAATAGTAGTGATTCCAAATAGTGGCTTCTATTTGGTTGCCAGGATACATTGATAATGTCGTACATACCCCGTACATACTTCGTAGTTGCAATGATACATCTTATATATGTCCTACAGTAAGGCACACGCCTTCTCCCAGAGAGAGAGACTGGGTTAAATCACCACACGTGCCCACCGAGCATTGACAATTTCAATTGTAGTTGCATTATTACTCGTTTATAGTGAAGGAATACTTAGTGCCAAAACGAGAGTGCCGGCAAAGGCACTTGTGAATACAATTCTAGGAAAAATAATCACTATGACATTTCAATAAGGAAATTTATAAGTAGGAAGACCAATTTTGGAAAGCAGATACGCAATGAACATCGAATCGTCATAATAAACTATCAGCCTTACTAATAAACTTGGTGTATAACTATGCAGTGTTTTGTCTCTTCTCTTCCAACTGAAAATTACATTCAAATGACGTGAACAAAACTCTGTAACTATACCAGGCTTATACGGTGTTTATTAGTAAGAGCCTATTGAGATTTTATAAAACGTGGTGCAGGTTGAGTGAGCTCTCTTTGTATCCCTCTTTTTATGTTTTGAATGAGGCCGGTTTTCTAAACCACATTGAGTTTTGGCTGATTTGAAGGCCATATTAGAATCCGCCACCAATCCATACTTGACCCCCGTGGTGGAGTATGGCCAATACCTTCCTTAGGGAAGAGACCCGTGCCCCTCGGTGGGGACATAATGGGTTGATGATGGTGATGATTAGAATGAGCATACCTTAACAATAGGACCTATCGAATGCTCTAAAATGAATTTTTAGATGGAACTTTTTGGAAAGGGTCATGAAGGACTAGAATCTTTGAGAACCATTAAAAGCCAACCAAAGTACAGTCTGTTAGCTTTTAGAATATAACTCGGATATAATCGGATCGGTAAGCTTTTTTTTGTATTACTATTTATAACTTTACATAACTTTTCAAAATAGTGAAAATAGTTTTATACAGAGCAAGAAGTAGTATTACACTCGTGTGCTTTCGACAAAAACCGAAGCCTACTCTAAAACCCGAGGTATATTCTAAAAGCTGTAGTGCATGCGTGCCACGGGTCTTCGGGTCATTGTTTTGATAGACGAATACCCTTATGAGGCGGTACTAATTGTACGAGATTTTTTTTCTTCTTCTTCAGGCTATATTAGTCCACTGCTGGACGTAGTTCTCCCCTAATGAGCGCCATAGTGCAAGGTTGTGCCATCATTGGGGGGTATTGCCCATAATCCCCACGCTGGGCATGCGGGTTGGGGATCGCAGTTTGCTGGAATTGTACTGCGGGGGGCGCTGCTACCCACCCCCCGGTTTGTGTCCCTTAGTCGCCTTTTACGACACCCGCGGGAAGAATTTTGGTTGGTGCTATTATCTAGGCCGACAGCACACAGCAATTTTTCGAAACAATATTTTTCAACTGATTGTTTTTTTTCATATCACGGTAAAGTAGTAGTCTAAATAGATAGCATTTCTTATTATTATTTACATAACCGGGGCTCTCAAATCACCCAGATTTCGTTGTAAAAAGGTAAATTATCTTTTAGAAAAAATGATCAGAGTGGAGTTTTTTCACTCGCTGCCTTTTTCTCCACTACACTACAGCCCGAAGATAGCGGCTTTCACTTTCATGTTACATTGTCCATTGAAATTCAGAAACATCACAGCCAACAGAATGTATAGTTTAGCTTATACTTTATTGTACACGAAAAACACAAAAAAAGAAATACAATTAAAGAAAATACATGTACAAAGGCGAGCTTATCTCTGTAAGAGATTTCTTCCAGCAAACCTTGGGGAGTTGGAGTGGGGATGTGAAACGGGTCTATGCACGTGCACAACACAGTCATACTAATACACTTACACAGATAACAAAATCATGCCAAAATTGTTATCTACCCAAATACATAAAAGCTAATAATGAAAAGAATAAACTACGTAAACCATCAAAGAAATCTACCTACATACATACATACATAAACAATACATAATAATACGTAAACAATACAGAATAAGAACCTACTTACATAAATACCTATCAAGGAGCTAAGATATAGACAGATAATGCTCTTTCAACCGTTTCCTGAAAGTACTCAATGACGGGCTAGTACGAATACTCTGCGGCAGTGCATTCCACAGCCTGACCGAATGGACCGAAAACGAATCCCCGTAGGCTCCAGTGTTGTGGACAGGAATCTGAAGGAGATGGGAATATAATGTTCTCACTGGTCTCACTCCAGAGTGCAACAAATGAATTCGTTCTTTTAAATATAATGGATAAGAAGGATTATGGACGATTTTGTACAGAAGAGAAAGTATATGTGCATTCCGGCGAAGGCGGATTGGGAGTCAATTTAACTCTTGTCGAAAACTGGAGACATGATCAAACTTGCGTAAACCGTATATTAACCGGATACCCAAGTTTTGAAGTCGTTCGAGTTTATCTAATAGCTCCTCGTTGGCATCCAAGTAGCAGACATCCGCGTAGTCAAGGAGAGGAAGAAGAAGAGACTGGGTAAGAATTATTTTGGTTTTGCGGGGCAGGAAGTACTGGAGACGTCGGAGCGAATGAAAAGCCGCAAAGACTCGTCGGCTGACTTCACTGATATGAGCAACCCAATTGAGATGACAGTCAAAAAGCACTCCTAAGTTCCTAGCGGTAGTCGAATAGGCAATAGGTATGCCATCAAAGACAACCATAGGTACCACTGTCTGCTTCATAAGCGACCTGTAGAAGTGCGGACTGCCAATCAGCATCGCCTGCGATTTCTTGGGATTCACCAGGAGACCAAAGTGACGAGCCCAATCTAAAATCCGAAGCAAGTCAGCATTCATATTATCCACAGCCGATTTAAACTCATCCACTCCAAAGTGCCTATAAAGCTGCTATGTATCTTCTTTCATCGTCAGGCTATACTAGTCCACTGCTGGACATAGCCCTCCCCTAATGAGCGCCATAGCGCCCTGTCTTCAGCTTGCCGCATCCAGCATCTGCCTGCAGTTTTTCGCAGATCGTCATCCCACCTAGTCGGAGGGCGTCCCACACTACGTTTGCCGAGTCGCGGTCTCCACTCAAGGACACGTTTGCTCCAACGGTTGTCGGTTCTTCGCGAGATATGGCCAGCCCACTGCCACTTCAGCTTGCTAATTCTCTGAGCTATGTCGATAACTTTGGTTCTCTGTCGGATGCATTCGTTACGAATCCTATCCTTCAGAGAAATGTATCTTCTTTGTGTTGACATAAATAATTTAATTATATACTTTAGCTGAGATGCACATTGCAATAAAATTTAACTTAATTTATACGACCTATTTAAGATGCACCTGCATAAGATATAGACTACTTTCTGATATTATTTAAGTTAAGATAAGCTCAACTTGTATGCCGAAATGGCAAAACACGAAGTTCTTAATACTCGTGTAGTCGTGTTTATACAAATAAATCGAATTGAATTAAATAGCAAGAGTACGATCGGAAGCACTTTAAAGTTAATAACATCCCGTTTCTCCTGAAATGTAAATCAGACTTTATTTGCTTGTCTAAGGCAATCGAAGTTTGCAATACTGAGTAACTACAAAGAGGGGAATCATTATTCCTCGAACATAATACAGTCATTAACTAGATATCGAGTAAGACACCAGTTACCTCGCAGCAATAAACACCAGATTGTAGGTCTGTTACGCTGAATATACCTTTGCTCTTTAGGCTTATTATCATATCCCATGCAATACATAAGCTTAACAAAGGTTTGGGTTTAATTCCGGCTTTGTTTTTTTACTTAGTAATTTCTAATGCCACTTAACATATCTTCTTTATCATATAAAAATGAATCCCCGAATGTGTTGGTAAGCGCAAATCTCGAGAGCAGCTGAACAGACTTCGCTAATTCTTTTTTAAGAATATTCCTTGAGGTACGAGGATGGTTCTTACGGAGAGGAAAAAAAAAATAAGAATCGACTGTTACGCGGTACGAAGTTCGCTGGGTCAGCTAGTCTTCTATAATATAAAAATGAATCGCTGAATGTGTTGGTAAGCGCAAATCTCGGGAGCAGCTGAACCGATTTCGCTAATTCTTTTTTTAGAATAATACTTGAAGTACGACTATGGTTCTTATGGGAAAAAAAAATTAAGAATCAACTGTTAGTCGGTACAATGTACGCTGGGTGAGCTAGTTTGAAATACAAAAAGCTAACGATGAAAAAAACATCCTTAAGATAGGTATCTTAAAGCACCGTATGTGTGATGACGTCACACATACGGTGGAATTAGGAGGTACCGTTGCCCAATATTAAAAATGATATGACAGATGTCATTTTCAATTTCATTCAAATGTCATGTCGGGGAAATTACTTTTCGTTTCCTCAATCCGCTATTTGACTCTCTTTTCAAGTAAGTCTTAAAAGGTAAATAACTCTTCCATTAGACCAAAAAATATTTTAGTATATTTTTTGAGGAGCTAAAATCAACATAAAAATATATTTTATACCTTTATTTTCCTAAACAGCCAAAAACGCGGTCAGCCATTTTTGTCTATGGTTTGAAGTCCAAAAAATTGTTAACAAAGTTTGACATTAAATTTTCTGGAACTGATCTCTGAGCATAGTGAAACAACAACAACGCAACCATGATTTCATCAAATTTACATCCAAAATATACCAATTATCATGCCTTGTTCGAGAATGAAAAAACACGTCAATAAAGACCCCCAGGAAGTTGTGGATTTGTGTACCCAGTGAAATTAACATTCGAAAAACTTGGCTCAAACTTGCCAAAAGAGACCCCGACTTTTTATCAATTGAAACTCGCGTGTATTTATGTGAAGATCTCTTTGATGTATGTCCTATAATAATCAATGTCCACTGGCTCTGGCTGAAAGATGTTTGTTTACATACTTTAGATGGTTTCAAGATGGCGGATGGCGTTTTCGCCATTACGAATTAAACGAGGAATGTTTTTTTTTACTTTGCAAATTTTGGAGCCATCCTGTATACTTACTTAGCACAATCAATATATTTCGGTTTCTTACGTTAAATACTATAGGAAATATTTATCGCGTCAAATTTGATACGTGTCAAATAGCGGATTCCAATGGTTTTTAAAAAGGCGGCAAGGGTGTCAGTATTATAAAGCCGTATTTGTGACGTCATTTGGCGGATATGTCCTTTTAGAATAAAACGAAATTCAAACAGAAAATTATAAATGAAAACCATCGAATTTCGGAAAATAAAAAAATATGGGTCGTTTTATTTATTTCGTATCTAAAATTGAAATGTTGTCAATTCTCGATATTCTTCTAGCCCTATGTCAGCCATTTTAAATCATAGCTCATACCGTGCCAAAACACCTATACTTGGTAACTTCTAACCGGTCTATTCGAAGCACGAAACCTGTATCCTTTGTTACTGCTTCGTAACAGTCGTTCTAACAAGGCTGTAAACGGTACATTGTAGCCGGTTTAATTCACTCTGTATACAATGATGGACTAATTACAAGGCTGGTGGTAACATTGTAGGTAACGGACAGATCTGCTTAATTTGTATAGCGTGTAATTTGGATGCATGTATCAAATTATAGTGTTTGATCCTAGTTCATACGTAAACTATCCCTTAAGTGGGCAAGGGGAAAATAGTCCGACGTTAAATTGAACTTTATTACCTTGAAATAGAGTCCAAAACCAATAAAAAAATCATACTACTCATGCAAGGGTTTTGTCACACGGATAAACTTTGACCTACTCCTGAACTGAGAAAACTTTATTGTACCAGAAACCAGAGTTAACGTTTTTTTCTTATGACTTTTTCTTTCATATATTTATCATCATCATCATCAGCCCATTATGTCCCCACCGAGTGGCACGGGTCTCTTCCCTGAGAAAGGTATAGGCCATACTCCACCACGGCAGCCAAGTCCAGATTGGTGGAGGCTTGCAAGACTAGTGGCTGGTCTTACTGTCGAAAATTTTCAAGCCGCCCTAAAACCTCTGACTTGGCTTAACGACTGCCATCTATCGACGGCAGCCGGCAACAACTGTTTAAAGTCCCTTGCCTAGCACGGAATCGCTCGGAAAAATGCCACTAGCGTTAATCATGGCCATAGTCATAGGTTGACCCATCCATGCCCTGTACGCGCCCTGTGTTGGTTAACCTTCGTGATCGTTTAAGATCACTCAGGCAGCCAGGGCTAGGAGCGATATATTTATATAATATTAGCTGACCCAGCAAAATTCGTACCGCCTAACATTCGATTCTTTAATTCTTTTTATTTTGCTCTCCGTAAGAACCATCCTCGTACTTCAAGGAATATTCTAAAAAAAGAATTAGTGAAATCTGTTCAGCTGCTCTCGAGATTAGCGCTTACCAACACATTAAGCGATTCATTTTTATATTATAGAGATAGCTGACCCCGCGAACTTGATACCGCCTAATAGTCGACTCTTTTTTTTCTCTCCTTAAGAACCATCCTCGTACTTCAAGGAATAATCTAAAATATAATTAGCGAAAACAATTCAGCTACTCTCGAGATTTGCACTTACCAACACATTCAGCGATTCATTTTTATATAATAGATATACAGTACAAGCCTCCTATTAGAGAAAGTGTATGGGCGTAATTACTATCCGTGCCCACCATGAGTTAGCATTTCAAGCGCTAACGGCGCCATCTCTACTGTCTTCGCAAAACTCTTTCGTTTCATAATCATACACTTCTTTCTGTATGCATGAATTTTCAACGCGAAGTGTTCCCAAATATTGGGATCTTGATTATGCGTATCGCTGGTTTATACGCGACCAGAAGCAAGATTTCACTGAAGTAAAACTTCCACACAACAATAATTTGTCCCAAACTAGAATATTCAGTGCTATGGTAAATAGGCAAGCACATTATAAACATGGAAATACATCCTGACTTTATTTCCTGATACCCGCGCTCGTGGCCTATTGAAACTGAGTGATTAGATTCAATCACTTGAGTTAAGTAACAACAGGCGCGGTCAGGTGCAGGATGGGTGACCGTCCCGTGACTACCACTAGTGGCATATTTTCGAGCGCTTCCGTGCTTCACAAGACACGATATGCCGTCATGGCAGTCGTTCAGGTATGTCAGAGGCCTTATAGGCTTGATAACTTCTGACAGTAAGGCCCGCTACTGTCTTACAATCCTCCAGAAACCCGGACTTGGCCCCCGTAGTCGAGTATGGCCTAACCTTCCTGCGATGTAGGAACCCTTGCCCCAGCAGTGGGGACATACAAGGGTTGATAACGAACGTCTTTTGGATGGTCACAGAGGTTATAGTGCGTATGCTTAGACGGTTCATTATCGTATGACTGACCGCGCATGGTATTTTGATACGTTTGGATGTATTTTGGGGTACATTGTTGACCGCGCCTGTTGTTGCGTAACTCAAGTGATTGATTCCAATCACTCGGTTTGCCTAGGCCACGAGAGTTTCCAAAAAGTAAAGTAAGGTAAAAGTTTAATTCTCACCATAAAGAACAACATTTAGGAACGGTATTATAAGCCTTGAGGGCTTTACAAAATCACTTAAAGGCTAATGGTACAATTATAAATTCAACTAATTGCCAAACTAGGTGGTCCTGTATTTTGAAAATTAGTTTGTTTTGTACTTAATGTACAGATCTATTTCAGACATTATTATTTAAGTATTGTGCGTCTCTTTAAGTTATTACTTATTGTATGTGAATGTGTGTGTGTGTGTGTGTGAGCCTGTATGTGTGAGCGAGAGCGTGATGTGTAAGTTGCAGCATATGAGTAGAGAACTGTAAGAATTTAATAGTAATTTTATTTAAGACCTTACCAAGAATGTAATTTTCTTTCTAACAAAGAGACAATTCTCTTCAGCTGAATAGGTTTCTCAGCATGTATATCCAGACAGGTGCTTAGTGTGTAAGTGAGTCATAATCTAGGCACAAAGAGCCTCAGAGGAGCCATCAAGGAAGTCAGGAGCCCCGTGGAAGGAACACAGAATAAGGAAACGGACGTCCGCCTAGCAGCGCCTTGGGGGATTGCTAGGACAGAAGGATGGATCGACTCCTGTCGACTTAAAAGCTGCTGCTAGGTTTCGTCATTTCGTCTCGTCTGACGTTACATAAAAAAAGTTTTCGCTATAGAAAAACAAATTTAAAATCACGGATGAGAAAGTTACAATATAAAAGTAGTGGTAGCACAGATAGCACTTAGTCAAAACCGAATAATTGGAATCAATCACTAGAGTTAAGCAACAACAAGCGTGTTCAGGTGCAGGATGGGTGACCGTCCCGTGACTACCGGTAGTGGCATTTTTGCATTTCCGTGCTTCGTAAGGCACTTTAAGCCGTTGTTGCCGGCTGTCATGTAATGGCAGTCGTTAAGCCAAGTCAGATGCCTTAGGGCGGCTTGATAACTTCTGACAGTAAGGCCCGCCACTGTCTTACAATCCTCCACCAACCCGGACTTTGCCCCCGTGGTGAAGTATGGCCTAACCTTACTGTGATGTAGGAAGAAACCCAGGACATACAAGGGTCGATATCGTATCTTAGGTAGAATAGAGTTGTATGCTAAATTTTGAGGTGGGTGACAAGGAGTAAGAGAAAAAACAGCGCAGAAAGCATATTATCCCGCTGAAGCGTCGTTGTGAGGCAGATTGCGGATGGCGGCTGAATCAGGATGGCCGAAGACAGGAAGAAGTAGCCTTCCTTGGGGGAGGGCTATGTTCAGCACTATATGAAAGAAATTGGATAAATAAAAGATTTACTTTAGAAATAAATAGTAAGTAAGTAAGTGCGTTTATTGAAATAAAAGTTACAGCAGCAGGTGTTACATAATTAATTAATATACAGAAGAGGTGGGTAAATAAGTTTAAAATTTTATTATTACAGAATTTTTAAGTGTTCTAGAAAGGTACTGTTCTCCATCCATCGATCCATCTCTCCTCGGTTTTCTTTTGTACTTCATACTTTTCAGACATTTCGGCACTTTTACGAGTACCGTGGTCCCGGATGACTGAGGTGACAGGCGTCTTTTTGAAAGCGTTTTTGAAACTTACAGTTAATGCTTTAAAAAAGACCAATTAGGGGATGTATTAGCAAAGGGAAAGATAAAAAGTACCCGGAACCGGCGTGCGTGCATGCAACGACTTATGAACGTTGATGAAGCGAAGGTGATCTGTCAGGATCGTGGCAAGTGGCGGTCCCTGGTCTCTGCCTACCCCTCTGGGATACAGGCGTGAGGTTATGTATGTATGTAGAAAAAAAAAAAGTTGAATTGTCATTGTTACCGGCTAAACAAACAAAACAATTCATTCATTCATTGTGTTTGCTATTTCTTTGCTTCTCGTGAATATTGTTTGTTTTATTACTAGTTGGGCTTGTTAAAATGGATCCCGATTCTTCGTTTATTGATGGCCCCGGCTCAACTACGGGTTTTGTAACGGACTTACTTTGTGGTACTTACCAAATAAAGCATGCAAATCATGGACACCTTGCAGCAAAAACTCACAATGCAGGTATATTGATGCAAATTAATTACTGTAATAGGGTTTTTACTAACTCATACTACGAAACCTACTACTTAGTTTTAATTCAATTGACTGTTCACGTTTAGCCAAATCGCCCATACAAAGTGGACAAAGTCCTTTTATTAAAATCGCTCCAGGCGTTTGAACGTCACAAAGTAACAAGGATACACAATCAAAATATTCACTAATTTTCGCCATTATAATGTTAGTGTGATGAACCTTCTGTGCCCCTCACCTGTGTCTCAGACATGACCAATAACACAGCGGCTCAGTCGTCACGGCGTGTTCTCTACTTGAAAATTCCATTTCCTGGGCGGCTTTGTCTATGTCTAAGTCGGTGTGTGCATCCACAGTACACACGCAGTGCAGTCAGCAGATCAACATTTAGGGCTGAAACGCACAAACCGTCAAATGCCCGCATTTAAGCCTGTTACACACGTAGCTAAGCGAAGCGCTCGCGGCCACCCGAACCGAGTGATTGGAATCGATCACTTGAGTTAAGCAACAACAGGCGCGGTCAGGTGCAGGATTGGTGACCGTCCGGTGACTGCCGCTAGCGGTATTTTTGCATTTCCGTGCTTCGCAAGGCACGTTAAGCTGTTGGTGCCGGCTGTCATGTAATGGCAGTCGTTAAGCCTTATGTCAGAGTCCTTATGGGCGGCTTGATAACTTCTGACAGTAAGGCTCGCCACGGTCTTACAATCCTCCACCAACTCGGACTAGGCCCTCGTGGTGGAGTATGGCCTAACCTTTTTGCGATGCAGGAACCCGTGCCCCAGCTGTGAGGACATACAAGGGTTGATATCGATCGATATCGATCTACACGTAGCTGAAAAGATAAAAAGTACCCGGAACCGGCGTGCGTGCATGCAAAGACTTATGAACATTGATGAAGCGGTGGTCTGTCAGGATCGTGGCAAGTGGCAGTCCCTGGTCTCTGCCTACCCCTCTGGGATACAGGGGCGAGGTTATGTTATGTTTTGTTACACGGAGACAATGCTTAAATATATTTTTGCCTTCATTTCATTGATGGTTGGCCAAATACCTTAATATGCAATAGTATTATATATTATATGCTTTGCTATAATTTTTACATATAATAGAGTAAAGTTAATTAAGGTAAAGTAACGTATCGTTTATTCATGAACATGGGTATTTAAAATAGTTCTTTATACACAGTTTCAGTGCATTGTCCTAGCTCTAGCAAGTTTCTCTGTTTTTGCTTTGTATAAAACTTATAATTAAAACTGTTTTTATACGGATGTATGCTCGTTTATTACATTTTTACAATTTTCCAACGTTTCGGCACTTTTTCAGGTGCCGTGGTCCCGGATGACTCCTCCATCATCGGCCAGGTTTCAGCAAGTATAAAGCTCGTTATACGCGTAGCTGAAGAGATCACTTTTAGTGATAAGGCCGCCGTTTGTAGTCTTTAGTAATATCTGTGTTAATTTCATTTTTATGTACAATAATGTATTCTCTATCTATCTATGGTCAGATGGGCAGCACATGGAATAGAAATAGAAAGAAATAGAAATATCTTTATAGAGAAATTCAATTTGCCACAGTTATTTATGAAGCCCTTGCTCTCGAACTAGGATAACCTGTGCGTCAAGAGCAAGTGTCTTCCCTTAACTAAGTGTAACAATCAGGTGCAAATTAGTGCTTAACAATGTACCAGACAAAGAAGTAAAACTAAGAGTTATAAATTTTATATAGTATTTTCTAAGGTTAACACGAGCAGTAGACATAATTAAAACTGTTTTTATACGGATTCATGCTCGTTTATTAAAATTTTTACAATTTTCCAACGTTTCGGCACTTTTTCAGGTGCCGTGGTCCCGGATGACTGAGGTGACAGGTGTCTTTTAGAAAGCATTAACGGTTAGTTTACTACCCTCGGCAAAAATTACAAAAGTTAATTATGGAGTTACGTTCCAAAACTACGTCTACTAAAAAAGTCAACAATATTGACGATGTAGAGCTGCACAAACAACACTGCTTCTTTGTCTGGCCTAAAGCTTCACAGAGAAGCGGGGAGTCCCTAGATGGCACAAGATCGTGAAGCTTGGAAACCCATGACCAAGGCGTATGTTCTGTAGTGGGCGTCAAATGGCTGATCATGATATGATGATGACGAACAAATATGCAGGATATTGGAGGTGTCATTCATCGCGGTGGCAGTGGCAAGTACATACCTATATTATATTCTTTTTAGTGCACTAACCCGTGCTAAGGACAATTTTAAAAACCTATTTAGAGACAAAAAATTCCACCCATGCCTCGACTCGAATTCGCAACCTGTGGCTAACCGTGCCAGCGCTCTCCCAACTGAGCTGATGGACGACTTAAGTCAATGGTAATGGAATTAAGTTAATGGTAAGTACATAATATGCCCAACCTGTGCCATGCAGTTGAATATTGATAAGCTACATAAAAATATGTACCCACCTAGTTTAGCCCCTAGGTTACAAGCTCGGGAGTGCTGAAAACCAGCATTGGTGACTTGACTAATTGGTGGTAATCGACATGTTATATCATGTTATCAAGTGACATTGTCAGCTGAACTCTATCAAATTACCAGAATGGACAAACGTAGTTTAACTATGTATAGTTATTATTTTTTTTAACCAAGTGTGTGGCTAAGAAGCTGCATAACCTCCAGGCAGACGACTGGCAAGAGACACGTGGCGACTTCTTGCACCCGAGGCCAAGACCCACGTCGGGTCGCTGAGACTGTGGAATAATTTTAATGAAATATCGTGTGTTATTTGTTACGAACGGAGATTCTAATGAATAAAATGTCCCAACGCCATGAAGTGTCAACACTGTGCTTTCCGCATAAAAGGTACGTCTGTTTTCACTGCAGGCAGGGCGTCCGTCACTGCGCCGTTTGCTAGACTTGCAAACAAGCTTGAAAGGTGTTGGCTTTTTGTTTCGTGCACGGAGAAAGTTCCAGGGCTTGCCCCAACGTGACTCGAGCGGGAGAGCTGAGCGAGCGATGTATTTGCAGCATTGCTGGTCTACATTGCGGGTGTCGTAAAAGGCGGCTAAGGGACAAAAACGGGGGGTTGGGCAGCAGCGCCCCCTGCGGTCAATTCCACCGAACTCCGACCTGCATGCCCAGCGTAAGGATTATGGGCATTAGCCCCTATGATAGCACAACGTGGCGCTCTTTAGGGGAGGGCTATGTCCAGCAGTGGACTAGTATAGCCTGACGACGACGACTGGTCTACTGGCAGAGCAGTGGCAGCGCAGTGGTAGCACGCAAGCTGCATATTCGGGAGGTTTTATGTTTGAACCCTGGCATGTACCAATTGTTTTTTATAGGAATAGAGCTTACTCTTGACTTCTCTCTAGGCTGAGGGTTCAGATGAAGTCTATGATGGACCGAATTTGCCCAGAAAAAGCCTGTTCACACGAATCCTCAGGTTATAGGTGTCCGGAAAAACGGAGGCCGGCAAGGAGTTACACTTTGGCTGTGCGCATGACCTTGAATGACCTTGTCTTCTAAGTTATTTTCTAAATAAAAAAAAAATGCTGTCCCCGTAGCAAATTTTTGGGTTTACCATACGAATAAAATAAAGGCACAGGTCTTTACTCAGAGAGAGGTATCGACTTTATTGGACCACGCGAGTCCTCGGCCGATACCCAAAATGAAATTGCCATCCCTTACCGGTGTACGCTTTTGGTGTGTCTATTTTGTCTCATTATTTTTTGCATTATTATTTATGTAAAGCACGTTTAAAAAGCATGGAAATGAAGCAAATGTAGATCAAGTTTTTCTGGCGAAAACCCGACCTGACTCCGGACTGTTCCTATACAGGTCTGCCGCTCTCAAATCTGACTCTTTGTCATCTGATAAAGTTTGCAACTCCTAGACTAGGCTCAAAGAGTCCATAGCGGACCCAAAGGCCTATGATGGTGACTGGCAAGAGCTGGTTTTTTAACTTTATTTAAATATTCATGGAAGGGTGTAGCGATCTCTAGATCTAGATCACCTGGTTTATAATTAGGATGTCGTCATCAAACCTTCATTTCCTAAGTTACGTTCATTTGGGATTTTGTTGTGGCTATATCACACGCTGACAGAGGAGGAAATCATCGTGACGATAACCCTTAGTGTTTGATGCGTTCAAATATTTCGGCGCTTGAAATTGCCCATCCGTGGTGGACACGAGTATCGATATAGCTCATAATTACTCTTTCTTTGTCTCTAAGAGAAACCCTGTGCCCTGCAACGGGATGTATATATGCTACAATATTTTATTTCTCTTTTAAAAACCAACTTATTTGTATTCCACACTCAGAAAGATTTCATCGAAATGTTATATTTCTATAACCCGCGTCGCGTT